>CM063249.1:20068175-21353175 GCA_032158295.1 Pycnopodia helianthoides
CGGGAACCCCCAACTTTTTCTCCCAAAATAGGAGTCCCGCCCTGGGCACTGGTCTTTCCTTTTTACAGACTCGTTCGGGTCAAATTTCAAAAAAAATTTTTATTTTTAAAATTTCCAAAAAAAAAACCCACAGGGGCTCGAACCCCGAACTTTTCTCCCAGAGTAGGAAACCTGCCCTGACCACTGCTGCTTTTTACACTTTTTATAACAACTTGGTTAAATTTCAAATTTAAATTTTTTTCAATTTTCAAAGAAAACCTTTTTTTGGGTCTCGAACCTGAATTTTCTAAGTCAGGAGTCCTGCCACTGGGCCCCCTGCTGTTTTCACTTTTTACTAGATAACGGTTAAATTTCCCCTTTAATTTTTTTTATTTTTTAAATTTCCAAAATAAGAAACCCCAAGGGTCCGAACCCAACCCTTTTTTTTTCAGAGCGATCCCCCCATGGACCTGTGCTCTTCCTTTTTACTAGACTATTGGGTTTAAAATTTTAAAAATTAATTTTATTTTTTTAATTTCCAAATAAAACCTCAGGTCTAACCCTGGACCTTTTTCTTGAGTCAGGGTCCCGCCCCGGACCCCTGTGCCTTAAACCTTTGATCACTACGTTATTTTAAATTTTAAATTTAAAATTTTTTTGTTTTCATTCCCAAAAAAAAAACCCTTTGGGGGCTCGAACCCTGAACCCTTTTTTTCAGATAAGAGTCTGCATGACCACTCTGTCTTAACTTTTGATTTGCTCGTTATGAAATTTAAAAATTAATTTTATTTTTTTTCAATTTTCCCCAAAAAAAAACCCCCACAGGGTTCGAACCCCGGGGCCTTTTTTTCAATCAGGAGTTGCCCTGGACCACGGCTCTTACCTTTTGATGAACGTTCGTTAAATTTCAAATTTAAATTTAATTTTTTCAATTTTCCCAAAAAGAAAACCCCCACGGGGTCCCCCGAACCCCCGAACCTTTTTTCAAGTAGGAGTCTGCCATTGGCCACTGCCTTTTACACTTTTGACTAAATACGTTCGGGTTTAAAAAAACAAAATTTAATTTTATTTGTTTTCAAATTTTCCAAATAAAAACCCCCAGGGCTCCACCCCGAAAATTTTTTTCGGTCGGAGTCCGCCCCTGGACCCCTGTGTTTCACATTTGACTAGACTAGTTCGGTTAATTTCAAATTTAAAATTTTTTTGTTTTAATTTCCAAAAAAGAAACCCTTTGGGGGGTTTGAACCCCGAACCCTTTTTCTTTAGAGTCAGGAGTCCCCGCCCCTGGACCCTGTGCTCTTTAAATTTTGACTAACTAGTTCGGGTTAAAATTTTAAATTTTAAATTTTTAATTTTTTTTTCATTTCCCAAAAAAAAAAACCCACAGGGTCTCAACCTGAACCCTTTTTCTTCGGTCGGGGTCCGCCCTGGGCCACTGCTGCTCCACTTTTGATTTGCTACGTTTGGTTAAAATTTTAAAATTTAATTTTTTTTTTTTCATTTTCCCAAAAAAAAACCCCACGGGGCCGAACCCGGGCCTTTTTTTCCTCAGGGGTCCCGCCTTGGACCACTGTGTCTTACACTTTTGACTAGACTACTTTGGGTTAATTTAAATTTTAATTTTTTTTTTTCATTTTCCAAAAAGAAACCCACAGGTCTCGAACCCCCAACTTTTTCTTCGAGTCGGAGTTGCCCTGGGGCACTGCTGTCTTAAATTTGATAGATAGTTCGGTTAAAAAACAAATTTTTAATTTTTTTTTCAATTTCCAAAAAAAAACCCCCAAAAGGGTCTCGAACCCTGAAATTTTTTTTTCAGAGTCGAGTCCCGCCCCTAGACCTGTGCTCTTAATTTTTATGATAGGGTTGGTTTAAAATTTTTAAAATTTTTTATTTTTTTTTCAATTTCAAAAAAAGAAACCCTACGGTTCAAAACCGAAACCTTTTTTTTTTAGGTCAAAGGAAAAAGTTGCACTTTACCATGTGCTCTTACACTTTTGACTAGACTACTTTCGGGTTCAATTTCAAATTTTTATTTTATTTTTTTTTTCAATTTCCAAAAAAAACCCTACAGGGTCCGAACCCTAACCCTTTTCTTTTAGTCGAGTCCTTCCATTGACCACGCTGCTTTAAACTTTGACTGACTACGTTTGGTTAAATTTTTAAAATTTTTTTTTAAAATTTTTTTCAATTTCCAAAAAAAAACACCCACGGTCTCGAACCCCAACCTTTTTTTTAAGTCAGGAGTCCCGCCCTGGGCCACTGTGCCTTTCACTTTTTGCTAACTACGTTTGGGTTAATTTCAAATTTAATTTTATTTTTTCAATTCCAAAAAGAAAAACCCCAAGGGGGCTCGAACCCCGAACCCTTTTTTTTCAGGTAAATCCCCCTTGGGCCACTGCGCCTTTAAATTTTTATAGAACGTTGGGTTAAAAATTTCAAAAATTTTTAAATTTTTTTTTAATTTTCCAAAAAAACAACCCACGGGTTTGAACCGAACCTTTTTTTTCAATCAGGGTCCTCCATGCCACGCGCTTTAATTTTTACTGAACGTTGGGTTTTTAAAAATTTAAAAATTTAAATTTTTTTTTTTTCAATTTTAAAAAAAGAAACCTACGGGTCTCAACCCCGAACCCTTTTTTTTAGAGTCAGGATCCTGCCACTTGGGCCCTTTCTGGCTCTTTTCAATTTTTACTAACTCGTTCGGTTAAAATTTCAAAATTTTTTTTATTTTTTTTCAAATTTCCAAAAAAAAACCCCACAGGGTTCGAACCCTAACCTTTTTCTTAGAGTCAAAGGGGGTGCCATTGCCCCCTGGCCTAACCCTTTTGATTACTACGTTCGGTTTAAATTTCAAATTTTTTTTTATTTTTTTTCAATTTCAAAATAGAAAACCTACAGGGTCTCACCCCTTTAACCTTTTTTTTGAGTCAGGAGTCCTGCCACTGGCCACTGTGTCTTACACTTTTTACTAGACTACTTGGGTTAAAATTTTTAAAAATTTTTTTTATTTTTTTTTCAATTCCAAAAAAAAACCCTACAGGGCCGAACCAAAACCTTTTCTTAAGTCAGAGTCCCCCGCATTTTACCACTGCTGCTTTAAACTTTTGATAGATACTTCGGGTTTAAATTTTTAAATTTTTTTATTTTTTTCAATTTCCAAAATAAAAAACCCTACAGGTCTCGAACCCTGACCTTTTTTTTCAGAGTCAGAGTCCTGCCACTTTACCCTGCTGCTCTTACCTTTTTACTAACTACGTTCGGGTTAAATTTCAAATTTAATTTTTATTTTTTTCAATTTCCAAAATAAAAAACCTACAGTCTCGAACCTGAACCTTTTTTTTCAAGTCAGGAGTTTCCTGCCACTTGACCACGCTGCTAATTTACTAACTCTTCGGTTAAATTTAAATTTAAAATTTTTTTTTTTTTCAATTTCCAAAAAAAAACCCCCCAAGGTTGAACCAACCTTTTTTTTTAGAGTCAGGAGTCCTGCCACTTGACCACTGTGCTCTACATTTTGACTAGACTACGTTCGGGTTAATTTCAAATTTAATTATTTATTTCATTTCAAAAAGAAACCCACAGGTCTCACCCTGAACCTTTTCTTAGAGTCAGAGTCCGCCACTGACCACTGCTGCTCTTACACTTTTGACTAGACTACGTTCGGGTTAATTTCAAATTTAATTTATTTATTTTCAATTCAAAATAAAAACCTACAGGGTCTCGAACCCTGAACCTTTTTTTCAGAGTCAAGAGTCCTGCCATTGACCACTGCTGCTCTACACTTGATAGACTACGTTCGGTTAAATTTCAAATTATTTTATTTTTCATTCAAAAAACCCAAGATCTCGAACCTGAACTTTTTCTTAAGTCAGGAGTCTGCCACTTGACCACTGCTGCTCTTACACTTTTGATAGACTCGTTCGGGTTCAATTTAAATTTATTTATTTATTTCAATTCCAAAAAAAAAACCCTACAGGGTCTCGAACCCTGAACCTTTTTCTTCAGAGTCAAGAGTCCTGCCATTGGACCACTGTGCTCTTACACTTTTGACTAGACTACGTTTGGTTTAAATTTCAATTTTTTATTTATTTTCAATTTCCAAAATGAAACCCTACAGGTCTCGAACCGAACCTTTTTCTTCAGAGTCAGGAGTCCTGCCACTGGACCACTGCTGCTCTTACACTTTTGACTAGACTACGTTCGGGTTAAATTTCAAATTTAATTTTATTTATTTTCAATTTCCAAAATAAGAAACCCTACAGGGTCTCGAACCCTGAACCTTTTTCTTCACAGTCGGAGTCCGGCCACTGGACCACTGCTGCTCTTCACTTTTGACTAGACTACGTTCGGGTTAAATTTCAAATTTTATTTTATTTATTTTCAATTTCCAAATAAAAAACCCTACAGCGTCTCGAACTCTGAACCTTTTTCTCAGAGTCAGGAGTCCTGCCACTGGACCACTGCTGCTCTTACACTTTTAACTACGTTCGGGTTAAATTTCAAATTTAATTTTATTTATTTTAATTTCCAAAATAAGAAACCCTACAGCGTCTCGAACCCTGAACCTTTTTCTTCACAGTCTGGAGTCCGGCCACTGGACCACTGCTGCTCTTACACTTTTGACTAGACTACGTTCGGGTTAAAGTTCAAAATTAATTTCATTTGTTTTTAAATTCCAATATAAGTAACCCTACAGGATCTCAAACCCTGAACCTTTTCAAATTTAATTTTATTTATTTCAATTTCCAAAATAAAAATCCCTACAGGGTCTCGAACCCTGAACCTTTTTCTTCAGAGTCAGGAGTCCTGCCACTTGACCACTGCTGCTCTCACACTTTTGACTAGACTACGTTCGGGTTAATTTCAAATTTAATTTTATTTATTTTCAATTTCCAAAATGAAAAACCCTACAGGATCTCGAACCTTGAACCTTTTTCTTCAGAGTTAGGAGTAGTGCCAATTGACCACTGCTGCTCTTACACTTATGACTAGACTACGTTCGGTGTTAAATTTCAAATTTAATTTTATTTATTTTCAATTTCCAAAATAAAAAACCTACAAGGTCTAGAACCCTGAACCTTTTTCTTCAGAGTCAGGAGTCCTGTTACTGTACCACTGCTGCTCTTTCACTTTTGACTTGACTACGTTCGGGTTAAATTTCAAATTTAATTTTATTTATTTTCAATTTCCAAAATAAGAAACCCTACAGGGTCTCGAACCCTAAACCTTTTTTTTTCAGAGTCAGGAATCTGCCACTGGACAACTGCTGCTCGTACACTTTTGACTAGACTACGTTCGGGTTCAATTTCAAATTTTATTTTATTTATTTTTTCAATTTCCAAAAACAGAAACCCTACAGGGTCTTGAACCCTGAACCTTTTTCTTTAGAGTCAAGAGTCTTGCCATTGGACCACTGCTGCTCTTACACCTTTTGATTTTGACTACGTTCGGGTTAAATTTCAAGTTTAATTTAATTTTTTTCAATTTCCAAAATAAGACACCCTACAGGGTCTCGAACTCTGAACCTTTTCTTCAGAGTCAGGAGTCCTGCCCCTTGACCACTGCTGCTCTTACACTTTTGACTAGACTACGTTCGGGTTCAATTTCAAATTTAATTTTATTTATTTTTCAACTTCCAAAAAGAAAAACCCTACAGGGTCTCGAACCCTGAACCTTTTTTCCTCAGAGTCGAGAGTCCTGCCATTGGACCACTGCTGCTCTTACACCTTTTGATTAGACTACGTTCGGGTTAAATTTCAAATTTAATTTAATTTTTTTCAATTTCCTAAAAAAGAACCCTACAGGATCTCGAACTTGAACCTTTTTCTTCAGAGTTAGGAGTCCTGCCACTGGACCACTGCTGCTCTTACACTTTTGACTAGACTACGTTCGGGTTAAATTTCAAATTTAATTTTATTTATTTTCAATTCAAAATAAGAAACCCTACAGGGTCTCGAACCCTAAACCTTTTCAAATTTAATTTTATTTATTTTCAATTTCCAAAATAAAAATCCCTAGAGGATCTCGAACCTTGAACCTTTTTCTTCAGAGTTAGGAGTCCTGCACTGGACCACTGCTGCTCTTACACTTTTACACTACGTTCGGGTTAAATTTCAAATTTAATTTTATTTGTTTTCAATTTCCAAATAAGAAACTCTACAGGATCTCGAACCTGAACCTTTTTCTTACAGTCTGGAGTCCGGCCCTGGACCACTGCTGCTCTTTCACTTTGACTAGACTACGTTCGGGTTCAATTTCAAATTTAATTTTATTTATTTTCAATTTCAAATAAGAAACCCTACAGGGTCTCGAACCCTGAACCTTTTTCTTTAGAGTCAGGAGTCCTGCCACTGACCACTGCTGCTCTTACACTTTTGACTAGACTAAGTTCGGGTTCAATTTCAAATTTTATTTTATTTATTTTCAATTTCCAAAAAAAAACCTACAGCGTCTCGAACCTGACCTTTTTCTTCAGATTAGGATCCTCCTGGACTGTCTCTTACATTTTAATACGTTCGGGTTAAATTTCAAATTTAATTTTATTTGTTTTCAATTTCCAAAATAAGAACTCTACAGGATCTCGAACCCTAAATTTTCAAATTTAATTTTATTTATTTTCAATTTCCAAAATAAAAATCCCTAGAGGGTCTCGAACCGTAAACCTTTTTCTTCAGAGTCGGAGTCCTGCCACTTGACCACTGCTGCTCTTACACTTTTGATGAGACTACGTTCGGGTTAAATTTCTAATTTTATTTTATTTATTTTCAATTTCCAAAATGAAAAACCCTACAGTGTCTCGAGCCTGAACCTTTTTCTTCAGAGTCAGGAGTCCTGCCACTGGACCACTGCTGCTCTTACACTTTTGACTGACTACGTTCGGGTTAAATTTCAAATTTAATTTTATTTATTTTCAATTTCAAAAATAGAAACCTACAGCGTCTCGAACCCTGAACCTTTTTCTTCAGAGTCAGGAGTCCTGCCACTGGCCACTGCTGTTCTTACACTTTTGACTAGACTACGTTCGGGTTCAATTTCAAATTTTATTTTATTTATTTTCAATTTCCAAAATAAGAAACCCTACAGGGTCTCGAACCCTGAACCTTTTTCTTCACAGTCTGGAGTCCTGCCACTGGACCACTGCTGCTCTTCACTTTGACTAGACTACGTTCGGTTAATTTCAAATTTAATTTTATTTATTTCATTTCAATAGAACCTACAGGTCTCGAACCCTAAACCTTTTCAAATTTAATTTTATTTATTTTCAATTTCCAAAATAAAAATCCCTAAGGATCTCGAACTCTGAACCTTTTTCTTCAGAGTAGGAGTCCTGCCACTGGACACTGCTGCTCTTACACTTTTACACTACGTTCGGGTTAAATTTCAAATTTAATTTTATTTGTTTTCAATTTCCAAAATAAGAAACTCTACAGGATCTCGAACCTAAACCTTTTCAAATTTAATTTTATTTATTTTCAATTTCCAAAATAAAAATCCCTAGAGGGTCTCGAACCGTAAACCTTTTTCTTCAGAGTCAGGAGTCCTGCCACTGGACCATGCTGCTCTTACACTTTTGATAGACTACGTTCGGGTTAAATTTCAAATTTTATTTTATTTATTTTCAATTTCCAAAATAAAAACCCTACAGGTCTCGAACTCTGAACCTTTTTCTTCAGAGTCAGGAGTCCTGCACTGGACCACTGCTGCTCTTACACTTTACACTACGTTCGGGTTAAATTTCAAATTTAATTTTATTTGTTTTCAATTTCCAAAATAAGAAACTCTACAGGATCTCGAACCCTAAACCTTTTCAAATTAATTTTATTTATTTTCAATTTCCAAATATAAAATCCCTAGAGGGTCTCGAACCGTAAACCTTTTTCTTCAGAGTCAGGAGTCCTGCCACTTGACCACTGCTGCTCTTACACTTTTGATTAGACTACGTTCGGGTTAAATTTCAAATTTATTTTATTTATTTTCAATTTCCAAAATGAAAAACCCTACAGGGTCTCGAACCCTGAACCTTTTTCTTCAGAGTCAGGAGTCCTGCACTGGACCACTGCTGCTCTAACACTTTTGACTAGACTACGTTCGGGTTAAATTTCAATTATTTTCAATTTCAAAAATAAGAAACCCTACAGGGTCTCGAACCCTGACCTTTTTCTTCAGAGTCAGGAGTCCTGCCACTGGACCACTGCTGTTCTTACACTTTTGACTAGACTACGTTCGGGTTCAATTTCAAATTTTATTTTATTTATTTTCAATTTCCAAAATAAGAAACCCTACAGGGTCTCGAACCCTGAACCTTTTTCTTCACAGTCTGGAGTCCGGCCACTGGACCACTGCTTTTGACTAGACTACGTTCGGGTTAATTTCAAATTTAATTTTATTTATTTTCAATTTCCAAAATGAAAAACCCTACAGGATCTCGAACCTTGAACCTTTTTCTTCAGAGTTAGGAGTTAGTGCCAATTGACCACTGCTGCTCTTACACTTATGACTAGACTACGTTCGGGTTAAATTTCAAATTTAATTTTATTTATTTTCAATTTCCAAAATAAAAAACCCTACAAGGTCTAGAACCCTGAACCTTTTTCTTCAGAGTCAGGAGTCCTGTTACTGTACCACTGCTGCTCTTTCACTTTTGACTTGACTACGTTCGGGTTAAATTTCAAATTTAATTTTATTTATTTTCAATTTCCAAAATAAGAAACCCTACAGGGTCTCGAACCCTAAACCTTTTTTTTCAGAGTCAGGAATCCTGCCACTGGACAACTGCTGCTCGTACACTTTTGACTAGACTACGTTCGGGTTCAATTTCAAATTTTATTTTATTTATTTTCAATTTCCAAAATAAAAAACCCTACAGCGTCCGAACTCTGAACCTTTTTCTTCAGAGTCAGGAGTCCTGCCACTGGACCACTGCTGCTCTTACACTTTTACACTACGTTCGGGTTAAATTTCAAATTTAATTTTATTTATTTTTAAATTCCAAATAAGAACCCTACAGCGTCTCGAACCCTGAACCTTTTTCTTCACAGTCTGGAGTCCGGCCACTGGACACTGCTGCTCTTACACTTTTGACTAGACTACGTTCGGGTTAAAGTTCAAAATTAATTTCATTTGTTTTTAATTCCAATATAAGTAACCTACAGGATCTCAAACCCTGAACCTTTTCAAATTTATTTTATTTAATTTCAATTTCCAAAAATAAAAATCCCTACAGGGTCTCGAACCCTGAACCTTTTTCTTCAGAGTCAGGAGTCCTGCCACTTGACCACTGCTGCTCTCACACTTTTGACTAGACTACGTTCGGGTTAATTTCAAATTTAATTTTATTTATTTTCAATTTCCAAAATGAAAAACCCTTCAGGATCTCGAACCTTGAACCTTTTTCTTCAGAGTTAGGAGTAGTGCCAATTGACCACTGCTGCTCTTACACTTATGACTAGACTACGTTCGGGTTAAATTTCAAATTTAATTTTATTTATTTTCAATTTCCAAAATAAAAAACCCTACAAGGTCTAGAACCCTGAACCTTTTTCTTCAGAGTCAGGAGTCCTGTTACTGTACCACTGCTGCTCTTACACTTTTGACTTGACTACGTTCGGGTTAAATTTCAAATTTAATTTTATTTATTTTCAATTTCCAAAATAAGAAACCCTACAGGGTCTCGAACCCTAAACCTTTTTTTTCAGAGTCAGGAATCCTGCCACTGGACAACTGCTGCTCGTTACACTTTTGACTAGACTACGTTCGGGTTCAATTTCAAATTTAATTTTATTTATTTTTTCAATATTACAAAACTTTGGGAAAACTTCTTCATCAAGGGTCCTGCCGGATAAGAAACCTACAGTTCGAACCTTAACTTTTTCTTCAGAGTCAGGAGTCCTGCCACTGGACCACGCTGCTCTTACACTTTTGACTAGACTCGTTCGGGTTAAATTTCAAATTTAATTTTATTTATTTTCAATTTCCAAAATAAAAAACCCTACAGCGTCTCGAACTCTGAACCTTTTTCTTCAGAGTCAGGAGTCCTGCCACTGGACCACTGCTGCTCTTACACTTTTACCATACGTTCGGGTTAAATTTCAAATTTAATTTTATTTGTTTTCAATTTCCAAAATGAAAAACCCTACAGGGTCTCGAACCTGAACCTTTTTCTTCAGAGTTCAGGAGTCCTGCCACTGGACCACTGCTGCTCTTACACTTTTGACTAACTACGTTCGGGTTCAATTTCAAATTTTATTTTATTTGATTTTCAATTTCCAAAATAAGAAACCCTACAGGTCTCGAACCCTGAACCTTTTTCTTCAGAGTCAGGAGTCCTGCCACTGGACCACTGCTGTTCTTACACTTTTGACTAGACTACGTTCGGGTTCAATTTCAAATTTTATTTTATTTATTTTCAATTTCCAAAATAAGAAACCCTACAGGGTCCCGAACCCTGAACCTTTTTCTTCACAGTCTGGAGTCCGGCCACTGGACCACTGCTGCTCTTTCACTTTTGACTAGACTACGTTCGGGTTAAATTTGAAATTTTATTTTATTTATTTTCAATTTCCAAAATAAAAAACCCTACAGCGTCTCGAACTCTGAACCTTTTTCTTCAGAGTCAGGAGTCCTGCCACTGGAACCACTGCTGCTCTTACACTTTTACACTACGTTCGGGTTAAATTTCAAATTTAATTTTATTTGTTTTCAATTTCCAAAATAAGAAACTCTACAGGATCTCGAACCCTAAACCTTTTCAAATTTAATTTTATTTATTTTCAATTTCCAAAATAAAAATCCTAGAGGGTCTCGAACCGTAAACCTTTTTCTTCAGAGTCAGGAGTCCTGCCACTTGACCACTGCTGCTCTTACACTTTTGATTAGACTACGTTCGGGTTAAATTTCAAATTTTATTTTATTTATTTTCAATTTCCAAAATGAAAAACCCTACAGGGTCTCGAACCCTGAACCTTTTCAAATTTAATTTAATTTTTTTTTTAATTTCCAAAATGAAAAACCTACATAGTCTCGAACACTGAACCTTTTTCTTCAGAGTCAGGAGTCCTGCCACTTGACCACTGCTGCTCTTACACTTTTGACTAGACTACGTTCCGGTTAAATTTCAAATTTAATTTTATTTATTTTCAATTTCCAAAATAAGAAACCCTACAGGGTCTCGAACCCTGAACCTTTTTCTTCACAGTCTGGAGTCCGGCCACTGGACCACTGCTGCTCTTTCACTTTTGACTAGACTACGTTCGGGTTTAAATTTCAAATTTTATTTTATTTATTTTCAATTTCCAAAATAAAAAACCCTACAGCGTCTCGAACTCTGAACTTTTTCTTCAGAGTCAGGAGTCCTGCCACTGGACCACTGCTGCTCTTACACTTTTACACTACGTTCGGGTAAATTTCAATTTAATTTTATTTATTCTTAAATTCCAAAATAAGAAACCTACAGCGTCTCGAACCTGAACCTTTTTCTTCACAGTCTGGAGTCCGGCCACTGGACCACTGCTGCTCTTACACTTTTGACTAGACTACGTTCGGGTTAAAGTTCAAAATTATTTCATTTGTTTTAAATTCCAATATAAGTAACCCTACAGGATCTCAAACCTGAACCTTTTCAAATTAATTTTATTTAATTTCAATTTCCAAAAATAAAAATCCCTACAGGGTCTCGAACCTGAACCTTTTTCTTCAGAGTCAGGAGTCCTGCCACTTGACCACTGCTGCTCTCACACTTTTGACTAGACTACGTTCGGGTTATTTCAAATTTAATTTTATTTATTTTCAATTTCCAAAATGAAAAACCCTACAGGATCTCGAACCTTGAACCTTTTTCTTCAGAGTTAGGAGTAGTGCCAATTGACCACTGCTGCTCTTACACTTTTGACTAGACTACGTTCGGGTTAAATTTCAAATTTAATTTTATTTATTTTCAATTTCCAAAATAAAAAACCCTACAAGGTCTAGAACCTGAACCTTTTTCTTCAGAGTCAGGAGTCCTGTTACTGTACCACTGCTGCTCTTTTACTTTTGACTTGACTACGTTCGGGTTAAATTTCAAATTTAATTTTATTTATTTTCAATTTCCAAAATAAGAAACCCTACAGGGTCTCGAACCCTAAACCTTTTTTTTCAGAGTCAGGAATCCTGCCACTGGACAACTGCTGCTCGTACACTTTTGACTAGACTACGTTCGGGTTAAATTTCAAATTTAATTTTATTTATTTCAATTTCCAAAATAAGAAACCCTACATTGTCTCGAACTCGGAACCTTTTTCTTCAGAGTCAGGAGTCCTGCCACTGGATAAGAAACCCTACAGGGTTTCGAACCTTGAACCTTTTTCTTCAGAGTCAGGAGTCCTGCCACTGGACCACAGCTGCTCTTTCACTTTTGACTAGACTCCGTTCGGGTTAAATTTCAAATTTAATTTTATTTATTTTCAATTTCCAAAATAAGAAACCCTACAGGGTCTCGAACCCTGAACCTTTTTCTTCAGAGTCAGGAGTCCTGCCACTGGACCACTGCTGCTCTTACACTTCTGACTAGACTACATTCGGATTAAATTTCAAATTTAATTTTATTTATTTTCAATTTCAAAAATAAGAAACCCTACAGGGTCTCGAACGATGAACCTTTTCTTCAGAGTCAGGAGTCCTGCCACTGGACCACTTGCTGCTCTTACACTTATGACTAGACTACGTTCGGGTTAAATTTCAAATTTAATTTTATTTATTTTCAATTTCCAAAATAAGAAACCCTACAGGGTCTCGAACCCTGAACCTTTTTCTTCAGAGTCAGGAGTCCTGCCACTGGACCACTGCTGCTCTTACACTTTTGACTAGACTACGTTCGGGTTAAATTTCAAATTTAATTTTATTTATTTTCAATTTCCAAAAAAAAAAAACCTACAGGGTCTCGAACCCTGAACCTTTTTCTTCAGAGTCAGGAGTCCTGCCACTGGACCACTGCTGCTCTTACACTTTTGACTAGACTACGTTCGGGTTAAATTTCAAATTTAATTTTATTTATTTTCAATTTCCAAAATAAGAAACCCTACAGGGTCTCGAACCCTGAACCTTTTTCTTCAGAGTCAGGAGTCATGCCACTAGACCACTGCTGCTCTTACACTTTTGACTAGACTACGTTCGGGTTAAATTTCAAATTTAATTTTATTTATTTTCAATTTCCAAAATAAGAAACTCTAACTTCGTGGTACGCAAGGCAAGTTACTGGGCATCCAAGAGCATAAGAGACAAAAAGTTTGTAGAATTGAAAATAGAGTTGTGGGTGTCATTAAACACAGTTTTCTTTAAAACTATATATTTATGGGTATTTTAGAGAATTTTCAAGATTTTGAAGTCAAAACTGCATGAACTGCTTTTAAATGTTCGTTTAACAACCTTCATCATAATCTGTACTGGGAAAGTTTAAAGAACTGGTGGGCGTCTAAGATTTGTTTTAACTTGATCAGATATATCTCAAAAAAGAGCTTTTTCAGATTCATCATAAAAAAAGATTATCTGATAATTTGGCAAGAGACCAATTAAAATTTGTCTTTTTGAAAGAAGCTGAAGCATTTCTCAAAATTTCAACAATCACGCCTTCTGTAAAAAAAATCATTTGAACTAAGGCAAAACAAAAGAAATATTTAAAAAATGTTACGGCCGCCTTATTTAATTAAAAACGTTTTCTTTTAAATCAGGGGGTCAAAAAAAGACTTTAAAAAAAAGTTTCGTCAACAAACGTTTTAAAACGTTTAAAACGTTTTACAAACGTTTATAAAAGTTTTAATCGTTCTAAAAACGTTTTTTCTATATAGAAAAGAAAGAAATCGTTAAATAATAAGATTTATAAAAAAATATATAGTGAACTGCCTTTTTTCAGAATTAACAAAAAGGTTCGTAAAAACGTTTTAAAAACGTTTTAAAAACGTTAAAAACGTTTTTAAAAATTTAAAGCGTTTTAAAAACGTTTACAAAACGTTTTAAACGTTTTTATATAGAACAAAAATCTTTTTTTAATTCAAAAGAAATCGTTAAATAATATGACTTATGAAAAAATGTTTTTTAAGTGAACTGCCTTTTTCCTTTTTTTCAAAAATAAAAAGTTTCGTAAAACGTTTTAAAACGAAACGTTTTGAAAACGTTTTACGAAACTATTATTTTTGAAAACGTTTTAAAACGTGAAACGTTTTAAAACGTTTTGAAACGTTGGATATAAATATAAAAATCGTTGGATATAAAAATAATGGCCCTTCAAAAAATGTGCCCTAAAAAAAATAATTCGTCAGAAAAAATTGCACTAAGGCACAAAAAAGAAAAATAACTTGAAAGGCCACTTTTGAGAAAAACAAATAAAAATTATTTTTGTCATAAATCGTTAAAATGTATTCTCAAAAAAGAAGGGGCCTTTCAAAAAGGAAGCGGGTGGCGACGCTCAACATGTTTATTTGACCTTAAATGCAAAATGGTAAAATTTGTATTTGTTATATTGATAAAATTTCTTCTTTACGAAGAAAACTCATGAAAAACAGTTTCACTCTTACAAAAGAACAAAATATTAAAAAAGATAAGCGTTTGAGTATATTCTACAAATTTATTAGAAAACATTCCCATGTTATTTTGTTGATTGACTCGAACCAAGAAAAATTATCTAAAATTATATTATTGATACAAAAACATTTTTTGTTAAATTTCAAAATTATATAAATGAAATAAACACAATTTTTTGTTAAATTCAAAATTTTAAGTTAATGATTATTATAAACAGTAAACATTAATTCACAGAACGCCAAAATCTTCAAGTCCTCTTTGCTCTCAGGAACTTGACAACAAAGCTGAACTAAAACAATCTTACTTAAATGCAATTATCAATTGTCAATATTAGCTAAAACCTTTGATTTAAAATTCATCATGTTTCCGAAACAGTAGATGCAACTGACATATCATGTTATACTTATACAACATTTATAAATAACTACCGATTCTAATTATATAAATCATTTCATCTACAATGGAGCAATTTTGTAATCTTCTTTTTCTGACTTGGAAGACGTTGGGCGACTTCTCTTTTGATATCTCTGGTTTTTGCCTTGGTGTTTTCCACCTTTCAAGGTGAATCGGTTTTACCTTATAATGCAACATAAAGGTTGGAAAACAACCAAGGCAAAAAAAACAGGACCTGAGCATTTGCAAAAATGGTGAAGATGGCCGCAAAGACTCTTCGATCTCTCCATACAGTCATAGTTAGTTTTTCCATTTCTTTGAGTGCATCTAACATTTCTCTAGATTTTGTATACTGAGCATCGTTGTATACGATGACGTAAATGAATGGTAAGACAATGGCTTTAATTTGAGCAATATCGACATGACCAAGGAAAAGTGTAAATTTAAGGAAAACATAGGATGCCGCCCTTAGATTAATCAGACTTCGTCAAGAATACCAAGAAGAAGGGCTCTCTTTGTACTGGTGGTTTATGTAACTTTGTTTTTTCGTTTATTTGCACGGTGAGAAAAAGCTTGAGAAAAAACAGATCTTGAATTTGTACACATACCAGGCTATTTAAATTGTTAGAACCAACAAGTTAATTTTTATATCTTCAAAACTGTATAGAACTAGATTCTTCAAATATGAAGACTTCTTTCATCCAAATTGTTTAACAAGACCTGAGCATTAGCCATGTTGTAGCATGAATTGAATACAAGTGTTTTACGACTTCTAAAAAACTAAAGGAACAGTGGAAACTAACAACAGTTTTTGTTTGCCCAATCCCGTTCAAAAAAAGAACGTCCACCTTAATAAGAAACAGGATAATTGCAAAACAATCTTCTTTAAATGGTCCTCATGTAAAGATTTACTTATTGAGAACAAGCTTGGCGTTATTTCCCAGTCATTAGTTTAAGGTAGGTTCTAGGAATCCAATCTAATTGTAGAATTACGTGGTTTTTGAGACAGGAACGAAAATGTATTAAGCTAATGTTTGTAGTTTCATACTTCAAACTTCTACAATGCATGCGGAAGCTTGAAGATTCGTTAGACTTTTCAGTTGTGAATGGCAGGAACGAGCATAACAATTTTCTGAAGGTCGACCATAATATGTCTGGAAAGTTCCAGGTATCAAACAGATTATATTTATGATTGGTAGTTGACTTTGCGAACCACCCCAAAACCATCATCTAGATATAGAGAGCAATAAAGATTCCTGAAGCTCTCAGGTGCAAGAGAGGCAAAAAGAAGGGACATAAATTCGAGGTATCTCATATGTTGATAATCAGTAGCGATATTAATTTGGTGGTATCAAGATTTTCGGTCAAATGTGACCCGATCTGTCGAAATGAGGAATATATCAACCCCTTAATAAAATTGAGTTGTGCATACCGTGTTAACAAGTAACTCACTGGCTTTCCAGCAATACCATTATTTCCGTAGCTTATGCCAGTCCAAAGTTATCGGGAAATGAAGAAAGTCTCCAAGACAAGTCCACTTTTTGTGGATTTATTCATCTTTTCAATTAAAGGTAAGACCACGACAACAAAGATCAAGTTTTATTTAATACCACCGAAATCGCGGAATCGTTTTTGTAGTGTTTTTTCATGATTTTCGATTGTGACCAACTTTATACGCAAATTACACACAATACGTTCTGTATGACACATTCCTCATTTCGATAGATCAGGTCACAAATGTGAACAGATAAGCTTCACTTGTCCGTTTTATTGTGGAATTTTGTGAGGCAATTCTTCTAAGCTCCTCTTCCACGATTCTTGAAGTACACGGGTTAACTAGGTAAAACGAGGCTCACTTTTCTATTAATTCTTCAGAATTGAAGCAAATTCATAATTCAGAAAAGACTTTCCAACATGGATGTGGTTTTTTTGTATTTTTATGTATTTTTATATATACTTTTCACACCAGGAAAAGGAATTTCATGTACTTTTTGACATGACTAATAAAATATGAAATGAAATGAAAAGAAATGATTCAATAGTGTTTAAAAACATTGGATGAGGTTTTTGGGCAAACTGGCATTACCGTAGAAGGATGCTCGAATCGCACACAAAAACTAAGAATGCTCCTTTCACATTTTTAAGAATGCTCCTTTCACATTTTTAAGAATGCTCCTTTCACATTTTTAAGAATGCTCCTTTCACATTTTTAAGAATGCTCCTTTCACATTTTTATCGACTAATAATATATAACTAACATCACAAGACTTGTTCTTGTGGACTCGTTTTGTTTGAAATTATAAAAACTAAATATTTCAGATCATCTTAGAGCCACATGATAACTAAACATGTTCTTCCAATAAGAAAATACCTTTTAACTCCCAAAGATGCACGCCTACATGTAGTCTGTAGTAGTTTGAAACGCTTTACTAAGATCTCCAAAAGTCTGGTTGCAGCTTGCCTTTAGGTGGTGAAATTCGTTGTGTTTGAATACAGACCTGTTGAAACAAAGAGAAATTCGTTGTGTTTGAATACAGACCTGTTGAAACAAAGAGAAATTCGTTGTGTTTGAATACAGACCTGTTGAAACAAAGAGAAATTCGTTGTGTTTGAATACAGACCTGTTGAAACAAAGAGAAATTCGTTGTGTTTAATACAGACCTGTTGAAACAAAGAGAAATTCGTTGTGTTTGAATACAGACCTGTTGAAACAAAGAGAAATTCGTTGTGTTTGAATACAGACCTGTTGAAACAAAGAAAGTGGAATAATTCGTTGATGTTGTGTTGAATACAGACCTGTTGAAACAAAGAGAAATTCGTTGTGTTTGAATACAGACCTGTTGAAAGAAAGAAAAAAAACAGGTTGGTAGAGTTTTAAATGCCACTGTCCTTTTAAAGAATTTACTATTTTTTTGAGACAACATTGACCCCCACTTTGCCTCCAGGTTCATTTATTTGATTTATAATTATGATATAATAAAAATTAAATTAAGTTGTGTAATCCAATGTAGAATACAAACATCGACAACACAAGTGCTTTGACAGTTAATCAATGATATTTCTTTTAAAAGAATCCACTTGTGATATTATGTTGAGAACAACATAATATCTCAATTATTTGTGAGATAAGTCACTTTTTGTATTCTTGTTTTTATAATCATTCTTCAAAACATGCTTACCTAAGATGAATATACAGGTTTCAGTTTCTCTTGAAGGTTTACATTTTAAATTAAATTTTAAACAACTCGGATATGTATATTGTGGTGGTTTTCCTTTTCCTTTGTGAACTTAACACAGTTTGCCATTTTGTGGAGTCAAAATTTTGTTGTACAAAAGGGTGGACAGTGTGAGTTCACAAAGTAAATGGGCAACCACACAATTTCGAGATTTGCTCTGGTTTAACTCATTATATTCTAATTTGAAATCGTCTTTCCAAACATATTCATTTAAAAAAATAAGCTTTTTATGGCCGAAAGCGCAAATTTGAGGGCATCTGTCCTTTTGAGTTTAGATGTGATGTCAAGCTTTCGGTCACCAGTGGTACAAACTATCACGTTGGCGAAGAGATTTACACACGGCTGTACCCGCAATTTCATCTGAAAATAAGTTACTTCCGTTTATCCGCACCTTGCAAAACTTACAATAAATAAAATTATTAAGATTGAACATATGAGTTAAATTAAAAAAACAACTGGAGTGTTGGCTCTGGAAATATATAGTGTGGTCTCTACGTTTCAAACAGTATTGAAGATCTTGTATTTGTTGAGTTGCAGCGATCTCTTGATGGGAAAAAAGTTCCTGCTTTAAATTGAAAGCACGGCAGAACAATGTGTTGTGGATGGCTGACTGAAAGCACTGATAATGAATTGAAGAGTGTGGAAACCAGTCGGTGTGTGTCAGCTTACGGTGTCGAGGATGCCATCCTGTTGTACGTGTGATTTGACATCCACGAAGGAGATGGTGTTGTTTGCCTCTCGCTCCACTGTGAACTTAATGAGTGGATGCAATTGTTCAGGTGAAGAAGAGTTGACGAAGTGCCATCTTGCCATGAGGCCAAACCACAGAAGGATCATCGACATGCCAAAGCCAGAGGATTTGGCGAAGATCGGCATTCTCGTTAAAAAAAATGGCCAGGACTGGGGATTGAGGAGATCCCGTGGCGCCTCCAGAGGTTTAACATAAAAATGGCCCCTCCACCTTAGGTAGGATGATGAAACACAAGCCATGATCGGGGACCTTTCCAGGAGTGAGACCTGTGCGGTCTGTAATGGTGGGGTCAACTTACATGCGTTCTTTGGCGATGAGGCATGCTTTTATAGATATGTTAATGAAGAAAGAGACTACACTCATACGTACAAGGACAAGCAAGATACCCCTACGAAGACAGGCTGCAAAGTATCAACAAGAATAAATGAACACCAAGCACACGGCAGAAGAGGACACCTGGGCAAATCATCAAATCATTCACAGGAACAAGATCACACCATCAACCGGAAACAAACCAAACCCATCTCAACTGTCTAGTTCTTGCACCAACACAGGGGCAAAAAAGCAAAGGAAATTGTTACACAACTCAAGCTAACTCAAACCCTACTTCAAGCGAACCCTTCCAACAGCAGCTTACCACAAAACTGACAGCTTCCGGTACACATGTATATCCAGCCAGCAACTTATTCCCATGCACCACGGTAAAGAATTAGCTACACAGTACAATGTTCAAACTGTTGGAGACTGGTGAAAAGGAAACTCGGGTATGGATATCATAATATATGGATATATAATAAATGAACCTTGAGTAAATAATTAAATAATGGCAACATTTAAACAGCATACTCTTTTAAAAGGTTTGTATATTATCAAGTAAGAAACCACAAGGGAAACTAACGGGGTAATTAAAAAAAACTTTATTGGGTTAAACAAAGAGTATTTAGTAGAGCGGGATTTGTGAACCATCGACTAAATGTGCTCTACTAACTGAGCTGTTCTTGCCCAGGTTAAATTGTTAACTTGCATGTGATCCCTAGGTGTTACAAATCAGTTAAAAATTTGGGGGTGCAATTCAGAAAGACTTTGCTCTCTCGAACAATGATATTAACAAACTAAACATAAGTTTTTGTTCAAACACAAACAAGGTGTTCGGTGAAGGCATGAACAAATTAGCAGAGTTGGTAAAATATAATAAGAAAATTTGCTAAACATGTTTTTTTGTTGAAATCTTTTTATTTTTAAATTAGTTTTTTTCAAATGTTCAACTTCCCGGTTTGAACTAAAATTCAAGTTCATGTGAGGTCACATTCATTCAGCATTTGTTAAATTAAAAAAAAACTTTCTTGATGAATGTAAAAATCCATTACTATTGGTTTATGAGTTTTGATTTTTTCCCAAATATTTAACATTGTTTTAATTTAATTCGACGCCTGATGCACCATCGTGACATCACTACAGCGATGTCTTGGACTTATGATTTTCTAACAATGTGTGACGTTTTGGGGGTTGTGTAATGTACGCTTGCATTTTTAAAAAAATGTCTAATCAACAAGGCAAAAAAAATAACCACAGTTGCTTCTTTCTTCCGATTGTATGTAAAGCTGTTGTTTTTGTGTGCTGTTTTAATGCATGTTAAAGAACCCAGTGCACTAAAAAGAAGAGAAGGGATTTGAAACGGTGTTATTGGTATGGTATCACCGTAGCACTGTAGCACATTGTAAACCCTTAAAATGTGCTATAACAATTAACAATCAGTGTGACAAAGGCGCTACATGAATTACTGATTTTATTGTAAATTATTATTTTTAGGCCACGCATTGAAGGGAAAAACAAAATTACGTTTCTTTAATTTGATTGGCTTTGATTAGACTATTCGTAAAACTTTATAGGCACACTAACCTCAAGAAATTTCTTCAGTCTTGTCACTGGTCCCCCAGATCCATTAGGAGTTACTGCTTCAATCCTAATAACAAACAAACAATTAAGATGTCATCTTATTAGTCAACCTGCGACCTCCAGGTTAACGTGCGACCTACAGGTTAACGTGCAGGCACTCTAACCAACTAAGCCATCTAGCCCTAATGTTGGTGTGCTCCCTATTTTGTCAGTATCTTTGTTCGGGATGCCAGTCCAAAGCCATTCAATTTGTAACTGCCGTATAATGAGGGATCCTTTCAAAAAAGTCTGGAAAGCAGAGTGGACACTGTCAATAAAAATTATATTAATGCACAGTTCTTTAAAAGTACTTTCGACACCCGACGGGCATCCCAAAGCAATCACTTTTTTCCTGCAGGTAATACAGGGCTCTATCTCTTTGAAGTCCTAAGACCAAAATAACATGTAGATTTATATTATGTATCAACCTTGTAAAAAATGTTGCAAACTTAAAGCTGCCAATCATGTCAAAAACACTGGGGTGAAACCCTTCTCTTAATGATACTGGATTCTTTTACATGCATAAACACAACACACATCACCTCTGGATTTACTTTCTAACCGAAGGTAAGCAATCATTGTCAAGCGTCTTGCGCTACAGACACAAGTTTCAGGACTCAAACCAATCAGAAACACCAAGTGTTCCAAAACATCCAAATGCATCGTGTGTAAACACCACATCCTAGAAACTGACTTTTTCCCAAGCCCATACATGTGGGAGCAATTTTGCTAGGGGGCAAGGTTACCGGTTTCTGGTTTAAGTCAGCCCATGTAAGTTTGCCCCTCATTCCCAAGTAACTAAAAATATTTTTTTAATAAGTTTAAAATCTGGAAATGTTGTTCAATCAAAGTGTTGATTTTGGCATACCATTAGTACTTCTCTTTTTAAAATGTTTGCTTTTTGTATCTCCTTGATAAAAATACAAAAATGAATGCAATATTAATGTTATTAAGTTATTTTTGTTTTCATTTTGTACACCATAAAATGTTCGCATAAGAAATTTAAATTTGTAATATTTTGTTATCAACTCTTTCGTTTCATTTGCTGTTTACAAATTCCACTTTTTAATAACTTTTTGCTCAGTTTATGTTTTCAATAAATCTTTTTAAATTAACTTGTACTATTTAGATTTCAGTATGAATAATGTCACTAAGCTTTTTCTGAAAATAGAGTCTTGGGGGCCCACTGTGTTGAGGGTGACTTTGCCAAAGGACAACTTTGCAGGGAGCAACTTTAGTAGGGGGCACCTTTGGTTAGGGAGCACCTTTGTCAGGGGGCGACTTTTGCTAGGGGCGACTTTGTTTCTAGGGGGCATTTTGCAAGGTGCGAATTTGCAGGGGCAACTTTGGCAAGGGCAACTTTGCAGGGGGAGCCTTTGTAGGGACAACTTTGCTAGGGGCGACTTTGCAGGGGGCAAACTTGCAAGGGACAACTTTGCTTGGGGGACTTTGTAGAGGAAACTTTGCTAGGGGGAAACTTTGCGGGGTGCCTTTGGTAGGGGCAACTTTGTAGGGGGGAACTTTGCTAGGGGTTGACTTTGTAGAGGCAACTTTGCTAGGGGAGACTTTGTTTGTGGCAACTTTGCGGGGGAGAGACTTTGTAGGGGCCATTATTGCCCGGGGGCCGACTTTGCTCGGGGTGACATGACTGGCATCCCGTAAACCTCAGAATCATCAGCAATCCAGCATTCTCCTGAAGACGAGGAGAGTACAGTAGTACGAGATGTTAAAACCATACCGGTTCTTCCAAGAGCTAATCCTAGTTAATAACTATAGTTTTTTCTTATGATTCACACCATGCAAAGCTTCAAACATCACATATATTTCCTCTTTCCCCAAATCCCAATAGACTTATTTGATCTAGACATTTTATGATGTCCTTATTGAAACAGTTCAGCTTGTTCTTATCAGTAATAACACTGAACAACATCCTTCAATTTGTTTGTACCATGCACGGTCTCCCTAAAACATCAGAATGGAATACTTACTTTGGGAAATAGTTTGTTTGCAGTACTTGCAGGAGCTTGAAAAACTGCTTACCATACACTGCTGAAAGGCTGTTTCCACAGACCTTTTTGTAAAAAGTAAACCAAAGTAGTTGTTTAAAACAAAACATTCACAAGCCAAGAATATTTGTTATATTATTCACAAATATACCTAATTATCATTTGTGTCAAATCTATTGACCTCCGTCTCATTTGTCAGAATGAGAATCACTTGAAAAGTAAAGTTCTTATACTATTTGAATAGTTTTAAACCTTGTCTTAAAAAAAATCACATGACTAACAACAATTGATTAATTATCATGTAAAAAACCAGACACCAACTTTAGTGCCTAAGTAAAAGTAAAACTTACTACAAACTATGTAACTTGTGAAGAGGGCTAATTAAACTTGTGAATCGTTAAAATTTATACTTTTTGAAGAAATATTTAACCCTATCAAATCAACTGCTTCCTATGTGCAAACTTTTTTCTTTTAGGGGGCAAAGAGATGTATCAATTTAAGGTAGCTGGTACACGCAATAAACAACATAATTCAAAAAATGATGTAGTTAAATTTTTGCATGCCGCACCGCAATGCCGAGTCCTGGAAGCGCAATATCTTGTACACAAGGTCATGGAGAATCGCTCTCTTTTTAAAACTTTGCATCTGAATTAGGTGTCTTGCTGACCAATTTACACAATTTTCCTTACAGGACAGCATGAAATTATGATGTAGAACACTGGCGATAAATATTTGCAACTTAAAAACATAAACTGAATCCTGAAAAAGGCGCAGACGGTTCGGGCGTTTAAGTGTGATATACACAGAAACTGCACTGTAGGGGTTAAAATTTGTTACATAAGCAAGGTTTATGTCAGAATTTCAGTAAACACTTTCTATTTAGTTGCAAATAATTAAATAAGTATGTTCTACATCATTATATCATGCTGTGCCGTCACTGCAGTGTTTGTAGTCAAGACCAGGCGGTCCGAGACCAAGGCCGTTCGAGACCAAGACCATCCGAGACCAAGACCAAGCCCGTTTGAGACCAAGACCGACAGTCCGAGACCAAGACCAAAACCAAGACCCAGGACCAGGCATGAAATAAAGCCTACGAATCAAATTTGAATAATAATGTAAAACTTAGGGGATCCTTTTGGTGTAAACGTCAGTTAACAGTGACGGTGCATCCAAGCTAGCACTTGAAAAGGTTTAAGGCCAAAACAAAATTGTTTGTTAGTCCAATGGTCCACATAAGGTAGGGTCGGTAGGTATTTGTTTTATTTATTTTAGATATGGACATTGTATTTGGAAATATAAACTCTTTGGTTTTAACATAAAACACAAACACAACACTCTCATTGTATTCAATGTATTCTAATACTAACAGTTCTTAAACTAACAATATTTTATGTTGTTTATGTTGGGATTGAAATGCTTTACCAGAGCTACTAACTGATGAGTGCATAGCACTTTTGCAAACAGTTTACAAACGCACCTTTAAACCCATATCTGCCGATCTACGGATTTATCCGTAGAACATGCGAACGCTACAAACACCGAACTACAGATAATCACGTAGCTAATTTAATCGCGAAATTATTGCATCATTGATAAAAGCCTGATAGCCCTTATATGGTTGTTTAGTATCCCATCAGCCTTCCCATACTGTGTTTGTCAGCCATGTTTCTGCATTGGGCGTTACTTTTCCGTTAATTTTTGAGCTTTTTTGTAGGATTAATAACACCGGGAGTTTTAGACAGTACCGCGAGAAGAAATGCTGAAAAACAACTCGTCGTGAAAACTCCGAACATGTAGCATAGAATAAAGGTAATTTGATGCAGATTTTGAGCTGTAAAAATGTGTGAAACAGACAGCAACTGTCAAGTAACTCCGTACACGTTCATATTCCCTGTTTACGACGTTATGGCCTGTATTTATAACGTAATGAACCAATGAAGTTAGATCGGGGAAATTGTTGCTATGGACGTTACATGTGTTTTTGTTGTCGTGTTATTTCCCCACATAGAGCGTGTTTTTCCGACACTTTCTATCAAACGGCGATTATTCGCAACTTCATGTTACAGGGTATACACCAATGTGAAGCTTATGAAACGAACTATCTAAATATAGTGCTCTAGTAACAGCATTTATCAATCTACTATTTTTCATTACTTGAAATATAAAAAACAGAGAATTTTTAATTATGAAACTAAAAAGTGTTGCCACAATTTTCCTGCACTGTACTATTGACATGGATTATGAAACATGATCTATTTTATATTAATAAATGAGAATAAAGATAATTTCCTACTCTTTCCACCAGTATATAAATTGTTGGGGTAAGATTTTTGGGAGAGCTGTAAAAAATAAATGTTTAGTGTAATACTCGTCCGTTTCATGTGTGCGTGAAATGGGCTTCGGCGTTTTCGACCATTGTGTACGCAAAACCGTTCGGCGGATGGTGCCCTACTAACCATAACGCGTCTAGTTACTGACGGTCACAGTGGCCTCAGTGTTTATGTAATCTTGGAAGACTATCACATTTTAAAAGTTGCGCGGTGTGCATAGAGTTACATAATATAACTCTATGGTGGTGTCACGGGCTGTGTGCCATTTTCGACGGCGCAAACTATAATTGCTTTCTTAAAATCTACATTTGCGCAAAGAATGCGCTTACGTGTACATGGAGTGACTTTGTTGCGGTGAAGAACTTTGTCAATGCAACTACGCACGCGTTCTCGCAGGATTTTGTTGGACAAAATGTGCTTGCTTCCTTTTTCCAAAAGGTACGAGACGTTTTGTTTGTAGTTAAAATGCATGTTTTATGATCTCGAACTTGTCTCGAGCCAAAATGAGGTCCGAGAAAAGACAGTGGTGTCCAATACCAAGACCAAGACCAGGAAGTCTGAGACCATGCGTGCTCAAGACCAAGACCATGAACAATTTGGACCAAATTAGACCAGTCTCGACGGCTACAACACTGCCTGTCAGGCAAATTGTGTAAATCATTGAGGAAGATTTAATTTGCATAAAATGTAAACTAGATCGGCGAAGCTGTCATGACGAGCTGCTGATCACCTTGTATAAAAACAATGACTAAAAGAAAAACAAATCATTTGATTAACTGATGTTAGGAGTGGGAAATCAAACAAGTATGCACTTGGTTTAAAATGGTAACTTTTAAATTTAGAAGACTTGCATTTGATTAGTATTCCATATTCTAAAAGTTGTATGTTTTTGATGTTTTAGCTCATTCAACTGGCATTGTTGTCATAATCATGAACTATATTTTTTTATATGAATCTGCATGTCAGTGGCAATACTTGATACAAGTATCAAGTTGAGATATTTCTGGCCTCTTAAGGTTTTTAACTTTTAGCTTGTTCAACTGGAACTGGAGTTCTTTTATATGAATCTGCATGTCAATGACAAACATTTGAGTCGATGCAAAATGTTACTCCAAGTTATAAGTCAGTTCAACATTTACTTAAACTTTGGGTCTTTGAAATCCAGGGGGCAATGTTTAGCCTAGCATTTTCGTATTGACAAATTTTCATCATTTCCTTCAAGACATGGTACTCACAAAACATGACTGTCATTGTAAACTGATCTCACTTGAGGATTTTAGATCCTGTAAAACAACTCACACAAAAGGTTGAAGTTGAATGCTAAAACTTTAACATTCATACTGAATGTAGGAGGAATGGATAGACCGACGGACATATGTCATTGTAGATGAGACTTGTGGGGAGTGGATCTCTTTGTTTAAAATCAACGTACTTTAATAAAATGTTGCCCTACAAGTAAAACAAATAACCCCAAGTGTGGCTGGGACAGATTCGTCACCTCACAACATGGGTCTCGTAAGAGCGAGAAGACGGAGAAAGGGACGGAAATTGTCTCATAGGGCTCATTCTGCTTGGAAGCTCGCCAAAAAGAAAACGACTTTCCATGTCTTTGTGTATAAAACCTTGTACCCTACAATGGCGGCGCGGCATGCAGTACTTGTGTGTACGGATTGGTCTATAGGTCTGACTTATAGATAAATACGAATTTGTAGAAGAAGTGGGGTTTATTCGCTCTGTCTTCTCTTTTCAGAGACTAACATTTCTGTTTTTAATGTATTGGAATAAGTACAAAAAACAGAGATGTGACTTGAACCAGACATATTCATTACAACAGTGATGGATCTATAGTCTGAGGCTGTCAATTGTGGTTGTCAGTGTCAACTTTAACACATAATTTGGGGATATATATCACAATATTGTAATGTTTTCTGTGAAACTGTTTATTATGTACTATGAGTCCAATATAAATGATGGAGTTTGTAACTCTTCAAGACTCAAATGAGCTCAAACTGATGAACTCACTGCAGTTGTTTTGTAATGTTTACATGTAGGTCATTAACTTCTCTTGAACTTACAAAGCATCTAATATGTTTCATTCATATGTTTTTTTTTTACACTCATGGTGCATTTTTATTTACCATCTTATATTTTTTTTAAATGGGTAGGTGTGGTAATGATTTCGTTGAGATGAAAGGTTAAATTGGGTTTCATTGCCAAGTTTGACACACAATGGATGTAACAATAAACATTATTTAGTGTAAAATGCCTACAATCAAACTCTAGCATTTTTAAAGAGCAACTGCAGTTCTTACCTCTAAAAAATCAAAAAGCATGGTAGCTGTGATGTCCGGCTGCGGCTGCAAATTTAATAACCTTGCCAACCATTTCCATGCGTGGTCTATACCATATGGGTGCTGAAATAAAGAAATTGTATTGAAAGGGAAGTATTAAAACAATTTTGTTCCTATTTATTTGTGTGATTAATTTTATTTCTAATCCAGTAAGCAAAGCACCCAACCTCGTTCCCAGTTGTGTGAGATCTCACCGTGCCATTGTTTTGCTCTCCCAGAACGCCTTGCTTGATCGTAACCCCTGGAAGTGTGACTTTGAAATATCCAAATATATTGGATACTTTATTTAGTCCTTGGGTTGATCCATTTTGTCTTAGAGACTACACAGAGTGGGCTATCAAAAGACGCATCAAGTAAAAGAGCAACTGGTCCTTTCTCATTCTTTTTTGATCTTGTGATGTGTCTTAAAAAAATGCATTTTAGTGTAACCATGTAAAAACATGATTCATATGAAGTGTACTGCGTAAAAAAAGGCGCATTTTGACAAGCCTGTACTAAGCGCCCAACAAGTGCCCTACAAGCGCTCGAAAGTTTTTAACAAGCATGTGCGCAGAGCAGTCACTTGTGGTTTGCCAATCAGTGTTGTTTTTCTGTGCTTCCTTTCCAGAGATTAGTGACGAGAGGTATCGATACGGTGCGCTGCCCATGGTAGCGAGGCTGGCAAAGCACCCCAACTTGGTAAACATTGCACTTCCTGATTATGATGAACAGATTCCCCTTCATTTGTACACAGCTTTTGATGGTTTGACCTTTCCTCCATGGTTCAACAACAAATGCATTTATCTTGTATTTTTAAGTTGGAAGAAAGACAAATAATGCTCTACCAATTATGAAGAAACACTAATTTTAAACTTAACCTTTAAACATTGACAACATTGTAATTTTAGCATCAAATTTAGGCTGAACAAAACACAACTCTTAAGGTTTTACAAACTGTGTTCCATTTGTCCTAGTAGACGGAACACTCAGTCTAACTTCTCTGACAAAAAACATGTATATCCTAAGCAAGCAATTTTTCAGACAGAAGCAAAGTTTCCATTTTCTAAACATCTTAAAGTGCAGTTTTGTATAATTTTGTTTGTATTTCCATGCAATATCAAGATCTACAATACTCTAATCTAAAGATCATGCAAGCCTGGCACAAAAGTAATCCAAATTCTTTGGGAACCTTGTTGTTTCCAAGTTCCTTGCTTCAAAATGTGCAGGAAACAAAATCATGCTTCATAACAAAGCACTACATCTGGGGGAAAAAAATGTTTTACCACCTTGTTGTCTGTGCACATAGCCTAGTAATAATAATAATAATAACCATTCTTATAAAGCGCATATCACCGTGAGGTCCTTATGCGCTGTAAAGGAAATCAACAGATATGTTTTCACCCGGGTTTTGAATTGTTCTGATGTCTCAGCCTGTTTAACAACTTCTGGAAGACTGTTCCATAACTGAACTGCTGCGTATTGGAAAGAGCAGGAACCAGAAGAATTGGTTTGATAACTGGGGGAGTCAGGGATTTATGTGAAGATCGAAGATTTCTAGCTGGTTTATACTCTTGAACTAAACTTTGAAGATAAACAGGGGCAATGCTATGGATACACTGATAAGTGAGAACCAACATTTTAAAATCTATTCTAGCCCATATTGGTAGCCAATGTAAATCCTTTAAGAATGGGTGTGATGGATTCCGAGTGGAGTTCTAGTGACAAGTCTAGCAGCAGAAATTTGTAAGCGCTGCAATCTAACAACTTGAGTGTCGGGTAGTCCGTAAAGTAGACTGTTGCAGGTATCTATGTGGCACATTACCACGGAATGAACCAATTTTTCTGTAGATTTCACATCCAGGTAATGTCTGATGGAGCCAATTCTATTAAGAATTGCTGACATGATTGTTAAGCGAAAGATTGGCATCAAACAGAACTCCGAGGTTACGAGCGCTTGAAACTTGGCATATGTAATTACTGTCCAATAGACTAAGAGGTCTGTGACGACTGGAAAAATGAATGACCTCAGTTTTATTCTCGTTTAAAGGAACATTACAGAATTGGTAAGAATTTTTTTTGTAAAATATACTTTTTTATCACAGATTTACATAAAACTTACACGGTCTAAGATGATGATAGTAGAAAACATCCCTTGAAATATTTCTGTCTGGAATGCCATATTTGATGAGAAATGAATAAGCTAATTTTCAGATTGGAGTTTATCGCTCAGTGAGTGTTTTATTCCGTGTTGAAGCTATATGATTTCATGCAAATGTGTAATCGGTTTTTCACCATTTTCTCGTGACCCAGATGGCCAATCGATCTCAAACTTCTACAGGTTTGTCAGTTTATGTATATGGTGGATTACATAAAGTGCTTACACTGCCAGCAACTGTTTTGTTAGCAAAAACCAATTCTGTAATGTTCCTTTAACATAAGAAAGTTTTTAGTAGACCATGATTTGATGTCTTTCAAGCAATCTTGAAGCTGGAATTATGCCAGACGTTCTTTCATCTTTTTTGAGAATGATGTAAAGTTGGGTGTCATCAGCATAAATCATGTTGGAGATACCATGGTGATTAATGACGTCTTCAAGCGGTGAAGAATATAGAGTAAAGAGCGCAGTTCTGGGGGGGGGGCTAGGGGGGATAAAGCCCCCAAACTTCATTAAAAATTGAAAATAAATAGATTTGTACGGTCTTTTCGCATATACTATGGTCTTGGACCAGACTACATGTACGGTTAAATGTTTCACGTGGACAAGCAGAGTGTTTAGATTTTGCGGTTTCCGCCAGCGCGCTTCCGCCTCGTTTTGTTTTGTATTACATGAACATAAAAACCAATCTCAGTTTGGATACTAAGACGATGTGGTGATAAAACACAAGTGGCTCAACAAATTATCACCGGAAAAATGTTCTTTTTAGAAAAGTTCTATTCTCTTTTCCTTCCACTCCCCTCTTTTCCTAAAAACCATCACTAATATTCTGCAGACTGGTTATACATAATATATACGGTCTCCACTCTCTTTCTCTCACATCCTCACTCCCTTCATTCCGTCCAGCCCCCCGGGCTTCTGGCGGTTTTTGCCCTCCCCCCCCCCACCTATTTTCTAAAAGAACTACACTTGACGCCTCAAATGTTTTTTTAGAGCTTGCCTTTCAATACATGATTCTCACTTGTCACGGAGAGAATCTTCATAACTGACAAATTTGTAAGCTTTTTTAACATTATGAGTGCGTTCCGGTCCTATTATTTTTCTTTGCTTGTCCATTAATAAACCTCTCTATAGATGCTTATATCGGATACCATCAAACAAAAATTTCGTGGCCACATGATCTCATCCTTTGACTTGATGGCACACGGCTACATACATGATTTTACTCTTCCCTCTATAAACGTCCCATGAAATTCTCAATCAAAGTCGTTGCACCACTGCAAGCTTTTTGTTCTGTCCACCGTTTTGGAGTCAAAATAATCTGCACGCAACTGCATCTTGTGTTGTATGATTATTGTATCGTTCTACTTATACGCTGTTATGTTGCTTTTCGACTCCCAAAATGAAATAGCAGTAGCGAAAGTTAAAGGGTGACGTCACGTGCAAAAGGTTTACCCCCCCCCCCAAAAAAAAAAAAAATTGTGGCTCTAGAACCGCGAACCACTGAGCCCTGTAGTACTCCATGAGGACCCTGGAAGTGGGGCGATGACTCGTCCTTGCCAATGAGAACGGACTGAGACCGGCCTGTAAGGTAAAGTATGCACACATTTGTCCTCGTTGGCAAGACTAGTTATTCGAAGTTCGGTGCCCTTGCTATGTTGAGTTGAGCACACAATCCACTAGCATTAGATCAAGTCAGATGTCATAGCAGTAGCACTGTACAAATGACGTGTTGCACAGGCAAGTACTGACATGAAAGGGGAATTTACGATTGTTTTGTAGTTAGTTTTGCCGATTGTCAATGTTGGTTAAGTACAATGATGAAGTGGTACGGATTTGGCAGATTAATTTTTGTCAAATTTGACAAAGCTTGCTTTACATATTGAAGAATAACCCACCTCACAAGCTGAAGAGCTCATTGTCGTCCTAAGAATCAATTCATAAGCCGCGGCTAATGTTCAGACTGTTACGATAGTTTTCTTTGTTTGATTCTTTTAACACAAGTCAATTTTCAAGTAGAGCTCTTTGTCAGTGTAGCACAAACAAGTAACAACTGCAGCCAGCATTTTCCATGTGAGAGATTTGAAGCCAATGCTCACAGAAGAGAAGAGTAGTTTCAGAGAGACGTTGCAAATGTTTGACAATCAGTTCTATTTACACTGCCATCCCAGAAGACATTTTAATGTGCTGATACCACAGCTCCATGAAAAGATTAAGGCTCATTTCACCAGTAATCCTTGAGACCATGTAGCCATGACATGTGGATCTGGGCCGACATCTATCTGGGCCGACATCTATCTGCTTACCGCCGAATTCTGTGCTTTGGATCACCATCTTCGCTTTCAGGGCAAACACCAAATTTCTGTGTAAGCCGTAGTATAAGTGAAGAATGCCTAGTAACAAGGACCATGCGTGGACTACGGACGCGCACAAGCTGAAATTCCCTGCTAACCCATGAAATACGCCTGACCTAATCACGGGCCTCCATGCTTCCGTAAGCGCCGATTCTTTGTTTACGGTAAGCAGAGCCATAAAAATGGGCCTGGACCAAATAAAATGGATGTGGAACAGAGTCAAAAGGCTTAGGGGATTTGGGCATCCCTTCATCTATGAGATGCATCACAAGGTCGGGGTGTCAAATAGCTTCTCCTATTTAAACTCCTACTGCCTGGCTTCACATGCCAATCCCTGTTTTAAAGAGTTTAGGGGGAAGAGGTGTGTAGGCAGATCTATGGCGTCTTAAAACCAGACTGCTCCGGGCAGTTGGAGATCATTAGCAATGGGACATAGCCCACCTACCTAAAGAACACTCCGATTCCAACCCCAGGAAGGTTGGGCTGGTAGCCTTGACAGGCAGCCATCCTACGAAAAAGCAACTCTGATGTCAAAACCAGCTGTTGTAACCCAATCTCCTTTCATTAGGCCCATCAGTAATCTACATCGTGACTATCATGGCTCGACCTTGCAATCTACTCTTGCGGTCAAAAGTGAAGAAAAACAAAACCAGAACAAAGTTATATGTTTGGTGCTTGGAATGTTCACAGACTCACTTGTTAGCAGGGTCTTGCAACAGCACAACATCGACTTGCGACAGCCTGGATTGGAACAATCATCTCAAGTGTCCTGTCAAGGAGAGCCTAAGTTAAAATCCCTCCCCACAGTAGTGTGGGAAAGGTCTACAAGTGATACTTACCCAAATAGCACTACTATTGCATATTTAATAGCCGAAGGGCAATTTCGCTAAAAGTATTACAACCGTTGGTGGCGCCCTCTCGGGTCTACCCATCATGCTATGCGTTGGCTCCGCCATGTTACTTCCTCTTTTTTTTCCTTTTTTTTTCGTGCCCAAGGGGTAGCCCTTTTGAGCGAGCCAAGAGGGGAGGAGGGCGGGATGCTATTTGGGTAAGTATCACTCGTAGACCCTTCCCACACTACTGTGGGGAGGGAGTCTACTTCGTTCACTTACCCAAATAGCACTACTATTGCATAGAGTAGCACCGAGAAGTCTGGTGGCTGGGTAGGCGAGACGCTTGAACAACACAGATAACGCAGACAACTACGTACATGTATTGTGTATCGCGACTGACAAATCTTTATAACTGTTTGTAAATTATAAATGTACATAATAAATTATTGTACCCACCTTAGTGTTGTTCCTGGCAATGCCGGGAAGTACTACTTGGTTGGGTAGAACTCTTTGGAGCAGGAGGAGCGGACAAGAGGACTGTCCTTCCCATTCTGTTTCCAGTCTGGAGTACGTCACGCAGGTAGCAAGAAGTAAAGGTCGAGGCCGACTTCCAGCAGGCAGCCTGAGTGATGTCCGTCAGGGGGACTCCCCTGAAAAGGGCCCATGAAGTGGCTACAGCCCTTTTCAGGGGGACTCCCCTGAAAAGGGCCCATGAAGTGGCTACAGCCCTGACGTCATGAGCTTGTATATGGGACTTGGCGTTAGCGTCCGCTTTGGACGGCCAGTTCGGGTTGGCGAATTTGACTGAAGCAATCCATCGCGCAATGGTGTCCCTGGACGCCAGTCCATGGGGGGTTACTGTTGAAATGAATAACTGAAGGCAGTCCCCCCTCAGTAGTTTAGTATGAGCCAGATACCACTTAAGGGATCGCACAGGGCACCAAAGTTTGTCCAAGGGAACTGATGAAAACGACCCAATCTCCGGGATAAATATATCTGAGGGACTAAATTCTGGAGTCTGATTCTTCGTCAAGAAGGTCGTCCTTGGGACCAGGCGAACTCCGCCGGGTTCCCAACGTATGTGTCCGTGAGCTAGCGTAAGTGCATGGATTTCACTGCTCCTTCTGGCCGTAGCTGTTGCAAGCAGAAATGCCAGTTTAATGGATAGGTGTAGGAGGGAGGCCTGACCCGCCGGTTCGTATGGTGCTCCTGATAAGAGCTCCCAGACTTGTTTCAGGTCCCATGAAGGGACTAACTTACGAACAGGGGGTCTTTCATTGAACATCCCTCGTAGGAGATGTGATATTGCCTGGTTAGATGAGATAGAGGTTCCATCTGGAAATCCCTCGTGGATTGCTCCTATGGCTGACCTGTAGTTTTTTACTGTTCCTATTGCGAGGTTCGTCTTGAATAGGAATAGGAGGAATTCTGTGACATCAGTTAGAGAAGCTGAGAGCGGATCCAGCGCCCGCTCGTCGCACCACTTAGCAAAATGTTGAATCCTACTGTCATAGACTTTTCTTGTTGACAGTCGGCGTCCATTTGCGGCCAATGTTGAAACGTCTTCTGAAAGGCCTGCTGAGCGGAAGGCACGCTTGACAGTGGCCAGCACGCTAGGTGGAGATCTTAAGGTTCCGGGTGAAGAAACCGGGAGTGTGGTTGCGACAGTAGATCCCGACGATAAGGGAGGATTATCGGAGGACCCACTAGTAGTCTCACTAGTCGAATGAACCATGGCTGGCGGGGCCAGAAAGGGGCAATTAGCAGGATTCTGCATTCTTCTCTCCTTCTCTTCTTTATTGAGAGAGCATCCGCGGCCCATGCTTGAGGATGGTGGAATCTTGCGCAAAATACCGGAAGTTGGGTATTTATTACTGATGCAAATAGGTTGATTTGAGGTCGACCTTGGATCGCAAATATCTGTTGAACGACCCCCCTGTTTAGGGACCACTCTGTGGGGATCACCCGACCCCGGGACAGGGCATCGGCTTCGTCGTTCTCTATCCCAGGAATGTGTGTTTCCCTGAGGTCGACCCCATTCCTGATGGCCCACTGGAACATTTCCCAGGACTGATAACACAGCTGTGGTGATCTGGTGCCACCCTGTCTGTTTATGTAGGCCACTACCGTCGTGTTGTCGGTCTTGATTAGTACCGACTGACCGACCACGCCTTTTTGGAAGTGGTGTAGGGCATTGATAATGGCCTGGAGTTCCAGGACGATTATGTGCTGAGACAGAAATTGTTCGTCCCACCTTCCCGCTGCTTGACGAGGTACCATGGAGGCTCCCCAACCCTCGTTGGAGGCGTCGGTGGAAATAGTGACATGTGGGTCTGATCGAGGGAACCTCATGCCGCACCAAACGTTCTGGGTTTTCGACCACCAATGGAGGTGTGGGCGAACGTGTTCGCCGATCGGTACTGGTTTTGTGATGAAATCTGTCTTTGGTCTGTAGTGCGCTAAGAGGTGCAACTGAAGAGGGTGCATTCTTAGTCGGCACCACGGCACAAGGTCCACTAGGCTTGCCATGAACCCTAGTCATTTCAGCCAGGCGCGTGCTGGTGCGTCTTGTGCTGTCAGGAAGAGATGGACACAGTGACGTAGGCTGGTAACACGATCCCATGTGGGAACTCCTATGCCCCTGCATAAGTCGATTTCCGCTCCCAGAAAGGTTGGTGTCTGGGATGGGGTGAGGTGGGACTTTGTCTCAATGATAAAGAACCCCAGGCTCCTTGTCAGAGCAGAGACAGCTGTTGTGTTCTGAGATGTCTCGTCTTCTGACCTCCCGACTATCAGCCAATCGTCCAGATACATAAAAATCATTATGTTCTGGCGTCTTAGATGAGCGGCCACGGTTCGTGTGATTCTGGTGAAAACCCTTGGAGAGGTCGATAGACCGAAGGGAAGGGCAGTAAACTCGAAGGTGCGCTCTTGATACCCGAAGCGCAGGAATCGGGAGTGCCCCGGGAGGATGGGTACGTGCAGGTAAGCATCTTTGAGATCCAGTGACGTTGCCCACGCTGGCGTTGTCAACGAGTCTAGGATTATTTTGAGTGTTTCCATTCGGAAACGACGGGGTCTGACAAACTTGTTCAAGTTGATGATTGGTCGCCACTCTCTATTCCTTTTTTCGGAGTCAGAAAATGAAGAGATCATTGAAGAGAAAATTTGAACTGATCTGCCGGTGGAACCGGGCAGATGGCTCTTTTCTCGATGAGTGAGAGAACCTCTTCTGGAACTAGTGTCTCGCGAATGTGCGTTTCCGACGTGGGGGTGCTTGTGAATTCCAGCCGGTAGCCGTGTCTGATTGTTGCAAGCACCCACGCATTGGAGGTGATCCCTTCCCAGGACCCTGCGAAACCTTTGAGGCGGCCCCCGACGGGTCCCGTGTCGGGGGTCGTCACTAGTGGGAAAGTGTCACTGTCGCCACCCCTGGCGTACCGGGGAGGGGGACGGCCCGAGCCACGACCCCGGCCGGCAGACTGTACAATCTGACGGAAGGGTTGGGCGTAAGGGCGTGGGGCGGCTTCTGTCGCTCCAGGTGAAGCCCTGGCTGTTAGTTAACGGGGAGGCTTGGGTTTCCGAAGAGCAGGACGGAAGGCAGAGCCTTTTCCCGTTTTCTTCTCTGCCGGTTTAGGCTTGGTGGACACTGTTGGTTTTCTTAGGCTCAGCTTATTGGCCGTATCGATCCGCTTGGCCTCGGTTTCCAGAATCTCTTGAAACTTCCCGTTGAAGAGGTCTTTCCTTAGGAGGGTAAGGTCTTCTAACTTCTTCTTTGCCCCCTCGTAGGGGATGTACAAAGTATCCAGGATGTTGGTTCTGCGAGACTTGGCTGAGATGAGAGATATTCTCGTGAATTGGTCAAAGGAGAAACGAAGTGCTTCATCCAAATATCTGAAGGCTACCGCCAGCATAACAGCTGGGATGGGCGAGTCTTCTTCACAGGCGCAGACAATATACTCGGAGAGTAAGAGTAAAAATGCGCTTGTTTTTGTGCCGAATCTGGAAGCTTCATCAACTTTCTTCAAGACATCTTCCATTTTAGCTTTTGCCTTATCAGTGAAGATGGCCTTGGTCGCAGTTCTACCGCTGTCTCCGGTTAGCTTGTCCTTGGCCGTGCCTGGTATAAGCGGAACTGTCAGAAAATCTTCACAGTCCTTCTCCGGAAAACGAAGTAGGCTGATGCCAGCTGTGGATACGGGGTCCATTTCTTTGTAGCTGCAATGCGCTGGATACGGAATGGCGACTCGCTGGTTGATCGGGTTGACTGTCATCGGGTAGTTGAAGCACTCGTACCATGTCACGTTGAAGCAGTGTCAACTGCGTCTTAAAAGAAAAGAGGCTGGAGGTGTCTGGAATTTCCTCCTCACCTGAACGCCCGTCCAGTGATGGTGCGTGAGAGTCGCCGTCATTTCTTTCATCCAGGGTGGGATCGCCGTGAACGGAGGTACCAAAGTTCATTGACGAATGGATTGAAATAGCGGCTGTTGATCCGGAGGGAGATCTGTCACTGTCTGGTAAGGACGGAGCGCCGGAGCCGTTGTTTGAGCGACGGGGTGATCCCATGGGACTGGCGTGGTCCGGGTTCCGGTTCTGTTCATCGGGTAAGATAAGACCAGGATCCGGGTTTGGGAATGTTGCCACCGGATGGTTTAATCCAGTGAACACCGGAGGGGGTCCCCACTGATGTTGTCTAGTCAGTGCAGATAATGAAGTGCTTATCTCTTGAAAGGCCTTCATGAAATCTGTTGTGGACACGCTGTCTTTCTTTTTCTTCTTTCTCTTTGTCCTGTCACAAGGTGTTTCCCCCGAGGAGGACAAAGGAGGATTACCTATGCGCTTTTTTGTTTGAGTTAATCCACTCTCTTCAGAAAACTCTGATGAAAGGTCCGATCTCGGGACTCCAGAGCATCGAAGCGTGACAGAGGTGGATTGGGAATCCCCTGCCTTTGTAGGGAGGAGAGACCAATCACGCCCGGTAGGCCCACCGTGTTTTGCCCTGGTGGGTCCCGGTGGGTCTGTGCGAGATGAACGCACGGAGGGGGCCGGTGAAGATTGGGCCCTGGCCCTGCTTCTTGACCAGTCACTCCCGGAAGGAGTCTTGGGTACAAGGCTGGGTGTGAAGAGCGAGGGGACCCCGGCAGGGGGGACCGACGCTGGCTGGCTTGGTGACGCTGATGGTCTAGAGACCGAAGGTGAGTTTGAGGCCCTTGGGACCGCTCGTGCTCTTAGTCACGCCTTTTTTCACATTTGAACCTTTACGGTCTGACAACCGAGGGAAGGGAACGACCGACGGTCGGTATACCCCACGCTACGTCTCGCTAGATCTCTTAGCCTACCACAGACTAAGAGGAAACGACCGGGAGAAGGTAACGGCCGACGGCCGTTATACTCCGCGACGCTTCGCTAGTCCCCTGAACGGTCGGGAGAGAACTCCCGGACAGGGGCCCCACGGGTGGAGCGACTAGCTAATCGGAACCCACCAAATCAGAACCAAGAATATGACTCTTAACTGAGAGTAATCTTATTTAAACTTTTCTCTACAACACAACACAACTCTACTAAAGTAAACTTTATATAGGTAGTAATATAACGATTGTTTTTACCTAGCAAAACGTACAAATTTCTCAAGAACGAGAGAGAGTGTTGAAAATCACGTCTGTACGTTACCCACGCTAGAAAAAAGAGGAAGTAACATGGCGGAGCCAATGCATAGCATGATGGGTAGACCCAAGAGGGCGCCACCAACAGTTGTAATACTTTTAGCGAAATTGCCCTTCGGCTATTAAATATGTAATAGTAGTGCTATTTGGGTAAGTGAACAAAGTAGACCAATCTTTTCAGTGGCTTGTCAAGGAGAACCTTGGTTTGAAACAACCATCTTAAGTGGCCTGTCATGGAGATCATGGGTTTGAACAATCATCTTCAGTTGCTTTTCAAGGAGAGCCTGGGTGGAAACAATCATCTTCAGTTGCTTTTCAAGGAGAGCCTGGGTGGAAACAATCATCTTCAGTTGCTGGTCAGGAAGAGCCTGGGTTGAAACAATCATCTTCAGTTGCTGGTCAGGAAGAGCCTGGGTTGAAACAATCATCTTCAGTTGCTGGTCAGGAAGAGCCTGGGTTGAAACAATCATCTTCAAACTGCTGGTTATAGGAAGAGCCTGGGTGGAAACAATCATCTTCAGTTGCTGGTCAGGAAGAGCCTGGGTTGAAACAATCATCTTGAGTGGCTGGTCAGGAAGAGCCTGGGTTGAAACAATCATCTTGAGTGGCTAGTCAAGGAGAGCCTGGGTTGTAACAATCATCTCCAGTGGCCTGTCAAGGAGAGCCTGGGTTGTAACAATCATCTCCAGTGGCCTGTCAAGGAGAGCCTGGGTTGTAACAATCATCTCCAGTGGCCTGTCAAGAAGAGCCTGGGTTGTAACAATCATCTTAAGTGGCCTGTCAAGGAGAGCCTGGGTTGAAACAATCATCTTCAGTTGCTTGTCAAAGAGAGCCTGGGTTGAAAAAATCATCTCCAGTGGCCTGTCAAGGAGAGCCTGGGTTGTAACAATCATCTCCAGTGGCCTGTCAAGGAGAGCCTGGGTTGTAACAATCATCTCCAGTGGCCTGTCAAGGAGAGCCTGGGTTGTAACAATCATCTTCAGTTGCTTGTCAAGGAGAGCCTGGGTTGAAACAATCATCTTAAGTGGCCTGTCAAGGAGATCATGGTTGGGAACAATCATCTCTGAGTGGCCTCTAAAGGAGAGCCTGGGTCGAAACGATCATCTCCAGTGTGTTGTCTCCAAAATAAATTAAGTTCACGCAATGGGAGAATCAAGGAAGATCTCAATTTATGGCATTTACAAACATGTATGTTTACTATGTATTGTCCAGGCCGATGACCAAATACAAACTTAAGGCACTCGCCCACCTGCCAATTACCAGCTGATTGAACCCCAGTACAAAGGTTTGGTCATAACAAACTTTGTTGAAGCAGTCTGTATTAATTGTATTCATTATTTATGAATATTTACATTAAACTTTGATAATAAAAGTTAAAGGAACATTACAGAATTGGTTTTTGCTAACAAAACATTTGCTGGCAGTGTAAGCACTTTATGTAATCCACCATATACATGTACATAAACATAGTTTGAGATCGATCGGCCATCTGGGTCACAAGAAAATAGTGAAAAACCGATTACACATTTTGCATGAAATCATATAGATTCAACAAATGAATAAAACGCTCGCTGAGCGATAAACTCCAATCAGAAAATTAGTTTATTCATTTCTCATCAAATATGGCATTTCAGACAGAAATATTTCAAGGGATGTTTTCTACTTATCATCATCATTAGACCGTGTAAGTTTTATGTAAATCTGTGATCAAAAAGTATATTTTACTAGTTTTTTTCTTACCAATTCTGTAATATTCCTTTAAGGAAAGATACCATATTTTTAAAGATGTTTTTGTGTCTATCAACCACTGTTACTAACCCCAACTTTTTTTTATGTTGACAGTAAATTACCACCACTGATGATGCATAACCCAAAATGACTTGATCATAACTTCACCCATGCTCCTCTCACTGGAAACTCTATCAACCAGTCAGCATGAAGTGCTGAACAACAGCGAACCAAAATATTGCATGACCAGGGTTTACATGTCATCACATAACTTACAGTAGGTACTATGTCATCTCAGCGGATGGCAAAGTTGTGCGAATACTATGCTGTGACAGAGCGAGTACACCAACAGTCGGCTATATTTTTGTAAATAATAACACAATTACTAACCCCTTATCAAAGTTGTATGTTGTGACATTGTTTTTAATCACATTACTAGAATACATTAGTAAAATTTGAGAGCCAAAAACCTTTGTCTTCACGTACGATACAAATTATTAATTAAGCCAATCTTTGGCCTTTCAATGATATCATAATGCAAATAATACAATGTTGAGGTTATTACCTGAGTGGAGCCTTTCACAGTTTGTGTTACCATGATGGCTGCGTAAAGGCGCATAAATCCAGACATTCTTTTCAGGTACTTGTCTTGCTTCTCTATAGTTCCATCACTCTCATAGTTGTACCCACGAGATCTAATAAAAATAATAATAATAATAATAATAGTTTTAGAACCAAGCATACTATATTACTTGTTGCAACCCAAATAGGCAAGAGCAAGACAACAAAAATATTTCACACAAAGTCCCTCTGAGAAGCCATCAGCATCTGAACTGAGTATCAAAATGAACTTGAAAAAAATAAAAAATAATGAGCTAATATCAGGACCCTTCCTTCCTAAACTTTACATAAGCCTCAGCATCAGCAACTTTTCTGAAGCCTCAGTCCAGCATTCTCCCAAAGGTTAGTGTACTATTTGAGAATAAATCCCAACCCAGATTCTTCTCTAAAGCAACATTTTGCCATCTAGAGATTTGATTCAGGTGGTTGTTACCCTTAAACTTCTTCAGTTCTAACTACACCATGCCAAGCTTAAAATCTTACTGCAGTTACATTTTTAGGGGGAAAGAGGTTTTTTGTATTTAAGTGACTATATTCTTGTAGATTTTATTGTCCCAGATACATGTCAATTACGTATTCACGGTTTGTGAAAACATTTTGCGTTACTTTTGAGTCCCATGAATTGTGGTGTATGTGATCCATAGAACAAAAACCGTGCACGTATGCCACTTTGTAAAAGACTCTCCCGGGTGACAAGAAACAATTATTGTAAGCATCCTTCTCAAGGACGCAGGTGTAATGACCGAGATTCGAACCAACACGGCTGAATCGATAATAGTAATATAACTAGTTCTTGTATAGGGCATTTTACAATAACGTATCAATGCGCTTTACATCAGTGCCCTGGTCATTGGGCCAATAGCATTCCTGTAAACTTTCTCAGCTCCCTGGGGAGTATACAGCCCCAAGCTGCCGTGGCGCTCCAAGGGCTTTTCAAACACAATATCAACCTCTACCCTCCCAGGCACCCATTTATACCCCTGGGTGAAAAGAAACAATTATAGTAAAGCTTCTTGCTCAAGGACACAAGTGTTGAACTCACACCCCGATGACTCAACCACCAGAACCTGAATCGGCCATGACACCCCACATTAACCACCAGAATTTGGATCCGGTGCACTGGGCCATGAAACGCTATGGTACTGTTAAATTGTAGATGAATTTCCTTGGTAGTTACATACTTATAATAGTCTTCATTTGATTGCTGCTGACCCTTGGTGATGTAGGGTACCAAGAAAGGACACTTGAAGTAGAAATGAGCTAAAACAAGCTCTCCAATTTCTGGAAAATCACACCACAATGCAACAGTAACAGCTGCATTTGGAAATGCAGAATCATGATTTGAAGACACCTGCTCATCACTTTGTTTCTGTTTGAGCAAAGAAACAAAAAGTTAACAATAAATAGATGAGTTAGGATTTTTTTTCAAATATTAAACATTGATTTAATGTAATTCCACACCAGATGATATCAACATGACTTCACTACAGTAGTGTCTTCTACTAGTAAAGATATAACTATGTGTGAAGTTTGAAGGTGGTGTGAGGTTGTAAAGTGTGTCTTTGTTAGTGGACAATAGCAGGGGAGAAGAAGGAGTAAGAATGAATTACAAACATTAGGTGTTCGGTTCGTGTGAATAGCAGGTAAGTATTATAAGTTAAATCGAATAAAGCTTGAATTTTTTTTTTAAAAGAGCTTCTTTATATAAATTCTTATCAAGACATTGAGATTTAAGTATGTGCTTAAAAAAAAAGTTAAAAAAACACCACAAGTTGAACTTGCAAAATGTTCCCAGCAAAAGAGTACATTATTTAACTTGTCACGAGAGGGCAAGTATTATAAGTTAAATCGAATAAAGCTTGAATTTTTTTTTAAAAAGAGCTTCTTTATATAAATTCTTATCAAGACATTGAGATTTAAGTATGTGCTTAAAAAAAAAGTTAAAAAAACACCACAAGTTGAACTTGCAAAATGTTCCCAGCAAAAGAGTACATTATTTAACTTGTCACGAGAGGGCACTGTTCACATTATTATCTTTAAATTTCAAGGCTTAGCTCTCAAACTTTATTTCATACATCCAGATGATATTGTTTGCAGACCTTAAAATGAACTCTGTGAGTAGGAGGAACAATGATGACCGTACCCCGAAACGAGAGGCAGAGTCTACTTTCTTAACAGTGTCCTCGAGTTGCTGGTACATTTGACCAGTGAGGATCCGCTGTCAGCCGCCAGCTTTTGTTTTATAAATACAACGTTGCAAGGTGACGCACATGAAAAAGATGGGGCAGTCTCAAAACACATTTTGACTCCACCGCCACTAAGAGAAAAGAAGATTAGCTACCATGGCGATATGCCACAGGGCACTGTGGAGAGCCAAAAGAGAGCGCTATCGTGTGTACAAATTCTTAACGTTGCACCTTTCTGGGAACAGCTAATTAACAATAGTGCTACCAAATATCATCAAAATACTTCATACCACTAGTTTCTCAGCAAGTAGATCCATAACAAATGCTTTCCCTTCTGTATTCTGTGAAACTGACACTTTCTTTCCTGATAGTTCCACTGTCTGTCCATCCAGCAGTGACTTCAGTTGTTGTATTTTCTTCAACAGATGTGTTCCAGATGGTCAGAGATTGTGTTGATTGTTAGATTCACAGCCCTCCGAAGATCGCAGCGGTACTTCTTTAACTAAAGATAACAATTTCAAACAAAATGCTTGTTTATTTTCATAATAGGAAACTTTACGTAGAGCATAAAACAGAAGAAAGGAACTTTGATCGACTTTGCTAGCCATTTTTACAAAAGTTATTGTCATTTCACTTATTAGTCAAAGTGTTTAAAAGGACACCTTGTGAATGTGTATTGTTTTACATAACCTTTTCCCACATTGTACAATAAATAACGGGATACAACTAACCTGTGCATCGTTTGTTTCAGTAAAAGCCTTGTATGCTTTGGTTATCTGATGTTGTTTATTTTCAAGCATTTTATATTCCTGCAATGCTTCAGCTGAGATGGTTTCTTGAAGAACTAAAAACAAAATCAAATTTTAAAAAGCATCAAACAACCGGTTCCATATGTTATTTTATTTTAAAAAATGTTATATACATGTATACATGTATAGTGTACATACATGTACTACCCATTGTAGTGGCCCTTTCATCTAAAATTTAAACAATATTTGTACTGTTTTGGTCATGTAACATTTAATCAATTTAGCATTCAGGTTGGGTCAGTGTTTTTTTTTCTGCTGTTTACCTTTGTGACCCCAGTTCAAATCATGGACCAGAGCCTGGCATTGGGTTTTCAGTCCCTACCTGATTGCGTGGATTTTCCCTCATCGGTCAGCAGCAATCCATGTCATATTTTTTTTAAATGCTCCATTAAAGTTCTAGCTTTTGAAAAAAGCACAATTTTTTTAGTTCATAACCAAAGCTTTGATAATTTTTTTTTATAATAATAATAATAACTAGAATTTAGTGTTTGTACAAACAAACACATGAGGTGTTCGGCTATCAATGGGGTCAGTGTTTTGTTAACGCGTGAGCTATTGCATTTAGTTGAATTTTGTGCTATTACTGTTTTGTGGAGTGCCTAACAAGCAACACACTTTAGCAAAAGTCTAAAAAAGCACACGATTAAAAGCCGGACGTTTGATTGTTAGTGAGGTTTGCATGGACGGCTGTTTTAGAGACTAACAAAGCTATTGCCAAAATCAGGACGCGTGAACCTTGCTCACAATGCAACTGGTATAGATAACTCCTTGTGTGTGTTTTCAGTGCAGTTATTTTCCCGCGGTTTAACAGCGGGTCATTGCGTACCCGATTTCAACCGGAAGTGAAGGTCAAATAGGTAACATCTCTGTGGCAAAGTTTGAGACCGCTTATGGGCCTACAACATGGTGTAACATTTGTGAGTAGTGTATGTGTAAAAAGTATGAATATTTTTTAAAGTATAAAATTTGAAATTTTCAACTTCCGGTTTAAACAGGAAGTCAAGGTCAAATGGTGTAACACTTTGTGTAGTAATTGCGACATTTTTCAAGACCTCTCCGATGATGTATAGATTGAATTAATAGATAAAGTACTTCTCTAGTTATGAATTTTTTAAGTATTAAACTTTGATTTACTGTATCTTTACACCTGATGACGTCATCATGACGTCACAACTACCTGATGGAGGTTGTATTACGATCCTAACATGGTGTTAATTAGAAGTTGATCTGCTATACAGAAGTTAATGTTTTTACCAGGAAATGTTTTTTTTAAGAATTACACATAGGGAAACTTTGACCTTCCGGTACAACCGGAAGTAAAGGTCATGTGAATTTTGCGTTAACTTTTCAAATGTTGCCCATGTCTTTGTCTATCATATGACCAAATACAACTACTCTAGCTATAATATTCAGAGACATACAGGCATTGGCATGACGTCACTTTTTGAACTTAAATTGCTTGTAATTTGACACCCGATGAAATCATCATGACGCCACAACTTCTATTTTATCTCCTAGTTACAATCAACCTTCATGTAAAGTTTCAAGTTGATATAAGCCTCACAACTATGCATTTTTTGTGGACAAAGCCCACGGAGAAGAAGAAAAACTTTAAAAAAAATAATAATACAAAAACAAACGAACAAAAACAATGAGTTGTTCGCGCTATTGCACGAACACCTCAATAAAATAACAGTTGTATAGCGCTTTCCACAGGCGTTTCAAAGCGCTTTAGCATTGTCTGAAAAGATGTGTTTTTAACCGAGTCTTGAATGAGCTGATTGAGGATGAGTCACGGATGTGAAGAGGGAGCTTGTTCCAGCAAGTTGGTGCAGCTACTGAGAATGCTCTATCACCATAGCGGGTATTCGTGCGTGGACCATTGGAAAGTTGAAGATGAATGTTGGATGTTGATCGAAGGCTCATGGATGAAGAAGGTAACTTTTGTGAGATGAGACTATTGATGTATGTGGGAGCGAGGCCATATATTGCTTTGTAAACAAGGAGAAGAATTTTGAACTGAATCCGCTTGAGAACAGGTAGCCAGTGTAGAGAACGAAGAACCGGTGTAATATGTTCATAACGCTTTACTCTCATGACCATGCGTGCTGCAGTGTTTTGTACACGTTGAAGTGGGTCGATGTGATTAGCTGGCAAGGCATACAATAAACTATTGCAATAGTCAAGATGGGATGTGGTGAGAGCATGGACGAGGCGCTCTGTTGATTTGACGTCAAGGTAGTTGCGGAGTTTCCCGATCTTATAAATACCAAAAGATGCTGCACGGCAAACATTGTGTATGTGTTTATCCAACTGTAGGTGGCTGTCAAGAATGACCCGAGGTCACAAGCTGACTCGGAGACGTGACAGCATCACCACCAATGCTCATTACCGGTAGGTTGTCTGATTTACGAAACTGTGAGGTGATGTGTATGAGCTCTGTCTTTGTAGAGTTGAACTTGAGCTTGTTGGTCACAGCCCGATATTGCAGATCACTGATACAGTTTTGCAAGGAATTGATAGCTTCGTGATGCTCCTTTGGGTTTAGAATGTCATAGAGTTGTGTGTCGTCAGCATACATAACGTGTTGAATATCGCGATGAGCACTGATGACCTTACTCAGACGACCTGTATAGAGTATGAATTCAAGAGGTCCCATAACCGACCCCTGAGGTACACCACGAGGAAGGGGGTGGGCCTGGGAGAGAACGCCATTGACAACAATCCGTTGCTCACGATTCTCCAGATACGACACTAGCCAATCTAGTGCAGTGCCGTCAATGCCATAGCAACTCTTCAAGCGCTGTGTGAGGGTGTTGTGGTCAATAGTGTCGAAAGCTGAAGAAAAGTCCAGTAAAATGAGAACAGCTTCTAGACCCTTGTCAATTGCTAGAAGGATGTCATTCATGACATTATTCAAGGCAGTCTCAGTAGAATGAAACTTCCGATATGCTGATTGAGCCTCAGAGAAAAGGTGATTATCCAGAAGATATGTGTGAAGTTGAGCAGATGCGATTTTTTCAAGAACCTTTGCAATGAACATCAGATTAGCAATTGGTCGATAGTTTTTGAAGTCATTTGGGTTTCTTGAGCAGTGGAACAACGTGGGATGTTTTGTATGCTGTTGGAAAAACGTTTGAGGTGTAAGTTTGTTCTTAGGTGACGGCGGAGGACGATAAATGGCAAACAATCTGAAAATATCAGCTGGAGATACATGCACTGTCAGATCCATCAATTCAAAGATTCATGTATACTTCTTTTGTTTTGAGTTATGCGAAGGTAGTCCCGGTATACTGCACATATGCCACCACCACGGCCTTGTCGAGGGTAATGGCAGATTTTGTAATTTGGTAGCGTTGTCACAATATCAGCCAAAACAATGTCATCGCGGGGATCCCCTTTGAGCCAAGACTCAGTTATGATCAAAACATCAAGTTTGCTATCAATTATAAGATCACATATCTGGGTTGTTTTTGTAGTCATAGATCGAGCATTCCAATGCCCAATTTGCAATCTAGTGTTACGTTTTTTACTGCAGGATGTGAATCTATTGCGTGTTTGCCCACCACGGTATCCCCGTCTGGTAACCTTAGCAATTTTGAGCCGATTCAGTTCAACCCATTCCGTTGGTGTGAATGGGGGATTAGTGGTTGCCTGGTGCTCAATACGCTGTCTTATGGTAATGAGCTCACTCCTTGAATAGGTATAAGGCTCCATAGTGATTACACACCCAGCTACGACCAGCGTTAACCATATAGGCCAGAAAACACAGCTCTGCCTTGTATAAGTTAAGAAAATCCACAAGCTTATTTTGCACATTTCCTCGGGATCAACAAAATATTCTTTCTGTCATTAACTATTTTGATGAAAGAAGAAAAAATTAAATTACATGAAGATTATGATCTTGTGCATAGTCAAAATTTTATTTTAATTAACTCCATGCTAAATGCCAAGTTAAAACTAGAACAATAACAGCTGCCATGGCGAGCTGCCGATCGCCTGATAGAAATACTATGACTAATCGAAAACCAATCACTTGATCAACTGATGTTCAAAGAGGTGGGACATTAATAATACAAATGGGAGTGAAAGAGGGGCTTTGGATGGGCGAGGGCTGACAAGGAAGAAAAACTAATAGGCAAGTAACAAACAGTAAGATTAGTACAAATACATGTCAGTGACACAATTTTATACAACTTTCAAGAAGTTACAAGTCAAATCATTAAATATTTTTATCTGGATTGTTGATAAATCATGGATAATGAGTTGTTGTTTTTTAATCCAAATAAATGTAGACATTACTTATTATTTTTAATGATTTGGGTTTGAACAAAGAAAAATTGACTATGGATTAACGTGCAGGCGCTCTACCAACTGAGCTATCTAGCTCTATGTTGGCGGTCTCCCTATTTTGTCAATATCTTTGTCAGAAGCCATTCAACCTGTAACTGCCGTGTAGCCTGGGATCACACCCAAGCTTACAATACAGCATGGGAAGCGGCAGCCAGGGGATCACCTTAAGGGGATGCAACTTTTTATTTCAGATGTCAAATAATAAATCACAAGGGAAACTTTTTATTTGATACATGTTATTTTAGATACATTTCACTCCTATGCTAGGAACTTCATCAGACTGGCAACTATGTCCAACGCTCAACTACCTTTTATACCCTTTCTTGGTCATCATAGAGGGCATAGTGGCATGGTTAAAACTAGTTGGTCACAAATGTTCTTGAGCTTTAAGCCCTGCCACCTTTGTTGATTGTTCTCTCTACTACATCTGCTCCAAGCCAACTAGTGGTTTTGTCAGGTTCTTTATCAATTACCGTGGCATTGTCCCATTTGATGGTGTGGTTGGTGGCCGCAACGTCATCGGTAATTGCCGACTGGTGTTGCTTGGTAATGGAGGAAGAGCGAGTAGACCTGGGCCAAATTTCATAGCGCTGCTTAACGGTAAACCAATTTTTTAGCTTACTGTAGCAACAAAATTTGCTTAAGCGTAAGCGTATTTCACAGGTTAGCAAGAAAATTAAATGGCCAACTTGCGTGTTCACCATGGATTTGCATTATTAAGTCATTCATTTTCATACAATAATCATTGGAAATTTTGCATGTCTTTTCGTTCGCTTTAAGTGAGCAGCACTATGAAATGGAAACTTGTACAGTAAGCACATCATCAGCTGTTTGGACCCAGGTGTTCAGTCGATTTTCGAATTTTCAGAATTTCCATTTCTTTTTTTTCTTCAAGTAGGCAGATTTCAAAAGTGCGACCTGTTTAAAAGCATTTAGTTCTTCTTAACTGAATTTTCTTAGGTTCTTTTCCGTTTTTATCCTTTTGTTTTGTTTTCATTGTTACAGCGTCTTGAGCACCTTTGGTGGAAATGTGCGCTTTCTAAGACTTTGTACTATCATTACGTATTACTCCTTTTGGTTTCTGTCACTTTCCTCTGTAATCAACGAATCACATCTGTCCAAGAGTGTTTTAATAACCCTAAGTTTTTGTTGAATGGGAGATGATGAGGGTGTCAAAAAATGGTAATTACCCATCCAGTTCCTGTTTGTAGGTGTACCACTAGAAGGCTTAGGGAGGCAATTTGGATCAGACGAATGGGGAGAACACTCTCATCGAAGGCAAACAGGGCATACAAGCTCAAGCAAATTATGACCAACTAGCCCAAACCATGCCCAAAACGCCCTATTCGTCGGCCAAGAAAGGGTATAAAAGGCAGTTGAGCATTGGAAATGGTTGCTAGTCTGACAAAGCTCCTAGCTTAGGAGTGAAACGTAACTAAATAATATGTAAGTAACATCTACATTTATTTGGATTAAAAAAAAAAAAATCTCACTATCCAAGTTTCAAGTCAGTTTTATGACTTAAACATTTACTCTGAATTTGGCTCCTTAAAATCAAGAGTCAAATGTTTAACCTTAACATTTTTTTATTGATTTTTTTAAAAACATTTCCTTAAAAACATGGTTGAGAACCACTTGAGGATTTTAAAATTCAATAAAAAAAATTAAGGCTAAAACAAAAAACTACTTTTAATTGATTACCTGTGCTTGCATTGTCTTTCTGACATGGTTTGTCTTTAGTTGATGTTTTAGTTGTTGCAGCTACTGCAGCTTGTTGTTGAGCCAGAGTTGCCTTCATACGGACCTTCCTTGATATGTCTTCTTGGACTAACCTGTCAGCCTCAGCTATAAAGGTTTTTCATTACAAACAAAAAACATTGTGGTTTCATTAAAAATGAAAATGGCAGTTTGTCACATGTTCATATTGCTCTTAAGTAAGGTAAAAATTAAATTAAAAACAAACATAATCAACCTTAAATGAGCAGTAAACTTCAGAATATTTTGTGACTGATAGTTAATTTTAATTTTCCTAATACAGTACATACATTGTACAAATGAAATGTAACTACATGTACATGGACCCAGTCTTTCCTGCATGGTGATGACAAAGTTCTGATAAGAACCTTGTAAGACTCATTTCAGGTATACCTGTATCTAACCGCTGCCAATTTGTTTATATATAATACACGTTGTATTTTCTGAGAAGAAATGACACATGTAGCTTGTTGTCGTGGTTACAACCGTTATTAGTTTGAGGTATATTTTACTATTTTGGGGGTCATGAAGAGTGGTTTTAAGGACACAATTATAAAAAATGTCCCTAAACCAATTGGTCTCCCTAAAAATTAAAAATCAGTAAAAGGAGCATGTTATTTTTGACACTCACACTGACTTGTACAGCATGTTTTTGAAACTTGCACAATTTTTACCCATGTGTACAACAGGGAATTCTTACCGACAGTTTGATCATAAAAAAAAATTGCCAGGGCACCCAGAATATTTTTCTTATGGTTGTAGTTACAGCAGTTGGCATTTTCATATCTTACAAGAAAACCTTGGGCCCTTGTTTACTATTCAAGAAGTACTGTCCCAAAGAACTTCTCCTGAAATAGTGTGGTTTATGTCTACGAAGGAATAGTTACCTGTAAAGCCACTATTTTTGCATATTTCCTTTACCAATGGGTACAATTTGCTAAAATTCTGCACACAACAAAGCCCTCTGCTGTCTGTTCACAGTACCCACAGCATGAGCACCATGTTATTCTCTTTCCGCAAGCATTCACAGAACAATCATGAGATTGAGCATGGTGGGAATGGAGACAGGAATACTATACAGGTAGGGTAAGTAGATGTATTCGCTTGTAGAACTGGACCACACTATACTGTGGGGAGGTTTCACTTTACTTACCTGTAGAGCCACTACTTATGCCAGATGTTGTTATGTTTATTGATAACGGTTCATATAATGACAATGACGGCTTATTTTCTTTTTAGATGTTCGGCTAACAGCCGAAAACCTATTGTTATTGTTAAGTTGTTTTTTTAGGTGTTCGTGCAATACAAGTGGAACTCTTCTCTACAGCATAACTCAAGATTGAAATTGAATTGAACCTTGAAACTCATCAGTCAATTGTACCTCAATATGAAGACAACACACGAGGAGGGAACTGTAAAATAGTGCTTTCTTCAGAGATGACTACATGTACCTTCCCTCTGTGGAACATGGAAGTGTTCCCAGGCTCCACCAAATCAGGATTTGACCCAACAGGCGTCCTTGGAGAGGATCTAGAACAGGAGTAACATCCGGGGGATCGGGGATCTGGGATCGCGTTGGCAGGTGAACCAAGGTGGGGTCTTATAGGTGAGCGGAAACGGGAACGGAAATGTCTGAGCGGGAGCTGTGGAACTCAGAGAGGTCACCGATGTCACCTCAGAAGTGTCGCAGAGAAAAATCTGCATTTCGCGATAGCGGGCAAACACCATAGTGAGAAAAACTTCTGTTATCTTGTGGCTATTCCTGAGGATAGTAACTGGTAAAATGTCCAATGGTAGGCAAAAAGCTGGTGTAAGGACCCATGGAAGGATGTGCTGACTCATATTGGAGAAGATCATCTGGGAAAAGTGACAATGGAGAGGCCTGGAAGCCGGCGGAGTGTTGAGGGTATGCCCGGAAACCGTTGTAGGCTTGGTTGTTCTGAAGAGGCGGGAACCAGACAATCATATACGTGGCTAGAGGAAAGCAAATATTTTGAAGCACCAGTGTTAACCATTGACACGTTTACCTCGGAAGTGCAGTGCGACGGGAGGTGCTTTGTTTTCGTTTAGCAGAGTTGCATGTGCATGCACATTGTAAATGCATTTTTAGGTATCGTAGGTGACATATTTTCTGTAATAAAACTGGGATATGTTACATCCAAAAAGTTAGATCACGTCACAGTGACATCATGAGGTCACCTTAAATGTTAATTTTTTTCAAGGCTTCATCTTCATAACAACATTCTTGATTGTGCTAAACTTTTGCAACTCAAGTCGGGATATGTTAATAGTAACCCAGCTAACATGTATACGTCGACCCAATGTCGGCAAACGTACAAATTTTTGGTTGGGTAACCGTTGGCAAGTGATGTTGCGGTGATGTTGTTTTTTCCATCGGGCCAACATCGAGGACGTTGGGCCAACGTTGGCCCAACCCCGTTACGACGTCGGCCTTTTTTTTGCCGATGTCTGCACACCTAACGTTCATTAGACGTTTTAGTTAAACGTTGGGAAAACGCAATATTTTTTATCTGGCCCAACGTCGGCGACTGACGTCGTATTGACATTTATTTCCAACATTGGGCCAACGTACGAAAATCTAAAACATGATTTAGAGATTAAATTTGCGTTTTATTAATTAGTGTATGTTTATTTTTACTTATCATTTATGTTTTTTACAAGTAATTGACTATTCTACGAACTAAATACATTCTAACTACAACCTGTACAAGCTTACACTATACATCCTTGTGCACTGCATGTCTTGTATTTATGTAGTCCAGGATCCACAGACCAATTTTTAAAATATTTTGAACACAGTTTATTCACATAACCCGAACACCTAGTGTTTGTAATTGTACAAACACATCATGTCGTCTAATTTTGATTTGATAACTCTTGTTGTTTTTCACTTTTACCTGTGCTGGGGTTCATTGATACCTTTATTTCATGTATGTTTTGCAACGCTTTTATGAATCAGGAAGCCGACTCCTGCTTCATTTTTGTCCTTTAGTCCTGTGTGGTAGACATGGTTACCACTTTTTAGTTGTACATTGTTCACCTTGTCTGCGCGCTTCGCCAAGCCCAATGATATCTCACTTGATTCCTTCTAATTCCTCTTCTAGTTCAATTTAGTCTGACTTCTTGCAACAGTGATCTCACATTATATGTTGTGATGTTCAGGTCCCATTGGTGGCCTGTCCTTATCCAGGGATTCTTACCACCCCCTACTCCTTGCTTTGTCGAGCCGTCACTTTGGTTTATAGCAAAAGAGCTGCTGGAGACTGGGCCTTGGCTTATTTGTGTCTATTATGGTGGTTTGAAGGCGTTCACATTATTAGGCACATATCGCGGTCCAGCGGAACATCCTGGCGGTCCACAGGATTGCAGGCATATGCCTGCAAAAACGTTCCTTCATGCCTAGAACTTGCCCGAGAAGCTCCCTTAATTACATGGTGTCTCCATGAACCTCACTTGATTGTATTCCAACCATTCCAAATTTTAAATCCTACTCATTTAACAATATTTAAATTACCTCATCCCATCATTGTATTTTAATGATAAAACAATTGAAAACATGAAGCTAGGAATGCATGGCTCACAGTATTGCTCAAGGAGCAACCTCCTTTTAAACTCTATGTGAGGGGGCCCCACTTCAGATAAATCATGTGCCCACTGCAAGGAAGAAATAACAGTCACACTGTTACTCCCTAATCCATTTGGCCATTAATCAATTGGAATGAAAGTGGTGCTGCTCCAAAGACAGAACAAATAACTTACCAATGACTTTGGAAGCTGATTCCTGACAAAGCATCACAGATTCTATGATCTTATGCATGTTTTCTACTTGATCCATTGATGCCCCCTTAGCCTTTGCATCATTCACAAGACGTTCTGCAAACAAACAGAGCAAACTCTTAATCACAGAGGAAGAAAAAGAAAACATTTCCCCAACTCAGTAGCATTTTCCTGCATTAACATGCACTGTCTGCCCTCAGACCACTGTCACATGTCCAAACCATTTTCATTTAGTCTATGGCTTTTTGCATACTGAATACCCACACACCTTGGTGGCTTATTGTAACAGCAAAAACACAGGCACGCTTGGAAAAAATGTTGTGGCAACAACAACACTTCCCAAGCAAACCAAAATAAATAAACAAATAAAAAAACAAATAAAACACAATTCTTTGTGATGGTTCTCTGGAAAAAGAGTGTATAGCTGCTCTTAAAGAAATGAGTAATATTAAGACATCTGGGTGTAATGGCATTCTAGCTGAAATTTATAAAAGAATTTGGTAAGATACTTATAAGTACAAGATTGCACTTTTTAACTGTGGTCCAATGTCTGAAGATCAAAGGAGAGGAATAATTAATTTAATTCATCAGCCAGGTAAAAATCCCTTTGATTTTAAAATCTTGTGAACAGGTTTAAAACAGCTTCCCCAAAAATGACTGATAGAGATCCAACTGGTTTTATGAAAAATCATTATATTGGTGAAAATATTTGTCTCGTGCTTGACTCTTACCTCTTGTTAAATGTTACTTCCGTTATGATTTTTTTTTTTAAGGCATTTGTTATATAGAAAGGTTCTTTGTAGAAAAAAGCCTGAGGTACTTGAATTTTATTTGGTTTTGACCCTACTTTCACTTTGGAAAAAACTTAATTAAATTAATCTGTTCTCTTTATTGTAACTAGAGGAAAAACAGCACTACCCGCCAGTCCGGATAGTCAAGTTAATTTTAAACAGTTAGTAGGAACACCAAAATATTTAGACTAAATACTAAATAGTCCTAATATCGATTCATCTCTGGTCTCTTCATTATGCACTGTCAACGACCTAATGAGGATTTACACAATGACCATGTGACACCAAAGTCCTGACGTTATCAAATCACCGTTGTGCTTTATTGTGTCAACATTGAAAATGGGTGAGCAAAACAAAAAAGCAACACATTCCATGTATTAAAATAGCCAATTTATTAAAAGTGACAATTATTGTTTGCTTTCATGCTGTTTATTTTTTCAAAAGAAAGACAACAACAGTTCTCATAATTAGTTCCGGAATTTGACATTGATGTGTGAGAAAATTGAGTAGGCACTCAAGGTTATTCACAAAACCTCTGCCATAAGCCACAGCAGATAATCTGCCAACAACATGACAACAAAGTTGTTACGTTACCAGATCATTAGGGTTGATGTCTGTGTGCTCACAAACGGTATGAAGACTACGGTCAAAACAAAAAAGGGAAAAACAAAATGTCTCCACATTGGAATTCTAAAGAAAGGGGTGTGCCACATAAAATTTGTGTGTACAAAGTCTACGTGAGAATGTTAACTCAGAGACAAAGGAAAAAACAATACAAACGTCCACATGGATGCATATTTGCTTAAATGTTTGTCCTTCTGAGAATGAAAAAGTACTTTTAAATGGAAGGCGGGATTATGCTTAAAGGCTGAGTCACACAGGGCAATTTTTCAGGCAACTTGGAGGCAACCCCTTACACTGTAAGCACAAGGAACACTTCGGCAGCACAAGAGACAATCTTCTAGCTGTAACTCATTATCCCCAAGAACATGATGAGAAAACTGAAATGTGAATGACTTTTCTTCTTGGAGATTGCCTGGAACTGGTTGCCTATAAACTGCCTCATGTGGCATGGCCTTAAGACTCACTAGTGATTTTTATTTCTACAATTTTGAGTGGGAACTGCAACACCAGAAAGGTTGGTGTCCGGAACAGATGTAGTGGGACTTCGACTCGTTGACGAAGAACCCCAGACTCCTTGTCAGTGAGCAGACAACTGCTATATTCTTAAATGTCTCGTCTTTTGACCTCCCGACTGTCAGCCAGTCATCCAGGTTCATACACAGCCTTGAGATCCAGAGACGTTGCCCACTCATTGACAAAGACTGTAAGATTACTTTGAGTGCCTCCATTTGAAAATGCCTAGATGTGACAAACTGGAGAAAGGGACTAATTTTCGAGCAAAATCTAGCCACTTCAATGACTTTCTTTAATAAAAATAATAACTGGATTTATATAGCGCCCACTTACTCATTTACAAGCAACATCAGCCACTTCATTGACTTTCTTTAATAAAAATAATAATAACTGGATTTATATAGCGCCCAATTACCAGATGATGCAAGGCGCATGCTTAAGGGAGAAAGAGAAGGACAACTAGCCACTTCAATGACTTTCTTTAATAAAAATAATAACTGGATTTATATAGCGCCCACTTACTCATTTACAAGCAACATCAGCCACTTCATTGACTTTCTTTAATAAAAATAATAATAACTGGATTTATATAGCGCCCAATTACCAGATGATGCAAGGCGCATGCTTAAGGGAGAAAGAGAAGGACAAAAGTAATGGGGGACAACCAGCTACAAATTGGAGAATAAGTCCAAAAGTTCATCAAGGGATGAATGGAGACAGCGGCTGCTGTACCAGAAGGGGACCAGGAAACTGACCATCGTCACAAATTGTGTGTGCCCTTCGGAGTAGAGTGCGGTTTACTGAGGCTTTCACGGAAGGAGGATGAAATGACCGAGCATTCAGATAGCGGTCTGTGTGAGTTGGTTTTCTGTACACGGAGTGTGCAAGAGAACCATCAGCCCTCTTTGAAATGAGTACATCAAGGAAAGGTAATGAATCGGATGTCTCTGTTTCCATGGAGAACTGAATGTTGGGATGTTGCCGGTTAAGGTGACTAAGGAAGTCATGAAAGTCATGTGACTAGATGATAAACGTGTCATCCACATATCGAAGCCAAAGCTTGGGTTTGATTCGAGCTGTTCTCAGTGCTTTCAGTTCAAAATCTTCCATGAATATGTTCGCTAAAGACCGGGGAAATGGGTGACCCCATGGGGGGTGCCCAAAGCCTGTCTATAGAACACTTCTCTCCATTGGAAGTATGTGGACTTTCCGCATGTCAATAGTAGATCATGGATCTGGTCTGGCGTTAGGCTGGTACGGTTGGTTAGAGTTTTATCTTGTTCAAGAATGGATTTGGTGATTTGGCATGGTTCATTGAACAAGATTAGCTATTGGGAACAGCTAATAATAAAAAATAAAACAAATTGACGATTGCAATAGCTGTTTGGCCTACAACTAAAAAAATAAAAATCTTGACGATTACAATAGCTGTTCTGACTGAAAGTTCAGAACAGCTAATAGTAATAATTCTTTTTTACAAATCTCAACGATTATAATAGCTGTTCCACCTAACAGGTCAGAACAGCTAATAACTAGAAATCAAGTGTTCCTAAAAATGAACACAGAGGGGTTTCAGTTGCTTGATTAAAAAGATACAATATCATGATTCCATATTGAAAATTTCATGTGATATCCAAATTATGTGTAAGTTTGGTAAAAAAATTAAAATAACTCTTTATCATAGTTTTGTATTTTAAAGATCTACTTCAGCAATATCTGCGAAATAAAACAAATTGCTGAATCTTAAACATAATGTTATTAAGTATTCTGACCTTGTAGATTGGATTGTTTTAAACATATATTTTGTTCGTAATTTTAACCGGAAAAAATAATCCGATCTTAGGGTTTTTAAAAACTCGCGCGCTTCCATGGCTCCCTCCATAGGCACCATGCATGTCCCATACTGAAGCACGTGTATTTACGCGCACCACGAACCAACTATAAGATACGTGGGTGAACCAGCGAATGATGACGTACTTATAAGAAAGGGGAAACCAGGAAGTAGCGATGTGTCGTGTGTTTACACGGTAACTATGTGTGATGATCTCCTTATTCGAATACATTCACCAAGTTAAGACGTGAGAATTGACCATGCCGAACTCATGTTCTGTTGGTGGATGTACTTGGAACGCAGATAGGAACCCAGATGTGAGTTTTTGTTTCGATTCCCAAGAGATCCTGTCCAGAGAAGGGAATGGGTGCGTTCGGTGACCAACACAGGGTTTCACGGTGACAAAATGGACCATGATTTGCAGTTCCCATTTTACGGACGACTGTCGGGTTGCAACATCACAACTAAAGAGCAGTTTTGGATTAAAAAGCTATAACAGGCTTAAGCCAGGTTCAATCCCAACCATGAAAGCCCCATCTGCAGTGCTATCATCTTTTCAAACAGAGAGTAAAACAGGCACAGCCAAATGAAACTAAGCGATTCAGCCAACACTCGTCTGGCATGTCATTTAAGAAAAGAGAGAAGAGCTGGGTAAGCAACCTTTAAGTTCTAAAACTAAGTTCTATGAGTATGTAGTTGATATTTTACCATCGTTTCTTTTCATTTCAAAACATGCACTTCTCGCAAGAGATTTCAAACTCAATAGTAGGGCTACCAAAACCATCAACAATTTTCCTTTTCACTCGATGTGATTGTGAGCATGATTCGAGTTCGAAGTTTAGGAAAGTTTGTAACTAGTTACCAATTCTACTTCACCTCCTTGACCTTGTCATCCCAGTGCACATACATGTGTACAAGACTCCCCTTCAACTTCAAGTACAACCTACAGACTTCATTATTGACCTTACATTGCTTTTCCAGTTTAGTTTGCTTTCAACATCATTGTATCCCTGGGGGAGGAGTACCAGGGGAAGGACCATGGTAAAAAATTACTTGGGCCTACAAAGGGCAAAGCCATACATGTGTGTGAATACAATGCCCAAATTATGACATTTTGACTTAGAGGTTAAATACAATGTTTGTTTTGATCTTTTGTTCAGGTTTTGCAAGAAGCTTTTGCTGAATATATGCTAAGTATGGTGACCAGGAGCCCACTGGTGAACAACTTCTCCCATCTAATGTGATGGAAAGTTCAATCACATCAGAGGAGGTAATGAAACGGTTTACTGGCTTGTTGCAGAAACAACCTTAATTATGTTTAGGGGAGAAATATTCAACGCGGGGGGTGGGGGTCAGCTTCAAAATGCCTGGACCCCGAGCTGAGGGTTATTTTTATTTCATTACACATCAAAATGTGCAGTATCGGAATAATAATTAACTTTACTTTGCATAATCATACACTTGTCAGGCCTGGAATTTCATCTTGGAGAGGGCAAGGCCATTTTCATTTTGTAAAGGGCACTTCCATTGGAAAATCTTAAAGTCTATGGGAGACTTCTGAAGGGGCACCAAGGCCAACACAAGGGCAACGAAGGCCATGGCCTCCGTGTAATTCCAGGCCTGACTTGTGAATATCTTAAAAGTTAACAATTTCCCTCAAGATTTTTAACAAATTTATAAACCCCTAGGTTTGAGATGCATGATTCATGTCTGTTTGCAATTTTGTTTCAAGCAGAATTATTAAAATGAAAGAAAGGTTTATTTTGTCCTCCTATTACATGTATTAAAGAGATACTGTTGACATAGTTTAAACACCTTATTGTTAATGCAGAGGATTATTTCTGATGGTAAAATATGATTTATTCATCAAGCCATTGTGGATTTTTTTCTTTATTGATTATACATGTATTGTACATATTTTTTGTACACCCTTTATTATCTTATGAGAAGAGTTGTTTTAATGCCCATGTAGCTTTTACTTGACCGCAACCACATCTGGTAATTTAAATGTAGGGTTTTATTGAGTACATGTACACATGTATACCGTACTTATTTGTTATTGTTATTATTATTTGTTAGAAGGGGGATCAACCACAAACTTGTTTGCTACGTAAGATTAATGAGCAGCCCCAGTTTGTGCATATTGCATGGTGAACTAAAGTAGTTTTTTTTGGGGGGGGGGAGAAAAAGAGGAGTTGGAGTACATGTATTGGGGTTTGCATATTTCATGTGTAATGTGTTTTCAATCCAGGGCAAACACAAAACAATTACACTTCTTTTTGACAATTTGCCAGACAACCTGTCTTTCTAAGCTTTGACTGTAATTTGAAATGTTTGTTTACATTTTCTTGAAAGTCTACATTGAGCTGAAAATTTTGATAAGGTCTTTTAGAATGTCTGTAGGCAAGAAGAGTAAGGATCGCATGGAATTAGTTTTGCAACATTCCCTTTTAATTTAGCTGTTTTCTATTTAATTACTCAATGAAAATTGAAACTAGACAGAGAGGTCAACTTTGGTGATACAACTTTTCTTGACATTAAGTATTACATGTACACTGTACTCTTAACTCCAAAAATATTGCTTTTTGTACATAAGGTGGTCATTTACCATGTAGTATATGCAAGAAGGGTAAGGAACTTATAGTTACATTTTCTTTTAATGGCAACGTGTCCCTTTAATTTATTAATTAAGCTGCTTTCTATTTATTTACTTCACTTGAAGAGGGGTAGTTGACTTTGCAAAAACAATTGTTGTTTTATTCTATTTTTCTTGAAATAAAATAATACTCATAAAGACTAAAGACTGATATGTGTATATTATTAAAAGTATTTATTGTCATTTACTCATGGATCATCTAAAAATGATTGTAACACACTGAAAATTTAGAGTAAATGGAGGCCACCAATCCCACCATGTTTGTATCCTCAATTCTGAAAACCTTCCTGAAAACCATGTACCACTACTAGATTAGCAGAACATGTTTTGATCATAGTATGATTTGAAACTTTGCATGGTGGGATCAGGTTTGCAGTGATGCTATGTATAAAATCTCGTTGTGAGTAGTGGTGGTTTTAAAAAGAACAGGTGGTTTGACAACTTCCTGAAGAGGATCAGGGCATACTGATCAAAAAATCAAGTTGTGAAACCACTGTTTCTTTTCAGAACCACCACTACTCAAAAGAGATTTTACCTATGGTGTCAGCGCAAACCTCACCTAATTATAGACATTGTTCTTGTAATGACACACATCTCAGTGAGCCAAATATTAACAGATTTTTATCAAAGATTGTGGTTCTCAAAAAAGTTCCCCTTTTGAAGCCTCTTTGCTGTATAACTTCCATGTTTGTAATATGTACATGTAAGTTGAATGCATTTCACTATTTTCCATTGAGAGGCACAACAGCATGAGCTTTATGTTTGACAAATAATTTGTACATCTATTTTTTGAGTCTCATTTACAAACATTTTATCAACTATAGGGGCTAAAAATACCACACTAAATTCGAGTGAGAAGAGGAATTCTTATTATATGATTGGCAATAAATTTTAGGGTTTTTAAGTTACTAATAGTCAAGTGGCGGGTAAACCCTTTATATTGTCCATTGGGGTTGGGATATGTCCTTCGGATGGCGTCCATGATACATGAAGGAAGTGGCACTCTGTTGAACCTTCCGAGGTAGCCCGTACACCATCTGACAACTTGCCTGTAAACAACATGGCGATTTCTTCTGCAAACAAAGTAGTTGAAGAAAATCAAATTAGGTAAACATTTGATATCAATATTTGTTTAAAAACACAGTTTTCCCATTTTGAAGAAATCACGTACGAGTAAGGGTGGAAATATACTCTTCTGGTTTGTCCAGTCGAAAAACTTGTAGGAGAACCCCCCCCCCCCCCACACACACACCCTTACATATGGCTGTTACAGGGGTACTTTCATTGTTGTTCTCCTTTTTCTGAAGAAATCCTAATTGGGTCACCACCAGAACAAAGAAAACCTTATGGGGTAGCATTGCTCCGTAAGTTGGCATGTGTAAGCTCACACACACACACACACACACTCAAGTGTGTCATGAGCTCCAATCGTGGACCCTCCTTTGTTCAACTCTTTGTCCTGACAAACGTGGACCCCATTGTTTTCCTTTGTGATAACAAACATGGACCTATTGTCCCTTTTGTTGTAAGTCCTCGGTTTGATTGCACTACAAACTCACACACACACACTTTTGGGTTCTTTAAAGAAGTCATAAGCTGTAACATACTCAACAATTGTGACAGAGATCAAAGTGTTTAGAAAAAATCTTGTACAGGTTTTATGGTTATTCGTTTTTCTGAGTTTAATAAATCTAATCCAACAGTCAATTATACTCAGGGTCAGGTAAGAGGCGTAATAATTTTTTTGGGGGGAGGGTTTGCTCCTTACATTAATTTTACAGTTCAATTAAAAAAAGACACTTACTGGTCTAGAGTCCCTTCAACTGCATCTCTGCCATAGTATTCACCGGTACTGTAAATACGCGGTTTGAAGTACAGCCGGGTGCAGACAGACTGCTTCAAACCAATCATGCACAGCAAGGCTTTGGTTTTCATCCTCTACATTAATGTTCAATGCTGCCATTTGGGCTCTTGTCTTCTGCACTTCCTTACAGCAGATGCAGTTCACTGCCATTGGTTGGACCACACAGTGTCCGCATGAGCACCTGAAAGAAAAATTTAAATAACAGAAAATTAACGGATGAAAGTGTTGCTGTACTGACATAGGATGGACTATGTTCATGACCATTAACTAATTTTACGTGAACGGGGGTAATACAAAATGAGTGGGGATTGAAACGATGCGTGTCTCATTTATACATCTAAGTAAAAAATCATGCAATGTTTCGCATTGTTTATCAATGGCTGTTGTTCTTACTTTGTGTCTCTGGGAATTTTTTTTTATTTTATTTTTTTTATTTGAAAAGTGGTTTGTAATTGTAGTTCTGTTTTAAAGAATAAACATGACATATCATACTAGCCTAAAAGAAAACTATGAGAAATAATTAGCAAATGAGCTTGACATAAAAAATAATCCAATTAGGCTAGGACCTACCTCTATCATTTGCTAAAAAAAAATAATAATAAATGCGGTAGAACAGTGACACTGACAGAAAATACGGCTTGTCAGGATCAGTTCGGTACTGAAAATAAATGTTATCTCCGACACACTGAGATTTGATGATTGTATTGTGAAAAAATTAATGGATAAACGAGGAATTACAGAAACAAATAAAACAACATTCATCTATTTTCCTTCTCCATGGAACCCCGTTCTCCGATAAGGATACCTGCACTAACCCAATGGGAACAATTTTTGAGTGACACCATTCAATGTATCATGAAAACGTGAACCATATTGGACAACAGCAACCATTTCGTGAGAAAAAAAATATCAACTTTCTGCTGCTATTTCTATCCATTATAGCGGCCTCATATGCCGCATAGATAAATAAGTACTTCATGACGATAAAAAACAGTAAACATAGCATTGTTTGTTCTTCAAAAAACCTGTGGGACTCACCATTCAGTATTGTTTAGTCGACCTCCTGCATCAGGATTCGCACGTTCTTGATCATCGGCAGCCAGTGGCTCAAACCTGTATGGTTTGGCACCTCGCACTTCCTCATCAAGCACTCCCCCAGCTTCATCAACGCCCTCTTCGTCTTCGGAAGAGCTCCCTCCACCGTCAGATCTATCCTCACTATCAATACTATCATCTGTATTTCCTAATTCTTCTTCGTCCACACTGTGTTCCTCCCACGATCCGCTAATGTCTGACATTTTGTCCTCGTTTACTGTGTGAATAGCTATAGACGCGTACAATAAACACACTTCGCTGCGCGGGGGGTAAACAAGCCGTCTCCATTCATGTACGTCATCAGAGTCTATGGTATACTTTTATCACGTGACATGCCGTTTCCAAAAACTCGGTATGAGGAGCTGCTGAACGCTGGCCTAAATGACCTTTTTTTTTAATTACGCAACTACCGCCAAGTATTTTCATTAATATATACGTAATCATGAAACACAAATTGATTGGATTTCGCCAAAGTTTAAATTATCTTAGTACCGTTGAAGTAGATCTTTAAAGGAACATTACAGAATTGGTAAGAACAAAACTTGTAAAAGATACTTTTTGATCACAGATTTACATAAAAATGATGATGATGATAGAAAACATCCCTTGAAATATTTCCGTCTGAAATGCCATATTTGATGAGAAATGAATAAGCAAATTTTTCGATTGGAGTTTGTCGCTCAGTGAGCTTTTTATTCATTTGTTGAATCTACACAATTGTATATAATTTCATGCAAATGTGTAATCGGTTTTCACTATTTTCTCGCGACCCAGATGGTCGATCAATCTCAAACTTCTACAGGTTTGTCAGTTTATGTATATGGTGGATTACATAAAGTGCTTACACTGCCAGCAACTGTTTTGTTAGCAAAAACCAATTCTGTAATGTTCCTTTAACATTCCTCTTTAAACCGGAAGATAATGTCAATTAGGGTCATCGATATAAGAAACATGTGACATTGGTTATAAATTACTTCCAAAATTAAACTTAGATTATCAGTTCATCCCGAGTAGTTTATGAAATATGAAATGTCGGATATTATAATCTAACGCCTTCAAGCCTGTCGCTAGAGGGCATTCTTTCAAACGGTGACGTCATTGAACGAAAGCTCTGAAAGAGTACATCATACTTATAAGTTATAATTCTAATCAAAGAAAACCACATCGTAATTCTAAACCACGCTTTAGACCTCTTACAATCATTTTTTTCTTCATTTGAACTTCCTGTTTGGAATGGAAGGAAAGGTCAAATTGGGGTCATGTTCTTGAATAAAATGTTAATTTAGTCGAGTGTTACACGGATGCACAAAGAATGACATGTGGTTCAGGAAATATGATTGTTTTAATTTTAGAGCTTCCTGTTTGAACCGGAAGTAAAGGTACTGCACAAAGATTATAACTATATGACATGTGGTTTAGAAGATTTGAATTAGCTTTGAATTAGTTGTCCTCTTGCAATGCCTTCGAACGAAAAACCCTGAAAATTAAAAGATTTCATCTTTTGGCCTAGATTTAAAACACGTTGATAGAGGGCGCTGTAACAAGGTTGACGTCCTCATCCATACAATAATAACACCTATTGACGAAAACAATAGGCGTTTCGGCTACTAGCCCCAAACCCCTCAGAATAATAATTTTAAACTAGAGCTTAAGTGTTTGTACGAACAAACACCGAGGTGTTCAGCTATTAATGGGTTGTGTCAACGCCTGAGCTATTGCATTTAGTTGAATTTGGTGCCATTACTGTTTTGTGGCGTACCTAACAAGCTACACACTTTAGCAAAAGTCTAAAAAAGCTCACGAACAAAAGCCTGGCATTTGATTAAAAGAGACTAACAAACTATTGCCAAAATCAGGATGCATGAACCTTGAACAGAGACTAGAGTACAAGCATGTTTTGACTTTGCGCCTTGCGGTCAATAGAACGAAAAACCGCTCACAATGCAACTGTTATAGATCAGGCATTGTGTATGTGTTTTCAGTGCAGTTATTTTCCTGCGGTTTAACAGCGGGTCAATGCATACCCGATTTCAACCGGAAGTGAAGGTCAAATAGGTAACATCTGTGTGGCAAAGTTTGAGACCGCTTATAGACCTACAACATGGTGTAACATTTGTGATTAGTTTGTGCGTAAAAAGTATGAATTATTTTAAAGTATAAAATTTGAAATTTTCAACTTCCGGTTTAAACAGGAAGTCAAGGTCAAATAGTGTAACATGTTGTGTAGTAATTGCTACATTTTTCAAGACCTCTCCGATGATGTATAGATTGAATTAATAGCTAAAGTACTTCTTGAGTTATAATTTTTTGAAGTATTAAACTTTGATTTACTGTATTTTGACACCTGATGACGTCATCATGACGTCACAACTACCTGATGGAGATTGTATTACGGTCCTAACATGGTGTTAATTACAAGTTGATCTGATATACAGAAATTATTGTTTTACAAGGAAAGTGGTTTTTTTTAAAGATTTACACAAAGGGAAACTTTGACCTTCCGGTAGTAAAGGTCACGTGAATTTTGCGTCAACTTTTCAAATGTTGCCCATGTCTTGGTCTATTATATGACCAAATATAACTACTGTAGCTATAATATTCAGAGACATACAGTCATTGGCGTGACGTCACTTTTTGAACTTAAATTGCTTGTAATTTGACACCCGATGACGTCATCATGACGCCACAACTTCTGTATCATCTGCTAGTTGCAATCTACCTACATGTAAAGTTTCAAGTTGATATAGGCCTCGCAACTATGTGTTTTTTTGTGGACAAAGCCCACCGAGAAGAAGAAAAACTTTAAAAAAAAAAAAAAAAAAAAAAACAATGAGTTGTTCGCGCTGATACCTAAAAAAACCACCAAAAAAACGAACAAAAACAATGAGTTGTTCACGCTGTTGCACGAACACCTCAAAAATAAAAATCTTGACGAAAACAATAGGCGTTTTGGCTACCAGGCCGAAACCACTAACTAGACCTAATGTGATTGTAACTAACAATCACAGAGCTGTTTTGTTTTGTTGACCTAAGAAGTTTTTTTGACCAAGACATGAACTGTGTCTATAATTTGTGTATATCCTGTAATCCTGTTTGAAATAGATGCATGTTATCATCGGAGTGAACAAAAAATCAAAAAAGTTTGGATCTTGTTTTAGACTGGATGTGAAGGTCAAAGTGGGGTCATCCTTATAAATGCTGTAAGCTACAAGTGCTGTAAGCTACAATTAAAACACAGCAGGGCCTGGTATACAGGCTTTCTTCTGGCAAGAAGAACCTGCTGAGTCTTTCCAGTCTGATTCAGCACTGTGGGAATGACTACGAACCCACACCAAGGTTACCTCCCAATGATTGGGCATCCATCCAGAACAGTTGTCACACAAAGATGTTTGAGAAAAACCCTGCATTTGGGGCATAAATCATGCAAACCCCAGTATCCTTCTAAGACAGGACATCTCCAAGACTCTCAATCGATGGCCATCAGATTATGTGAGGGTCCAAGTTTCAGAGCCATACATGGTGATGAAGAGGACGAGGGCCCTGTACAGCTTGAACTTGGTGCTAGAGCTGATTTCCTTCGCTCTCCAAATGTTATGAAGTTTCATCATCACTCCCATCCCCAAACCAGTTTAGTGTTTAATGTTACCTTCAGATGTACCTGAGTCGCTAATTACTCCTCTAAGGGAAACAAATGTGCTGACCTGTTCCAAGTTGTAATTTCTAATGTTGATGTTAGTTGATGACTTTGGCGTACAATAACTTGAACTTTGGGTTTTGCGTTGTTGAGTTTGAGGCCCATTTTAGTGCTACAGTTGAAACTTTGTTTACTTAAGTTTGAAGTTCCTGGCTGCTTTTGGCTATGAGGATGATATCCTCGGCAAAGCGGAGGTTGTTGATGAGGTGGCCTTGCATATTAGCTCCTATTTCGACTCTGTCCAATGCCAGTAACATGACAATTTTTAGGGGAGATATAATGCATCCCTGCTTACTCCAATAAGGGTGGTAAACCAATCAGTAGGGTGTCACTGACTCTCACACTGCTTCTGGATGCTACATAGAGTGCTTGAAGAAGGTTATGATTTTCTTTGGGAAACCAAGGTAGTCCGTAGTTCTCCATACACCTTTCTGCCAGACAGTATCAAAGGCTTTTTGGAAGTCTAGGTAGCAGCAGCACAAAATGGTGTTTACTTGTCGCAATGTGAATGTTTGATCAATTATGCTTCTTTGAGCTCTGAATGCGGCTTGGGCCTCACAGATGATTTCATCCAATCTCTGTTGAATACGAGAGCGAAGGATGCTGGTGATTACTTTACCAGCATGCGAAAGAAGGCTTACATGTATGCCTCTGTGGTGCAGTCAAATTTATACAGAATTATACAAATTCAATGGACTAATGTGCCCTACACATTGTGAGTTTAAACAAGAATTACTGTTCAAAATGGGTTTTTTATTGGTTAAACTGACATACATGTACATGTAGTTACACTTTTATTCAGAAGCTATAGGATGAGCCAGAGGGTGCAGAAAGTTTTAAGCTAATGTTGAAATAGAACGCAAAGAGACCTATATGTGGTGTGTTCAGAATATTTAGGATTGGTTGGCCTGTGTGGCGGTAACTGGACCAATCTGTGGGAACTGCTTGATCCCAAGAGAATTCATCTGCAATAACATTCTCTTTCCCAAACAGGTGGCTTGCTCATAATAAGATATTGCAGGGATGCACCAGTTGAGAAGTTTCCATAGTTGCATGCGAAAGGAAGGTGAGTAGTACCTCCTTAGTGATTCAGGTAGGATATTACTGTGGAATTGTTATAAAGACTGTATAATTTATGACCCTGCTTGTCAAAGAGTGAAGGGCCTTTTGGACTGCTAGGAGTTCTAGTAGATTGATGTGAAAGGAGCATTTTGGTTGGGGACCATCCCAACCAGACTGTGAGGCATCTGTTGTCAGTGTAATTGACAAGAGGGTCTGGGAATGTTGTGCTGCAAAGAAGGTTCTGAAGACAAATCCATCATTTGAGATAGGATTGAATCAATGAATTCACAGGAACTTGTTTGATAATTTAAATGTGTTGAATGGGTTCCACATTGGAGAGGCTTCGCCAGTCATCATGTTGAGGATGCTCCAAGGAACACTGGGTTTTGAGATGAAACCAGGGAAGACTTGTGTGGGTTGAAATGAGACCTAATTCTTGTGTGGGCTGAATAGCCCTTGATAAATTTTGGAGAGTGGTTGTGTAAGAGGGACACGTGATGAGCCATCGTCTAGATACATGAACTTGTGTATCTGCAGTCGACGAGAAGCTGCAGCTACCACCATTCAAGGACTTCTTGCATCAAACTTTGCCATGAGAAACAGACTTACCTTGATGCCATAATTATACATGTGTGATCAAATGCCATGGGGAGCATATTAATTGTGAGTAAATGTAAGATAAATGTTCATTAGCAATGGGGCTTCCAATGACATTTTTCTTTTGAGTGTAGAACTATATGGTTAAGACTCTCAAGCTTTAAGATATTGTGACAGAAATGCATGTGAAAGACATGTGATTGGTTTAGTTTATAGTGTGTATTTTCAGGTATTGCTGCGTGACGACTTGGTAGTGCAAGTGGGCGGAGCTTAATGCATGCAGTGAGCCAGACTGGCAGGGTGCGCAGTTGCGTTTTAGGACCTCATGTGCAGGCGATGCGGCAGCGGTGCTGGGCATGGCTAGAGCGAGTCAGTCGCAGAATAGCTCAATACAGGTAGCAGTCGCAGTTTATATCTCAATAAATTGTCGCAGTTTATAGCTCAATACATGTAGTTGCTGTTTACAGATTTCAAGTGCTGTACAGGGTAAATTAGTTCGTGGAGCAGATTGATCGTAAGTTGAAGTCACTGTAGGAATTGTATATATTGAGTTATCCTTGCATATTGTGAGATAGGCTAGGAGCCTTCATACGAGTTTATCCTTGCATTTTGTGTGGAATATCGCTGGTATATATTTTGATGTATTTGGCTCTGTGACACGCTAGAGGAGTGTGGTTGCCAGTCACGAAAGTATTAGCTTGTGACTAGGGAAAATGCACCTTCTAGAAGTGTGATAATAGTTGTGTATATAAGTGAAGGCACACAGGGACAGCGCGAGTCGCGTCCTTGGGGTGTTGAAGTTTGTGGGTTACTACGAATTGATTGCTTGTAATGGTTACCGGTGTTTAGTGTCCCGTTTACAGTAGAGACCTTTTGAGGCCACCACTGTCCGTGGGTACATGAATGCAGGGTTACTAGAAAGTACGGTTACATGTAAGAAGTACAGTTACATGTGAGCAGTACGGTTACATGCAAGAGGTACGGTTACATGCAAGAACTGTTATGGTTACATGCGACTGTATAAGGCTCTGTATTAGGTTTTTAGTAATGGTATAGACTTGTACATTCATTGGCCCCTAAAGAAACAGGTTGTGAATAAAAGAACCCCTGTCCAATCATGTACACTGTTTGATTTCATGTTGATTGATGCAATAAATGATCTTGTGATCAGTTCACCGACAGTCAAAGTGTCAAGGTATCTGTGTGTTTGAGTAACTGTGTAGCAAAAGGATTAGACGATCATTACGCAATCGGCGGTATATTTCCTCCAAACGGACCTTGTCCCTTAGCCTTTAGATCTCTCGATGGTCTTTAAGCCTGAGGACTAATTGGGCCTTTGGATCAGATTGTAATTTGCCCCTAACGAATGCAATTCCGCCACATTATTGAAGAGGCTCTGATTGACTAATCTTGAATCTTCTGTGATGAACTAATAGAATGTGGGCTTGGTTATGAGGATAGTCGCTAAGTATACTTGCAGGTGTTTTTTAGGCTGAATTTGCCAGAGTATTTCTTGGTGTGACATTCTGTCTCAGGTTTCTGAGAAGAATACAACCTCATACACCATTTTTAGAGTCAATGAGAATACAACACAGCTTTAAAACAAAACGTCCATCTTAAACACATTTTGTCCAAGTTTCTTGCAATCTGCTCGGTAAAGTAACAGACGAGAGTAAAGCCAGAATCATCAGAATGACCTTGCTTTCCCATTGAATTAAAGTGCATATGAAGGTACGGGTGCTATTTGAAGGATTTACCAGCAACTGGGCCAGGCAAAGACCTGAGGGGCTACCACGATCGTGGAGACAGGTAGTTAAAGACAACCTACTTTAGATCAAAGGGAAACCACCGCCTCAAACCATTTAACTTTTAACTTGTTGATATATGAACTTTCAGTATGTATCAAATCTCAGAAATCTGACTGCACAATAAACTCAAAAGGTCTATACATAAATTTAATTAACTTTTTACATAAATTGTTTTTTTTTTAAACTGTCTTTTGCATCTTGTTTAGTCTGTTTGAGCAATAACTAGCATAGGTTATGTCCAGAGAAAAACTGTGATTAATCCTTTTATTCTGAATTTTTCCTTACCAGCCGACTCAGCATAATGTTGAACTTCGCAAATAATTGTGTTGGCAGCAGATGGAAGGAACTCTCTGTGTTTATGGCTTTCAAGCTGAGAACACATTTTTTTAGATGACTCAGTAACTAGTTTGTAGACATTCATCATGCTGTCCAGACATGCCTGCCTCTCAGTAACCCTACAAATATGGACAAATAAACAAACTATTAACAATCAAAACATTGTTTAATTGAGCATTACTAAATAACCCAACCAGTTCATGATCACATGAACATGTTTATCCAATAAAGACAAGGCTGGAAATGGAAAGACTGGTTCTGGCCAACACATGTGCTGCACTTGAGCAATGTGTGTTTACAAATATTTGCATGGCCACTGATAAGGTGTCACATGCCAGAGCTCAACTTAATATTCTACTGCAAAAAATATTGTGCATGCAATTAGACCTCTTGCTAAGCAGGGCCCTTAAAGAGAAGATGCAAATTGGGACAAATGGTCTGGAATTCATTCTTGAAAACTTCCCTTTTCCGGTTGTTATTGTGTAATGCCTAATTCCATACAATCTGCCCTTTGTTATTGAGAGATTGATAGACTGCCACCATTGTATTTGGCATAGGAGTTAAGCTAGATACTGCAGCATACCATGGCCATTTACAATCCAAGGCGTTATGGCCAAGTTTTGGCAATACACGGAGATCAAAAGCCATTGAATCTTGAAAGAGAAAAAGAAATCCTGGTGCATTTTATGAGAATATTTGTTTTCTGTACTTTGTTAAGACATGGTTTCATTGTGACAACAATATTCTTAAAAACTAAAAATTCAAGAAATTCCAAATGAATCCCATGGGTGAGCATCAAAAGTTTCGGGAACTCCAGGCAACAAGGGAAACCTAAATACTGAATGAAAGAACGGTAGTATATTTAAAGGATTTACATGTATTGTGCAAAAATGTACAATTACACAATGACAAGAAAATATACATGTTGATAAACATTTCAAAGTATTAAAACAGTAAATAAATATCACCCCAACCCCACTCCCCAAACTTGTCATGATTTAAAATAAAGTGCAGTTATTAGGTTTACACCTATATTAAAATGTCATTAAGTGTACAAGCAGCAGTCCGATTAAAATTCTGCAATGTACAATTTGAACCAGATTTATTTGATCAATATTGTTTTTTTGAACTCAGGCTGAAAGCTAGGTGGACTGACAACAATGTGCATTGTGCACTTAAAAGAAGCTTGGAGGGAGTTTGTTTCTCAGACCACCACGGGACGGCGGATGCCTTAATGGACTAAAGAGAGAGAACTCATGTGCTGAAAGAAGTTGTGTGCCGGATGAAACTTGTTTTCTACAATAGAGTGAGCCCTTTTTCTAACTTGAGAGAGATATAAATCATCAAGTGATGGGAGTTGGCATCCAATAATCTTATGTGTTGTAATCCGGCTGACACTTCTGGTCATCTGTTGCATTGCATCAAATAATCATTGACTGTGTCAAGACACTTTCAATAACCTCAATAGCAGTTTCTGACTGACGGAAGCTTCTCAGCCATCTCAACAAAATCAATATTTGCTTTTTTAACAATGAAGTCAGCACTAAACTCCTGTTACAGGTCTGTTGATAAATAAACACCAAGAAATATGAAATATTGCACCTGTTTAAATTCAGAGCCATTGATGACTAGGGGGGCAATCTAGCTGGTGAACTCTTCCGAAAATCAATAATAATTTCTTTTGTTTTGCTTACATTCAATTCTTTAAAAAAATTCAGAGCACCAGTTAACAATATCAATATGATATGATGTCTCATAATTTTGGTTAAGTCTACCTACAGTCAAGTCATTAGCATATTTAATCATAAAATTGCTAGAAGTGGTAACACAATCAAATGTAAATAATGGATACAGCAAAGGAGACAAAATACAACCTTGAACAGCATATAAAACCAACTCTGACAATCTGGGAACGATCCAATAAAAAATCTCAAATCTATTTACATTAGATTGACATTTAACCCTAACAAAATCAACATGTCGTGTAAATCCAAAGGAGAAATTGTGTTAAAGGCTGAGCTGTTATCAATAATTTAAAGTCTGGCATAATTAGGCATCTTCTGATTCAGAAACTGAGTCACATTAAATAATGCTAGATTTGGAGCAAGAGTTGATGAAATATTAGCTAAAATATATTGCCGTACAAGAGACTTAGACACTTCGCAACCAATGACCAACTGGGTGGTAATCATTCAAACAAACAGGTGTACATTTAGGCACAGGAGTGACAAATGATTGTTTAAATACCTTTGACACATGACAAATCTTCAATGACCAATTAAATGAAACACAGAGAATTTCACACAGTAAAGGAAGTAATCCCATGTGGACAAGGGGCCTTCCTCTCCTTTAGCTTGCACATGACGCAGCAGGTATCCTCCAACAAAATCTGGAATGGTGGAAGTAGGTCATTGCTACAAGACAATGTTGGCCTGTTCACAGGGCAATTGAAACAAGCATAAAATTAATTCGGTCTATCTGGCAATGAAGGATCATCAGTTGATGCAGATACTGACTTAGGCTTGAATCCAGTAATTTTTATTAGAACTGTCCCACATTTCTTTGGAATTGGTGGATGAAATACCCTCCTCTAATCGTCGTTTGTATCAGCGTTTTGAATCACAAATTGCTTTCCTAATGGCATATTTTGCCCGATTCCGAGCTGAACTATATCTTTACTTTTAAAATGCTGTGTCCCTAGAGCGGAGTGCCAAGTCCACTAATGGTCAATTCAAGGTTTGTCTTTTGGATATCGAGTCACTAATTTCTTTGGAATGCACAACTCCTCTCAAAACTTAATGTAGTCCATTGTGACTTCTGCACATTCATCCAAGTCAGCTGCACTCTCAGCGAACAAGGCCCAATCCATACGAGCGCGAAACAGGCCTGGAGTCGCTTTTAAAATACTTTCATCTTGCCACTGTGAAACAATGTGTTTTATTGGTCTCTTGCCTTTAAGCTGTTGCTTATAAGCTGGAAACAGGTGTACCGTATTATGGTCCAAGTTACTAAGGGGGGCTTGCTTCAACGATTTATAAGCTCCCTTAATTGTTGTATCTTATCAAGTTTCACGATCCATATGCTGGGTGAATCCTTCTTAAAGTTGCCATGATTAAAATTCCTGGTAACAATGAAAACAGCTTCTGGGTTCTCGTTCTCATGCTTTGTATCAATGGTTGAAAGTTGGTCAATAGCTACAGATGCACTTGCCTAAGGTGGTATGTATACTGCAGCCAATACTAGTGAATCATGTTCTCTTGGCAAATAAAATAGCCAACATTTCACCACTAGAGTTTCCAGTTCCTGTATGCATGAATGTGAAATAATTCTTGCATCGGTGCACCACAATTTGTTCAGTAAAAAGCATAAGCCACCTCCAGTAGACTTACCGGTACCCGCTTCATTGAAAATCACGATCTGATCGAAAAAGTGTAAAACCTGAGGGTGTAACTGCCGAGTGAGGGATTGTTGAATCAGTGAAACAAAACACAAAACAGTAGTGATAGTCTTTCCGAGTACTAATGATACAAGAGAGTTTGTCAATTTTATTCCTAAGCAAACGAACATTAGCTAAAAACATACTCAGGAGGGGTGGTTTCTAGTTCCACTGATTCAATCTCCTTGAAGGACCACAACGCTTGCCAAACGTCATACTACCATATTAGAAACATCAACAGCATCCGCCGAATCCTGACTGATGAGTCGGCTGCCATCCTTATCCATGCTCTCGTGACATCAAGGTTGGATAATGGCAACTCACTTCTGTTTGGAATCACCAACACTCTCATGTGCAAACTTCAACATGTTCAAAACACTGCGGCTCGTGTCTTATCCCGAACACGGAAATTTGACCACATTACTCCAGTCCTGAGAAATCTTCACTGGCTTCCAGTCAAACAGAGGGTTGCCTTCAAAATAATCCTACTTACCTGGAAAGCCCTCAATGACAGCGCACCAACATATCTACAAGATCTCCTCATCCAGTATTCCCCTAATCGCCACCTAAGGTCATCTTTTTGTGATACCAAGAACAAGAACATCGTATGGGGACCATGCCTTCTCAGTTACGGCGCCCACTCTATGGAACTCCTTGCCTCAGGAAATTCGTAGCTGTCAATCTTTACGTAACTTCAAATGCCTTCTTAAAACATTCATGTTTTACTCAACTTATAATTAGATTACTGGTTTTGTTTCAAGTACACATACATGTACATGTTTATTTAATTTTTGTAGAGTTCTGGACAGTTTCTTTTCTTCAAGCGCCTCGGAATATGTTTACATAGATAGATGGCGCTTTACAAATGCTTGTATTATTATTATTATTATTATTACTATGAATCTGTTCAGTCATCTCAGGGCACAATTTTATTTATGGCAAAATATTTGCACTCGAAATACATGTGACAAGGAACTCGTGCTTAAGACACTGTGAGTGTAGTTAGTGTTACCAATCATTTTTCACTAACATTTTGTGCTTATCCTGTAAATATAAGTGTAGAATTCCATGGTGAGCATAGCCATGAAATTGGGTCCCAATCTCTTTGAATCACTACAATGCATCAAAGCATTTTTTTAAAGCACATACTAGAAATGGGCTGTGATCATACAATAAAAAAAAGGCACCTAAAAATATGATAAATTCGCTATCATATAAAAGCTTGGAATGTACAGAGTTTAAATTGTTCATAAAATTGCAAAGATGATTATGATTACTTGGTAGGAAATTTGAAAACTTTCCAAATATTCAATTATGAAGGGCTCTATTCAGAATTACTCAGAATCTATGAATAGGCCGATGTGTTTTGAATTTTTAGAAAGCTTATACTATTCCCATCAACTTTTGTACACTCACTCTGTTTTAAAATTCCTGATTGCAAATGTTGTGCTTTTTGTAAATAAACCAAATGTCAGTGTGTAGATCTTGTTGCTGTGTTTGACCTAAGATAAATTGATCAGGTTTAACTCGATGCTGTCTAAATGCAAGGTACAACATTTTTACGACCCCCCCCCCCTGCTGCTTATACATTTGAACCGTTTAGGGTCTAACTTTAGTGCACTGTCTGAACATAAGCATGTATCAGGAGTCTGGGTATAAGATGTAATATCTGAGCAAGAATAAAGGAAAATTGCAAAAAACTTTAATTGAAAGCATTACTGTCACACCTTGACGTTTTAGCCAGCGTATGCCAACGTTTCAAAATGTCTCTAAAATGCTGGCATACGCTGAACCATCACGGTTTTTTTCAATTTTGGGCGTACACATAGCGTACTCACAACGAGTGGGACGTTTATAAAACGTAACAATAACTTGTATAGATTGTTTCGATAACTTATAAATGACTTATAGCAACGACTGCTAAGCGTGTTGCCGGCGTTCACAACTTATGCCCAACGATAGTCTAACTTATGCAAAGCGCGAGGCAGCGTATTGCCGACGATCACGTATCATAGCCTATAAAAAGGCTGCCGCTCGACGATTCAAATCATAACTGCACTAGACATCGCAGTATCAACATCACCGTCTCACATACCCACCACGCCGAAGAAAACTTTGAAGAACACTGCCAATATGCCATTATACGGTACATGTAGCTGTTAGTTAGAAACACGTTCAGTAAGTTCTGTGGTCGATCAGAAAATGCCAAATAGGTCTACATGTACATACGCAAATATGCATTTGCGATAAGTTTGACATATAGGTTCAAAGCACGTTACTCATAGGTTAGAAATAAGATTTTTGTACGCTAGACATTATCTCGACGTATGTCGACTTATGAGTAACTTACAAGTGACGTGTGTGAACGTGTTTCAACGATCGTATTACCTACAACTTATGTGGGATGTATGAGCCACACGCTGGCATACGCACAACATTTTTCGACGACCTCGCCGTACTACGACGTATACCAGCGTGCTTCAGCGTGCTTTTAACTTATACACAACTTACCCATAACTTACTCGACGTACGCCAGCGTATTCGCTAATATTTTCATACGTTGGCATACGCTGGCTAAAATGTCAAGGTGTGACAGGGCCATTACAAACCATCTGGTCGTCACTAACAATGTTTTTGTTAACATATAAGTTATTACTAGACTGTTTCAATTTGATAAAGGGCTAACATTTCTTTGAATGTTGGTGGCAACTTATGGATAACTCTGAGATATAGCATAAGCCTGCCTAGTTAGTCCCTTAACCAAATTTGTTTGGCCTTGTTCTTATCCCATTTATGAAAATTATGTTTATTGTGCAAAGCACTTTTATACAGTCTTTTTTAAAAGTGTAAAAAGAAAAGAAAACCTACATGTAAATCTGTTCCAGAATACATGAACATTACCATCAACAATACCTTTGCCCAAGGAGCAATCATCATTAGTTGATTAAAATAACTGTTACTCAAGACAGAGAAGTTGATGTGAGGAGAAAGCACCGAATGAGGACTGCAACATTTTGGATCAAAACTAATACTCTTAATGATCACTGTTAGCAAGGCAAGAAAGAAATAATGTTGAAGATAATATGGTTTATTTGTGAACAGAAGGTATAAAGTATTACCCCTACAAAGGTTATTTGATACATGTCTCGTAACAAAGTCGATCAGAAGGGAAATGTTGTAATATCAGTCAAGTCCCTTGTGTCTTTTGTAAGGTGATTTAACATAGGCCATCTAAAAATATGGGTGCACTTAAAACGCACCATGCTAGCCCTGAACGATCATGGTTTAAAATAATGGTTATCTTGGCTCTGACATGCATGCGTGTCAAATTATTTTCTGTAAATTTCCCTTTTCAAAAGAGTTATCAACAATTTTTACAACCCAATACTCCATGAATGTAGCTCTGGTTGGGACATCGATCAACAATTTTTTAGACATGTACATGTATGTCTAATTTGGAAAATCTTATCAATTAATGCCAATTAATTTTTAAAAGGTTAAGATGTTAGTTTTTAACAAGATTCATAGAGTTGGCAAGCCCCTCAGAGCCAGTTGATGTTGCACCCTCCATCGGGGACTAACACAAAAAATAGTGTTGCAAATCAAGACTACAATTTACCATGCCCAAAATCCAATACAAGCAGTGTGATGTTTTTCAAAATGCAGACTCATCTGGCTCCCATGTTCTACAGTTAACAATGTTTGCAATGTCAGCACCATTAAATTACACTGTTTTTACTGCGTGCATGCGCCAAGCTGTAAATTTTACATGTGACATCAGAAAGAAAAAACAAGTTTAAAAAATGCAATTTTTTTAAACAAGAAATGAAAAGTTTTAGGTCAAATTGATGAATGTAGCCTACATTAATAGAAACATTTCTCTTATGGACAAGACTTTACCCATCATTTTCTTACAGTATAAAGTGAAACAGTGTACTTATTGGAGCCTTCATTATTACCAAGTATATTTCTGGTAAGTTTAAGTTTCCCATTATTGCAGCTAGAGTTGGCACAAGCTACTTTGTGGTTTTGTTCTACAGGATTTTGTTTTGTTTATCATTACACACAGACAACAAATTACCAACCTTCTAATGTTCTCGGCTTCAACCTCAGCTTCAGCTTTTTTCTGTAATGCAGTCTTTAACTTGGATTCCATTCTCTGCAATGTGAAAAGTATATTATTATCGTAACACATAGAAGTTTTTGTCAATTGGGAAAGGAAGCAAGGTCAAGTGCAAATCTCCACTAAACATATCAATGTCACATCTGTCAAAACCCTACCAGATGACGTAGCCTAGAGTTGCAAAAGGCCAATTCCTGATCAGTGACTACAATGATCAATGATTGAAGAGAAAGAGGGTTAAGAATGATTGATATTCGATTGCAAAGTAAAGTCTTGAAAAAAAGTGGATAAACAGTTTGTGTGATAATTCTCAAGAATCATGGAAATGTTTCCAAAAGAAAGTTCTGTTGCCGGATGGAGGAGTTCCATTATTGTTTCAGTTTAACTCTTTCTGGGGACATTGTTCAAATATAGATCAAAGGGAAAAGTGCATAAATTTGATGTAGGTATGTTACTCTTTATGGTTTGAGAAACTGGTAACTGATAGTGTGTCTAGTCTGCAATTAGACCCTACAAAAATTAGAACCAGATCATATGGGGTAATAATCTGTTAAGGATTAATGGTACCGGTAACCCAGTTATCTTTCAACACTAGATTGAGTCAGGTATTGTCATTGTAGAAGACTTTTGTCCATCTGTTTTTGTTCCTTGCATCTTGGAATCAGCTGTCCAATAGAAGAAACTACATTGCTGAGAAGCTTCATAAAAGAAAGGCGATGCCGAATGCTTAGATAACTTAACTCAATTCAATGCACCTCATATTAATGATATAATGATATAGTAGTTTATGCTGGTAATCACACTATCAAACTTAACAAGTTCAAACTAAGAAAGTTTACAATATCTTTGTAAAAAAAATAATAATAAATGGTTAGCAGATGTGCAAAATTACTACACGACTTTGACTGGAAACGGGTCTTGAAAAATGCAGAGTTATTCAAACATAATGGAAAAAAACCTTTAACAAAGAATTTCTCTGGTGTTTATTCATGAAATTCAATTTACGAAGTGCATCCTACCAGTACTCAATACATAAATATTTTAACTTCAACTCATTTATGGTAATTGAGTGTTGTTTTTTGTTTTGTTGAACTGGTATTATGTAAATACTGGTTAAATGATGGCTAATAAAATGCCAGAAATGGCAAGAGAGAAAAAATAAATAAATAAATAAAATATCAAGATATGGTATATGTAAAATCATGAGGAAACAACTCGTATACATGTTTGGATTGAAGTAAGTAGTTCGAAATGCTAAGGTTTTAGAGACTTTATAGTAGGCCAGCCAAAGTGTAAAATTACACTTTGGACGGCATAGTTTGTTAATGGCCGGCATCCATGCTAGATCTATTGTTGATAGCAAATTGAAGAGAGGTCTTGTGTGATGCGTGATCGCTCGGACCATGTGATACAAAATTTGTCCCTGGCTTGTCCATTTATGCCATTCTGCATTTTGCATGTCCTGTTCATCCACTCAGTTGCGTGATCAGTCGGAACCTGGTTGAAACACTTTGTTCGCTTCACACACAAAAGTTCCATTACTGTATACTGCATAAACCACTGGTGCTGTCTTCTCAATAAGTTTCATATCTGCGAGATAAGCAGGTCCCAACCGGTCATGGTTGCTGTGGTCGTCGATGGTGCGATGGTTAGCCACAGCTGTATTGCTGAAAAAGCTTCTAAAATTGGCCAACTGCTTCGTAAAGTTCTGCTCTGTGATCGCCATCCCTCTTTTTGAACTGCTCAACCACACTTTGGGAAAGTTTGTCAACTTTCCAAGCACTTTCCATGTGTTGGCCACTAGCCTCCAGGAAGTTGAAGCAGACATGGAGTCCTCCCTTGAGAAAAATTACGTTCTCAAACTTTGGATTTGCTCATTTCAGTTCCTTTCCTTTGCTGTATAGTGTCTCCATAGTTACTATGTAGTTAAAATGTAATTAAACAACTTTAGAGTCTACTAACTCTAACAGATGTGAGAATTCTTTCATCCAAGAAACTGAGGGCTGGTGTCTTCAGATTTAGCCATGCACATTTGTCAGAGGGTGTACAGTATAGTACTCTGATCAAAAGAATGGATTTGTAGTGTGGCAATGTGGCCCTTAATGTTTGTGCTAACCGGACACTCAAAGGTGACTGGTCTGGGCAGTTGCTAGGCAACAGAAGTACTAAGGTTGTCCTGTTTATGTAAGAGAAGTGGCCTCTGAGTGTCTGGTCACTAACTCTTAAGCTTGCTTTAAATCATGGCAAGCCACATTATGTTACAACAAGTAGCTTAAAAGCCTAAAATGTTTAACTGCACGATACCCCATGGTGTATGAAACAGCTATAACATAGGATAAAGGAACTGTTTTTTGCAAAAATGCTCAACGTTTTAATTCATCATTGTCCTTTGAGTTTGATAACTGTGTAGGAGTCTGAAAATGTTCACTTGGAAAGATTGGGATTACAAACAACTTTGATATCAGACATACAGTTTTTGAGCACCATGTCAAGCTATAAACCCACTACAGTGTATGCATTCAAATGTACTGCGTGAGGAACATACCTTCTTGTCTCATTACACCATACAAAAAGGTGTGAAATTGAAATTTTGTTTTGATTAAAAACTGCCTGGGTATATTAACCTTTAAAATAACTTTTTTTAAAGTTCAAGTTTTGACCGAAAGTCAGCTTTGAACTTGTGTATGCCTGGACTGCAGTAACTTTATAAAAGAAAATTATTTTCAGTTTAAAAAAGGCAGTATATAACAGATGAAAATGTATGGCATGGTGAGTTGGGCTTGGGTTGAGTGGCTACCTGGATGAATGCTATGACCATACATATGACTTTTCTTTAGAAATCATATATAAGAAACTAGAAACGTCTAGGATCTTGAAAACTTTACAAGGCGTACATATCTTATTTGCATCCTTGATTCTTCTTTTTAGATCTCTGCACCACTCTGAACACCAATGTCTGGCATTCGTCCAGGAAAAACCCACGCTGGGCTTGCATGCATGGCTTCTGTGCATTTGGTTGAGTGAGTAGCCCGCCCAGCCTACTAATGCCTGCTGCTGTTGTGCTTGTCCTGGCTAGGTGTGGGTAAGTGTAGAGTCTTTTGTGGCTAGGAAACTCTTCTGGGATGATTCAATTTCGAATGGGCTCTGGAAATGCCTTCAATATTTTATTTTCTTCAGTATGATACCTTTGCTATAGTAGTAGTCTGTACTCACCTAAACTTAATGAGCTTCATTTTGCCATAATCTTAGCAACTGAATACGTTCAATGATTTTCTCTTGGACACTAATAAACACTCTGAAAATGTTGGTGTCATCTTTTAATGCCATGTCTGCCCTCTTTAATTTCTGCTGGACCCTCTGTGTTTGACGTGTAGCCTTAGTTGTTCCTCTTCATATTGAACTTGTAGCTCTTGTTTGAACCTATGACTTAACGAAGTATAGGCACCAAACATTCTCATAAAATGTTCAGGGATTTTTTTTCTTTTGAGAAATTGTGGTTTTTGTTTACCGTGAATCAGCAAAACCTTGGCAGTAAGCTACGGCAGATAATCGGCCATGAAATACTAGAAACTCAATCTTAAGTCTCATGGTGAATATAATGGTGGAAGCCTATCGATTTCTCGCAATTATTGTTTGTGCAACAAAAGGATGAAGGTCTGGAATTGAGGATTACACAATACCCTCGCAAAAAAGGAAGATTTGGAGCATGAGATTCCAGTACCTTTTGTTCTTCTTTGTTACATGGCAAACCAAACGTAACACAGTAAATGCATAGTGTACTGTGCACGGTATGCAGTGGAATGTCTAGGCATGTCTAGTCTGCAGTGCGCATCCCTGGACATTTTTTTTAATATTGTGTCTACCAAACTTTCATGTTTGCGTGTCCATAAAGGTTTTGCTGGTATAGCGATAACTGCTTAACAGGTTGACTGCCGGTCATTATATTCGTAGTGCGTTCCCATTTGCCAAGTGCAGTGGGCATGCACGCATAAGTGCGATGCGCATGTGCGCATGTGTGCATACCAAATAGGTAAAAAAAAAAAAGTTTAACATGCACATTCTAAGGTCGATGTCCTCACCACTGCCACAAGTGTATGTGTTGCGTGCTCAGTGATGCCAGAGTATTTAATTAACAATACAAAGCCCTTTCATTCACTATGAGTATACTCATAGTGGCAAATCCGTCTAACCTGTTACTATGAATATACTTGTACAGTACTGCCAAGAATTATTTGGCACACGAACACGGTTTTCGCAAACCACAAAACATTATAATGAGGTTCATCCAATCTTGTTCCGTGTTTTATTCCAACGAATATCGTGTTTTACAACAGTGGGGGGATTAGCAACCGTGTTCACGATCTTGCTGTACACTGTCGTAAACATCGTGTTAACATCGTGTTCGTGTTTCCAATTCCTGTGGTTTTTGCCAGCATAGCACAGCCTATAGACTAAAGGTGTGAATGAGATCAATAGACCTCAATAAACAAGTCTTCAAGTGCATACAAAGTACGTTTAGGCAAGTTAACAATGTCCGACCTCCCCTCTTTGTTAAATTTTTGCCGTTCTGGAACAAATGCATTTAAACAATTTTGTTTAAATGGTAGAATGTCCGTATTCTGTCTTTTAATATTGCCGGCATTCGAGTATTGGGGAACATTTTTTTACAAGTTAATAATGTCCGACCTCCCCTCTTTGTTATATTTTTTCTGTTCTGAAACAAATGCATTTAAACAATTTTTTTTAATGGTAAAATGTCCGTAGTCCGTCTTTTAATATTGCCGTTGAGTTGCGGCGACGATGACGTGATTTAACGGCCGACGGACACCAAAGCCCGTGTGTGTGTGCGGGTCGTATAAATAGTCGAGTTTGGCGTTCCCACTCTTCTACCCGTATGTTGAACCAGTGTTCTCCACACGTGACAGTCAACGTGTTAAACAAGTGAAAAATTAAATCCAAGACTTCAAAAAATCAACAGCATGGCTACTTTTACTTATTTTTTAAAGTAAAACACACTAAAAGCAAAATAAGAAGTTAGAAGACAAGAAAACTCCACCTCCATCTCAAGTAGACTTGTTTGGGCTAAGATCATTTCTATACTATTAGTTTTGCAACATGTAAATTATTAGTCATACCTTGTCATGCAATTTGGTGCGATCTTGATGGTGTCTGAGTCGCTGTTGACGCATCTCTTCATTTTCTAGTTGCACATTCTGCATTTGTTGAATCAACATTCGATTCTTTTTATTTTGCTGTTCAGCAAACATTCTGCAACTCTTCTCCGCCTGCTCATGTAGTTGACTAGTATACTCTTCCACCTCATACTGTCGTTTTGCAACTCCTTTCTTCAGAAAAAAATAAAATAAATAAAAATATCATCACACTAAATTTCAAAAATACTAGTTAAAACTGCTTACCAACTGTATGACCGGTTTAGGTACAGACAATATATTCAAACTTTTTCCCAAATTCTGCACATTTAATAGTGAATGTTAATATGTGACCTGATCTGTCGAAATGAGGAATATATCGACCCCTGATTAAAATTGAGTTGTGCATACCGTGTTAACAAGTAACTCACTGGCTTTCCAGTAATACCATTATTAGTTCCATAGCTTATTCCAGTCCGAAGTTATCAGGAAATGAAGAAAGTCTACAAGACAAGACCACTTCCATTTTTTTAAGGACGTGTTTGTTTGTTTGATACTCGTTTTAATTAACTTTGAAGAGAAACAATTGTGTACAAACATGCTCAAGAAAACGTACTTTTTGCGGATTTATTCATCTTTTCAATTAAAGGTAAGACCACGACAAGAAAGTTTTATTTAACCTAATACCACCAAAATCGCGGAATCGTTTTTTGTAGTGTTTTTTCATGATTTTCGATTGTGACCTACTTTACACACAAATTACATGCAATACGTTCTGTCTGACACATTCCTCATTTCGATAGATCAGGTCATGGCAGCAAGCTGGTATGGACTTTTGTCGCTGAAACAGGAAACAATCTTGGAATAATGATACAAAATACTTGACAACTCCCCATCTGCTCATGCTGCAGCACCTACAGTGATTATTAAAAGTAGTAAAAAAAAAATGCGAGTGAAACAAGCGAGAACGAGTTTTAATGAGTGAGAATGTGGTATCCGAAATCACCCTCCTCGCCTGATCCCGCATGCAATTACTCGGGTATCACTCGATTATGAGACGCTAAATAAATGACCACTTTCGAGGGCTTACCGACCCATGAACGATGGTAGTCTTTTCCCAATTGAAGATTCTAAAAGGTTCACAAATGACAGGTGATGACTCACATTCATAACGATCACAAGATCTTTTAAGATCTTGAAGAATAAACAATGTCCTGGAGGTTTTATAGATCTGTTGCTTTGCTTACAATTATTAAACTATTTAATTATTTGGGAAAGAAACAAGGCTCTTTAAGTCTTTTGTCCTCATGTTTTTTTTTAGCGGTAAAATTACTCACATGCATGGTGAAATTTCCCATAGTTCTCCCTTCATTCACTCATCAGTATTTTATTCTCGTTAATATGGCCTTGGATTTATACCCATGTATACACATGTTCACATACGTTAAAATATGAACAAGTTCAAACTTGGGCCTACTTCAATTAAATATTATCTCTGATCGAAGGCCACACAGAAGACATGGCCCTTACTACGTAACAACCAATGGTGTCCTTAGTTTGATGGAAATTGCACATTTAATTGGCTAACAAGTTGCGCCAAGTAACTGCTCCCACGACAGCGGCACCACAGACAAAATGTGGCGGGGGACTTGGAACTGTAACTGTGTAGATGTTAATCATTCTTTGCACGGAGGCGGTTTATTTTCTGTTACTTTTTTTTGTGTTTTTTTTGCTGGGATAAATTTACAGCAGGCATATAGGGCTTTTGTGGGCAAAGGCTTTAATAAAAATTAACGAATTTGGGTCGTCTTGTGAATATTGCACAGGAAAGAACGTCATTATAATGTTAAACTTAAATGTACCTAGCATAAACAAGCCAGTCCAGCATTTACATGATTTGATCCCGCCTATTCGTAAAAAGTGACATGGCATCGTCCACGTGTTTCTCCAAAGATTGCTAAGCCTGGGGTTTCCCCTTTGCGCAAGCATTTATCCTACTCGTTCCCAATGTTTACCTGAATGCCTAGAATTTGGATTCAAAGTCCGTGGGAACAAGCTTATCATGTCTTCAGGAGCACATGCATGTATGTATAAATGATGACATCATAATTATCCTTCATGGAGTGCGGTGCAAACAGCTGTCTGAAACAGTTGTCAGCATGCTGCCCGATGTAATTTTCGTGAAACTTAATATACTATCAGAAAAGATAGAAAATTTAAAAAACATTTTTTTTCTTTCAATTCGGATGTTAAACTCTTGCTTCAAAGTGCGTCAAATGATATTACTCCAATAAAGATTATGAAAAAAGAATCCTCTACATTTCAGTAAGTTTGTTTTGTAGCTCTGATCTTATCATCGTTGACCATGGAGGTAGAAAATGCGTTGTTCCGTTTCCAATACAGGTCGCCTCCAAAAGAGATTGAGTGAACATAAACAAATTGTTTTCGTTTTTAATTTACTTCTGTACAGTATTATTATTATTTTCTAATGTCTTTTAACTTATTTGTGGGAAAACTTTTGGTTGATGAAGAGTGCAAGTTTTTATGTTACTGTACAAGGCATTCTCAGATACATCCGGTCAAAAATAAACAAGCAATACATAAAACTGTCTGAGACGTATTTGGGTATACATTGGGTTAATCTTTAGCATTTTCACATGTTTTAACCTCTAGTTTAAAAATGTTGAGGCCTTCTTGTAAAATCCTTGTTTTTAATAGTCTTAAATATGCATGAATCAAGAATTTTGTACACAATGTACATGAATGTCTTAAGAAGAACAGAAATAAAGCAGCAGTTCAATAATAAGTTTCCTTTTTGGTCACTGTCTCCCCTACATGTATTTTAGAAAAAAAAGAAATAATGCAAATACCCAGGCAGAACGATTGATTCCTTGTCATCAGACCCACAAGAGACAATCCGTGTTTGTAGTAGGGACACTAACACTTCTTCGGTGATCGACAGACAACCACCAGAGTCTGCCCATTAGTTATGACGGCAGCCATCACAACACTAGTGTTTTTATGCTGCCTACGGGGAATTTTTGAATGCTCAGGAGACACTCAGTCTCAGACTTGTACCCTGCCTGGCACATGATCGGAAATCTTGTGTACGGCATCCAGCTTATAGACAGAAAAGGAAATTTATAGGCAAGCCTGTCATCTATTACGTAAATCATGTTGCCACTTTCCAAGATCAACAGTTTTTAGCTGGTGATATTGAATTAAACCCAGGGCCGTCTTCACTTCACGGAGAATCACTTCATTCTGACAATACTTGTACTTTTGATGCAGTTAAAAACAGTGCTGGGCTTAAAAAAGCTCACCTAAACATCAATGGCCTATAGGGGAAATTAGACCAGTTACGAGTAATGCTGTCAAATCAACCTCTTCATATACTGGCTCTATCAGAGACTAAATAATGTGACTCCATCTGCTCAAGCGAACTCCACATTAATAGCTATACAATGATCAGGAAAGACAGAACTTGACAAGGTGGTGGTGTAGCTTTCTTTATTCATCAAAATATCAACTCTACTTTAATTCAAGACCCCTGTTTGGAAGAACTTGAAAACTTAGCACTTCTAGTTTCTCCACCAAGTTTAAATTCTCTGCTCATCTCTACTGTTTATCGACCATCTTCACCCGTTTCATTCTTTGACAATCTTGAATCTACACTGGAATTGTTTAGCTCCATATGTACCAATAGTATCATCATTGGTGACTTGAATTATGACTTCAATTCAACTTCCCCTCATCTGACACACCTTAAGGAATCAATGAGTCTTTTCGACTTGAAGCAGATAGTCCCAGAGGCTACAATAACTACATCTAACTCATCTTCTCTAATCGATGTGATACTCACCAATAATTTGACTATTCACTCTGATTGCAAAGTCATTCCTTGTGCTGTTAGTGATCATGATCTTATTTTCACTAATATCAAGTTTAAAATCCCTAGCCAGTCACACGTCGAAAAATCATTTAGAAGTTTAAAAACTTTGATCCTGATACATTCTTGAATGACCTAAATGGGATCCCATGGGCAATTTTAAGAAATGTGGATGACCCTGACATTGCCTGGAACATTTTTCACAGTTTGTTTAATATCATCTGCAATAAGAATGCTCCTTTTGTAACAAGGCGTTTTAAAGCTAATTTACCTAAATGGCTAGAAAACAGAACTGACAATTTTTCACTTAATGCATGAACGAGATGTTGCAAAAATTAATGCTCGGAGAACTAAATTTAAAGAGGACTGGGATAGGGCTAAGAGTTTGAGAAATGATGTCACTAGGCTATGTAGAGCTGCTAAAACTGATTTCTATCAAAATCATGTTTGAGTTAATCAAAATAACAGCAAGAAGTTATGGTCAGGTTTAAGAGGGATTCTCCCCAATAAGAAAAACACGAATCTTCCTAACACTTTCATGATCGATGACGAGGATGTTTAAAGTTTTAACAATTTTTATGTAAACATTAGTAATGTATTGCTGGCTAATATCCCTATTGATGCAGATCAAGATCCGTGCTCTTATTTAACTCGTTGCTCTACCAGTTTTTCATTTTGCAGTATTAATCTAGATTTTGTTCTCAAGGAGATTACTAGGCTAGATCCTGGGAAGTCTTCTGGTCTGGACAACTGCTCTTCAAGCAGGCTGCGCCTGTAATTGCCCTACCCCTGACACACATATTAAATTTGAGTCTCTCAAATAGTTCCTTCCCCCAAGCCTGGCAAATGGCCAAGGTTATCCCAATCTTTAAAGCAGGTAATCGCAAAGCGCTCAATAATTACCGGCCAATATCAATTTTGCCCTTGGTCTCGAAAATCATCAAAAAGGCTGTCCACGCCCAACTTCTCCCATACCTTACCTCAAATAACCTCCTCTCCCCAAACCAATCCGGTTTCAGACTTGGGTACTCCACACTTGCACACTCCACACTCATGCTCATGACAATTGGCTTCGTCATATTAACAATGGCAAGTTAGTTGGATCAGCATTTATTGATTTACAGAAAGCTTTTGACACTGTCAACCATGGTATACTTTTACAAAAGCTTTCATTCTATGGTTTTTACACCTCAGTTGTTGATTGGCTGACATCTTATTTATCGGGAAGGTCACAGCAAGTCTGTTTCAAATCAAAACTCTTTTTAGCCAACCCCATTACTTCTGGCATACCACAGGGATCAATTCTAGGGCCCCATTTTTTTCACTTTATATTAATGACTTGCCTAATTGTCTTAATCACTGCAACATTGATATGTATGCAAATGATACACTCATTTATTATGGTGACAGAAACACTGATGTCAATGAAAGTAAACTAAAGGCAGATCTTCTCAGTATGACTAATAAGCTGCAGGCAAACAAACTTACACTGAATCCTAAAAAAACAGAAGTCATGCTCGTTGGTACTACTCAAAAACTCAAAAAGAGCAATCCCCTTACAGTTTTGATTTCAGGCCAAATAATACAACAAGTGGATTCTCATAAACATCTTGGTGTACTCCTAGACAACAAGCTAAATTTCAATGGTCATTCGGACAAACTCTGCAATAAACTAAATTCCTCAGTTGCCTTGCTCGCCAGAACGAGAAAAATTATTAACCAGCAAACAGCCTTTTTGTTTCTTCCCCGTATAGACTACTGCTGCATGGTGTGGGGTGCCAAACCAACTCTTGTCAACAAAATCCAAAAACTCAAAAATCGTGCCCTTCCGCATTGTTCTAAAGCTTCCCCCTCTCTCCTCTACAAATTAAATTTTTAGTAATGTTAACACTATGACAGTTTCTCAGCGCATCCACTTCCAACTTGCCTGCCAGGCTTTTAAGGCTTCCATTGGTGTTGCTCCAGAATACCTATACTAGAGACTTGACCAGATTAGGCCTTGTGATCGTCCAACTACCCGGGCAATCACACAGGGTAATTATATTGTTCCCAAACCTAAATGTGAAATTTAAAAAAAAAAAAGCTTCAGCTACAGAGCTCCCTCTTTTTTAAATGGTATTCCTTTAACTATTCGTTCAAACTTTTATTCTTCATTTCGGCCTTTGCTGAAGGAAGGTAAGGCTTGAACTGCTTTCACACTATTCATTAAACCTTTTCTTTCAACTTTTCATTCAGCCGCTTTCCTGTGTTTTGCCCAGGCAGTTGGCTTGTAAATAGTTCATGATCTGTATTCGGGAGTATGGAGCACTCGTATTCCTTTATTTGTTATTCTCCTACCTTTTGTGTGATTTGCTGTTTGGATGTTTTATTTCGTCCATTTGTCCTTTTTTGTATTTTTTTCTATGATGTTCTCTTTCCGTTTCTATTATTATGTGAGGGCCCCAAATGATCAGCTGTGCTGGATGGGTCACCCTCGTTAAATATTTTTTAAATAAATAAATAAAATAAATAAATATTCATTCCCAGACTTGGTGTTATACATCTTAATCCCTTAAACTTGTAATACAGTTTTCACTTTGTATGCCGCCATCTGGAGAGGCTTGGAAGAAGCAGCCTCATGAGACTCTTGCAGTTGCTGTAATCACAAAATTGTTGAATAAAACAAATACCATCTTTAATTATAATCCATTTAATTTGATTTAACAAAAATGCCTCTTGCTTTTGGTCCCCCCCCCCTCTTTGTCTTGGTCTCTCTCTTTTTAACTTGGATGACAGAATAGCCATAATTGCCACCCCAAAATGCTAAATTAAATAAGTTTAGCAGCAACTTTTTGTTTACTAGGTGTTTGGCGATCGGCCGAAAACCTATTGTTGTTGTTCTGTTTTTTTTTCTTCTTTTTTTTCTGCCTCTTCCTCTTCTCCCTGAACCTTCTCGACAAGATTTTGCAAAAAGGAAATGTTGCACAAACTTGAAACTCGGCATGTACTTGAACCTTATTATGAAGATGGCACTTGAACAATGACGTCATGATGACGTCATCAGGTGTCGAATTACAAGGTTTTAAACATTTTTTTGTTAAATCTTTGAAAATCTGTAACAAATCAAAAATAAAAGACCAGCCGTTGCTTTTTGCGGGATCATACTATGGTCATACAGGTCTTCATTTTGTTTAACTTGCGTGACCTCACATGACCTCTACTTCCGGTCGAAACCAGAAGTGCCTTATAACTTGAAAGTGGCAAATATTTTGGAAATGTTTTTAACGATGTTATAATCTGGCAAGTGCCTGGTTTAGAAAAATAAGACCGGTGACGTCACACAATTCAAAAGCACCCTCTAGCGGCAAGTTGAAAACAGTTAAAAACACACTTTTACAAGATGTCTGTGGCAAAGTTTATGAGAATCTCTTCAAAACCGGTAAATATGATGACCTTTATGCAAACAACATATTTGCATAGTCGTAATAAGATGACGTCATCCTGTGTCACGTTATAAGGCCCTAAAGATGCACTTTTTGAAGCAGTGTATCTACTAAATCAAACAGCCGATTGAGTTGAAACTTGGTGTACTGTTAAACAACGGCAACGGCTTGTAAAATGTGAAGTGACGTCATGATGACTTCATCAAATGATTTTTTTAAATTTTTTATAAAATCAATGCTTAGTATTTGAAAATTTCATAACTCCTAAACCAGACATTGAATTTTTGTTATCTACATATCATCAGAAAGGTATTTAAAACCTGGATGTTACACAAAGTGTGACTCCGTTTGACCTTGTCTTACGGTTGAAAATGGAAGTTAAAGTGTAGTAACAGAAAAAATCTTAACTCATTAACCAAATCTTTGATTTTTACAATCTACACATCATCGGACTGGTCGAGAAAAGTTCAACAAAAGTTACACAGAACCTGATCCAATTTGACTTGACTTCCAGTTCAATCCGGAAGTTGAAGATTAATCAGTGAAAATTCATAACTCCTGAACCACAGTTTGGATTTTTTCAAACTATAATATCATTGGAAAAGCATATTATTGACTTCACAAATGCAACACAGAGTGTGGCTCCATTTGACATTAAACTCTTACACAAACTGTGGCCCGTGTGACCTTTACTTCTGGTCGAAAACATAAGTGGGAGGTAAAAAATATTCCAAGACCTCGTTTTGTGATACGAAAACATTATGATCTACAATTAAGAATAGGTCTAATTGTATGAAAAAAGTTTGACCCCTTGGCCTTCAATTGAAAGAGAAATGATAATATTTTCAACAGCGCCCTCTCGTGACAAGTTTTGAAAATTGCTGAAAACCTGTTGCATAAATAAAAAAAAATTTAAACTTACGATCCGACAAGAAATAGGCTTTGGATATATCATGATAGCGTCATAAGCAAAACCTGTCTTCACATTAATTTTTAAATCACTGCTTAGATTAATTACTCCACCACAACCAGAGTAATATCAAAACTTGAACAAATGACTTATTGAACAAAATCCGACAACCCTGTTTTTGTTTTGAAACAAAAAACTGTTGTTTTTTTTCCACTTATTCTTCTTATCTCTGAACCTTCTCATCAAGATTTCGCAAAAAAGTAATAGTCGTAAAGACTTGAAACTTTGTGGCGTGTCGTGGCCGAGTGGTCTAGTTCACCGGACCCAAGCTCTGGTGTTGTCAGCAGCACAGTATGGGTTCGAATCCCGGTCATGACTCTTGTGCCCTTGAGCAAGGCACTTAACCATAATTGCTTCGTAAAAAGTTGGGAAGGTAGTGCATTCTGCTCTACCAGCCAGGCCCCTAGTGGAAAATACTCTCTTAGAGAAAAGATGAAGCTCACATGGCGCCTATGCCACAGGGCATCATGGGGGAGTCAACAGGGGCCGCTCTTGTGTGTAAAAATCTCAGCGTTTGCGCCTGCCGGCTTGGGAAATATGCAAATATAGTTGTTCTACAGATAAGTAGAGTCACGTAGACACAATGTGTAAAGTTATCGAACATGACAATGTGTAGCTTTTTCCTCATGTTTTACATGTACTCCATTTGTCCATTTAGCGCCCATTCCTTTGCTTGAAAATACTTCTCAGTTAATTAATACTGTAAAAGGGTTGGTCCATTTGGGGCTTCGTCATTCTTTAATAACAGAAAAACAGCGCAAGGTTTTGTTCCACAAATTCCCCCTGCACTGCTGCATGTAGTACTATTATTATTATTTATTCGGCCAAGATTTCAACAAACAGTACAAGATACAATATTACCAAAAAATATTACAGTACAAGAAACAACGTATGTAAACTTAAAGATCATGTGACACCTAGAACAATTGTAATCCAATGATGAAATGGAAACAGAACACTGACAAATCAAGCAAGACTATAAAATCAGACAGGACAAGTCTAAGATGGCCAAGATTAATCAAAGTGAACATATGTACATGCAATACGCTACGAGATGACAATACATCAAGCCAACTGACAGACCCAACGCACCATGTTTGAACCATTTTTTGCTGACCTTGATTTTCCTTCTATGGCGATTATAGCCATACACGTGCGTGGATGCTTTTCACTGGCTAAAAGCCAAATTCACCTACTGATTCAATTCAGTGAGCACACACTCCCTACCCACTCCCACAGTTTAGGTTTAGTCCCAGCTCCAGCCTACACGCTTCACCGAGCTAAGCCCAGTTTATCTAGTTCCTGTTCCCGCCTTCGTGCACCAACGAGCCAAGCCTAACTGCCAGTTAATTCCCTACAAGGCAGTACATAAGCAGCTTCCAGCAACTTCTCCTGAAGACAATCAGAGCATACTGATCAAAACGTTGAGTCGTTAACCACCGGTTCTAATCAGAACCAACACTACTCAAAAGAGATTTTAACATGGTGTTACCGCAAACCTCTCTTAGTTACTAGTTGTTACCGTGAATGAGACCTTACACAATTGCAATGCTTTAAATCAACTCCTGCCAGACACTGGAAACTTTGAACGACAGCGACAACAACTAAAGTTTCTGAAAGTGTTAGTTGTATGTGTCAGTAAACTTGTGAAGACGGAACTGCTGGCACATTCATTTTTAAAACATCAGTTTTTTTTCTTCGTTCACAAAACTAGTGGCAAACATCACTTTGTTTGTTTGTTTGTTCTACAAAAAATTGCTGAAATAACGTAAGGCCAGGTTCACATTTTGTGTGATTCAACATATGCATGAACAAAACAAACCTGTGAAAGTTTGAGCTCAATTGGTCATCGAGGTCACAAGAAAATAGTGAAAAGAGACCTTATGTGTTTTCTGTTTTTTCAAACATCAAGTTTTTATTACGCGTGATAAAAACTATTGTTTTACTCATTTCTCAGAAACGATAGCATTTTAGGCAGAAATGTTTTAAGGAACCCTTTCTACCATTACTTACTTTAAATCATGTAAGTTATGTGTGAATCTGTGAACATTTGTGTTACCAATAGTGCCTAAGAACCTAGTGCACTTATCGAAAAGAGAAGGGGTTCGCCCTGGTGTTCCTGGTTCAATTGGCTGCATATTGCGCCACAGCACCTTGTAAACCATTACATGGTGCTATGTTAAGGAATAGGTCTTATACTTCAAAACGTAGCTCCACAATACCGTGCAGGAAAAGTACTGAATGTTAAGCGCTTAGAGGCTGGCTTGCAGTAGGCGCTATACAAACACTTGATATTATTAAAGACTAGTATGTCACTGGTGTGCACACTATAGCCGTGCACAGCATGGGCCGTTGCTGGTTCACACTGGTTTTATTATTGCATGGGCAGCAGCATTTACCTTTAACTCTGTATTCCAGTGTTGCTGACATTCAAGAATAGATACTTCTACTGATGCACTTTGATCAGGTGTGTCTGAACTCTGAATACTGTTGATTACATTCTCTCTATAAGAAATGGAGGAAAGTGCATTTTAATTTCTTATTAATAATAAAAAAGACAGCCTAGACAATCATAAAATAAGAGAATATAAGGGCGATGCCTACGTCTTACATATAAATGGTCATTTTAGACAGAGTAATCTCCCGTTTCTTCCCATTCATTTCTTTTTTTAATGGTCGTACAATATGTGCACCAATTCCTCTTGTTCTGTTTTTATTCTCCATCTTCTTTTTCCCCTCAACTCTCTCTACAGCATAGCTCAGATTGAAATGGAATTGAGTCGTGAAATTCACCAGGCAATTTGCAGGATGGCAAATTTTTCATGGCGCCTTGACACCATCATGTATCGAATTACTTTAGATTAAAAATAATAATTTTTAAAATGTATAACTCGTTTACAATTTTTGCATCATCGGAAACATCTTTAAACACTGCACAAACGCAACACAGACGCTACACAGAGTGTTTAACCCCATTTTTCTTTGACTATTTAAAAATACATACAGATCTCAAGAACAATATCATTGAGCCTGCTCAAACTTTTGCACAGAGATGAAAACAGTTTGACTTTTACTTATGGCCAAAACCGGAATTTCAAGCGCATGAATGTGTTGACCTACATTGATAACTTAAAGTGTACAATCGCATGTAAACAACAGTTACTGTACATGTACTGTATATTGTAGCGTTGACCACGGTTTGTGAAGTACACAACTTAAACAGGCGATTGGAGAACTCTGTTCAGTTTTTTCTTAGCCTCAGGCGAGAGCTTTTTATTTGACATAACACAATCAAAAACTTTACATGACAGAAAAACGAGGGGCACCTTTCTGGCAACGGGTTTCCCGACTGACCAGCAGGGGCGGCCCAGTGGTGGCTCCGCGGTGGAGCCGTGCTGGCGCCCCCCTACCGGTCGATCGGGCACAGTCGCTACACTGACCCCTCCCAGGACACTGCTTGTCCCAGAAGCAGGCAGCGAGCGCCGGCGCCACGCCAGCAAGGCAACCCCTATACAACAACAAAATAGAAACAACAGAACATTTTAACAAAGGGGGCAAACTGGGGGAGTTGGTCGTAATGGTGACGAGGGTACTGGCAGGGGTCCTCGATGAATGTCGCCGCAACCTGGGTGCTTTTATCCGCAGGAGAGGCAGGTCGGACGGCACTCTCCGTCTGGGTGCTGTTATCCTTCAGGGAGACAGGTCGGGCAGCGCTCTTCGTCTGGGTGCTGTTATTCGCAGGGGAGACAGGTCGGGCGGCGCTCTCCATCTGGGTACTGTTATCCAGAGGGGAGACAGGTCGGGCAGCGCTCTCCGTCTGGGTGCTGTTATCCTTCAGGGAGACAGGTCGGGCAGCGCTTTCTGTCTTGGTGCTGTCATCCGTGTGGGAGACAGGTCGGGCAGCGCTTTCTGTCTGGGTGCTGTCATCCATAGGGGAGACAGGTTGGGCAGCGCTTTCTGTCTGGGTGCTGTCATCCGTAGGGGAGACAGGTCGGGCAGCGCTTTCTGTCTGGGTGCTGTCATCCATAGGGGAGACAGGTTGGGCAGCGCTTTCTGTCTGGGTGCTGTCATCCGTAGGGGAGACAGGTCAGGCAGCGCTTTCTGTCTGGGTGCTGTTATCCGTAGGGGAGACGGGTCGGGTGGCACTCTCCGTCTGAGTATTGTTATCCGCAGGGGAGACGGGTCGGTCGGCGCTCTCCGTCCGAGTGCTGTTATCCGCCTGACATGATGGTGTGGTGAAGACGCGTTGGAAGTTGCCTCGCTGTCCGGCCAGGTATCTGGAGTGTCTGCGTCATCTGTTCCACCGGAAGGGGTCCTGGGGGGATCAACCCTCCATCGCTTTGGGAGATGGTGTTGGAGGCCACTCCAAACGGAGTTGGTCCTCTTCGTCTGGTTCGACCCCAAGGGAGAAGAAATCGCTCAGTTCCGGCGGAGGTGGAGTTGTGGGCTCTGATGCGTCGCTTCCGGCCTCCAGCCGGTGTTGTCGGCGGAGATCGTTTCGGGCTGTCAAAATACCCCTTTCCGGACTGCTTATCTCGTGTTGGGCTGGATGGAATGGTTGAAGAGCGTTCCGAGTGGTCGCGAACCTCCCCCCACTCCGAGTGGATCCATGAATCCGGCTAGCATGAGTCGGTGCGGTGGGGCTGCTCCCAATGAAGAATGTCTCGGGCGTGGGTGTGTCACGGATGCAACGGCTCCGAGGGGATCCGTGCATTCGACGTAGATGTGCATGCAGCCAGGGGCTGCTCTGAAATGGAAAATGTGTCTGGTGTGTGAATGCGTGTCGGAAAGGACAGCTTCGAGTTGACCCATGGGTCCGACGTAGATGTCTACTGGCGTGGGGCTGCTCTGAATAATGTGTCTGGTGTGTAAATGCGTGTCAGACGGGACGGCTCTGAGTGAACCCGTGTGTCCGACGTAGATGTCTACCCGGCGTGGGACTGCTCTTAATAATGTGTGTCTGACTGTACTCACTTGGGCTGAGCCATCCATCCCGGGCGCTTCTGTACGTGGGACTATAACAATTCCAGTTGGTACTGTACGCCCGGCAACAGCGCCCCCACCGGACAACCCAAACCTGAGGGGTACTGCCGTGACCCTGTCAATCTACTCTGCTTATGCGTGGGAGTAGAAGCTATATCAGAATTAAACCAATCTTGACAGTACGCACTCTGGCTGAACCATCCATCCCGAGTGCTTCTGTACGTGGGACTATACAATTCCGGTTGGTACTGTACGCCCGGCAACAGCGCCCCCACCGGACAACCCGAACCCGAGGGTACTGCCGTGACCCTGTCAATCTGCTCTGCTTATGCGTGGGAGTAGAAGCTAAATCAGGTATAAACCCCTCTGACCTGACCTCCCCACCTCTTGAGTAAGATGGCTCCGACGGGGAGCAAGGTAATCCCGTTGATTTAAAGAAAACAGAGCTGGAAGCACGAGTCCCACTAGGCAACCCATTGTTATGAAAAGTACCTTCATCCTGGCCTAGCCCTACGAGCATTTCCCCACGTCTACCCAGGCCTGACAGTCCCAAAGACCCCCATAAAATATCTAGGGATAAAACTTCTCCCTTGTCCTCTGTTCCCTCGAAGGACAACAAATCATGAATGATCGCCGGCTTGGGGAGCCAGTCTGGCCTCCCCCCTCAGCACCCGTCATTCTCTCCGTGTGGAGAGTCTGATGCCATACTTCCCTCAGCCTCGTGAGTTGAGCTTCCAGAAATTTTTACTTTTCGCCGTTACCAAACTGTGCCGCCGCTGCCACCAATGTAGCATTGACCGGGGTTTGCGAATTACACAACTTAAACAGGCGATTGGAGAACTCTGTTCGGTTTTTCTTAGCCTCAGGCGATAGCTTTTTATTTGACGTAACACAATCAAAAACTTCACATGACAGAAGAACGAGGGGAGGCCTTTCTGGCATTGGGTTTCCCGACTGACCAGCAGGGGGCGGCCCAGCGATGGCTCCGCGGTGGAGTCGTGCTGGCGCCCCCTACCGGTCGATCAGGCACAGTCGCTACAATATGGTTGCATTCAACATCGCTGTTTCATTGTATATTGACCTTCCAAAAACTGTCAAATGTATCAAGACACCCACCTCAACTATTCACAAACTCATACAATTGTGTAACTTTGAAATTAAACTCAACTGAACCTTCAAACAATCATTAAACAATTGAACCTTAATATCAAGACAGCACCTGAACAATGTCATGATGGCGTCATCAGGTGTAAAATAACATTAAATCAAAGTTTAATATTAAAAAAATAATAACTCCTGAACCATACACTAGATTTTGGAAGTCTTTAAAATGTGTACCGTAATTTCCTGCGCTTCCTTTCGGAGGACAAAAAAAATCACTGCGTCTTATCTAACGCTGCGCCTTATCTGGTAACCGGCTCGAGTTCATTGTGATGATCAGTGTGTGAAATCTTACATTTTTTCGACTGTATTATAATCCTTTCTTTTATCCAGAGTAATCCTACAGGTTATAACTTTATTAAAATCAAACCTACACCATATGCCCGTTGTGTAACTATTTTTAAAAGCTTCAACGAAACTTACAGAAGAACGAAATCACTGGCCATGCTGCTGCCCACAATATTAATAATACCAGCGAACCAGCAACGACCAGCTTGTACAACACGGCTAGCAGGCACACTTCCACAGCGACATACTAGTCTTTATTAATCAAGTCGTTCTTGTATTAATCAAGTTGGTTTTTGTATGTTATCGTGTAATGCACTGTTAGATTAGGGCGTACGTTCTTATTGTGAAAGCGTTGTTATGAAAGCGCCCTCTAGCATTTTGTAGTTCTTGCATGTACATGTAGTGGAGCACGCAAAAATGCCTGATATCAAAGACTACCAGCCCACTCATTGGGAAACGTTAGCACAACGTGTTTGTTTGCACGCTCGTTGCGTGAAAAGAAACTTAGCCATAAAGCTGTTTTGAGAAAAAAAAATCTTAAAACGAAAATGAACACACACAAAATAAAAAAATAGAAGCAATGTTTTACTTATGTTTGAGATTTACCAAAATTAAAATCCCTTTATGTTATGGTAAGTTCGTACCATCACAATGACCCCCATAAGTGGTGTGTACCAACCATGAATGGGTTTGCAAGCCTCGTAGTATGAAAACATAATGCCTCTAATGCCCTGTACGTTGAACTTTAAATATGTTTTTGGTGATTTGGGGGTGCTGCGCCTTATACGCCGAGCACCTTCAGGCCTACAAAAACTGAACAAACGCTCTACACATGTGACCCAATGTGACCTTTTCTTCCGAGTTAAACCGAAAAAAGCCCTAATTTTATCTCTGATGTGGTCAATATCAAATGGATTTGGACATGGTTTCAGTGCATAATATGACATTTTGTTCATGACCATTTCAAACACAGCAGTGGTGACATTATCAAAATACTCAGTACCCTATGACAACAAGTTTAAATTTCTTAATTTTTAAATTCAAAAATTTCTTGAAACAACATCCATCATTAATATTAATATCAGTAATATCAATGAAATCTTAGTTGAGTAGTTTGAACACGCAGTTTTTAGTGCTAAAAAAAAAAAGCACATTTGGTGTCCCAAAAAGACCATCATGTCACAACGCCACTGTGGTATTCCTTTAAACTCTTCTCTGTAGCATAACTTTGAAACTCATCAGACAATGAACCTCAACACCGAGACGGTACCTAAAAAAATGATATCATCAGGTATTGAACTACAATAAATCAAAGTTTGATATTGAAAAGATCATAACTCCTGAACCATACATGTATGTTGGATTTTTACCCAAAATATAGATAATCAGCAAATCACAGTTTTTCAAAGTACTTAGATCATAATGAGACCTGTGTGAACTTTACATTTAAGTCTTTTTCTTACCAACAATGTAAGCATATTGAATTTTATTGCTTGTTGATTTTCTTGAGCAACATGCCTAAAGATGTCTCCATAATCTTTATTTTCTTCCATTCACAATAAAGACTTATTGTTGATTTGATTTATTTATTACTTCGCCACTTCGCCAATTCAAAACACTCTTCCTAAACTTGGTATTGGAGAATTTATTTCAACCACAGCTAAAATGTGTAATACCTGAACATTTGTCCTTTTCGTTTGACTGTCATGACATCAGTTGGTAACTTTTCTGTGGCGCCATCACGTCTGCTATTTTCATACAGAGATGTGGTAGAATGCTGACAAGAATCTGCTGTGTTCTGTTCCCAAGGTCTTAAAGAACAGCACTTCATTTGTTGATATCCTGAATTTGCAACTCCCAAGGAAATCTTGGGAGGGGAGTTGCACTGTTTAATAATCTCCTGAAATAAAGTATAAACAATTAATAATTAAATGCACACTTACATGTGCAAGTTTTCAGGTTCAGTTTTAATTAGGGGGGCCCACTCATTCTTTTGATTAATTTTCTGAATGGACTTTATATTCCCTCTTGCAATGATCTTAGCAAAAGATTATGAGCTAATCGCACTATGGCCAACCATATACTGACATTGCGACGAATCATTGAGGGGGTTCAATTAAATAACCTTTCAGCAGTGCTGACATTAATTGACTTTAAGAAGGTGGGCAGATAATCAGGATCCTCAAAGCATAGAGTGTCCCTGCAACTACTCCACGCCATCAAGTCCATGTATGCAAACACCCGAGCCAAGGTGGTTACTCTGGACGGTCGGTGACACTGACTGGTTCAATATCACAGTAGGAGTGCTACATGTACGAGGAGATACTCTTGCACCTTTCCTTTTCACCGTTGTCCTTGACCTCACTCTGTGTGCAGCTGTTGATGGGCAGGAATTTGAACTCGGGTTTACCATCACTTCAAGATGACCAAGATGTCACCCTGCTGTTATGGAAACTGATCTAGACTTTGCAAATGACATTGCACATGCTGTCAGATGAAGTGGAGCAGGCACAAGAACTACTTCGCCGAGTCAAATCGGAGTGTAAGCAGGTTGGTATAGTCTTGAATGCTAAGAAGACCGAGTTGAAAGAAGCCAGTGACTTTCAGTACCTTGGGTCCTGAGTCAACTCGACAGAAGGCATAATCAAGATCAGGAAAGCCAAAGCTTGGAAGGGCCTGAACAACATGAAGAAGATCTGGAATTTAGGGATGTCTCGGGAGGTCAAGATCGCCTTCTTTCTTGCCACCATTGAGTCATTCCTTTTCTACGGGTGCAAAACATTGTCGCTCATTCATTCCTTGATGGCTTTTACACCCCAATGTTGCGGTCAGCTTTCAGAATCCCTTGACCCAACAAGTGTCCAATGGCGGCCTCCCAAGGGTGGGCAACAAATATGCAACACGCCAGATGCAGCTGATGGGGGCACTGTCACTGAAACTCTGAGCTCAAGGCTACCACATGGTTCTGTAATTAAAGCCGAAACATTGCAGGAAGAGGCGAAGTAGGCAAAAGCTATAGGCCTATCCTATGTGGGGTTACTGAAGACAGATACTGGAGATGAGATGGTAAGCGAACTTGCCACCCTTGCGGACATGGGGGAATGGGGCAGTTGCATCGGAGCCTGGATGTTGCCAACTTGATGATGATGATGACACACATGATCATTCATCACAGTCCAAAATTAAATTTTACGAAAAAATGGAGGTTTGTTTTCTTCCTCCATGGATATGAAGTGTAACAGTAAACTGTCGTAGAGTAAAAAGCACTTGGACACGGGTCTGAATCCCATAAATACCTTGCATTACAGATCATGCTTTTTCAATGCCCTGACCTGAAATTCCCCCTGACTCATATCCAATCCAATGTGCACAATGCATCGCTTTGTCCCCCATTCTAAGCAATTGAGCATTTTGTTCAACATTTTATGTTATTCTGAATGTTAGTTTAATAGACATTTTTCTATTCCGGTGATTGCATGCCAGCATCGGCCAACTGTTGGGTATGATTTGTGCACAAAAATGGGTAGCCAAAGATCGTGCACAGCATACAGACACAAGCTTTCCCCATTCTATCCTGTTGAATGCTACATACATGTATAGTCTCCAGATCTCCAACAGAGAAAGCAGAATATCCTGTGACAATATTCTTGTGATATCCTGGGTATAACTAGTAGGCGATGACGACCATGTCTAACCCGGCCATGAAGTGGGGAGTAAAGAGCATATATGTTGAGTGGCTCCAACCCATCTGACTTGTTGTTTTTGGATGGTGTGTAATAATGCATTTTGCTGGCTGATGTTGCACAACTTGATGACAAATATATTCAGAACTCAAAATTAGCCCTGAAATTCTGGTATAACCTCAACAGTGGTTGAACAATAGGTTATAAACAAAGGAGATGCTATAGCACAATACACAAACTTTATAAAATCAGGCATGATATTAGTCCATTAAAAAAAGTAGGAAAATTTTATTCAGAACAAGGGCTGGCCTAATTTTAGGCTTTATAGACCTTTCAAGCTGTTTATAAAAGCCATCGTGCAGTACCACTTTCTGTCCCCAGCCACACATCCAGACTCCTGCCAGCAGTTAATAGAGCAATATACTAGCAAATAAAGCAAGCCTCAGCACTCAAAAAAGTACTCTGAGAAAAAAGTATGAATAAAGTAAATTCCTTCATCCAAGTGATTAAGCCCCTGAAATGTCAAAAATCTAATATTGTTTATTAATATTACAAAACAATACAAAATTAAATTTCCCCCTCCAAAGAAAGCAGGAAATTGAAATATCACATATACAAAGTACATGTACATGTAACAGTAAGTATTTGCCGGCCCTCCAGTTAATTTTGACTAATACATGTAACTACATAGTTTCATCCAAGGGACTACATGTACATGTACATGTAGTTACACAACCCATTGCTCATTTTATGGAAGAGGTGGTCCAAAACTTTCTCAAATGTACAGAGAGTACTCTTTTTAAAAGCCCCCCCCCCCATCTCTCCCCCAAAAAGAGTAAGTATCAAGATTTGTTTCCCAATCGGGTAAGAAATGCCTATGAGCAGAATTTAATTTACAGATAGTGATCAACGTTTTCAAAAAACTTCAAGAGATCACAGTTAACTTGTGTGCAATATACTTACATGTGTGCGTCCATCTTTGAACCAACAGCTGTCATAAACTAAGCCACCTTTCTTGGACATTTGCAATGCAGTTGTTGTCATTGTTTTATTGATCTTCCAAGCTGATTAAAGAACAAGTACCTGCAGTAGAAATGATACATACTGTGACGATTTATGACCAACAAATTGGTAATCCTGGGTTATAAGACATTCAGTATCGTAGGAGGACCTGTATTTCAAGTGAGCCATCATAATCAAGTCATATCTTTTATGTCACTGCGCGCGATGTAAAACAAACCTAGAGATGTAGTAACATTTTCTACTTGCCAAACATCAAGTCTCCTCTCTGTTGACCAAAACTTGAAGATAAGTAAGGTTCCAACGGTAAGTTGTACAAAAAGATTTGGTATTTAGGCCTTGACTACAAGGTACAAAAATATGTTATACTGTCAGGGCCACAAATATTTATTGTAGCCGCCTAAAAAGTTTCATCAAACAGTATTTCAATTCAAAATTCATGACGATCAAATCTTGTAACTCAACTTTCAGCTGAGCATTCTGGGGAAAAAAATACGGAGGCCTAAAGAAGCTATGTGCCTTAAATTATTTTCTCATAGCCTAGAAAAATCGGTGTAACCCTCACAAAAACTGGAGGGATGACTAAACATACCGTCAAGGCCTACTTTATATGATTGGATGGTTAATACTGTGGCCCTGAGAAACCTATGTTATAACAATAGTTTAACTATGTGTGTGTGTTTGTTTTTTTAAAGGTACAGTACACATTTTGTAATGACTGAAAATTAATGGCAATAAAAACTTACTTGGTAAGAAGTACAGCAGCCTTAGTTAGTATAATAAATTTTGAGAAACTTTTAACTTCGAAGTACTACGGTTATGGAAAATATGCCAATTTTTATTCCCAAAATTTTGAATCTAAGAAGCATTTCTGTCAGAAACGCTTCTCAGACTGTGTATTCCTAAGGGGAATATTCTTCCTGCGTGGAAATATTCGCTCCGTTTTTGGGGTGATATCTCAAAAACGCGACCACCTTTTGAAGTGAAACTTTCACAGGTTAGTTTTATTGTATGTACCTACATTTATATAGGATTAACACAGTCAGTAGTCTCCAATTACCAAAAAAGTCCTGTGCCTTTAAATAAATAACTACCCTCCCAACAAAAAAGAAAATGTAAATAAAACCAAAAACAGCAGATATAATTATTTCCTGTTTTTTATAATTAAAGTTCAAATAAAATGAAAATTAATACAAAATATTTTATTATTTTTAAGGGGATGCCCTTAACTTTGGACAACACCAAACTTTAAAATTGAAATTTTATTATCCTGCAAAACATGTGCAAAACAGATGATGACAGCATCTTGAAACTGATGACACTGACACGAGTGTTGTGTTCCACCCTGATTTCACCGATATCGCTCCAATGTTTTGAACATTAAAAATACAATAATTTTAAAAATTCATATCTCAAGAACTTCTTTAATACTAAAGTCAAATTTCTACTTAAGGGCTGTATACATGTAGGTCCCTGAGACTCCTCAAACTTTTGCACATAGATGATATTAATTTGACCTTAACTTCCGGTCAAAATTAAAGACCCGGACATTAAAGCTCACATTAATAATGTGTTATAACCCTCATTTAAACTGTGTATAATGCAAAAGCACTGTGGCGGGCTGTTCCGCTCCACTGATCACAAGGTCCAAAGACCACAAAGCCTATTTTAGTAGATACCGCTTTAATGACGTCATAATAACACCATCAGGTGTTCAAAAAATAAAACTTATGAAACTTGCAAAGGATTTTTACAATCTATACTTCATCAGAGAGGGCTTCCAAAAAATTTACAAACTCTACAAGGGTGTACCCTCATTTGACCTTGTCTTCCGTCGAAACCGGAAGTTGAAGTGAAGAAGATATTCCTGCGCCCCGTTTTGAGGTCTGCAAACAATATTTTCTAGATTTTTGACATGTTTTCTCTTTTAATAAAGGTTGACCCCTAGGCCTTCAAATGTAAAGATAATGACGTCAACAGCGCCCTCTTTTGATAAATAAGGCAATATACGCTTTTGCTGACAACATTTTGCAAGTTTCGAAAGCTATCATCAATCTTTTTATCGATTTAATGAAACAGTTCACACATTACCACAAAACTTCCCCCAATAATACCCGAACACCTAGTGTTTGTTTTGACAAACACTAAATTCTAGTTGTTTGTTAAAGTTGTTATGCAAGCAAATGCATAGTTGCAAAGATTGTATTAACTTGAAACTTTACATTTAGGTAGACTACAATGTATAACTAGTAGATGATCTTAAAAGTTGTGCCGTCACTATGACGTCATTGCATGTTAAGTTACATTAATTACAAGTTTAATATTTGAAAAAATCATAACTCATGAACCACATAATGGATTTTTTTACAATCTATACATCATCGGAGAGGTCTTCCTGACAACTTAACAAACGCTACAGAGAGTGTAACCCCATTTGACCTTGACTTCTGGTTCAAAACGGACGTTGAAAATTTCAAAAACTCATATCTCAAGAACTCGTTATACTTTATCAACATTTTTTATATCAGGTTGTAGGTCCTTGAGCCTAATAAAACTTTTGCCAGAATTAATACAAATTTTACCATAACTTTTAGTCAAAATCGGACATTAAAGCCTATATACAGTTTGTGTTAACCCGCATTTAAACTGTGTATAATGCAAAAGCACTGTGGCGGGCTGTTCTGCTCCACTGATCGCAAGGTCCAAAGTCCACAAAGCCTAAGGCATTAGGCTCTGTAAGTCTAATCACCATAAACGCCAAATTTGAGCATTTTTGTCGGCCAACAAAGACACACTTCCCAAGCTCACACAACCTTTAAACTTCGCACATGTAGGTAGCTCTTCACTAGTAGAAGATTCCACTTTAATTACGTCATAATAATGTTATTAGGTGTTGAACAAAATAAATTAAAGTTTAATATTTAAAAAAAATCATAACTCATGAACCTTGCAATGGATTTTTACAATCTATACCTTATCAGAGAGGGCTTCCAAAAAATAAACAAATGCACAGAAAATTGACCTCATTTTATCTTGTCTTCCGGTCGGAACTGGAGATTGAAGTGAACAAAATATTCTCACGCCTCATTTTGAGGACTGCAAACAACATTTTCTGAATTTTCAAGATGTTTTCTCTGTAAGAAATAAAGTTTTTGAACCCTAAGCCTTCTTATTTAAAGATAATGGCATAAACAGCGCCCTCTTGTGACAAGTTCAATAATGTACTCTTTTGCTGAAAAATTAGCTATGATGTCATTATAACGTCATCGATTATCAAATTTGGCTTTAAAACCAAAGTTTACTATTATGAAAATTTATACCTGGAGAACCACATCTATTATGATTTTAACCTTTAGGCCATACATTTTTTGTGAATGTTTGATGTATGAAAGTTCTTTATAACTGCTAGTGACATGATTTGACCTGGCCCTCGTCCAACCAGAAATCTATATGAAGAAGCTCTTTCTGTTTTTTGTTTATATATATATTTTTCATTTTGTTTGCTTTAACTTAAAAAATTCACCTGCTATTCACACAATTCGAACACCTAGTGTTTGTAATTCTACAAACACTAAAAGTCTAGTTTTTTGTGGGTTTCTTTTTGGGTGGGGAGTGATTAATTTTTGAATTTAAAAAGCAACCCCAAAACACACACACATATTGGTTAAATTATCTTTCATGAACACATACATTTACATAGATTTCTCAAGGCCACATTATTAACCATCCAATCATACAAAATAGGCCTTCACTGCATGTATAGTAATCCCTCGTATTTTCTACCCAGCATACTCAGCCGACAGTTGAGTCACAAGATTTGATCATCGTTGTGATTTGAAATAGTGTTTGTTGAAACTTTTCTGGCGGCCACAATAAATATTTATGGCCCTGACAGTATAACATATTTTTGTACCTTGTAGAATACATGTGTAGGCCTAAATACCCAAACTTTCTGTATTACAAGTAAAATTTACCGGTTGTACCTTAACTTAAAGTTTTGGTCAACAGAGAGGAGACTTGATGTTTGGCAGGTAGAAAATGTTACTTCATCTCTGGGGGTTGTTTACATCATGCGCAGTGATGTAAAAGATATGCTTTGATATAAGGGGCAGCCCAAATACAGGTCCTCCTACGATAAAAGCTTGTGACCAGGGCGACTGTTTGTCTACGATGATTTCATGAAATGGTGAACTAAAGGCATGTGACGAATATATTTATTACACTGTAAAATCACAGTGAGTGGAGGCAGGTTTTGATCCACGCTTCAGTCTTGGTTATTTGGGTGCTGGTATGACATAAATAGGGGTGGTGGTACTGGTGAAAAGCCATAGACCTGTGAAAACTGGTCACATGAGGATACTTACTTGGGACTTGCACAATCTGCAGATTACGCACAATTTGAGATTGAGTTGCTTAGTCTTCAGAGCCCAATCTGCAGATTGTGCAAATCCCAAGAATGTGCTTCACGAGACAACAAAAATATGTACGATCCAATTTGATGTTAAATTCAAATTTTTAGCAGAAATTTCTATTCTTTCGGAAAAATGTATCTGACACAGCCGTACCACCATATTCAGATATTAAGCGGCAACATCTCGGTCATGTGTTCCTCAGATGAGTTTAAAGTATTTTATACAGGTCTTTGATGGATTTTGGAGCAGTTTTTTGTCACTCCCTTGTTCATTGTGATCCTTAGCCCTGGTGAACGTCAGTGTTTGTTTGCGGGTACCCGTCAACCCGGTCCGAAGTCAACCCGGTCCGAGTCAACTCAGTCCTAGGTCAAGTCAACTTGGACTCTGAATGGTTAAATGAAGTGAGCCTAATTTTGACTGACTAAGCCCATGAATTAATTCTCATACATTAATTTTTTAACTATTTATTTTGTACCAATTATTTATTGGAATTTAATTTAATTTTTTTACAAATATTTTTAAAATAATGATAAGCCTATATATACATGTATACTAAGTCTACCTAAATTGGCGAACAAACATCGTCGCCCTTTTCACAAAGAGCCACTTATGTCCAAATGCTTAACTAAGATTTACATTTTACGCTATGCTTGGCTTAATAAAACTGCAAAATCTGCAACACTAAAGCCTAGGTTTGCAGTCAAAAACCTCTCATATGATTCTGTATAAATTGAACCTCTCCACTGACTAACTCATTTCTTTAGATTGGCTAATTGCGATAGTAGTTAATAAAAAAATATGTGTCTCTTCGTGAAACCTAAAAAGTGAGATGACCTACTTTAACACCCTACTGGATAACGTACTTTTACTTAGGAAAGGTGCGCGCGCGCACACCGACATAGTTGGCTCTTCATGCAACCTGGAAAAACAAGTTTTACGCTCTTCTGTTACAACGTATTACAATGCATTTTCAGGGCCGATGGCTCTTCGTGAAAACGCAAAATGCATCTATTGAGATAAAGGCCCCTTCCTGTAATAATCAACAATTTGTCATTTTATGATATGTGGCTGTTCGTGAAAACGGTGACTTTATGGTTAAGAATATTTCTCAGTTAGGTATTGATCAGTTCTCTTTTAGGATTAAATAGAGAAATAGATTTGGTATTTATTTTGTATTATTTATAACTTGTGTATTTTCACTTGAAAGTTTTGTATATATTATTTTCAAACGAATATGTTCTTTAATTGTCCTGCATTCATGTGTAAATTATTTATTTACTTCCCGTCAACCTGTTCAGTACATATTGACTTGGGACCGAGATGACTTGAGACCGAGATGACTTGAGACCGAGATGACTTGAGACTGAGATGACTTGAAAATGAGATGACTTGGGACCGAGATGACTGAGACCGAGATGACTTGAGATCGAGATGACTTGAGACCGAGATGACTTGAGACTGAGATGACTGAGACCGAGATGACTTGAGACCGAGATGACTTGAGACTGAGATGACTGAGACCGAGATGACTTGGGACCGAGATGACTTGAGACCGAGATGACTGAGACCGAGATGACTTGAGACCGAGATGACTTGAGACCGAGATGACTTGAGACCGAGATGACTTGAGACCGAGATGACTTGAGACTGAGATGACTTGGGACCGAGATGACTTGAAAATGAGATGACTTGGGACCGAGATGACTGAGACCGAGATGACTTGAGACCGAGATGACTTGGGACCGAGATGACTTGAGACCGACTTGGGACCAAGGAAGGCACTAAAAACTAACCTTTCCAGTGGTTCGGAAAATTCTGAGTGTGCTCGGGCCTTTTCGTGTTCGGGTACTATCGTGCGACGCAACAGCAAGCTAGCAGCAGTACACACGGCGGGCGGACACACAGGTTTCCCGTGCAGTGTGTATAGGACTATGGAGGGAGGAAGGAATAGTGAGTTGTAGTACTGTAGGAGACATCATGGCTGACGCCGGCAGTAGCCCAGCACTCCGCCGTCCAATTGGCGGGAATTTTTTTCAGAAATTCAAGACGAATCTGTTGGGTTTGTTTTAAACTGTCATTTTAGGTGGCCACAAATTCTAATTTTGTTGCAGTGAAAACCTTGGTAAACTTTGGACACACAGGTTAGAAGTTCTTTAAGTTTAATCTATATTCAAGCCGCCCAGGCTAAAATTCCACATCCGGCCACCACTTTATCTCTCTTAATTTAGGTCAGATGTATCCTTACCTGTCATATCAAGGAACTGGTCTCACAAGTTATTTCACAATATTAGAAAAAATTTCTCAATGTTTTTAATATACTTTTTAAAAATACCGGGCCTGTTAGTCGGGCCTGTTAGTCGGGCCTGTTAGTCTGGTCTGTGCTGACCAATGAAAAGTGCTCTACCCCAGTACTAAAGTACTAATTTTATCAGGATAGCACCAAGATGCCGACTCATCGTCTGCGGACAAATTGTTATCGAGCGATGAAGAAATTTTCCAGAAACGTTGTTATATGTGTATTTTCACTGCCCAAAAATTCAACTGTAGTGAAATGTAACAGCAAGACACGGGCACTTGTATTTAATCATGGGAATTTTTGAATTACCAGGTCACAGAGGCTAGTTTGCTTCATGTACTATTCTAACCTGTGAGACCTGTTCCTTGATATGAGGATGGATATAGGGATTTAAAAACAGCAACCGTATTTAATCATGGGTGTAGCAGTCTGAACATCATTATTGATTTGTAGACCCTCCCTTTGTTTTAGCTCTTGAGGGCGCTGTACTTTTAACCATGCTTTGATGTCATTTGATGGCAACCCTTTTAACTACTGGACATTTATACGTGCATTTGATAACACCATAGACAAAGACTCCATCGGTGACAGTGCTAAGCTTGCCAGATTGCTACAGTACTGCACAGGGTCAGCTAGGAAACTTATCCAGTGCTGCAGCGTGAAGGAGCCACAGGAGCTATGCCCTAGCCAGAAAATTACTCAAAAACGATTTGGAGATGTATACGACATATCAGAAGCATGGATAAGTAAAATCGTCCCGATGTTCATGGCAATAAAGCACTACTTGACTTCTCTGATGACCTCAGGAACTGTCATGAAACACTTGATACTATGGGTGATCTTAGCGAGCTGAACAACAGGAAAAGCTTATGCCAGATAGTTGAGAAGCTACCAATAGATTTGCGAAGAGGTTGGCTTAAGAAAGTACACTATCTTAAATCTTCTGAAAAAAGGCTCTCTACCATTGATGATGTTCTGCACTTTGTTTCTAATGCAGCTGAAAGAGCGAATGACCCCGTATTTGGGAAATTGGTACATAAAAGCCAGAATGAAAGTTCACGCTTTGACAAATCAAAAGAAATGAATGGAAAGAATTAGAGTAACCAGCGCATCAACTTCAACACCCAAGTACACAGCCGACATCCACTGGTCCCTCTCCTTCAAATAAGAATATGTTTTAGCAGAGGCGTAAACCCATGACAGCACCTAATGGAGGAACAACTAGCAGAATCCTTAGCCCTTGCCCCTATTGCAGTCAAGGCCATGGACTGTTTGGATGTGATGGATGGAAGGCACTGAGGGTCTCAGACAGACTCAAGTTTGTTCAGAGTAAGGGTCTCTGTGTCAACTGCCTTCAACCAGGACACCGTGTGCGTGACTGCACCAGAAATACTGTTTGCACCGTGCCCGCATGCGGACTCAACCACACAAAGTTCTTGCACTTACCACATTCTGCAGACAATGCTACATGACAGAAAAACAACAATCCGACGTCACTCTATGCAGCAGACCAGTGGCATAACTACACATTTCCATTTGGAGGGGCAAGTGGGGGCAAAGATTAAATTTGGGGGGCCAAAGAAGGGCAAGTGGGGGCAAAGATTAAATTTGGGGGGGCCAAAGAAGTGCAAGATTATCATTAAATAGGCCTATGTTAACTGATAGTTGATACACACTAATGCAGTTCTAAAGCAGTCTACATAGTTTGCAGGTAACAAAAGATTGCGAAAACAACCAAATCTTAGAGAACTTGTCATTTTTATAAGATAAAACTTTTCGGCTGTATACAAGGATTAAATTACCAACAATGATTACCAAGTATCAATTTAGAGTTGTACACAGCATTCTCCAATTAGGCTCTGTGAGTGCTAATTAAATTATTGTTTGTACCGGTATGCTTCATTTCAGTGTAAATATCCAAAACATAATTGTGACAAGTGTAAGCCATTAACAAAAATCAAAATACAGGATTGAAATTGTGGGTGTAATTATAATAATCACATTTTAGTTATGAAACGGATATCTAAAATAGGGCGGAATCCTCGGATGCAGAGTCCATGCAATACTCTGATGGTACCACATCAGAATCAGCATCTTCTGTATTTTCCTGTCTCTGCCTCTTAGGTGTTGGAGCACGAGGCAAAGACGGGCGCTTTGATATGGAGAAGAAATGGTCTAAGCTACCTTTTTCGCTGGCCATTTTGCTGTTTAAATCTCTCTGTTGTGCATCTGACAACGTTGTTTTAACGGAGCTATTGGTCTGCGTTCAGACCACCACGTATTAAACTGAACTTTGTGACTTCCTGCACTCTCTGTAACCGTGAAACCACAACGTAGATATACCGCCAATACGATCGCGCGCACATTTCCACATACTGATATGAATAAAAATTTTACTTTACCGCAGCATTTTATGCAGCCTTAAATGATTTATATATTATAAGAATATACTTTCTGTGATTTCATATGGGGGGGGGCAAGAGGGGGGGGGGGCAAGGGTTCTGAGTAGGGGGGCGCAGGCCCCCCCTGCCCCCCCCCCCCCTCTGGTGACGCCACTGCAGAAGACAATTTAGCAGACAATGCAGTGCAAAAAAAAGCAAGTCAAGCGCCAACCATGAGTACCCAAGCCAATGTGACATGCAGTTTCACTGGGGCCGGAGTTGGAAAGGTGGCTCTTCCAGTAGTACCCGTTAAAGTCAAACGCCCTGGAGGGCTCACCAACTTTATTATCACATACGGTCTACTCGATACTGGGTCTACGCAGAGCTTTTGTTCGGAAGTACTGACAATAGGCTGGGATTGCGAGGGAAGCCTGACACCATGAGACTTACAACACTTGACAGCTCTGACACCCTACTTGACACCTTTGTTGTGAACCTCGAAGTAGCCAACCTGAATGATGACAACATTATTGTCATGTCCAATGTGCTGACCAGGCCAAAGCTACATCACGTCAGCCCTGAGTGCCTCGTGACCCCTGAGGAGCTTTGCAAATGGTCACACTTAAGAGACATTACCCTGCCCGATGTAGACACAAAGGAAATTCACTTACTCATCGGACAAGATAATCCTTCCATCATGGTCCCCAAAGAAGTGCGTGAAGGAGGTATAGGAGCCCCCTACGCGACAAGGACCATTCTAGGATGGACCCTCAATGGGCCTATTGGAACAAGGTCCCAAAGGCATGTGACGTCACATTTCGTCGACACTGATACCAGTCTGCAACGCCAAGTTGAACAATTCTTGAAGTTGGACGACGTAGGCGACGTAGGCGGCATAGGCGGAGACAACATATCTGGGAGTGATAAGAAGGTGATCATCATGTGGAAAAAATCAATCAGCCTCAATGATGGACACTACAGCCTAGATATTCCATTCAAGACCAGGCCACCCCATCTCCCCAACAACAAGGTAGAAGCCGACTTGGAAGACGATTATCCTGTGACATCAACATGGGTGAAATGTACATGGCAGGCATTAAAGAGCTGATACACAAGGGCTAAGCGGAAGTACCAACTGAAGAGCTTGAGAGAGCAGACGGTTTGGTCTGGTTCCTACCTCACCACCCAGTCATTCACCCACGTAAGCCGGGAAAGGTTCAAATTGTTTTTGATTGTGCTGCAAAATACAAGAATAATTGAACGAGAATGTACACCAGGGTCCCGACTTAACAAATAAATTGGTGGGTGTCCTACTTCGTTTCCGCCAGGAGCCAGTGGCACTCATGGCCGATATAGAAGGAATGTTACACCAAGTTCTTGAGAGCAAGCCGGATCGTGATGTCCTTCGATTCCTGTGGTGGTCAGATAACGACGTCGCCAAATCCCCAAAGACATACTGTATGACAGCTCATTTGTTTAGTGGAACATGGTCACCTAGCTGCGCTAATTTGCATTGAAGCACACTGTACATGATAATATATGAGCCAATTTGATTCATTCACTATCAACACCATCGACAAGGACTTCTATGTAGATGACTGCTTGACATCAGTCACCACAGAGTCTGAGGTCATAAGGCTCGTTGATCAGTCATAAGGCTCGTTGATCAGTCATAAGGCTCGTTGATCAGTCATAAGGCTCGTTGATCAGTCATAAGGCTCGTTGCGCAAGATGTTGGCCCTTGGAGGTTTTCGCTTGACAAAATGGATCAGCAACTCTCATGAAGTTCTGCAATCCATTCCTGACACCGAGAGAGCCAAGAAAGTACATCTTTGGTTTGCATTTGAAAGATAAGCCAATGACACACCGAGGTCTGTTGAGCACAGTAAGTTCTGTTTTTGATCCACTGGGGTTCGCAAGCCCCTTCAAACTAACAGCGAAGATATTATTTCAACAGCTGTGTAAAATGAAAGTAGGATGGGATGACCTAATGCCAGACGTAATCAGCAAGCAGTGGAAGCGGTGGGTGCACGATTTGCTGTATCTTCGCAACCTGACAATACCTCGTTGTATGAAACCAGCCAATGGAACTGTTGCTTCAGCTCAGCTTCATCACTTTAGTGATGCTTCAGAGAAAGGGTATGGCGCTGTGACATACCTACAACTCGAGTATGACAGTGGACTGATTCGCTGTGGATTAGTCATGGCAAAGGCCAAATTGGCACCTCTGAAAATCACCACCATCCCACGTTTGGAACTCGCTGCTGCTGTTGTCTCCGTTAAGCTGGATGAAAGAGGGCGCGCTCAGCGGCGACCAGTCGGTGTTCGTGTTTTTGTACTCAAAAAGTGTGTTAATTCTCTTTTTTTGTACGTCCACGTGTCGTCGTTTTCTTCGATATTCTTGTCAATATGTCTGTACACGGCTAGTGTGTGTCATGGATTGTTGCTACCGTGATAACTTTACTCATATCATCCAAATGTGAAGGTTTTGGTCATGGAAACCGGATCACCTTACTGTGCATCTCCTACCGAAATATAGGCAATTGATCAAAAGGGAGAAGGTTCAGATTAAAAAAATCAAAGTGTGGGACAAAGCAGCGTCTGAAAACCTTCAGACATGTTATGATATCACAGATTGGGACCTACTTATTTCTAGCGCTTCCAACTTGGGACGAAGCAGTCAAAATTGTCAACGGTTATATCCTGTTCTGTAAAGATTTACACATTAAGGATAAAGAAATAAAGGTTTTCCCAAACCAAAAACCGTGGGTCAGGTTTGTGCAAAGAAACAGGGCCTTTTCAAATCAAGATGATGATGGACTTAAGGACATTAATCTTAACATTCAGAAAGAAATTGTTGATGCAAAAGAAAAGTATAGAGAACAATTAGAGAGTAAATTCAGATCTAATAATCCACGTGAAGGTTGGAAGTGTATGCAAACGATGACAGGATATAAAAAGAAGCAGAAATCTCCACCAGTGTCAGAATCTAGATCCGTTCATGATACAGCCAATGAATTTAATACGTTTTATGCAAGATTTGATGACAAATGTTTTGATGCCGAAAGTAATAGGATTGTAAATACTTTGAAACAGTTCAATGATACACCCATTGTATGCCAGTACAATGATGTTGTCAGGTACTTCAAACGCACTAATCCAAGGAAATCTATGGGACCGGACAGTATTTGTGGGAAAGTACTCAAAACATGTGCCTGGCAATTAGCCCCCCCCCCCCCTATGTCACTCTTTTTCAAGAATCTTTGAATCAAAACCATGTCCCATTGTGCTGGAAATCATCGACAATAATACCAGCAGCCAAAACACCCCAAGCATCTGAACCCAATGACTATCGGCCCATATCCCTCACCTCATTGGTGATGAAATGTTTTGAACGCATAATTCTTCAGAAGCACATTCTCCCACAGACACTGCCTGACATAGATCCTTTACAATTTGCCTACCAACCACGCAAGTCTGTTAATGATGCCGTGTTATTGCTAACTCACTTGGTTGCACAGCATATTGATACATTGGGTTGCTATGTTCGTACAACATTCATCGATTTTTCATCGGCTTTCAACACAATTCAGCCCCACCTCTTGATGAATAAGCTTACCGCTATGAATGTAAAACCTTCTCTGATACTCTGGTTTCATGATTTTCTAACGGGCAGAATTCAAAGAGTAAAACTGCATAATGTTTTATCTGATTACGTTACTACGAATACAGGTTCCCCCCAGGGTTGCGTGCTGTCAGCACCATTATTTATCATTTATACAAATGATTGTATCTCGTCAAATGACAATGTCGCAATTGTTAAATATGCTGATGACACGGCTATCATTGGCATGATTCATGGCAATGATGAACGCAAATATCGGGATGAGTTATTCATGTTTGAGAATTGGTGTGAAGACAATTTCTTGGTATTAAATATAGCTAAAACGAAAGAGATGACTATTTTCGTTGAAACAAAGGTCAAGCAAATCCAATCATGCTTCAAGGAGAGGATATACAGAGTGTCAAGAGTTTTAAGTACATGTACATTGGTACAATAATTGATAATGAACTATCATGGAAAGAACAATGCCAATCTCTGTATGCAAAGGCTCAACAACGAATGTACTTTCTACGGAAACTGAACTCGTTCCATGTTGACAGAACCATCCTGGGGTTATTCTACAAGTCAGTAATAGAAAGTGTAATGCTTTTTAGTTGTGCGGTTTGGTATGGTGGGTGTAGACAGGGGAATCTTAAGAAATTGCAGAGAATAGCCATTCATGCTGGCAAGATGACTGGCGAAGTGACAAATTTGAAACAGGAATGCGTTAATACAATTCTGAAACAGGTATCGCAGATTTTGGAAAATGGTAATCACCCCCTTCACCCTTGCTATACCCTAATGCGATCGGGAAAGCGGTACAGATCAATGAAGGCTCGAACTTCACGATTCCTTAATTCCTTCGTAAATACAATGAACAACTCCAGTCAAATTGAATAGGCCTGTATCCTGCCACTTCGCTATTCATCAATTGCATTGTCCCGCTTCCTTTCAACCAAATGTATATCACGAGTAAAGAAAATAAATAATACCCTGTTATCATAGGTTATTCCTACTTTCCTAAAAACGATATATATCCGTGTTTCCATATGACTTCCATATGATTACGTCACTGTAAATTTGCTACTGTGTATTATCTTTCTGTGTACATTATTTTCTATTGTATATTGTTCATGTGCTCTATGTAATGCCAACAAACTGAATTTCCACATGGACCAATAAAATTATCTGAATCTGAATCTGAATCTGAAATGATACGCCAACAGCTGTCATTACCCCTTCAAAAGACAGTGTACTGGACTGACAGTATGATTGTCCTTCATTATCTTCGGAATGAGGACAAACGGTTCCAGCCAGTTGTGGCTAACCGCATTGCGACTGTACTTAGGCATTCTACCTCTTCACAATGGAGACATGTTGACACACAGTCCAACCCAGGAGATGATGTCTCAAGAGGCCTTTCTGCTGAAGAACTAATCATGAATGAGCCTTGGATTCAGGGACCACAGTTCCTCTGGGGTAAGGAATCTTCTTGGCCCCCACAACCAAATTTTGACAGCGGAAAATTGAAGTGCTTGTGAAGTGAAGAAAGAGACACAGGTCTACATAGCCCATGCCGAAACCGACAAGCCTGACATTGTAGACACACTCCTTGCTAGATTTTCCTCTTGGTACAGCTTAAAAAGCCATAGCCTGGATTCTACGTGCTAAGAACATTCTTCTTCACAAGATCTGAAGAGGAGATCAGTTCTCCAACCCATGTGGAAATCTTTCAGTCAGCGAAATCTCAAGGCGGCCGAAAAAGAAATTGTGCGATACATCCAGGGCCCTAATTCATAGCGCTGCTTAACAGTAAGCAAACTGTAGCAGAAAAATTTGCTTAAGCATAAGGGTATTTCACAGGTTAGCAAGAAAATAAGGCGGTCATCTTGCGCGTTCACCATGTATAATTTGCATTGTTACGTCATTCATTTTCGAGCAGTAAGCACCGGGAGGTTAGCATACCTTTTCGTGTGCTAAGGATTAGCAGCGCTATGAAATAGAAAATCGTGCAGTAAGCACAGAATCGGCCGTTAAGCAGCACTATGAAATTGGCCCCTGATGAAGAGCTTTAATGACATGCTGTTCAAGTCTGTTTGTTACCGTAAAGTGGTGCCGTCAAGATGTATTGATGGTATCATCCGTGTTGGAGGTTGCCTAAAATATGCTGCCCTTTCCACTGATGCAAAACATCCCTGTGTGCTACCAGCTCCACATCCCGTTGTGTCATTGTTAATAAGGCACTATCACATAATGACAGGACACTCTGGAATTGAACAAACACCCGCTGAAATCCGTTAGCGTTTCTGGATTGTCAAAGGCCGTGCAGCAGTCAAATCCGTCATCTACAAGTGCATACTATGTCAAAAGAGAAAGGCGCCATTGGTGACACATCGCATGGCTGACTTGTCCAAGGACTGTGTAACACCAGGACTTTCACCCTTCAGCAGGTTAGATGTGGATCTATTTGGACCATTCATCGTGAAGCGAGCCAGAAGTGAATTGAAGAGGTACGGTTGTCTCTTCACTTGCATGACAACGAGGGCCATACATTTAGAAGTCTGTGTAACACTTTAGAAACAGATTCCTTTATCAATGCTCTCCAAAGATTCACCAGTCGTCGTGGCAATCCAGTGGAGGTGAGGTCAGACAATGGCACCAACTTTGTTGGAGAAAAACAAGAATTGCGCACTGCCGTTAAAGACTGGAACCAGGACAAGATCCATGACTATCTTCAACAAAAGGAATTAAAGTGGACTTTCAACCCCCTGGCAGCGTCTCACTTTGGCAGAGTTTGGGAGCGCCAAATTAGGACTGTGCCTTCAGTTCTTAACAGTTTGCTTGGTCAGCAGAAACTAGATGATGAGGGACTCTCCACACTAATGTGTATTGTGGAAGGAATAGTCAATGGCCGCCCAATTACCAAGCTATCAGACGATCCACGTGACCCAGCACCACTAACACCAAATCACCTGCTGTTACTTCGCTCTGGTCCGGAGCTACCCCCTGGGAACTTCGTCACGCAGGATGTATACAAACGACGATGGCGCCAAGTTCAGTACCTTTCTGACAATGCTGGCTGAAGGAGTACCTCCCATCATTGCAAGAGCGCCAGAAGTGGATCAACCCCCAACGTAATATGCGTACTGGAGACCTTGTGCTAATTAAGTATGAACACACTCCTCATTATCATTGACCTCATGGACTTGTAGTTAATACATATCCGGGGAAAGACGACAAAGTTAGGTCCGTCCAAGTTAGGACGCAAGCTGGAGTGCATGTGCGTCCTACCAACAAACTGTGTCTTCTTGAGGGTGAACCCTAGACAACTAAGATGTTGCTTGAGAACAGTGGAAAAAATGAGAATTCAGTTCAAATGACCTTTGAGTTAATGATGTTCAACCTCTTTTGTGTTTGTTAATGCTTTGTGTACAAATGCATTAGGGGCTGGAATGTAGCAGTCTGAACATTATTATTGCTTTGTTTACCCTCCCTCTGTTTTAGCTCTTAAGGGCGCTATATTTTTAACCATGCTTTGAGAAGAGATATATTTACGAACCGACGTATAAAGCCCAATTCCGAGCCACAACCATGCACGTTACAATGGCGTGGTTGTGTGGCTTCATACCTATGAAGCCACAACCATGGTTGTGTGGCTTCATATGTACATGTATGAAGCCAACCACGGAAGTTTGCGTGTAATGTGTGCATGGTTATGGCTTCATACATATGAAGCCACAACCACGAGACGGTGAGGGTGACTGGATAGGAAGGGGGAGGGGGTGGGGGTGAGGGTTTGGGGTTGGGTGGGGGTTAGGGGTAGGGGTAGGGTTGGGTAGGTTAGGGTGAGGGTAGGGTAGGGGTAAGGGTTAGGGAAGGGTTAAGTGTAGGGGTAGGGTTAGGGTGATGAACACTCCCCTCCTTTCACCATGGAGGAACCCAACCAAGTAATAAACGTGCATGGTTGTGCCATAGAAAAAAGCGAGGAATTGGGCTTCATACGTCGTGACGCATATATGCCTCTTTGAGAAGCCAGATAGAAATCTCCATTTTGATGAACCATTGTTTATAATCAGCTTAATCATTTGTCACTTTTAGTCACCCCTGCACAGCTCAGTTAAAGTAAGTTTTTTGCCACTTTGTTAGTTAGATGAAGTTGCAGTTCCAATTTAGTTACTGTACTGATTGTTTAGTAATTTGGCCATGCATGTCATGGTCTAGAAGTGGGGCTGTATTGAAGGTCAAATAGAGCTCATTCTTCTTGATAATGTACATGTAGAGTTATCCACCATTTACTTGTAGTTCTTGGTTTGGAGTTCATGAGTCATTTGTTATCTATCCAGAGGAAGGTCATCTAAGTTGTTGGCTTTGTAAATTGACAATTTACTTAATTTGTATTCTTCTGTGTTTATCTTGTTACAGTTGAACCACACACATACACACCACAACTATTACCAATCGTCACCACAGATCTTTGTCAAGAATCGTCATCCTTAATAGTAGTCACAAGTAAAATATTCCGTCACATAGTATACAAATAATGAATGTTTATGAGTGCATGGTGCGAATATTTTCATGAGTTGAAAGATGGAATGTTCTTTTCAACAAGGCGGAGCCGAGTTGAATGGAACATTCCATCTTTTAACGAATGAAAATGTTCTCACTATTGCATGAATGAAAAACATTCATTATTTGTTTTATACAACATCCAAGTAGATCTTTGTCATTTTGATTGGAGGATACAATTTTAAAAACAAACAAAGCGTACAATATTTAATTGCGACATTTCACCCATTTCTTTTGGTTCCGTTTGTTTGGATTCAACAGTGACTAAGCCTGTTCTGTACTGCTTAGATTTTGAGACACGCGAGCGCCGTAATGTAGTATGTGCCTTGCAGTATTACTGTACTGCTGCATTATCAAAGACACACGCACGCAATGATGTGGTGCGCACCGTGCAATAGAACAAATCGGATGGAACAAAAAATGCACGGTGAATGGAACAAAAAATGCACGGTTAATGACGTAGCGTGCAATGGTACGTTTATTTGCTATCACATGACGGACAATCCTTCAATCAAATTGATATGAGGATGGATATACATGTATATAGGCTAGAGATTTCAAAACAGTTTTTGTATACTATACTAATAATACTAGTTTTTGTGTTCAAGCTGAACCCAACAAAAACAAATGTTTATATATTCTGAGTTGACTTGGGACCGAGATGACTTGGGATCGAGTTGACTCGGACCACATTGATTATGGACAAAGTTGAGTGGAACCCCTAGTGAATCCTAAACCGAGTGTTACAATACAAATGTAGCCCTGGTAGGACGTCAGTATCCGTTGCACTGCACTGACCGTTGCGTTGTATGCAATTTGTCCAACCTGGGCTATACCGAGTGTAAACTAAAGCCAAGCAAGGGTACTGTTGCAAGTTGTACTAGTACTACTGTGAGTGTGAACCCACATGACATAGACACGCCAGATAATTTCCAAAGCAAAAGTCAAAATTGTATAGTGCCAATCCACTTCATATCCTTGATGATGGCTCTACCCTAGCCCTGCTACATGTAGGACGTCAGTATGCTTATGGGTCAACTCGGTCCGAAGTCAACTCGGTCCGAAGTCAACTCGGTCTGAAGTCAACTCGCTTGTGGCTGACGGGAAGTAATTGGCTCTATAGATTGTCTTTATATTATTAGGTGTTCGGACAAAAGTCCGAAGACCTCATTTTTTTATTTTTTTTTTAGGTGTTCGGGGCAAAAGCCCGTACAACTCTTTGTTTTTGTTCGTTTTTAGGTGTTCGTAGCATAGCGCGCAACACCTCTTGTTTTTGTTCGTTTTTTGAGGTGTTCGTGCAACAGCGCGAACAACTTATTGTTTTTGTTCGTTTTTTTTTTTTTTTTCTTAGTTTTTATTCTTCTTCTCAGCTTCGTTTGTCCGCAAGCAAATGCATAGTAGTTAAGCTTACATGAACTTGAAACTTTACATGTAGGTAGGCAATAACTTGTAGATGATTCTAGTAAAAGTTGTGCCGTCATCAGTGTCAAATTACAAGCAAAATTTAAGTTCAAAAAGTGACGTCATGCCAATGCCTGTATGTCTCTGAACATTATAGCTACAGTATTCATATTTGGGCATATGATAGATCTAGACATGGGCAATCTTTGAAAAGTTAACACCAAAATAGTTTGACCTTTACTTCCGGGTCGTTACCCTGGGTCAAAGTTTGCCTTTGTTTTTTTTCTTGAAAAACATTACTTTCGGGCTTATTTACAGCATAACTCAAGATTGAAATTGAATTGTACATTGAAACTAATCAGACATTTGAACCTCAATATCAAGACAACACAAACTTGATGATGTCATGATGACGTCATCAGGTTTTGAATTACAATAAATCAAAGTTTAATATTTGTAAAAAAGCATAACTCGTGAACCGCATGTTGGATTTTTACAATCGACACACCATCGGACAGGTCGTTAGAAGTTCAACAAACCCTACACAAAACTTGACCCCATTTGATCTTAACTTCCGGTTCAAACCGGAAGTTGAAAATTTCAAAAATTCATATCTCAAAAACTACCGATTATTTTAGTTTATTTTTTGTATCAAGGTGTAGAACGTTAGGCCTGCTCAAACTTTTGCACTCAGATGACAATATTTTGACCTTTTCATCACGTCAAAAAAGGCGCACGTTTAAGTTAACCCACAGTGACAACGCACGATAGTGAAAGAACACAGGTACATGTACATACATGTACACATACGCACACTGAAGGCTCTGCGTAGTGGCGTGATTTTTGTGCAGTTTGGACATGTCACCCATCATCATACTTTTAACAATGGCGCTACGCAGCAGAAATGAGTTTCTCTCAACCTGTGCTATGTTTGGCGTCAAATTGTTTTCCCTTTTCGCCCTTCTGGTGGCTTGATGGCGATTTTGGAATTGAAGACCTAGTTTCACTGAGATGTCTACCTGCTTCAGTGATATGTATCACTTTTATTATGTGAGAAAATGCAAGCAGAAAAGGATTAACATTGGTTATGTTTTGATCCTACACCGAAATGAACGGACGTGACATCGGCTTGTCAAGGCCGTTTCAGACCGGCACTCACGGCAGTGTTTATCGGCGCGACACGGTGAATACAACGGTAAGCTTCATTTCAACATAATCACTTTTCAAAATGAATGTGTCAAGTAGTGACGTTTGTAAAACTAAGGATCGTTTAATGATCATGGAGGAGGAAGAATTGGGCAATGGGGGATTGGTATGATTGTTGGATTTGTCACTAGTGTCAGAAAATGGTCAGATTTGATTAATGTGTTCCATCAACTATTAATATTATTATGCCATAAATATGTTACAACCTTTCGATGAAGTTTCCGCAAAGGTTAAGATTTATAAGTCACCACTTCCAAAGCAGTATGGGCACTTTCCACTTATTAAATTATAATCTTGAAATGTTTCAAGTCTTGAATTTTGTTTATTTTACCAGTTAGTAGGAACATATGGAACAGAGTCTGATGGCAGGATGAGAGTCTGGTGACTGGGTCAGGAATAGTACACAGAAAGGAGTTGCAGCTGTCAATATGAGCCATCTTCAGTCTTCACTGCTCCTGTCAGTTGTCAACTATGATTATACCTGACCAAAATCATGATTATGGATGGTCTTTTCTTAAGAGGTAAATTTACAATAGTTTATTGAAAGTTCAAAAGGACACAAATTATTTTGCACGGTTAAACATTTCCAAAGGAATTGAAATAAAACTTCTGGTTGAGCCCATTTTCTTTGTAATTCATTGCATTTTTTGTTGGTATGGATAACATGACTTTGCGTAACTAATACTGTGAGACTTTCTATTCAAAGAAATTTACATATTTTAGAAACATTTTAAACATAAGTTATTGTAAATTTGTTCATGCATTTGAAATATTGCGCTATGATTTTTATAGTGTTATATGAATTTTTTCGGAAAATTGATAGGTTATGAAAAAATGTCTGAAGATATTTTCATCAAGTCATACTCTGTTTATTGTTTTTTCTTCATCAGAATACAGCACATCCAGTACCGGAACGGTCTACAGTGAACATTGTGACACTTGCTGTTATGTTCCATTCCTTATTTCCCTACCGAGTCACTGTATGATGCACCATGGAGGTAGAAATAGTATTTGACTCAGTTTTTTAAATATTCTAACTTCTAACTGCCTTTGTCTTGCATAACTATTCCATTTAACAAGTGTCTTCTGCGGTTTAATTTTTTCTCAAGTCTAAAATCAAGCAAGCCATTTATAAATTGCAACTGAAAGCTTACACAATGCTTGACTTATTTAAAGGTTATCATCATCAAGTGTAATGAACAATCATTGTTTATCCACCGATACGTAATGAGAATCCAAATTTATTTGATATCCTTTGAACATTTCTAATAATTATAGCTTAATAATGTCAACTTGAACAACATAGCTTGTGTGAACTTGTGATTTATAATGAATCAATAAAGAATAAGTAAGTTTTCATTAAACAATAAATTAGCTTTTAATAGTGAATGGCATACTTGATATAGTTGTGTGTGTATATCAAAGCCTCTTATTGAGATCTGCATCCAAGATGAAAGGGAACTCACAAAATTTATGCTACATGTACTGTATGTATTAAATGAAAGTATTGAACCTCTGCCCTTTCAAATATATATTTGATGACATCGTCAATTTACACACCGCCCTCTTGTGACAAATATTGTTTCATAAAATCGTAACTTGTAATGGAAATAAACACGAAATCTTCCACTTTTACTTCTGGTTCAAACCGGCAGTTGAAGTTTTATATTGAATAAATCCAACTCCTGAACCAGACAATATAAAATTTGTTCGTAAGAAAAACACATTCATCACGACGTCATCGGGTGACAAGTTACAGTAATTCAAAGCTTAGTACTTAAAAAATCATATCTCCTGAACCGCATGTTATAAAGTTGTATTGTTTGTTTTGTCTAGCTTACAGCACTTGTGACATTTTGTTCATACGGATGACCCAACTTTGACCTTTACTTCCGGTCCAAACAGGAAGCTCAAAAATTCAAATAATCATATCTCCTGAACCATATGTCATGAAGTCGTAATGTTTGTGCTATCTTGTAGCTAACGACACTTGTGACAATTTATTTACACACATGACCCCATTTTTACCTTTCCTTCCGGTCCAAACAGGAAGTTCAAATATTAAAAATCATATTTCCTGAACCACAAGTCTTAATCTTTGTGCTGCTTGCTAGCTTAATACACATTTTGACATTTTACTTGAAGCATGACCCCACTTTGACCTTCCCTTCTGGTCCAAACAGGAAGTTCAAAGTATACAAATCATATCTATGGAACCACAAAAACCATAAAATCATAATCCGAACACCTCAAATTTGTTATCAAACATATTCTTATGTCTAGTTCAAAATATTTTTGTTTCACTTTTGAAAATTACCATATGGTGTTAGGCAATAAATTTCAACTGAAAAAAAAATGTGTGCAAATGTTTCTTTGCTTTCAACTCTGAGTATTTTTTGTTGTTCCGCTTTGAATGCTTCTTATTTAATAAAACGTCATAACAAATATTAATAATTGAATCCCCTCTGATTGCTTTAAGTTGAACAGGTGTTTAATTTATTTGTTTAACCAATTTTTCGGAGTGGAACATAATTTGTATTTTCTACATACTTTAATAAAACAAAATTTTAAAAACCAGCACAATTTTTGTTTTTATTATAATTTTTTGGGGTGGTGGTGATTATTTAATTTTTAAAACAAATTATAAAACAAAACAAAGACACCACATAAGGTTAAAACACCTTTCATGAACACATATTTTTTTAATTAGAAAGATTTCCCAAAGCCAGATTAATAACCATCATATAAAATAGGTCTTCACTGTATGATAATATTAGAGAGCTATTGGGCCATTCTTTGGAATTTGAAACTTTTTGAAAAAATGAAGTTGATGATATTAACTTTTTTTCATTTGTTTTTAAGAACTTACTACCTGAAGTAACTTGAGCATTTTTTTTTTCATCAAACGGACATCCCTTATTTGCATAAATTAACATAAACTTGATTTTAGCATTGAAAATACAATTTTTATCCCTAAACTTACTTAGGAATTTTTAGAATGCACTTTTATAAAATCAACATTAACCTGTTTTGATGAGTGCCTTAGACTTGCATTAGATAAATTTCACACCAAACATGAAATATTTTATTTCATAATTAGTCAGTAAGTAACGAAGAAATTAACAACTTTCCGTGTCACACACGTAACTGAAATATGGATGAAGTTTGTACAACTGACTAACGATTGTTTTATTTATGTCCAAACTTTATGTCAAAAGCTAGTTTTGCCAGGCCTTAGAGTATACAAAACAGAATGCACATTAAGTTCACACAATACTAATTAATGGCCTTAATTAATGTGTCACACACGTAACCCGTTCAGGTACGTGTGTGACATTTCTGGGTTACGTGTGTGACAAGCATTGCTAATATCATCACCGTTTTCACGAAGAGACAATTCTGACAAAAAGTGTACATTTTGGCAAACCGATGTTTTTTACATATTTTGAATGTTACTATTGACATCAACATTTTCCCCAAGTTTCAAGTGATAAAACGATATACTGTTTTACACTAATTAGCACAAGGACAATTTTACCAAACTATAAGTTTTTCGTTTTCACAAACAGACAATTTTAGATTTGTCATTTGTCATATTCAACTTCCGGTTTGAACCGGAAGTCAAGGTCAAATGGGGTCAAATCGTGTGTAGTGATTGTTGAACTTTTCACGACCTGTCCGATGATTTGTAGATTGTAAAAATCCAGCATGTGGTTCAGGAGTTATGATTTTTTACAAATATTAAACTTTGATTTAGTGTAATTTGATACCCGATGACGTCATCATGACATCATCAAGTCTGTGTCATCTTGATACTGAGGTTCAATTGTCTGACAAGTTTCAATGTTCAATTCAATATCAATCTTGAGTTAAGCTGTAAAAAAGGCAAAAAACAGATTTTTGAAGGAAAAAAACCCGAAGGCAAACTTCGACCCAGGGTAACGACCCGGAAGTGAAGGTCATACGATTTTGTAGTTAACTTTTGAAATGTTGCCCCTGTCTTGATCTATCAGATGCCCAACTATGAACATCATAGCTTTGAAATTCACTGAGATACAGCGATTAGCAAAATGGTCATTTTTCAACTTTAAAAACTTTGTAATTCGACACCTGATGACGTCATCATGACGTCATGACAACTGTGCCGTCTTCATATTGAGGTTCAATTGTCTGATGAGTTTCAAGGTTCAATTCAGTTTCAATGTTGAGTTATGCTGTAGAGAAGAGTTCTAGGGAAGAAGAAGATGGAGAAGAAACTAGACGTACAGTGTTTGTAAACAACAAACACACAGGTGTTCGTGAGTGATGTCAGATTGTGTTTGAATGGAATGGGGACGACATTTAACATAGCAATTAAATGTCAGGCAACAAGCGTCTTGACATAAGGCTAGCTTCCACTCCGTTGCACTGGAATCAGTCGCGAGTAGTATGCCACATGCCACGTAAGGTATTGGATCGAGATTTTAATATTTTAATGGCCAATTTCACTTAGAAATATATCTCAGGTCGTATGGGGTCACCCTTTGAATGTGATTTGTACAATTCGGCCGGAGCTTTTTTATGGTGCAAGTACCTTACGTGTAGCATTTATGGTTCTCCGATTATGATTGTTTTTAATATTAAACGTTGATTAATTGTTATGACGTCATCGATGACGTCAACGCACCAAAATAATTTGGGTGTCATATACATACTACAATCTATATACATAGTAAGTTTCAAGACAATACCCTTCTTGGTTTATGAGAAATGAACGTTTGAAATCTGAATTTTGAACTTCCGGTTTCAACCGGAAGCAAAGGTCATATGGTGTCACATTGTGTATGTGATTTGCATAATCTGGCAAGAGATTTTTTATTGTGCAAATATCTTACATGTAGCATTTGTGATTCTCCAATTATGATTTTTCTAAATATTAAACAGTGATTTATTGTTATGACGTCATCGATGACATCATCAAACCGAATTTCACACATATATATTTGAACACAAAGGTCTAAGTATTTGTGAAGTTTTAAGTCTAAAACGTTTATGGTTCATGAGATATGACGAGTTTTCTTTATGTAAGAAAATTCAACTTCCGGTTTTGAGCGGAAGTAAAGGTCACATGGGGTCGTACCTAATGAAAGATTTGTAGTACTGTTCAAAGGCCTTTAGATGATACAATGATTAAAGGTGTACCATATTTGGTTCATAGGATACAACGTTTCCGCCAAAAAAACCTTAAACGTCCGTTTTCAACCGGAAGTAAAGGTCACATGGGGTCACATTCTGTGTAAGAGTTGTAAACAAAATGTTGAACTTTCATATGAAGCAAAGATCATGTATTTATCATTTATGGTTCTCTAGATATGACGATTTACAGTTTTTCTCATAATTTTTCTTTTGGATGTTATGACGTCATCGATGACGTCATCGCCCCGAAAAAGTTGCGGTTTCGTCTATACACTAAGGTCTAAGTGCATGATAAGTTTCAAGTCTCTAGGAGTTATACTTTTTGCGAAAATTGCGAGAGAAGGATCTCAGATAAAGTGGAAAAAAAAACAAAAACAGAACAGTAACAATAGGTTTTCGGGCGGAATGCCCGAACACCTTAAAAAACAAACTAGACGTACAGTGTTTGTAAACAACAAACACACAGGTGTTCGTGAGTGATGTCAGATTGTGTTTGAGTGAAATGGGGACGACATTTAACATAGCAATTAAATGTCTGGTTCAGAGGTTAGAATGTTTTCAAAGGTAAAACCTCGTTTGCGGTTTTGGAATTCAAGGTCAAGTAGGGTCATATGTGTGTTATGTTGGTGATGTTTGTGAAGTTAATTGCGATGATTTAAATGATTGTGAAAATGCAATGATTGGTTCAGATGTTAGATTTTTTGTCAAATGAAATATATGAATTTTCGGTTTGAGTGGGATGTCATGATGGAATGGATATACATTTATTGTTGATTTGTTGGCATTTTGAAGGCCTGAGCAATGACGTCATCGCACCAAAACAATTTGGGTGTCATATACATACTACAATCTATATACATAGTAAGTTTCAAGACAATACCCTTCTTGGTTTATGAGAAATGAACGTTTGAAATCTGAATTTTGAACTTCCGGTTTCAACCGGAAGCAAAGGTCATAGGTGTCACATTGTGTATGTGATTTGCATAATCTGGCAAGAGATTTTTTATTGTGCAAGTATCTTACATGTAGCATTTGTGATTCTCCAATTATGATTTTTCTAAATATTAAACAGTGATTTATTGTTATGACGTCATCGATGACATCATAAAACCGAATTTCACACATATATATTTGAACACAAAGGTCTAAGTATTTGTGAAGTTTTAAGTCTAAAACGTTTATGGTTCATGAGATATGACGAGTTTTCTTTATGTAAGAAAATTCAACTTCCGGTTTTGAGCAGAAGTAAAGGTCACATGGGGTCGTACCTAATGAAAGATTTGTAGAACTGTTCAAGGGCCTTCAGATGATACAATGATTAAAGGTGTACCATATTTGGTTCATAGGATACAACGTTTCCGCCAAAAAAACCTTAAACGTCCGTTTTCAACCGGAAGTAAAGGTCACATGGGGTCACATTCTGTGTAAGAGTTGTAAACAAAATGTTGAACTTTCATATGAAGCACAGATCATGTATTTATCATTTATGGTTCTCTAGATATGACGATTTACAGTTTTTCGCATTATTTTTTATTTTGGATGTTATGATGTCGTCGATGACGTCATCGCCCCGAAAAAGTTGCGGTTTCGTCTATACACTAAGGTCTAAGTGCATGATAAGTTTCAAGTCTCTAGGAGTTATACTTTTTGCGAAAATTGCGAGAGAAGGATCTCAGATAAAGTGGAAAAAAAAAAAAAAACAGAACAGTAACAATAGGTTTTCGGGCGGAATGCCCGAACACCTAAAAAAAAACACAGAACAATAACAAGAGGTGTTCGTGCTATTTTGCACGAACACCTAAAAAAAAAAAAGAACAAAAACAAGAGGTGTTTGTGTTTGTATTGCACGAACACCTAAAAACAGAACAAAATCAAGAGGTGTTCGTGCTTGTATTGCACGAACACCTAAACAAAAAACAAAACAAAAACAAAGAGGTGTTCGTGCTTGTATTGCACGAACCCCTAAAAACGAGAAAGACTCTCTGCTACATGTAGGGTCGAAACGTCAGGCTGCCAACAAATTTTTACTTTAGGTCCTTTTCGATGGCAAGCAGTTTGCAACAGCCAAGTCTAGTTTCTCACATAAAAAAGTATTTGCTAAACTGTTGAAAAACGTTGACTTAAAAACTGATTTTTTTTAGGCATTGCATGGTTATCAATGCATATTCGGTTTGCGGTAAGACCAAAAAGAACTCACTCTGCGGCAGTGCAATTAATACAATGAGAAGGCCCCCGATCCACTAAGGGAAAGTGGTAATTGTAGTGCTTATATAGCGCTTTCCATCGTATCAACAATCTCAAAGCGCTCTACAATATTATTCCCCTGTTCATCAGGCCATGGGACCACCCGGCAGCCGATTATCAGCACTCATCGATCCTCGACCCTCACAGGTACCCATTATTTATACCCCTGGGTGAAGAGAAGCAATTATAGCAAAGTGTCTTGCTCAAGGACACAAGCGTCATGACCGGGACTCGAACCCACACCCCGATGACTAAACCACCAGAACTTGAATCCGATGCTCTCAATGGAAATGAAACAAACGACCAAAGAAAAATTGCAAACGCTTTCAACAAATATTTCACTCAGATTGCTCCCTCACTGGACAGCAAGATTCCCACAGCTTGAACCAGTTACTGAAACTACTTGACAAACACCACCATGAACTCATTATTTCTTTACCCTGTCAGTGAGGCTGAAATCCAAAGAATTGCAGGGTCATTTCAGAACAACAAGGCTCCAGGATTGGATGACCTCAATCCAGGTGTTGTTAAATCGGTTATTCATGAGATTAATGAGCCACTGTGTCATGTTCTTAACACCTCGTTATCATCGGGTGTATTTCCTAGTAAACTGAAAGAAGCCAAAGTGACACCCATTTACAAAAGCGGTGATCGTTCCGATTTAAGTAATTATAGGCCTATCTCAGTTCTGTCTTGTTTGTCCAAACTTCTGGAGAAAGTTGTGTATGATAGAACAGTCAAATTCTTAAACAAGTTTGATGTCATTTGTGACAACCAGTATGGTTTCCGAAGCAATTATTCAACGTCATCAGCTCTAATTGACCTCACCAACAAAGTTACCAATGCATTTGAGAACAAGAAATATGCCATGGGTATTTTTCTGGACTTATCCAAAGCGTTTGACACTATCAACCATGAGATTCTATTGCAAAAACTTGACTTCTATGGGATCTGTGGCATAGGCCTAGCACATGATTGGTTTGAAAGCTATCTCTCAAAACGTTCCCAATGTGTTAAATACAACAGCATTATTTCTGACTTCAGAGTAGTAACCCATGGAGTACCTCAGGGGTCACTTCTAGGCCCGCTTCTATTTATTTTGTACATTAATGATATTTCGGCCACATCTGATTTGTTCTCTTTTATCCTGTATGCAGATGATACTAATATATTTCTCTCGGATAAGAGCCTCCCTACCTTATTTGACAATGTCAATAGTCATTTAGTTAATGTTTGTGAGTGGCTGAAAGCCAACAGGCTTTCCCTAAACGTAAAGAAATGTAACTTTATGATCTTCCATAGTAAAAGGAAGCCGTATAATGTTTCTAATCTCAATGTTAAATTGCTAAATGAGCCTACTCAATGTGTTGATAAAACTAAGTTCCTTGGTGTGATGATTGAGAGTAAATTGAATTGGTCCTACCACATAGATGAAATTGCTAGTAAGGTCTCAAAATCCATTGGCATCATGCGCAGATTTAAACACTTGTTACCAACCAGAGTTCTCCGAACACTTTATTGTTCTCTTATTCTCCCCTATTTGAGTTATTGTAATGTAGTCTGGGGAAACACGTTTCGTTCACACACCAACAAACTGCGCATCCTTCAAAAGAAAGCCATTCGCCTAGTTTCAAAAGCTCATTACACTGCTCATACGGATCCTCTATTCAAAGAGCTCAACCTACTTAACCTCGATAACATCAACAAATATCAACATCTTTATGTACAAATTCTTCAACAAAGAACTTCCCACTTCCAATCGCTCTTTAAATTTAATTACAACATTCACCACTATAACACCAGAACTTCAACAAACATTCATATTCCTAAGCACAGGACACAAGTTTTCAAACACACGATTCGGTACTCTGGTGCAGCCAACTGGAACAAGCTTCCTAGTGACATCAAAAGCTCATCCTCACTGAATGTATTTAAACGTAAAGTTAAAGCCTACCTCTAAATCTACTCTTTGTAAGCTATTTTTCTGTACTGTATTAATGTTTATTATTGTTATCATTAAGTAACGTAGTAATTTATCTATTCATGTAAATTCTTGCAGTTATTTCTGTTAGTGTTTTTTGTTTGCCCTCTTGTCTGTCTGTCCGTATGTCTGTAAATGTTTTTGTCTTTTGTGTCCGTTGCCTGTCTTGTCCTGTATGGCATTCCCAAATCAAGCAAACGCTTACCGGGGATTGCCTCCATTTCACTTACTCTGTCCTTTTCCTACTATTATTTAGTATCATTAGTGTATTCTGTTTTAATGTAAAGCATCATTTTGTATAATACTTGTAATATTTTTTGTGAAATGGAAATAAATGTTGTTGTAATAACCACTCGGCCATGGCACCCCATGTGTGTATGTGAGGGGGCGACTTTGCGAGGGGGCGACTTTGTAGTAGTGGGCGACTTTGCTGGGGGGCGACTTGACAGGTTTCCCTTCGGACCGAGTTGACTTCGGACCGAGTTGACCTCGGACCCAGTTGAACGGTGTCATGCCAAAAAGTGTCTGCTGCCAAATAGTGTCAATTTATTTTTGGGGAAACTTTATTTATTATTTGTGATTTAAGGATTCTAAACACTTCATCATCTTTACATTTAGCACTTTCTAGGCCCCCTACATCATGGCGATATTTTATTTCGTAGTTTTAAACCTGTAGGCCCATACTCTGCAGATAACATTTGTGATTTTAAGGTTATCATGGCAGAAAGTGTTGATCCCAGCATAGACTTCTATGGAGAAAGGAACCCCACTGGTGCCCGTTATAACGACATGCCAAATACTCTGGTCTTGCCAAATACTGTCCGTAGCCTACGTCCGTTAACTTCAGGCAAATACTGTCAATTTTTCGCCAAATACCGTTCGGTCACTCTCCGCGAAATACTGTCCATTTCTAATCTATGCCAGCACGGACACTAGTTATTTTGCACCGGACACTATTTGGTACGTGCCAAATAGTGTCCTGCTTCTACTGAGCATGCTCAGCAGACATTGGCAGCGGACACTTTTTGGCATGACACCGGTACCCTCCACCCGTCGTCAGTATCCGTTAGGCGTTGTATGCAACGGAGGAGTCCAACCTCGGCCTAGCCTACTGCAGTCCTAGTCCTTATGAGGTTCGATCCGCTATCGTCTATGTCTATAGCAGATCTAGGCCTGGTAGGACGTCAGTATCTGTTGCACTGCGTTGTACATGTTGTATGCAACGGAGGAGTCCAACCTCGGCCAAGCCTACTCCAGTCCTAGTCCTTATGAGGTTCGATCCGCTATCGTCTATGTCTATAGCAGATCTAGGCCTGATAGGATGTCAGTATCTGTTGCACTGCGTTGTACATGTTGTATGCAACAGAGGGGTCCAACCTGGGCTACAGAACGAACCTCATAATTGAGATACAAATGAGAACAGACGTACGAAGCCCAATTCCGAGCCACAACCATGCACGTTACAATGGCGTGGTTGTGTGGCTTCATACGTATGAAGCCACAACCACGCACAACCACGGTTGTGTGGCTTCATACGTATGAAGCCAACCACCATGGTTGTGGCTTCATACGTATGAAGCCACAACCACGAGACGGTCAGGGTGACTGGATAGGAGGGGGGAGGGGGTGAGGGTGAGGGTTTGTGGTTTGGTGAGGGTTAGGGGTAGGGTTAGGGTTAAGGGTAGGGGTAGGGGAGGGGTAGGGGTAGGGGTAGGGGTAGGGGTTGGGGTAGGGTTAGGGGGTAGGGTGAGGGGTAGGGTGAGGGGTAGGGCTAGGGGAAGGGTTAGGTGTAGGGGTAGGGGTAGGGTTAGGGTGATGAACACTCCCCCCCCCTTTCACCATGGAAGAACCCAACCAAGTAATAAACGTGCATGGTTGTGCCATAGAAAAAAGCGAGGAATTGGGCTTCATACGTCTTGACGCATTTATGCCTCTCATAATTCTAGGAGTAAGCGCGGCAGGCCTAACCCTGCTTTAGCACCGATGCAATCCTATCTCCTTCTTTGCCCGCTATAATTTTTGATCCGCTTCGTTCTTTAGAAGTAGTTGATCATGAAACTTACCAGGTATCCAACTTACCGATGGACTGCTGTGTACATGTACTGTACAATTTTGTAGACTTCCTTGTAAAAGTTGTACTTTTGCTGGAATAAGCGAGTTCGGCATTCCGACTGCGCATGTCCGAGATTTACTGGGTGAGAGTTCATTCGGGATAAACATTGGCACACGCGTACTAGCTCAGTGCACAAACACACGTTGTTCTTATGGCGCACCTGGATAGATGGCAGGCTTTCTCGGAAAATAAGTTAGTTGTTAATATATATATATATTCCTTTACATGCTTTAAGCAGGGTTTTCCAACTAAATTGTATTTTGTGAGGCATTAAACAACGAAATTTTGCTCAAATGTAGCTGAGAAAAGCGAGTATTCGGGACCCCTTTGGTCAACACTAGGCACCGGGGGCCGCCGCGGCCCGGCAGGGGCCCCGTTCGTTGTCGTACACCACTAAAAACACGGAGAAGTAAATCAACTCCAGAAATCAAAGACGATTTTATTGATATTTTGACTTTAAAAAAGGAAGGAAATTTGAATGTCAACTCTTTGAAACTATATTTGTTTGTGACTGAAGTAGAATTGGAAGTCATTGGACACCTTTTTGTGTTTATTTTTCTGCTCGATGATAAAATTCTCTCCATTTTTGTTTTCTTGAAAGCAATTTTTTAAATGAAAAGTTAAAGTATTGTCTTGCTATTGAATCCAGAACTTATTAATAATGTTAGTTGTGGGCTGGTTTTTACTAAATATTTGGCAAGTTATTTTGATAGAACTTTTGGTTTATTTATTTTTTTAGCCAATGAGGATTTGTGCTGCATTGAATTGTGTAAATAGCACGTTTCAGCTTAGTGGAAAGCTTTGTTTTGCAACGAACATGGTTGCAACTTCGGAAGAGGACGGTGTACCTGTAGCCCACCCTTCATACTTTTCCAGGGTAAAAAAAGGTGACATCAACTAAAGTTACAAGGAGATTTAAATCATCTCCTCGCAAGTCTGGACCATGTTGAATGAGCTATAGGAAGACTCAAATGCTTCCAAATTATCAAACATTTTGCCCATCACACTACTCCCCCTGATTGATCAAATCTTCATCATTTATGCAGCAATCACTAATCTGTCACCCCCACTTGTAACATAAGTCATCCTGAGAAAAGTAAATGTTAAAGTTTCAATTTCTGTAAGATTTTGCCAAAGTATGGCATGTGCAATTTATTCATAAAAGAACAAAACAGTTATAAAAACATACAGTTCAATCTGCAGCAAAACAAGTAGGCACAAAATGCATCTAATTGCTACTTATTGCATACAACATGCACATTACCTCTTACCAAATTAAGGATTATATCTTATGCTTCCTTATGGCCGCTCTAGTGTGTACAAAAAGTTATTTATATTGTACTATATTTTTACATTTCTATTTATATAATTATATTTAACATACACATTAAAGGAAATCATTTTCTGTAACGGCCTTCAAATGTGTGCATTATTTTCTTAAGATTTTTTCCTTGTGATAACTTTGTTGTAAACATGTACATTCACTAAACATCATGGATTTCAATGAAAAATTGTTAATATTTTTGCCAATCCTATGTCAGTATTTATCTATAGACAGTATTAACCATAATACTTAACAAAGTCAGGAAAAATAAACAATTTTTTTTAACACGTAGGCCTACTACCTGAAATATATCAATTTAAAACCCCGTTATGTATGTGAAGACAGTTTCAACCTCCGTCACACTTTTTCAAATTATGTCATGTGCAATAAAAGAGCAAGTGCATCCATTAACACGTTTATTTTTTATGTACATAAAACAGGACATTTTAAAAGTGTTTAGGTAAAAGTGTAGGCCCTATAGCAATTTGAACCTCTCTCTGGCAGTACCAAATAAATTAAATATCCTGATATGTTCATGTGAAAGACCTAGTGTTTATGTTAAAAATTAATTACCCTTCTTGGGTGTTTGTATTTCCAACTTAATATCTTTTAATTAGCACCCTGTTACAAATAAAATTTCTGTTCGTGGTCGTGCTCCCAGAACCTCCAGCCGGTTCACCCGCTCGAACAGCTAGATTGTTTAGATGGTTGGCCAGTTCAATATAACTGCATGGTAGGTAGCAACTGAAGAATCCCCTTTGACTCCCCTAGCCTAGCCATCCATCTGTGAGGTCTTGGACAGGATCTGGCAGCATAATGTCACCATACTTTAGCAGCTCACGATATTGCTGAGCATGCTGCCTCTTTTCCTCAGTTGCAGACGGCAGCACCGGGACCTTCAATTCTTTCTTTCTTCCCGTTCTTTTCAGTCCCCTGTCTGCTAAAAAGTTCTTCAAAGCTTAAACTTTCCATCGCATGAAGTCATCCGAACTCAAATTCTCGTAATTTTGATCACTCATACTCTAAAAAATAATTGACCAAAAATTAAAGAAAAGCAAGACGTGTGAGCCTATTCGCGTCTGCAAGATGCTAACACACTGCGTAACACACAAGCGCGTGTGACAACGGCGATGTTTATCCCGAATTACCTTTGACCTTTACCCAGCATGCATAGCGCGCGCGAAATGCCGAACTCGCTTATTCACCACTGAAGCTAGCACAGTATTGGGCCCGAAATAGCCAACCGCGTATTCGCACGGAACGGCCAGCCGCGTATTCAGAAAGTTAGAACATATGCAGTACAGGGAGGTGACAAAATGGCTCATTTGGCTAGAGATAATAATTTTGCAAAGTTTAAACCTCCCTATCATCTTCTGACCCAGTGGTGCCCGGTCCAAGGCATCAAACATCACTTAAAGGAGAAAAGTCAGTATTGCATTTCTCTGTTTGTTAGTGCATAATACGCACGTAACTTTATTTACACAAACTTTATTAAAATAAATTGGCACCTTTGATACTTTGAATGTTTTTTATACTTTGTTTGGGAGGGTTTCCTGGTTTCAAGAGACATTTGCCTATGAATTTTAGGTGACATTGGTATAAATTCTACAACTATCAGGGCGTGTGCACACATACATAAGTGAAAATAGAGGCGAAAACGGCAATTTTTAATTTATGCAAATTATGCATATTTCCTGTACTTCCTTTTTTCTACTTTTTTCATACTTTGTTTTGAAGGGTTTCAAGGGACTTTTACATGCAAATTTGATGTGAAAAATATATAAATTCTACTACTATCAGGGCGTATGCATACAAACATTAGTGAAACTATAGAGGCGAAAACGGCCATTTTTAGTTTATGCAAATGTTTATGCAAATTTCCCCTGCTTACTTTTTCTACTTTTTTGATGTTTTGTTTGGGGGGGTTCGAAAAGACTGTTGCAAAAAAAATCATTTCTGTTGCAATTTTGTCTAGGTCAAAACAACAGATTGACTAGACTAATGGGACAAAACCGTGACAGCTATATAATCTGAGTAAAATGTACTGTTGCACCCTCAAGAGTTCAACCATTTTGACGGCGACGCCGACGCGACCTGTCGTCTTTAGAACACCATAGAAAAGTTATAGCTATAAGTCATTGGAAAGCAATAAACAAAAAACAAAAAAGTCGCTAACAACAGAAAATAAGCTGCAAACATGGAGACAATGTGCGTATGTCATAATATGTTTATGCTGTTTAAATAGTAAAACATAGTTATTTTGAAAAGAGCTTGTACCCTTCGTTATGAGTAAAAGTGTGAGTTTAAGCCCATAATCTTGAAGACTGTTACACTCATACCTCCATGCAATGAGCACACATTAATTTTTTGAGCTGCCTAATTTGGTCCACTAATCAGTGTTAACCCGAATAATATAGACGCCATTTCCTCCTGACACAATTAACATTTATCTATTTAAATGAAAATTACAATTTGTCGTGAACAAACATGTCACTACCGGTACTCCCTTATTAATTATTTCCTCCCAATCAAAATTACAAAAAGGATAATGTTAAACTTGGAACAATGAACGCATATAAATGAAAAGTAATCAACAAGATTGACTCACTGGGCATGGACCACCCGAGAGCGGTTCATGTCAATGCTTTACGCGCGGGCGATACGCACTATAATGTATTTTTTTAAAGTTTGTTTATTCTTATTTGTTTATCATTGTACACATTTGTACTTCCAGACCTGGTATTTGATCAGCCCTTTTGGCACTTTTTTAGTTTTCTCTCTGCATGTATTGGGCAATTAATTTCTTTTGTGTCCTAATCTCTGCATTTATTGGGTAATTTCACCTGTTTGCTTTTTCTTGTTATATCTCTGACATGTAAATATTAGCAAGGAGAGCTATTCTAGCTATTCTATTCCTGATGAACCCCCGCCCCAAGGGCTTCGCCCCTGAATCCCACCAGGGGCCCCTAAACGGGCCCCTGGGCCCCCACGCCATAAGTGCTACGAGTATGACTCTTTACGGTCCCCCCACATTTCAAGACAGATTGACGCCCATGATTGTGCGTGTTATAGATGGGTAATGGCGTATGTATAGCTATGGTTAATTAATCACTAATTAGTGGACCAAATTAGCCAACTCAAACAATTGGTATATGCCCATTGTAACAGTCTTCAAGATTCTGAGCTTTATTCATAATGAAGGGTACAAATTCTTTTCAAGAGGTAGTTGACTCAAATGCATGTGCAACTGTGCGTTTTATAGATGGAAAAATGGCGTATGTATAGCTGTGGTTAATTAGCCACTAATTAGAGGATAAAATTAGCCCACTCAAAAATTTGGTATGCCCATTGTAACAGTCTTTAAGATTCTGAGCTTAAACTTACAGGGTACAAGCTCCTTTCAAAATAAATATGTTATAGGCCTAGTATTTTAGCCTTCGAGAAAGACTCTGCTATAGGCGAAACGGATATTCGGTCGAAACGTCAGGCCACTAACTAATTTTTTGCATTTACACATACAGAGGTCCTTTTGGTTGGTAAGCGGTTTGCAACAGCTAATTCTATTTTCTCTAGTATTTATGACATATTACACGCACATTGTCTCCGTGTTTGCGGCTTATTTTCTGGTATTCGGCGATATTTGTTCCTTGTTTATTGCTTTCCAATGACTTATAGGTATAACTTTTCAACCATATCAAATTAAAATATGTAAGGTATGGCTAATATTTCAGTATTCGTTAGGATAAAATAACGGATTCGCCGACAGAAATGAGCCATTTTGTCACCTCCCTGTACTGCATGTGTTCTAATTTTCTGTATACGCGGCAGGCTGTTCCGCGATTACACAGCGCGCATTTGCAATTCGCAATCACGTTTACGAATGTTGCCGTGCAAAGTATGTAAACAAATAATTTATAAAAACAGCCGTAAACTTGGACAACATGTGTGACAAGGAATCAACATCAGATTTAAAATCAAAAGGGAAGCAATTTCGTCAGAGTGAATCCGATAATCCACTCGTTTTACCTAAATCTGTTGCAGAAAAGCAGCGACTTCAAATCGATAAACTCATGAGAAATCCAGTAAGTAAAGTATTGAGTCGGAGTCGATGAGTAACCTAGTAATACCAACCGTCATCGGTGACTGCTCTATATTCCGACACCCCTATGTTCCGACACCCCTATGTTCCGACACCCCTATGTTCCGACACCCCTATGTTCCGACACCCCTATATTCCGACAACTCAACCTACATTCCGACACGCCTATGTTCCGACACCCCTATGTTCCGACACCCCTATATTCCGACACCCCTATAGGCTATGTTCCGACACCCCTATGTTCCGACAACCTGCACCAACATTTTGTGCTAGCCATTTTCGAGAAAAGCTGTTCGACTTAAGGAAACTACATCACATTTGATTCATAATCTTAGTCAATCTGATGCCGTACGTCCTCAGAGCTGTGACGCTCAAATCATGACAAATTCATAAAAAAATGTTTCCCACCTTAGTTTTGGCCTTATTATTACCATTATTGGTGAGTGGCGTTTATTGTCGTTTTCCACCCCATCCTAAATCCAACCTACGGAGAACCTTCATGTGATTATATAATCAAGAATAAAATGTTGGTTTTTTCAAAATCTTTGTACATGCGTATTCCGAAATAGCATCGCTTGACTGAGAATTTAATTCGATCGACAAGGCAAAAGCGCGACGTTTGTCTCGACGTCGTGACACTGCCGTGTAGCACGGCAGAGCTTGGCGTGCTATATACACGGCAAAAGTTTGCGCTACGTCGCACTCTTCTCGAATTTAATTCATCCAATTATTTGAGTTCGACACGGCAAAAGTGCGACGTTTAGCGCAGGCCTTTAATGAAATTGAATGAAGTTATGCCAAAATTCACCGAGAAACCTTTTGGTAATTGTATTTTTACAAGAGTAATAGGCGAAAATAACGTGTCGGAACATAGGGGTGTCGGAACATAGGAGTGTCGGAACATAGGGGTGTCGGAACATAGGGGTGTCGGAACATAGGGGTGTCGGAATATAGGTGTGTAACCCCATCATCAGTCACTGTCAAAATCTCAAAATCTTAAATCAACTAGAAATCAAGTAAATATTGTTTGAAGCTTTGCATGGTGTGGACAAATAGGAAAAACTATAAATAAATAATAGTAAACTTGCGGGTACAACCATGTGTAAATCTCTTTTGTTTGAGTGTTGGCTCTGAGAAGAGCCGGTTTGGTCTCGACGTTTCGAACAGTATACTCTGCTCGTCTTCAGGAGAATGCTGGACTGCTGGTGGTGGTTGAGCTTAATCCAGACAGCAACCAACTCTCACGCTTCACCGGCCAAGAACAGCTTGGACCCTTCCTGCCCAAATGTGCATCCATCCAGCGCTACTTAACATAGGGGTGTATAACCTTCCCAAACACCTGAGCCAACAAAACATCCTTTCCCAGCATGGCTTCAGAGAAAAATTGTCCACATCTACACAGCACAGCACATCAGCTATGACACATGACTGGGTTCAGTGTCTTCACAAACATGGGCAAACTGATGTTATTTTTCTGGACTTCAGCAAGGCATTCGACAAAGTGCCACATCACCATCACCTCTCCTCCAATCCAAGCTCCAATTCTATGGCTGTAGGGGACACACAGTAAATTGGATTCAAGCATTCCTTACTGGCAGAGAACAGGCAGTTTCAGTAATGGGACCTACTCTTCCTAGGGCAGTGTTTACATCAGGAGTACCCCAGGCATCTGTACTTTGATAAGTCCTGTTTGCTTTTAACACATAAACGACATCCAGGAGAAAATAAATTCAGCAATGAGGCTGTTTTCTGATGATAATATCTGCAGAGAAATTAATTCCCAAGAAGACCACCTTAAAATTCAAGAAGACTTTATAACACTCGGAAACTGGTCTACTAAATGGCTAATGAACTTCAACATCAAGAAATGCTCATCCCTATCCATAACAAAGAAACGCAAACCCAGCAAATTTTGTTATAATATCACCTGCGTGTGACAGTCACAAATGATCTTAGATGGAACAGCCATCACCAAAAAATAATAAATAAGGCTAGCCGCACACTTGGTCTCCTTTGAAGAACTCTGCCCCATTGCACCCAAGACATAAAAACTACAGCATATCAAACACTGGTATGTCCTCAAGTTGAATAATGCCTCCGAAACATGGAATCCCCACACAATCAACAGTCCAAAAAGTATTGAACTACAGAGATTGGCAGCTCATTTTGTAACCATTGATTATCACAGAATCACCTCAGTTTCAACACTAATTTCAAAACTAAACTGGGACTTTAAACTACATACAGGAAGCCTCCTAGCTCAATCTACTATGTTTTATAAAATCCCCTCTCGATTGGTCAACATTCCAATGCCATTAGTGGTTTACCCATTGATGTACGTACAAGTTTCACCAGACAGAACCACCAGCTTGAATACTCCATACTTGATGCAACCATTGACTCTTACAAGTTCTCATTCATTCTACCCACGCTCATTGAGGTTATGGAACCAGCTATCACCACATGCAGTGTACACTTCATCTGTTGGTACTCTCCAGAAGCTGGCCCTACCACCTCTAGGTGTTTTAACGCCTATAGTGCTGGCTCAAGGCTCCTGTAAATCTAAATGTTTTTTACTTGCACCTTTACTAATTAGTTTATTATCACTTGGACAAATTACCAGGGACGTCACCTGATGCACCTTCCCAGTATAGCTTCCTCCGAGAACTGCTATTATAGGGATTACTCTACTCAAGACTTGTGATATCCAAATTGTGTGTTAAGTTTGGTCGTAAACCCTAAGTTAGTAAAAAAAGTCTGTATCAGATATTTTGAACGTTCATCTTGTTTAAACCAGAAGGAAAGGTCAGTAAAGGGTCATGACGTTTGTTATAAATTACTTCAAAATTACACAAAGATTATTAGTTTATCCTTTGTAGTTCAGAAAATATGAAATGTTGCATTTTATATCATATAGGCCTATATGAATCTAATGTATTTCAATCCCTGATGGCATCATGGGTACCTATGATTGGCCTGGTGATTCTACAGTACATGTATGTGGATGTGTTGAGAACGTGACCTCAAAGGACAAACTGGGACAAACTTTTGTGCTCCAAAAACCTAATCTTGAGGAACCTCTCAGTCTCTCCAATGCAGGATTCTGTGGTCTTGTCTATCCTTGACAAGGAATTTGGTAGATTACTCCAGTGTGGTTTTTCTCTGCTGTGTTAAATCCTTGGGTGATAAGAGTACTACTACATGTACTATTAGTACTGTTCGTGGGCTTGAAACACATTTCATGCAAAGATGTAAGAATATGCAAAGATCCTCCTGAGGGCTTTCGATATCCCTTTGATGTAAGGGAGGACTACATGTTTCTTCTTTTGTGGCTGATCAGCTTGTGGAATTTGTTTCTTTTGGCATTTGTCGAGTTTAACTGACCCTCATGAAGGCCCACCTTGGAACACCCAACATGTCTGAAGGGATTGGTTAATGTGAAGCTTTTCTTTGATGAATTGCTAACTTTAACAATTGCATTAATAATAATATTGGTTTAAGTTTGGTGAAGCAATGGAGGAATGATTCTCCAATCCTTACATACAATGTATGCAAATGAGACAACCCAAGTACATTTAGTACTTGTGATGGGAGAATAAACATCAGAGAAAGTGAAAGGAGAGCCAAAATCAGTCATACAACATGCAGGGTTGGAATTGTAAGAAAATTTTCACTAGACTGCAGATCTTGTAACTCCCAACTTTCACTGGACCAGAGGTATTTTTTACAAGACCTAAAATATTGCTTTCCCTTTTTGATTTCTTAAAAAAATAAGGAGGATGTTTGGAAAATTTTAAATGTGTATGGCTTTTTTGGTTTTTAGTTTACTAGCCTAATGCGGGAAGTACTGTGACTCTAATCTGGCTTGTTGTTCATTGAGTATTTCAACCCTTGCAGTGACAGCAATTGCTTTTTTTGCCTCCCCTCAGTGCACTGAACAATATTATATCCACACTCATGTAGGTTTTATTTCTGAAATACTATCATCTTTTATCATACGGCACATTTTGTACTTTCACTCTGCAGGAGAAACCTGTATATATTCCTGACAGACCCAAAGACAGGAAATCCAGAGAACCTCCAGAATTTGTTCGTGATGTCATGGGTAGGTTGACTCTCAGACAATTACTTACACATTGTGCATAGATTTATTTGTATTGTAACCCTACATTGTTGTGGGATAAACACTGTATACTAAGTGCGGTCATAGTGGAAAACTATCCACATGCATCTCTGTGGAATTTGAATCATGGACCTTTTTCATTCTAGAGAAGATGTCTTTTTCATATTCACTGGAAGACCCATTTCACTCGATGATGAGAAACCAGTGAGCAGTGTGACTCCTTCAATTGGCTTTGGGTACTTCAAACCAATTTGATTGATGTACATACGTACTGTACAATACTTACAATAGGCCTATACAAATATTATATGAGTAAATTGTTGCAGAATTTCAATGACCGATTATATTCTGTGACAATTTGTAGGGCCAGCCTGGAGGGGTGGTTAAACTCTGTTTAAAAGGAGCAAAAAGGAGAACACACTAGTTGTAATGTAGATTGGAGAACTGGAGATACATGTACAGGTGTTGTTTAACTCGCTGCATGCATAAGAACTCTTGCAATGTTGGAATCTCCACTTGATTGCATTTAATATTAATAATATACCAAACTTAAATCAAGTAACTTTACAACTAAATTTGAAAGGTATTATTCAATAACGTAAAGTAATCAAATCAAATTTGTTGTACTTTTTAGGATTCTTTCTGTTGGATACAAATTTGCTGTCTGTCATTTTCACTTACCTGTATATTACATTACTTGTATTTTATTACATTATGCATATTCTCTTAATATCCATGGCTGAGCTTATATACGTTCTTTGGGTATTTCCCCTGCTATAGTGTCTGATTTATCTTCAATTGTTAACATGCTGACCAGTACTAGAGAACTCAAGGCCAGTCTTGGGACCGGGGAAAAACATGCAACTTGACTATGAAGTCAATGTAAATCGTCAATAATGGGAAGAAAAAATATGTTTTCCATCGATACATTGCTATGGTCTTTGCACATTAACCACAGACATGTATGTTGTTTCAACTTCACATGTCAGGGTTAGGCTATAATAGTCTTGTTTAGGTCTGTGATGTTTTTTTGTCTGCCTAAAATAGCACCCTCTTACGGATCAAATAGCATTTTGTGTGACCAATGATGCACAGACAAAACTAGGTGCAATCTCAGACTTGAAACGGCAGGCTACATGTACATGTACATGTACATGTACTGTAGGTATACATGTAGGCCTACTGGGTTGCAGTGCCCGTTTTATGTTGATCGGTCAATTGAGATTTTCTACTTCCATGATCGGTTGTAAATTGTCCTTAACAGAGCAATACTCACAATGACTTGTTGACACAATTTATGGATTTTAAATGAGTTGGTCCGTTTATTGCAAGTTTGTGCTAATTTTTTCCCAGCAAGGTGTTTAAAAGTGTCATGAGTCGATTCATTGCGCAATTGAGATCACTCCCTTGTTCTTAGAATGTGGTATGACTTTTTAAAGTGGTGAAAATCAAGCAAATCTGGACACTAGTGTGACCGAAAGGGCTGGAAATGGCAGAAATGTTCCATGCGACATGTGCGACCATCAGGAGGATCGGTGGTTACAATTAGTGAATTATTGCAATTAGTGGTGTAACCACGGTGAGTGTCCCCCCCCCCTTCCTTTGAGAAACCCAAGTGCCTCCATCTTGCTCCCCCCATGAGATTGACAAAAATACACAAACAAATGTTTCAACTACATTAAAAGCCTCCCAACCCACCCAAAATATATTAATATTGTCTTTGCCCTGGCTTGCCCCCCCCCAAATGAAAATAGTAGGGCTTGGTTTCACACAGCTTTACAATTAATCTTTTAGATGAGTCAACATTATTGCCATAGTGACATGCATATGTATGTATTGTGACATCAGACTTGGTAATTAAGTTTGAAATTGAGTATGCTGTGCGCCACTGATTGCAAAGTTCTAACAATGCCATATCAGACTCAAAATCAGATTCGGTGCAATAAGGGAACTCAGACTCAATGGGCAGTACTTGGACTTGGACAACAGGTATTTGGACTAAGACTCGGACAACAGAGACTTGACTGCAGCACTGGTGCTGACTTTCTGACCCTTGCAGAGTCTTTCTCAAAGGTTAAACAGCACACAAAGAATGTTTATGAGTCTTATGGTGAGAATATGTTCATGAGTTGAAAGATGGGAAGGTTCAATTTAATAAGGTGAGGTGAAGCCGAGTTTAATGGAACATATTTCATCAAATAAAAATATACTCTACATTGCACAAATGCAAAACATTCATTACTTGATTTATATATCCAAGTACAATGTAAACTATCTGATTTATACATCCAAGTACAATGTAAATCTCTGTAATTTAAAATAGAATAAATTAGAAACAAACTGTATACTGGCATCTCTCATTAACATTGAGGGCATGCAAGAGTAAAAAAAGACCAGAACAAATATGCACAGCGAATAGTACCAAAATGCATGGGTTATGACGTAGTTCATGTAATGGTTTGATTAATGAATGCATGCTGCATCACCTACAATAATTCAATGAAATGACAAGGATCAACTTGGGTATTGTATGATATATTTAATCACATTATAATCACATTTGTTGTACATTTCTATTTACATGTAAACTTGAAACATATTATCGTATCTATCAGGATCGAGTGCTGGTGCTGGTAGTGGTGAATTCCATGTGTATAGAGGTTACAGACGCCGAGAGTATAGCCGACAGATGTACATACAAAACAAAGCTGAGCAGGTTATTCAGACATTGTATATTTATTTCTCTATATTCCACTTTTCATGCCTGTGATTTCTGATTTTAGATTTTGTTGTTTTCGAACTCAGAAAATGAAGTCTTCTAGTCTAAAACATTTTAATTGAACTTCAAAAATCTTGCGAGAAGAATGCTTTGTTTTTGTAACAAAGGCATCATTTTTGTATACGACTACTTTACAAACAATACTTCCTTCCATTATGTTCAGAAATAGGCTATCATGCCTTTCAGGAGTTCAATTTTTTAATATTGCCTTTGTTTTTATTATTCTCAGTAGCACGTAGGAGGGGGAATAATATTCTGTTTGGTTTTTTTGCTGTATGTGATGGGGAAAAATCAAAGCTTTAGGTGCATCCACATTCATTAATACGGCACTATTTTATGTGTATTCACCAGGAGGAGCAAGCAATAGGTTTTCAGAAGAAACTAGAAGAAAATAAATCAAAAGATGAGGAGAGGACAGCCAAGAAAAGGAACAAAAGGTAAACATAGTCAATAGAAGAGCTGTTTGATTACTGACATGTACAGTATGTATTGAAAAAGCAGAATTATTTCTTGTTTAGAATTAGTTACCTGAAATATATAATTTTTACTCTGGTCCGATTGCATTCCAATCTTACCACAAAACACTTTACCTAGAATAGACCCAGCCAAATTTACAGTAGGAACTACTCCTTAAAAAACATCGTAGAGTAATGGAATGTTGCAACAATCATAACTTTGGAAAAACAGTGAGTTACAATTATCATTATAACTAAAATCAAATCATGTACACATGTACATTGTATGTATTTCCTTCCTCCAAATTTTTGCAGCATTTCAAATATGGACTTAGGGACATTAGATATAAACTGTTTAGTTACTTTATTATACTTTACAAAGTCACTTTACCATCATGATCATTTAATTGTCAGTGGTAAGTGCTCCACAGTTTATTGTTTCCGGCTACAGTAAAACTACAGAATAGCTGACAACCATTTATTTAAGAATACTTACTTACATGTAGAATTACTTGTGAATAAGTGTTAGAAGTGTTTAAAAAATATATATATACATGTATATATATTAAAAAGACTCCAAGATCCCAAAAATCTCAAAGGCGACAAAAATAGCTTTAATGATGATAACTATTTGTAGGATGAAGAAAAAACAGAAGATACTCGAAAGAAAGAAGCAGAAACTTGAAGGAGCTAAAGGTGAGTCATAGATTGATTCTGACAGGAAACACAGTAAATGTTTGACTTTCCATCCATCACGTTAGCAGTTTTTCCATTGGTTGTAGTTTTTGTTCAAGTACCTGAAATCACCCCAAAGTGTTTCAACATGTGAATGGACATAATGTGAATAATTTGAGTTGATTCATTTGATGATTAAAACATTTATTTATTTATTTTTTTTAAATCACTCTTAAATTTCCATCAAAATGTACAGAAAAGTTACCTGAATTGCCATCCATTTTCTCAAATGAAATTTAAGAGTCATACAAAAATTCATAGTTCTAATAACTCATAATTTTGAGTACATGCAGTATATTCACATTTTGAAACACTTATGGGTGGTTTCTGGTACTTAAAAAAATGTTACAACCATTTGAAAAAGTGCTAACGGGACTGTGTTATACAATGCATGCACAAGTGCATTGTTACCAATGATGAGGCCGTTACTCTCGCAATACTAGGATATTGGCACAATATGGAGAACGCCAACATAGGCCTAGGTAGCTCGGTTAATCCGGAGGTTGTTGGTTTAAGTCCCACTTAGTGAATTTTTCTTTGTTGAACCCCCAATTTTTTTTAATTTACCCAGTAAGATTCCCTTGTGGTTTATTACTTGATATTTGGAAATAAAAAAGTCATATCCCCTTAAGGTGATCCCTTTGCTGCCGCTTCCCATGTAGTATTGTAAACTTTGGTGTGATCCCAGGCTACACGGCAGTTACCGACTGGCACCCCCGAACATTTTTTTTTGTTCAACCCCAAACATCCTAAGCTAGGTGCTTCATCAGACTGTCAACCATGTCCAATGCTCAACCGCCTTTTATACCCTTTCTTGGTTGTCATAGAGGGCGTTGTACATTGTAGGTGTGGTTTGGACTTGTTGGCCATAAATGTTCAGGAGCTTGTATGCCCCATTGTCGTCTTTGTTGAGAGTGTACCTCATAATCCATGATTTACCAACAGTCCAGATGAACTTAATTAATGATTAGAGAGTGAATTATGGACATAATACTGTGAAAAATCTCCATCTTTCTGAAAACATCGTACACAAAACATCACGGTTCTGATGCCATAGAGTGTTCTCCCTATGAGCTAAAGACTGTGGAGTTATACCATCAAGTTTACGCCTGAAATTTCTGATGAACACCAAGACGGCCAAGGCTGTGGTACACAATGGCGAGAAATTTCACTTAAGAGAAAGAACTTGTGTCAGCTCTTACAAACTGGACACACTGCAGAAACAAAAGTCTAGTGCTTGGTCAACATAATAATAATAATAATAATAATACGCAGTTCTTATATAGCGCTTTATCACGTCTGATGGGCGTCTCAAAGCGCTCAGTATTTTTCTTGCAAGGTATAATGTGGAGCTACGTTTTGAAATATGGGACCCTTTTTCCTTTACATAGCACCATGTAATGGTTTACAAGGTGCTGTGGCGCAATATGCAGCCAATCAAACCAGGAACACCGGGGCGAACCCCTTCTCTTAGCGATAAGTGTAACTGGGTTCTTTTACGTGCATTACACAACACACGGGACCTACGGCTTTATGTCCCATCCGAAGGACGAAGCAATAATGGTTAAAAGTGTCTTGCTTAAGGACACAATTGTGTCACGACTGGACTCGAACCCACACTCTGCCGATCAGAAACACCAGAGCTTGAGTCTGGTGTTCTTATCCACTCGGCCACGACACACCACATGGAACATCCACGAAATAAGACTTGACCTAAAACAGCAAATCTCGCGACACTTAGAGAATTCACGAGAAAAGGAATTTTAAAGACGTCCGAACCCAACACACACAGAAGTTGCAGCGCTTACTAAAAAAAAAAAAAACAGAATTCAACAAATCTTCTGGAGAACAAAATTAACGCTGTAGTGGATCTTGATTTGAGCAGCACCTTACTTAAAAAATGGGTAAGGCAATCTGACTCATAAAATAAGGTTCTCTTGTGTGGTTGAGGCTGTGCAGTAAGCCCTGATAACTTGCTCCATCCCAGTGTTATTGATAACCATATCGTACCTGATATCTACACATAGAAACTGTCAAGTAAGTTTGACAAGTTTATGTCATAATTTTGAAATGAAAACAAAATCTTTTGCTACAGCATTGAGACTGTTTGCCCTGGTGTTTATGTTGTTTTCTTTATTTCTGCTAAAATTTGCAGTAGATCTCTAGATGCCAAGAGTGTCTGTTTATTGTAGGTAGTCAGTCTGGCCGTTCTCAAATGCTTAAATCAGCCCCCATCTAAATTTTTCACTCTTCTGTACTGACCAAGGGCAACAATATTTTCTGTAAAAATTGCTTTACATGGAGATAACGCAAAACTAGTGTAGAAATTAATTTTCCTCAGAATAGGCAACTACGAATCAGAAAGCACAAAAAACAAAGACGTACTTGAATGCACAAATTGAGAAAATGTTTGCTCATTTATGAAATTGAATGGTTGGTAGAGTGCCGGCACGTTAATCCAGAGGTCGGTAGTTTACCCAGTCAGTCAGTTTCCCTTGTGGTTTATAGCTTGATATTTGAAATGAAAAAGCTGCATCCCCTCAAGGTAGTCCCCTTGCTTCCACTTCCAAATTTGCACCGTAAACTTGGGTGTGATCCCTGGCTACACGGCAGTTAACAGTTGTATGTCTTCTCACTGCCACCCCTAAACAAAGATATTAACAAAATAGGGAGACCTCCAACAAAGGGCTAGATAGCTCAGTTTGTAGAGTGCTGGCACGTTAATCTGGAGGTGGTTGGTTCAAATGTCGCTCTAGTCAATTTTTCTTTGTTCTACTGCAAGTTTTTTTTTAAAGGAATTTTGTATAAATAGAATTTAAAAAGATTACATTTCGGGTTTTTTAGGGAGGGGGGATTACCTCAAAAATACTGGCCAAGTTCGATGCTGAGAGCCTGTAATTTCATAGTTCATATCCTTTTGTTTCTATTTGTCAGGAAATGAACATGAAATGAACACTAAGGAGGTGAAGGATGACAATCTGTCAGAGAATGGAGATGAAGATGATGCAGAGGGGAATTGCTTCTTGATTGGTGGAAGATGATGGCAGTCCAACATAATCATCACAATCACCTTGCCTGATGTTGAATTATGAGAAGACAGACAGACAAAACACCAATGTATGTGAACTCCCGAAGAGACAATCCTAATATACTTTTACATGTATATTGACAGTAGTTTTAATGGCTATGGTTCATAACAAAGACTGCAGTGTAGGTTTAGTATATCAACTTGTTACACATATCATCTCTTACCTTGAGATTTGATTCAGCCCATGCTGTGATTTAAACTAGTTCTCATGGCACAGAGAACAGTTTTTGGCGACAAATTCTGTCATAAATTGTGACAAGTTGATCAATTGTCTTTGGAGGGGGTTGACGGGGGTAACGCCACGGACAGTTCAAGATCCATCATCAAAACCAATGTATTTCCTTCAACAGAAGAAAAATGTGTTGCATGTACAGGTCATTTTAAACATGGTTGCTGTAGCTGCAGGTGGCCAGCCATTGAGACTGCCTGGATGAGTCCATTTCATCTGATGGTGGTAGTATCTTCAAATGTTTTATTATACAATTAATGTTTCCACTAGAGAACTGTAAATGCTTTTTGTGTCTAATGTAGCTATTCACAAACATACTTGGCTTAAACAACATTAATGATCTATCTAGTAAAGATGTGTACGCTACCTGCAGCAAATGCTCCCGTCCTTCAACAGAAGAAAAATGTTGTGATCGTCACAACCGAGTATTGGCAGAAACCATTTTATAAAAAACACCAAAAAACACCCCATCAACTAATCTAGAGAATGTACTGAGGGATTATATTAAAATTTTCAGGAATAAAAGGAAAATAATCAGAGGATGAACGATTTAAAACGAAAATCATCTACTTATTTTAGGGGAGACAACTGAATTTCCCACCTGGTCACATTCATGCCAGTGAACTGCTGCAATAAATCAATGAAAAATCTATAGTAATATTCTTCTGCTTTTTATATAAAACCAATCACCCTTAACATAACAATTTAAATTGCTTTATACCTATACTGTTGTGTTTTCAGTGCTTAGAGAGAGCATTTCAACTGTATAAATGATTATTTGTTGTTATGGTTATCACCTCTTTTGAAATTAACAGCGACACTGTTGACAACCCTGACAAAAATTAAATGTCTTAAATTCGGTTCGAAAGTCAAAAAGGTGTTGTCCCCTAAAGTTTGATTGGTTTGCAACAGCCTGGGAGTTTTCACAAAGTCTGGATTATGCCAGAGTTTGTTTGTGTTGAACAAAACTGGTTTATATTGTCTTTAGCAAGAATGAGATTAAGATTGATTGCAATTTTGGGTCAATGTTGGGAATTGCCGTTTTTTTTTATTGGCAAAATATATTCAATTTGTCAAAAGTACAAATGCCTGCCGTTTCTTCTTCTTCTCTCTTTTTAAACATGAGTTAATGTTTGTAACAGTTTCTACATTATCTTTCATAACCATTTCATACATTATTTTGTTTATTTTAAATTAAGAAACTTTTTCAGATTGAACTGACAAAATGTTTTTGGAAAGTTAACACATGTTTAAAGGAACATTACATAATTGGTAAGAAAAAAACTTGTAAAATATACTTTTTGATCACAGATTTACATAAAACTTACACGGTCTAATGATGATGATAGTAGAAAAACATCCCTTGAAATATTTCTGTCTGAAATGCCATATTTGATGAGAAATGAATAAACTAATTTTGCGATTGGAGTTTATCGCTCAGTGAGCGTTTTATTCATTCGTTGAATCTATGTGATTTCATGCAAATGTGTAATCGGTTTTTCACTATTTTCCCGTGACCCAGATGGCCGATCAATCTCAAACTTCTACAGGTTTGTCAGTTTATGTATATGGTGGATTTCATAAAGTGCTTACACTGCCAGCAGGGCTCAACACACATAAATTAAAATTTCAACATACTCAAGATCCTGCCAGACCTTTGCATAAAGTATGTTCTCTCCATCAATCAGAATGGATAAACTCTCCAAGGTATTTATGAATAAGGAAATGAAAGATAAGTGATGCGGTCTTAACCAGCCATTTAAAACCGGCAGGGCCGTGGTTTAAACGGCAAGTTAAGACCAAGTCACTACTCTTTTAATCCCATTCGTAAATGCCCTTTTTGTTAAAAAGCACAATATTGTTGGAAAATCTCACCTTTTCTGTTAACTTTCATTTTCTGTCACGTCCTCGAGCCCTGTTTTGCACAACAGTTGTGCATACGCACGCGTCATAACACTAACATGTTTTTAGATTGAATGCCATTAGGTATTAATTGCGTTTCGCGTAAATTAGGTTGCGTAACCTTGCACGCCACAGGTGTCTTTAAACACTTCTAGCTGTGCTTTATCATCCGTTTAAAACACGGCCACGTGATGTCCTCTCCACCAATCAGAATGGATAAACTCACCGAGGTATTTATGAATAAGTGTTTAATATACGTTTTCCTGGCCAATTTCAACAAAAAATCATGAATTTTAACACCAAGTTAATTCAGTTTCATTTGAAACTGAATACTTTGTTGCATCAGCATTCAACAGTCAAAAGGAGTAATTCAATTTCAACAGTTTAGCATTCAAATTCATTAGGTCGCAAAGATCATTTAATTTCGTAAAAGCCAACAGCAAGAGGCTGGTCTTTCATCAATAAGCAAACATTTTAGTTTTACATCATGGCTTGGTTAACATGCTCAGTAATTTGTTGAATTTGATATGTCAAGTGGCAACTTAACCATGACAAGTGCAACAGTAACTTCTAGACGTCACTATCTATATTCTTTATGTTGATACTGGAGTAGTCATTGCTCGAGATTAATGACAAAAAACAGAGAAGGTTGCAAAATCACAATTTTTACCCTACACATTCATGAATTGTGTGTATGGCTGAACTGAAACAGGTGTGCTATATTGAGGATACTGTTGATTCTTGGTCAAGGCAAGGTTAATACTTTAAGGTTTGAACTACAACACTGATTATCATGAAATAAGACTGACATGTTTAATAACTAGGCTACTTTATTTCATGTCATAGTAACTTTACATCAGTGAATTAACCGCCTGATAGGTTTCTGAATCGATATGCTTCTTTAGTATTTTTTACATTACACAAAAAGCTTCTCATCTTTAAAAAATAACTTACTATTAATACAGGCTGTTTTCCCCCTCTAACTATTAACGTAATTACACAGGATACATCAATTTATTTGCTAACATAACTGAAGATATCATGACATAAAATTAGGGCAATATTTAGGTGTTGAAGAGAACACCACTAACACTAAACCCAAACAGTCCCGTGTGAGAAGATTTGTTTGCTGCAGTAAATAATTACTGATTGGCCAAAATAGGGTTAAAAAAAACAAATAAAATAAAATTAATACATCAGATATACACTGGCTCTTTGCTACTTTCGGCTCAAAGGCATGTTCCTTTATTTCACCTTTCTATGATAATCTGTTAGACAGAAAATTTTATTGAGATTTTCAGTCATAACACACAAATTGAAAGACAAGTCCAAGGGTCATTTCATTAAGATGTTTTTTTGAAGCTAAATCATAAGTGTAGAACCAGTCACAACCAAGTTAATTGCACTCTGGCTGGTTGCCATTTTCTGGCTACACATCAGCAGCAAACCAGATTTGATCTTTTACCAGCTATATAAACTCAGCCCACTATGTGTAGCTTCTCGCTGAAATTTAAAGAGAAAGCCCATCTCCATGCATTGTAACTTTATGACTGAATTCTGTCACACTAACACCAGTCTGAAAGTCTGGTAGTAGTAAAAAACAGGGATTAATTCAGTACAAGATGGTTTTAAATTCAGAAAGCCAGAATGTGACGATTTACTGTGCTTTTTCCAACTACTGTGTAAGGAATTTGCCTAGATCAGTTTATAAATTATTTAAACAAAAACAAACAAACAAACAAACTGTTTGCTTGAGTTTTCCAGAATGGATTTAGAAAGTCGTTAGATTTACGTCATGGCACTCCTTATGAAATGATAATATTCCTGAATTGTGAAGTATCTTTCAAACAACAGAAACAGCTATTCATAATTCAACCTTAACCACGTACAATGTTGTATGGTTTTTGTCTGCATATATATTACCATAAATGATTATGTCATTATACAAAAAGGGACCGACTAAAGGCTCTTACAGCCTACATTTTTTTTATTTGAAATGCTGACTGCTTCATATAAAGGTTCTTTGGAGGAATATTGAGAACATTTCTTGTTATACAAACTCTCATTGAGCCAATAACATTAGTACAAATTTGCCCATCAACCATAAATGTATTGTTGGTGAAAGGTGAATTTTGATTTGATCAGAATTTGTATTGAATATATATATTTTTTATCAACATTTTTCATACTGGACCTCAATTAAGTACCTACATATTAGTTTAATTGTCTCCACAATCCACTACATATTTTCAAACACATCATTACAAAAGTCTGAAGCTTAGCATCTGGAATCTATATGGATTGATAAACAGTTCACGACAGATTTCTCAATTGCTATTAATTGAAAATCTTAAGAGATGTTAACACTCTATAAAATCATCTATACCAACACAAGTAAGAAGAAAATGATACAACCAAACAGAAAATGCAAGGCTGGACAAACTCAATGACAGCAATATTGAACACACAGTTTAGTACATGTATGTGTAGCAGTGTTATCCAGATTTGCATTTGTTTCACACTGGATAAAACAACTAAATAATTGGTATTTGTGAAGTGTACGAAAAGACAATAACAGAAATCAGCATATTACTCTAGCCACAGCCTCATATTAACACACTTAAAATGATCTTACATTGTACATTGTGTGGCTGACCATGCCTTTCTTACTGTGTGCAAGCAGTAGCACAGTTAGTGTAAAACTCTACTACACAATCAGTCTAAACAAGGGGGTAAACTGTACATTAAAAAATAACTTAACAGTATGAAAATTATTATTATTTTTAATATTCAATAGTTTTACATGTATAAGCTTATTTAGGATGAGGTTTAGTATGAAACCATACTGATTTGAATACCACATTTAAGTATATCAAAAGCGTTCTTTTACTGCCACACATCCTGTGGGTTAATTGGATACTGTAACATACAAAGAGTCACAACTGCAGACTACCAACAAACACTGTATGCTGCAAATCCTCCAAATGTACATGGCTAATGGGAATTGAATTTCAACAAACTTTATCTTTAATAGATGTTAAAACTCAAAAACTCGGGAGGAAGTACCGATTATACAGTGCTTTACACACACACCAGTGAAAGGGTTAAACCAAATAATAAACTGTATCTTAACACCAACCATCTTGCTTTCCTTCCATTCAATTCAGAAAATCAAAATTTCAAAAATAGGATGGTTCCCTTTGATAATGAATGAGAACTATAAAATTTTTGTCACTACGCATACAGGATCCCTAACCAAGATGGCCACATCTACTATTTTATGCAGTAATCAGAGATGCCACTCTTCTGGCTTTACCCGGATTTCTGGTTAAAAAAAAACCCCAAAACACCTCAACTTCCGTTTTTTCCAGACCGTCCATTTATTAAAAGACCAGAGAGAGAAACAAACAGCAACATATTTTTTTCTTTGAGCTTTTGCGATTTAAGTATCCTTAAGTTCGAGGCGTAGAACGCAAACACCCTTCCGATGTGTGTGTAGGAAGTTTGCATAGTGAGCGAAGGTGTCATGCACTAATCCTTGAAATGAGTCCAACTTCATGCTGGCCATTGCATTCTCCAAAACAATTACTACACAACTCGCCAGATACCAACCAATTCCGTGTCACATGTCCATCATAAAATCAACGGCTGATCGTGATCTCCTCAAAACATTCAAGATGGAAAGAATCAAAGTTGTAGAACAAACTGATAGCCTTAAGTCAAATTGAGTCTACTGTGAAGAACAAATGGAATTGGTGCTGGCTGGAAGAAAGGGATGACAACAGCGGTTTTCTGTTGGACTACCTGTTGCATGTTACCGCTTGCAATGATTGCTCTGCGATAATTTGTCACAATGTGTGTTTTTTTAATGGCTGCCCGACACATTTTTCAAGACAAACGGCCGGATTTTTTTCAAGATGGTTGCTTTTTTTTTTCCTTTGTGTTTTTTCAGTGTGCTCAAGTCAAAAATACGATGTTATGTATTTTACAATTGTTTTTTTTTCGGTCAAAGATCGTAAAAATTTATCCTTAAAAAAAAAAGAGAAAAAAAGGAGGCGGCCTCTTAAAAGAAAGCGGGCGGGGGCGCTAAACATGTTTTTTATTATTTGGCCTAACCACTCCCAACATTCATTAAAGGAACATTACAGAATTGGTTTTTGCTAACAAAACAGTTGCTGGCAGTGTAAGCACTTTATGTAATCCACCATATATGTAAACTGACAAACCTGTAGAAGTTTGAGATCGATCGGCCATCTGGGTCACGAGAAAATAGTGAAAAAAAAACGATTACACATTTGCATGAAATCATGTAGATTCAACAAATGAATAAAACGCTCACTGAGCGATAAACTCCAATCGGAAAATTAGTTTATTCATTTCTCATCAAATATGGCATTTCAGACAGAAATATTTCAAGGGATGTTATCTACTATCATCATTAGACCGTGTAAGTTTTATGTAAATCTGTGATCAAAAAGTATATTTTACAAGTTTTTTTCTTACCAATTCTGTAATGTTCCTTTAAGGGCTGTCTGCTTTTGTCCTAGGAAAAAAAGTTTTCAGGTTTTTTTTCGTTACCACAGTGGCATCTCTGAATAATGTCAAATGCATTTTTGCAGCGCGTGTGTGTGGGTGGGTAGGTATACATATTCAAACAGGGACCTATAACAAATGGGACAATAGGTCCCCAGTTAGAAAGTGTGTACAAAACCAATGAGAGTTGTTGCCAAACAAGTGGGGCAAATAGGAGGTCCCTGATTGCAGGTGTTTGCACACTTGTGTGGTAGGTGTCTAACTGTTGAAATCCTGGACTTTAACAAAAGGGATCAGAGTTCTGGCCACAGTGGTTGGTGCCGGAAAAGTCGCCTGGCACTCAGGATTCTCCAATCACAACTAGCAGAATTTTCCCCGTTTCCGACCACACATTTTCAAAATTTTTCAATTATACTTACTACTTCCTTTCAAAGCTTTTTAACGAAATGTAAAATTGGGTATTTACCAATAACAAAAATTGGTATCCGAAGCCATTAATTTTGAGTACTTCTTTAGTTTGAGTCTATTTTTATGATGTATCAGGTAACTGATCCATCTTGCAATGGTTTCTAGGGGAACATTTTTCAGTCACTAAAGAAATCCTGGGCAGAACCCCTGAGGGATCAACATGTTTAGACAGAGTGAGGATGTTCTCGCTTTACTTTCATGTACAAAACCAATAGGATTGCACTAAAGAAAACCCACAAAACAAAGTCCAAACAATGAGAGTGCAAAAAGAAGTCCTCGACAAATGTGTGTGTGAACATGTCTAAACATTCAAATTTAGGACTTTAACAAAAGGGATCAAGGAAAATGACACACCAGGCCAGTCCTCCCTTTGCTTTTGAGTACAAAACTAATTGGGAACGTTGCTAAAAAAAAAAAACAGTAAGTCCAAAGAATGGAGAACATTGAGGTGTCCTCAGTTTACACCATTTACAAACATAAATGTACATATGTGTGTGCATGTGTGGTGGTGAACACATCCATGTACATGTAATGAAGGTCCCCAAATGGTTGTGTCACTCAAGTTGATTTTATCAATGATAGTACAACACCTAACAATCACATTTTTGCAAAGGAAAACAAAAAATCCAGTGTATATATATATCAAACTAGTTTTTAGTACGTTATGTTTGGACTTAAATTTGATATAGAAAATGATCAATACACATCCTGCATCAAAAGGTTCCTAAACCCTAGGCCATGATTTTCTTTTTCTCAAGTCACTTTGTCATCAGTGTCAAATCAGAAAATTTTTCAAAAAAAAAAATTACTAATAATAATACTACTACTAATAATAGAAATAAAATAAAAAATAAAATAAAACAAAATTGAGAAGTTAAACAGTAGATCTGGGGCCCAGCTTCATAAACCAGACAATTTCACATTTAACATTCATTTAACAGCAAAGTAATAATCACATATTTTGCATTGGCCAGTATTCACGTAAATCCTGTGCTAAACAAGACTTGTACGTTAAGCAACTTTCATAAAATCAGGCCCCAGTTGTAAAAATAGCTGTCCCAGTTTGTTGTGTCATCTTAAAATCAAGAATTGATTAATACCTCAAATACCAAATATGTTTTCTAAGCTCATTTTATGTGAGATTTGTACAAAAATATGTACCCTTTAATAGAGACACACTAATCGTGTATCTACATTTGTACATGTACATGTAGCACAGCCTTTTCTCTCACTTGCCTGTTGGTTTTTGTTCACTGATCATTCTACAAGTCTGCTTGCATTTTCACTGGAGTCCCCCTCAAAAATGTGAATTTGTGTGGAACTGGAATCTGAAGCCCCTTTATAAAGGTTTGAAGGTAGTGGTTTAGATGTAGATGTTGTATGTACTTGGAGATTATCTTTTCAGGGTGCGGTGTTTTAATCTGCCATTTGGCCAGCCTACCACTGTGAAGTTATTCACTTCATACTTTTAAATCGTTTTGCTCTGTTGTACACCCTTAATTTGGGCAGTTGCTGGTGACTGCCTTATTTGTAGAGTTAATCAACATGAAATTATTATCATCTACGTGTATTAGGTAAACTTGGCAAATCCTACTTCCCATCACACTTGACCATATATTGATTAAAATAGTCAAAATGGTTTTATTGGATTTTAATATTATCATTATTTATTGTTACAACCGATTTCGTCTCTTTACAGACTTCTTGGTCAATTCATGTTATTTTTTTTAAATGACTTAATCATCCTATTGCTTTTCAACATGTTCAATGTAATATTAGCAAACAGGCTGATAAAGTAAGGCATGACATGTATGTGTAAAGGGATTCCATAGGCAATCAAACTAAATACATGTACATAAAAGCAATGACTATTTTATAGAGCATATCACCATGCATACACTGCACATGTATCTCATAATGGAGATCCAACACTCTTTTTAAAATGCATGTAAACAAACGATGTTTTATTGACCAGTGTTATTCAAACCATACTTTCAAATAATCCCTCCTTGAAGCAATACATAATGTGTTAAGTCTTTTTCAGAATTGTAAACACTAGATGTACTGAAATAAAACATGGGTCTTACATTTATACTGTAAAGTAATCCTAGTGTTAAGCCAGGGTATCCAACATTTTATCATTTTGTTAAAATAAAACCAACATATTGTGCAGTTTTCAGTTCAAAAACTAATTCTGAGGAATTGTGCATCGCCTGCCAATCATGCTGTCTATATTCAAGACTTCAGTGTGTGAACCAGCGACAACCCATGCTCACACACGGCTTTAGTGTGCACCTTTTTTCCTCCTTGTCTTTTTTTTCAAATGTTGAATTGCATTTTTAGTCACGAGTAAAATTTGATGCATTCAGCTTCTAACCTCCCTTGATATGATAAAGTGAAGTAAATCCTACTGAGATTTACTGAGGATTCTAGGATTAAGCAGTTGTACAAATCCTGTTAGAATCCAATAAAACTTTTTGTCAACAAAACACTGTATTTTAAGGTTGCGCTATATACATGTACATTTACAAAACAGAGACATACATACGCACACACGGTGGATTCTTGGTGTCACTCTATGTTTGACCACAAAGGATCTAAAGAATGTAGATATAAACTTTACACAGTCATAGCATTAGTGTATCTTTCAAACACTTGTTCTGAAATACATGTAATATTTTATTAAGAAATACTTTGGAAGGTGTAGTGCACAAAGTCTTAATTGAACACTTAAAAAACAAGAGACAGTGAAAATACCTCTTTGTATGCACCAAAAAAAAGGGGAAAAATAAATTATTTGCACAGCAAAGGTCAAGTACAAGCTAATAAAACACATTACTGCCTAACATTAACAATGATGTTTTATTTGTAAGGGCTTGTGATGCGTACAATCCTACTGCCGGCTGGCCAATTATCTTCAACTCCATCATTTATCATTTTGTTGATATTATGGCCAAAGTGTGACATGAATGCAAGTACATGTACATGTAACTGACGAGCACGCACCATGCAAGTTGAAGCAAGATTCCACAGTACATACATATATACACAAACATTGTTACTGTAGCATGCCCTCTCCACTTCCTAACTGAAATTCAATGAAGATTTAAAAAACCAATGTTTCATGGTACTTGTTTAGAGGGCAATACTTCCAAATATACCAGTAATTACAATTGAAACAATGTTCTCTTTCAAGACCAGCCACTCATTTCTTGCCTTTATTCTTGGCTGGACCTCTCGGTGGTGTCAAAGGTCGTCCTGAGTTCAGGCCATATGTAAACTTTTTCTTGTCTGCTGGTTTAAGAATCTGTGGGCAAAGAATACAACAGTGTGTAATAAGCATAGACTCTTCTGACAACTAAACTCACTAAACTGAAAAAAGATAACAAGAAATGCAAAAGCTTAACAATAAAATTCTTAGGAACAAAAAACTTGGGCAGTTCTTCGGTATTACTGAGTAGTCACAGTATTTGATCAATACCAAAATACCATCGTGGTCGGTTTTCTATTTCAATACCGTGATATAAACAAAAACCGTGACAGCATGTGCTGTAGCCTCTTAATTTTTTTTTTTTTACAAAAGAAGCTTATCTCATAGGCCATTAATGGGGAGAATACAAAGGCCCAGTCATCCATTCCGAGCAGACTGTTTACTGGTTGAGGTTTTCAGCAGTTTCCTGCCCCTGTCACCCAGCCATAATGTAGCGGGTAAGCCATTAACCCACACACAGCACGCACGTTCGCGATGCCATTTGGGTGAGCAACCACCTCTAGAGGGTAATACATTTTAAAGCACCCTCTAAAGTCTAAGTTGTGACAAAGAACGTAAAAAGTGGCAAACTTCTGATGAACACCGACAATCTGCGACTTCCTGTTTACACGTGCCAACCTGGGGTTGTGCCGCGCTGGTTAACAATGTGTATCAGCTATGTACAACAGGGTGTGAAAAAATACCACCGCAACTGAAAAGCTAAAATATTTGCACGATCAATATTAAATGCAACAGCGAGATTTCCCTGGTATCCCGCGTCAGCAATGAACGATCTAACATTACACTGGTGGTTACCAATGAAAATCAAGAATTTATTTGTGGACTGCTGCGACCGAAGTTTTGCACCGAAACTTCGCTAAACAAGAACAGCAAGTTAAAATCTCAGACATTTTTTCAATCAAGTAAAATGTAAATTGATTTTACATGTATAAATTGACTTTCAAACTGAAATAACTCAATTAAAACATTTTTATTAGCCCAATTTTGTGCTTGTTTGTGCGGTACATGCACACACTATGCACAGTTATCCATGTATTGCAGCAGCCTTGTCTGTGTACACGTGCGGCCATTATGTCATGCACTTTGTGCATAGTGCATTGATTATTACCGTGATCGGATATTACGAGCTTCGGATATAACAAGGAAAACGGGCTAGTCCGGCGGACCTCGTATTAACGAGAGTCGACTGTACATGTAAGTTTTATGTTGAAAACAAGTCAATCTATTTGTCCTAATAAGAGAGAAAGCCAAGCTCAGCGCGAACATCTGTTGTTAAATAACCATGATTTTAGGGCCTCAATTTAGTCAATAACCTGAGTGAGACTGCGTGGTGGTTTAAAAATTGTTCACATTTTTTTTAGCCCCTATCCGAAAAGTTCTCGGTAATACCGAATACCACGGTATTTTGGTGATGTTATACCGTGGATCCCAAAATTTAAACTAGACCTAATGTGATTGTAACTAACAATCACAGAGCTGTTTTTTCTGGCTCAACACTTGAACCAATTCTGTATTTTGTGTATATCCCGTTATCCTTTTCAAATGGATGCATGTTATCAACATGTTTTTATGAAACATGTTTTTGGATCTTGTTTTAGACCGGAAGTTAAGGTCAAAGTGGGGTCAACATTCTAAAATAAAATATCACATACGTTATAAGCTACAATACAACACAAACATTACGACTTTATGACATGTAGTTCAGGAGAAATGATGTTTTAAAGTTTTGAGCTTCCTGTTTGGACCGGAAATGAAGGTCAAAGTGGGTCATTGTTCTATATAAAATGTTGCAAGTGTTGTAAGCTACAATACAACACAAACATGACTTTATGACATGTGGTTCTGAAGATATGATGTTTCAAAGTTTTGAGCTTCCTGTTTGGACCGGAAGTGAAGATCAAAGTGAGGTCATCTTTTTGAATAAAATGTTGCAAGTATTGTAAGCTACAATACAACACAAACATTATGACTATATGACATGTGGTTCTGAAGATGTTTCAAAGTTTTGAGCTTCCTGTTTGGACCAGAAGTGAAGGTCAAAGTGAGGTCATCTTTTTGAAAAAAATGTTGCCATTGTTGTAAGCTACAGACCAATGCAAGCATTTTTTAAAGTAATAAGTTTGAATTACTGTAACTTGACACCTGATGACGTCATGACAAAAATGTGTTTTTTCATACTAATACATTTTATAAGGTACAAGATGGTATGTAACTTATTCCAATCAAATGCCTTAAAAAAACCACCTTAACTTACCTAGGAATAACATATGTTGGCCATGCACAAATCCAATGAGGGTATGTACAAACCAATTGGTCCACCTTCGGTTAGGAATTATCAGCGGCGCAATCTCCGACGCATTGTCGTGATTGCGCAATACAGAGTTTGATTCATTGGGACAGATTTACCGATCTAATCGTTAATTATCGTGAAACTACATTGTATTTGATTATTTTTAATGGCCTGGAATATCTCTTAAATAAAAGCATTCAACTTTCAAAACACTATATGTGATTTAGAAAATTAACAATTAACTTATTTAAAAAAATTGTGTTTTTGACCAGCAAAATAGTTTACACTTTTAGCGCCATGTGTTTTGTACACAGATACAAAATGCAAAATAAATGACGTCATTGTGACGTCGTCCATAATTTTAGGCCAGAAAGCACATCAACAGTATTCCAGAAGTCTAAAACTAAAATTTTTTTGTGGATCGGATGTATACTTTTGGAGCTATGATTGGTACGAGATTGACTAATTAAATATTCACCTCGTTAAAACGTGGTTAATTAATTACAAATTTTAACTCTAGCGACATTTTAGAAACTAAGTCGAGGCTCAAGCTTCCGTATGGTAAACAATTTGACTGGTGTTTTGTTTTCCTAAAATTGAGCTATGGCGGTCAGAAAAGTCACACATTAACATGATAAGTCAATGGGGTTTTGGGTTAGAAAAAATAGTATTGAAAAAAAATAATAAAAAAATCTCAACGATTACAATAGCTGTTCCGACTGAAAGTCCGGTACAGCTAATAAATTTTTTGTCGGAACAGCTAAAAACGCTCAAGCTTAAGGTACAGGGGCAAATTTCATACACATGTAGCTAATTGGAACACAAATCTGCTCAGCACAAAAAACAATGTAAAATGTGAAAATAGATTTCCACACAAAAAAAAAAGTTACCGTAATCTCTGGCTTATAAACCGCAGCTTATACATTAATTTTGACCCCAAAACATAATGTTGCGGCTTGTACATCGGGCGGCTTATACGCCAACGTATCAGTATGAAGAACAGAAACCAGCGCACATTTTTTAAAGAAAGATCAGTTGTAAAATATTTTTAGATAAAAAAAACAATCGAAAAACAAAAAAACAATTAAAAAACGAACAATAACTGAAACCTGCAAAACATGGACTGTGTGATGTGCTGATTGTGACGAAATGGTGTTAAAGTATAAGTTGCGACAAAGAGCGTCAAAAGCGGCAAACTTCTGATAAACAGACAATCTGTGACTTCCTGTTCACACGTGCGAATCTGGGGTCATGCCACGCTGGTTAACAAAAACATTTATCAGCAATGCACAACTGGGTGTGCCGGTACCAAGTTAGTGATTGTACACACACGGAGAATAGATCGCGGAATTTTTAGCGAGCGCTGATCCACAAACAGTAAGCTTATTTTGATAAGTTTTATGTTGAAAACAAGACAATCTATTTCACCTGAAAGAGAAAGACAATCTCAGCGCTAGCATCTGTTGTTGAAAAACAATGACTCTAGGGCCTCAATTCAGTCAATAACCTGAGTGAGACAATTTCTGGGCACTGCGGCCTGTACATCGGGCGCCTTGTAAGCCAGAGATTACGGTATATACACTTTTTTTTACCTGTATTTTTGTGCCAGGCAGATCAATTTCCCAAGCAACAATTTGCCACTAACCAGTTCTATTAACTTGGGTCCTAATCTTTCTGCTATTGCCGCTAATTTGCCACTTGACAATTCTATTAGCTTGGGTCCCAATCTTTCTGCTATTGCACATACATGAACTGCAAGTACATGTATAACTGCATGATGAACTTCCGCCCTGACCCTTGTGATTCCATGAATAAGAGAAAAGTGAGACAAGAAGCTAGGTAAAAAATAAATTATGAAAAACTCAGTCAAGGTGTTGGTTGTTTTAAGTATATGGCTAGCTTCCTTTCGCGTAACTGTAATGTTCTCCTAGTATTATCCACAGGGAGGGGGGAGGGGTACCAGACAACATTTACCTGAAAGGAACACATGAGTGTTTCATCTACACTCATCATTGCTCCTGCATTGTCAAATTCTCCACAGTAGTTAGGTGCAGAGAAGAGAGTCACTAGTTGGCGTTTGGCAAAAAACTCGTAACCATCCTCAACTACCTGTCAACACAAAATAACAACTTAGACGTTATCAATAATTATAAAAGAAATAACAAGTGTCTCCCAAGTTCGATCTGAAGTCAGGTTGAAAAAAAACAAAACATTAACTACAGTTCTGAACAAAAAGACCTGTAAAGTTTTTGGGCAGGGCTCACAAGGCAGGGGTTGACAATTTTTTTCAGAAACTTGTTTTACAATACAGGGAGATTTTGTACAACAATCAGGGAGATATTTACAACTACAACCAACATAATAGGGAATAAGTTTCCATGATCAGGAAGGTTTCAAAAGTTGTTCATCAGAACATGGAAAGATTGGTTTATTTGCAAGGAACTTTCTGCAGAATCAAGGAGAGTTGGCAGCTCTGCTATGGTTGCCTGCCCAGTTCTCTTGGTTGTCCAGCATAATAAAATGTAGTGTCCCGCATTTTCAATTTGTAATATTTCATTGAATCCTGGGCTTGGACACCTGTAAAAAGTGACAATGACAACCACTGAAGGCAACATACACAGGGCTTGAATTCAGGGGGAATATCCACAGGACTGCTGGACTTGTTACTCTAAAATTGTACTGGAACAGAAATTGTTTTACAAGACCAGAATCAAAATGAGAAGAAACGGTTTAACATATAAACGTTTTTTATTTGATTAATGCACAAAGAGAAGATTATATATATCTAATTTTTCTTTTGGGCAAGTATGCTTGGATACTCAACAGAATTGAAACAGTTATCCGACTGAAAGTCAACAGTTGAACATGACTTTTAAGATGTTACATAGTGAGGTTATATAGAGAAATATCCGGTTTATCAATAGATATCCGCGCCTCTGGGGGATATTATCCGGATTGTTCATAAACGGTATCCGCGGTTTCGGTTAGCAAAAGCTTTCCGCTAATAACCGGATATCCGAATAATCCGCCCAGGCTCACTGCACACGCAGTGCACAAGGAAGCAGGGCGGCAATTGGCCATTCTGTTACAAACGGTGGTGTGTTGATCCGCGATATAATGAATCTGAATCATGATTACAACTTAGGTGAACATACAATTTCAGACTAAAGGCGAGAGAATGTTGAAATATACAGGTATACCCCACACACACCCTACCCCTAAATTTTATATCAAATTCACACTGAACTCAGAGACACATATTTTGAAGTGAAAAAAATCGGAAATCCAGAATATTCTCATGCCTATGTTTTGCGCAATTTTTAATGTCATGCAGAAAACATATGTGCGAATTGAACATAACGTTAACAAATTGAGGTGGCCAAACTGCAAGAGGACGACAGAGGGGGTAAGTCTTGTGTGAAAAGGTCAACTCACAGGCCAATCACTATTCTCAAATGACAATTAAAAAAATTTGAAATTTGAAACACGGATTACTCTTTTTGTTGACCAGCTATTCCAGTCGTTGTTGTCATAAAGTAATCCTTATTTAAGCGTGTTTCTATAATATTTTTATTGAATTTGTTAAATGTTTGAAACTTTGGTTGACATCTTTCTTAATAATGACATTTTTGAAGGGGGGGGGAGACGACGGAAAAAAACAAAAACATTTGCAACTGTGCGGGAAAAAAAATCAAAAAAATATTTTAAGTTGATTGTCAGGTTTTGTTTTTTTCTTACGGTATTAAGTATTTGTCAACAGCCCCTACAATCTGCGCATGATAAGGACAACATTTTACGTATGACTAAGAAAATTGAATTAAATACCACTAAATCTAAGTGGTAATGGAAGTCTGTCAAATATGCCGACGTTGAGACTCAAAATCGCCTTCCTCGATATAGTTAAAAGGCATCAGTGGTCAATATTGTGTATCCTAACATGTCAGGTACCTCATAGTTTATTACAATATATCTAAAACTAAACTATTTAACTATCTCAGATGAAAACATCAGGGTCTGAACTTTAGGCTTTCAAAGTTGTCCATCTTTCGGAAAACCTGCTATAACTGGGTGGTGATCTTGCACAAAAAGTTGTTACAATCTTTTTAGTTTTTTTACTTTTAGTAAAGCAGTTTCAGATTGGCAGAAAAGAAGTGTGGGTAATGTTTTTGGATTTTTTTCCATCAAAAGTTGTGGATACAAAAATGCTGAGTTCAAAACCGTATACTTTGTTTTGCTTCTGAAAACTAATCGGTGATTCTACTGTAGAAATTCTCCACAGCTCATTTATTATTTAACAGGCAAAAACTTGCCCAAAGCTTCATAAAAATCCATCATCAACAAAAGTGTACTTAGAAGATGTAATGGAATACTCACCTGATGTGCTCTGCATATGAGATCCAAGTCATGTTTGCTAAGAAACTTGGAGACTATTTCGGGTCCAAATGTGAATGATACACCCCTGTCATTTTCACCCCAACCATTGGTTTCTTTGTCAGGGTCCGACCACAGCAGATCACACAGTAGACCCTGGTCAGGGACATCTGTTGGTCGCATGATACGCCGTATTTGTTCCATTGCTTGTAAGTCTGGTGATAATCCTGCAAGAGGGTGACACAGTTTAGCCAATGTCATACTAACAAAATTGAACAATGTTCAACTGCAAGAGCCTGACACACTAGTTGTGATTAACACATTAACAATATCAACTTGCGTCTGTGCATTTGTAAACTTCAAACTGGTGTATACATGTAGCTGGAGCCATTTCCATTCATTTTCTTCACATCATTATAAATTTAAGTATGCAAACATGTGGTTTTAAAGGTAGGATCATTGTTTGGTTATTATCAACGCTGATTTATAGGCAAAATTATCAAGAAATAAACATTTAAAAAATCACATGTAAAAGTTTCAGTTGAGTACAGTGTCTATTTATTGAGAAAACAGCAAAATACTGTCACAGTATTTTCATCAAGAATGTCAAATTCTATTCACATTTAGTGAGGTGACAAAGGGTACAAACCGTATCTCTGGCTGTATTGAGGCCACCATTCAAATGAAACACTACGAACATAATTTTGACATACTTTTATTGATTTCTAATCGATGGGGGGCACTTCAAATGAATTAATTTTGCAGGATGTTTACTACCAAATTACACAATTTCTTTTCGGGTCATTACCAAAGTATGATCCTACCTTTAATAACGCAAGTTAATACATTTGTCTTTGAAGGAAAAACATTATTACCAAGGAACACTTCATTTTTTATATTAAAATACCTACCAAGCATTTCGTTCAGAGGGATTTCAAGTCTAAACTCATGGATTTTATATTATGTTATTTTCAAACAGTACATACAGGGATGCCAGTGACTCTTTCCTTCAGAGCCTGAAAAAAATTCGCTGCGAAGGAAAGGGGGTCACCGCCCCCCCCGACCAAAAACAATAAAAAACATAACAGCAATTTTTTTATAAAACATAAAAAAAGACAATTCTGACCCCCCCCCCTGCAAAAATTTGAAGTTCTAGATGCTCTCTGCTGCATTCTGGTGCATAGAGCCTTTGAAATTGCAATATAATGGTCAAACAAAGGCATTTTTATTTAATATAGCATAAATAGAGGTTTCATTTAAAAAAAAAAAATTGGCCAGGGGTTCCCCTACGGTGGTGAACCCATTTCAACTGTTTTATTCTGATTTATTTTCAGTTTACACAGAAAATAACATTCTCTGTAAATTAAAAAGAAGTCAAAATAATTTGTTTACATAAGTGATATATTGTTTGTCAATTAAATTTCCTCAAGTAGCCCCAATTATAAAACATAATAAAACGGACATGCTCTAACACGACATGCTCTAACACCGCACATGTTTGTTTTTTTAGCACGGATTACGCATGTGGGATTGAGCGAGTGATCAACGTGCTTGCTCTTTTGGGGTCGAAAATGAGCATGGTTTCGCTGGTACCCGTCTTCGGAAAAAGGTGCACGCGGCATCGAAGGGAAACAGTTAACTGACTTCAGTGGCCATGTGTGCTTTTCTCAATCGTTCGCTGCACACAAGAAAGTTTTTTGTATGTGATCGTGATTGATTTCAGCGGCCGGGACAACATAGATCAAAGACACACACGAAGAAAGCATTACTAATGGATTATAAATTACGTTGGCCAAGGCACTGGACACAGAATGTGATCCGTTTGTTGCGGTCAATAAAAAAAGGTATTCAAAAATTGAAAAGCGTAAATGTGCTCGGCCTTTTTGCCGGCGTATCGGCCCCCCAAAATTGCGTATCGGGCCGATACGCTATAGCTTGTACGTGGGAGAACCCTGTAAACACTGTCTCTCGACTCAAGCCACCGCCAATTAAACCTATTCTTTACCCCTCGATCAATTTGTTTCAAATTAGCTTCTCTTTCAACATCCATAATGACTCAATGAACACCAAAAACTCAGTCGGTATGTCTCAATGGTAACGCCAATCGTCCGCAAAACAAAATTCTCAGAGCGATTTCATGTACGGTCCAAAGATCGTGTATGGATGTACACACAAAATACATCGATACATACCATACGGCACCACGCACACATTCGACAGAAAAGTCTAATCTTCGCTCAATACTTCCGGCATTTACAATACATGTACGAACGCTTGACGAGTCGCTCCAAACGAGCGCTGAAAATCTGTTTTCAATCAAATATATTTTCTCCGGCCTGATGAAACACGGAGCGCCGGAAAAATTTGGGGAAAATTTGAAAAAGCCGGAATTCCGGCAATAGCCGCAAAACTGGCATCCCTGTACATAGCTTTCTTATTTCTAATTTTCCTCAAAGGCTTGTGAATCTTTTGTATAACTACTATTCTTATTGTTACTATTGTTATCTCTAAAATTATGCGCACTCAAATGAAAGAACTTTTAGCCATTTTGTCATTTCAACATCCTGTTCAGGTACCAAATGAATATGTCAATATTACAAAATCAGTGTTATTATTACGTAGATATGGACTCCAAAATGGAGAACAATAATTTAATGCCGGCAGTACTAGTGACTTATAACAATTGCAGCAGAGCTTCAGGTGATGAACGCCCAGCTACACTATGAATAAAACCAAGTAACCTATTGCACTTATAGAACATGAATATGCATGAATACAAGCCAATGTTAACTCAAGCAATTTCAGATTGTTTACAGTCTCAAGAGACTGGCCCCTGTACACGGCAAGTAGGTTTAGACCAAGCTCTACAGAGACTCATCAAGGTTTAAAAGATTACATTTTGAAGCATTCAAGGACAGATAAGAGATTCATCACTCCTGTGCACAAGATTTATTCCATGATTAAAAGTTCCTACTATTGTATTAGTAGTGTTTTTTAATTTTGTTTTATATATACAATATATATTTTAAAGGAAAGTATTTAAAAACTTTTAAGATTCCTTGGAGATTTTGTCAAACATTTGAAAGTATCTTTATAATTAAACTGGATGATTTGGTAGGTAGGGTTCACATATGCTCTTCACATTTTTATTCAATTTTTTCACTTACCTCCATGACAACAGAATATCTTCTCATCAATGATAGCTGCAATAGGCAAGCAGTTGAAGCAATCTGTGAATGTCTTCCAAAGTTTGATGTTATATCTCCTTTTACCTGAAAAAAAAAATAATGAAATAAAAAACACAAACACATACCAAAGCTGCAAGGATAACAGTTGGGCATACATGTGAAACTTTAATACAATGAAAAATAACAATAATAAACACATATTATTGATAACTTTATAAAAAAAGTACATGATTGACATTTATTAAAAAACACTTAATGATTAATAGTTTCAATCTGAAAGCTCACAGATCATAAATACAATTAAAACCAGAACCAATTTTCCAGAGAAAATTCCCATCTCAAAACCACCTTTGAACCTCAGATCTTTTTCGCTAAATAAATATTGCAACTAAACAATACATGTTAGCCAATGTGAACATGCACAAAATCTTGTATAGATTGTTTTTGTTGCTTTCACTTAAATGTGACCATCAAAATTGATGAACTTTAAAACAGGCTTTTTGTACCACGGAATTATTGGAAACTAGATTTAAGGAAATAAACTTACTTTTCTTTTTTTTCTTTTAAAGACACTGGACACCTTTGGTAATTGTCAAAGACCAGTCTTCTCACTTGGTGTATCTCAACATATGCACAAAATAACAAACCTGTGAAAATTTGAACTCAATTGGTCGTCGAAGTTGCGAGATAATAATGGAAGAAAAAACACCCTTGTCACACGAAGTTGTGTGCTTTCAGATGCTTGATTTCTAGACCTCACGCATGAGGTCTCAAAATCAATTCAAATAATTACTTCTTTCTCAAAAACTACGTTACTTCAGAGGGAGCCGTTTCTCACAATGTTTTATACTATCAACAGCCCTCCATTGCTCGTTACCAAGTAAGTTTTTATGCTAACAATTATTTTGAGTAATTACCAATAGTGTCCAGTGCCTTTAAACATTTAAACAAATTATACACAAAAAAATTTGTTCACATCAAGCAAACAACATCAGGAATAGCAAACAACATCAGAAATAACTTTGTAACTCTAATGTTTACAATAGTGAACTATTTAAAATAAATATTGTTTCCATCATGATAGCGGTGGATGATATCTCGATACTATTGTCACGATACGATATTGAAACAATATCGTATACGATATTGAAACAATATCGTCAATATCGATAATGGTTTTTTTTAATATCGAAATATCGCGATGTTCACGATACTTATTAAAAGACACAATATTTTTTTCCAGAATGCTTTATATAACGCTTTTTCCTTTAAAATATTTTTGTTTAATGTATATTGCCGTTAAGTTGGACACATTTGAGTGTTCCATGGAAAATTTCGAAAGTAAGAAACTTTGGACCCTATGTGCATCTTCCCTTCTAGCCATGGTTGTCTTTCTTTGTGGTATCGTGCCGGAGCAGCACGAACGTTTCTGACTGGCCGCTTTCCGATTGGCCGAAACGCACTCTTTTGGTGTGAATAATTATGGCGTAATGCTTCTCAATGCGCTACCATCCCATTGTATTTATCACCTCGATCCCGCAGATGTGCTTGCTCCTAACGTGTTAAACTTTAAAGCTAGGGGTGGAGGAAGGGCGTGAAGCCGTGGGAACGAAAAGGCAAGAGAAATTCCCTCGGTGAGAAATCACCTCGTGGTTGGGAAACGTTGTCAAATGTTTTTACGCAACATGGGGATCGGAATAAACATCGAGGCACAAGCTTGCAGTTGCAGAGTTCGCAACATTCAATCGTTGAGGTAGAAACCATGAATTAATTGTGTCGGAACCAGTGATAAAAAGCACACAAAGATGTAAGCCTTTCCGTTTTCATGGAATATCCATACAGTCATGTCTTGTTTGTTAATTTTATTGCCCATGTCCTGGGGGACGAGCGAACCTTCATTCCGCGCTATTAAATATGCATGCGGGATGCTTGTATTGGTGTCCGGCGGCACAACACAGTACAACGCTTCGTTCATATACCACTGACTGTTACATGTCATGCTGTCCCCAAAATGCAACACATTGGATGTAGTCACTTTAAAGTCTAATACCTTACAAACAAATTATATAGTGTTGAAATTGTATTAATGACGTCTCGGTTGTATGCTTTCAACACCACACATCCCTGTGTTGCATGGATTAAAAGTAAGGTCTTGTTTTCACACGTCTTGCGTCGTATGTCAACCAACAGTAGGATGAGCTTCTGACTACTGCTTTCACTAAAGACCGTCGAGGCACATGTTAAATTTTGACGACGTTGTTGTTGTTGATATTTTCATTATTTGTCCTGTCAAAACTGACCGGGACGCGACCGGTACACGATAAATTACGACACACGAAAAATGAGAATTATCAGTGAGTATCTTGTCAGAATTTGTCAGGAATGGATACTTAAAACAAAACCTGATGTATTTTGTCATAAATACTGGAATTTATTGTTGGCTTCCTATGACAAAATAGTGAAATATTCAGCAATTTCAGCCGAATTTAGTGCCGGTCGGTAGAGCTTTAGCAAGGCAAAGTCCCGGTCGGGTAGCGCCGAGTGCCGGCAGGCCCGACCAGCACTGACCGGCCTAGTGACAACGCTGTTAGGGCCAATGATTTTCCGTTTCAAAAACGTGCAAATTCCGTTTTTGAAAAACATGAATTCTGTTTCAGACAAAATAAATTCCGTTTCATGTTCTTTAATAGATAAAAGGTTGTTAATGCCCTGGGAATCGATTATACACATAACTTTTCTCAATTGTTTGCCTGATTGTAAAAACTTTTAAAAACTTTTTAACAAAAATAATTGAGATGCAGATCGTAAACTATTTTTTTTAAATCAACAACCGATTCAGTTCCGGAGTTGGCAATTTCTAAAACGTAATGCACTGACTCACTGACTAATCGCTGCAACAAAAAAAAGAAACATGTAACAGCCGTTGCACTACAGTATTATTGCATATGACGTCACCGTGTTCTTCTCTTCCACACAGAAACAAATTGTCAGCCATTTTGTTTTCGCTTTGGCGACAAAATGTTCAAAGTTTATGGTTGATTTTAGACCTTTCCGAGATGAAAAATGAATGTGTGTGTTCATATAGAGCGTAGGTGAGCTAGTTTGAGTATAATTGTTGATAACAGGGAGGGAGAAAATGCAATTTTGGTGAAAAAAATGTAAAGATCGTGCCGTGAATGTGATGATTTTGCCCTCTGTCTAACGTGTATTCATTTGCATGTACATAAACATCTGGTCGAGTCAACGGTACGATCTCGTAACTTTTTACGGTCTGATTTCGGATGCTTTTTTAGTTTAACAAAAAGAAGCTTAATAAAGAATGCAGTGATCAATTTCAATAGGTTTGGCCTTAAAAACAAGACAAAAACCTACGTTTTTGTCACTATATTTAAAAAAAAAAAATTACTTCAAACTCAAAAATCCCGTTTTCCGTTTCAAAGGGCAGATTAAGCGAATTCCGTCCGTTTTGCGCGATCGCGGAAAATCATTAGCCCTACACCACGACATGATACATGTACATGAAACACCTACAGTTAGATTTGTCCAAAATTGAATTTAAGCAAACATCATAAATGCACCATGATACTGAAACTTATGTGTGAATTTAAAGTGACATCATTAAAATAACATTCAAAAATACCCAGGACAGTTTATCCATTCTGAATGGTTGAGAGGACATCACATGGCCATGTTTAAACATGTGATATAAACACAGTCAGGAGTGTTTAAACACAGACTGACAACTTTTTGTCAAAGAGGGCAGATTTAGCACTAACCAGGCACATTTATTTTGCGCAAGCTTGAAAATTGCGTGCGATAGTTTAAAACTTAAGCGCGAAAGTTAGAAACTTGCGCGACGCGGTTTTCCTACACGCATAGAAATTCAACGCAGAGTCGAGGTGAGCTGAGGCTAAACTGTCAGATTTGTTCTAAAATTTTGCAAGGTTTTGGGATATTTTAGGGAAAAGGTATTGAATGGGAATCAAAGTGTGTTTAATCGGTTTTAAACTAGCAGTTTAAATCCGCCGAGGCCTGGTTCTTGATAACTTACCTCAACTTCATCTCAATAAAATGATCAAGAACCAGGCCTCGGCAGGTTTAAACCATTAGTTTAAAACCGATTAAACACACTTTGATTCCCTTAATTAAAATTACAAATGTGGGCGTTTCATAAACTATATGAATGACATAAACAACTTAAATGCTGGTTCACTCATTCCTACAAACATTTTTGTTAGTGCACAACTATTTTGAAGAGAAACAAAAACAATTTAAAATTCCAAACAAAAGAACTTACATTCATCATAAAAACCATAGATTCTGTTAATACTAGCACATTCGTGATTGCCTCGTAACAGGAAGAAGTTTTCTGGGTACTTGATTTTGTATGCTAATAGCAAACAGATTGTCTCCAGGGATTGCTTGCCACGGTCAACGTAATCCCCCAGAAAGAGGTAGTTGGCTTCTGGTGGAAACCCACCATACTCAAAAAGTCGCAAAAGATCATAGTACTGGCCATGTATGTCACCTGAGATAAACACAAGAAAACACACAAACACAAGGTTATATCATCAGTATGAATTATTACATTTCCTAGTAGTCAAAAAGTGATAGTTAATCATAAAGCAGAAATTGTAAAAAGAATAACATTGCTCTAATCAGTGTTCTCCACAAACTTTTTTTGTTGGGAGGGCAGTATGATGTCATCGGACGGGTGCCCATTGGTTTGACGTCATCAGACAGTGACCCAGGGATCTGATAGGCCGTTTAAAAAAAACCCCGTACTGTGAGCGCAAGCGCAAAAGCTTGCGAGTGCGAAGCCTATACAGCGTGAGGTCAAGGGCCCGCTGAAGGGCCAGGGAAAAATTTAAGTCTATGCTCTGTGATGATAGGGCTTCTTGTTGTCTGATTTGAGCAATTTCTGTTATGTTTTTGATACATGCTTGAGACTGCTCCTGAAGACGAGCAAAGTATACTGTTCAAAACGTCGAGACCAAACCGGCTCTTTTCAGAGCCAACACTCCTCCCAAAAGAGATTTTACACATGGTTGTACCCGCAAGTTTACTACTATTTATAGTTTAGTTACTTCTTTGAGTGTATTGTTTAATTTATTTTGTCCCCTTTTGTGTAAAATTTAGGAGGGCTGCCCAAACCCACATGTGGAGAACACTGCTCCCAACCCTTTGATTATTGAACAGGTTGTGTTCTAGATCAAACTGCTCAATGACTTGAGTCCTGGGCCCAATTTCACACATAAAATTGGCACTCAAGATAGCAGAAAAGGCCATGCTATAGGCTATGTTTACATATTTTACAAGTTAACCACTTCACTTTTTTTTAAAAGTTTTTTCATATAAAACTGCAGCTTTTGTGCATTAAAAGGTAGCCTCCTCAGTTAAACAAAATGATAATAGTCAGAGTTCTGTTGCACTGTTGCTGATATTTTTGACTGGCCAGCCGGACCACTTGGCAAGGTGTTTCAGCTGGTCCGCCGCCGTTTCAACTGGCATTTGGCCAGCGGACCACCGCTAAGGTCGAACCCAGCCATACAAACATCATCTCAAAGTTTCTCCTAGGTCATACATTTTGTAAAAAGCGTCAATCGTGTGTTTTCGTTGGTTTCAAATATATCTTTCGCTGATTGTGAGGCAATAACAGGTACCAGTTTCCCATGGCCTGCGATTTCAGTAGTGCCGCGCCACTCATTGGTTTGTGTACAAAATTGCAGGTAATACACACGGTCCAAGACACATGCATTTTTTTGTCAGTAGACTTTCAAAAGTTTTCACGTGTGTATCTCAGGCATGATAATCGGCGATGATGAAAAAAAAAAACATGTCCGGATTTTGGGCAAGGTCCAGAAATTAGGCACGGTGACCTGAGTGTCAGCACCGCACTTGGAGAACCCTAAAATTCAAAGAACATTCAAGAAAAAAAATAAAAAATACTCAAAGAACAATGATGAAATCATAAAAATAATTGACATATCTTATCTTAAAGAGCTCCCAAAAAATGTCAACGATTCTCAACACATGTGTGTCGAACTCGACCATAAACACATTGTCTTGAAGTTTCTCCTGAGTCACAGGTCAATGCGTAAATTTACCTTCAGCCATAAAACACTTTAAACGTATCGGAGAAATGGCGCTTTTGCCAATGAAGGTGCGTACTGATCCATACAAAACACCGCGCATTGTTGTCAGTAGACTTTTCAAAGTCTCAACACATGTACCTTTGTTGCAGCAGTAAACTATTACATTCTAACAATTTTATAAACCGCATTATGATTGAAGCGAGGAATTAGAGAAGTCTACACACATCCATTGATCTCGCTGCACACGCGATGCACATGGAAACCGGGCGGCAATTGTTATCACGCCGTTCTTTTTCACGAACGGTATGTTGATCCGCAATATACAATTACGAAGGTAAACTTACAAATTTCTGATTAGAGAAGAGGGATTAGCGAAATCCAAATGTATACCCCCTACAACTCACCCCCCAAATTTTATATCAAATTCACACTAAACTCGAAGACCACAAATCTGAAAGGAAAAAAAATACGGAATAGACTGTGCAAGTCTCGCGCGTATTGGAACGAGAAAACACGTCAAAGGAAGAACATATTTTTTTCTGAAATCAAATCTGTGTTTTAAATGACAAAATCTGAACAACAAAAATACTTAAAACAATTTTTATAAAATTAGTTTTAGCTTTTATAATAAATACACAAATAATGTGTTAATTATTATTAAGAATAATTAAAACTCTGGGACAAGGATGCTTATTTGATCTTAACTTTTTAGAATCCCCTTACGCGGATTCGCAAAGGTCACACCGGTGTAAAGTTAACGCTTGGCGCAGTTTATGGAGGACACTGACGCCTCAACAACCATAGACTGCAATAAAAAGGCCTGGTGTTGCAATTACAGCATCTGGCAATTATCCTCGCGCATCCAAAACAAGCGTTTACGTAAGTTTTGTTATCGGGGATGAGCACAAAATTCTGAATTTTTTGCAGTAACCGGAAGCTGAGGTCAAGTTTAATTCTCGGGTTTTCTTCGTATTGTTGAATTGATTTTACTTTCATATTTGTTATTACTAAGTTTCCCAACAACATATATAATTTTCATAGTCATAAACTACGTTAAACTAAAATAATTGATGCAACAAAATCTCGCCCACGTAAAACTCCATATGGTTGGGACCACTATGGTCCCGGAAGTTCGAATGAGCGCGAAACTTGCACAGTCTATTCTGGTTTAAATCGGAAGATTCTCATGCCTGGTATTCTTAAGGCCTAACAAAGTTAATGCTGTGTTTATGGTAACAGTCTAAAAAAATCCAGGATAGTAGGTCAAGATAAATAATAATCCAACCTCCAAAACCCTTTAAGGTTATGCATTTCACATTTTAACTAACATATGTAGGTAGCTACAGTATGAAGCACTTAGTTGGAGCATCACTGGCCCCTGTATGGGAAACAAGCGTATGCAGCCGGGTACCAATCACTTCTGCTGCTGCCGCCTCCCAGGTTTATCGTAAACTTGGTTACAGGTTGAATGGCTTCTGACTAGCATCCCAGAACAAAGATACTGACAAAATAGAGAGACCACATTAGGGCTAGATAGCTCAGTTGGTAGAGCACCTGCACGTTAATCAAGAGGTCCCAAATTCAAGTCCTGCTCCAGTTTAAAAAAAAAGTTGTACAACCCCAAATTAAAATAAATTTAATGTTTCTTGTAAGAGTTAACTAAACAAATTCTCATTGCGCACTTGTAAATGGATTTCAGCAAATATTACTTCAAAAAATTAGTTAGTGGCCTGACGTTTCGACCCTAGCAGAGTCTTTCTCGAAGACTATCGAGAAAGATTCTGCTAGGGTCGAAACGTCAGGCCACTCACTAATTTTTTGCATTTATACTACAGGTCCTTTTGGTTGGTAAGCAGTTTGCAACAGCTAATTCTATTTTCTTGAATATTAATTCTTTATTTTTCTTATTCAAGTATATACGTTTAAAAACTCTGGTTGACATGAAAACTCTAATATTGTTAAATAAAAAGCAAAAGCAAATAAGTGTATTAGAGATAGACACTATTCAAAGATGTTTCAATTAATCTGCTTAAATTTTTGTGGAATTCCAAAATAATTTGGGATATTTGAGTGTCAGCAAATATTTATAACTATTTATATCTATAACAAGAATTTATTTCCACAACCCCCCAAAAATATTTACCACTTACCACATATTTTTAGGGGTGCCTCTAATTCCAACAGGATTGGTTGACTGAGAAAGATTTCTCTTGATTTTAAACACAGTCCTCTGATCTCTGCTTCTGTTAACTGTACATTCTTTCCTGGACGAGATCCTCGAACTGTAAATAGAAAAAGAAAAAAAAGGAATGTGATACTTTTATCAAATCTTTTGGGCTATTATCCCGTATTACTGAGTTGTCAAGGTATCTGATCAACACCAAACGATATTGTTTTAGAAATACTGAAATAACAAGTGCTCAAGATATATCTGATCAACACCAAACTAATTGTTTCAGAAATACTGAAATAACGATGCCCTTGATTTTCAATTTCAATCCCACAATCTTAACAAAACCTTTACTGCATGTGCTGAAAGCCTGTACCCACAAAACCAAACTGTGATAATACTCGATATAATACTTAAAACCATCTTTGAGCTTATGACATTTATGAGGAGAATACAACAATCCCAGTTATCCGTTCAGCTGATGCAGTGTATTTACATTGTTAGCGGTTTCCAGCATGCAGTTTCCAGCCCGGCTGTGGAAGTGTAGCAAACAAGAGATTCCCACCCTCTACTGGCAGCTCATATAAATGGCAGCAAAGAGCTCCAGCCAGTGGTAAACTTCTGATAAACTGCAACTTTGTGTTTACACATCTATGCAAATTCAGGTTAGTTACGCACTGGTTAACAACTACATGTATCGGAAATGTACTAGACTGGTCATGTGGGTCCCTAAAATCAATTGTCGTTCAAATCAAGTGTATCGTGGGTATTTTCATTAAGTACATGTATCAACCATGACAACTTCTTTGAGCTGATAACAACAGTAAGCTTTTTTTATAAGTTTTATTTTGAAAAAAAGTTATTTTTTTATATACTATTATTAAAATAGAAAGACAATAAACAGAGTGTTCGTGTTTTGTGTTCTAAACAAAAAATGTTTTAGCTCCATCAGAAAAGTTCCTGGTAATTCCGAATACCATGGTATTTGATGTATTATTTTTAACATTAATTATTTTATACCATGGACCCCAATCCCAGAAACCAACAAAAATTGTATTTGGTGCAAAAATGTGCATTCCATCTATATGCACACATACATGGATGTCATCAGCAGTGTTTAAATTCTACGGTTATAGTCAGACACTGTTCACATTGTTTTGAATGATAGGTGCAATATGCCAGCCTGCTATACTTGTATGACATGCTGGCTTTTAGGGAGCCAGCCTAGATTGGCAAAGCCAATATGAAAACAATAACAGCCTATTTTCAGAGCCATGGCCTTAACTTTATATTGCAAACCATGCTCCCAAAAAATTAATATTTATTTAATGATTATTTTATCTAATAAATCATGCTCGAGAATGCAACTTAACTTTTGCTCCAATTCTGGAGCAGAATGTTATATAATAATCTTGATCCCAAGCAAGCAGTCATTGGCCTATTGAGTTCCCAATTCTCAGGGATTATATGAGCACGGTAGTAGAGAGAACACGGTTACAACAAGGTAATTTTGTCGGCCCGTTACGAGCAAAGCATTGTTTTCAACCCTTTTGTAACGAGAAAAATAAAAAAACCAACAAAGGAAATACCTTTAACAGCCTGAAAATGGTTATTTATGGCTTGTAAGACAGTCAATAGAGGTGCTAACTGGACGCTATCGCTAGCAATACTAATCCGAAACTGGAGTCATGAGTCAGCAAGTAGGTTGTCAATTCCAAACTCCGGACAATGGTGGGATTAGGAGGCTCGCATGTTTCAAACAACTGAGCAGATTCCATACTAAGTCAGCATTCATCAATTCATGTGAAATCTTCAGAAAAGATACTGATCCATCGAGTTTTACAAGTGCATGATGTGCATTTTCAGCAGAAAAAAATCCACCGCAACTGAAAAGCTAAAATATTTGCGTGATCAATATTAAATGCAACAGCAAGATTTCCCTGGTATCCCGCGTTATCAATGAACCATCTAGCATTACACTGGTGGTTACCAATGAAAATCAAGATTTTATTTGTTGACTGCTGCGACTGAAGTTTTTCACAGAAACTTTGCTAAACAAGAACAGAAAGTTAAAATCTCAGACATTTTTTCAATCATGTAAAATGTCAATTGATTTTATAAATTTACTTTCAATTTAAAATAACTAAATTAAAACATTTTTATTAGCCCAATTTTGTGCTCGTTTGCTTTTGTGCAAGTAAATTTAATAAAGTTTCGCCGCACGGAACGTCCAAGTTTTCTTCACACATGTACACATGCACACACAGTAAAAATACATACAGAGCTTGCTGAACAGCACAATCAGCCAGTGGAAAAATTTGTTTCTCACCAAGTAGGAATTCAACAGCCAATAGCAACATTCCTTTCAGGTTATTATGTAAGTTGGACAGTCCACTGTGTCTAGTTTTCACCTCCTTGGATAGATCGCCCATGTACTGTGTGGTATGGCTATGCAGACTTACTGTGTAGGCACGTTGAACTGGTTTGCAGCCAGACTACATGTTTCTTGGACTCACATGTAGATGATGGTTTGTTTATTTCGACTGAACGTCAGTGATTTGGGGTTTTACAACTATCTAAACTGATGCCTCCTGCTAGCAAAGTGTGAAAGACCCGGCGGCATTGAATATAGGGAACGGGAGTTTATCCGAGTTGAATAATGACACAAGACACAGGTGTGGTATATTTTTTAATAACTACTGACAATAAGCAGTAAAATCGACGATTAAACATTCGTAGAGAGGAACATGAAAAAACTATTCCGCGCCAGTGTACGATGTAATAAACTACAGCCTGTATAATCACATGGATGCAGCACTTTGCATGATTTAACAACAAGATTTACCATGGAGGTAGAAATGGTTTTTACGCATCAACGATTGCCGAACAAAGCCCCCCGTTACAACCCACGAACGTTGAGCAGGTTGCTTGGCACATCTACGTGGCCCCGCAAATCTCTTACGGGGCCCACGGTACTTTTCTCGGGGGTCCCCGTACACTCGCGGGTATTTTGCGGGGGTCCCCGCCACGTACTCGTTATCCCCCGCGAGTTACCCGCGGGGATTTGGAATTACTTGTAGCCGGTACTGTATATCGACATATCGGTGATATTTACCCGACGATATATCACCCGACGATATATCACCAGTCAAAATTTACGATATCGTCCAGGGCTACATGCAACGCTCAATGAGAGTTTAGGGAACACGTAGAGCCTATTTTTGGCGAGATCCGGTTTAAAATGAGAATTCCAGGTGCATAAACGTAAATGACAAAAAGTTTTGAATAGGAATTTGTACATGTACCTCTATGAGGTTCATGGAGCCGATAGCGGATCGGACCTCATAATTCTAGGAGAATGCAACGGACATGACGGAGGAGTCCAGGGCTCGCCCTTAACACTAGCCCTTCGTACATTGTCTAGTAAAAAATGCTATGGGCTAGTAAACACCACTTCTCAACTTGCCCTGTGGGCTACTAAAAACTGTGCAACCTACTTGTTTAAAATGCTTACTTCTTCCTTTTCAGATGTGAATAATTAATGTATAAAATGTTTTAATCTTTATTGAGTGTGTGGATATAACTTCATTTGATCATTAATTTGGTTGTGATTGTTAACATTAACACATCAAAACATTACATTTATGGCAATTCCTGTATAAAATCTGGGCTACTAAAACTTCCTGGGGGCAAGTAAAATGCAGTTTACTGGCCCGACGGGCTACTTTACAAAAAGCTTAAGCGCAAGGCCTGGAGTCCAACCTGGGCTAGCCCTGGTAGGACGTCAGTCAGTGCCTGCACTGACGTCCTGGGTATAAAGCTCCTCTACAATGTGAAAATATTTTGAGCTAATGTTTTTTCATATTTTTACCTGATTTGAGAAGCTAAAACTCCATTCATACATTCTTGGTGTCCTTTTTGATGAGCTCACAACTAACAAATACATCCATGGATGACAATATTCAACAAATAATTATCATATTTATACCTGATGGAGGAAGCTAAAACTTGGTTCACATATTCCTTATGTCCGGAATTCCAATCCGGCGGGGTTCAGAAGTGTTACTTTTATCCCGGGGTGACATTATTTGAGAAAATAAAATGAAAATGTACGTCTCTCTTGTAAAACTTCCGGTCTATTGTTGCGAGTGAAGACTTGCGAGATCGATCATCCCTGGAAACGAGGTTGACCAAGTTCGTTTGTGCAGTTCATTCTTCCTGCGCGACGGCCGGGGATGTTATAAATGTCGGGCATGCGCGCATATAGCCACGCGGGCATTTGGTACACGATGACAACAACGATAGTACAGAACTCCGACTTAATTTCCGAAATAATGTCACCCATGGATAAAATTGTTATTTGTGGACTCATCTAAAGTGTATTTTAGGACGCAAAGAATAAGTGGAGAAATTTCCAGCTTCTGAAATCAGGTAAAAATATTTTTAAACATTAGTTGACCATTTTTTCGCATCGTAGAGAAGCTTTATACCCAGGACGTCAGTGCAGTGCAACGGATACTGACGTCCTACCAGGGCTAGGCATTACATAAAATTTACACAACTTAATACCTGCAAAAACGTTTCATCACCGACGACTATTTAGAGAAAGGCCACTAATGAGTGTAATACTATACCTAGTCCACTTTTACAACTACATGTACTTAGAACTACTACTACTAGTACTACAGTAGTCCTGGCTACAGTTGATAACTTCTCGTCATTGTACCGATCGGTACATTCATTATGACTCTTATGAGTAAGCCAACAATTTATGAGTGGATCTTACCTTCTAATAACCGCTGTATAACACTGTCAACATTAATTTTATCTGCATCAGCCATTTGAATAGCTTCTTAAATTCAATAAGATGTGGGTTAATAAATTTGAAATTCTCAAACAATCAGGATGACGGTTGATGAACATGTAACTAGTTCAATTATCGTACTGTCCAAAAATTATTAATCTTTGAAGATGGCGACGGGAGATTTGAGTGCGCATGCGCGCAAGTAAAAGCATTACAGCAGCAGGACGCAAGCGCAGTATCGCATTGTAACATCGAAATGTTTCCTTGACACCGCGGCGTCCGCGTTCAGAGCTAGTCTTGGTGCAAGATGTCCCTGTTCTGTATTTTCACTGCTGCCATTAGAGTGCGCTATCACTCCACGAACCCGCTTATAGGGTGCACCACACTAAATGAGCCAGAATTCATGCGCCAAGCCGCCAATCTACTTATCATAATTTGTAAACCCTATTTTAATTATAACTTTTTGGGGGTCATGCAATTAATAGATTGTGTAAATATAAGAATCTATCACAACCTGGGGGTTCTGTGCTTCAACTTTTGAGGAGACTTGATAAATTTAGGCGTTAAAGTTGGCCCTATTTGACCGGGGAAGTGGAGAAGTAAGTGCTTGTCGAAAACTGGCAGCAAGTCGGTATTGGAAAGAAGAAAAAAAATCGTGTTTTTTTCTTCTGGGGTAGTTAGCAAAAATTTGAAACGGCTGACCTGCCAAAAATTAAAAGAATTCTGAATTTTAGTTGTCCGGAAATATGTCTGTTTGGTTTTCAAGCTGAGGCTGAGAGACTTACACGATTTTTTTGAGTATTTTTGAATATATAATTATCATTTAGCATTGGCTCCTATGGGAGATTATTTAGAGTGGTGCGCCAAACCCACAAACTGCTATATTAGACCATCCATGGAGGAAGAAAAATGATTAGACCGTGGGATGATTCTCCAAATTTTGCTTTCCAGTAGTCTACCCGGCCCGCACAACTACATATATTTGGGCTTAAAATTCGTAGGAAATTCTACTTATCACGTCACTAAAGTCGTCAAACCCAAAACTTGCACATTTAGGATTTATTTGCGAAAATGTATTAGCCACCGGTAGAGGGCGCTAAATTGGCTGTTTGGGAGTCTGACTCAGAAGGACTGGGCAAGTCTATAAATCTGGATCGAAACCATGAGGGAAACGAAACAGATGTTCGTGTGATACAGATTATCTCTTCTCCAGTAATTCGTGTTAAACAAAATGAACGTCGCCAATCAAGACTAGTTTTTGTACAAAACAAATGCCTCTAATTAAAAAGAAATCACACATTATGGAGATTGGCTCCCATTTGCGTGCACCCCTCCGCTTGTTAAAAAATTCTGAGCGCTTGTATTGCGCTTGTAGGGCGCTTAGTACGCGCATGGAGGAAGGAACTTCTTCCACGCGCGTGTGGAAATGCAAGTATTTCGACGCGATTCCATTTTAAATGAATCATGTATAGATAGGTTGCAGTCATAGAGTTATATAGAAGAACTAGAGGGCACACTGGCAATACTGCGTGCACAAACGCGCCGGGACCGCAAGGAGACACGACCGCCATTTAATAGAGGGCAAAATTGAGTACGAAGTATACGATGTGCGTATGGTAAATGCACGCATCACGCGCTCGGTGTTCATGTTGTTATTTTGCGTACAGTAAAGTAATGGTAGTGGTACTTAAAACATGGCCGAACCACCCGCGCGACGAGTCACGTAACTTGGCTAGTGCGCCCTCTAGTTCTTATATATAACTCTATGACTGGGAACTATCTATTTACACTGTCACTCTAAACTGCATATTATTATAGTTAAACTGCATAGAGTTAGAACATCACAAGATCAAAGACGAATGAGAGGGGACCAGTTGCTCTTTGACTTTAGGCCTTATTTGCGGGTTACCATACCAAGTTGAGCGTGCGCGCAGAGTGGATCTGCCACAGGCCTAATGAAATATGCAGTATATGAGCACATTTTAATGAACCAATTCCAGGGGTTATGAGCATAGAGTTATAATTATATAAGAACTTGTTTCTGCACCATTAACTACCGGCACCAGACCTCCTAAATATCATCACCACACAAAAGAAACACATGTTAACATGTTCACAACGTGGCCACAACGTGTTCACAACGTGGCCGCCTTACGTAGGTATACCCGGTGTACGAGTGTCTATTGTACGACTGTTTTCACACTTGTAAGTTGTAGTTGATTTGATGCATGGAAGAGTCACGTAATATGCTAATTTTGCCATACACGCGGAAAAAAAATGGCGTCCGCGCGTCCATAAAAGTGGTCTCACAACAAAATCGCATGCACAATGGGACACTCAGCGTTCTCCGGGTTCTATTTCTATGAGGAGACCATTGATCTACATAATGTAGATCAATGGAGGAGACACAAGCGCCATTTTGTAAAGGGCAAAATTGAGTACGAAGTACACAATGTGCGTATGGTCAATGCACGCATCACGCACTCGGTGTTCATGTTGTTGTTTTGCATACAGTAAAGTAATGGTAGTAGTACTTGAAACATGGCCGCACCACCCGCGCGACGAGTCACGTAACTTGGCTAGTGCCATTGATCTACATTATAGTCACTATAATGTAGATCAATGGCTAGTGCACCCTCTAGTTCTTCTATACTATAATGATCGCATAGAGTTATCTTCTATATGAACGTTAAATCGCCATCTTGGATTAGAAGCGCGCCATCTTGGAATTAGAAGCGCGTGTGCGCGATGTAAGGAACGATTTCTGTTTACATCGTGCACCTGCACCATCACACGGATACAGAGAAACAAACGGGAAAACGCGCATATACAGAAATTATTGAAACAAAGACACGTTTATAAGAAATATTGGAAAAGAGAAACCCACATTTCTTTTAAGAAATAGAGAAAACAGGAATTCAAGTAATAAATCAAAACAAACAAATATTATTATGCATTTTAGGAGCACAGAAGCATCATTTCCTTACAAAGAAACCAGTGCATTACTTAGGCCTATTATACTATTAGTCACTTAACCCTTGGTATTTGCATGAAAGTACGCAAGCGCAGCGGTCCCCACTCCAGCATGCAGCGCCCAAAAAAGAGCACGCAGTACTAAAATGAAGCATGTCGAAGTTAAAGTGTAAAATTAATATTCATGTGTTTTTAATAATTTTCTTTTTGGGGAGAGTTTCTTTTTCAAGGCACAGTACACGTGTGGTAATAGAGCCTACCGATTGTGTTAATCCTATATAAATATGTATGTACATAAAAAACATTTACACAGTGCAAGATTTATTTATTTATTATGTCTCCTGTAAATTTGTCTATTCGTCTTTTGATAGTTGAAGTACATACATAACTTATGAAATATATTTCTGTATGATATGTTTTTTACGTTATTTATCCTCAACAAAAATGTATTCGTTGGATACGAATGGATTCGTTGTTTAAGGATTAAGCCTAATTTTTTTTAAATAAGTAATAGGGCCTAATTTATTTTGTTTACCTTTTTTCAATAAGACGTAGCCGGCCCGGGTGCGAATTTTTTTTCCCCAAACTTTTTTTTATTTACCTTTTTTATATATTTTATTTCTTTCCAACATCCGCATTCCGATCGAAAAATAAAATTCAAAATCATAACAAAAAAGGGTCATCATAGCAATGTCGTTTGGGGAAAAAAAATTCGCGGCCCGGGTACCACATTCACTAATTCAGTGCTATCCGCACTTCTGCAATACAACGGCAATAAAGCAGGCAGAGGATCGAAACAGAGAAAAGCAGAAACTATAGTCTGAGAAGGCTAGAGGAGAAAAGCATCAAGGTAAAGAAACTATTTCTTCATTACTTTTTTCCTCCCGAAGAATTACTTTGCGTAACTTTCTTTTCTTTTTTAAAGAAAGAAAGAAAAAAAAAACATTTGCATTTCAATAACAAACCTGTTTATTTTGGCAAGAAGTTGGAAGAAGATAATGAAAGAAAAAACACCCTTGTGAGCTGTCAGATGCCTGAGAAAGGCTTCATGCCCGAAGCCTTTTTCAGATTCAAAGTATTGGGTAAAAAATCCTCTAAAACTACATAATACTACTTCAAATGTGGTCTTTTCTAACAATGTTTTGTAATATCTAAAGCTCTCCGGTGCTAATTTTTATCAAGTAAGTTTTATGGTCTTTAAGTAATTAGGTACGAGTTGACTTAGTAATTGGGTATGAAGTGACGCCACATGGATATGAGATGACTCGAATTCTGTGAACTTCATGTTGCCCTAAATACATTTTAAGAAATAATATTGTAGCGAGCAGGGGTGAGCAGAGATTGATGCTGCAGTCTCTGTGTAAGATAGACTGACAATGTAAGTACATGTAACTTAATTGTGATCATTCGAAGAAGAGAATCGGAGAATCAGAGAATCAGAACTGTCTCCGAGTCATAATTATTTAATCGTTTCTCGTTATATTTAATTTTAGTGAATCATAAACCAATAAGAAGTCCTTGACCGCGACGGCGCGTTACAATATTTATCTTTTTGTTGTCTGACATTTTTTTGGAGAGTAGCTGCTACTGTGAAATCTGGCAACTTTGGATGTGTATCTGCAACCAAGGAACAATAGAGTTGATCTGATTTTTTGTTATTATATAAATTGTGTTACCAGCTTGTTACTCCATGCTGTTGCTTTTCTTATTGCAAAATGTAAGAATAGTGATGCCAGTGACAACAAGACAACTGAAGGTGAACCACATCCCAAAAGGTTGCTAGGCTCAGGTGATTCTGAAACGCATACTATTACAAGATTCCAGTATAAATAGTTCTGTTTGAAATACTGTCAAAGCCAAGAAAGTAGAGTTAAAGGCCCAATTTCAACTTTAATTGTAAGAACTAAACTTACAGCATGAGTTTTAAATAATATTAAGGTTAGACAAGTATGTGGAAGATCCGGAATTATCTTCAATACTTTTATTGTTTTGTTTTGACAGATAACCAAAGATTTCCACTGGTGCAAAAAATATATTAGAGCAAGCTAGTCGAAACGTTGAGACCAAAAAGAACTCACTCCGCGGCAGTGCAGTTAATTACGAGAAGTCCCCCCATCCACAAAGCTTAGAGTAGTAGTCCAGGCCGATTTCAACCTCCCGCTCAGGTAATAGTTATAAACAAGACAGCTCTTTTCAGAAGTGAGAAGTCTCCCGAATTCCGAAAATCTACTCTGCGGTACGGTAGTAGAACAATGACAAGTTCTCTAAGAACAAATCTACACAGCAAAGTAGATATTTATACACATGGTGTTACCGCAAACCGAATATACATTGATACCTCACCATGCAATGCCTCAAAAACCATATAATATGTAAATAGCCATGATGTCCTCATCATTTTTACAATTTCAAGCAGAAATACAAGAAGAGGATTTTGCACAAGTACAATGTGTAACTAAGCTTTTGGCTTACCAAAATGTACACCTTAAATAAATGTGCAACAATTTCTTTGAGAATTAAATTGATCCATCAGGTACTGTGGTAGCAGCAAGGCAGTTTGGAAAATAGATTTATATTATTTTCAATCAATTTGGTAAAAACTCTGTGTGTATTTTGAGACACTATAGATAGGCTACATGATCATCAATCTATAAATTGTGTGTAAATTTACATGCAAAGAAGGTACATTGATGGACAAAGGTTCTGGGCTTGCTTTTGTGCTCAAAACCAATGATGACTAGTGGAAAAAGTTGGGAAAACAAACAATGAGTAAACCAGTGAGAGGTCACAATGGTGTTTGTTTTACATTGTTTGAATTGTTGTATTTGGGAATTTAACAAGTGAGGGTAACAATTAATGCTCAATATTAATAGTAACAAAGACATTATTACTTTTTAGCATCTTTCTATTGTTGTCTATTGTTTTTAATGTCTTTATAGACTTATTGTAAATTATTATAGATTTTTAATATATGGCCAGGGATATTGGAATTGAAGGCCTTCGGGCTACAGTTTTTTGGTAAACTTTTTTAATTCCAGGCATATGTCCCTGGCTTTTGTTTTGTTTATGCTTGTATTTTGTATGTGTTTTTATGCCGAATAAATAATAATAATAATAATAATAATAATAATAATAAATAATGTTTTGTAAAATTTTTAAAATGTTTGTAAACAAACAATTGTTTATTGAAGTGTGACATATGAAAGGAAGGAATAAAAAGAAATCCATGAGAACGTTCAAATGTGTATCACTTTTCAGCAATATTATTCTGTGTCAAATTATTTGTTTAATTTTAATTTAATTTAGGTCTTTCTAAGTTATATAGGCTTTAATTGGTAAATGAATAAAATGAGGTCCAGAAAGTTTGTTGGTGACAGTAAACTTGAAACCATTGCAGTGTTTATTAAATAAAATCATGGGGGAAATCATTGACTTACAAAATAAGAAACATTTTCAATGTTTTCCAAGTATGTTACATAACATAAATTACTTGAGATCTGGGCGAAAATTATTCAAAAACCTGTAAAGAAAAGAAAATAGTCGGGGTAACTTCCCTATTCATTTGTGCACTAGTGATTTCCCAATAGGGTTTGTGCACTGTTCTCCAGTTTTGAACAACAGAGGGCGCTATTTTCCTATAATTATTTTCTAATTAGGATAACTCATTAGTGTGCAGGTTTTGCCCTTGACGAATTTCACATGTTATTCAGGACTCTCATAAGTACATCTGGGCAAAAATTCAGGTAGTGTTAGAGGGTAGACTACTACAAAATTCAAAAACTAGAGTGACGAGAGGTTATCGATACGGCGCGCTGCCCGTGATTTTTTTTTTCTGCAGCATACTTCGTCAATACAGTCAACAGTTAAGAGATGGCTGTTCTTCCCTATCCCTTAACTGTTGACTCCATAGCCGACGTGTGCTGCAGAAAATAAATTTGCGCGCTGCCCATGGTAGCAAGGCTCACCGCTTTTGTAACTCTGTAACCATGGCGCAAGTTTTGTGTGGTGGGTGGTACCTGGTCGGTGTAATGGGTTGTGTGATGATGGATGGTGACCGACATGCATCATGATTCATGTGCGTAGTTATTAAAGTTCACGTTTAATCTTTAAAATAATTAGGTTGGAGAATATTATTGTTACCAGCTGTAACTCCTAAGAAGAAAAGAATGCCAGGTAGGTATATTTGATCATTGAATGATGGGTCACCAAATACGAGGCATACAGACGTATGAAAGCTCAACCACGATCGACAACCATGCACGGTCTGTGGTGGAAGGTTGGTTAGTCCTCTTTGCCGATGGGCAGAACTCTCAATTGTCTCTTAAATGTAGCCACATTTGGTGCTGAAATTAGTGACTTTGGCAAGTTGTTCCAATTTCGTACCACTCTATTTGAGAAGAAGTGGCCTGCCAATTTTGTTTTTGTACGCCCGACAAATAACTTTTGTGAATGTCCTCTCACTCTCACTCTCACTCTCAGATCTTTGTGGGGGAGGGGAGAAGAACTTGTCAGCTGGAGTCTTGTATAACCCATTATGGCATTAACATATTTGTAGGTTTCAATCAGGTCTGTTTTTGTCCTCCTCTCATGCAAAGATTCCCACTTAATATCTTCGTTGCACAGGCGTAGGCATTTTTTCTGCACCTTCTCTAGTACCGGTATTAGTAATTTCATATTTCCTTTGGTTAACGGGCTCTAGGCAGCGGACGATGCATACTCCAGACCCGGTCGGATGAGAGAATTATATGAGATGGAGACTTTCTCCTCGTCAAATCCGGTGAAGCATCTTCTGAACATGGCAATCTTCTGCCGAGCCTTTTTCACAATATCTTGGATGTGCTTTGTTGGTGATAGGAGGGTGTTACAAACTTTGATACCCAAGTCCTTTTGTTCCTCAACCTCCTGCAGGAAAACTCCATTCAATGAGTAATGGTAATCGAGGGCTTTCTTGATGCGAAGCACAACACATTTCTCTGTGTTAAATTCAAGCAGCCATAATTTGGACCACACAGCAAGAGAATTTAGGTCATTCTGCATGGTGTCACAATCTGTTGTCATTAATTTCACTGTAGACTTTTGTATCATCAGCAAACATTTTAGCAGTGGTGGATACATAATCGGAAATGTCATTCTTGTAGAGCAAGAACAAGATAGGTCCTAGGACATGTAGGATGGATCCTTGTGGAACTCCGCTTGTCACTGGTTTCCAGTTGGAAACTCCATTTCTGAGTACAACTCTCTGTCTACGGCGACTCAGGATGACCTCTGATACCAAGATGATGAAGCTTGTACAGCAGACGCTTGTGGGGCACTGTGTCGAAGGCCTTTCGAAAATCTAAGTAGATTGCGTTCGACACCAGTTCCTTTGTCATATGCTGCAGTCCAGTCAAAGAGGCATTCGGGAAGCTGCGTCACGCAGGAGCATTTTCTCTGGAAGCCATGTTGCTCACAGGAAATAATATCATTGGCAACAATGAACTCCATGAATTGGTCATACACAATCTTCTCAAAAATCTTCACCACCTGACTTGTGAGTGATACTGGCCTGTAATTGTTTGGACTAAAACTAGAACCTTTCTTGAAAAGTGGTGTAATATTAGCATCCCTCCAATCTTGTGGAAATACGCCCGTCTGCAACGACTTTATAAAAAGGAGACTCAGCGGAATATCCAGATCTAGAACATTTTTCATAACATTGACGTGAAGTCCATCTGGTCCACTAGCTTTATTCAGGTGAAGCTTCTGTAATTTATCACGTACTATGTCTGGAGTAACAGAGATGTCATACTCTGTCATGGAGAGGGATGTTTAAGTGATCGTCCTCTGGTTCAACTTTAAGAACACTTGCAAAAAATTCATTTAAGATTTCTGCCTTTTCATTGTCTACAGTCACTTTCCTACCATCCTGCTCCAAAACTTCCACAGTAGATGTAGACCTGGAGAAATGTCTTGCATAAGGCCTAAAAAAAAAATTGTTGGATTGCCCTTTCACCCGATTTTTTAAATATTTTTATTTATTTTTTTTTTGTGTGGAGATGTCAAAGAATGCCCAAAACACACTGCATAAATATTTCAGAGTGAAGTTGATATGTTTGCACTTTGAAATATAAACCTAAAGTGTTAATATGTGTCTGTCATCTATATTTTAAACAAAGGGCAACCGTATTTACCATTTTGTAAGCATAAATATTCATGAAATCAAAATTCTGAAGTGAAAAAAGGGAAAACCACAAACAAACAAAAACAAAAAAAAGCAGCGACCGAGATTTTTTGCTACTTTTACGGTCGGTCGGAAAGGGCAATCCAACAAATTTTTTTTAGGCCTAATTATAGAACTTTTTAGGTTCAGTTTTAATTTGCTTCACAAGTGTTGACTCATAATCAAGTTTGGCTTTATATAAAGTTTTCTCCACATCTTTCTTTGCTTGATCGAGCTGAAGATGATGAACATTGAGGTCAGACTTTCTCGCTTTCACTTTGGCTGCTCTCTTTAACTGCTTGGCTTTTTTGACAGACTTGTAATTTGACCAAGGAGGTTTATGACGTTGCCCAGATTTTACAGTTTTAGTTGGCACAAACTCATCAACCCACATGCTGTACTTTTCTTTCAGAACTGTCCCTCTGTCTTCAACATTCTTGTTGGCAAATTCTTTGTTCCAGATAGTTTCTTTGACAGCTTCGGATAGAAAATCATACTCTCCCTTTGAAAAAAGATAAATCTTTCTATCAGCAGCAGTAATTCGGGGTACCGGGATACGTAGCTCAGCAATGACAATCCTGTGGTCACTTCTTCCTAGCTTCTCGTCAACAACAACAGAATGTACAATGTCTGGGTTTCCTGTCAAAATCAGATCGAGGATATTTGATCCCTTGGTAGGTTCTTTGACGAGTTGAAATAATATGTTCTCCCCCAAACAAGATAAGAACTTCCTAGATAACGGAGAGTGGCCTTCATTTGTGGCCCAGTCAATTTCTCTGAAGTTGAAATCACCAAGAAGTATTACATTATCAGTATCTATGGAGTTAATTGAGTCACAAATTCTATCTAAGATCAATTCTCCACCTTTCTCTGGTCTGTAGACAACTCCACACAGAATTTCAACTTTAGGGTTTGGATGGATTTTGCACCACACTACTTCTGCATCAACATCACCTTTAGTGTAAAAGACGGGGTTGAGGTTTCTCTTAATCAACAGTAACGCACCTCCTCCACTAGTATCAGTGTAGGTACCTTCTTCGAAAAAATCGCGATCCTTTCTGAAACAAATGTAATCATCTGGGCAAAATTCTATACTGCTTACTGTATTGATTAGCCATGTCTCTGTAATGGCGCAGACTCTACCTTGTTATCTAACAAATAGTCATTCAATTCTAGGTACTTGTTCTTGATGCTGAAGGCATTCAGATGAATAATCTTGATTGGGTTAAATTCTTTACCCTTCTTCATGTGCAATGTGCGGTATGTGCAATTGGTGCTGTAGTGCTGTACATTGTTTGTTGCTACTGGACGTCCTCTCTGCCCCTGGTTGAGGAGGTGTCCTGCGCACTAACTTTTTTCCCTTGATAATCCAGTTAGGGTCTTCTTCTCTCTTCTTCTCAGGGCTCGAATTTGACACTGGACCACAGGCCCGAGGCCAGTGATTTTAGCATTGGGCCAGTAAACTCATGACCAGACAAGTCCGGCGGTCTTGTGGTTTCAATTAAAAAACAATGTTGACTTTGAGTAATGATTCAAAATATACGTAATACCCTTAAAGACAAATTGAGGTAAATCTTCTCTTATATGTCTTAGTGCTTGTTCAATTAAATGCAAGTTAAACTGTGCAAGGAAGTCTTTTCTCCGTTTGAATCTGGTCTTGTAAAATTATTTCTGGTCCAGTAAAAATGTTGAGATACAAGTCCTGTGGTCTTGTGGATTTTCCCCCCAAATTCGAGCCCTGCTTCTTTAGTGCACCTCTTAACTTAATATCATCCTCTTTCTGCAGAATTGTCATATCAGGACAAATAAATATCTTGGTTGGATCAAAGGAGACAGCACTTGGATCAACACGCCTCACTTTAGGACCTCTCTTGATAACGGAAGTTTTTTCCTTTTCACTTGAAAGAATTACCTTTAGTGGTCTAGGTTTACCATCTGGATTTCTTCTTCCTAGTCTATGCACCGCCTTTGGTATAATGTCGTTACCCCCTATACTTGGAATAATTCATTACATGCATCCCAATCACTCATATCTGTATTGGAAGCAGAATCAATTATCTCGTCATCATCACTTCTTGCGTTTACTACATCATGCTCAGGTAACCCTCTGATAACAGCATTTTTCTTACGCTTTTCTATCTCATATGGCTCTTTCTGCATCAGATCTATTCTATTTGCGAGTTTAACAATATCACTGTTGGCTCCATCTAACATTTTCTTTGTGGCTGCAACTGCTACATTCAGATCATCAACAACAGCTTTGTCAACCTTCTTGTCTAAACTTATCTGCATATCGTCAATCTTAATATTGATGAATACCATGTATATAGCACACTTTTCTTCAATTTCCCAGTCTGCTTTTATTGCAGCCATGGCTAACTTAATAATAATAATAATAATAATGCATTTATAATGTGGCCATCTATCTAGTGTACGAGACCCTATTCCGAGGCGCAGAACAAAAAACAAAAAAAACATATAAGCAGCAAAAGAGAAATATAGAATACAAAGACAATTATACAGATGAATAATCTAAGACATGTTACAAGCTAAGTGTATGTGAAGTTAAATAAATGAGTTTTCAGCAAGTTTTTAAACAATGGAAGAGAACTACAGCATCTAATGTTATTAGGTAAAGTGTTCCAAAGTTTAGGAGCACAAGCAGAAAAGGCACGATCGCCATATGATGAGGAAGTTCTAGCAGAAGAACGAAGAGTGCGAGAAGGGGCGTAAGGTACAAGAAGATTTGCAATGTAAGATGGAGTTAAGCCAATCTGAGATTTAAATGTAATTAGTAAAATTTTGAATTGAATTCGTTGTCGAATGGGAAGCCAGTGAAGTTCCTGCAATATAGGTGTAATATGATCATGTTTTTTAGATTTTGTTAAAACACAAGCAGCAGCATTTTGTACAAGTTGTAGTTTGTGAAGCTGGTGTTCAGTAACTCCGTATAATAACGAATTACCATTGTCAAGGCGAGAAGTGACCAAAGAATGGATGATGGTAGCAGCAGTTTTATGTGATAAGGTTTTTTGAATGGTATTTACAGTTCTTAAGTAATAATATGTTGATTGACAAATCCTGCTGACATGTGCCACAGTACCAGTGCAGGTCAACTCGACCTTTTAGCACATCATACACCACTGGATCCATACCTAAGCATTTGATGCAAATAGCATCATCGCATCTTTCACACTGCATTAGTTTATCATCGTCATTGCTGAATTCTATACTACAAGTGTTACAACACCATACCTCAGTTTGGATGACAATATCTTGCGATAACGCTTCGCTGTCTACCTGGTTCTTTTTCGGACGACCATGCTTCTTCTCGGTCTTCTTCCTCACCACCTGAGTTGATGTCGACAATGCCGATTCTGAAAATGAACTTTCCGTTACCGTAAACCCGGCTGCCAAGGAGCCATCTAGGATGACGTCATTTCCCCTGGCTGACGAAGTACAGGAGCTTCGAGTCGGGGGCCTTGTAATGTTGGCAGAATTAATCAAAAATTTTGAGCTCGCCATTGCAAAATATCAGCTCAAGAACCTCCCCCACAGGAGGACAAAACCTAACTTGCACAGAATAACGCAAAAAGGGTGATAAATAATAAAAAATCAGAGCACTTTTTTCAGAGCGAACTACACAGCTCCAGCCTCATTCATAGGTAGCTGCCACTGGTTCCCTGTTTCTCAGCTGGTAACCCTAACTTAATATTTTTTTTTTTAACCCCTACCCCTCCCCCTAACCCTAATCCTAACCCTAACCCTAACCCTAACCCTAACCCTAGCCCTAACCCTAGCCCTAACCCTAACCCTAACCCTACCCCTTCCACTACCCCTATCTACCTGTACCCCTACCCCTACGATGGTTGTGGTTCGTTGTTTAGCTTCATACGTCTGATTGATTGGTTATATATTTCCCAAATACTTAGTCCGAGTTACTGGATCGACCCAACAACGCTTTTTACATTTTTTGACAATATCTGGGTATGTATAGGGTCCGAGTGAACGCCCATGTGTTTGTTGATACCACTGTGTAACTGCCGCTACAGGATTCACAACCACAAAACAGGGAGTGACAAAGAACTGCTCAAAAATCCATCACAGAACTCCGGTGTCATGCCAAAAAGTGTTCGCTGCCAAATATAGTGTCCGCTCATTGGCATACCGTGATATGATTGGTCATGTGTCCATGACGTCACATTGTTTACAGAGCCTTGCCAAATAGTGTCCGCGTTTAGCGTGCATCCCATGGCGTGCCTTCTGCCAATTAATTAGACGTCGGTCAGATCTTTTCATCTCAGTTTGTTGTTTACAATTTGTTTACTATTAATTTTATTTATTATTTGTGATTTAAGGATTCTCAACACTTCATCATCTTTATATTTTGGTCTTTTCTGAATGCAATGAATGGAGGTTTCGGGAAGATCCTCGAGAGTGTGTCGTTGCATTGTATTAAAGACCAGTGTTTATTGATCGCTTTGTTCAGGGCCCAATTTCATAGAGCTGCTTAAGCAGAAAATATTGCTTAACAATTTTCTGCTAAACAGAAATCAGCAGGATACCAGTCACAAATTGTACATGTGACATGGTAGTTTGGCCGGTAACCGTATTCTGGTAAGCATAATTTTGTTGTGCTTAGCTACTTTTTGTGCTTAAGCAGCTCTATGAAATTGGGCCCAGGTCACAATGGTTGATGTACGGATTATATGTCGTACTTAAGACAAGCGGGGTTGTGCTTTTCTGTTTTTGTGGTTGTTTATGAATCAGTTTTGACCGTTCATTGTGTGATACTTTCCCAACGATTTTGTTTATTTGCGACATATTATAACCTCTTGTTTAATGTTATTAGTTTTTCGCAAAAATTGTTGACTTTGATCAAGAAATCATTTTCATTGTTTATATATGAATGCTTTGAACACATGTGTGGGGTGTAATGATGTTTTAATGTAGACATGGTAGTAGGTTTCAGTAGGTTTGGTATAGACTTTTGTGTCAAGAATTCCAGTTTCATTGAACCTTGTACCTTTGAAGATCGTTAAGTCAAGATAGTTGATGGAAGTATCTGATGCCTCAAAAGTAAATTTGAGGGTCGGGTGTAGTTGATTCATGGTTTGGATAAGTTTTCAAGAGTGCTGTCATAGAGGACAAGGATGTCATCTCTATAGCACCACCATGTTAGGATGTGATCAGCTTTTTCAAGGATTTGTTTTTCCACATTGTGTAGTGTAATATCACAAATTTCTGGGCTTGCAGTTGAGCCCTGGTCCCACTCGTTGGAACTGGTCCTACTCATTTAACAGTCAAAAAATGAAATGACAAACTAAAAAAAGTTGTTTTCTCATGGGGGTAAAGGCTTCCATTCCATTTAATGCACAGCTTGACAACATGTGTACACACTCTGCACAAAACTGAAAAGGAAAATTGTCTTGTCTTGTCTTGAAAATTGTCTTGCACCAACACCTCTTCTCAGGGGTCACGCGGGCAGGGTGGGTTGTACTCACGAAGTTACCAACTATGCCAGAAACACCAGGGCAAACCTCTTCTAATATAAACTAATAATTTTGTTTATAGTGTAACGGGGCCGAAAAAAATTAGGTAAATTTTTTATTTATTTTAATTTTTTTCCCGCAACCAAAATTACATGTTTTTAACTATTTAATCCTGTAGTACTACATGTATAACACAAGAAAACAAGGCTAACATATATTTTAATGAATTATTTTTGTAAAATGGAATACTATAGCCAAGTATTTTTATTATCGTATGTAACAGTCCATGCCATGCAACAATCTAGGATGAGGATACCAGTTTTTTCATTGTAGCCTCGCTGAGCCAGACCTGCATGAAAGCAGCCTGTGTATTTACCACTGTGTAGCGCAGCGCAGTATAGTGGGAGTCCGGTTGAACAAGACAATTTGTGTACTAAAATATCGGCCAGCAATGATCTTTTGCATGTTGTTCAAAACTTGTGCACTCCAAAGATCCATGGACGCTATCACCATACAATTGAAGAAAATCACTCAGAAATAGTTTCAAACGTAATTATAACTAATTTCTATAGACTTCAATAATTATTAAATTTCTTCCCTTAAAAAAAATATATATAGATCCAGGGTCGGCCATATTTTTAGAGTCGGTCGGTTTACGCTAACATAACAATTTGGTTTTTTTTGCTTAAGTTCACTGGGTTCTTTTACATGCATTTTACATCACTTGTGACTAGGCAATTCCATGGTTACTCCTGTCATGTTTTTGATGTACTTTTGTGTATCCTTGGGCTGAAATTGCCTTACTGAAAAGGTTGAATAAACTGTGTTATCCCCATGGTAGATAGAGTAGACCTAGACCTACTTATTAAGTACCATAGATGACATCCAGAAAAATGTGTTATGTATGATACAAGACACACAAAATTGATTACTCACATGAATGTAAAAAGTTTGAACATACTTGAAAAGCCAACATGCTTCAATCAAAAAGTGTCCTCAGACAAACAACCTTTGGAAATATTTTTTAAATTGATAAGTGACCATGCCATGGGGCACAAATAATTAATAAGAGTAAAACAAATCTTCTAGAATGTTATATTTGTTTATGTTTATAATTTAAATTGACCAAATTCTGATATTGAAGGTTTTTGTGGTAACAAAATGAATCTTATTTTGACCTATATGGTTATTTTCCACAGTGACGTACATGTAGTGATGACACCATTTATATTAGTTTTGATATTCTTACATTAAAAAATTATCTCATCCACTGAAACCATCTTCAAATTCTCTAATGCTTTGCCCGAGAGCCCAAAACGAGGCTGGCGACAAAACATACAGTTTCAACCGGAAGACAAGGTCAAATCAGGTTAAACTCTGAGTGACTTTTTCTAAGCTTCTAAATACCTTTCATGACATAAAAGATTCAATCTAGATTGTGAGAATAGCTTCTGTAGTTCAGAAGTTATGTTTTTAATAATAAACTTAGATTTATTGTGTTTCAACACCTGATGACATCTTCATGATGTCTTCATGTTATAGTAGAACTAAAGTTGCAAGTTGATGTAAGCTTCGCAATTATGTGTTTGCTTGTGGACCAACCATACTGAGAAGAACAAACATTTTTCAACTTTAAAAACCTTGTAATTCAACACCTGATGACGCCATCATGACACCATGAAAACTTTGCCGTCTTCATCTTGAGGTTCAATTGTCTGATGAGTTTCAAGGTTTAATTCAGTTTCAATCTTGAGTTATGCTCTAGAGAAGAGTTCCATGGAAGAAGAAGAAGAAGAAGAAGAAGAAGAAGAAGATGGAGAAGAACAAAAAAATCAGAACAATAACAAGAGGTATTCGTGTTTGTTAAACATGAACACCTAAAAACAAAAAACAAACAATAACAATTAGGATTGCCCGAACACCTATTGAACCTTTTCAGTGATGTGTATGAGAGCATGCGAGGCAAATCTGAACCTTTCATTCCCAGTGAGACACTCGTCTGTGTAAATCATAAATTGCCATAATTTGAGGGTTAGTGATTAATATCACAACTATGTAAACGATGAATTATTGAATTTGATAGACTGAGTCCTAGTTATAGTACATTGTAGTTATGGATAGAGTTGTGCATCTTTATTTATTTTCCTAAACGGTTGAATGGAGCATGTGACTTCTGTTTAACCATTTCTACCAATTCCAATAAACTATAATGAACTATAAGCCGACCTGTAAAAGAAGTAGATGTCAATACACTTTCCAGGATTGATCAGGATTAAAAATGGAACACTATACCCAGTCTTGACAGTCACAGAACCACAAACTACAGTGTGGTGGCATACAAAGGAAATTGTATCAAAAATTGTGGAGTAATAAAAGTGATGAGGTATTACATTTTGTAGGTGATTAAGATAATACAGTTCAATCATTCTCCCTGGATAGCTTCTGGGGCTGACATAAAAAGAAAAGGAAGGTCCCCTTTTTTTTACTGAAATTTTTAAACGGATTTCAATGGGTTTTTTGAACAGTTATACATAAATAAATCCAACCTTTGGCTAGTTCCAACTTTACTAATTTTCACTTTTTAAGTTTTTCATCATTGTCATTTGATTAAGGGAATAAAAGGGTAGTGACGCGGTCTTAACCAGCCGTTTAAAGCCGGCAGGGTCGTGGCCGTGTGATAAAGGACCGAGCCGAAGGCGAGGTCCTTTATCGCACGGCCACGGCACTGCAAGGTTATAAACGGCCGGTTAAGACCAAGTCACTACTCTTTTATTCCCATTCATAAATGCCCTTTTTGTTAAAAAGCGTAATATTGTTGGAAAAATCTCAACTTTTCTGTTAACCTTCATTTCCTGTCACGTCCTCGAGCCCTGTTTCGCGAAGGATATACATGCCACGCTCAACAGTTGCGCGTCATAACACTAACATGTTTTTAGATTGAATACCAATAAGTGTTGATTGCGTTTCGCGTAAATTAGCGCCTGCGTGTAACCTTGCGCGCCACAGGTGTGTTTAAACACTTCTAGCCGTGTCTATATCATCCGTTTAAACACCCCCACGTGACACACTCTCCACCAATCAGAATGGGTAAACTATCCCAGGTATTTATGAATGCTGGATACAACTGTAGGCCTAACCTTGAGTAAGCAAACTGTACACTTGAGATTGTATATTTTGGCTTCCACCATGAGGGCGTTTTGTACTGCTGTGTATAACTCAAGGTGTGATCTAGCGTAAAAAAAAAAGATGGGACAAAAGATGGGCAGCAGATCTCAATACAAGGCAGGGAAATATTTGTTTTACTACAAATTCCGGTTTGGACTGGAAGACAAGGTCAAACTTTGACGATGTCAAATAATGCACATTTATAAAACTTTTACACATCTAAATATTCATGTCTAAAAAATATTGTGTTAACGAAATCTGAGTGAAATAAACTTGTTGTTAGAATTAAATGCAGATTAATAAGTGGGAATACATTTTGTTTCTTTTTTATCATCAGGGAAGACAAAGAAGGTGGAAAAGGACGAGGAGTTGCCTGCTATTCCACTGACTGGTGTCTACATTTTCCCTAACGGTGATAGATATGGTAATGTAGAGTTCAGGTCTAGTATTGCCCATTGCATCCTGAGCAAAATTTACCATAGTAGATCAATCCAACAAGAAATTCTGTCCATTCCGACATATCACAATTACAACTGCATGCGCATATTTCTTTTATATAAATCTGGCATGTTCAAAGTCCAAATTCTTACAAAATGTAAACAAGCTGTCACCATTATGATGATCATTGTATTGTGCACTAGCTCAATTTAATCCCCATAATTTAGATGTATACGGTTGTTGCACTTGGCATGCTCCATCTCAACACTGGACCTTAATCGGAACGGCCACACTCTGCAGCAGTACCCTCATGCTTTTAAGTCATGAGAAAATTTAAAATCAGGTTGTCAGCACCCGCTGTATTTTCAACAGATACTACCCCCAAAATAATCAACACCTAAATAAAACGCTTCAGACTCCTTCTTTGTAGTTGTTACTATTTTAATTATGTATTTACAATTGATCAATAATTCGATCAGTTCTAAATTCTATTCAATTTCACTTATGAATTCAATTCGGATTCTACTTCATTTCAATGATAATCACTTCAACAATTCTTCCTGTCACTTCACTTCTTAACTAAATGATTCACCGAAACTATGTCGGCTTTGCCAAAACCTGGTGAACAACACTTTCAGTTTACCTCAATCATTACTGAATGTTCTCCTGCCAGCGTTCTTAGCCAACTATGCGGCCCTCCATCCTGTCCTTGTTTCTAGGCATAAAAGCCACTGTCCACTTGCTCTATTTGTGGCTTTACACGGTTACCTCAATGTAAACTCATCGTATCCTTTAACTCTACATCCTGGTCCAGTCCTGCCGACTTAACTTGTCTGGCCCTTCGACGTCTGTGCGTCTACTGGACGTACTTAATAATCTGGCACTATCGGCCATCCCCTGGCCATCTTGGTGGATACTCTTTGCCATCTAAACAATAGAGTTTGTAATAATAACAACACATAATAAGATGATTGACTTTGGCCCTCACGAACAACCTTGAACTGAAATATTGTTTATAGCGCAACTCTGTCACAACTTTCTCAATTGTTTCAAGCAAATTAAATATTATTTCTTATGATATAGCAAAGCAACACTATTCAATTTAATATTGATTTACACACACAATTTTTTGGTGTCTTCACACCAAATGCACTGAAAATATAGCAGTAACGTACCAAATTAAGCTGGTGAACTTATAGTCAATCCATGGTGGTTCTGCCCCGCCGAATATCTGGTTCTGAGTTTGATGGACAATTTCATCCTGGATATACTTTTAATTGAATGGCTCAAGAATTGAGCTATACATTTAGAATTGCCGGCGCAACTCTATTTTCGATGCTGCTGGCAAATCACAAATATCAGGTGAAAAGCAGAGTGGCTGGGCAGTATGACCTTCTTGAAGCTCTTTCTGGAAATCTCTGGCCAACACCTTAAACTTGGAATGTTGCTCTGGCTATCTACTTCGCATAAATCTCTACTTTGCATATCTAAACTTTGCCCTGGCAAACTCATTGGACTGACACATGGTCATACAAAAGAAATAGGCTAATCACTTTATATAAAACTTGCCTGGACTTGCCTGGACCAGTGTTACATAACCTAAAACATCTATATACCTGCAATACCTATGATAAAAGAACAAAGGAATGAATAAACCTCTACACTCCAGTAAGCCTAACAACCGTCAGCCTCAAAGGAACTAATAAGAATAACCTAAAACTTAAAGGCACATTGCTATGTGGAAAACTATACACACAGAAGCCAACAATTTTGTGACACAGGTAAAAAAATTTGTTTTTGTGTGTTTGAATTCATATTAACTACTACCTGGGCGGCCTGGTACTACTTTAGCTTTGTGGATCGGGGGGACTTCTCGTAATTAACTGCACTGCTGCGGAGTGAGTTCTTTTTGGTCTCAATGTTTCGACTAGCTTGCACTAAAGAGTGTGAGACATGTTGGTCTATTTATAAGGATTCAGAGGTTTCAGTGTAGAGTCAGTCACTGCTCTGATTGGTTCTTTTGAAAGGAGAACTGTGATTGGAGGGCTCAAAGTTATTGTGTGGGTTGGCCATTGTGTGTGAGTGACCTGTGTAGTGGGGCGTGTCAGTAGACTGTGGGATATCAGTGGATGAAGCTACACACCCACAAAGACAAGTATGACTCTAGCAGTCAAGCGGGAGTTTACCATATTCCTTGCTCTTGTGGTAAAGTGTACATTGGCGAGACTTGTAGAGACCTTAATACAAGGCTGAAAGAACACAAAGCCCATGGCCGCAGAGGGGAATATGACAAATCTGCCATTGTCAAACATTCTGCAGATCTAGACCATGTCATAGATTGGGATCAAGCTCAAATCATAGCTCCTGAGAGACATTGGTATACATCATATCAGGAAAGCTATTGAAATACATTTGCACAATACAGTGCATCAAGATACCGGCTACTTCATCAGCAACATTTGGCACACAATCCTACCACCCTACTCTACTGATATCCCACAGTCGACTGACACGCCCCACTACACAGGGCACTCACACTCGGAAAGAAAGAATCTTATTAATTGATAACAATAGTAACAATAAAATTTTTAAAACAATACAATAAAAAATCTTAATAGAAACAATAGCTGTTTCAACTGGCTAGAAAATAATAATAATATAAACTAGGCCTTAGGTGTTTGTGAACAAACACATAGCTGTTCCGTTTTGTTTTAATTTGATTAAACGCTCTGTATCAAGCTAGCAAACTCCACAAAGATTATGACTTTATTCAGGAGATATAATTTTTAATATTTGAACTTCCTGTTTGGACCGGAAGAAAAGGTCAAAGTGGGGTTTAGGCTTTTGAATAGAATGTCAAATGTGTATTAAGCTACCAGACAGCACAAAGATTATGACTTTATGACATGTGGTTCAGGAGATATGATTATTTGAACTTTTGAGCTTCCTGTTTGGACCGGAAATAAACCAAGGTCAAAGTTGGTATTCCTACCTCCATGGTTCATCCGTGTCAACAAAATGTCACGAGTGTTGTAAGCTACAAGACAGCACAAACATTATGACTTTATGACATGTGGTTCAGTAGATATGATTTTTTTTAAGTAATAACTTTGAATTACTGTAAATTGACACCCGATGACGTCACGATAAAAAAATGTGTTTTTCGTACTAACAAATTTTATAAAGTACAGGATGGTATGTAACTTATCCCAATCAAATGCCTTTAGAAAAACTACCTTAAAGGTACACACCGGCTTCATTGGGCTACAAAATAGACTAAAACATGATTCTAAAGGTCTTCCTGGAATGGAGAAGATTGGTTCATAAAAGAAACCATCAAATTTGGCCGTTTTTGAGCATTTTTCAAAAAACGAAGGTCACGTGACTTTTCGGAATGTGGTTCCGAAAAGTCACATGATCTTCAGAATTAGTTTTACTTACAGTCGTATAAAAGTAAATTACTGAACCAAATTCAAGTATTTTTTTAAAAACAATTATTCATGAGTATTTGGCGAAAAAGACTATGTATTAAGTTTATGGATGCAAGTTGTAAATAATGATGAAAAATTCAGAGCGAATGCGAAGCGAATATTGCCTTCACAAATTCGCAACAAATAATTTGCAGGGGTTGAGGTGTGCTCAACTCTTGCGAATAATTCGCAGCGAAAACAGAGTTGTGACTTCAATATTCGCTTCGCGTTCGCAGGAAGTATGGACCCCGTTTTACACACCCGGTTCATACTTCCTGCGAATGCGAATGCAAAGCGAATATTGACGTCACAAATTCGCAGCGATCAGGTGTACTCAGATTTATATAAGAAATTTGTAATGTTAGCATTGGTTGTTAAAGAACATATTTACCTTGTATGTTTTTTTTTTCTATATTAAAATACTAAACCTTATTTGTTGTGTCTTTATGCCTTATTTTTGTGTGTTAGGCTAAAATAGTAATTGGGATATGAGTTTATTGTTCAATTTGGCTCTTGACCCCAAATCTAAAACTGATCATAGCCATGAAAAGGGCAATTTTTCTTTTCTACGCCTTTCATCAATCAGCTCTCTTTATTGCCCTATTGCAATCCCCACAAAGTTTTTTGTTTGCTACACGGCGATTTCCCGAAGTAATGCGTTTGCATAAGAAGACTAAAACTGTTTTCCGGCGAACGGGTCCCCAGCGCAAACGACTCTGCCACCCGCACAATCGTCCCAAAACACAGGCGGTCTGTTTTCTATGTTCACGCTGAAACCCCAAAAAAGAAACTGAGCGGTGATACACTCGACGGTGATACACACTTTGTGAATAAACGTAGACTTGTGTAAGTCGGTGACAGGATTGACTCTTTGTGTATTCTACAAAAAATGCAACTAAAGGGTTTAGAAGTGGGTCTAGGACTACATCGAGTTTAGAATTGTACAATTTTTTGACAATACAAACCTAATTAGACGCCGTACCAATTCTGTGAAATTTGCCTGGGAGTTCGGGTTTTTTCTACTGACAATGTGTTAATAAGTTTTTATGTTTTTAAATTGACCATCAACAACATCTTTCTTGTTTTAAGAAAGATTTGTGTAATCTAGGACATTTAATTTGAACTTAATTCAAAAAATATGTTTCTGGAAGGCGGATTTGTTTTCACTTGATCCTATATGTTTTGTACACAGATACAAAATGCACAATAAATTACGCCATTGTGACGTCGTCCGTAATTTTAGGCCGGAAAGCACATCTACAGTATTCCAGAAGTCTAAAACTGAAAAAATTTTGTGGATCGGATGTATACTTCTCGAGCTATGATTGGTACAAGATTGACTAATATTCACCTCGTTAAAACGTGGTTAATTAATTTTAAATTTTAACTCTAGCGACATTTTAGAAACTAAGTCGAGGCTCAAGCTTCCATATGGTATACAATTCGACTTGTGTTTTGTTTTTCTAAAATTAATAATAATAATAATAATACGAGATATTTATAAAATTGAGTTATGGCGGTCAGAAAAGTCACTTGTTAAGTCAATGGTGTTTTGGGAAAGAAAGAATAATAATAGTGGAAAAAAAAATCTTGACGATTACAATAGCTGTTCCGACTGAAAGTCTGGAACAGCTAATAATAATAAAAAGAATTTTAAAAGAATTTACAGAAGCATTAACTGCATTTACAGCAAAATTAATCAAGAATTTTCTTTATGTTCTGTGCATGCAATTTTCAGTGAAGTCCAAGCTTTCGGAAAATAGGCTTGTTGACATCATCATGTTGAAGCTTCCTTTAGTAAGGGGTTCCATCTCCAAAACAAAACTTGACACTGATACACCAACAATCATTAACATAATAAATTAAATTGAACACAAGCATAATGTAAAGTACTGTGGAAGTACATGGATACTTCAATCTTTCAATAAAAGCTAAGCTAACAAGAGATTAGTAGTGTCAATCAAAGTTGGTCTATTCAGTTTTGATATAATGACCCTTTTCAACATTCTCAATTCATCATGGGAAATGATGGAAATGTCCTGGATGTGGATGAAAAACGAAATGTGGTTTTCGGCACTAAGTGCAACACACACATTGCAAACTTTTACAATTTTTTCTTCAATAATACTTGAAAGAGGTAAAGGAACATTACAGAATTGGTAAGACAAAAACTTGTAAAATATACTTTTTGATCACAGATTCACTTAAAACTTACACGGTTTAATGATGATGATAGTAGAAAACATCCCTTCTGTCTGAAACGCCATATTTGATGAGAAATGAATAAACTAATTTTCTGATTGGAGTTTATCGCTCAGTGAGCGTTTTATTCATTTGTTGAATCTATATGATTTCATGCAAATGTGTAATCTGTTTTTCACTATTTTTTCGTGACCCAGATGGCCGATCGATCTCAAACTTCTACAGGTTTGTCAGTTTATGTATATGGTGGATTACATAAAGTACTTACACTGCAAGCAACTGTTTTGTTAGCAAAAAACAATTCTGTAATGTTCCTTTAAGTTGTCATTTTTACACAGATTTTTCATGTGGATGCTGGAAGAATGAGTGGTTGATTTGAGTATAAAATGTGAGAAAAATGGGAAAAGTTGTTGGGTGTGAAAGTTGTCAGTTTGGCAATGTCATTCACATGAATAACTCACTTTTGTAAGAAATCAACAACATGTTTTATTCTATCTTAAGCTTAAGAGAAAATCTGTGTAAAAATCACAACATTTAACTCTTTTAAGTCCTAAAGAAAAACATGAACAATTTGCAGACGTTGTGTTGCGCCATACACTACTGGAAAATAGAATGTCAAGAAGGTTGATTAAAATGTGTAGATTAAGACACATTGCATAAATTAACAAAGACGTGGTTTGAGTTGTCTAGTGCACTGGACTCAAGCTCTGGTGTTGTCGGTGTGTAGGTTTTTTGAGCAAGAACCACAATTGCTTTCTTTGGATGGAAAGTTGTTGGTCCTGTGTGTTGTGCAATGTACATAAAAGCATCCAGTACTCATACATGTAGAGAAAGAGATGGCCCAGATGTTTCAGGCATGGTCTTTGCAGCAATTTGCACCTCATGTCTCATGTATTATTAGGTGTTCCTTTAAATAAAATCCTTATACCTGTTTGCCTCTGATAATTTGGACTCTTTAGAGTCATTAGAGACAGACATGGTGTATTATGTACTACCGATAAGAAGCGGAAAGCACCCTTCCACATGTACCAAGCTTAAATTAATTGAGCTTCAACATTTATACACACCTGTAAAAATCAAACCATTAAAGCTCATTTTTTCCCCCAACCTATAGATGGCGAATACATAATAACTGATGAAGGGGCCTTAGAGCGATGTGGGAAGGGTTCTCATACCACGTCTGATGGTATAATCTACGAAGGGCATTGGGCCCAAGATAAAATGAATGGCAATGGAAGGCTTGCCTACCCCAGTGGCAGTGTGTATGAGGGAGAGTTTGTACAGAACCAGTTCAAGGGACAAGGGAGGTATACCTGGCCTAATGGAGCTGTATATGAGGGCAACTTTGTTGAAAACAGGTAAGTAGATCTTGGAGGGTGTGGCCAGACAACATAAAATGAGTATTAATGTTAAAAACATGATTCCAAAATAATGAACTGAATATTCAAAATCTCACTTTTTGTTCACACAAATAGCAATCTAGAGCTTGCCGATTAAAAAGTCATTCAATTCCTGTAGAAAAAGAAAACAAAATGTATATCTGAAATACTGTCAAGGTTAAGGACATAGTGTGTAAAGGACCTCCCAAATCACTTGCTTATTTTGATCACAGTAATCAAAATAAGTAAGTATAGAAAATACCCAAAATAAGCATGTAAATGGAATTAAACTGGAAAAGCATGTAAATGAATGTAAACAACTTGACAAAACAAGGAGTGTTTTTATTTTTTTCATAAAGTGTGGCAATTTCATAAGTTGGTTGTATGATTTGTTTATTGAAAAACTTTACTTTTTCATAAAAACAATTTTGTATCATCCCTTTTTGCTGAATAAAGAATAGTATGTCTGCTATCAAAAACAAATGCAATCACAAATTTTAATTCATCAAAGTAAAGCTAGAGGATTGGAGCATTTATACAACATTCTAAGATGGACTAAACATATAATTTTCAACATTACTAGGTAGTTGCTTTTGGGGGACGGGGCCAATTATAATTTATTTGATGAGGTAAATAAAATATTGCAGCAATACATATGTTCTGCTTTATGTTGTACAGGATGGAAGGAAATGGTGGATTCACAGATACCAATCACCAGGTCTGGGTTGGAACCTTCTGCTACAAGGCTGCCCCAGGGTTGAAATTCAAGCTTACTGTTTAAATACAAGACTTTGTGCATGACTTACTGAATGATAAGACTTTGGGCATGATGGGCCAGGCAGTATCAACTGAAATAGATTTCAGATACAAACTTTAAAAACCCCAAAGCAAACAAACTAGACAAATCATGACTACCACAAAAACAAAGTGCTTGTGTTGCTGATCCGTGAATCCATGTCTCACGATCAAAAAGTCAAGATTTTAAATTTGAGATTCATAATCTATGGTTGTATCACCAGATTGCGCTAAGCCTGTTTACTATGATATTGTCATCAATATTTAATAGTTTTCATTACGTTTCCTCTGATGTGTGTGTATAATAAATAGTGATGTTTTTTTTGTTCAGGAGTTATGATCTTATTAAACAATAGCTTGTGAAGTCAAGGTCACCAGAGGAATGGCAAAATGTTAATGGTCATTTCATCAACAGAAACCATGTTCTATCTCACTTTCATGTTGGCTACAGAACAGAAATTAAGGCTGTTGGTTATTTTTTCACTTCAGCCAGAGAATACAGTGTAGTAGTCAAGTACTTTTCAGTCGAGTATCAAGTGTTGATTAAAGATGGATATGAACGAGACAATAAAATACGGTGCATGTTTAAATTCATGTTTGCTGGAGTGTAATAAAGACCTTAGTTTCACTTACACAAAGTTTCAAAATTTCAGACATGTTTTTAAAAAGACAATAATTTGGCGTGAATCTGTTGCATTGCAGCGGCTGTTTCGCGAAATGAGTGTGTCGTCATCACTTCATTTACATATCATGAATAAAACATTTCACCGGTTTTGATGACGTACATCGACGTGGATCGAGACTGGACCCTGCGCCTGTCCGTATATACATTAGTAGTATGTATACAACGTATATACGCCGTGAGGTGTATACGACGTACACATGCATATGGGTCCGTGGACTGAGACTCGAGAGATAACCACATGGTCTATGCACTCGTAACAAATAAACGGAAACACTTTTCTACTGGCTGCGCACTGACTAAATAGTTGGCATTTTTCATGAACAGAAGTATCTTTGGCGATAAAAAGACATGCAGTCTAGCCTCACTATTTTATAAAAAAACAGCAGACAGCATACGCTTTACGTACAGGTCAAAGTGCAATGTTCAGGTCGTCTCTACGGGTATACGTCATACAATCAGCTTTTTCACACAGCGCCGCCAGTGGTCAATATGCTGAAACGTCTTTGAAAACCACGGAAATTCGTCACGTAAGAGTCGTTTTTATTTTCGAATTTTTGTATCATTTCAAACTTCCAATATTAATTTTGTTTTGATAAAAATGGTTCGTACATACATGTACATTGTTAAGAAGGCTAAATGATTCTTGTTGCTCGGAATACACCGTTCATATCCATCTTTAATTGGGTGGCTGAGTAGTACATGGGCCATCAAGTAAGAGTACCAGTGTCTGAGTACCAAGTATTCTGATATCCAAACAGCCGAGTACCAAGTACTTGGATCCCGAGTTTGAGTATGAGTACAAGTGCTTTATAAAGACAAATACTTCAAAATGAGGTATCAACACATCAATTGTTTTTTGATAATAATACAGCTATGGAAACCATACATGTAATAATCCCCTTCACATACCCAAGGTGGTGAAAAGGTTTGCAATCACAACTTCCTTTAGAAGATGCAAACTGGCTGGTTTTGACACCTTTGTATCAGTTAAGTATATATAAGAATAAATAAATGAAAATGTTTGTGATATTCATAAAAACAAATTTACACTTTCTCTCTTAGGGCACATGCCCTAAACATGCCTTAAATAAATTGATTCAAATTGGTTTTGTCAAACACAAAACTTATTACCTTGTACATTTGTAATTGGTAAAAATCACTGTACAGTACTTGAATTATAGTCCGACAAGTCTTACAAGGTTTGTGTACAAAAATGATGCAACAAGACACAAATGGGAATTTTGTTTTGGTATTGTTGTTTTTATTTATTTCAAGATTTTATTGTTTTCAAACCTTTTAAGATGACACCATGTTCACTCTTATGGATACAACTGGTAACTTAGGATTGAGGTGCCACCATGTTAATTATCTTTAATGAGTTGTGGTTGTAGAGAAAAAAAAATGGCTTTGCAGAAACTTGTCTTGATCAGTAAGGCCTATACATGTTGCGAGTAATATAGAGGACTTCTTTGTATTGACCGAAGACACCCCATCCTGCTTTTATTCTGATGATATTAAATGAAAGAAATTTAATAAGCAAGAAATTGTTCATTACTTTTTTTAATTGAAATCTTCGGGGTGATATAGAGTTTGTTAAATTGGTCTCTAAACACATGCCTGCTGTTGTCTAGGAAAATGTGCTTCAAACCTTGAGTGGTCGAACAATTTGGTCACTAGCAGTTGTTTATATCAAAAACAATTTGGTAAAGGGAGGGTTAATTATGTACATAACTTGCTTGTTGATGTAAGAATCAAAAGTAGAAGTTTAAAGCCAGGGATTTTTCATTTTTTCACTTCCACCCTGACGGGATTATTTTCTAGGAATTTCCAAAATCATTTTTCCTTGGGTGTACTGGTGGCAAAAAAAAAAAAAAACTTAACACAGGCATGCAATTTTTCCTCGGATCAGCTGATTTCCTCTTTTTTTTATTCTCAGTTTTACCATTCAAAATTGAAAACTTTTGTAATTTCCTCTTTTTTGGTGAAGTTACAGTTGCATGCCTGTTAACAAAGCCCAATGAAAAAAAGATTTAACGCACCTTATTTCATTTAATAATCTCCAGCCAACAGTGATAAGTCGCCAATTACAGGCAGCAGTTAAAATTGAAAATTTAATTTCATCTTCATTTCTCAATCTGAGAAAGGTTAGAAAGATTTCAGGGTTGATCTTTATGTTATGTATACAAACCTCAAACTGAATATTGTTAACAGTTCTCAACACATTAATTATGCCCTTTTACTTTTTCTAACCTACCAGATTGAGAAATGAAGATGAAATTAAAAACAACTGTAAAATGAGGCCTGACATGGGTAAAGAAGATGGTTCACAGGGTGTGCTCATTCTTACACAAAGCAAAAGTACGCCAAACTAACCCAACCATACCATTAGCATTTTTACTCACATGCTGAACAAAGTTAAGCCTATAGTATTGACAAAAATACTCTGGACCTTTTAAACAGCAACCCTCTCTAGAACAATCTCAGCTGAAATATCATTAACGATGCAATTTTTTTTCTTAAAGGGACACACTGACTTCGTTGGGCTACAAAATAGACTAAAACAAGGTCTTCCCGGAATGGAGAAGAACAGTTCCTAAAAGAAGCATTTTTCAAAAAACGAAGGTCACAAGACTTATCCTAATTAAAATGTGGTTCCAATAAATCATGTGATCTTCGGAGTTAGTTTTACTTCGAGCAGTATAAAAGTAAATAACTGAACCAAATTTGAATAAAATAAAATAAATGATTCATGAGTATTTGACAAAAAAAGACTATGTATTCAGATTATGGATACAAGTTTTAAATAGTTATGAAAAATCGAACGTAAAATTCGCATTCAGAGAGTCCATGCAACGGAAGCGTGTTTTACCGCGCACCAGCGTGGGGAGCTAGTGGACATAAACCTTGGGGCATGGCCTTACATGCTTGGAGCTTGTGGGAGGGGTTGGGAGCCAGACCATTAATTACGCTGTTTTACTAGGGTTTTAGTCTGTACCCCTAGCTATTATCCCCTAACTGTTGTCACGTTACGTGTTGCCTGCGCTACACATGCGGTGGGACGATGAAGGACTGTTTATCCCATACAGCTGGCCTACATCTATGTAATAGCTGCATGATATCCACAGAAAACAAGTTGGTGTGGATCGGACTAGACTGACGAATGTTTATGTCGTTTTTTTTAATTACACTTGAATTTGTGCTTGATGGATTCGAAGACTGGATCCTCATGCCTCGCCATTGTTATAATTATACATAAACAGAGCATCAGTCTACTTGCAACAATGTCACGCAAACTTGACAATTGTAATGGCTGGAAAAGCATATACACTGACCTTTGACCGCGTTTTTTACTTCTTCACATTTTTTGTTTATTACTTGATATTTTGAAGATTTATAATTTTGCCTGTGATTCCACATGTTACGAGCAGATGGAACAGCCTGTTTCTTTCGAAAAGCATGTTCCTTGGCCTTAAAAGTAGAGTCATCGGTTGGTTTTTGTCAACGTAATTCTTATTTATAGGCAAAATTAAATAATAAAAGTCACCTGTGAAAGTTTCAGCTGAATACGGAGTTTGCTTGCTGAGAAAACAGCAAAAAACTATCGCCCTTTTTTCACACGAACTTCAAATCCATCCACGTTTAATGAGGTGACAGCGGGTACCAACTGCATCTTTGGCCGCAGCATTCGCAAATGAACACCAACCCTTGAATGATTCATGCATGAATCGGTTCTGAAATTTAATGTTTCTATTGATTTTTAATCATTGGGGGCATAAATTTTCAGCAAAATAATTTTGCAGGATGATTACTGTCATCATCTTTATAAAAAGTAAGCTTTCGCATACAAACTACACAAATTTTTTTTCGGGTCATTACCAAACGATGACCCTACCACAAGAGCAGAAAATACTGCTCCAACTCAATAGGGCAGGGAGGATCTTTGAAGAAGAACCACAGGTACAATGTCTACAATCACAAACCAATGACACAACACTGTATCTGCTGAGTGTGTAATTATATCAACAGCTGTGTGTATCATCCTCCTGGGATGACCCAAGTTAGGGTCCTGTGCATGTCATTTCCATACATAAGCAGTTTTGAGTTTGGACAGTTTTCTCGTACTACAGAAATAGTGCTTCAAGCAACAAAAAGATCTTAAAAGTTATTATATGATGTCTGATATGACATTAAAATACAATAATTTGTTCTATAATGCAATGCTGGTGTCCCTCTATACATCCTCGGGTTTGCTGGGTTTAGAATGTAGGCACCTTCATCTGTTTGTTGAAGTGTACGGCAACCTGTCAATCTGCTTCATCTGCTTGGTTGCAGGCTACCATTTTTAAGCCTTGGCTTTGCTATGGTTGGGTCACCCTTTCAATGTCGAGAAGAGATTTAAAATTCCTGCGTTGAACAATGCATTATAATGAGTTCCATCGGACTGCCCAATTTACCTCAAAACAACACAAGTCCTCTTCAATGTCAGGAAGGCAGACCAGGTCACCTTTTCTTCATTGTCAGAATGTGTATGTCCTCACTGCGATATACAGGGTCTTGCTGATTCAATGGTATTTCATCAACAATGAATATTTCCCTCACAAGCTGTTAGGAAGATATAAATGAGGATAGAAAGAAAGGAATGAATGCTTGGTTGGCTGATTTGTTTTACAAAATGAATTGCTGGCATGGATCCAGGCCAGGGGGTGGGCACAGGGAGTTCAGACCCCCTCCTTGCTCTCAGCGACTGTTTGTTTCTTCTTCTTTTACATTATGTTTTTCTTTCAACAATTTTGAAACTTCATGAACCTGGGCTATCCCATAACAGTTGCCCTATGCTCGCTTGTGATAGACCCATTTCTCGCGACTTGCCAGTTCTTCAGGTTTTTTGGTTTTTGTGTTTTCTAAAAATTTTGGGGGGACCTCTCCTAGTAAATTTGTGGATTCATGCCTGTGTTTGCTTTATAAATTGTTCTGAAATGCACATTGTACATGTTTAAATGAACACAAGGTTGTTTCAGTCTGAAAATTTGTGTAATTAAGTATATTGCATAAAAAAAGGCTCGGTGCAAAAACGTATCTCTGTGCCTGAGGTTTTGTGTCCATAGAGACATTTTGCAGTTTTACAAACTCACATGTCACGCAAATGCTGTTTTTAGAGATACAACATTTTCGCATTGACATGACAATATCGTCAGAGCAAAAACATTGATCTTTATTTTGTTATTTAACAACTCACAATAAAGTGGCTCCTTGCAAAAACAATAACATTGGGTTTGTGTACATCCGGGATGCACAGTAATCACTTTTGTGCAGTATCAAACATCATTTATGTGTCATGTAAAAGCTATTATTGATTAGCCTCAGAAAGTTTGCACACTAACACTATGGTAATAATATGCTCTATTTGCCATGACCATTACTTTAGGCATGAAAACAGACCACGCATTGGAAGTCCCTCATACTTGTGTGTACAGTAAAATGTTAAAGGCAGTGGACACTATTGGTAATTACTCAAAATAATTATTGGCATAAAACCTTACTTGGTAACGAGTAATGGGGAGAGGTTGACAGTATAAAACCTTGTGAGAACTGACTCCCTCTGAAGTGACATAGTTTTCGAGAAAGAAGTAATTTTCCACGAATTTGATTTTGAGACCTCAGAATTAGATTTTGAGGTCCTGAAATCAACCATCTGAAAGCACACAACTTCGTGTGACAAGGGCGTTTTTTCTTTCATAGTTATCTCGCAACTTCGACAACCAATTGAGCTCAAGTTTTTACAGGTTTGTTATTTTATCCATATGTTGAGTTACACCAAGTGAGAAGACTGGTCTTTGACAATTACCAATAGTGTCCAGTGTCTTTAACTCAGGGTCAAGCTTACTTTTAGGAATTTGTTGAGCGATTGTAGATTTTGTCCAATTGTTCTCTCTTCATAGCTGCACAAGATCTCTGTTTCTTGACCACTGAGTTCTTTTAGAGTAACAACTAAATCATTGACAGCCTGGAAAAGACACAATAACAAAAACGTCAGTGTTAAGGGCCCAATTTCATTGAGCTGCTTAAGCCCAAAAAGTAGCAAACACAAAACAACTTGTGCTTACCAGCCAAAATACCATTCCACATGTACCACTTGTGACTGGTTTGCTGCTTTGCTGCTTTGCTGCTTACTTTTGCTTAGCAGAAAAAAAGTTAGCAAAAATCTATTCTATGAAATCAGGCCCAGTACTTCATTTGATATTAGCTCCTTCAGCGAGAAAATCATTATTATGACCAAAATCATAAATTGAGCTTCATAATAAAGTGTTTATTTGAACCTCCAGCCAAGTTAGACAGGAAGCACGGTCACTTCAGGTCATCATTGTACATAACAATAATAATACAACTCACATTACACCATGATGCAAATAAACCAAACAAAGATTTAAACATCATGTTATAGTGCTAGTCATTAATTAGGCTAACAAAGTATTTTATCATCTCGTACTAATGCTAGTCTATTCTGTGAGATTTCTTGTGAGATTTCTTGAATGTAGGTTTTTAACATGTGAGCTTTAATGTCTGGATTTGTCTGGAAGTAAACGTAACACTGGTGTCAAAGTTTAAGAAAGCTAAAATATCCAAATGTACATGTACATGATTGTATGATATGTAGTTATTGAGATATGAATTTTTCAGATTGTCAACTGCCGTTTTGACTGGAAGTGAAGATTTAACTAGAGTCATCTTTGTGCAAAACTTTGAGCAGGCTCTAAGATCTACATGCTGATGTATAGTTAGTGAGATCTGAATTTTGGGGTTTTTTCAACTTCTGATTTTGACCTAAAGTAAAGGTTAAACTAGTTAGGGTATCTAGTATAGACATACATATGTAGGAGGAAAGCTTGAGCATTCGGGAAGGCAAAATGTCAACAACAAAAAAAGAGACTGGTTCTGCTTTAGAAGACTTAACAAGGCTGCCAACTTGACTTAACTACTTAACAGATATTCACTGTAGTGAGCCTGGCTGTAACAAGAAGCTGGGGGCTTTGGTTAAGGTGAAGCACTGTGACCAATCTGGAGTAGCGCCACTTAAAGATGGAGGCTTCATTCACTCTGACCCTAAATCAAAAGCCAACATTCTCAACAGGCAGTGTTCATATATAAACAAACATTAAACACAAACAATGTAAACACCTGCAATCTCCTTTTGTCTCTCCCCAGTTTGAATGTGTATACCTATACTCACATGCACACACACAGAAATCATTTATAGTTTTCTAAAGACAAACTCTAGTTGTTCAGACTCCGGGAGTGAATTGCTGAGTCACTTATCAATAAACGCGAAATGAAAAAAATCACAAATGTTTTCATTTACACCTTGCAACTCTGATGAAGTATGTTAAGTCCTTTCGTAAGACATTATATAGACTGTTAAAATGTACGTCAGGATGATGCAACTATAGTGATGTCATCTACTAAAGCAGATCTAACTATGAGTGAAGTTCAAAGGTTATGTGAGCTTGGGAAGTGCGGCTTTGTTGATGGACAACAATGCTCACAATTGACTGCTAATGAGGTTTTGCGTGGATGGATGTATTAAAGACTAAACCAAGCATACTGCCAAATCAGTTAGTGTGCACTTTGAAAGGAGACTAAACACACCACATGGTAATGGTTAAATGCATCAGCGTATAATGTACATGTACAGTAAACTGATTAAATAATAAGTAGTTGTTGAGATTTGAATTTCAAAATTTTCAACTTCCGGTTTGTACGGAAGACACGGTCAAATCGGTGTCATAGTTGTGTAACATTCATTAACCTTTCAAAGCCCTTTCCTGATGATGTAAAAGATTGTAAAAATTTTGTGTGTAGTTCACGAGTTATGATTTAAACAAAAAATAATTGATAAAAATTTGATTGAGTGTAATTTGACACATCAATGCCGTCATCATGACATCACAAGAACGCGTTCATCTCCTAGGTAGGCGTAAGGTCTGTTTATGTGTGAATTTTGTAGATTATACATGGTGTACAGGAGCTTTTTAAGGATGTTTTTGTTTACCGGACTATCAATGTTAGGAAGAAAGAAACAAAAACACCCCAAAATCAAAACAAACATAAATTGTACAGGAGCAATAGGGTTTCTGGGCTACAACCAAACCCCTAATAAAAAAAAACACCCCAAAACAGGTGTGTTCCATGTCGTACTCGAACACCTTGCTTTCTATGCACATTGTTTTTCACCGCCTTACTATTGTTTCGTTTGTTGGTTTGCCCCTTTTGAAAAAGGAAAAAGGAATGAATGTTTTTTATAAAGGAACAATATTAATTTAATGTCTAGCCAAAAAACTGCATTTGATTGGTATAATGAATTTGCTGCAGGATTATAAAACCAATATGATCTGCATGAAAAAGATTACCGGTACAATTACCTGTAAATAGTAAACACAATCCGACAGTAGAATGAAGTCAGGATGAGGTAAGAACTCCTGCACTGAACCACCCCTAAAAAAATCAGCAGAGAAATTTGGCTGAACAAATAAAAACAGTTATTTTGTTCCAATTCAGGATGGGCATGCTAACTTAAAGGAACATTACAGAATTGGTTTTTGCTAACAAAACAGTTGCTGGCAGTGTAAGCACTCTATGTAATCCACCATATACATAAACTGACAAACCTGTAGAAGTTTGAGATCGAGAAAATAGTGAAAAACCGATTACACATTTGCATGAAATCGTATAGGTTCAACAAATGAATAACACGCTCACTGAGCGATAAACTCCAATCGGAAAATTAGTTTATTCATTTCTCATCAAATAATGGCATTTCAGACAGAAATATTTCAAGGGATGTTTTCTACTATCATGATCATTAGACCGTGTAAGTTTTATGTAAATCTGTGATCAAAAAGTATATTTTACAAGTTTTTTTCTTACCAATTCTGTTATGTTCCTTTAAATGCTAATTAATGTTTTTCAGAAATATACATGTAATGGAGAAGGATTAATTACAGTCCCTTTGTTTTGAAGAAGATTACATAATTGAAAAGATAACAATTTCAAAGAGAACTTACAGTTGAATCATTTAAAAAAAAAACTTATGACATACATGTAGGCCTACTTAAATTCAATCAACACATAAAGTCAGGAATGGGTTATAAAAATAAGCATCTAGCTTATAAAATTCAAGGCGTTGGCCTGTATGAGCATCTTGGCATCTTTTGAAGGGTGCCCTTTTTTGAATAAGGATACAACATTTGATTTTCCCGTGAATTATTGTACATGACCAATTTGAACTTCCTCTTGTATATATGACCAATAGACCCCTGTACTGATGACTTCATGTTTATTGCATTGCTTAAGTGCTGTAACTGGGTACTGCGTTTCTGACAGTTGTGCAGAAACACAATGGTTTCCCTTTCTTTCGCAAACTGGTACACAAATGGTGACATCATCAGTACTAAAATCTACTAAGAGAACATTTTGACACCTTTTTGCAAAATTTCTGGCAAAATGCCAACCAACCATTTGAGTGTTTTTGCCATCAGGGATCCTTTGATGAGCGCTTTGTTGGTATTAATGTTCATCTGCATCAAAGGTACAAAGTCCTCAACATCTGTGATGGTCACATTAGCTCTGAATTAAAAAAAGGCAGGTATTAGTGGTACATGTACATGTACTTACATCTTGTACTATACATGTACATTAGTAAAGAACAAGTTCAGGTGCTATCCTTTATTCAATTTGCATTCAGGCATGCGTGGTCTGTGTTTCACTCAAAAGCGTTTAGGATTGACCATATGTTGACTCTTCAAATGTTAGCCTATGGCAACGAGGTGAAGAAGTGATGGGCAGATAAAATGTGTTGGCTTGTCACATGTATTTAGTTTTAGTACCGGTACCCATTAAAGGTGTAACTTGCACATAATCTTGTGTAATAATTATATTATCACTACTATCATTATCATTAAACCATGGAGTACTCCAGGAGATGATTGTTAAAATTAACTGTGTGTGTGATTACTTATGTTTCTCCGTCACATAACCTACCGCCCTCTTGAAACAGTGATGTAACTTTGCAAGTTCACAAGAGCCTTGGGGCTAGAGGCCGATCCAGATGGACTAGTTAGTCAAACCAGGCAGTGTTCAAGTGACATGTACACGTAAATCGATTATGTTAAATCTGGTCGGCTTCAGTCACCCATCCGAACTTGCTCAAAGCTGTCAATATTATAGGTTGATCATGTTTGCATTTATATTATATTCATTCTGTTGACAAATTCATGATCAGTAAAACTTTGTATGTTTCTTTGGGGTGTATGTAAACCAGGGTTGTTCTAAAACCCCCTCAACCCCACAGCCCTAGCCCCATGATGTACACCTCCATAGTGTCCCAAATCCGACTCTTGTGCTGCGGCCTGACTTTGAATACAGCCCCAATTTAGAATGCAGCATGTACATGTATGCAACATGTCATGCAAAGCGACATGCACTATGATCCACCGCTGAACACAGAGAAGTTGCATCCTGACACACTTTTTGTTGGATGTTTTTGTCATTACCGTCACATAAAAGACGAAAACCAATCATCTGTACTGGTGACAGATACATGTACATCCGGGTCTGTGCTTAACAGCGAGTGATATCATTGGCTATCAGAATGATGAAAATATCAGGGCATAGGGGTTGCTTTCCAAACACAGGCAGTGTCGTCCAAATTGACAGCTGCGGCTTGATCAACACGTTTTAAAACAAGTGTTGAAGAGACTGCCCTTAGCAATTCTGGCTTGGGCCTGCCATGAGACATGCATGGCATTGCAAAATTGTACTGGGAGCGTACAAATGTAACTCAAGGGGTTGAGGAGGGTAGTGGGTCATGGGGTTTTAGAACAATCCTGTAAACCAGCAGAAATAATGGTATAATCAAGAACTTTTACATAATGCTTTATTTAAGGCAGGGTCAGAGATTGGTTTTTGTCAACTTAGACAAAACAGTTAATTTTACTTATAGATGTGTTCTGAGTATAATATATAATAGGACAAAATTTCAAAAAAGATACAAAATGAGTCATCTGTGAAGGTTTCAGCTGAGTGTCTACTTGTTGAAAAAACAGCTACAAACTGTCGCGTTATTTTCATTAAGAACATTGAATCCATCCACGTTCAGCGAGGTCACAGCGGGGTACCAACCGCATCTCTGGCCGTAGCATTCGCGAACGGACACCAACCCTCAGAAATCTAAGAAACGATTCATGCATAAATCTGTTCTCACTCAAATGTTTTGGGTGAAAATTATCCAACCATATCACTTTGAAGGGAATCCTTTCTCAAAGTTTATCAATAGCTCCAGTGCTTCTCACAAAGCAAGTTTTCATGGCCATTAATTTTTGGATACCGGTAATTAACCAATTTGTGACCCTACTTTCAATGAACAATACAGTATTGCAATGCAAAATTGTACAAAACCTACCTTACTGTAATGTATACAACACGTTTATAGGCATAGTGAGGTAAAGGCATACATGGAACACTTCAAGGCATGTCTGGAGCCACACAAGTTTACATGTAAAGTATGTGTGCCACATGCTTTAAAAGTAGCCTCACTGATTGAGGTAAAAAGAATAGTATTACTGGCCAGTGGATTGTGTTGACTCACCAATCATGACCCAATCCTAATGCATGTATCCCTGAATACACAAGTTTCAACCAATAGATGTCTTTCTTATTTTTTAAATGAAATAGCTGCATGTGTACACACGAACATGCTGGTGCCACAATGCTTGTCCTGCAAACGAGGCACCCAATTGGGACAATAGTAACTCCCTTACTTTGTCAGTACATGGTCACAAGCTTTTTTTCATAGGTTAAGCACAGTGATGAAAACATCAAAGCTTTGAAATGTTGATGTATTTGCCCCAAAAACGTACTTCATTTAAGTTAATCCATGAACAATTATTGTTCATGAGATGAAATCCACAGCTTTAGCAAGATTTGAGTTAATTTTACACTGAAAACAATGCTTTGTATCTAATAATTCACTGCACATGTTATATTCAAGAGAAGAGAAAGTGATGGGCTTCCAGGGCTAATGTATGCAGGCCGTGTACAGACAAACAAAAAACTACATGTTTCTAATCATAGTGCAGGAACTACTAACCCCAGTAAACTTGCTGCCAGTCCAACTGCTCCAGTTCCACTGCCCAACTCAATCACATGCTTTTGTTGCAAATTTTCATGTTTGGACTTGAAAAAGTCTGATTCCAGGAATTTTAGCAAGACTAAGGCAGCATCCCAAACAACACATCCAACATCCCCAATGGAGCACTGCTTAATAATAAGCACTTGGTTGTTAAATTCCAAGGAGCGATCAAAGTACCCAAACTGATCAGACATTGCATTTATGTGTTTTCAAACAATGATATAGATGAGCTGGTAATCTGTTCAGTTGTGCAACTCTGAAAAGAAGAAGAACATTTTTGAACTTAACAAAAAATTAAAAGTATTTTGATTTTCAACTAGTTTAATATAGAGACCGTATTAATGCTGTACATAATGAACATTCTCTTACATTGTAAGTTCAAACTGGCTAGAGGGTGCATGACTAAGCATGGGATTACATGGGTTAGTTTTAGGAGTTAGACGAGTGCCTTAAACATTGAATTACATCAAGTGAACACTGGACTTTAAAAAATCTTACACATACCCTAAAAGGTAAGAGACAAATGTTGTTCACACAATGCTACCAGTGAACGTGTTTGATTACTATGAATCAACAAAGCTTTTTTGACACACAGCTTTTCATCAGATCCAAAGCTCAGGTAAAAAAGTGCCCTGGCCCAAATGGAAAGGTGTAGGCAGTCTTGGGTAGAAAACCAGAAACATATCACAACTCCCATCTCCTGCTTCAAAACCATTTAAACCATTATGAAACTTAGATATAGAGGAAAAACCCAGAAAATCCAGAAGGCCAATCCCTTGTCCAATAAGGACAGCAAGAAGGAGCACATCACCTTGGACTGTGTCGATAACTTCTTCAGAAAGGCCTGCCTTTCTGGGCTGTTCACACTCAGTTTCCATCATGCCTTAAGATGGAAAACTTTTGGCTCAGGATGCCAAACACTGGCCCCCCCCCCCACTGTTGCAAGCGAATGGGCAGCACTGTCAGGTCTACAGCATTCTCCCTTAACAGTGGTCCGCTGGCCAAGTGTTACACCTGAGGACCAGTCAAAATTCTCTCAAAGTGGTCTAGCTTTAGTTCAGTGTTGAAAACCATCCCTATTTAATATGAAATATGGGCTACTGAAAAAGCTGATGGACTAGTGACATGAATAGTGCTATCTCTACTAAGTGGTCCTGCTGGCAATGGCAAGTCACTGAAAAAGTAAAGAGCAAGCCCTGGTCTAGAAGCTTCGGAGCCATGACAGAGGAGGCCGATGGCAGGCCTATTTACAGAGGCCAAGGGGGCCATTTTAAGCTACATGTTGTAACATAGTGTGGCTTGCCATGATTTAAAGCCAGCTTAAGAGTTAGTGACCAGGCACTCAGAGGCCACTTCTCTTACATAAACTGGACAACCTTAGTACTTCTGTTGCCTAGCAACTGCCCAGACCAGTCACGATTAGCACAGACTATAAGGGCCACATTGCCACACTACAAATCCATTCTTTTGATCAGAGTACTATACTGAACACCCTCTGACAAATGTGCATGGCTAAATCTGAAGACACCAGCCCTCAGTTTCTTTGATGAAAGAATTCTCACATATGTTAGAGTTAGTAGACTCAAGTTGTTTAATTACATTTAACTATATAGTAACTATGGAGACACTATACAGCATTTCTCAAGGGAGGACTCCATGTCTGCTTCAACTTCCTGTAGGCTAGTGGCTAACACATGGAAATTGCTGGGCTTGATGACCTGTGGACAGAGGCATGTGTTTGGCTTGCTCACGATTGAGACCATGCTTCCAGTCAAAGCCTATTATCACGCTGTTAGAGGACACCAACTGACCTACGAGGCTCTGTGGCGCATCAAATGGTCTATGATTGAATCTTGGCTGGTTAAAAATGATAAACAAAAAGATTTGGAAGTTGTGTTTAAGCAGTTCAAAAAGAGAGATGGCAATCACAAAACAGAACTTTACGAAGCAGTAGACCAGCTGTCAGTTTTTCTGAGCAGTAGCAATGTTCAAGAGCTCATTAAAGAATTTAACAACACCGCCTGTGTTCATACATTGTCACAAATCTTGTAAGCTGTGTGGTAAGACTCCTACATGCAGATAGTGGAGATTCTGCTAAACTTCATCAGGGTTCAGAGGGACGGAAACTGGATTCTCCTTTGAAAAGCTTTTCCAGCAATACAGCCATGGCTCACCATCGATGACCACAGCAACTATGTCCAATTGGGACCTGTTTATCTCGCAGATATAAAACTCCTCGAGAAGACGGCTCGCCATCGTAGAAAAAGGGCAAGGATTATTTGTAAAGATCTGAGATAGTAACAGGCGGTGGGTTCATTGATGTTACAGATGCCGGGTCCACGAGGAGAGATGATGTAAAACTTGTAAAAATCGGCGTCTGACAAGAACTTGGTGAGATCAGCTTTGTTCTCATCCAAGGCAATGAATTGGCCCCAAACCTGTGGCTCTTTCTTTCCCACTTGCTTTGATCGAGTCACTTACCATCTCACTTGGTGCAATGTCTCTGGTTGCCAATGATAACAGTGGTATCTCTTTAACATTATCAGAGTCGGTGTCGTCGTCTTCTATAGCCAAGTTGGGGTTTACTCGGAAAACATCAAATCTTGTAAGCTGTGTGGTAAGTGTCCTAACGTCATCAACAACTTGATTTGTGCAAGAAAGGCTAATAGAGCGGGCGAAAGTGGTTTCTTCCTCATCATCTTCCAAATTGAAGAGAGATCTTATGTCTTACAATGTGATACAAAATTTGTCCATGGCTTTATTATTTCTCGTAATTCCATTTATGCCATTCTGCATTTTGCATGTCCTGTTCAACCACTCAGTCGCGTGATCAGCGGGAACCTGGTTGAACCACTTTGTTCGCTTCACACACAAAAGTTCCATTACTAAATACTGCATAAACCTCTGGTGCTGTCTTCTCAATGAGTTTCATATCTGCGAGATAAGCAGGTCCCAACCGGGCATGGTTGCTGTGGTCGTCGATGGTGAGCCACGGCTGTATTGCTGAAAAAGCTTCTAAAATCTTACAGCTGGCCAACTGCTTCGCAAAGTTTTGCTCTGTGATTGCCATCCCTCTTTTTGAACTGCACAACAACACTTTGGGCAACGTTTGTCAACTTCCACATCTTTTTGTTTATCATTTTCAACCAGCCAAGATTTAAGCATAGACCATTTGATGTGCCACAGAGCCTGGTAGGTCGGTTGGTGTCCTCTAACAGCGTGATAATAGGCTTTGACTGTTGTTTGCATTTTAAAACAGCTGACACTTTCCACAGGTCATAAAGCCAACCACTTTCCATGTGTTGGCCACTAGCCTCCAGAAGTTGAAGCAGACATGGAGTCCTCCCTTGAGAAAAATTGCATTCTCAGACTTTGGATTTGCTCATTTCAGTTCCTTTCCTTTGCTGTAGTGTTTCCATAGTTACTATATAGTTAAATGTAATTAAACAACTTGAGTGTGAGAATTTTTTCATCAAAGAAACTGAGGGCTGGTGTATTCAGATTTAGCCATGCACAAGGGTGTTCAGTATAGTACTCTGATCAAAAGAATGGATATGTGGCAATGTGGCCCTAAAATGTCTGTGCTAACCGGAAACTCAGTGACTGGTCTGGGCAGTTGCTAGGCAACAAAAGTACTAAGGTTGTCCTGTGTATGTAAGAGAAGTGGCCTCTGAGTGCCTGGTCACTAACTCTTAAGCTGGCTTTGAATCATGGCAAGCCACATTATGTTACAACATGTAGCTTAAAAGCCTAAAATGGTTAACTGCACGATACCCTATAGGGTGTATGAAACAGCTATAACATGGGATAAAGCCACTGTTTATTGCAAAAATGTTCAACATTTTAACTCATCATTGTCCTTTGAGTTTGATGACTGTGTAGGAGTCTGAAAATGTTCACTTGGAAAGATTGGGAGTACAAACAACTTTGATATCAGACCTACAGTTGTTGAGCACCATGTCAAACTATAAACCCACAACAGTGTATGCATTCAAATGTACTGCGTAAAGAACATACCTTCTTGTCTCACACCATACAAAAAGGTGTGAAACTTAAATTTGTTTTTGCCTAAAATTTGCCTGGGTATATTAACCTTCAGAAAAAAGATGTTTGAAACAAATATATGCACCCTTTCATTTAGATAGGGAGTGCAAACTTATTCGGTATACTCAAGATTTTTTGAGAAAATCACACTTTAAGTTTTAGTTTTCATTTTGCTACACATTTGTGTACACTACAAGATAAAACTTTTTAGATTAGTTTTACAGGCTTGATATGTCAACATGATGATAAAAATACATTTTATAGATAGAGCTACCACTTGGGGTCAAATTTGGTGCAAATTCAAAAAATCCCCAACTTGACCTTTTGTGACCTTTTTGACCTCAAAATGACCTTAAATTCAAAATTGAGGGTGGCATCCACCCTAATCCGTATCGTCTTCCCCTTGCTATATTAACAATAGATCTAGCAAGGATGCCGGCCATTAACAAACTATGCCGTCCAAAGTGTAATTTTACACTTTGGCTGATGGCCTACTTATACCGGAATTCGTGTAAACATCGAAAGAGATCCGTCACTCAACCGTTGACCTGATTTGACGCTCTGTCGAGTTGTCTCCTCATCGAAGACTTCGTAGTTGTCGAGTTGTCCCACCCACTAGTCTTGGTTGGCGACGCTCCTTTTGTTATAACGTAGTGCGATAGCGCAATACGAATCACTGGAGAAGAGATATCTGTATCACACGAACATCTGGATCCAGATTTATAGACTTGCCCAGTCCTTCTGAGTCCGACTCCCAAACAGTCAATGTAGCGCCCTCTACTGGTGGTCAATACAAAAAACAGCGTCGCCAATCAAGACTACCTACCCACCCGTACGTCTGACTAACCCGTCGAGTTGTCTGTCCGTTGAGTTGTCTGTCTCGACTGTCGAGTTGCCTGACGGTCGAGTTGCCTTACTGTCGAGTTGTCTAAAAGCCTTACCGAGTGTGTGTCGGCAGCGCGTGTGCGATCCGATCGGAGAATAACAAGTCGAGCATCATCACATCCACCGGCGGATCTTTTCGGGGTTTCTAACGAGGTATAGTAGAATAACTTAAACAAATTATAAACTTTGTTAGCCTTTTTGAGATATGGCCGACTGTATGTTTATTTTGACTAAGTATTGAATAATAATAGTAAGGCTAGCCGAAGTCTAGCCCCATAAATAGTGCCTAGAAAGTAGAATTACGCAGTAGAACCTAATATAAATAATATTAAGGCTACAGTACTCTAGACATAAATTTTGGTATACAAAATATATAAATTAATCAAAAACAGGGTGTTCGATGTAGACAGTTCTGAATTAGTGTAAACATGTCTCCGTACGAAATAATGATTATGTAATGGCGCCCCACACCAAAATTAGGGGTCTGCCGCCAGTTATGAAATGCCAACAAGAAGATAAATTTAATGTAAAAAAAAGACACATTACATTTACAAGCCATTTAAATGAATTTACAGGGAAAACAAGTTTTCAGGCATTTCACGATTATTAATCACATTTAATTAAATGTTTGTCACTTCGTCTCACACAACTTCATCATTAACTGCCCAGGTTATGCAATTTCCTTTTTACACTATTCAATTTATTAATACAAAGCAATTACTAATTAGCAAAATATGGAAAGCAGGCAGGTATTTTTGTAAAGTTACAGTACCCCAGCTACGACCGAAATTGTACCTGTGGGTACTGCATGGACTTAAAACAATTATTAGACAAAATATAGGGGGGGGGGATAAGCATGGTGAAATATCAGCACAAGGTAAATAGTAACAAAATAGCTAGTACTTACAGTACACAGCACAGCGCAGATAAGGTGGTGGATGGTGTAATTGGAAATAAGGCAAAATACTTCTCTATCAAAATAATCTTAACTCTGAAAATGGGCCATCTGGCCTTTTGGCTAACTTCACTCTTCAGCCACTTTACTATAAAAAATGGTCCATCCACCATCGCTCCCAATCGTCACTAGAATCCACCCAAAACCATGCTGCCTGTAGTTTTGATTAAAGTGCCTAAAATCTGAATGGAAATTTCCACTAGGTCACATGCTAACTTAGAAAATGACTTACATAACACTTTCCAGTGGCTAGTTGGCCAGCTGGGTAACTGGGTTAATCACAAAGGCTCCAAGGAGCAAGGATCACCTCAATAACAATGAAACTGGGTTGCTGTGGTCTTGCATAATAATAACAGTGTCAACTCAACCTAAGCAAAAAATGACCAACAGAGGGCTCTACCAATTATTTAACACTTAAAGGGGCAACTAACAATAACAACTTATTAAATTACTTTTTAATTTTTGTTCCAATAAACTCTAAAAATTTTCAAATTTTAAATAAGTGCACAGCCACAATCATGGGTACACTTTTTAATACAAAGACACCAAATGAACAACACATAAATATTGAGTAACTCTTTGCAGATCTTGTATTCGACAAACTCAAGTACTTTCTACTGCTCATTTACACACCGCTGGTTAATAGATGGATTGCAATACGCGTCATTGACCGCCATCTTTGATGTAAAACGATGGAAAAGTGCACGCGTGTACGCGCTACGCACGACTCTCAGCCAATGATAGCTTTTCACGAAAAAAAAAAAAAACATTGAAATAACTGTTACATCACTGGTTTTCAAAGCGTTGTTCATAACATGGACACGGAAAAAATGTGTACCCATGATTGTAGCTGTGCACATAAGAAACATTGAGAAATTTGAAAACCGATCGGCGATGACGTCAATATGATTTAAAAACTGATTTTTTTATCAAGACTTTGATAGTAACCCATTTTACCTTTTCCCTATGTTAGGTATGTGACAAGAAATTTCAAATTCAACATTTTGGCATAATGTTAGTACCATTGGAAAGAGCTCAGGACTTGCATTTCAATTATAAATGTCTTTGTTATGGATTGATTATCTAAAACGTTATGAATATTTTAAGATTTAACTGACAGGCTTGATTTGGTATTGTTTTATCATAGAAAACCAAGAAAAAGTTGTGACCTTTTCAGGAAGTTCTGAACTAGTCAATATTTGCCGTGAATTTCATACAAGCTTATAAACTAAAAGACTAATCAAAAGAAAAACAGATCCATAAAAAGAGCAAAATGAGCCATTAAAACCACAAAACATGATGATTTAATAGCAAAACATGTCAAAAAACACACAGTAGCTTGTGTTTGTAAACATTGGCATCGACCAATCACGTTGCTGAAATTTGGTCGCGTGACATCTGGATCACGTATTATACATGAATTTATTTTCAACAGAAAAAACACACATCCAAATCCTTAATCACCGCTGTCTGTAATGCATAATTTACACAATTCTTGTCAAATGTCAATAGTAGACATTCATTAATATCCTTCTAGTATGTTTTTAGTGCCAAACGGTAGTGATAGTAACTGACATTAAGCATTCGCAAGTATGAAATCCGGCCGATTTTTGCCATTGCACAAAAACTATATTGTTCGGATGATCAGATACACTTTAAATTCACCACAGATACAGATATCCTCAAAACTTGGAAAGTTTTTTCCCTTCACTTTTATAAATCGGATCGAAATTTTTTAAAGACGCTGATGCAGAGGGATATGTGCACTACGTCATCAATACCTGTTGAGCCATGTAGGAGGTCTCAGCTTTCAGAAAAATACCTACATTGTACTATGATGACATCATTCGTACGTAGCTTCTTACATGTATGTTCCAAATAAAATTCCTTTTTTACATCATAACTAATTCAAACAAACTCATGAATTTTGGTATATTGCTGCTTGAGTTTCTGTACTTTTAAAAACAAAACAATAGAAAATATGCGCAGAAGAATACAGGGCCATTTAAAACATAACAACTGAAGTACATGTAGATTCCAATGTTACCCAGTTGTAAATACATTGTCACTTTTAACATATGAGTGTTTGTAATTTAAGTGAGTAACCTTTTTTCAATATTTTGTGTTTAATTTCTAGAGAGAGAGAGAGGAATTCTTCACCAGTCTATGATGGAATGATCAATACTTGAAATCATGGGTATGATATGATAGTACAAACATTTATGATTTAAATGATAGGAGTAATAAGGGAAAGCCTAATTAGATCAACGTAATGGAAATGCTTGGGCATATCTTCATATTTTCAGAAACTTTTTTAATGCAAGTCAAATGCTTTTTCAGGCGTTAATCAGTTATTATATTTTTTTGATAGCAAGTAATAAACCACAAGAGAAACTGACTGGGTAAATTTTAAATAATTATGGGTTGAACAAAGAAAATTTTACTACAGTAGGATTTGAACCAACGACCTCCGGATTAGCGTGCCAGCGCTCTACAAACTGAGCTATCTTGCTATAATGGCAGTCTTCCTATTTTGTCAATTTCTTTGTTTGGGGGTGCCAGTCAGAAGCAATAAAGCAATACAGTCGACTCTCGTTAATACGAGGCCCGCCAGACTAACCCGTTTTCCTTGTAATATCCAAAGCTTGTAATATCCGATCGCGGTAATATCAATGCACTATGAACAAAGTGCTTGACATAATGGCCGCATGTGTACACAGACAAGGCTGCTGCAATATAGTGGATAACAGTGTGCATAGTGTGTGCATGTACCGCACAAACTAGCACAAAATTGGGCGAATAAAACTGTTTTAATTGAGTTAGTTTAGTTTGAAAGTCAATTGATAAAAGTCAATATTTTACATGATTTAAAAAATGTCTGAGATTTTAACTTGCTGTTCTTGTTTAGCGAAGTTTTCGTGCAAAACTTTGGTTGCAGCAGTCAACAAATAGAATCGTGATTTTCATTGGTAACCACCAGTGTAATGCTAGATGGTTCATTGCTAATGCGGGATACCAGGGAAATCTTGCTTTTGCATTAATAGTGATCGCGCAAATATCTTTGCTTCTCAGTTGCGGTTGTTTTTTTCTGCTGAAAACGCACATCATGTACTTGTAAAACTCAATGGGTCAGTATCTTTTCTGAAGATTTCACATGAATTGATGAATGCTGACTTAGTATGGAATCTGCTCAGTTGTTTGAATCATGTGAGCCTCCTAATCCCACCATAGTCCGGATTTTGGAATTGACAACCTGCTCGCTGATGCGTGACTCCAGTTTCAAATTAGTATTGCTAACGATAGCATCAAGTTAGCACCTCTATTGATTGTCTTACAAGCCATAAATAACGATTTTCAGGCTGTTAAAGGTATTTCCTTTGTTGTTTTTTTAATTATTCTCGTTACAAAAGGGTTGAAAACAATGTTTTGCTCATAACGGCCCGACAAAATTACCTCGTTATAATAACCATGTTCTCGCTACTACAGTGCTCGTATAATCTGTATTTAAATGCATTGAAACACGCACGGGGCAAGTCGGGACGGCAAAAAACCTTGTATTAACCGGAACCTTGTAATATGCGAGCTCTAATAATGGGAGTCGACTGTATAAGGCAAACTAATCAAGAAAGGTTTGTAGTTTCTTACAAAACAGACCATGTGATACAACATAATTTGTTAGGCCCAGTTGTTTAGAAGTGATCAGCACATGTACATGAAGATGAACATAATATGGTTGGAATAGTAAAGTTGAGTTGCTAATTTTGCCTCAAATTTGATTAATTTTTAATATTTCTGAAAGATTTGATTGTGTGTACTAACATCCAAATACACCATTATTCCAGTGAGTACTTAGTCAGCATGATGAATGGAACATTGGGGAATCTTAATGACAAACAACAGGAGAAACTCAATCAGGTAATGTGAGATGGTGGAATTCTAAACCTGCATAGATCGATTGGCATTCATTCTTTTCAATTGCTTATTTCCTTTTCCTTTGTCATTTTTAATTATTCACTCGATTAGTTAACTTGGCTTTTTTTTCTAGAAATTAAATATAAAGTTTTTAATTTGGTAACAATTGTGAATGTGCTGTAAGATTCTGGATATGTAAACTGTCATCAAAGTAATTACCAAAGTCAATAAGGATGTGATCACCAAGTGTTAATCCAACTGGTGTTAAGCCCAGTTTATACCTCACCCAAATTGCCAAAGCGAATTTCCTTGTGTCACAATTAGAAAACAGCGTGTACCTGATTATTTGCGTCATGTAATTTGATTTGCAATTTGCTTTAGCATGAAATTTGAACCGGGCCTTAGTGATGTTCCATGCAGGGCAGCCATTTGAGGTTTTTTTCCTCTCCCAAGGAAAAAAATTACTGCCGACTGTCCATGCTGCAATTGTTCTATTCCGGTATTTTCATTGAATTGATTGAAATAGGGAAAACCAGCAAAAAGAAAGACAAAACCGATTCATTTAGATTCAACTCATAAAATTGTGGAAAAATTCCCTTTTTTAAACATTGTCTGTCCGTAAGTTACACCCACAAGTCCAATGTGAACTCGGCTTTAATTCAGTTGCTTGCAGCTGAAATACAAACATTGTTGATACTGCATTTTGTTTTGTTCAGAGATGCAACAGATCGCATGATGGTTTTAAAAAAGCTTTGGTTCAATTTTCCAATAAAATACATTAATGTTTGAAGAACTCGGTCGATTATTTTAGAGTGAAAATACAATCACAGACACATTATGCACACAGTTATGGATAAACGCTTTTCTCTCAGCTTTTACTATGTAACTTGTATGGATTGTTATTAGCTGTTCCGACTTCTAAGAGAAGTCGGAACAGGTTTTGTTTTCGTCGAGATTTTTATTGTTTTTATTATTATTATTCTATGTTTTCACCTAAATCCCCATAGCATTTGTGAACAATTTTATTTAATTCTTTAAAAAAACTTAGTGAGTATGAGAGACTTAGATCCTATATCCTATTGAAGGTTCGTTCCTAAACTTAACATTTAATCTAATAATGGTTAAAATTCTTAATTTATTATCCATGTTTCAGCAAGATGAATATTTAATTAGCAAACCTTGTTGAACCATATCTCAAAAAGTATACCCCCTATCGTCAAACTTTTTTCAATTATACACTTGTGGGATACTGTAGATATATTTTTTGGCCTAAAATGCCGAACGACGTCATCATGACATCATTTATTTCGCGTTTTCATCCATGTACAAAACACATTGAATAAAGTGAAAACAAATCCGACTTCCAGAAACATAATTATTCGATTAAGGTCAAATTACATGTCTTATTGCAGAAATCTTTCTTAAAGACGGAAAGATTTTATTGAGGGTAAATTTAAAAGTATCAAAACTTATTCAAACAATTGTTAGTAGAAAAAATCTGAATTTCCAGGAGAGTTTTCATGGAATGGGTACGGCGTCAAATTAGGTTTGTATTATCGAAAATTATAATACTCTAAACTCAATTAAGTCCTACACCGTTTATGACCAGTGTTATTGCGTTTTTTGCAGAATAAACATAGAGTCCTTACGGTCGCCGACTTACACAAGTCTATGTTTATTCACAAGAATCGAGAAGAATGGTGCTTGCTCTTCACCGCTCAGTTCCCTATTCAGGTTTCAGCGTGAACGTAGAAAACAGACCGCCCGTGTTTTGGGACGATTGTGCGGGTGGCTGACTCGTTTGCGCTGGGGACCCGTTCGCCAGAAAACATGTTTGAGTCTTCTATATGCAAACGCATTACTTCGGGAAATCGCCGTGTAGCAAACAAAAAACTTTGTGGGGATTGCAATAGGGCAATAAAGAGAGCTGATTGATGAGGGGCGTAGAAAAGAAAAATTACCCTTTTCATGGCTTTATGATCGTTTTTGGATTTGGGGTGAAGAGCCAAATTGAACAATAAACTCATATCCCAATTACTATTTTAGCCTAACACACAAAAACGAGGCATAAAGACACAACAAATAAGGTTTAGTATTTTAATATAGAAAAAAACCGTACAAGGTAAATTATGTTCTTTAACAACCAATGCTAACATTTCAAATTTCTTATATAAATCTGAGTACACTTGATCGTTGCGAATTATTTTGTGACGTCAATATTCGCTTCGCATTCGCATTTTATTCAAAAGCCTAACCCCACTTTGACCCTTTCTTCCGGTCCAAACAGGAAGTTAAAATATTAAAAATTATATCTCCTGAACCACATGTCATAAAGTCATAATCTTTGTGATGTTCGCTAGCTTAATACAGAGCATTTAATCAAATTAAAACAAAAAGGAACAGCTTTGTGTTTGTTCACAAACACCTAAGGTCTAGTTGTTTTTAAATTGGTGAGCGCCCAGGAGCATGTTTCATGGACGAGGGCATATAAATGTGTATTAGTATTATAATTGACAGTGGATTAAAACTGTGGCGTAAAAAATTTTCTTTCATGTTTTCTTATTCAGTTTTTCTTTATGTTTTACTTTTCAGTTGAAAATAAATCTTGGAGATGTTCTGTTGGAGAGCCATGATGATCACATGCTGCTGAGATTCCTTAGAGGTTTGTGTCTTTAAATGTAAATTTATACCACAGGGACTTTTTTCACTTTTTCATCTGCCAAATCTTATGAAGTTCCCTGGTCAAGTCTTGGTACATGTACTTCTGGATATTTTCCATCATCTTTAAATCTACCCTTATGAGATGACACGTCTTCTTCATTCTACAACATCTGGTCATCCATTATGTCTATTATAATAATAACACGCAGTTCTTATATAGCGCTGTTATATTACTTATGTAATGCCAAAGGGCAGCCCAAAGTGCTTATTACTTTTTTCTACAAGTATAAAGAGCTATGTTTGGAATTAAAAGACCCATTTTACATGTCTATTTTAAATGTAGCACCTTGTAACAGTTTAGGGGATGCTGTGGCCCAAACTTAATGCAGCCAACCATACCAGAAACACTGGGGCGAACCCCTTCTCTTAATGATAAGTGTACTAGGTTCTTTTACATGCATTACACAACACACTGGTCCTAGGGCTTTCAACCCATCCGAAGGACAAAGCAATAATAGTTGAATGTCTTGCTAAGGACACCTTATCCACATATGGCATTTGTGTTAGGTTAACAAACAATATCTTGTTACTTTCAAATTAGGCTCCTTACATTCCAGTTATGAAAAAAATTAATTCTACTCTGCCAAATAAATCCATGACAACTTTTACAGCGTTTGTTTCCCCCTCCTGGATATGGAAACAAATTTAAAAGTCTCTAACCTTAGATGGTGTAAAATGCCACTGTGGTACATGTAGATACCCTTCAAGTGCAATTTTTGTCAGTATCCAAAAATGTTTGACGACATCACATTTCAAATGGACTAAACATTTTGGTACAGAGAATTTGCAGTCATTCCTGAACTTTGATGATATTCAATGAAAACAGCATTAAATTTGATCTTTCGACCTGTGCAAAAATTCCTCTTTGGAATGTAAAGACCAATTATTTTTTTAAATGTCCGATGACGCTATGTATCAAATTTTGTTTAGGAAGCATATCAAATAAAAATGGATGTTTTCACAATTTGTCTCCATGGTTAGAGACCTGTGCTTTCATGTGGGCTCTATCTATTGGAAAATGAGAGCACCTCAAAACTCAATTCGACCTTGGTGCCCCTCTTTGAAGTTAATAATACAGTATGTCTCATTCTTTTCAGCCAGGAGCTTCAACTTGAAATCAACTGAAGTGCTTTTTAGGAAGGTAATTCTGCTGTATAATGATTAAATTCATGTGTTGGAGAAGATAAACAATTCATAAATAATTTTAGTATACACTACACTGCAGTGTTCTCCACACGCGTATTTTGAAGGCCGCCCTGCCAAAGAATTGGTCGCCCTGCTAAAATAATTGGCCGCCCTGCAAAAAAAACTACAAACAGACTATTTTTAGCCTGCACTTAATACAATCAGACGAATAGCCGACGAGCCATGCCCGACTTCCAAACCGCAGCATTGGAATTGGAATCGTTCATTTCAGTATGCAAACGTTAAAACACGAGCGATGCACACAACCACATGTGTATCCACTGCACGTGCATCGGCACCGGACCCCACAACGTTCGGTCGCCCACCATGCATAGCGCATACCCAACACACAGTACAAAACACAGCACGGTCCAAAGTCCAAAGCTAACCAACATTCCGCACGCTGTGATTGGCCGTTGATGGTCGTTGATAATTACCATATTCATAAGAGAGCTTGGTTAGACTCCAACGCAGTAGTTTACAAGCAGAGTAAAGAATTGCCACACAGTGTGCCGCACGCGCCTGCGAATTGGTACAATACACAGCCTTGGATGAAGGATATTCAAACATTTACAACTTTTGCCGACAGAGGGCGATGTGGGGCAAAGTTCATTGAATTTGTTCTCAATGTGCGTTGTCGACCGATCATTGAATCTCGATGATTTTATTGCAAAAAAGTTCTAAACGCAGTTCTAAACAACGAATCCATTAATCACGAATCCATGAAAATTGTTGTTGATGGAAAAAGTATTATTTAGGGCAGAAATAAGGTAAAAAGATCGTCCAAAAACGTGTGTTTTTTTAATGTTTTTGTTTAGCGTTTTGAGAATTGTGTGCTCGTGTGTATCTGATCACCAAGCTTTCTAAAACCCCACACTGTGCGGCATATCCCTGTGATGTTTTTGGCGCGGCGCAAAAAGGAAAATGTATAACAAATTGGAGGTTTTTGAATTAGTTTTTACAATGAGGTTGTAGTTCGACCGGAATGGATGTCAATCATTCTCCTTAGATAGTGTTGGGGCCCGGGGGTTTATAACATTATTGTTAAGAAAAGGATTATCCCCAATGTGTTTTGCTTTCCCGTCCGATGACGACATATACCAACGGGCGCCATTTTGATGACGTCATATCGGTGGGCCCCATTTTGTTTATGTTATGCCGCCCTCCCAAAGAAAAAGTCTGTGGAGAACACTGACTGATGTATGAAATAGTGGATGTTTTCTAAGACTTGTGGATAATAAATTGTAACTTTGTGTTCAAATTACAATACTACTACTCGCAATATTTTTTACCATCAATTAATTGCAGTATGTGTACTATAGTAATTGTGTTGCACTCGGTGTACTGTACTGCATACAGTGCTTTGCTGTTGCTGATTGATCATAAATCAGTCTTAGAGATATTGCAGCTTCAGATAAAACATGTAGCATTGTTCTTTGTTATTTTTGCTTCCTTTTTGTTTTTTGTATGTTATCAAAGGAGATGGATGTTCCATCTTTATTGATAATCATATTGTATGGCTATTCTTTTTATAGGATGTGAAATGGAAGAATCAAATGCAAACCTCATCGCTATCAATAGAAAACAGTCCAGAAGTAAGTTCATACAATTTTTATGTCCAGCTGGTGAAGCCAAAGGGGAATAGTATTTGCCTTGTCCTTCCATGTGTATGTGTTTATGTGTGAACTTGTAGTGACATTCAAACCAAGGACTGATAACAAAAGGGACAATAGGTCCAGGATTGTCATCACAAAGCATTTGAAACCACACAACTCTATGCAACAAGGGTGCTTTTTTTTCAGTACTGTCTTACAATTTCGATGACCAATTGAGCCCAAATTTTCAAATTTTAAAAATTGTATGCATATGTTGGGATACTAGTCTTTGACAAAAAATTTCCAAAAATATGTCCAGATCATTATGGCTAAAGCAAAGTAATAATGCCCGATTGATACATTGATACATGTAACTCGAGAAGAATGAGATCAATTTTAGCAGGTCATGTGTTTTTCAACAAACTATTCTTGTTAAACTAGTAGCAACATTTTTGGATGGGCCACTGAATCTTGCCACTTGAATCAGTGAAAATTTAGTCTTTATTTAGGATTTAGTCATTCTAATTGGTCATATGTTTGTGTTTGAACTTCACTTATATGAAGAATGGAAAGACCGTGGTACAAGGTTCATACAAGGTACTCATAATTCATATGAGTACATAATGGCTAATCACTTCTATTAGGGAAAGATATATGACTTGCCAATTGGATTAGAGCTTCATGTTAAAAGTCAAATCTCAAAAAATTTTCCTAACAGTAAGTTAATAAGAGGTTGTCCTGGAAGTCAACTTGGTATGTACATTGTATGATGCTCAGGTTAACTAAATGTATAAAACCTAGTTGTGCTGATGCAAATCCATGTGACTTCTTTAATTCAAAAACATTGCAAGATCTATTTGCTCTTCGTTACTCAAAATAACACTTATAGACCACTGCGCTGAGTCCAGTGTTCAGTAATCAAGTGTTCTTTCAATGTGAACTTTTCAAGATTTGTTAATCTGTATTTAAAGCTTTTTAGTATTTTCAGGAAATACATTTTTTTTTAAAGTCTCGTAAAATTTATTCAGTCAATTGAAAGTTGTAGACTGACAATTTATCTTTGTCTTTAAAGTCACTGAGGAAGTATTGGCCGGGTGGCTGCTGTGGTGTTGACAAAGATGGTTCTCCAGTATGGATAGATCCATTTGGCAAGTGTGATATTAGAGGTAAGCACAAGTTTTCAACTACAATTAAGTCAGTGGTTAGAGTTCTGCAAGATTCGTTGCATGGGAATATGTCATTTGGTGCCTGGTAAAAAGACATGAGGTTACTAAGCCATCTGGTTTGTGTTATTCTGATTTTGAAAGATTACATTGCAAAAGTATGTGACTGTATGCGTCCTGAAGTTATATAATGGCTTCCTGTCATACCTAGTGTTTATCTTTCAATATATTTGGAGTTAAAATAAAAAACATTTTCTGCTCAAACAATGGTCCTTAGCAGGTTTTTATACTTGTTTTGTAACCTCTACTACACACAGGCATCAAATAGGGTAACTTGACTAACAATTCATTCTTCAATTAGAATAATAATATCAAATTGTGTCAGAACAACCTGTTCGCATTTTGTACAACTAAAATTCATCAAGCCAGTAGCACAAAGAGAGCTGTTAGACAAACATACTACTTCTCAGCTAATAAGCTGATTTCCTTTTCTTCTTCTTTTCCCCTCCCTTTTTTCTTTTCTTTTTTAACTACAAAGTTTTCATGCTGGAAGCCAGGAAAAGCCATTGAAAACTATAGGAGGGCATTGATTATTACTTCATTTGAAGCATTACTTTGTTCAGTTTAAAGGGTATTTTGAATAGTCAGTCAGTATTTATAAATCAAAATTTGGGGTTGATGGGTAGTTCCAAATTGTTATAACATTAGTTATTCCAAACATCCCCTAAAGAAATCACACAGAAGGCTTCATGAAGTTGAGCTCAGAAACATCATGAGCTATGTACGTGGTTTCATGAGTTTGATTTGTTACTTTTATTCAACAGGATTGTTATACTCAACTAAGGCTAGTGATATCTTCAAGCACAACATTGCCATTATAGAAAGTCTCTATCAATTGATGCAGCAGCAATCTCATAAGGTAATTTGTCACATCTGACAGGAATGGGCTAATCCAAAGCCCAGTCCCAAAGTCCAACTGTTTTGAAACAACAATCAATTGATTTGATATGTGTCAGCTCCGTAAAATAATGCACACGTTTATGTGCATTACAGCTATTTGTATTTAGTTCTATTACATTCGCAATTGGATTTTTATTTGTCATTCAAGTCACCAATCCAATAGTCATTTCTCAAAGCGCTGTACAGTAAGCTCTTGACTTTAAAGTTTTGAACATTGATATTGAAGGAGACTGTCTGGTATTGTAAGATAGATTCTTCCACATCCTGGGTGCAGTGATGATAAATGAACCCCCCCCCCATTGTGCTTGCTTCCTGGAATGAAAAGGACTACAGTTATGGAGCAGGTGTGCAACCTTACTACAGGTTCTTCGATGGTCAAAATATGAATGAAACATGATGGAACAGACGCGTTATTAGGCATAAGAGCATGAGTAGCAAGGTTTTAGATTTAATTCAGGCAATACTGGTAGCAGTGCATGCTCTTCAGAATCCCTGTGACATCAGATTGTTTTTGCTCAGACTACCAGCTGGCATGAGAATCTTCCGCTTTAAACTGGAATTTCGTTTTTTCCCCTTCAAATTTGTGGTCTTTGAGTTCAGTGTGAACTTGATGTAAAAGTTAAGTCCCACATTTTTTGTGAGCTCTTTAAGATAAGATACGTCAAGCATTTTTATGATTTCATCATTGTTCTTTGAGTATTTTCCTCCTATTAAGTCGACTCCGGTCCCACTATTGCCTTGGGGGTTCTCCCAGTGCGACGCTGACGCCTGGGTGACCTTGCCCAATTTTCGGACATTCCTAAACTGAACATTTAATCTAATAATGGTTAAAATTCTTAATTAGTTATCCATGTTTCAGCAAGATGAATATTTAATTAGCAAACCTTGTTCGAACCATATCTCAAAAAGTGTACCACCGATCGTCAAACTTTTTTCAGTTATATACTTGTGGGATACTGTATATGTGATTTGTGGCCTAAAATGCCGAATGACGTCATCATGACATCATTTATTTTGCGTTTTGTATCTTGTTACAAAACAATGGCCCTGAAAAAAACCCGCAAATTTTCAAAATAAGTTCAGTTTTAGTTACCCATAATACACAAATCATTTTGAAAACACAAGTGCTTTTACTAAAAGTTATTCCAGGCCATTAAAAATAATCAAATGCATTATAGTTTCACGGTAATTAACGATTACATTGGTAAATCTGACCCCATGAATCAAACTCTGTATTGCGCAATCATGGCAATGTGTCTGAAATTGCGCTGCAATTGGTTAGTACATACCCCCATTGGATTTGTGCAGGACCAACATATGTGATTCCTAGGTAAGTTAAGGTGGTTTTTTTTAAAGCATTAGATTGGGATAAGTTAAACACCATCGTGTACCTTATCAAATTTATTAGTATGAATAACACATTTTGTTACTGTGACGTCATCAGGTGTCAAATTATGGTTATTCAAAGCTTTAATTAGTTAATCTTTGCAGCACCATATCTCAAGAAGTACACATCTGGGTCATCTGGAAGTTGGACCATATCTCAAGAACTACACAACTGATTTTCAATTTCTTTTCAGTTATAGATCCTTTGAGCATTAAACATTTAGCTTCGGTTACCATGACCCCATGTTGACCTTTCCTTCCGGTCCAAAGAGGAAATTCAAATATTAAAAATCATATCTCCTGAACCACATGTCATAAAGTCATAATCAAATTCAAACAAAATGGAACAGCTTTGTGTTTGTTCACAAACACCTAAGGTCTAGTTTATGTTTATTTCCATTTTTTTTGTCGTTGTTGATTCTCATGCCTGTACCAGAAAAGCTGCCCAGTTTTGAACTTATTGGAGCCTCAGCATTTGCTTTGATGGTAGACCAGGGAGAAGAGTGTTACCCATGTCAAGCCTGCTGGTGACAAAACCATGGACAATCTGTTCGTTTCCACCTGCAGTTAGTTACATGTATCCTAAATGTGTGATTGACGTTTGCCGTAGACTCGTATCCTGCATGGGTGACAGAGCAGCCATCTTCAGGGATAGTAGTGATGCTATCCTCACACGAGGGCTGGTACTAAAAAGAGACTCATAAAAAGTGCCTACACCGTCTGAGCTTGCCGGCTCGCTATCCATTCTTGCAGTTGTAAACAGAAACAGAAACTGAAACTTTCTTTGGACTTTGGAGCGTGGAATGTTAGGACCAGGCCATATAATGACAAGAGACCAGATTGCTGTACAGCCCTTATTAGTAAGATGTTGGGACAGTACAATATCGACATTGCAGCCCTCAGCGAGACCACACTGTTTTGAAGGTCCAATTTGGAGGAGGTGGGTGCAGGCTACACCTTGGCAAGCCTGAGGGGGAACTCAGAACAGGAGTCAGATTTGCTGTTCACACATCTAATGCCTGGGGTCTGGATAAACTACCCAAATGTATCAATGATAGGCTGATGACTATCCAAGTCAGCTTTCCTGGAGACCATCATGCCACTATAATTTGCATCTATGCTCCAACCATGACTTACACTGACTAGATCAAAGAGGCCTCTAATGAGGATCTGGAGCAATTTCAGACACTCCACAGATTGACAAGCTCATCATTCTCAGAGACTTTAATGCATGTTCTGGATGTGACTCAGATCTATGGATAGGGACGATTGGAAAGCATGAAGTCAAATTTTAACGGACAGCATATCCTGTCAAAGTGCAATGAGCATTCTGACCATCACCATTTTCTAACAACCCAACAAATATATAGACCCGCTTGAGATAAAGAGGAACATTTAAGCAAAACCTCAAGGCTTTCAGCATCGACACTCAAAACTACAGGCATGCAACTTTTCCTCGGATCAGCTGATTTCCTCTTTTTTATTCTCAGTTTTACCATTCGAAATTGAAAAACACTGTACAAAATCATTGAAATTTTGCAATTTCCTCTTTTTTTGTGGTGAAGTTACAGTTGCATGCCTGAAACTAGGAGGCGATAGCCCAGTACATGCAGGAGTGGGGGGGATTGGCAACACATATGTTATGAGGGTGTCAAGACATTAAAAGCCAACTGAACACACTGGAAATCATTGCATATTTTCTTGATCTTTTCATTGAAGAAATTATAAAACTCATCAGCAAGTTTGTAGACATTTGGTTGTCATGTCAACCTGCCGCATTTGGTGAGGCACTGTGGCAGATTGCGCATACACAGGCAACTGCTTTACACAGTCCCTGTGGTCACCATCAAGGTTTGGTGGCCCCGGTTAAAAGGCACTGCAAACAATGAACAGATTAGCTCTTTGGATTGATTTGTACTTGATGCCTTTATCGGAGACCTTTTCCTTTCACATATCAGTCATCTCTCTCTGGGATGCTCTCTGTTTGATGGGTGTGGGTGGATGACTGGCCATTACTTAACTGCTTTCCAATGGACTGATTGTGCTTCAGAAACACTACCATAAAAAAACCCATTTAGGAGCCATTTAAATTTGCAAATGTCAACGAAGAAACATCTTTATTAGGGTGTCCAAACTGAGTTTCATTGAACATTTTTTTGGTTAATGGCTCAAAAAAGTTGCTTTTCGACTGAAATTAACTTTACACGGGTAACAAGAAAGGGATTTTGAATCCCGAAGTGAGGTGGTTAATAAGCAAGAAAGTTTTCCATGCCAGTAGTCTTGCTCTAAAATTAAATCTTCAGTGAAATAATAGTACGTAAAATTGGCCTCTGAACTTAGTGGAGCTATTACAATGTGAGTTTAAAAAAATGTGCTTTACGCTTGAGTGGTTAATGCATTATGGTAAATGCCTAGAAGTTTGAGGTTTTGTGAGAGCAGGTACATGTACATGAAGATATGAGTGTGTGATTGCAAGCAATGTCCATGAAGCTAAGATTAACGTGATTTTAATTAGATGTATAACCATTATTTTGCAGTGTGGTTCACATGTAGAAGGAATTATATACATTGCTGATATGGAGGGCTTTGGATTGCACCATCTCTGGAAACCAGGAGTTGATGTAGTAAACAGGGTCAGTTCTACATTACTTTGTTTCATAACTCATTTAATACTACATTTATATAGTGCCAATCCATGTAACAAGAAACACTCACAGGCACTTTAAACAAAAAAAGCAAATGTAAATAATACAATAAAGAAAATTAATAATAGCAATAACAAAATGATAGGAAGAATAAAATGCAGGTTGTTAAGGGGGACATATCCACTTTATTTAGTTAAAATCACAATAAATAAATCTCTTTTGAGGAAGTGACAGCTTTAAACAGGGCCAGTCATGCCAGTTGGTTTGTGCTCAATGTTTCTATAATTTCATGATCATACTTATAGCACCTTAGTCCAAATAATGTGCAGAGCACCACTTATTTATAAGATTTATAAGATGGTATAAGATGATTTATTAGTCTACATCCATCTCCACTATGGAAAACTTCAAATTCTACAGCTAGTAGGAACAAATCTAAAGTATGCAAGCTCCAAATTACATTCCTTTCTGACTGCATGACTGGAAGAAAGTTACATCAAACAAAACAAATCTCCTTTAAACCAAGTTCCAAATGTTCAGTAAAATATTGTATGAGCTTGTAATTATTTAACACATTGCCACAAGATTTTTAAATCGCAGTTTAAAAAAGCTACTGATAATTAAATTAAATCTGTTCTTGAATTTGTGTTGTAGAATGCAGCTTTATTCGAGCAGCATTATCCAGAGACATTGAAGAAGATTTTTGTCATCAACGCACCCACGATTTTCCCCATAGCATATTCTCTTGTGAAGCCATTCCTTCAAGAAAATACAAGAAAGAAGATCAATGTTTTAGGAAGTAAGTTTAATGGATTGTTGATGTTATTTCAAATAGACTTCTTCCAAATAGAAGTTTCAATCAACATACTTGTATTTGGCACCGCTTTTACTACTACAGGGCTTGTAACCAATGATCTTTTGTGGTGTGTCGTTCGGTCAAGAGTACTGGTGTTTCTGATCAGCAGAGTGTGGGTTCGAGTCCCGGTCATGGCACTTGTGTTCTTGAGCAAGATTCTTTACATTAATTGTTCTGTCCTTTAGATGGGACATTAAGCCAATTGTAATAATCATTGAACTAGCCTTGTAGTAATCAATGAACTAGCCCTGTAGTAATCAATGAACTAGCCCTGAAGTAATCAATGAACTAGCCTTGTAGTAATCATTGAACTAGCCTTGTAGTAGTAAATGAACTAGCCCTGTAGTAATCAATGAACTAGCCCTGTAGTAATCAATGAACTAGCCCTGAAGTAATCAATGAACTGGCCTTGTAGTAATCATTGAACTAGCCTTGTAGTAGTAAATGAACTAGCCCTGTAGTAATCAATGAACTAGCCCTGTAGTAATCAATGAACTAGCCCTGAAGTAATCTATGAACTAGCCCTGTAGTAATCAATGAACTAGCCCTGTAGTAATCAATGAACTAGCCCTGAAGTAATCAATGAACTGGCCTTGTAGTAATCATTGAACTAGCCCTGTAGTAATCAATGAACAAGCCCTGTAGCAACCAATTGGCTACATCAGTGTTTGCTCTGAGATGTATTTTTTTAATTAAACAACTAAGAATTGTGCACATCAAAAATGGGAAAAGGATCTGAAAAAAAACATTGCGGTCTCACTCTACCATTTACACCTCTGCTGACACAGTTGTCACAATGGCTCCTTCGGTCACCCTTAATGTATTCGCCAAACACATAAACCCCTGCCACAATGACAAAAACAGCGAATATACATGTTCATGTAATAAACAGACACGGACCCCACCCATAAAGCATTTTTAAATGTTTCAAATTCTTAAAAGAATTTGCTTACATGTTTACACTCTTCAAGTCAACACTCATAAAGTGTCACTGAATTGGACAGCGCCATCATTTATTTACCATGCCATACATTTATCCACATGTATCCCTTTCATCTTTTGAGAACATCATTTCATTTTTGTGTTGACTCAAAGTCTCACAGGGCACATACAGAAGAATTTGAACCTTCACAACTAATATAGAGAGTTTTATGTATGTGGTGTCTCCCTAAACCTTGCTAGATTGCATTGTCAACAATAGCCCTGGACGACATCCAAAACTTTGACTGGCGATATATCGTTGAGTAAATATCGCCGATATGTCGATATATCGTGAAAAAAATTGTGAACACGGAAAAGGGGTTTTACCGCATGCAGGGGTAGGACATGGGCAATAAAATTAACAAACAAGACATGACTGTATGGATATTCCATGAAAACGGAAAGGCTTACATTTTTGTGTGCTTTTAATCACTGGTTACGACACAACTAATTCATGGTTTCTACCTCAATGATTGAACGTTGCGATCTCTGCAACTGCAAGCTTGTGCCTCGATGTTTATTCCGATCCCCATGTTGCGTAAATACGTTTGCCCAACGTTTCCCAACCACGAGGTGATTTCTCAACGAGGGAATTTCCCTTGCCTTTTCGTTCCCATGGCTACACGCCCTTCCTCCACTCCTAATTATAAAGTTTAACACGTTCGGAGCAAGTACATCCGCGGGATCGAGGTGATAAATACAATGGGATGGTAGCGCATTGAGAAGCATTACATCATAATTATTCACACCAAAAGAGTGCGTTTCGGCCAATCGGAAAGCGGCCAGTCAGAAACGTTCGTGCTGCTCCGGCGATACCAAAAAGAAAGACAACCATAGCTAGAAGGGAAGACGCACATATAGGGTCCAAAGTTTCCTTCCTTCGAAATTTGCCTCGGAACACTCAAATGTGTCCAACTTAACGGCAATATACATTAAATAAAATTGTTTTAAAGGAAAAAGCATAACATAAAGCTTTCTGGAAAACGATATCGTGTCGTTTAATAAGTATCGTGAACATCGCGATATTTCAATATTTAAAAAAACCATTATCGATATTGACGATACTGTTTTAGTATTGTATCGTGACGATAATATCGAGATATTGTCCACCGCTAGTCACCATGCAAAGTTTTAAATCTGACCTGCGTACAGAAGTACTTACATTGCCCATCCAAGTGGGTATTGTTGGACTAATTTGAAATATATTTCTTTTGACAGGTAATTGGAAAGAAATACTTTTAAAGCACATAGACGCTGATGAATTACCACTACATTGGGGAGGAACAGCAGCAGGTCATGCTGGAGATCCACTCTGTACTCATCAAGTAAGACCTTTTTAAGAAACTCTAGATTTTGTTTCAGTGGCTACTGTTATTTGTCACTAATTCTATCAACTCAAATAACAAGTGCAAAGCAGAAACAAACAAAAAAATCACAAAGAAAGATCAATCAGCAATTATATTAACATCATGTTATTTATTACTTGAATGCAAAAAAACATATAAATGAAAAGAAACAGTTTGGTGTAAAACATTTGCAGGGCCATGGCCGTGCGATAAAGGACCTCGCACGACCACGACCCTGCCGGTTTTAAACAGGCGTTTAAGACCGCGTCACTACCCTTTTATTCCCTTATTTAAATACAAATGTGCATCAGGTAATTGCATTACTCAATGGATCTGTGCCAGCTGGACAACATCAACAATATATATTGTGTGTATCACATACATGTACCAAGTGCTACTCAATACAGATGTTTCTGTAAAACTAAAGAAACACCTGTACAAAACCCCATTTGTAACACTACACTAAGTAGAACTCAAACATTCACTGGATTTAACACAGGGTGGAAGCAGCACACTGTCAAGATTGATAAATGTATTTTACAGTTTCCTGCATTATTATTGTGTTTGTTGGTTTAATTATTCTTTTTTTTTTTTTAAGTAATTTGCTTAAACAGTTATTACCTGTATGTACATCCACATTGTTTTAACTGGTTAACATGTATGTACATGTAATGTATATAAAGGCTAGGATGTAAGGCAAAGACATATTTTTCATCATAATGAAACTGACAAAATGGAATGGCTATTCTGTGGCTCAGCTGGCATATGCAGGTTCTTCTCTTTGCTATTGATATTAATAAATTTCACAAAAGTCGGGTCACAAGCGTAATTGAAAACACTTGATTGCAAATACATGTAACTGTTGTCAATAATTATCAAGCAACCATGTAATTACCGTCAAGCAGAAGTTAAAGGGGCAATACAATACTGGTTTTTAGAAGAGTAAATCCATCCCATCCTCTAGGTTTCAATAAACACATCATACAACCAACCTGTGAACATTTCATTGACTGCCATGACATGAATACATGTAGTCAGTTTGAAATGAAACAATCAAAATGGTTATGGTTTTTCAGGAATTGTTTGCACTTTCAGATGAAAGTGTTTCTAATGAGGAAATAACCTCAGATTTAAAATACTCAATTTGTTTTATTTATAAACCTTAAAATACTGAAGATGTTTTTTAGGGAATTTGTTTCCATTGTGCCTTGTACAATGCCTTGGACACTTGAACATTAATGTTGTGTATGTTTCTGTAAATAATATTTTTATGGAATTTGATGAATATAGCATTATTCATATTTTTTGTGTATTTATTTTCTTTTAAAATACAGTCGACTCTCGTTAATACATGCATGCACTACACACAATTGTATAGGCTAAAACGGAGCGGTTTGCTTCCTAGTACAGATCTTACGAGCATCCATTACACAAAAATATCAATTATAAATGCATTTTTATTGACTGTTTAATCATAGAAATTTAATATTTTTAAAATAACTCAAGATAAAAATCATAGCAAAGTGATGTTAAACTTGTCGTTCATGTGACCATGATTTGGCAAATTCGGTACTGTGTAGCACTTATGCTTAACATTGTTTTCGTTGGTAGTCGTCCAGTGTGCAAGGGAAGTAGCATTTTCAAGTGTAGGTTACCAGCGAAATGTTTCTGGTGTTCGGATCAGATGTTAGGCAACAAGAATGTAATTTCTGAACCTTAACTGAACAATAAGCTTTTGTTACACAACAATATTTCCAAATCACGCTACAAAAGTATGAAAAACAAAACATTTTGTCATCACGGTACCGTTAAACTACCTCGTACTATCCGTGTTCTTGTTACGACCGGGCTCGTATCAAGACGTAGAAACACTCATGGGACAGTTCGGACCGGTGAAAAACCTTGTATAAACCAGCTTCTGGTATCTTCCGAGCTCGTATTAACGAGAGTCGACTGTATATTCTTTACAACTAGGGATAAATACTGTCGACTGAGTGAAACAGTAAATGTCACAATAATGCCTTGTATTTCTTCAAATTTCAGGTCGTAATAGGAGGTAAAGTTCCTGAGAGTTATTACATGAAAGACAGAAATTTATCCAGACAAGAGATGATTAGTTATGAACTATCCAGAGGAAGTAGTTTGGAACTGAAGTACGACGTTCATCAACCAGGAAGTGTACTCAGGTTATTATCAGTCTTGTTGTTTTACATTAAGGAAGAGCTGCTCATGCTAGTAGGCCTGTTTCAAAAGTCATGCTTGTGCCCATGTCAAACTCAGATGATCTTTTAAAAATTTGATTAGGCAGGAGTGCAATGTTTGAAACTGTCCAGCAGAGGTACTTGACTGGACAGGCTCAGCCATGTAGAGTTGGATGGTTCAGCAGTAGCATGGCTTGGTTAATAAAAGCCATGTCACATGCGGAGTCTGCAGCGTGTGCTGCAAGAACCACCTCTGCCCTAACATCCCTGAACATGTACCCATGTAACTCTGCATGAACAGAATCAATCAGAGTTATGACCAGAAATCAAACCCACAATCTAATGACTCAGCCACCAGAACTCGAGTCTGATGCACCTGACCAAAGCCATGTTGATTAGAAATAAGTTTCAACCTGACTTATGCAAATTAATAACTTGCACAAACAATATCCTAGCTCATTCACATTGACATTCTAAAGTGTGTTTTTTCCAAAACCAGTATTGTATTGTTATTTTATTATTATGTTTATATTTTTAATTAATTAATATATATATGTATATATTTTTTTTTTTTTATTTATTTTTATTTATGTATGTATTTTTATATTTTTTTTAACTTTATTTATTTATTTATTTATTTATTTAATTTTTTTTTTTTTTTTGGGGGGGGGCAATTTCAGGGTACAATGACCACGAGTGACACATCTGGTTTTATCAATGATTTTTGTGACTGGTGGAAGTTAGTTTTTTGGTAAATCCTAACATATCAAGTTGCATAAGTCATTCAAATATAAATCATTATGTTTCTGAATTTTGTGATCATTGTAGTATCCGCAAAACTGTTGAATTGAGGTGTTATTAAGTTTCATGTGATTTTTCTCTGTAGATATGAGTTTCAAACAAAGAAAAATGATCTAGCGTTTGGAATCCAGAGAATTGCAGAGAATGGTGGTAAAGTTGATGTTTTACCAACACAACGCTATAATTGTCATATGGTGTGGGAGGATGGAGAGATAAGCTTGCAGTTACCTGGACAGTGTAAGAAATTACATCAATAGAATTATTAACAACCATGTACAAATGGTTTACATAAACATTTGATATTAAAGAGGGTTGTAGTTGGCAAGCAGTTTTCAGTGCTTCTCTGTTTCAGAGTAATCTGTTACGGACATTGTGTCGGACATGGAACACTGTGTTGGACAACACATTCTGAATGTCTTTTAACATAATATTCATTCATATTCAAAGTTTGTTATAAAATTGGTGGATTGTTGGTATGCATTGCCAGTTATATTGGTTTTAAAATTACTTTTAATGCTTCCAACATTACAAACACTAGGTGTTTGTGCTTCAAAAATGATACACAGTTATTATATTATGATTCATTATTTATAATTCATAATTCATAATTCATAATAATAAAAATAATAATAATGATAATAATAATAATAATGAGATTTGTATAGTGCTGGTATCTAGAAAACTATTCACTGCACTGAGACCTTGGGAGAGTTAATGATATGCCTGTCACTGCACTGAGACCTTGGGAGAGTTAATGATATGCCTGTCACTGCACTGAGACCTTGGGAGAGTTAATGATATGCCTGTCACTGCACTGAGACCTTGGGAGAGTTAATGATATGCCTGTCACTGCACTGAGACCTTGGGAGAGTTAATGATATGCCTGTCACTGCACTGAGACCTTGGGAGAGTTAATGATATGCCTGTCACTGCACTGAGACCTTGGGAGAGTTAATGATATGCCTGTCACTGCACTGAGACCTGGGGAGAGTTAATGATATGCCTGTCACTGCACTGAGACCTGGGGAGAGTTAATGATATGGCTGTCACTGCACTGAGACCTTGGGAGAGTTAATGATATGCCTGTCACTGCACTGAGACCTTGGGAGAGTTAATGATATGCCTGTCACTGCACTGAGACCTTGGGAGAGTTAATGATATGCCTGTCACTGCACTGAGACCTTGGGAGAGTTAATGATATGCCTGTCACTGCACTGAGACCTTGGGAGAGTTAATGATATGCCTGTCACTGCACTGAGACCTTGGGAGAGTTAATGATATGCCTGTCACTGCTCTGAGACCTTGGGAGAGTTAATGATATGCCTGTCACTGCTCTGAGACCTTGGGAGAGTTAATGATATGCCTGTCACTGCACTGAGACCTTGGGAGAGTTAATGATATGCCTGTCACTGCACTGAGACCTTGGGAGAGTTAATGATATGCCTGTCACTGCACTGAGACCTTGGGAGAGTTAATGATATGCCTGTCACTGCACTGAGACCTTGGGAGAGTTAATGATATGCCTGTCACTGCACTGAGACCTTGGGAGAGTTAATGATATGCCTGTCACTGCACTGAGACCTTGGGAGAGTTAATGATATGCCTGTCACTGCACTGAGACCTTGGGAGAGTTAATGATATGCCTGTCACTGCACTGAAACCTTGGGAGAGTTAATGATATGCCTGTCACTGCACTGAGACCTTGGGAGAGTTAATGATATGCCTGTCACTGCACTGAGACCTTGGGAGAGTTAATGATATGCCTGTCACTGCACTGAGACCTTGGGAGAGTTAATGATATGCCTGTCACTGCACTGAGACCTTGGGAGAGTTAATGATATGCCTGTCACTGCACTGAGACATTGGGAGAGTTAATGATATGCCTGTCACTGCACTGAGACCTTGGGAGAGTTAATGATATGCCTGTCACTGCACTGAGACCTTGGGAGAGTTAATGATATGCCTGTCACTGCACTGAGACCTTGGGAGAGTTAATGATATGCCTGTCACTGCACTGAGACCTTGGGAGAGTTAATGATATGCCTGTCACTGCACTGAGACCTTGGGAGAGTTAATGATATGCCTGTCACTGCACTGAGACCTTGGGAGAGTTAATGATATGCCTGTCACTGCACTGAGACCTTGGGAGAGTTAATGATATGCCTGTCACTGCACTGAGACCTTGGGAGAGTTAATGATATGCCTGTCACTGCACTGAGACCTTGGGAGAGTTAATGATATGCCTGTCACTGCACTGAGACCTTGGGAGAGTTAATGATATGCCTGTCACTGCACTGAGACATTGGGAGAGTTAATGATATGCCTGTCACTGCACTGAGACCTTGGGAGAGTTAATGATATGCCTGTCACTGCACTGAGACCTTGGGAGAGTTAATGATATGCCTGTCACTGCACTGAGACCTTGGGAGAGTTAATGATATGCCTGTCACTGCACTGATACCTTGGGAGAGTTAATGATATGCCTGTCACTGCACTGAGACCTTGGGAGAGTTAATGATATGCCTGTCACTGCACTGAGACCTTGGGAGAGTTAATGATATGCCTGTCACTGCACTGAGACCTTGGGAGAGTTAATCCTGATTGAAAAGGTCAGTTTTGAGATGTGATGGAAAAGAAGCAATGTTAGGTTGTGTTCTAAGAGTCATTGGCAATTCATGTCAGCAGATGGTGCTGTGACCTATGATGTGATCAATTGAGTGTTTAAAGATAAATCATCAATTGATAATTTTATCTATTGATTGTACTCATGATTAGGTAATATGTCTTGTCTCATGGGTTTGTCAAATTTAAAACTAAACTGTTAGGAATGGATGTAGTTATTATAACAAGCACACATTTTTGCTTTTAATGTTGGTCACAAAGAAACACTGTACATGTGCTTTTTGTTAGGTGTTAGGAGCAACGCCCGGAACACCTCTTGTTTTTGTTCCGTTCTTTTTCTTCTTCTTAATACTTCTCCTGCTTCTCCCGGCGATTGTCTGCAAACAAAAGCACACTTCCCAAGCTCATATGAACTTGAAACTTCATATATAGTTACTGTTAGATAGTCATTAGGAGATGAAACCACTTTATTTACGTCGTGATGACGTCATCAGGTGTCGGATTACATTAAATCAAAGGTTATTATTTCAAAAAATCTTAAGTCCTGAACCACACAATAGATTTCTACAATCTATACATCATGGGAGATGTCTTTCTCAACTTTACAAACGCTACACAGAGTGTCACCTCATTTGACCTTGACTTCCAAGTTCCGGTTTAAAACGGAAGTTGAAAATTTCAAAAATTCATATCTCAAGAACTGCTAATCATTTTATCATAAATTGTGCATCAGGCTATAGATGTGTGAGCCTGCTCAAACTTTTGCACAGAAATGGCAACATTTTAACCTTTACATCTGGTCAAAACTGGACGTTAAAGTGCACGTATCTGTTGACCCACATTGATAATGCACGCTAGTGGAATAACAAAAGGATAACAAACGTACATTTAATTGTACATACAGTTTAGTGTACATGTACTGTGTATACTACATTGTGCATGTATGAATACATTCAGCATCGCTGACCATATCACCCAAAGATAAACCATCTAATATTTGAAAAATTCATAACTCCTGAACCACACAATGGATGTTTACAAACCCTAAAATGCTGCACAGAGTGTGACCCATTTGACACAAAGTGGTTTGTCTGACACATTTGGTCATGGTTTGTTGAACATGACACTTGTGTTCTCTTTCCTGAATTCAAAGGTTTTGTTCAAAGGACTTTTGTTGTGTGCTTGTGGATTGCCTTATTCAAGGCTCTTTGTACTCAAGCACGCCCGCCACGCATGCACCAGGAATCCCATGTTCATGAACTGCATATCATACAATGCAGCAGGAATAACACATGCACCAACTGCGTATAAAGTACTGTAGGGTAAAAGCAGGATTTTTCAACCTCGTACTTACAGACTTTCTGTATACTCTGTGCATTATGGTACTCATGCGGTACTCAAGGTCTGGTAGGGATCTGTGGTCTGGCAGCGCCGCTAGACAACCCGCTACCACTGGCAGTGAACTCAGTTGTGCAGCACACAGCATTTGGGCAAGGCTTGTGGAGGAAACCCTGCTTTTAAAAGTCATTGCTTTTTGGCTAAACTAAATAAAAAGCTGCCTCCAGTTATTTGTTTCTTATGTTGGGAATGAAGTGGTGCTTAAAGGTATACAGTGTCATAGATTGGTAATTACTCCAAAAACTAATGACTATAAAAAATGTACATGTACTTGGTTAGAAGCACTGCAGCTGTTAATATAAACTCGGCCCCTTCAAAGTTATATGGTTTGGATAATTTTTCACCCCAAAAAATTTTAATCTGAGAAACGAATCATGCAAAAATTGTTTCTCAGATGTATGAGGGTTGGTGTCTGTTTGTGTATGCTGCGGCCAGAGATGCGGGTGGTTTCCACCGTCACCTCGCTAAACGTGGATGAATTAAAAAAAAATTGAAAATACTGTGACAGTTTTTTGCTGTTTTCTCAGCAAGTAGACACTGTATTCAGCTAAAAGTGTCACATATGACTTTTATTGTATCTTTCTTTATAATTTTGCCTATAAATCAGCATTACATGTATGTTAACTAAAACCGATCTTTGACCCACCTTTAACTGTTAGGCTATCTGCATTTTCACTGAGTGAGTGAGTAAGCAACAGATGTTATGAAAATGACGCCCTCACTTTCATTTTCAAAAACCATGTGCTACCATGAATAATACAGATAGTCCTTGCTGGATATATACAAGTTCAAAACGGTCATGTCTATTACAAGTAAGTAGCATGTTTATTAACAGCAAATTGTTTTTTAATTGATGAACTTGGACTAAACTGTTGGTGCTCCTTTTGTTTGTTTTGTAGATGTAGTGATATTTGATAACAGTTACAGTTGGACAAAGGGCAAGAAGATGTTGTATTGGGTGGAGCTTTTAGAACCTGCTGATGATGACCAAGACAAAGAACCCAAATTCCAGGAAGAAGTCAGTGATAATCTGCAGGACATGGACGCCTTTGAATGACCTTTCAACATCTTAGGCCTGGATCTAATATTACACTCTTACCATGTCAAATTAAAATTAAATCAAATCTATAGCATGTTGGTGGTTTTAAAAGTAAATCCTATTTCAAGTTCCTAATTGGTTTATATATAATGCATACATAAGGGTGGACCAATGAACCAGGAATGCATATGGTTTATATCTTCTAGTAAAGGACAGCCCATATGCATGCCTACATGTAATTAGGTCAGAATTCAGTTTGGATCAACACAGCAGTGGCACAATGCTAAATGCAAGCTGTGCTAATACTGAACTATCCCATGTAGCACAACAGCCTGTTAAGCCAAGTGCCTCTACTAGATTAAATTGAAAAACATTTATTTGAGTTTGACATAAAAGGAGTGGATTGTTAAAAACAAGCCATTAGCCAAATCAACATCAGATGAACATTTACTGATTTTTGCTTTTGATATACAGTATTATATCCACATTTTATTTTGCTGACAGAAATGTCAGGTATGTGTGTTTAGGACTGGGATATCCTTATTTTGTAGATAATAGTTGTTGTGATTTCTATTTTTTTTAATGCCCAATTTTTTCAATGCGTTGTCTTTGTACACAGGAAAATCAAGTTTCATGCTTTTTTATCATAACAATAAATATCGTTGAATTTGAATTGAAATTGTCCTTATGCAGAGGATTTCTATTCTTCATGCAAGCTGTCACCAAAGCAGTTGACCAAACTTTTAATAAGCAATAAGAAAATGAATTGATCTAACTTTTGAACCTTGAAACAATGCTTCAAACTGCTTCAGTTTGTGAGTTGTGGGTTTAACTTGCATCAAAAGCATCGTTTTTTTTAAAGATACCTTAGTTTAGTTGAGACTTCTTAATTAGGCTTGTCATATGCTTATATTGGAGGTCAATTCATACTGTACCATATGAGTCTGCTACATACACAAATTGTTCCATCCAGTTATAAGCCATACCAGAGCATTGTTAGATCATCAGTTCCTTTTTGCATTGACTATGCCAACACACAATTGTAAGGTGCCAAACTAGAAGTAGATATAAAGATCTATACAGAACAAAGCCACTCACCTTGTTCCTTGTGAAGAAGAAAAAAATTCTCCAGACTTGATGAGATATCTTCTATCAGTCAGTGAGAACAGCTCTTTTTTTATTTTTTATTATTGTTATTATTATTATTATATTTTTTGGGGGGAGTAACTTTGCAGTCTATGTGACAGGTCTTCTAGGCAGGCGTGGTTGGGGGGGGGGGGGGGGGCTAAAGCCCCCTAAACTTTTGTCTAGGCCCCCCCCCAAAAAAAATACTATATCTTCATTAGAAATTAAAATTAACAGATTTGCACGGTCTTTTCACATACTATAGTCTTGGCCCAGACTACATGTACGGTTAATTGTTTCCGTCGGACAAGCGTGGTGCTTAGAATTTGCGGTTTCTGCCGGCGCGCGCTTCCGCCTCGTTTTGTTTTGTATTACATGAACATAAAAACCAATCTCAGTTTCGAAATGAAGACGATGCGGTGATAAAACTCAAGTAGCTCAACATATTATCACCGGAAAAATGTTCTTTTTTAGTAAGTTCTAACCTCTTTTCCTCCCCTCCCCTCCCTTCCTAAAAACCTTCCTTTTTCTATTAGTATGATGAGGCTGGACAGTTCTTTTCAGAACTGAGAGGTCTCTTGAATTCAAAAAATCTACTCCGCGGTAGTAGAACAAATAGCAAGACAAGTTCTCTAAAGAACAAAATCTCCACAGCAAAGTAGATTATTATACACATAGTTTTACCGCAAACCGAGTATACATTGATACCTCACCATGCAATAACCTCAAGAACCATATAAGGAGGCTTGAAAACATCAAAGAAAAGGTCTATTTTAAACATCGCCTATTGACTTTTCAAAAGATAGATACCTTTGTCTCCCACTTAAACAACAAACAGTCATAGGATTGTTGATAACAAGATCACACCAGAGCCATGGGACATTAGTTACACAACGTTTCTCTGCCTATTCATCTCTCGATGGCTACCTCCGGAGATTATAGTTTCCAATATTCCACACTCCAATTAACACATCACTAATTTGCTGCAGACTAATTTTGGTCTCCTCTCTCTCTCTCTCTCTATCTCACCACCCTCCCTCCCTCCCTCCATTCCGTCCAGCCCCCGGGCTTGGCAGTTTTTGCCCCCCCCCCCCCATTTTCTATAAAGAACTATACTTGACGCCTCAAATGTTTTTTAAAGCTTGCCTTTCAATACATGATTCGCACTCATAATGGAGAGAATCTTCATAACTGACAAATTTGTAAGCTTTTTGAACATTATGAGTGCGATCCGGTCCAACTTTTTGTCCTTGCTTGTCCATTAATAAAACCTCTCTAAATGATTCTTATATCGAGTACCATCAAAATGTTTTTCGTGGCCAAATGATCTCATCCTTTGACTTGATGGCACACGGCTACATATATGATTTCACCCTTCCCTCTATAAACATCCCCTAATATTCTCATTCAAGCTTTTTTTCTGCAAGCTTTTGTTCTGTCCACCGTTTTGGAGTCAAAATCATTTGTACGCAACTGCATCATGTGTTGTATGATTATTGTATCTTTCTATACTTATTACGCGCCAAGTACATGAAAAATGCGCTGTTTATACGTTGCTTTTCGACTCCCAAAATGAAATAGGACTAGCGAAAGTTAGAGGGTGACGTCACGTGCAAAAGGTCTAGTCCAGTATTGCTCGTTTGACTCGTTTTTAATTCCTTCTTTGTCAACAAATGGATTTTTCTATAGTTTTTACTCTTTGTACGGTGCTGTGTTTCTAGTAGAGTGCTTTATAAACGCCTTGTTTTTCAATGTTAAAGATACTATTCAAAGTTGTGATATATTTTCTAGGCTTTTTCCATGAAATCATGATCAGTGCAATGGAAGCTTTTAGTAAGTTGTATATACCACCATGGAGCAAGAACAGTCCTTGCTCTATGATACAACTAATGAATAATTGTATCTGTAAAATCATAGAGCAAGAATAAGGGACTATATATTTTTAACCTTGATTTGAAATCGACTGTTTTATTTCTGATATAACTGTGGGCCCAATTTCTTAATTGTTTACCGGTAATCAAATTTGTCTACTCTTGCTCTAGCAGAAAAATTTGCACAAGCGAGATAGTATTACAATTGATCAAGACGTTTTGACAGTGTGTGTGCATTGTACACAAAGTATTTTCATCTGCCTAGAAGAACTAACAGCCAGTTAATGTGCCTTTTGGATGGTAAGTCGTGGTTGGGAAAATGGAAACTGTGCTAAGGTCCAATCCTTAAGAAGAAATAATTTGCTTACAGACTTAATTAATTTGGCCCCTGGTGGCCCATACTCAATGATTCACTTAGCACCTTGGAATTTATTAAAAGCAATGAAACATTTAGTCACGCTATTGATACTTTAAATGTTAATGTACATGTACATTCAAGTGTGACAGCATTTTAACAGTACTACTGTGAGGTGGATGTGGTTTTGCAACCTTGAACAGAGGGACCGATTGATTAAAGAAAAAGGGAAACTGACGATCCTCTGGTACTTGCAGGATGCGAAGCAGTGGCTCTTGACAGTGCTGTTCTACATCAATATATGTGATTTATCTTGTGTAATAAATAAATTGAACAACCAGCATTGCGTTTCTTAGGAAATAAGATACGCAATCTTATCTCATAAGAAAAGCTTCACCTAGATGCAAAGAGTGCAACTTCTCATTTGTAATAGATAGTCAAAAGGGTTTGGACATACATGTGTATGTATATATTTATTTATCTTGAGTAATAACTAATGGTATCTCAGTTTTAAAAATATTTTAGACACGGTTTTAGAACGTGCGTTTATATAAAACATATAGGAGTTATTTTTATTATTCTAAATTATTTTTTAAGTTTATGGGTTAACTCAAAAAAAAGAAAAAAAGGTATTCAGTTTTGCAACTATGGTCTTTATGTTGTCATGAGATGGGACATGTTGGTAAGTTGCTTCACAATGGTATTATTAGGTTTAAAAAAAATAGTGGTAGTCAAAGGTAATCCTGAAAAAAACCTGAAGTATTTTAGAGGGCTATCAAGCAGTTTTGTAGCATTCCATGTTGTTATGTGTAACTTCAGTTGATTCCTTCTGTACGACTGAAGTTAGACATCGCTTATAAGAAGAATGGTTCAAAAGTGCTTCTTCTTGTTTTAAATGGTTGAAGGAAGTTTGGAACCAAAGTCAAAGATATTTTGTTACAAAAGGAGGTCCTGCGGCATTAATGTAAATTTATGCCATCGATATGCAAGGATTAAAGAAATAAAGATCTGGAAAAGTAAAATTAAATATGTCTTTGTGTTTAAAAGATAGTTATAAAAAACAAGCACACATTGCCATCTAGAAATAAGTCAAAACTAGACATGGTAGTGTTTGTAAAATTACAAACACTAGGTGTTCGGGTTCTGTGAATAGCAGTTTGGTATTAACAGTTAAATAAAAAGAATATAATTTGATTGCAGCTTGCTTTGTTCTCAAGATATGTAATAAATCAAAACTTCAAAAATTAATTTAAAATAGTGTGTTGACATCATCATGACACCACTTCAAATTTATAGAGTCATTGTCGTTGTCTAACGATACTTAAAGTTTCAACTTAGTCAGATGACAAATGATGACAAGATCAATCTACAATTCCACACATATCTTGTCTGCATGGAGGTTATTATGTATACCAATTATGAAACCATTATCAAAAACTTTTCCACAGACGCCTAGTAAAAGTGTATTTTGAACTGTTTTTATCCTACAGCGAGAGAGCGCTCTTGAATTTTATGTTGTCACCGGTCCTATTTTTTAAAACCAGTCCCTTGCTGGACTATACAGCGTTACAAAAGAACTTACAAAAAATTGCCACTTTTAAATAAAAAAGCACTTCCAGTTTCAACCTCACGTAAAGGTCAAAATGTCACGCACACAATAAAAAAAAAAACCTATAGTTTTTAGTCTTTACCTTGGTATGTTCTCGCAAAAAGCAACCCACGGTCTCATGTGCTTGATTTGAAACAGATTTTCAAAGATTTAAGTGTCATTTCACGTAAATACTTAACATATGTGTCCACGGTCAAATTTCAGAAAATTTTCCTTTCGGTTGTGATTAGGGCTAACATTAGTCTTTTCATATCTGGTGAGAAAAACTTGGGCGGGTGTATCCTGTTGTGACAGAACTGCCTCAAAAATTGACTTTTTCCCCAAAACAAGAAAAAATGAATTTTGAAGTTTTTCTCCTAGTCTGATTTAATATCGTTGAAAAAGTACACCTCCATCAATCCGGCAACTTTTTAAGCACTCTGTAGGCTTGTGCATAACCCCACATTGATCAGGAATTTTTGATGACCTAAATCTTGGGTTTTACCCACCCCCCCCCCCCCATCACACAATTCACAAATTTTGAATATGTATATGATGGTGTGCATGCTTGGAGAGGCTATGGTATCAAGCCAGCAACCATCATGTCGTCCGAGCAACTAAAATAAGTTGAGGCTCTATCACTGACAATTCAAAGAGGCCCTTAGCAGCAGGGGGGAACATGTTTAAAGGGGTCCATGCAAGACGGAGGCAAGGCTGTAAAAGTGGGAAACAACAAGTGCAAGTTCCAAAGATGAGGATATGCCTGAATCGAGCTTTTTCCCTGTCCCGAAAAAGGATGCATTGATTCCTCGAGACTTTGGGTGACTTGAATCACCATTTGCTATGTGGCAATCACACAAGATGGTTAGAAAAGCACACACTTCATGACAAGGTGAAAATTGTGTACGCAGAGAAGTTGCATGTTGAGGCAAGAGTCATCCCATGTATAGAAGCGAATACAATCCCAGCTCCGGGCAAAAAACAACTGCCTGCAGTTTGGGCAGTGCAGAAACGTCGACAGTCCAAACACTTCAACAAAAAACTAAAGGATTTCCAAAATGAAAAGTTTAATCTGAGTGAAGTAAGTGGAAACAAATGTGACTATGCTATTGTTGCAAAAGAAATACGTATCAAGAAAGATACCCCAGGAAACAGGATGTTCACTATATCAGAGTTCTTGACGGCACAACAGATTTCAAGCCATTTTAGCCGAATTGCATCAAACGTTAGAGCTGTGGCACCAACAGTTGAGGAGGACAGAGAAAGAGACCATAAACAACTCTGGATGTAATATTTGTGAACTCAACAGATCTGGGAAATTAAACAGTCTCCGCTTCAAAGTGTTGTAAACAGTTTGCCATGATCTCAACATTGATACACAAGAATTGCAAGATACATGTAAGCGTAAGAGATCACTTTAAGAAGCAAAATTAAAAGAAGTTCAACATGCTCAACCTAAATCAGTAAGATGCAATTGCAGTGACAAGAGTTTAATGAGGCCAGATTTGGTTCTTTTTTTCCATTTAATATCTTAAAATCCGACATTTGGGTAATCAAAAATTTCTGATCAGTGTGGGGTTTTCCAGAAGCCTACAGAGTGCTTAAAAAAGTTGCCGGATTGATGGAGGAGAAAAACTTCAAAATGCCTTTTTTGGGGGGGGGGGGAATAAGTCCATTTTTGAGGCAGTACTGTCACAACAGGATATAATTGCCCAAGTTTTTCTCACCAGATATGAAAAGACCAATGTTAACCCTAATCACAACTGAAAGGAAAATTTTCTGAGACCCCTGGCAAGTTGACATTTTGAGGGCCAAAAATAGGGTAAAAATGTTGATTTTGCAATTTCTAAAAACATGCCAGTTCTAATGCATGATGCAAAATTTAAGAGCATAAGGGTGAAATTTAGAGCAATAATTTTTTTTCTAAAGTAATTAGCCAAGGATGATACTTTGTGGTGATATCAAAAGTTTTATAAAATAACTTTGCATTTTGGTAGGGTGGAGTTATAAATATGAGCAAAAAAACAGCTTTTTAGACCCCAAAATCGACCTAAAATGCCCAAAACACAAAATGAGCTGTTACCATGACAACGGGCTACATATGGATTTGAAATGTCGATTTTTTTTTTACTTGTATCTTCCACCAATAAAGTATTTAAAATAAAAAAAATTGACGGTGGACACATTATGTTAAGTATTTACGTGAAATGACACTTAAATACCAAATGTTATAAAACCTTGTAATTCGACACCCGATGACATCATCACAACGTCTTTGCGGTGTCTTCTACAAGTAAAGATCTAACTATGTGTGAAGTTTGAAGGTTGTGTGAGCTTGAGAAGGGTGCATTTTTTTGTTGAAAATTGCGGGGGAAAAGAAGAAGTTTTTTTGGTTTTTTTTAAACGCTTAGAAAGAAGAGTTGTTCCGGGCTAATTGTCTGAACAGCTAAAAACAATCAATGTGTTGACGACATATCATTTTTCAGTATTTTTCTTAATCATACTCAAACTGGGGGATCCAAGTATTTGGTACTCAGTTGTTCAGATATCAGAATACTCGATAGTTGGACACTTGTACTCGTATGCGCTGGCCCAATTGTACCTGTACTCGAGTACTACTCAGTGGTGTAGCCGGGGGGTGGGCACAGGCCGCCACAATATTTCCAGTGCCCCCCCCCCCAACGAAAAAAATTGCGATAGTGCCCACAAAAATAAAAAGAACTAGAAATTAGTGTTTGGCTTTTGCTCCATTGACCACAAGGTTCAAAGTCCATCAAACATGCTTGTACTCTAGTCTCTATTCAAGATTCACGCAACCTGATTTTGGCAATAGCTTTGTTAGTCTCTAAAACAGCTGTCCATGCAAACCTCGCTAACAATCAAATGCCGGGTACCTGTACCTGTGCATAGACTTAAAACAATTACGGTATTAGACAAAATATAGGGGGGGTGGTAAGCATGGTGAAATATCAGCACAAGGTAAATAGTAACAAAATAGCTAGTACTTACTGTACACAGCACAGCGCAGATAAGGTGGTGGATGGTGTAATTGGAAATAAGGTAAAATACTTCTCTATCAAAATAATCTTAACTCTGAAAATGGGCCATCTGGCCTTTTGGCTAACTTCACTCTTCAGCCACTTTACTATAAAAAATGGTCCATCCACCATCGCTCCCAATCGTCACTAGAATCCACCCAAAACCATGCTGCCTGTAGTTTTGATTAAAGTGCCTAAAATCTGAATGGAAATTTCCACTAGGTCACATGCTAACTTAGAAAATGACTTACATAACACTTTCCAGTGGCTAGTTGGCCAGCTGGGTAACTGGGTTAATCACAAAGGCTCCAAGGAGCAAGGGTCACATCAATAACAATGAAACTGGGTTGCTGTGGTCTTGCATAATAATAAGTGTCAACTCAATCAACCTAAGCAAAAAATGACCAACAGAGGGCTCTACCAATTATTTAACACTTAAAGGGCAACTAACAATAACATCTTATTAAATTACTTTTTAATTTTTGTTACAGTACAAACACTAATTTCTAGTTGTACGGTACCGGTATGTAATTTTAGTAATATTTTTCATAAAATATCAAACATTTTTTTCCCCCCAAAACACCATCTTGCCAGGAAACGTATATCCCAGAGGTCACCATTTTTGTAAAGGGTGATGGCGCTACATCCTAGTATTGTGCTATACATCCTATTATGCTATCATTTGAGCCAGGGCTGTGGTTTCACACTGTATGCACTATTTAAGGGGTACTACTACATTAGTGAAAGAAAGTTACTGCCCCTTAAGATGTAAGGTGTACACCTTCAAGACATAATTCTTCTATGTACATTAGGAATGGGGGATTATTATTTGCCATGTCCAAATCGAATGACCTCTGCTATGACCATTGGCAGCAGCAACAACGTTGAGGAATAGACCTTTTCGGGAATTCATAACCACTGCCGAATTAGCTAGTTCCGACATGGTCAATGGGGACAATTTTGATTATTTTCTATTTTAGGGGTACATTTTTGATTATTTAGTGTATTGAGGTAAATTCAACCAAAGCTTTCAATCATTGTGATATTCTAAGAATAAAATTTAAAGGTTCTGGGAAAAAAACAGCACAGTCTGGTCCTGAATTGCTGATGTGCGCACAAGGGTTAGAAAGATCTAGCACTAAACAACACCACCTGGGCCCAATTTCATAGAGCTGTTAAGCACAAAAATTTGCTTAGCATGAAATTTCTTCCTTGATAAAAACAGGGTTACACAGTGCAGTCCTAAACTGCTGTTGTGCACAAGGAATTAATTGGAATTATTTGGATCAGAAATACAAAATAGTGCAAATTAGGAACTTTCATAAACACTAAACTCAAACACATTTTGCTGTATATTTCTGATTTTATTAAAATATGTTATCCAATACAACATGTATAATTTACATGTTGATCATCACATGGGACTTTCAGGGTATGACTGTTTTACATGTAAATAACAATAATAACTCTGCAAATAAGCGATTAATTTAAAAAGATTTAAACAACAACACTGTTGGAACAATTTTACCATTTTCTCTTCAGGAAAAGTGATATTATATTTGTTGACAATTGGTTAGATGGCACTTATCAATCTTATAAAATGTTTACAATATCTAAATGCCTGAGAAGCTAGAATAACGACAAACAAAACCCATTTAGAACCCACAGTGCACAGAAACAATAAAATCTCTTGTTAAAATGATATTAAAGTTTAGCCTAATGTATAGAACTATCTTCCCGAAGCAGTATAAAATACCACTCTAATGGTTTACCATTTAGAGCTTTCTGCTTGTAAAATAATTTATTTCAAATAATTTGTTTTTAGGGAAACAATTAGTTACAAACTAAACCATTTATTTAATCTATGTCTTAATGAAGTATACAAACAAGTATTTACATCAGTTTAATGCTCAGTGGCCAAGTACCACACACAAGTGTGATATTTGAAAGTGAAAAACCCTTTATAAATAAATACCCTCTTATTAAAATATATATTTCTAATTGAACTCAACATGTGGTCATACTTCGACACAAGATACAATGTGTTTTTACTCCCTACTCAAAGGTTGATGTTTGTGCAACTGCTTGGTAAGCAGAGGTGCACATCTTAAATAATAATTAAACAAATAATAATTTGCAGTTTTGACATAGGGCTTTATCAAACCTGACAGAAGAATAAAATCGCTCAGTATTTTTTACAACCAATATGCAAAGCTATGTTTGAATGATGAGACCCATTTATAAAGCAACTTGTAATGGTTTAATAGGTGATGCGGCACAATCAGCAGCCATGTCTGAAACACCGCAGCAAACCCCTTCTCTTATCAAACAAGTATACTGGATCTATGGCTTTAAATCCCATCAAGTGTCTTGCTCAAGACAGTGCCATAACTGAGACCCATACCCATACTCTGACAACACCAGAACTTGAGTCTGGATCACTTCAGCCACAATGAGGTACATTGCATTTCAGTACTAAACTGAATGGTAGAGTCGTGGCTTCTTGGCAAAACTAGAATGGAAAACAAAGAACATTAACTATCACACAAGCGCGATTGAAATAAGGAAAAATATAGCACTTCTGTGTCCCATATAATGAGGTGGCCGAGTTGAAATTGAGCTGTATTTGTCTGTATTGGGCTGTATTTGTCTGTATTCCACAAGCGCACATGTGATAACAAATTTAACTTCAAGCGAAATTAACGTGCAGCTTAAAATAGAGCAATACAAGGAGTTAGAACAATGCCATACATCAGGGTGTAATATGTGCCATATATACCCAAAAAAAGGCCTTGTTGGATGTATATTTCCGTATTCCACGAGTGCGTGTGTGATAACAACTTTTCTTCACGGTAACTTGTCGCACAATAAAAAGGGATGGCGCACCGCTGAACACAGGGAAAATGTGGAAAAAGTGTCAAACACTGGCACATGAAAATAATGATGCCCGTGTTTAATTACCTATTTTTCTCAAATTCAAAATATCTGCATTTTCAACAGTAGCGCAATTTGCGGAGTTAGCCCAGCGCAATAGGCAGAGTGTGATATGAGCTGTGCAATATAGGTTTACTAGCTCTGTTTTTCACACTCCTTGCTGCTATGGATCGACCAATCAGAATTGAAGATTCAAGCCTGCCTGAAGATAAATGTTAATATCACTCAGAATGGGATTCAATTTGCTTCAAGTCTCTTATAATAGTGCAATGAAATTATTTTTGGCACACTATACAAATATCATTGGCAGTTGACGTGTTCTTAAAAACAGAGCTAGTTTATTAATCTGGTGGTTCTGACAAGCATGCTTCTGCGATTGTCTAGATACGAAAATGATTGCACTTTTTAGGTGCAACTAGTCATTTTAGTATCTAGACAGGTTTACAAGGTATGCCGCCCATTCTGCAGTCAACCATGCCTGAAACACTGGGGCAACCCTCCTGTCTTAACAATAAGTGTACCGTCTTCTTATTTTTGAATATCACCAGCAAGGTTACCTGTTACAAAATCTCCCCTGGCAATCTCAACCCCCCCCCCCACACCCTGCTACATGTGACTCCTAAAAAGTCACCTACTGCATGACATGTAGTGAAATTAGAAATGGTGGATAAATATTGGAAATCGTCACCAAATTGCCAATTATTATGCTGGCTTGTCGTGGCCGAGTGGTTAAGAGCATAGGACTCGAGCTCTGGTGTTTCTAATCAGCAGAGTGTGGGTTTGAGTACTGATCCAGGCACTTGTGTCCCTTAAGCAAGACACTTTACCCTAATTAGTTTGTCCTCTGGATGTGACATTAGGTCCCACGTACTAGGATTGGTAGTGCAGGGGTTAGCTCCGGTGTCTCTGGTTCACATAGCAAGCACCCTTGTTGACAAGTTTCCGTAGGATTGGGAGCTACAGTGATTAAGGTAACTTATGAGGCATCCATGGTTTCATTACTAGTCCCTGTGGAGGTTGAAGCACTTGGCAACATTCCCAAAAGCACTGGGGAAACATCTAGATGAAATAGGGACAACTGCATGAGAGGGTAGATCAGTTACAGAAGGCGGCGCTTTTGGAAACAGCTAGAAACCTGAGAAAGACCCTTAAGATCTAAGGCTACTGGACATAGCCCAACTCGAGGAGTTACCGGCTTAAAGGAAAATGAGATCCTTTATTTGCATGCTGGGTGATAAAATGAGACAATAATAATAATAATAATAATAACTAGACCTAATGTGGTTGAACTAACAATCACAGAGCTGTTCCGTTCTTTTGCCCTTAGAAGTTTCTTGTAGCCCAAAACATGAATCAATTCTGTATTTTGTGTATATCCTGTAATCCTTTTCGAAATGGATGCATGTTGTCAAGCATGATCATCGCAGTGTAAAAGTGAAACATGTTCGGTTCTTATTTTAGACCGGAAGTTAAGGTCAAAGTTGGGTCATCGTTCTATATAAAATGTTGCAAGTGTTGTAAGCTACAACACAACACAAACATTACGACTTTATGACATGTTGTTCAGGAGATATGATTATTTGAATTTTTGAGCTTCCTGTTTGGACCGGAAGGTAAGGTCAAAGTCGGGTCATCCGTTTGAACAAAATCTCACAAGTGTTGTAAGCTACAAGACAGCACAAACATTACGACTTTATGACATGTGGTTCAGGAGATATGATTTTTTTAAGTAATACGTTTGAATTACTGTAACTTGACACCCGATGACGTCATGATGAAAAAAATGTGTTTTTAATAAATTTTATAAGGTACAAGATGGTATGTTACTTATTCCAATCAAATGCCTTTAAAAAAATAAACCTTAACTTACCTAGGAATAACATATGTTGGCCATGCACAAATCCAATGGGGGTATGTACAAACCAATTGGTCCACCTTCGGTTAGGAATTATCAGCGGCGCAATCTCCGACGCATTGTCGTGATTGCGCAACACAGAGTTTGATTCATTGGGACAGATTTACCGATCTAATCGTTAATTATCGTGAAACTACATTGTATTTGATTATTTTTAATGGCCTGGAATATCTCTTAAATAAAAGCATTTAACTTTCAAAACACTATGTGTGATTTAGAAAATTAACAATTAACTTATTTAGAAAAAATTGTGTTTTTGACCAGCAAAATAGTTACACTTTTAGTGTTTTGTACACAGATACAAAACGCACAATAAATTATGTCATTGTGAAGTCGTCCGTAATTTTAGGCCGGAAAGCACATCTACAGTGTTCCAGAAGTCTAAAACTGAGCATTAACAAAATTTGTGGATCGGATGTATACTTCTCGAGCTATGATTGGTACAAGATTGACTAATTAAATATTCACCACGTTAAAACGTGGTTAATTAATTACAAATTTTAATCTAGCGACATTTTTATAAACTAAGTTGAGGCTCAAGCTTCCATATGGTATAAAATCTGACTGGTGTTTTGTTTTCCTAAAATTGATTTATGGCGGTCAGAAAAGTCACACGTTAAGTCAATGGGGTTTTGGGTTAGAAAGAATAATAATATTGAAAACAAAAGTTAAAAATCTTGACGATTACAATGGCTGTTCCAACTGAAAGTCCGGAACAGCTAATAAAACATGGATTTGTGCATAGTTTTCTTGCGAATGAACTCGTCTTCTGAAGATTTTAGGAAAAATACATTATTATTATTTGATATTGTGCTACCTTTTTAATGACAAGCTATCTATTAATTGTCCCCCTATTCAAGTCTATTTACCTTGGTGTTTCGAGCTAGAAGGAATCTGGATCACTTCACAATTCAAATTCCAATTTAAAATTCATTCATCAGAAAAAATATGTGATCCAGAACTATAAAATTACCTAAAACCTGGTTTAAATTCATTTTTGAGAAAAACTGCAGTAATAAATGCACAATCCAAAATACTATGAAAATACTTTTTTGATTACTTATATTATCTACCAATTTCAAAAAAATATCCAGGGTTAACCCAGGCTTGGGGTCATTCAAGATGAGTACTTTCCAAACTTAACTTAAATTTATTCAAGTTTGTTCACATATCTTTTGTTTTTTCAAACTTACACAATGTAATTTAAGTATAGTTATTACAGTGTATTTAGCTCAGTCCAATCCTCAAATTTCAAGTAAAAGCTGGGCATAAGATATTGAAAATAATAAACTTTAATTTTATATTCATTGAGTAATTGGAAGAGGTTTCTTCAGATTATCAAACTTATATTGATAGTTTTACCTGAAGTTTTTGTATAATTCACTTTCAATGGGAAACTGGTATTTTGAAACCATTTCATTTACTTAGCACAATATTCACATTTCTGAGAATGAATTAACCCGGTGAAAGTCTGCTGCCATCTAGTGTTTGTAAAAGTCATCCATTGCTTCTTAAAAACAACCCTCAACTAAATCCACTCCTTTCAAAACTACCCCAATAAATGTCATTTCATATCATCAATTTACCATATCAGGAAAAGGTGCAGCACAAATATAAATTGATAATATGAAAGAGCTCTTTTCTAAATGAATGTAAATAAATTACTGGTCGAGTATGGCATCTGCCAACTGTTTGGTCAATTCTTAACATATACATATATTTCATTAATATATCTCATTTCAGAGTGATAATTTCATGAGAAAATCACACAACCTAAATGCACTATGTAAAACTTTACCATATTTTAATCCTCCCCCTCCCCGAAAAAAAATAAAAAATAATAATAATAATAATAATAAATAACAAATAAAAAAATGTGCTAGGTTGGTATAACATTATGTATGTTTCATATACAAATTAACACAGGGGTTTTGGTCAAGAAACCATGACTGAAATTATAATCACATTGGCTGCTACCCTGATTTGCACTTCCTGTTTGTGCAGAAAGGGTCACATTGGGGGTCATCTCTTCATTGAGTAAAGACGTACTTTCTGGTCCTTGCTCTATGGTACAAGATAGCACAAAGATTGATGTCATGTGAATTTGAAAATAATGAGCTTATGATTAAGTTTATATGTAAAAAGTCACCTGATGACTTCATGAAGATATGAGTTGTTCCTTTTAAATAAGTAATCATCTATGATATGGTGTATCATTTGTCCCAATAATAATGTTAAATACAAGGTAAAAATAAGACAATTTTTAAACTTGTCTAATGGCGCTGTACCAGTGATTAACTTTGTCATGCCTATTTTAAGAAAACTCAAATCTCATTGATAATTGTATACAAAGACCACATCAAAATTGTGTGTAACATTGACTGTAGAATACTCCTTTTCATCAAGCTTTAAAAAAAATATTATTAAGGGTTTTAGCTAAAACCCTTAATAATCATTTTTAAAAGCTTGGTGTTTCCACTAAAATCCCCTTGGTTTTTTACACATGAAACTTTTAAGCACGAGTTCTCAAACAATCCAGTTTTAAAACTCACAAACGACCAGTATACAGATAACTCTATCCCACACATGAGCTTAGAAATGTTATCGCTTCAAAACCCTTGTCATGGAATATGTGAGTATCAGCTGCAACAGAGCTTTTGTTCTATTTGCTTATCATTATGCAAAAGAGTACAAATACTCACGTGGTGTATGCTGAGACATAGGAGCTAGTGATCAAATTCCTAAGGTTTTGCAAACAAAAATTTACTAAACCGAATTTTATAATTGATAAAATTACCAACAATATACAATTTTGTTTAAACAAATTAGCGTAAGTGTTTGAATGGTTCTGTATTTGTACTCTTTTGCACAATGATAAGCAAATAGAACAAAAGCTGTTGCAGCTGATACTCACATATTCCATGACAAGGGTTTTGAAGCGATAACATTTCTAAGCTCAGTTTTGAACCCGAAAGATTCAATAAAGTTGTTTCAAAGTTTTTGGGTAAATAAACCAGACCATTAATAAAAGTGTTCACTAACTAAAAGAAAGTAAGTTTGTCATTTTTATTACTTTCTTGAGCAGTGATGATCGAACATGACATGTTATCTGTGGCAGCATATACTTGCATGCTCCTTGAAGAGACTTGGACAGGAAATAACATTCCATATATTTGCACACACTAAGTTTCAGCTCAATAAACTGTCCTTTGCAGCAGTTACTCCCACTCATTACAAGGTTTGTACTTACTTTGATGGATGGTTATTTTGTATTGTAACATATGACAATTAACTTACCTTCTAAAACAAAATGACATCATCGTGATATAAATGGTACCACATCACATTACACTAAATTTTTTATTAAAAAAAAACATTCCCTCCTGAAACTTTTGACATCAATTTATAATCTTGCGCAGTCTTTTAGCTTATTGTCAGTACTACCCTTCATACACAGACATGACTCTATTTTGACCCTTTCTTCCAGTCCAAATTGGAAGTTCAAACAAAACATATCAATACAAACTTAGCATTTTCACATCAGGACAAATGATATAACTAGTTGTATCCGATGTCTTTACTTAGTGCAAAAAATAACTCCTTTAACACATTTCTTAAAAGTTTATTTTGTTATACAATCACCCTCGTTTTTGTTTCTTTTGTTTTTTTCCGCCACACAAACACTATGTCTGGTTATTATCATTATGCTTCTTTAAGCCAAATTCCCATCAAATCTTAATTTTAAAAAGGTGATTTTGGATGAGGGTTATTGTACTTTTGTGTTTGATTTGTGTATTTGGAACAGTAAAATTGAAAAAAAAGAAAGATTTAATTTGGTAATTTCACATAAACATGTAAGAATTATTACACAATTGCTTGTGTACGAGATTGTTTAGTACCGATAGATCCAATGATGTGGAATTACTAACTGGAAAGACCCTATGGTGTAGGAGTACAAACTGACAGACCCAGTAGTGCAGGGGTACTACCTGACAGACCCCATGGTGTAGGAGTACAAACTGACAGACCCAATAGTGTAGGAGTACTAACTGACAGACGCCATGGTATGGGGGTACTAACTGACAGACCCCATGGTGTAGGAGTACAAACTGACAGTCCCCATGGTGTAGGAGTACAAACTGACAGACCCAGTAGTGTAGGGGTACTACCTGACAGACCCCATGGTGTAGGAGTACAAACTGACAGTCCCAGTAGTGTAGGGGTACTACCTGACAGACCCCATGGTGTAGGGGTACTACCTGACAGACCCCATGGTGTAGGAGTACAAACTGACAGTCCCCATGGTGTAGGAGTACAAACTGACAGACCCAGTAGTGTAGGGGTACTACCTGACAGACCCCATGGTGTAGGAGTACAAACTGACAGTCCCCATGGTGTAGGAGTACAAACTGACAGACCCAGTAGTGTAGGGGTACTACCTGACAGACCCCATGGTGTAGGGGTACTACCTGACAGACCCCATGGTGTAGGAGTACGAACTGACAGTCCCCATGGTGTAGGAGTACTAACTGACAGACGCCATGGTATGGGGGTACTAACTGACAGACCCCATGGTGTAGGAGTACAAACTGACAGTCCCCATGGTGTAGGGGTACATGTACTACCTGACAGACCCCATGGTGTAGGTGTACAAACTGACAGTCCCCATGGTGTAGGAGTACTAACTGACAGACGCCATGGTATGGGGGTACTAACTGACAGACCCCATGGTGTAGGGTACAAACTGACAGTCCCCATGGTGTAGGAGTACTAACTGACAGACGCCATGGTATGGGGGTACTAACTGACAGACCCTATGGTGTAGGTGTGATAACTGACTACAGTTCCCATGGTGTAGGAGTACTAAATGACAGACCCCATGGTGTAGGAGTACTAAATGACAGACCCCATGGTGTAGGTGTGATAACTGACTACAGTTCCCATGGTGTAGAAGTACTAAATGACAGACCCCATGGTGTAGGAGTACTAAATGACAGACCCCATGGTGTAGGTGTGATAACTGACTACAGTTCCCATGGTGTAGGAGTACTAAATGACATACCCCATGGTGTACGTGGGATAACTGACAGTTCCAGTAGTGTAGGGGTACTACCTGACAGACCCCATGGTGTAGGAGTACAAACTGACAGTCCCCATGGTGTAGGAGTACTAACTGACAGACCCCATGGTGTAGGAGTACTAACTGACAGACCCCATGATGTACGTGTGATAACTGTCAGTTCCCATGGTGTAGGAGTACTAAGTGACAGTCCACATGGTGTAGGAGTACTAACTGACAGACCCCATGGTGTAGGTGTGATAACTGACAGTTCCCATGGTGTAGGAGTACTAAATGACAGTCCCCATGGTGTAGGAGTACTAACTGACAGACCCCATGGTGTAGGAGTACTAAATGACAGTCCCCATGGTGTAGGAGTACTAAATGACAGACCTCATGGTGTAGGAGTACTAACTGACAGACCCCATGGTGTAGGAGTACTAAATGACAGACCCCATGGTGTAGGTGTGATAACTGACAGTTCCCATGGTGTAGGAGTACTAAATGACAGTCCCCATGGTGTAGGAGTACTAACTGACAGACCCCATGGTGTAGGAGTACTAAATGACAGTCCCCATGGTGTAGGAGTACTAAATGACAGTCCCCATGGTGTAGGAGCACTAAATGACAGTCCCCATGGTGTAGGTGTACTAAATGACAGTCCCCATGGTGTAGGAGTACTAACTGACAGAACCCATGATGTCAGAAGCTGATACAGCCTTCTGAGACAAAAAAAGTATCTTTACTAATTCACTGTTGTATTAGGACCCTACATGTTAAAGCGCTTCCATTGTATTATTTTGCCATTGCCTTTTCTTCTTATTCCCTAAAAACGAGGTTTTATTAAGGAGGGCTATGCCTGCCATGGCAACCAGACTATTTATGTCTGTTTCCAGGGAAGACTGTGTTTTGAAATTTTTTTTGAAGGGTTGAATTTTAGGAAAGAGCAGCATCCATCATGTACTCTAGTGTCGCGAAAATGTTTAGGTGACACAGCATTTTCCAGCTTACCATTGACGCCCAATATGGTGAGCGTGATGGACATCAGTGAAGGGGTCTATCACAATACTCTATCCACTACTACTGCTATCAACAATACTCTATCCACTACTACTGCTATCAACAATACTCTATCCACTACTACTGCTATCAACAATACTCTATCCACTACTACTGCTATCAACAATGCTCTGTCAACATTCTCTCCTTGTACTCAATAAACCCCTTTTAAAAATATTGTTGATACAAATACGAGGGTAACAGACAGTGATTAAAATATATTAAATTTTAAAATGCTTTACTTTACATAGGTAATGAAAAATATATGAAAATAGTTGCAACATATGTAGTAGTATACAGGAACTAATTATTTGTTGGGCAAGTAAACATAACTTAAACTTTTGTGGTATATTCTAAATAGTAACTACATGTACCCTGCAAAAATAAATACAATTTTGATAAAATAAAAAAGAAAGAAATATTCTACACGTATTTTACATATGTATCATTCCTTCCTTTGTATTATTTGGATGGCAGATTAGTGCTGCACAATCAGAATGATTCATTTTCTAAACCAAATAACACACATGTCCTTGTTATCTGATTGGGGGAACTTGCGTAAAACTTAATTTTGCCATGTAAATTTAATATTTGAATCTAACATGGATAAATATTGAATGCTTTGCAGACATGTTTCCAAAATAATCTTTCCCGGCGAACTGTCCAAATGAGGCAAAGTCGTGTCACGGAGGACAAGGTTGGTGTATAGAAGGAGTCAACCCTGTTGTTTAGAAGGTTTTTAAAAAAAACATTTTCAGAGTGTTGGGTGGACAAGTTTCTGTGTCTTTTTCGTGTTTATTGTAAAAAGAAAGTTGGAATGAAAAGGATTTATGTGTGAGTTATATCAAACAAAAATTGAATTCATTTTATTCATGTAATTCTGGCTCTTACATTTTACCTTGTGATTATACTCTGCGACAATGCACTCCAATGTATAATATGTGTGTGAAAGAAGTTTTAGGTTCATCCTTAGGGTGACATCACATAAGGCATTTTACAACCAATAAATTTGATGTAAGCTTTAATAAAAAATTATTTTACAAAAACTTACAAATTTACATTCCAACTTCCACATAACTGTCTTAACTGCAGTAATTTACTGTATGACAAATTCCTTTTGTGCAACCAAAGTATTCCCACTGCATGAAGTGCACAGTAGTTTCCTCCAAATTGCCTTGTGATAACAAAGTCAATGTACAGATTTGACAACTAATATTCATGTATTGATTTGACTCTTGATTTCATCATGATGTTATCACATAACCTCCACATTGGTTTCACATCTTATATACATTGATTATGGTGTTGTACATACTTATGCACATGCCAGTTCACTAACATTGCTCATCATGACATCAGCTATCTAAACTTGCTTTAATTGAAGTAAGTTTAATAATGCCAATACTTTTACTTCATTTCATATATTTACATCAACTACATCAACTCTCTACTCTTTCTCTTACAAAAAAATCAAACAGAGAGCAAAACCACTTGAGTCTCCATATTGGCAAAAATATCATGTTTCTTGTTTTAATCGCTCCCTGTCACCCAAGGCAATTTACAGGCAACCAACTCCTGGCAATATCCAACAAGGAAATTCATTCCCATTTTCATTATTTTCCTGGGGCTAGTGAGTTACAGCTAGAAGAATGTCCTTTGTGCTGCCGAAGTATTCCTTGTGCATGCAGGGCAGTTGCCTGAAAAAATTGCTGAGTGACATGGTCTATAGACTCATCGCCTAGCCCCAATTTATAGAACGGCTTATCCAGAAAACAGTGCTCACAAATATCCAGCTAAGCAAAAATTTACATGGTTTTGCCTGATGACCAGAGTTCTGTTGCACTTAGCTATTTGTGGCCTAGTGTGAATTACAATGTTGAATACACTTGGAGCATTATGGACTTGTGGACATTTTACTTGATACTTGTATATAGTTCTTCTCTGCTATACTAGATGTCTTAACATTTTGAATCCCTACCATTTAACGATTTAAAGTTATATTGAAACTATACACGATTCAATAGATGTTTGACAGTACACATTATACTAGAAGGTTGTTTATCCTCATGAATCCATTCAACAACCAATGAAACTAATGTACTTATTACAGCTATATCTGGCAAATGGAAACTTTACCCAAGTGACCTTTTGGGAGTAAATTCCTTTGTGTACATTTTGACTCCCAAAATGTGGTACAGGTGTAAGGTTGCTGCGCATCATGGTGCTGCGCATCAATGTGGTACAGGTGTAAGTATGCTGCGCATCATGGTGCTGCGCATCAATGTGGTACAGGTGTAAGGTTGCTGCGCATCATGGTGCTGCACACCAATGTGGTACAGGTGTAAGGTTGCTGCACATCATGGTGCTGCACACCAATGTGGTACAGGTGTAAGGTTGCTGCACATCATGGTGCTGCACACCAATGTGGTACAGGTGTAAGGTTGCTGCACATCATGGTGCTGCACACCAATGTGGTACAGGTGTAAGGTTGCTGCGCATCATGGTGCTGCGCATCAATGTGGTACAGGTGTAAGGTTGCTGCGCATCATGGTGCTGCACACCAATGTGGTACAGGTGTAAGGTTGCTGCACATCATGGTGCTGCACACCAATGTGGTACAGGTGTAAGGTTGCTGCACATCATGGTGCTGCACATCAATGTGGTACAGGTGCAAGGTTGCTGCACATCATGGTGCTGCACATCAATGTGGTACAGGTGTAAGGTTGCTGCACATCATGGTGCTGCACACCAATGTGGTACAGGTGTAAGGTTGCTACGCATCATGGTGCTGCGCATCAAAGTGGTACAGGTGTAAGGTTGCTGCGCATCGTGGTGCTGCACACCAATGTGGTACAGGTGTAAGGGTGCTGCACATCATGGTGCTGCACATCAATGTGGTACAGGTGTAAGGTTGCTGCACATCATGGTGCTGCACACCAATGTGGTACAGGTGTAAGGTTGCTACGCATCATGGTGCTGCGCATCAAAGTGGTACAGGTGTAAGGTTGCTGCGCATCGTGGTGCTGCACACCAATGTGGTACAGGTGTAAGGTTGCTGCACATCATGGTGCTGCACACCAATGTGGTACAGGTGTAAGGTTGCTGCACATCATGGTGCTGCACACCAATGTGGTACAGGTGTAAGGGTGCTGCACATCATGGTGCTGCACACCAATGTGGTACAGGTGTAAGGTTGCTGCGCATCATGGTGCTGCGCATCAATGTGGTACAGGTGTAAGGTTGCTGCGCATCATGCAAGGGGTCAATACCCAAAACTGTGAACAATAGTTATAATATTTTATTTAAAGGTTTCATTCCTTCTAATAGAAGACAGCATTTTTTTCCAAGTTGCATATCACAACCAGAGGCACTCCCAGGATTTATCTTCGGAAGCAATAAAAAGAAAAAGCCTTGACATGGCTGTGGATGGTAGGTTATATTGACATTTTGGTTGACCTTGTTCACCTCCCCTTAGTGGTCCCCATCCTCTATAAATTATAAAATATCCTTCTGCTGCTCCCTGTCAGGCAGCTAGTTTTTGAAGATTAAAACATTTCAATCAAACAGTGGCTAAGTTAGGGTTTGTGGTGCCCGGGAGCACTGTTAGAGGATGTGCCCCATCACTACATACTAGCCCTGACCACGTCACCACTCCGGTTCACTTAGGGTTTTTAAAATCAGAAAATCATTTAATGAAACTCTCTGAGGTTAGTTGATAGTATCGTTCCTGCAACCTGATTAGATGAGTGCATACCTCCAGAGGCCAATGGAGTAACTTCCCTCATTAGCATACATAGAGCAGAGCGGTGATGAAGGTTTCTTGCAAACCAATGGATGATTTTAGCATTTGACTAAATGCTATGAATCAAATCAATACAGCAGGAGGAGCTACTGAGGAATTGTCTACTGGCAGTAACACATGATGTTAGCTCACTTGTGCATGCAGTACTGCACTCCGTCTATTCACATTGTATGCACCTATACAACAATTCAACGAAAAAAAGAGGAAATCAAAAAAATTAGAGAGTGCTATCGATTTTAGTATTCTAAAATGTATAGGATCACACTTGAAAAACTCACTCTGAAAAACACATACATTTTTTGAAGAGGGTAATGCAGTATACCCTCAGACTTTTACTTCATGGCTCTGCTTACCAGATAATTCACATCATGCTGTGCTTACACTTTACAGTGCCCTGTAAAGTGTGTGATTCTATGGGCCGTAAGAGCAGAATTCCTTGGTAAGCTGAGGCAAGAAATTGGGCCCTAATCTTTTTAGTTCCACCTATCTAGGCACTGGCCAATCACAAGTCAACCCCGATAGCACATCCTAAAGCCTGACAAAAGCTACACATTAAGTTCACATTGCAAATTGTAAACAAGCTGTCTCCTTTTGGATGGATGCATTGTGCATTTTGTTTGTGGCCAGGTGCAGTGCTTCAAAGAGCAACACTAATGTGGCTGCCATTGGTAGAAAAATGCTATAATGGTTTGGACTGGTCTTATATTGAAGACATCACATGATCATGACACATAATAGAATATGGGATCATCAATGTAAAATTATTCTTCTCTGGTTGGTAGTTATGTGAGGGTGCACAGAGCATGTTAGCAGTAACAATACTACACAAACTCTGGTCCAACTGATCATACTGTTGTAAAATACATCTAGAGCTGGTATTATGGCAATGAATGTTAGCTTTTTACTTGGGAATACTCACAACCACTTGCAGTTTGCTTGGACAAGTTTGAATTAGAGAATGATAAAGGTTGCAATTGATGACACTCAGTAATGTTAGAGCAGTATAAACATACAATTTAAAGGTCACTTGCAAATATACACAAAACCATCAGCCTATCTTACATGCCATGCATACAATTCATGCAAATATTGAAGACTCAAAAATAATCAAGAAAAATGTAAAACATCTTAAACGCCAATCAATGAATAGAAAGCTTTCTCACCAACAGACAAAATTTACCGTGCCTTATAAAAGGCTTAACTACTCATATGAAACAGAAAAATAAAGATATGCACAGATGCTGTGATGTCACAATAAACATTAACAGAGCCATGGGTTGGGTATGGTCTACACAGCTTTCTGGGTTGCATTTCATTTACATGTATGTGCAGTGTTCTTATCTACATGTACGCTAATGTCTTAACATGCTTAATGCACATATTCCATTTGTTCTTCACTTGCCAAGTTTGGATTGCAAGAATACTTACCAACATTACAAAAGAAAGCCTGATACTCATTTACATTCCCTTTATTTAAATGTGTCTGGTTCCAAATGAATTGAGGAAACATGTTAATTCCCATTAACAATAATAATGTTTATATCTCAACTTCCTATATGAAAGAAACACAGCATTGAATATAACATGTCCAATTCATATAAATATTATAAGGAAAAAACAAACATTATTAAGTCACAATCCCAGAGAAAACCCCACATTTTTTAATCATGTACATTTATGTATAATGAATATCAGTGTTTACTCAAACTAGCCTTCATTGTAAATGACAGACAGTTGTGTTGATTATTACAAAGAATAGTCCTTGTTCACCTAGTAAAGTAGTTGTGTACACCTGCATACCATAATGTAGCATGATGTAACTTGCTGACTAGTGATCAATCAGTAATTGGAACATACTAATATTCTCTTCTCATTCAATGATGCATGATGTATGAGCCAGGTTTTTATGTATACATGTATGTACTACCATTGAAGTTGCCATTGTTGTTGAACAGCCACACCATTGGATCAGGGATCATATACCAATCAATTATCAATATCATACTACAGTGTCTCTACTTGGATGCAGATACTCATGGTAGGAAACAGTTATGGTAATTCATCAACATTATTACACTACAACCAGTACATCATATGACAACATGCAGACCACATACTAACTACACATCAACATGCATAAATTATATCATTGGATAAATTCTAACTACATATGTAAAATATTCAAAGTTTACTCACAGTGGTATTTAAAGTAGATGGCTGCATAAAAAGCTTGAAACCTTTCCAATCAGTTATACAATCTTGATGTTATTATACATCAATAGAGTTCCATTGTTTTGTAACTGATACCCACACGTTTGACAATGTGTTCCAAGTCACATAAGTATTTAGTTTTAATCAAGTTCACAGTTTTCTACAGGTGTTGATTTCCATGATGTTTTAGTATGGTATGATTGAAGAATAGGGTCAGCCTCTGAATACCAAATTTGCACTGCTGACTTGGAGGCAATTAAAGTAATCGAGTTTCAGGGCTGTTAAAATGATTGAGGTTTTCAGTAAGTAGTATTTCAGAGCAAACAGGCAATATGCTATAGCAGTCTAATTGAAACTGATGATCTAGTACTTTTACTACTTCATGTCTAAATACTATATGTGATTGACAAGCAGAGTTGTTAGCTTGTTCCAAACATTCTTGTTATAGGACTATAAAATCATTTTTGGTTCAGCATTGGTCATAAATACACGCCAGATGATTGGCCCAAGTCCAGTAATTTGAACAATGCCAGTTTACTCCCGACAGGACAAGCCCAGCTGGCTAGCATTATTCTTCTACATGTACATGTTCTAGTACATAAGGTCTACTTATTAACATTTTAAATCCTAGTAGTTATGTGGAGATTTTGGATTGTGGTTTCAAATTTGTTAGCAAGTGAACAATTTGATTTGAAAAAAGTAACAAAGAAATTTATACTGGTCTTGCAAAAGTTGATTGAACAAGCCAAACTTTTAGCTAAAAGCAGCATTGTCTAGTGGCCCTGCAATGGACTCAAAGTAATGTCAAACAACACACAACACAAATCGTATAATTCCCTAACCAGGTGTAGAGTTTAATAGACTACACATAAAGCAAAGCCAATAGATCAAACAATACATATCAGTAAGAATTGCAATATATAAACAACTGGTACACGCTAATGTGTTCTATGTCACATTTAAAACAAATACCAAAAACCTCTCAAAAGATTTGTAATTCTTTAAAAATTTGTTTTCACATTTAAGATTGAAAAAAGATATTCAGGGTAAGACATAACAAATAGGCAAACAATTCACCTGCCACTATATCAATATGAAGTCAACCTCAAACAATGTAAATATTGTGATGTATGGCAACAAGGGACTGATGTTACATGTAAATACTATAACAATAGCAGAATGCTATACATGAGGTATTGGTAATATGTGGCAGCACTAATGCCTCCATCTTTGTGTATGTTACAGCCGTGTGTGTATAGTCCTCCAATATGCATAGAAAAGGCTACCTTGATGGCAGCCTACCTTGATGGCAGCCTACCTTGATGGCAGCCTACCTTGATGGCAGCCTACCCTGATGGCAGCCTACCTTGATGACAGCCTACCTTGATGGCAGCCTACCTTGATGGCAGCCTACCTTGATGGCAGCCTACCTTGATGGCAGCCTACCTTGATGGCAGCCTACCCTGATGGCAGCCTACCCTGATGGCAGCCTACCTTGATGGCAGCCTACCTTGATGGCAGCCTACCTTGTCCATCTCACACTCAGAATCAGTCAGTGTAATTCTATCATAACTTTGTTGCAAAGAACCATTCAATGTTAGTATGTATGACATTATTCCACTATATACCATGATCAGGTCAATAAAGCCATCAATCAACCACTCTGTGAATTCTTTGCATAAATAACAAATCTGAACTAAGTAATCATATGACAGTAATCAATTACTCTAAAAAAGAAAATGTGTTTAAATATGAGGTGAATAAATATTATCAAATAATTACTGAATATATTGTTTTAAAAAGTGAAATTACAACTGAAATAAATAAAAAAGGAAATCTTCTGAAAAATAAATGATGCATCTGGATCAGGTGGGACACGGACATTCTTTATTCTACTTATGCCGCTCAGTTGGATATGAAGGTATGACCATTGTGCGGAAATACTGCTGTTATTTAAAATTACGGTAGCTTTTAAGGTTCCTATACATACAAGGAAAATGTGAAAGAAAGAACGTCAAAATAAAAAGGCAATTATGCACATTACACAAGGACTTCTTGCTGATAAAGTTATTGTTAAAGGGTGTGCATGAATCGTAGCAGGGTTCTGACGACAGAAACTCCACGATGAATCAGAATGGAGGACAAAATATGTCTGTTCAAGTTTAACTGCAGGTTTTGCTTTCTTTGATTAGAACCCAGAACTGAGTGTATTTTTACATGCTATTTCTGAGCTGGGGATAAGAACAGAAATAACCTCATTGTTATTCAAACAATTAAGTTAAGTCTTACAAGCCATAAGATTCATCCAAATTGTAAGACACGTTGCCTTTAAGAGTAAGGTATTGCACCAAGTATCATAGATGACTGTTTGGATGAATATGGTAAAAGAGTACATTCTGATAGTCAGCACCCATCATAGGTGATGTACATGTACATAGTATGTACGATTTGACTAATTATTCATTCATTGTCTAGAAAATATACAAACAAGTACCCAAACAATACATGTACCTATAATCTTTCGACATCATCATTAAATAAGAGCAAGATTCCTGACAACTAAAATGCTTTGAATCTTTCATATAAAGGTCATTTTCTAATGCACTCATTTATGCAGCACATGCGGTGAAAGTGTTTAATAAATGCCATCCTACCACTGCACTATGGTACCAGAAAGTCACAACACTTACATTTCTAGATGAGATCAATTAAAAACATTTCTTATGAAATTAAAGTTTATCTAAACCAACTTTAAAAAGTTGTGCCTAAACATAAATACATGAATCATTGGTCTAGGCTTCAAGACTCTGTGAGGTGGAGATGATCCCAGAATTAAGATAATCACAGTATGAAAGAAATGCATATGTTATATTAAATTTAGCCCTATCCTGGGCATGAAACTACAAAGTACATCAGATAATTTGTATTGCAGGTTTCAGGACAGGCCATTTAATGGTTAATTGCCAGCAATCTATTACAGTTTTGGTTGACATTATACATGAACAGGATGTTGTATATCTAGGCCTCATTCCCTTTAACTTGAAGGTTTTCCAGAAACAATAAGACATTGACAACTTAAACTAACAAACACATTCCCAGTTGATTCCATGAACAGAGAAGCATCAGCAAAGAAATATAGTGAGTATAATGCAATGCTATTGCAGATATGCTCTGACATAGTGATAGTATTTTTTTATGATAACAAAACTATCATAAATGATAATCTATGCAACTGTCAAGCCTTTTTTGAAGTAAGTTTTTTCATCTGTGATGTACAGTCAAGTGAAGGTATTTTTTATGTTTCAGCAAAAACAAAAAAACAAGAACAAAAAAAAACAAAAAAAACTTAATATTGAAGCTTGAGAATGTTGGCCCTCCTGAATGCCAAATGCTAGGTATGCATGCACTTTTCTAACAAGTAAGCAGTGGCTGTGTTATATCCACACTGTCGAAAAACAACAATATTAGCCAAAAGCAATATCTCAATATTAAATGAATTCAAATTTACTGGATTGACAATTTCTTTCACTTCCATCCAGATTAGTCAAAGGTAAGAAACAATGATGATAACATCCTGGTTTACTGCCTGTGTAGTCCAAAATGTGTGCTACAAATATGTCTTTATATCATACACACTGATCCTTGTCAACTGACTAGTGGTTCCTTTATTTTGCCATGTATTTACTGCTGCAACGCTCCACAATTTAATATAGGTGTCCATTATGGATAATTATTGGATCCTTCAAAGCGTCGTTCTCAAAATAATCGTTTCCCACCCTTTCTTCCAAAATAAGGCAAGGTCGTGTCTACATAATGTCATCCACAGTATTTAGAAGTGGGTTTTTTCTTAATAAAGTTTTTTAGAGTGTGGGGTGGGCAAGTTTCCGTGTCTATTTTGTGTTTATTGTGAACAAATTTCAAATGACAAGGATTTATGTGTGAGTTAGATAAAACAACTATTGACTGCTTTTCATTTGTGCATTGTTGCATTTGCCTAGTCCAGAATTCATCTGAGGATTATACTCAGCGACAATGCACTCGTATCCATCCAATATTTGTAAAGTATTGAGTGTTTGGAGTCTTATGTAACGCAAAATGTGCATATTGGTTCACTTACATGTTTCTAATCAGTTAGAAAAGCCATTATTACTATGACGCAGTTATTATCCCTTTGCTAATTGTTTAGAATTAAAAACAGTTTTAAAGTAATGAAATATCTGATCCGAGTTAGACCAGTCAATCCTAAGATGTTACTATGTATTTGCTGGGCATGCTAACAAGTGACTAGTAATCCAGCTGCTGATTAGTGAAGGGATGTGTTGTATATAAAGCTGACCTACAATGCATAGTACTGCAATAACTAACACCTTGATTTCACAGGTGGGATTTGCTGCCAGTGAGCCAGTAGTAAATTTAATTTGAATAATGCCCTGTACACTGACTAGTTTGGTTAACAAGTAAACATTCAAATTTGAATTCCTCAAACTAACCAAATTGTTTCTCCATCACACTTGTTTAAGGCAAGCTATTCTGTAGTAATAGCCAGATTGGAAACAATGGTTTCAGTGCTTCACATCTCCAGGAATGTATGCAAAAGCTTGCCCTTTACCATGCGTGATGTAGCAAAAAATGTCTTAAGTTTTAAGATTGTGAATTTTAAAGTTCAAGTCAGTGTTCCAGACATTATTTAAACTAAACTGGCAACAGGTTCTAAATCATCAATGAGTCACTTTGCTCCATGTACCTTGGTATGGAGCATAGAAGTAGAGACACACCTATGACAGTTAGCATCTTTTTCTAATCTTCATGCCATTAAGAACGACACCTTGAATCAATTCAATCATTCATCTCTTGCTCCAAAAATCCTAGGTATACAGTACCAATATAATACCAAACATTAATGTATTTGTAAAACATGAGGTTGCAGACAGTTATGCAACACTATACTTTATCTACATTTGACATCAATTTTTTTTCCAATGACACAGGCCCAACAGATAAAATTATCAAAAACTTTTTTTTATATTTTGTACATACGTTGCACACAGTTCCCTAGACTACATCCTAATTTACCACTATAAATACACTAATAACAGCGTATATGGTACAATAAGTGTTCACTTGTAATAGGTTGGCATTAAATACCCTTTTTTGTTTGGTGATAAATAAATCAAAATGATCAATCCTCTACCAAATATATTATATCTCTTAAATTCTACTCATTTCAAACCAGACGTCTTCATGAAACTTGTGCACTTCAATGATATGCCTGAATACATATTGTGCACAAATTATAATGTATGTAGACACATGATTGGTTGAATGGTGAATATATACCATGTGCTTGAGTATTGGCCCAGCCAATCAGCAAGTTTTGGCAGTAACAGCACCATTCCTATAAACTTATTGTACACACTCTGCACCTCTTATCTTATAATCGCAATTAATCAGCTTCCACTACAAATAAAACTTTAAAAATTCAAGTAAAAATGAGTGTAAGAGCTGGATGTATTGATCCAGCTATCAACAGACTCCTATCTACTTACTTCATCTAAATATTTGTTGTGCATTTCTTGATTGATTATAATAAGAATCTACAGTATTAAATAGCATGACATGATAACATCTATGAACAAAGTTTGATGTCAATCTATTTGGCAGATATTCATAGTGTATCGATATGAAACTGTCTACAATGCAAATACTCCATACTTAGTCACATTCAGTACTTTAGGTTGATTATGTACATAGTCAGTCACAGTGCAAATTGTCAAAGTCTGCTACAAACATCAAATGACTCAAGCCAGCAGCTTTACCAACAATTCTCCTGACTGTTGGCCAGGCAAGTCAATGGTTATATATCAATAAACATCAATATAATGGTATTATCAAAAAGAACTTTCTTAAACTGCCAAATCAAATTCAAATATTACAATGCATGTACCAGTCACTTGCTGATTACCACTGGTCCCAAGTGAAGAAATCAATAACATGATATGGGACTTGATGTATTACTGTGGTAATAATGTTTATGTACTGATATCATACTAAGAATGTCTGTATCATACAAGCAAATATGCAGTCCAGCATGGACTGTAAATTAATCAAGTTACTGGATACTATTACTGTGTGGGTCAAACTGGCCTAAAAATGTGAGCATTTCTTACTAATATACTTAAGGTAAGGTGGATATTTAGGTGAAAACTGTGAACTTACTGGTTTAGTTAGATCATTCCATCAGGCAATGCCATGCCATAAGGATCGCATAAGAACAAGCAGAAGTATTGTACTCTAGTGTCCCTTTAACCCATTGCTAGTATCTAATTCAAGTAAACAGTGCCTAGTCACAACTCAAGGATGTTACCACGCCATTGTCATTACACATTTCAAATTCTATATAATATTTCACAATCAGTATAAATTATCATGGGCAGTTCCAAGGTATGTTGTGTTAAACTGACAACAGGAATTACGAATCTGATTTTCTGGGTGATTGTCATAATTTGATATGTTGAGATTGTTGTCATTTGTTATCCATTCCCTGTGACTATAGTAATGAGAGTAACTATGACATTGCCCGTATCCATACATAACAATGTTTATATGACAGTTAAATACAGAGGACATCAGCAAAGTTGATACAAAGCGGTCAAGGGCACTGGTCTCCACCTCTGATATCAGGATCATCAGAATGTGGACCATTCAACAGGAGCTTAAATAAATGTTGATACCAGAGTGTGTGCTGTGACTAGTTAGACTATTTAACAGCACTTGTTAGATTCTTTGTGGTTTTTTGCTCACCACAGATATGAAAAAGTATCAAAAATGTGTCTTTAAAGTGAAGGTTCTATTTAGACCTCAGGGTGATTGCTAGATATGTGCTTACTGAAATGACTTCATATCATTTGATAGAAACAAGGCTGTAAAATATAACATCACACAAAAGATGCATGTTCCTTTGCAGCCCTCTCGACAATTCTACGTTAATAATAGACTGAAGAGAGTCTAGTATTTGTCTCTACATCTGTGCAGATTACATGAATATATGTCAATTTCCAGATAAACTGATTGTTGTCCAGCATACAGACTTGCCATATCTGGGCTAGTCAAGACTAGGTGAATCCCAAGTTGGAAACTTCCAGACTCTCTATATTTTCAGATGTGATTAGTTTACACAGATTTGGAACATCTAAACTGAGCATATCAGCACCTTGTAGATCTCCCTTCAGTGTTTTCAGAATTGGGCTGTCCAGACTTGGTGTTTCTAAAACTGTTCTGAGACTTTGAAATTGAATAAGTGCATGTGTTGGATGATTTCATACCCAAGGCATGGAATAGTTAGTTTGTATGAGGTGCACACATGTGAAGCTCCTGAACTACAGAAAGTGATGAGACTGCATCGATTATTGGATATGGCATGGTAACATATGAGAAATTAGTAGGTAAGATATGAGCAAAGTAGAAGGCTCCTCATCCATGACACAGATAATTATTGATGTGTCTTTACACTACGACCTATGCTGATACAATGCTGCTAATATTTCCACTGTTAACTTATTAATGCCTGGACACTAACATTTTGAAAACAAAATATGTTGAAAGAAGGTGTGCAATGAAATTGTTAGCCACAATGTTCTCAAACAAATCCATACTTTAAAAATGACATTCACAAATGGAATTGATGTTAATATGTAATAAAAAAAGTCAACATACAATAATGGATTAAAGCATGGCAATGGAATGCGGTTACCACTATGCAATAGCAACAAAACAACTGTGTCATTCTGGTTGTGGTTAAGAGCAGTCTTTTCAAGCTCACATAGTGTTAAATTGCATGACAAGATTTGTACAGTGGTCTTGGTTGATGTTATGATCAGTAGGTTAGTGTTAGTGGGCACCATTACTGTTACGTTGGCTCAGTGGTTGGTGCCTCATAATATCAGAGGACGAACCTTGAGTAGCTAGCATCTTGGGACCATGACGCAACATCTGCTGAGCCTTGTCAAATGCTTCCTTGATCTCCTTTCTCCATTGTATGTACTCAGGATCACTCTGTCACAAATTAATCAAAATAACTCATCAATTTACAGACAATGTGACATTCAGTGACAATCATGAGCTGCTATTACTGGGTAGGCACTATTCCATACATTATGCCCAGCAATTGTTTTTATGAATCGCAATCATCGTTGTCACTCGTACCAGGAAGTGACCTATCTTGACCGCATCTACATGTAGATAGGTCAATTTGTGGAAACACAAAATGGCAAATCTAGCGATACGTCATTCATACTAATTAGTGTAATTACGAAACCATTACATATTAGGTACTAAAACTTGCTGAAAATGTTATCAGTAACGAGTATATCAATAATTTGTATGAAAACCGATTTGCAAAAATTGGTTATTTTGGACAGATAGGTCACTTTGTGGTACGAGCGACGATTTCTGTCCAATGGTGTCGACCCAACAATTCAAAGGGCCAGCATGACCTAACCTTAAAATTGCATGCTACGTGTACATGAGCATACATGTGTCTCAGAAATGGCAGAAAAGACAGTTACAGACCTAAAATGGACTGGTCTACATGTATACCAACCGCAATAGTCACTATGTTTCATTGACCAAAGATAACAGAAATCTGGTTAAGATTCGATAAACAAGATATGAAGTCACATAGAGAATATAGAAAAAAAGCACAATTCTAATATCTGTGGTCAACGTAATGTGACTAAGCCTGGAATTGCCCAAATGTCCGAAAAGTGAACATTGTTACATCCATCAAACTGATCTTGGATTTGACTTGTGCATAAACTAGGCATGTATGGATGCAATGGGGGTTGAAATAACAAACAGAATGCTATGAAGGATACCAGACTAAACCTACCTTTGTACAAATAATGTCTACACCAATTAATACCAGGACATACCTGACAGAATGACTTGGCACATCATACAAAACTCATATATTATACAATATGTAAATTCTGTAACATGTCACTATAGTTTCACTGCTGTGTCTGGGTCTATCCTAGTGTAGTCTGTTGTGGCATGTACTTGTAACTGATGGCATCAACTGAAATGTGGACTTGTGCAGCATGGACGTGGAAGTCTTGGGGTGAACTACAATATGGTCTTTAGTGGTGTGTGCATGGAGATAAAAGGTATACTGGACTGGACTTCTGTGATATGAATTTTTAGGTGTTCGGGCACTCCGCCCGGAACACCTCTTATTTTTGTTCCATTTAAAAAAAAATTTGTTTAAATTATTTTTTTTAATACTTCTTTTTTTCTTCTTATCCCTTGTGGTTGTCCGCTAACAAATGCACACTTCCCAAGCTCACACAACCTCCAAACTTTATATATAATTATTTGTAGATGAAACTACTTTAGTTACGTCATGATGACGTCATCAGGTGTCGAGTTACATTAAATGAAAGTTTAATATTTGAAAAAATCTTAAGTCATGAACCACTCAATGGATTTCTACAATCAATACATCATCGGAGAGGTCTTGTACCACTTAACAAACGCTACACAGAGTGTGACCTTATGTGACCTTGACTTCCGGTTCAAATCGGAAGTTGAACATTTCAAAAATTCATATCTTAAGAACTACTTTTACTTTAAGCAAACTGTTTACATCCGGTCGTAGGTCCTTGGGCCTTCTCAAACTTTTGCACAGAAATATTACCAATTTGACCTTAACTTCTGGTCGAAATCGGACGTTAAAGCCCACGTTTGTATTAAACTGTGTATAAAGCAAAAGCACTGTGGTTGGCTGTTCCGCTCAATTGACCACAAGGTCCAAAGTCCATAAAACATGCTTGTACTCTAGTCTCTATTCAAGGTTCACGCAACCTGATATTGTTAGTCTCTAAAACAGCCGTCCATGCAAACCCCGCTAACAATCAAATGTCAGGCTTTTGATTGTTTTTTTTGTTGTTTTTTTTACTTTTGCTAAAGTGTGTGGCCTGTTAGGCACACCACAAAACAGTAATATCACCAAACTTCAACTTAATGAATTAGCTCACGCCATGACACAACACTGACCCCAGCGATACCTGAACACCTAGTGTTTGTTTTTACAAAAACTTAAGGTCTAGTTAAGTATGGTTGTGTAATGGGGTGTACTGCAGTGTGGTCTTTTGTGGCGTGTACATGGAGATAGTGGGGTATACTGGACTGGACTTCTGTGGTATGTATTTATAAGTGTGGTTGTGTAATGGGGTGTACTGCAGTGTGGTCTTTTGTGGTGTGTACATGGAGATAGTGGGGTATACTGGACTGAACCTCTGTGGTATGTACATGGAGATAGTGGGGCATACTGGACTGAACTTCTGTGGTATGTATTTATAAGAGTCGGGTGTAATATGGTGTACTGCAGTGTGGTGTGGTTACCTCTGTTCTCAGGATGCAATTCTTGCCTGCCTTCAGCTTCAACTGTATGCATTTGAAGCCCTTGACCATTGTTTCCTCAACACTCACAACATGTTCCATTACTAGTACATTTTGCTGAAAATAAAACAAATGCTGGTCAATGACACAATATACAAACTGAAACAATTGTGAATATTTTAACAAATTCAGAGCAATCTTAGAATCAATTTATGTTTCAGAAAAGCAGAGAGGCAAATGTTTAAAAAAATTATTTCTTATCTTTTAGAACAAATATGATTTAGTTTCTACATGTGCCCTGATCATTTCAGGCCTAACAATGCAGTATTGCCGCTCCCTGCTGGTTGTCTATTGCTTTGATGATGAATGTATTACGCCACTGTCGTTACCAAATTGCATTGACATAAACAACCACTGGTGACCAAATTGTTTGACTACTCAAGTATGAAGCACATTTTCTTACTCAGCACGCATGTGTTCAGAAGTATTCCCACCCTGCAGATTTCATAAGATGTTGTAAAAAGCAAAATATGTAATCAAACACTTTCTTGCTTATTAAATTGCCTTTCATGTTATACAAATACCAAAGAAGTTAGTCAATAAACAACAAAGTTCTCGAGCATACTTATTAAAATGTAATCTGTGAAGCGCTTTTCCGTACACAAGTGTATGGCCCTCCATAGGTGTTTTTTCATTTTGAATATTTCCATTCTATTTGAATGATTGTATACTTGTAACCTTTTTATTTAGCATCATTGGACAGATACAATCTATGGAGCTTTATAAAAAAAACATGCCTTTTTGCTGAGGGCTGAATGGTTTGTTTGATAAAGAAAATGGGTATAAGTGCAGCCACTCAAGTCCCCTATGGTAAGGTACCAACTAAACTTAAGATGGACATACCGAGCTCACACCCTTCTCTCCATCTCCTTGCCATTCTAGTCGATTAGGGAAGAGATAGAAATAACGTCGTTGCCATGAGTTCAGAAAAGGTCCACCCAGCTTGAAGATGTGGCCATGCATGATGCAGTCTTTACCCATAGCATACTCTGTAAGGGAACAACAAAAGAAGAAAATGAATCACTTCTAAATTAGCTCCATCATAATCATGCAAAAAGACTGAAGTTTCATACAAAATAATAGCAGTAAAATGTGAAAAACTTCTTTCCAATGCCAAACATGCCAAAACATATATGTGAGAGTATTCTGAACAATATAGGAAAAGAATAAGAATGTTCTTTTACTATACAACTTAGCACAATGCCTCCAATCACTGTGGATGCACCTTCATTTTGCATTGTGCCCCTTTTCAAGTGCCCCACAAGTGCTCCTTTCACTACTTACATTAACATTACAGCCACACACAATAGGTTTCAAGATTCTTTGGAAGTAGAGGTATTGGATCTTCTGCACAGATGCAGCTGAACCTGATGGTTTAACTACCTTAGACAATTTAGACTCTCTACCATACCATCATGACCATAACAAAAAGTTACATGATAATGTGAAATCCTTCTTTTTGTGTCTTTTTTACCTTGGTGGGTATTTGGTACAAAATTATGTATATACCCTGAAAATAAGACAAAGGCTGTGAAATAACAGACATGACATCACCACCTACTCATTATAGACTCAAATTCCTGTGGTAACACTTTAAGGGGGAGGGGATGATGCTACACAATGCTCTGGTCTTTAAAAACATATCACAGACAATAAGAGATAGATGAATGGGCACCTCCTTCATCCATCTTCTTGGCTCGTTTCTTGGCTTCCTGTTTGTCTGCATCAATGTTAACAGCTTCAAAAACGGTCTCAGCAATTTCCTCTTGCCATCGCTCCGAGATGGTAAGTGGGAAATCCTTATAAAGCTCCTGGTCTGACTCTGCAAGCTGGAAAAAAATATAAAAAACAAAAAAACACAGAACAGTCAACTACTTTCATTTTAGATAAAACTGAAACAGGCTTTATTTTCATGCCTTCTTTTTTCTTTTAATATGTTTAACCCCTTACAACATGATTGTGTGATCCAAAAGCAAAGCTAACCTTCCCATAATATGTTCCGATGTCAAAGCTTACTTTTAGCACACATACTGTAATTTCCTGCTGATAAGGCACTCTGCGTATAAGGCACAGTTGCCTAAATTCACCAAAATAAGATTCAACATGACTTTCACACAAGAGGCTTTCAATCCCATTCACGGTTGGTACATCACCACATATGGGGGTCATTGTGCTGGTATAATGACACTTACCATAATGTAAAGGGATTGTTTTTTGTAAATCACAAGCATGAGTAAAACATCACTTCTGTTTTAATTTCTATTTATTTTTTCATTTTCATTTTTAAGATTTGTTTTCTAAAAACATAGATTTTGTGGCTTTCCTTTTTACGCAACAAGCACCACGCACACACACACGTTGTCCTAACGTTTCCCAATGAATGGGCAGCTACTCTTTGTCATCTCGCTTTTTTGCGTGCTACAATAAATGCAAGAACTACCGAATGCTATAGGGCACTTTCACCACAACGCTTTTACAATAAGAATGTACACCCTCTGTTTGTGAAATCTAAAAGTGCATTACACGATAACATACAAAAAAGACTTGATTAATCAAGACTAATACAGTACATGTTTGTCACTGGTGTGCATGTTATAGCCATGTAAAGTTGGTCGTCGCTGTTTTGCACCGGTACTATTATTATTGTGGGCAGCAGCATGGCCAGTGACTTCATTCTTCGGTAAGTTTTATCAAAGCTTGCTTAAATCACACAAGGGGCGTTTTGATAAAATGATAACACGCAGGATTACTCTGGACGAAAGAATGATTATTTTACAGTACAAAAAATGTAAGGTTAAACACACTGATCATCACAATGAACTCAAGCAATATAACAGATAAGGCACGCCGCTAGATAAGACGTAGTGTCTTTTGGGGGTCCTTTGAAAGTCAGATAAGAGGCGTCTTATACACAGGAAATTACACCCTGCCTATTACTCATCAAACTTCTTGCAACCACCCTCGAAGTCTGATAAGTTGTATTTTGAGTTTTACACAAACAGCCGTAAGCAGAGTGCAATCTCAAGATGACGATAGTCTAAAAATAGGACATGGTCCCCATAAGAACAAATGACGTTGTCCATCTCCAAAGGTTCAAAAGTCGGAAGACTTATCACTAACGCATGTGCAACACAACGAGTCGCTGTTTTTTAATGTGTGTTTGTATCAGTGGACTGTATTTATGTACAATGTATTTTACATGCAATGAACACACAGAAAAGATGACCCTGTTTGTTTCATGATAAACTTACAGCTGTTTTTACACACAGAATACCATGATTTGAAAGGATTTTACAGAGAGTTTTAGGTAAAGAGGTCATTTGTTGGTTACAGAGGCATTCTGTGATTAACATTTTTTTCTTTAAGATGACAGTACAACAGACAAAACTTTTATGCACAGCTTTCCACATAACAATTGTTTACTTCGTACACAAACAATATTGACTAATTTGAGTTGATCCGTCTCATGTTTGCAACCTTTCTATTTGGTAAAGCAAACCAAACAACTGTGCAAATCAATCAAAAGAAAATTTTATCTTGTAAAAAATAAAATAAACTAACCAGGAAAATAATCACAGCGAAAGTTATACGAGGATTTACAGGAAAGCAACAAATCTTGCGAATTCCCCTGCCGTGGTCACAGAGTAAATGTCTAATTGTGCTGGATTGCTAAAGAGTTAATCCCATTGACATTTTGTTAGGCAAATGATCCAATGTAAAAGCTTACTTTAATCTCTTTAGTATCATCTTGATCAAATGCAATCTACACATGTCAAACCTTACCTTTATCCCTTTGACATCATCTTCATCAAATGATCCAATGTCAAATGCATCAGCAGCATTGACCTCACCACGTGGAGGGATTAAGGGCGGTGTGTACTGTTAAGAAGAAACAAAAGAAAATGGTTTAGCCATCTTTATGAAATAATTGATCATTCAATCATGTAGTTCAGACAAACCATTGGAGTCTTAGTTTGAAATACAATCTTAGTTTGTGTTTCCATAATTTACTTTGCTACCTAGATGAGAGTAGGTTTCTTAACTCCATATATGCCTGTATTCCTCTCTTTTGACTTGTTTAATTGGACTTACTTTTTGATATGAGACCTGAATCCAATCTACTCCTTTGAAGAATGAATGTTCTTTGACTTCGAGTGCTCCTCTACCCATGCAGCCTAACCTATCAGGAACATCACGTTTTAATAAGCCATCCAATAAGGATCTCATCTCATCTGTCATGGAATCAGGAAACTCAACATCCTAAATACAAACACCAAACATGTGTTAGGTAACAAACCATCAGCCACACTTTGCTGCTCTCCTTATCCCCATACAACACCACAATTTGACATAGCAAAATATACTGAATCAAAAATCAAGTTTCTTTAACAAGCCAGTCATAAAATCACTTTCAGTCTAACTAACCACAAATTGTTATCAGAACTCCTTATTGGAGAGGACAAAAAATACAAGAATTTGTGTCTTTTCCTTCACTGCTATTTTTATAAATACTAGTTGTTCTACTCATGTTCAAGGGCCATTCTTTAGGCTGTTCAATGTTTGAGTGTCACCTAATCTCTTACACATAAATAAATTTCTATGCATGTTTTCAAGAACCAGACTATGGGGCTTTGAAAATGAACAATACCATTATAGACCTTTCTGTTGCAACGTCACAGCCCAAGTTTTTGCCTACCAAGGCTGGAAAACTATGGAAAGCCATAAATGCAAAGCAAAAACAGAAAGCCACAGTTTGTAACAATGTCACACAAATATTCAAAGACACTGTTGGATTTGTTGGAAACAAAGCAACTAACCATAGGATGCATTTGTGTCAAATAAAAATTTGCAAAAATGATGAATTTGGTCACACTGTTTAATGTTTTGCCGACATTCGGCTGTCCATGCAAACCAGCGCGGTTTGTTTATCAACAATTGAAAGGTCTATAATGGAAACACTTTGGTTGGTGTTCTGCTTTATGCTTTGTATTATGCTGGTTTCGTGTCTTACCAGCTCCCTTAAATTGATGCATTGTCAGTGCATTTATGCATACACATGGTATGTGCACGTAGGCTGAACACTAACATCTCTTGCCAAAAAAGCAATGAAATAAAAAATGTGCACAAAGAAAATAGTTGATTTAATAGTTACCCACACAAAACATTGCACACAGAAATTTTACACAACAATATGCTTGTTTAGGGTCCATTTATTTGCTAGTTCACAGAGCCGGTCTTTATTTCACATGTTAATAAACATCCATGTGACCAGTCTTCGACCAATCGGAGTGCATAAATTCTCAGAGGTATTTATTAATGTCTACTAAAGCTCAACAACAAATATTGACAATTTGATGAGCTATATTTAGTCTGTCGTAGCAAAACTTTGTGTTTGAAAAACTTTCTTACTTTTTAATGATTGAGCTGAAAGATTTTTAAACATTTCTTTGTATCTATTAATTGTGACCAAATAGACCGGGTAACCGGAAACACAACATTTTGTTTTTTTGGCCGACTGTTACACTATTAAACTTTGGAGCCGCTGTGTATACTGCATGGCAGGGCATGTACTGTATCCATGGTGTGTAGTTGCTGCATGTGGGTCATTCCATGTCAGACCAACCAACATTAATTTTAGTAACAATTGAAACAGAACAGTAAGTTGTGTTAATGGATTTTTAATGTAAAATCTATAAATTGACTAATTTATAACCTACCAACTGTACAAAAATAGTCATAAAGTTGTAAATTTTAAAGAGCCCAAGTATTTCTTAGTCGATTCTGATAGAGGAAGACATGCTCTATCAAGTCATTTTAATTTCATTGATTTCCGGAATGATACATTATTACAAAAATTGGGTCAAAGGTCATGATGACATATTAACGGTCACAGTGACCTACTTTTCACAAAATTTATTTTTTACAAAAGAATTGAATTGAGCATGCAATTCTCATTACTTTAATACAAAATTTGCATATATTCGAGGAAAATTGACATGGTTTTGACATATTTGTACCAAAAGGGTGTTTTACTCAAAAAATGCTTATTTTTTGTGGTTTCTGCCCTGACCACATGGTAGGTCGGATCGGGCTAAAAATTGGTGTGCATTCATTGCTCATTAGGACCTACAAGCACAGCAATTTTTATCAAAATCAGAAGTCATGAGGTAAAAAAGTGCGTTGGTCTGACATGGAATGACCCATGTATGTGTACCACACAGTTCGTGGGCACATACAAATCTAGCAAATAAAAACTTGTCAAACAATCTTGCAAACTTAAAAATAATCTTGCTATTAGATTTTACTACTGTACCCCTTACTTATTGTAACGGTAAAAGGAACTTTTTTTGTAAAGGGAAGGTTTTCACTCACTCATCATCGCTGTTTAAAACCCTGTGCATGTGATATGAAAATTGGGCACTTTCTGATGTGGCTTATATTCCAGGCAGCTAATACAATGACCTCTGACAAATTTTTCAGAGATTTTCCAGTGCTGTGGCTTACATTCAAGGCGGCTTATAGGCTGAAAATTACGGTATGTACACAGTACATTGTGTGCACTTAGTGGTGTAGTGCTAATGTTTTAATGGATAAAAAGCAAATAAACCTAAAACCAGCATATATGGCCATGCATACAAACAGACAAACCAAAAAATTGACAATCTTACAGGTTTTCCACTGACTAAAAAAGAATCACACATGAGACTTTAATAGGAAGAACATACCCATGTAAAGGGTAAAAAAGAAAGCAAAATGTGGGCAGGATCCTGAGTAATACTTACCATAGTAAGTGTCATCCTGTCTATCTCATGCTTATCCTTTGTCTTGTGCTGTCTGAAAGGACTGTGCCTGTTAGAGAGCATTGTCATTGTAATAAACCATCATGTATGACCCAAATATACTGACCAATAATAATAATGATGATAATGATTGGGATGATGATGATGATGATGATGACGACAATAATAACTACAATTATACTATAAGATTTATAATGCACAAAACAAAGTAAACCACTAGAAGCAAGACAAATCAAATGCCACTGGTTATGACATTGTTGATTGACATTATTGACACTGGTTGATTAGAACAGTCTAAATATTGGACTCGAAGCACTGTAAAGATAAAGATGTTCCTTATCTATTGGGTGAGCCTTCCTATTTCTCAGTTACAATCTTTTTTGATTCAATTTGTCAATAATTCATTGACAAGAAGAGAAATCTATGCTCACTTAGTGAGAAAGGGTGACTCTTTTCAACAAGGCATTGAAAGATCCCACAGAAAGCTAGTCTTTGATACTGTACTCCATTGATGGCATCAAGTAGCCATAAAGAATCTAAACTAATTTCCCCAATCACAGTGTACAATGCTGGAGCGCCAAACTTAAGTCAAATAAGTTTTCTGAATCTTTGCACAAAGCAAATAATGCAAACTGTTAAAGGGACACACCGGCTTACTGTTTACCTAATTTAGTGATGTTGAATCACAGACAATAACTTTTAGATGGTTGTTGTAAAAAAAAAAATAATAATTCTTCAAAATATCAAATAAATAACAAAAAAATGTGAAAAGAAAAAAAAACGCGGTCAAAGGTCAGCATATATGCTTTTCCAGCCATTGAAATTGTCAAGTTTACGTGACATTGTTGTAAGTAGACTGGTGCTCTGCTTATGTATTAATTATAACAATGGCGAGGCATGAGGATCCAGTCTCCATATCCATCAAGCACAAACTGACGTGTAATTTAAAAAAACAACATAAACACACGTCAGTCTAGTCGCTTTTAAAGCTCCATGGTTCGATCCACACCAACTTGTATTCTGTGGATATCATGCAGCTAATTGTCCTCTTCCCGCCGCGTGTGTAGCGCAGGCAACACGTAATGTGACAATAGTTAGGGGAACAGACTAAAATCCTCGTAAAACAAAACGTAAATAATGGTCTGGCTCCCTATCCCTCCCACAAGCTCCGATTTCATGCCCCCGGGGTTTGTCTCTCTGGCCCCACGAGACACCACACAGGCTGTACGGGTCATGCCCCAAGGTTTATGTTCCGCTAGCTCCCCACGCTAATGCGCCGTTAAGCTTCGGCGATACCACACGATACTAATTCTGAATCGATTACGATATTGGGTCACGTTTTTTTTTTCTTTGTGATATCGGTTTATCGCAATATTGTTAAGTATCGCGATGCATTTCCTAGCCAAGACGATCTTGCAACAATAAATCTCCTAGTCGAGACGATCTTGCTGCAACAAAGAGCTGCAAGTCACAGACTGCAACCGCAAGATTCTCCAACAGATCCGATCGGACAGGGTTTAGTCTTTGAAAAAAACAGCATCAAAGCCTTAGCGATCAGGCGGTCTCACGCAGACGGGTGTTATCACGTGCGTGTTGCATACAAGCGAGTAGCGTGATCTAATTAGTTATGCACACATAAAGAACAGTCTGACATGCACAGTTAACACATCAGTCAGTCCGCAGCGCCCGCGTTAATGAGGTCAAATCACGAATTTTCTTTGCACAGAGAAAACCGCAGCGAGCGCGCGAGCGTGTTTCGAGAAACAACGAGAGTTCGAGAAGCTTCTGTTTATTGCATCAGGACGCTTTGCACGAGCAGTTGGCGTAGTAAGTGTTTGAAGTGTGAAATTATCTTTCAAATGATGTAATTTTTTGCCATTTTTGATATAGTTTAGCTTACTTTATTCACTGTCAAACATAGGGTAATATCTCTAGGTAAATTTGAGGGGGTATTTTACTCCTTGCGCCCTGACCGGACTACTCAAAATTTTCAGGAAAAACTGACGATTCAGATAGATGAATGTTTAAGCTATCGTTTGGTATAATTTTTTCGATGTGGGAGCCACTGTGCATTGTGGCATAGCCTTTTCCGGGCGAGTATTATCTGCATGATTTCGCTATTTTAAAGGTTGTCCATGGACATGTTCACGACGTCGTCGGGTTTTGTGTGCGTGTACACCACGAGAAATTACCGTTGGGCAAACCAATCCTCACACGTGTATGGACTTGTTGTGATTGTATATCCGGGCCGGGTCTCACCGCGCGTCTCCACCAATCAGAATGCAGGAACCACATGTGCAATCATGGCGGTTTTTTACGTTACGACGTTTTGGACTATACCGTCAGCATTTGCTGCACCCTGACTGGACTACACAAAATTAGGCCAGAAATCAACTATTTTGTGAAAGAATATGAAATTTCCTGTCCATTACTGTAAGTATTGGCGTGTGGGAGAATGTATTAGAGGGACATATTGTGGTGTAATTGTGTTGGTTTCGTTTCGTTTTGAAACAAAATTTGACGATCAAAATACACCACTACAATATCAGTAAAGTCAATTATTTTTCAAAGCAAACTTGATGATTTACTCCTAACCTTAGCAATTGTGGATTTCTTTTGGTGAATTTACGTCTAAAAACTGAAAAACTACACACATTCCACGAACGGTTCCAGCTCATTAAATATTCATAGAGAGGTCACGCACGTCCGGCCCATGCATACAGCGCAAAGAAAAGGAACGGATTCTGTGTGTGCTGCGGACTGACTGACATTAAACATGTGTAATAGGCCCAGCTTTTCATACCATAGGTTTAGAGTAAAACCCGAAGAATGCTCCATTGGAACAAAAGATCAATTGTTAAGTCATTTTGTAGCTACAACATGCTTTGTGAGATTTGTAGAAGATGACATCATCAAAAATTAATCGCGACAATATCGAATATCGCGATATAATGTCAACGATATTAAGTGGATGACAAAAAGTGATATCGCCCAAGCTTATGCGTCGTATAACATGCTTCCATCGCACGGACTCTCTGAATGCGAATCTTACGTTCGATTTTTCATCATTATTTACAATTTGTATCCATAATCTGAATAAATAGTATTTTTTGTCAAATACTCATGAATAATTAAAAAAAAAATATATATAAGTTTGGTTCAGTTATTTACTTTTATAGTGACCTTTGTTTTTTGAAAAAAATTTTCTTTTATGAACCGTTCTTCTCCATTCTGGGAAGACCTTTGGAGTCATGTTTTAGTCTATTTTGTAGCCCAAATAGCCCAAAGAAGCGGGTGTGTCCCTTTAATATCTTTTTATTTATCAAAAAGTAACTGTCATCAACAAGTACATATTTACATCTTGATTTTGACATAACTCATAAATACTGTAGCCAGCTGAAGCAATCCAATTGGTTGAGAGGTGGTTACAGATCATTTTTACCCGGTCCTACACAGCCAATTAAGACTACCCAAAGTTATTTAGGACTGGTTAGAATGTGAATATTTTCAGAGCTCCAAAATTCCAATCTTACATGTAAGAGGCTGCTAATCTCACTGGATTAACATTCCATGGCTGCATACATTTTAATGGCGTCAGGTTTTGGACAGCAGATATAGTCATAAATCTATAAACTTCATGAAATAATTCAGCTCTCAGTGTTAAACATTTCTGCAAACTTTAAACAAAGTTCACCTTGCATACTTATTACGCAGGCGCAGATAACGCATACGGTAGTGCACTCTCAATTCAAATGAACTTCCTGCGGCTTACACGCTAGTGTACGCATACATGCCACAGGCACGTTGGAGAGAACAAACACAATGGAAGCTTTATTATGTTAAGAGGTAAATTATTCCACGAAAATAACAGATTCATGAAGATTATCTGACATCCAAAATCTACTGCAAAAACTGTCTGTGGCCATGGAATGTGAATCCGGTGAAATTAGAGGCTTCTTACAAATAAGATTTGAACTATGGAGCTGTGAAATATTTCTGCCTCAAAAAGGACCCTTATATCCAGGACGTCACTTTAGTATTCATACCAAAGTGAAAGGCTTCCTGGGCTATGTTTCTGTTTCAGAGGCCTACTTAAATGGGTAATGGGAAACTTAAGAAAGAACAAATATAATATTTGAACACATTGATATTGTTAGCCATTTCAAGATGTTGTTGCTGCATCTGTCATCAATCATTCTTCCCAATGACTTGGGTGCAGCAGCATACAACATTCACACAGATCTTAATCGTGGACACTAACATAATTCATGTGAAAACACAAAACTTTCTCCACATGCTTTACTTTGACCAGTTAAAATGTCTACCAACAACTTCCCCAGTTGATGTTCAATACAAAGGCGATTCTAACAATGAATTATGTCACAATGAACATTGAACACAACCAAATTGAAGTATAGTATCACATACCGTATTATGTGCTTTTGTTAGAGCAAGTGTTTGATGTGAAAACATGAAAACAACATAGCCCCAAGTCCTCTTCTAACTCAATTCAAATGACAATACTGGCCAGTAAAGTCCCTTTTAAAATGTCTGTGCAGTATTTGTCATATTTAGATAAAGTTATTTTGGTACCAAATGAAAACATTGTGTGTTTCTTCAAACAGCTCTATGTCATGTTGTCTGCACACTGGTAATGTTTGCATTTTGTAATGCTAGAACATCTAAACCTCAACAGGACCAAATATACACCCCTTTGCCATGTTTGCAGAACAGGGAGACATGAATCATAAAATTACAAACAAACAAAAAGGCAAATCAAATCGCAAAACGGATTACAATTGCCGCACAATAGTCATGGGTTTTTAACACTGTGGATTTGGTTGGGTGATTTTAAAACCTCAAATGGAACCAACACATTTTAGAATATCAGATTATTTCTTACCCTTTGAGTAATTTATATAACATACAACCAAATGAAAACCAGTCTGCGCTGGAGTCATATGCAGTGCCTTTGGACAAAACTTCTGGTGCCATATACCCATGTGTTCCTCTGTACAATAAAACAAAACAAAATATCATTTATTACATGTACCATAAATAATCATCAATTGTTTTGCATCGCCGCATCACAAAACTACCAACTTAAACAAAAACTCCAGGACCAATGTCATGGCTATGAGGCAAAGGTTGATCACTTATGGGTAGCAGAAAACTATGCACTTAACATGACATGTATTTAAAGGATTAGCAACTTACTTGTTATTGTGGTCATACATACTTCATGTTACTAAGCATTCTCCACTTCAACAGCTTAGTGCAGCAATTCTGTACTAAAGCTGTAAGCGGAGAATGATGACTGTAACTGCAGTAAGCAGAGCCATGAAATATGTCCAAGGTTAGATGTTCACCTTATCAATGAATATAAAGACTTGATGAGAGAGCAATGCTTACTACTTTTGTCTGTTTGCAGGGGGAAACCTTTCACAATAACAATGCTTTTATTGAATAAAACATAATAAATGGAAGAGTCGCATCCAGTTCTTTCATTTTTCTGCAAGGCAAGAAATGGTACAGTTTAACTTCCAGACTATTGGTCAATTTCACTGATATATTTTGTGAGTGATCTATATTAGGGTATATGGTTTTTGAGGCATTACTTAGGGTAATTGTGAACATGAAAGCCTCACTCCCATATCCACTTTGCAAGTACTTGGTTGAAAGGTGTACATTGTACATTGTATATCAAATACTTACACGCTTGCATGTGGTTTTTTCTTGGAGAAGTCACACGCTAGACCCAGATCTGAGATTCGAACATGTCCATTTTCATCTAAGAGGATGTTGGCAGGCTTGAGGTCACGGTACACCACACTACGTTGGTGCATGTGTTCTAATCCTAGCATAATCTCTGTAGCATAGAACTGAACCTCCTTCTCAGAAAACACACCATGCTGGGATAGATGGTAATGTAGATCACCACCTACAAACATTCAAAAGCATAACACTATTGTTATTAGCACTTATTAATAGATGAAGTATAATAGACTAATGCATTAAGCCCTGTTCATCATAGCAACTGCCTAATGGAAATGTGGGACCTCAATAAGAGGTCATGAAACAGCGCATCTAGCCACACAATCAAAACGCAAACTTTAAAAGTTGAGAACAAATCTGACAGTTTAGCCTCAGCTAACCTCGACTCTGTGTTGAACTTCTACGCATGTGTCGAGCGCTAAGTAGCTCCTCGCACAAGTTTATAACAAATGCACTTAACTTTCAGACTTCACACATGAGCCTAATGTGCAACCAACCAACTTTAATTGGGCCGTGAAATTTGCGCGATCTACGCACTCATCTGATAGGGCCCTCTTTGATTCAATGTTGTCAGGTCATGTTTTAACAGACTGTGACCGTGTTTATAATGCACGTCTAAACATGGCCACATGATCTCCTCTCGACCAATCCGAATGGATAAACTGTTCCAGGTATCTATGAACGTGGATTCAAGACCTGTGGGAACAAGCTTAGCCACGTCTTGCAGGGGCACATGAATGTAAATTAATGACATCATAATTATTGCTGCTGGGAGCGATTGTCTACATGCTGTGCTGTCAGATGTGATTGACAAGAAACTTGATACTCATACAACCATCATTTTTCTTCTCTTAATTGTAAGTTTATTTCTTTCAAGGTAAAGTAAGCTCTTAATAAAAATTCAAATAACATTTAAGTAACAAAAAATGCTATGCATTGGTGTTGTTATTACACATCTTACACATACCATTCATTAGATCCAGAATGAAGCACAGCTTGTCTGGTGTCTGGAATGCATAGGTCATGCACACTATGAACGGACTGTCATTCTGTGTAAACAAACATTTAAATCAACTTTTAATTTGGGTTCTCACCTTAATACACCATTTAAAAAGATTTTAAAGCATACAAAAAAATGATTTGTTTCTTTTATCTCGCCAAACTAATAGACCATGCAAGTATTGGAACAATTTTGGGACCACTTTGGTCCCAACCGTATATTGCTTTAATGTGAGAAGGAAACAAACTCACAAACTGAAATGTGAGACTTACACAGTCTATGAACAACATGGTGTGTTTGTTTTGTGTTAACTTCTCGACTAATGTGTTAATTTTGGTATTACCTCACTGACTAAGGACAACATGATGCGTTCATTTAATGCCAATGTTTCTCCCTGTTTCATCTTGATTCTCTTCTTATCCAGACATTTCATTGCATACCTGAAATTCAAAATATTAATATTTGTTTGGTTTGCAAGGCAATAACAGTTATCACATTATAATCTATCGTAAACAAATTCAAAATGGCATAAATAATTTCAAAATAAACTTCAGTAAGTTCAATCAATTCTATTGATAAAGCACAAGTTTAAAGACAACATTTTAGCGGTAAATTGGCCCAATGGAAGTCGAAGATATTAATTTCTAACTTTCAGTAAAACAAAAATCAACCTAAACAAAGGTTTCAGCTTACATTTTGCCTGTGTCTGCTTTCCTACATCCATAGACTTCCCCAAAGCCACCTCTTCCAATTATTCTGTGTACACTGAAGTCATTCATTGTTAACTACAGGTAACAAAACAAAACAATGTAATGTTGACAATTTAGTGCTGATTTAATTAATAAACATGTGTATTTGTCAGAAATCACACTCATACGTTAATGAATAAAGGGTAGGCCTGTGCGTTTAGGGATACTTTTGTTTTTGGGTACCGGTACCCGCTAATATAGTCATTGCGTTAAGTACAAGTAAAGAGAATCAAAAGTAAAACCAAAAAAAAAAAACAACAACAACAACAACAACACGGAAGTGAAGTTTGCAAATTAATGAGTTTCTGGACAATCTTGTCCCCTTAATTTCTGCCCTTGATAATAGTACTTTTCAACAAAAACCATTTTCATTGATTCATGATTTGAGAATCGGTTTTGAAGAAGCAATGAAATCTTTGCCATTCAACAATTGGTCGACGACGTACATTGGAAAAAAATTAAATGAACTTTGCCCCGCATCGCCCTCTATCGGCAAAAGTTGTTGATTTTTGAATAGCCTTAATCCAAGTCTGTGTATAGTACTGTAAACTGTTTTTTCTTGGCTCGCGAATGTGTGCGAATCTAGCCAAGCTTTCTTAAAGTCACCTGGAAATAATATTTTAATTTTTTTTAAACATAAGAGTTTATGTATATTAACAATAAAACAATTTTTTGAGTAATTGTTTATGAGGATTTATATGTAAAAAACATAGATAAAGTTGTTCAGGGGGTGACTCCGCCCATCCCCTTTTGTGACGTCAATCAAGGCAGACTTCACCTCGATCGAACCCACCCGAGTAATATGTCTGTGGATTTGTTTTCCACAGGAATCATTGGTGTGTGGGTTATACAAAAAAATATTGTTTTTTATCTACTGCTTTGTTGTTAATACCCTGCTTTTCTTGAACTTGTTAAGCTTTGCTCCATGTAAGCCCTTTTATAACTACTTTCTTCATTATTATTAGTATTATTATGACGAATATTATCAGCACTATACACTGTCACTATAAACAGAGTACATTATTGTATGCAGGATAACCACCTACATGTGTTAAAAATGTACAACACACCTTTTATTTGGCATTAAACCAAACACAGTACCAAAATGAATCAAATATGGACAAAATACCTGTATGACAGTGATTTGTATTGTAGCCAGCCAAGCATACAATGCGGTATACACAAAATTTTACCCTAAAAAAATATTAGGATAAATTAAACATATATATATGTAAAAAATACACACAAACAATGTCTCCAGAAATACACTTGCCTAAGTAGTTGTAATTTCAAAAGAGAATACGACCTTTAAATAAAGTAATTTAAATAAAGTAATTTCAAAAGAGAATACGACCTTTAAATTTAAATATAGGTCATCTACATGCATGCATGTGACCAATTCTTAACTCAACATTAATTTGGACAAAGTGTGAATATTTTTAAAATCATTTTATTGTAGACAGCACAATCTACAGTACACACATCACATATATGTATGAATGTATTACGTAAGCTAAACATCTCCAACAACTTTTGTGATAATGTACTGCATTTCAAGCACAGCCCTTCCCATAAAACACATTATTGTTTCAGATTAACACAGAGGGTGTACTATGAACATATTCACCACACACGTACTGCATTTGCTAACCTTGTGGCTGCCTAGCATTCCCTACCTCTATACATTGAGCACTACATACTACTAGTATTCAAACAAGTGCTACACACTGACAATGACTTGCTGATGATGTCACAGTTAGTTACCATGGAGATCACCACATCCCTTTCACCTTAAAAAGATTCCTGAATTGCTTTAAATATCATTAATTTATAAATGACATCACAAATTCAGGTATGGCTGGATGGAAATCCACATGTTCATATCTATACGCGTGTTCCCCCACCCCTCTGCAGTTATACATGTACATGTAGGCCTACTATACAGTACAGTGTAAATGTGTGGACCGTTAAAACCTCTCTCACGAAGAGAAACAGCAATTTTAAAGCTTTAAAATTGGTCACAGTTGTAGAAAGGATCCCAATTACAGAGTGTGTGTTGAAAGGTAACAATTTGTCAGACTTACACATAGCTCTTCTATTTAAAATTTAATGTAGACAAAAAGCATTGATATTTGAAGCATGATTGCCTCTGCAGACAATATTAGTCTGGTCACCATTGTGAACACTTCATACATAAGAAACCTATGTATTTAGGGAATATACTTCAATGGCATACAGTCATGTATGTACTGGACACACATTAAAACTAGGTAAACAAAGGACATTCTGTTGACTTACCCAGAAAGTGAAAGTTTACCATTATAACACCCCTTACAAATATTCTGCCTTTTGATTGGTTTAGTAGCCAAATGTTAAATTCTTTGGAATGGCTGATGGCATTTTAATTGTCAAACTTGTCAGTCTGACAGGGAAAGATGTGTTGTGGTCATGCTGTGCAGGCTGTGGACCCAAAATTATAAATGTACATGTATGAATCAAGCTAAGATGGATGAGCAGAAAGCACACCAGCAGAAAGAGCGTAATTTTAAGTAACTTGTGCAGGTTTTACCTTGAAATTTAATAAATTTTATACTGAGAATCCCAAATGATCACTTTCCCCCAATAAAGATACAATGTAGTTTCTGAATAGCACTCTGCACTAATGTTAAAAATAGAAGCTCAGTACCTGGATGCCACACAACAGGTCAAACTTACTAACATATGCACACGTATAATGGCCAAACTATATGTTTACTCATGTGTACTGACTGTACCAGTATTACTGTGGTCTGGCGCGTTGATGATGCAGTGATCCGTAAGTGGTAAAATGCTTGTCTGATAGCCAGGTATTTTAAGCAAAAGTGACATCATTAGTGCAGAGTGCTATTAAGAAGAACAAATAAATACACAGTGTACATCATACTTGTGACCAGCTCTGAAAAATGAGGAATGTCCCCAAGGGAATTTTCTATTTAATTTGAAACCAAAGTTCAACAATAATAACACATTTAGAAAAACAGATTTAGGGATTTGAGGATTTTTAAGCTGCCCAACCTAAAACTACAGGTACATGTATATTGCTGTGTTTTTACTTTTCATCAAATAAGAAAGCCGTCTATTTCCCAATGACCCCAAACTGTTTGTCAATAACTCCAAGGTGACATAAACAATCCAATGGCTATTATGCATCATGCATGCTATGCAACAGCATTGACCTCTTCTGTCTATTTACAGCACTTCCTGTATCTATGCCATGTAACCAATGCCAACAAGCTAAACATCACTGTCTTTTCCTTGTCCCCATGTAATATGACAGTTTGGTAAACAGCGCGCCAGTGAATGATAATCTAATCTATGAATAGAGAGTCCATGGCCAGACGAAATCTGAACGAGTCTTGTGAACCAAACATTTTCTGAACAAGCCAAATCTTAACTGAACATATTAATTTGTCTTCTCCTCAGAGCTACAGGTTACAGTGCGTATCATATTTGAGGATTCCATTGGTCTCATTACTGGAAGAAACAAATCACAAATAATATTGATGATACTTCTCCTATTATAAATTAACATTTTAAAACTTATTTTCAGTATGTAGTTCATACTCCATTAGGACACCACTCAAAAGGTATACTAGTGCCCCTTCAAAGTATGAAATGTTCCAAAAGACTTTTAAGATTTTCCAATTGAAAATGGCCTTAACTCTTACAATTGATGAGCTTCCAGGTATGGTGTACATGTAGCATGAAACTGTTAAACTAAAGGAGTTCCAAAAGAAGCTGAAATCAATGTCGCAATAACAAGAAAATTACAAAAAAATCTTGATAACTATCATGTTCATCGCCAAGTACAGTATGATAAAACTGGTGCATGCATGTATACTTTTGAGAATATCCCACCTTTTTTGCACCAGTCACTGAAATGCGCTTTATCAATAACCACATTCATTCACACATAAACAATTTTTCCTAACATTGCCTCTTGTATGCGAGTATTGCATAATATCATTTACTTATTGTTCACTTTGCACAACAGCAGGGTCATTAAATTGCTGGTAATGTCTTACCACAAGACTGTTAATTTACTGACACTGGCAATGACTGTGTGGCTCCATGGTACCAATGATTAGAGCTATACATGTATAGCATCACAGTGGTCAAAATAATCATCAAATCAAAATTGAAACACTGCTTGGTTGAATAATATACAATTTGTTCAAACAAATTGTAATTTTGTCAAGTAATGAACCACAAGAGAAACTGACTGGGTAAATTTCAAACGGTTTTGGGTTGAACAGAGATAAATTGACCCGCTCTAGTCAATTTTTCTTCGTTCAACCCAAAAACAAATTGTAACTAGAACTTAGTGTTTGTAGAAACAAACGTGAGCTATTTCATTTAGTTGAATTTGGTGCTTTTACTGTTTTGTGGCGTGCCTATAATAGCAAAAGTCTTTAAAAAAAACACGATTAAAAGCCTGATATTTGATTGTTAGCAAGGTTTGCATGGACGGCTGTTTTAGAGAATGACAAAGCTATGCCAAAATCAGGTTAAGTGAGCCTTTAACAGAGACTAGAGTTTTGTATACTTAGAACAGGCCTGGAATTTCATCTTTGAAAGGGCAAGGCCATTTTCATTTTGCAAAGGGCACTTCCATTGGAAAATCTCAAAGTCTATGGGAGACTTTTGAAGGGCACCAAGGCCAACACAAGGGCAACGAAGGCCATGGCCTCCGTGGCCTCCGTGTAATTCCAGGCCTGTTAGAACTTCCTGTTTGGACCAGAAGGAAAGGTCATGTGGGGTCATGCTTTGAGAATAAAATGTCAAATGTGTATTTAGCTACCAGACAGCACAAAGATTATGATTTTATGACATGTGGTTCAGGAGATATGATTTGTATACTTTGAACTTCCTGTTTGGACCGAAAGGGAAAGTCAAAGTGGGGGTCATGCTTTGAATAAAATGTCAAAATTTGTTATCGAGCCAGCAAGCAGCACAAAGATTAAGACTTCATGACATGTGGTTCAGGAGATATGATTTTTAATATTTGAACTTCCTGTTTGGACCAGAAGGAGAGGTCAAAGTGGGGGTCATGCTTTGAATAAAATGTCAAAATTTGTTATCGAGCCAGCAAGCAGCACAAAGATTAAGACTTCATGACATGTGGTTCAGGAGATATGATTTTTAATATTTGAACTTCCTGTTTGGACCAGAAGGAGAGGTCAAAGTGGGGTCATGCGTTCGAACAAAATGTCACAAGTGTTGTAAGCTACAAGACAAAACAAACATTACGACTTTATGACATGTGGTTCAGGAGATATGATTATTTGAATTTTAGAGCTTCCTGTTTGGACCGGAAGTAAGGGTCAAAGTGGAATCACCTGTTTGAACAAAATGTCACAAGTGTTGTAAGCTAAAAGACAAAACAAACATTACAACTTTATGACACGTGGTTCAGGAGATATGATTATTTGAATGTTTGAGCTTCCTGTTTGGACCGGAAGTAAAGGTCAAAGTGGGGTCATCTGTTTGAACAAAATGTCACAAGTGTTGTAAGCTACAAGACAAATCAAACATTACATTTTTACGACTTGTGGTTCAGGAGATATGATTTTTTAAGAAATAAGCTTTGAATTACTGTAACTTGACACCCGATGACGTCATGATGAAAAAAATGTGTTTTTCTTAACAAATGTTATAAGGTACAAGATGGTATGTAACTTATCCCATTCAAATGCCTTTCAAAAAACACCTTTACTTACCTAGGTATTACATATGTTGGTCATGCACAAATCCAATGGGAGTACATGTATGTACATGTACTAACCAAGTGGTTCACCTTCGGTTAGGAATAAACTGCAGCGGAATCTCAGACACATTGCCGTGATTGCGTAACCCAGTGTTTAATCCATTGGGGACGATTTACCAATCTAATCGTTAATTGTCATGAAAATACATTGTATTTTTGTTATTTCTAGTGGCCATAGAATAACTCTTAGTAAAAGCATTCCAAGCTACACACTTTAGCAAAAATCTAAAAAAGCATGCGAATAAAAGCCTGACATTTGATTGTTAGCGAGGTTTGCATTGACGGCTGTTTTAGAGACTAACAAAGCTATTGCCAAAATCAGGTTAAGTGAACCTTGAACAGAGACTAGAGTACAAGCATGTTTGGACTTTAAACCTTGAGCGAAAAGCCGCTCACAATGCAACTGCTAGATCACGCATTGTGTGTGTTTTCAGTGCAGTTATTTTCCCGCGGTTTAACAGCGGGTCAACATGCATACCTGATTTCAACCGGAAGTGAAGGTCAAATAGGTAACATCTCTGTGGCAAAGTTTGAGAACGCTTATGGACCTACAACATGATGTAAAATTTGTGAGTAGTGTGTGTGTAAAAAGTATGAATATTTCTTAAAGTATGAATTTTGAAATTTTCCACTTCCGGTTTGAACAGGAAGTGAAGGTCAAATGGTGTAAGACTTTGTGCAGTATTTGCTACATTTTTCATGACCTCTCTGATGATGTATAGATTGTAATAATAGCTAAGGTACTTCTCGAGTTATGAATTTATTAAGTATTAAACTTTGATTTCCTGTATTTTGACACCTGATGACGTCACAACTACCTGATAGAGGTTTTATACAGGTCCTAATATGGTGTAAATTTGAAGTTGATCTGATATACAGAAGTTAATGTTTTCGCCGGGAAAGTGTTTCTTTAAAGAATTACACAAAGGTAAACTTTGACCTTTCGGTACGACCGGAAGTAAAGGTCATGTAAATTTGGCACAAACTTTTCAAATGTTGCCCGTGTCTTGATCAATCATATATGCCTAAATATGAATACTGTAGCTATATTATTCAGAGACATACAGGCATTGGCGTGAGGTCCCTTTTTTTTATTATCTTAAATGGCTTGTAATTTGATACCCGATGACGTCACCATGACGCCACAACTACTGTATCATCTGCTAGTTATAATCTACCTACATGTACATGTAACGTTTAAATTTGATATAAGCCTCGCAACTATGCGTTTTTTTGTAGACAAACGACTCTGAGAAGAAGAAAAACTATTTTTAAAAAACGAACAAAAACAATGAGTTGTTCGGGCTATTGCCCCGAACACCTAATTAAAAGAAATCTGGTTGAGGAATGTAAGGTACAAATGTATTGTGAGTTGGATTAGGGTTAGCATAGTCTAGTCTGTATACAGTATGTATACCAACATGATTTCAGTTAAAGGTAAAGACAGACTGAATAAAGGCAAAGTCCTGGATCCAAACCCTGCAACTCTTATTTAACAAAAACCCTTCTTGAACGAATTTTAAACAACATTCGTTCAGTTCAAATATAACCTTAATACATTTATTTATCTTTACAGTAATTTTCTTTCTGCTAATTTGTTCCTATTTCCTTATCCCTTTTTTGCAGCCCCCATCTTGAGTGTCTGTAAAAAAATTAAAAAAAAGTAAAACAGTCAACATTAATCTCCAACGTTGACACTACTGACAAATTATTTGACCATTTTGTCACAAACTAAAGATAACCAAAATGATACATTGGTCTTTCATTTTAGCTGGTATAAATCTCTATAGGTCATCCCCCACCCCTGTGAGTTGCTATTCATTACACTTACATGTTATGTACATGGTGTGAAATATGAAATGGCACACCAAATCTACATATAGAACATTCACAGGTTCCACCTACTCATTGCTGTTGATCTATGGTATACATTTGTACACTTTCATATGTCTCTACATAGAAATACATGTGTGAACTGCTCTGTTAATGTTATGTGCAAATGTGAAATACCCTTCACAGGTTTCTTTAATGTACCATACTTTGTATTTATAAGCCAGTGCCGCCAACTCACCAATCAAAATACTCCTAAAGCTAAACATCAGTATTTTCCTCCAAAAATATATAATTTCAAAAATTTTAGCAATAAAGACGCAATATTTGTTTAATCATATTACCCATTATTTACATACTGATTACTGAAAAATGCCTTCAAACAGTATAAAGATTGAACTTCACAATTACATGAAATATGTTATTGGTTTTAACTTGTACATAAATTTTAGATGCTTTTTATTTGACTATAGTATTTTTGGGCAAACTTTGAGATCATTTTGGAGAAAACTTTTAGGTTTAAGAGTTAAAAATGGAATTCTTTCCGAATGATTTGAACAAAAGGCTTATTGTTTCTTTCGCAATGCTCTTATTTGCACAGAAAACAGAAACAACATATCATATCGGGCCAAGTTTTTGAACTTCAGCAAGAGGAATTTCGTCAACTTGTTTTTCAAATGAAATTTGTTTATTCGTTTCCCTTTTCCCAAAGCGCCACGAGCGTCGAAAGACGGAACGTGCGCTATATAAGTATCCACTATTATTATTATTATTATTAAATCAATTCCATTTCCATCCATTCTTTTCCCCTTTATCGAAAGTCTCTTAAAATTTTGGCCTCGATCACAATCGATTGGTACATGTATATTTTCTTGTTGGTGTAATTTTATTTCAAGTTGATGCAGCAATGTTTTATGTGCACGAAGTGCGCTTGCAGATATATTCACAGCGTCTGTTTGCCGACACATCCCCACACATAAAGCATTTTTATTTATAAACTGCGGAGCCAGACTCTGTAGAATGTATGCTGTGCAATGTGCATGTGTCTGTATCTAGGCTGATGGCCTTACGTACATGTACACTACCTCAGAGCCAGACTTTATCCTTTGATACATAAATTGTATATCACTTAAATACAGAAGCGGGATTTTGTAACTATTTAGCGACATTGTTTTGTGTTATATAAGAATAAGTCTTTCACAGTATTTGCTTTTCATCATGGCTCACTGTTTTGAACCCTCTTATGGGCTATTTAATTTGTTGTTTTCTGAAATCCATATTTTTGGGGACACGCCCTGACTGCTGTATCTTGGAAAAATTTTCATATCAAATACAGAAAACACGTACTGGTTAGCAGCTCTGCAAATAATTCAACTGTTAGGCTTACAATGTACAACCACACCGGGGAGGCGGGGAATAAGTTGCTAGGTCCATGTAAAGACCCCGGGGAAAGTATTTTAGAGTCATGAGTGCAAATTTGTTGTAAAAATGTTGATTTGTTGTCATTGACAGTTCCTATGCTCTGATAATTCATCAATTCAGTGATCATTAATGGCATGAATGCGTGTGCGCATATTAAATCATAACTTTTTTAATTTATGTTCACAAACTAGGGAAACATAATACTGTGATTTTTTAGTAGAAACAAACATTGATGTATGATTGGCATGTTTATCAGATAATGCATATGTCAGGCATGTACATTTATGTCACAGTATAGCAGATACATGTACATGTACCACTCACAGAAAACTAGCTTTTCTGCTGGTTTCCTGTTCCTACAAAGCAACATTTTGGGGGCTTAATCAATTGTGTGCTTAAAGGCAAAGTATACCTTTGGTTTTGGGGACTGTTTGATTGTTTTAATCCTATATAAATGTAGGTATATACAATCAAACTAACCTGTGAAAATTTCATTTCAAAAGGTGGTTGCGTTTTTGAATTAACGCCAAAATCCGCAGCGAATATGTCCACGCATAAAGAATAATTCCTAATAGGAATACAAGATCTGAGAAAACTTTTCGACAGAAACGTTTCTCAGATTCCAATTTTTGGGGATCAAAACTGACATCTTTTTCCATATCCACATTATTTTGAATTGAAATATTTCTAAAAATGCTTTATTCAATCGAAAGTTGCTGTACTTCAAACCAAGTCAGTTTTTATTAAAATTAATTGTTACGAGTGATAACCAATCGTATACCTTCCCTTTAAAGCAGCTCTATCAACTTGGCCCCTGTGCATTTACTAACACTAACATCCATTAGTTATCATGGGAATTATTTTAAGGTCTAGTAACAGCCAAGTTCAAAATGGAACCCTGACATGCAAATAACACAATAAAAATATCAATACAAGTATATGGTTATCTGATCCAATTTCACCCAACTTAACAAAAGCTATCTAGTGTAATTATAATAAAGAGTGGAATGTCGCCCACGTCCAAATGTGTTATTCTGTAAATGTCATGAAACCACCATTTCAAGTCCATTGACTGGTCATGGCATAGATGGCCACAGCTCAGTAGCATTGTAGTACTTACAGTATAGTATTACTGCCGAGTATCATACCATTTCCATGGTATTCAGTCTAGTTCCAAATTTTGTAAGGTTTGTATATTGTAAATATTGCATGTAGCATTATAAAAATTAAAATAAAAATTCACATAACAGGAATCAGATATTTGGTTTTTGGAATGATTATACGAGTGATACTGAGTTAATACATAACATTACATTTATTGCTAAGGAAACTAAACACTTCAAGTCAAGAAATAATTCAGAAAACCATATTTCTGATTAGTATTATGGAACTGTCCATTTCTAAGCATAATGTAGGACCAACATGATTGAAAGCTAACGGCTTCTGTGCAGTGGCCATGCAGGCACAAACTCAAAATTTACATTTGGTATTTTGAAAATTTCATTCAGCCCAATAGGATAGCCTCATTAACAAAAGCCATACATGTACATGTAAGTGCATTAAAGGGACGGTATACCTTAGGAAATTACTGCAAAAATGAATGACCTTAAAATATATTTGGTAAGAAGCACTGTAGTTGTTGATAATGTATCACATTTTGAGAAACGATTCCCTTCTAAGGAATGTGGTTCAAAAAAAGGTTATATCTGAGAAACGTTTGATGTATGAAACTTTTCTCAGATACTGTATTTCAACATGTCCAATTATGGATTATTCTTCCTACATGTGTATGTACTGTGGACATAACAAATATCTCAAAAACACTACCACCTTTTGAAATGAAATCACTGGTTAGTTTTGTTGTATATATCTACATTTAGGGGTATAAATGGGTACCTGCGAGGGTAGAGGTTGATATTGTGTTTGAAAAAGCCTTTGGACCGCCATTGCAGCTCGGGGCTGTATACTCCCCAGGGAGCTGAGAAAGATTACAGGAATGCTATTGGCCCAATGACCAGGGCATTAATGTAAAGCGCATTGATACGTTAAGGTAAAATGCGCTATATAAGAAATAGTTATGATTATTATTATAAAACCAAAGTTAAATATGTTTTCATACACCTTCATGCCTTATTCAGTACAACACACACATCCAAGTGTGTAGCCTCCAATAGTGAACCCACCTTGATGTCTTATTCAGTACAACACACACATCCAAGTGTGTAGCCTCCAATAGTGAACCCACCTTTATGTCTTATTCAGTACAACACACACACCCAAGTGTGTAGCCTCCAATAGTGAACCCACCTTTATGTCTTATTCAGTACAACACACACATCCAAGTGTGTAGCCTCCAATAGTGAACCCACCTTTATGTCTTATTCAGTACAACACACACATCCAAGTGTGTAGCCTCCAATAGTGAACCCACCTTTATGCCTTATTCAGTACAACACACACATCCAAGTGTGTAGCCTCCAATAGTGAACCCACCTTTGTTTAATTCTTTGTCCCAACAAACATAAACCCAATTGTTAAAAAAAAACAAGAAAAACATTGTTTTTTCTTTGAGATAGCAATTGTTGACCTACATGTGTATTGTCTCCTTTGTTATAAAGTACCAAGTTTGAATTTTATAATCCATACATTGTTATACACACAATCAGCACACAGGCTAAATCATAATTGGACATGATTATGAATATGTTATGTACATGAACATTTGATGGCAAATTTGCTGGTGGTGTAATGCAGTGTAAGTATGTACTGGCAAGGCTGGCAAACAGCCAATAAACTCATGGCAGTTAAAAGCATTGTCAAAATACATTTTTACACAAAACAACATCCATGTTAACAAAAACTACATACTGATTATTGACTAAGAAAAGGAACTACACTGTATTAAATCAACAATAATTTAAAAGAATACTTACATTAATATTTAGCTCTACATTTTTCCACTGGCAAAACCTAGTAAATTTATCACTGCAGGAAGAAAACAAATCAAGTTTGCATCAATTAATAAACTTCATCATGTCAATTAGATTAAATTTTACAAAGCAGGTAATACCACCATTGCCTTCACCGTGGAATCTTATTGTCAAAAGGGACGCCAGTAGCTCTTTGGCTCCTGAGCCTGAAAATACTTTGCTGCAAAAAATCTATAAAAAGTTCATTCATTTGCCCCCTGATTAATACATGTATTAATTGTACGTCTAAATAAACAAGACTATCTATCTGAGCATGTTCTTGATTTTCCCTGGCCTGATGAAAAAAGGGCGGGATTTCTTTGAGAAAAATTTGAAACATCCAGATTCCACCTCAAGATTATATTGCCACATTGCTCTCATAATGCAACAAATCATATTCTTTGAACTTTTTGCCAGGCCATTTATGTACATATTGTACAAATTTGTTGTTCGTGCCAGCACTGTATGCATATAATGTTACATGATCATGATTTAAAAAACTGGTAAACTTGCCAGTTGATGAGATGATGTTCCAGACCGGAATATATCACAGTTAACTTGATGACAATTGCGTATGTGGAATTTGTGATATACATGCAGACATTTATCTGGCCAGGGATTAAAGGTACACGTTGCCTTGGATCGGGCGAGTTGGTCTGTAAAAAGCGTTTGTAACCGTTTGTTATAAAATGCATTTGGTTTGAAAGATGTTTTTAAAGTAGAATACAATGATCCACACAAATACATGTATGTCTTGAAATTGCGTGGTTTTCTTTTACATCGTGAACTAACACGGTCGGCCATTTTGTGGAGTCAAACTTGCCCGATCCAAGGCAACGTGTACCTTTAAGCCAATTTGATTTGATTGTTAGACCATGGTTAGACGCACCCTTTTACCGTGCTAAACACTGATACATGTACTCGTAGGAGCCTCGTGCAGTCTGCATAAACACACTTCCAGCTTAACATGTGCAAATTCATATTTTTAACATAAGGAAGGTTTTAAAGTTGAATAGGAAATTTCTCATAAGAGATTCCATCCGATTGTACATGGAAGGCCTGCCATTAAAAGAGAATGGGACTCAGTCCAACAAAGCCTGCAATGAGTTATATATTTTACAGTGCTTTGATAGTTTGCAACCACTAGTCTCTACATGGAATTTTACAAGGTTAAGGTCAAATATCTGCATCAGCTGTGTAAGCCAAAAGTACAATGTATGCCTTCCCTTGTTTTGTTTGTATTTTTACTAGTGCTAGCATTCTTTTGCAATACAGAAACATGATCAATATACAAAATAGGTATTTAATATTTACCAAGCAATGTATACAATGATCTATATTGGTTGAAAATCAAAGAATTAACTGTCAATATTTATCAGCACAGCAACCCTCAAGTCTGATTTCCGTTGAGCTCAACTTTTTCAAAACACAATATTCTAAGATTCATGTTGTTTATGCATCTGTAAGTTGTTTAAAAATGTTGCTATTTGTGCAAACCTTCCAATACAATAACACCACTAAAAATAGGTTTGAAACTTCATGCAAAAACAGAGAGACAGCGTTGGCATGTTATTACAAAATGAACTTCAGGTCGGCGGATTCTGTACTATAAAGAAAGACGTGACATAAAGCAAAAATATTGAGCAAAAGCTGTTTTATTATTTCATTCTAAAATCTTCAAAACTTATATTATTTTGTCATTTTAAATGTTGAAAAGTGAAAGATTGGAACTTCAAAAGTCAACTTGCCAAAGTCAGAGATAGCTAAATTCTCACTGGTCCATTCACCATCATGTACCAAATACTATTTTTGCTGTTTACCAAGTGCACGCGCAACGCACATGAAGTAGACTGTCGCATACTACGCACGCCCTTTACAAAGCAACTGTGAAACTGTCATACAGGTGTAGTATGCACGCGCAAATTGCTACACTCATACACATAAAAAGATGCATGGTGGCACATGTAAATGTTAATTCACATTTTCTTGAGCTAAGTGATACAAACTAGAATATGTATGAGGTACAGCAAAACAAACAAATAAAACATGGTTTATTTTGAATGGACATATAATTATTAGCTCCCTCGGTATTGGAAGTAGACAAACTACAAATGTAGTTGCTTGTCTTGGGAACTAATTTGTCAACTTCAAATACTGAGGGGCGCTAATATTGACTGTCCAGCTAATATTAACCATGTTGTATTTGTTTTACTGTACCTCATACATATTCAGTTGCATCTTTATTGTCCACAATATTCTCTAGTTTGGCATTATTGAGCTCAGGAAAACATGAATTGATGTTTACATGTGCCACCATGCATCTTTTCATGTGTACTTGTGTGGCTAGGGCAGTTTTTGTGTGCGCACACTACACCCATACGATAGTTCTACGACTGCTTTGTAAAGCGCATGCGTAGTACATGATGTAGATTGTTGCATGTGCGTACCGTGTGACAGTCTAATCGTGGAACTGTAAATACTATGTATGCATATTTACCCTGTGCAGGAATACTTATGTGCACTTGGTAAACAGCAAAAGTAGCATCTGGCCTGTACTGGTGATTGGACCAGTGTGAATTCCACTCTCGATCATGAATATGTGTGAGATATAGTAAAATAGACTGTTCATCATCAAACCATGCAATATTTGTATAATGTACAATTGCGTAAATGTTAGTATTCAATCACTAAATTTGAGAGTTCCATTTGGACCAGCATTGGTCACTTTTGATGGTCCCTTTTTTCCCCCAGAAATATCTAAATACCAAATAATACTACAGACTTAGACACATTCAGACACGCAAGGTTTTCACACAAAAAAAGAAGTATTTTACTTGTTAACTGCCTCAAAATGAAGTACATGTAGAGCATTGAAGGGCATTGCTAGAAATCAGCTCTCAAAACAACATCCAACTTAAATGAAGAAAATGAACATCCAAGGGACTGAGGACGTTCTCGCTTTGCTTTCATGTACAAAAGCAATGGATACATATACATTGCAAAAAACATCTGAAAACATCTCCAAACAATGGGAGAATAAAGAGGAGCCTCATTTTACCGGGATGTCGAACATGTGCGTATTTGTGTTTAAAATGTTTATGTGTCAAATACAAAAACTGCTTAGTCAAAAAGGGCTTTTAAGTGTCAAAAAGAAACCATTACATACACAATGAGAAAACAGTGACACCTTACCTCTCTAAAAACTTTGTGAACATTTCCCCACTTAGTGAGTTCATGATCTCCTTGATATAAGGCTGGAAACAAATTAAAACAAAAGTTACATTTTAATTTTTTTAAAATCTATATTAAACAAATTTCACAAACTTGTAGCACACATCAGTAAATAAACCATTTAAGGCAAACAAATGGAACACCACAAAATTCAATTTTATTTTAATGGATACGTGCACAAACAAGATGAAGGAATATGATAAGTTTATTTACCTTGAACAGATCTGTTGAGACTTCTCGCTTGGTGAGGTTTTGTCTGACTGTCTCTACAGCCTCATTTGAAAAGGGCTGTAGGCAAGCAATAATCACCACTTATTAACTATTTTCCTTTATTCATTATCTACTTGCCAGGCAAATAACAATATACTACTTTGTTAACAACATTTTATGTAATGAGAGGCTATGGTTGTTGTCATCTACGTGTATGGATGTAGTCTTTGCTCAAGTGCCCAATGGAAAGTTGAAATTGAAATACTGACTTTCATAAAACAAATGTCCTTTACAAAGAACATGTCTGCCCCTTGGAAAATGAAATTCTATGCCTACAATAGAATAATTGAATCAAAACATGGAATTTGAAACTTTTGAAACTTGGAATTAATCAAGGTAGAAAAGTTGTTAGTTACATGTACTTGCTGAATTTTATAAAGTGTTTATGATTGTACACAGTTTGCAATATCCTCATTTGCAAAGTCCTACAAAGCTTTCATGTAAACATGAGCTCACTTTGTTAATGTAATACAATTATTTTGCATACATGTATATAAAGTAATAAACCACAAGGGAAACTGACTGGGTACATTTTAAATAATTTGGGGTCGAACAAAGAAAAATTGAATAGAGCGGTATTTGAACCAACAACCTCTGGATTAACGTGCAGAGGCTCTACCAACTGAGCTATGTAGCCCTATGTTGGCGGACGCCGTACACAAATTTTGTCAATGTTCGGGTGCCAGTCCGAAGCCATACAACCGTTAACTGCTATGTAGCCAGGAATCACACCCAAGTTTATGATACAACCTGGAAATCAGTAGCCAGGGTATAACCTTAAGGGGATGCAACTTTTTTATTTAAAATATCAAGCAATAAAGAACAAAGATATTGACAAAATAGGGAGACCGTCAACATACATGTAGGGCTAGATAGCTCAGTTGGTAGAGTGCCAGGTCATTGGTTTGAATCCCACTCTTGTAAATTTTTCTCTGTTCAACCCCCCAAAACAACATAACCAAATGTTAACTACTTGTATGTGCATGGCGTCAATCATCATTTGGTGCTCGATACATGTACATGCACCAGCATGTATGTGTGCATGCATGTTCTTCATAAATTGTACAGGTCTGTATAAGGTGACCTGACAATGAGACTGCAAAACAACGACTTACTCTTGACATTATTCTACCACAAATTGTTCCCACAGCTTATTTATGGATACCACACTTGTCATGTCCAACCGTGGACACTAAATGCACAACAAGGACTTTAGTCTGACCTTTGGGGAGGAGGTATGACCTTGAAATGTTGAAAACTTTGGATGGCCCCTAAAATGCTGTACACTAGGATTTGAGCCATACACATACAACATACAGTGTACAGTGTAGATTAACTATTTCATACATTTGTCTACTGCAGTGTACATTGTACCATTATTACGGTTCATCCCAATAGAAGAAAAAATATATGCACATGTATCTATTGTAATTAATAACTTACTTGATTGAGGGTTGTTTACCATCATGTACATTATACACCCTTTGTGATGAAATTGAAGTACATGTGTATATAATTATGCATACATAGATCATGCATGTTCCAACACATGTGGCATTTCTCTCGAACTCATGCTCAATGACTTCAAACTTCATATTTATAGTTTAAGGGAATAAAAGATAAATCAATGCTGAACATTTATATAAGGAATTACAATGTAAATGCATGCAGACAATACTCACATGTGAACTAGACAGGAGGTCTTTCATGACGTAATTGTCAAATATTTTCCTAGCTCGTTTCAATCTCTCTTCTTCTGAGTCCAACTTTTCATATTCTATTATCTTGAAACAAGAAAACAAAATTAAAAAACAAATCAATTTTTACATCGTTGATTTTGTAATTTAATATTTGTCGATAAGAAACAATGTGATTTTGTCCAGTCAGTAGGTGCCAGCAACGCACTCATTGAGGCTGTAGACCCATCTTCTAGAAAAACAAAGGACAAAACTTAATTTTCCACAATACAAACCATCTACACAGTAAAAACCCTTACAACAAACATACTATACATGACACAATATTCATATGCAAAGTCATAAATAGACTGGTCATTCAATAACGCCAACCAGAACAAATTAAAAATGAAGTCACTCTGACCAGTACTCAATTTAACGGCAAAAACTGTACTGTACGATTTGATTGAAATCCTGTTCGATTTGTGAGATGTTTAAATTTACTTCTTATTCGACCAAATGAAGTAAAACATGCACCTTACCAATCTCAATCAGATCAATATCCAATATGCTACAACACACTGCACGCTACAAGTAACCTGTCAATGCAGTGTACATGCTGGATGTGCAGTATGCACACTTGCACTGAGCACTGGTACAAAGTAGTGCCACTGGCATGTGTTATAAAAAGAGTGCCAGAATGCCACAGATTTAGACTGCCACATGTTCAGACTACCACAGGTTCAGGCTGTGACATGTTCAGACTGCCACAGGTTCAGGCTGCCACAGGTTCAGGCTGCCACAGGTTCAGGCTGCCACAGGTTCAGGCTGCCACAGGTTCAGACTACCACAGGTTCAGGCTGTCACAGGTTCAGGCTGTCACAGGTTCAGGCTGCCACAGGTTAAGGCTGTCACAGGATCAGGCTGCCACAGGTTCAGGCTGCCACAGGTTCAGGCTGCCACAGGTTCAGGCTGTCACAAGTTTAGGCTGCCACAGGATCAGATTACCGCAGGTTCAGGCTGCCACGGGTTCAGGCTGTCACAGGTTAAGGCTGTCACAGGTTCAGGCTGTCACAGGATCAGGCTGCCACAGGTTCAGGCTGCCACAGGTTCAGACTGCCACAGGTTCAGGCTGCCACAGGTTCAGACTACCACAGATTCAGGCTGTCACAGGTTCAGGCTGCCACAGGTTCAGACTACCACAGGTTCAGGCTGCCACAGGTTCAGGCTGTCACAGGTTCAGGCTGCCACAGGTTCAGGCTGCCACAGGTTCAGGCTGCCACAAGCTTAGATTGCCACAGGTTCAGACTGCCACAGGTTCAGGCTGCCACAGGTTCAGACTACCACAGGTTCAGGCTGCCACAGGTTCAGGCTGCCACAGGTTCAGGCTGTCACAGGTTCAGGCTGCCACAGATCAGGCTGCCACAAGCTTAGATTGCCACAGGTTCAGACTGCCACAGGTTCAGGCTGCCACAGGCTCAGGGTGCCACAGGCTCAGGCTGCCACAGGATAAGGCTGCAACCGGCTTAGACTGTTACAGGTTCAGGCTGCCAGAGGTTCAGACAGCTACAGGATCAGGCTGCCACAAGATTAGACTGCCACAGGTTCAGACTGCCACAGGTTCAAGCTGACGCAGGTTCAAGTTGCCACAGGTTTAGACGGCCACAGGTTCAGACTGCCACAGGTTCAGACTACCACAGGTTCAGACTGCCACAGGTTCAGACTGCCAAAGGTTCAGACTACCACAGGTTCAGACTACCACAGGTTCAGGCTGTCACAGGTTCAGACTACCACAGGTTTAGACTACCACAGGTTCAGACTGCCACAGGTTCAGACTGCCACAGGATCAGTGTGCAACAGTTCAAGCTGCCACAGGTTCAGGCTGCTACAGGTTCAGGTTCACATGTTAAGACTGCCACAGAATCAGACTGTCACAGGTTCAGCTTGCCACAGGTTCAGGCTGTCACAGGTTAAGGCTGTCACAGGTTCAGGCTGTCACAGGATCAGGCGCTACAGGTTCAGGCTGCCACAGGTTCAGACTGCCACAGGTTCAGGCTGCCACAGGTTCAGACTACCACATGTTCAGGCTGCCACAGATTCAGGCTGTCACAGGTTCAGGCTGCCACAGGATCAGACTACCACAGATTCAGACTACCACAGGTTCAGGCTGCCACAGGTTCAGACTACCACAGGTTCAGACTGCCACAGGTTCAGACTGCCACAGGTTCAGACTACCACAGGTTCAGACTACCACAGGTTCAGGCTGTCACAGGTTCAGGCTGTCACAGGTTCAGACTACCACAGGTTCAGACCACCACAGGTTCAGACTGCCACAGGTTCAGACTGCCACAGGATCAGTGTGCAACAGTTCAAGCTGCCACAGGTTCAGGCTGCTACAGGTTCAGGTTGCCACATGTTAAGACTTCCACAGAATCAGACTGTCACAGGTTCAGCTTGCCACAGGTTCTGGCTGCCACAGGTTTGGGCTGCTACAAGTTCAGACTGCTACAGGTTTTGGTTTCTAACTTGCTAACCGGTCTGACTTTTAAATTATTGTATATGTACATGTACAAATGTGCATGTTTGTAGCAATCTCCACTTAATAATCAAAATGACAGATCATGCATAGCAACTTCCGTTCACATAATTTGAGCAAAATTTAAAGACAAAAATATAAATAACACCAACTTTTATGTACCCCCATGTATTATGCAATTATTGTACAGGTACATGTATACTATGCGTACATGTAGTGTTACTGTATGACAATTTCTGTCATTCTGCGAAATGAGATCTATCACATCAAGTTTTTAAATTGACTGTTTTTTACGCATGCACAAACTGCAGCTGGCACATTTCTGTTAAGGTCTTGTGGTTGAAACTATTTTTCAGTAAATATCTCATAAAGCACTCTTGTTACTATTTACTTGTTTTCCTTCTTTTTCCCCTCTTCCGATTTGTGAAGGGCATGTAGTTCATGTAGTTAGAGTCCCACAATGATCTTTCTTTGTCTACTCCAGAAACCACAGGTTAAGGGCCCTGGATGTGGCAGATAACAAACACCATTACAATACTCATCAAAAATCTTAAATTGGTTTTGCCCAATGCTGGTGCGCCTTCAATAAGAGGTTCATCATTGTGGGCTGCATGTACAAGCCAACACTGAAATTTCTTTGAGTTGTCAGTGAGTCTTTTATGTTATGATACAGTCCAATCATCAAACAGAAAAACTAAAAGGAACTAAATCTGATTGGATATAATCATTTGAGGGGCTATCTACATGTACATGATGTCAGTTTCACCTATTCAATCAGCAGGTATTCGTTTTAGTTGGATCTCTTATCATGTCACGTGTCATGTTGTTCGCTGTTTTGGTCTTGTGGAAGTTGTTGCAGCAGGTGTTATAAAGCTGTGGACACCATGGTCGTTGCTGGTGCGCATGCTAAAAGCCATGGATAGCATGGTCGGTGCTGGTGCATGCGCTAAAGCAGTCCTGGATGTATGCTCGGAATTTTAAAACTACTAACTACACAGCGTTTAGGCTGTCTTTGCTCTATGATTTCACAAATGATGACATGTAGGATACCCCTGATGAACAAAAGGATTGTTTTACAGTGAACAGATCAGAATTTTTTGTGCGTGGGTGATAACGCAAAATTGCCTCGAAATCGAAGCATGCTGTGATAAAATACAATACATGTACAGTTCAGACACGAATTAAAAACATGAACATACAATATGACTGACAGAGATTAGTTTTGTTTTCATTGGATACGTTTAACATGAGGAAATTTGTAGAGTTTTGATGTAGTTCTGGCTTGACATAAATATCTTTCAAACACTTTGATCCCATTCATGGCAAATGTTCTGTTTCCGGTTACATGTCATTTAAAAAAAAGTGTCGGTAGGTCTGAAAGTTTTTAAAATTTTTTAAATTTTATATTCTGATACAATTTGACGATGTCCACATATGGCAATTTTGTTGAGCCCAATTATCTAGGGATTTGCACAACGAATTAGGCAAAATCGCGCACAAACTGCAGTTTGCGCTCTGCAGATTTGGTAGTTAATCTGCCCGACATTGCAAATTGAGCGCAATCTTCAGTTTGCGCTCTTTAGATGTGGCAGTTCAAGCGTCTGATTGGGCAAAAAATGTGCGCAATCTTAAGATTGCGCAAATCCGTAGAATGCGCTCCACACAGCGTCGTGTACACCATGAGCGCTGCGCATTGAATTGTGGGTGTTTTTTGCTCGAAGTCGAGTCATAGGACCTCGCAAAATCACAGAGTATCTTGATATGTTCTGGTTTTTATTTCAATGTTGCCTAAAACATGTTAAATTGGTAAAAGTCAGACATTTTCTTCTAGATAAAATATTTTTTTTCTTTCTTTTCTCCCGTTTAAGCCAAATAAAAAGTTTAGGGTCGTGCCGTAAAACTAGGGTCGGTTGGGTTACCGGAAGCAGAACATTTTTGGGGGGGCCTAACCGTCAACAGACAGACTTACATCTGTCACGCATAAATTCTGCAAGCAAGCAATTATGATGTTCATTTACAGTGCATGCATGTATGTTCATGACTAATTGGTATACTTGGTATTTTCATGAACTATGGATACACGTACAAATGTACGCTGTACACAAATGTACACTGTACACAAATGTACACTGTACACAAATGTACGCTGTACACACAAATTACTGTACACCAATATACGCTGTACACCAATGTACGCTGTACACCAATGTACGCTATACACCAATGTACGCTGTACACTAATATACGCTGTACGCGAATGTACACAAATGTACTAAAAAAATTTACACATGATACTGCACAGCAGTACATGCATGTACTGCACAGTACATGCTTCATACAGTAAGCCTGGGCAGACAGTAAAACTTGGTATTCGGGTATCCGCTGGCCAACTATCCACAAATATTCGGATATTCAAATAATTTTCTTTCAGTACTCACGTTATATTGTGGGGTTTTGTATGGTTGTGAGTGACTGAGTGTGGGACATGCATCCGCCCAACGATTGCATGTAATATTAATAGTAAGCCTGTGCGTTCAAAAAACAGAATTTATGGTTACAAAAAAATAATTTACACAACCGCGCATGTGATCAAAAGCATTGCATCTTCATCACAGCATTTGGCTTCACGCAACCACCCTGCAAAAAAAAAAAAAAAAAACACAAAGCAAAACAAAATAAAGAAGAAACAAATCTTACACTGTAAAATAATCTCTCTGTTTATCCAGGGTATCTTAAATTGTGTCATCTTTGTGAAATAAATGCTTACAAGTTGCGTAGTTTTTCATAAACAAGCTTAAATTTCCAAGGAACTTTGCTCAGCAGAACATTCTGTCAATGGAATTTGCAAGCGGACAAGGGACGACAGTGCTGTATACGATTTTAATGCGCACACCAGCGATAATGATTATTGCAATTTGGGGAGACGAGCATGCGCAGATCATAAAGTCTTTCGTTAAGGTGTTTGTAACTGGTTTTGTATGCTATCCAGTAATGCACAGTATACTTCATCAATGGAGGGCATTTACTGTCATGCAATCGCATTGTTCTCAAATGCGTTCAATTAGCTTTATTGCAGCACGAAAAGTAACGAGATAACAAAAACTACAAGCCTGTAAATTGCAAACGATGTTACTGCTTGCATGTCACACAGACTATGCATTGTAATAGAAACCTGGTTACTAAGCTTACCGGTTACCTGCACAGATTCCTCATTCGTAGGATAGGTACAATCCGGATAACCACACCCCACGTGGATATACGGATTTTTCAAAAACAGTAACCGCGGTTTGGGTAAGCAACAACTATCCGCGGATATTTGGATATTCTCAGTAATCGGCCAGGATTATAATATGTGTTTGATTAAATTTTAAACTTACTAGCAATTTTTGTAAATGGTGAATGTGGAATACTGGTTTTTGTATAACGCTGGCAGGCTCAATGCACCCAGCCTCACCTCAGGCACCACAGGTATGCCCAGCATCAAAATTTTCAACAAATGTTAAAATATGTTGGCTGTTTATGATGTAAATTTTTCTGCAAAGCAAATGACATACATAGACTTGCAGTCAGCATGTAATGATGAGCATGTAATTGTTAGATTGAAAGCTTGACTATACAGATGTGTGGTTGGTCTATACTACCTGCATGGGCCGAGTGAGAGAGCGTGCCTGTGTGCCACTACCCCAGATGCTGGGATAGATGGGGAGGTCATCACTACACAAATACCAAAGGTCACAGCAGTCTAGCACCATGTAACTCACATACACTGACGTTGTCACCGTTTAGCTTACATGTAGGCTACTAATAAATGTACATGTACATGTAGAGTGAAGCTGTGCACATATATGTGTGTAGATGCTGTACAGAATCTGTCAGCCACATACAACATACATGAATGTGCCTCTCCGTTTGCTTTGTACATACCCCACTGCATGTACATAAACGTTTAAGTTTATGAAATGCATAATCGGTACACCAGCGTACACATAAATGTTCATGTACAACAGGGGTTGAACTTAACTAGATTTTCATGGTAATCAGCAGGGCTATAAATGTAGCAAATTTATCCCAATTTTGTTAGTAGCCCTGCATACACTGATTACATTTCAGTAGCCCATTTCATCACAGCATTTTGACTTCGACTTTTTAGCAATCACCCCAGGAATACAAAATTAATAAAATAAAAAAAATCTTACACTTATACTGTAAAATGATCCTTTGTCCAGGGTAAACCTGTACACGTACATGTTACAGTATCATTTTAGTAAAAAAAAAATCTAAACATTTTTTAGTTTTATACACTAAAATAGCTGAAGGTATAAAACAAGCTGAAGACAACAAATTTTTGACGACCTACTGCATACGGCTATAGCGTGCATACAAGTCACAAAGTTTCTTGAAACTTCAGAACAGTAAGTTTTATAGAGCATATGTTCAGTCTCCAGTATTTTACAAGCGTTTTTTGTGCGTTATCGCACTATTATGTACTATAACAGTATTGTAGCATGCAACATAGTGAGAACGAGGACTAGTGATGGACCCAGCCTTGGCATGTGTGTGTCAGCGCTTGGGTGTGTTTTGAGTGCATTGTGTACATCATAATCAGCACACTGGGATGTATGTGACTACAATGTGTACATGTACATCACAAATTGGTCACTGAAAGTGGCTGGTAGCCCAATCCTGATAAGTAAAACTGTACTGAATTTGTCCAGAAGCAATACATTCAGGGTGACTGTGAGTATCCACCATTGCAAGGATGCTCAAGTACAAAATTGATGTTTTCACACAAAATTGTATTGTTAAGCACCATTCATTACTATTTGTTTGTTTGTCATTAAATCTGTTTAAAAATCCTGCGTATGTCAAAGGTACAGTCATGCAGATCGACACAATGCTGTATGTATTCAATCTGCCATCAATTCTGTATACCTACCTCTTCGTAAAATTCCAGTTGTGGTACTGAAATCTCAGAGATGTTCTCACAGAAGTCTTTGAAGAGAAGAAACCCTACAAAGTGGAGATAAATATAAAAAATAATTTACCTACATTGTACATTATCTATAATGTTCAAGTCAATATTCAATTTCCTTATGTACAAATGTATCTTCAAAAATGTACAGCACAAGCAATTTTCAAAGAATGCCAACAATGGGAGACTTTTGGTGGCAGCAGATTTACCAGGTAAATCCCTAGTTCTTGGAAATTTGCGCATGCTCAGAACTATGTAAACAATGAAAAGTTACCTGGTAAGTCTGCTGCCACCAAGCATTCCAAAGTCTCCCATTGAATTGCAATAATCAACATATTCTACATTGTATATCCACCATATTCAGTTTTGAAGAACTGGGAAAACATATTATTTACCCTAATGAATCACAGAATTACTAAAAAGCAAAAGAAAAAAGAAAGAATAATGGCAAACATTCCTTAAATTTTCTCCTCATTTTAGTCATGCAAGGAAAGCCGTAGATTAAAACAACAATTATAGACATGGAGTACATGTGTATGTGCAATATGTTACCAAAGGATTTACATCCCATCTGAAGGACGAAGCAACAATGGTTAACAATGTTTAAGTGTCTTGCCTATAAGGACATAAGTGTCCAGACCGGAACTTTGCTGATCAGAAACACCAGGGCCCACTTTTATAGAGCTGCTTATAAGCAGACAATATTGCTCAACAATTTTCTGCTAAAGAAAAAAAACAAGGGACCAGTCACAAAAGTTACATATGAGTGTGACATGGTAACTGTATTCTGGTAAGCAAAATTGTTTTGTGCTTAGTTACTTTTTGTGCTTAAGCAGCTCTATAAAATTGGGCCTAGAGCTTGAGTCCAGGACACTTGACCGCTCAGCCATGGCATGCCCCATACATGTACCAAACTTTGTTAAATTTGGTTGTACGTGTAAGTCTGCAAACTATTTGAATGTTTTGTTTGAACATTGTGTTGAAACCAGAAGAAAATGTCATAATGCGGTCATTATTATGTACCTATAAGATCACAATACCTACAAAACATTATAAAAATTATGACCTATGTCATCTGGGTTGAAAGGTATAAATTGATTCATGTGATTTGATACTTTGAATTATTATAAGCTGTGTTTAAGCAACAAATGAAACCAGCACATATATCCCAATATGGTATTAAAGTAGAATGTCTGTATGGAAGCTTGTAATTGTGAAGCACCTTGGATTATCAAGTGTCAAACACATTAGTTACTTTTAAACTTGCATTGATGTCACACTAGTCACAAGACACTTCATATTTGCATCTGCATCGAATGTGTTATGGCCTTGATGTCCTAAAACAACATGTGAACTTCTGCTATGAAATACATATGTACATGTATTAATGAATCTCAAATCACTATTTTTCTTAGTAGTAGTTGCGCTTAAATAATTGAATTAATTGAAGACTTCCCGACTCGTATTTTACTACAGGAACTTGGCATACCCAGCATTAACTCGAAATAATAAACACATAATAAAATGGTGTCACAATATGTTCGGATAGTCTGAGGGAACACGCCTGCTACAAATGTACATGTACATGATTCATAACAAGCATTGACGACAGACAAGCTTGCATCAATGCATTGATTTCACGTTAACATCACATTTACATTACATCTATTTGAACTTACATGTAACGCAACAAGCAGCATCACATTCAAATAATAAACACATTGTGTGTCCCGAACCGTAGCAGAATGTTTCTATAACCAATTCATTTTTTCTCAAGTCAAGTCAAGTCGCAAGTCATCTTTGCCCAAGTCAAGTCACAAGTCACATAATGTCCTGAAATAAGCCCACTCCCATGATGTTGTGAATAACTTAAATACAATCACAAGACGTTCAGTTGCAACTACCCCGTAAAACATCAAAACAAAATAAAGAATAAACAAATCTTACATTGTACAGTGAAATAATCTTTCCATTCATCCCGATGATTCTTAACTGTGTCATTTTTGTAAAACTAAAGCCTAAATATTGAGGAGTTTTTTGTAAACTATCTTACATTTCCAAGAAACTGTTCTCCACAGCCCATGCTGTCGACAAAATTTGCGCGTGGACCAGCGACGACAGTGCTGTACACGGTTTCAACCCGCGCACACACCAGTGATGACGAGTTTTGCAATTTCAGGGAATAACTTTTTTTTCCCGTGCTTTTGAATCGGACGATAGGTCGATTGTCAACTCTCAGGTTATTTTTGCGCAAGTCAAGTCTCACGTCATTTTCCCTCAAGATAATCAAGTCTCAAGTCAATGAAATTGGCAACTTGAGTCTGTCTCAAGTCAACAATACTGTCACTATACAAGAGACAATTTTTGTACTTAAAGAGTAACACATAAAATCAGGCATGTAAGTAGGCAGCGAAAAATGGAAATCTTTTGGTTGTATAAATTTAGTTTCTGTGGGAGTGCGATGCCTTAAGTGATATCTTGGTATCTTGGCTAAGCCCAATCTTTACCTGCAGATTTGAGGTCTAATGTCCACAAAATCACTGCTTGCCATAATTTATCCTGTAGGACTTCTGCTTCACTGTTATTTAAAATGATGTCTGTAAACTGCGGACGATTTGAGTTGAAAACAGACAATGTTCCACTCCTAAATCTTGCAGCACGCGTACACGATGACCAGACAACTCGACCTTCCATTGACCAACTCAACTTGAGACAGCTGATTGTTGACAAACTCTGCTCTGATTTTTCAGACGTGTGGCCCAACCCCAATTAGTGACTATGAAAATGGCTATGGCTCAATCAGCACATCATGTGTTGAAGCAAAGGCGGCCCTTTGCTTCACCTCTAGCAGCAGCCGTAGCTGTCGTTGTAACTGCTTTTTAGGACTAGTTTATAGACCCATGTTTGTACACAGCCAAGTTTACAAGGTCTAGTCCCCAACTCACATGCCAAAATTACAGCCTGATGCCCGGATCCATCTCGCTGTTTGCAAGAAGTGTGTACTGTTTGGATTATAAAACGGAGTTTAGTATTCATGGCGCGATCGGGAAAGAAATGGAGCCCATGAGAAAAATGTGGAATGGGGAAATCAAAATCACATGGATATCCGCGTAACACAGAAATTTCACATTCCTGTAACATTGAAATTAGAATGAAATAAAGGCAAACCTGTATGTCCATGAACATGTTACATGTAATGTACGTGTCAGGAAGATTATTATTTTGTTTAGAATACATTTTGTTTCAGAGAAGTATACACCGAAAGATTATTGCCGTGGGAAGTCCAACCTTGTTACGTCATAACTGCTTTGAATACAAAAAGACTTTCATATTTACTTGAGTAATTTGAAAATGTTATTGTGAAACAGCTCGGCATTTGTGCACAAATGCAATAATGTCTAGTTTGTATTTAAATTTTACTGAAAACAATTGATCTTATTTGTCAAAATTGTAACTTAAATAACTACAGAGAGGGAAAAAGTCAGAGAGAGGGAGTGACTTAAAGATAATTTGTGTTGCCTTTAAAAACATTACTGTATTGCCTAATTTGGGAAAAGCCCCTTGTCCCAGAAGGACAGCCCCTGGGCCGGTCCTTTTTTTGCTCACCCAGGGGCTAAATTTAGCCCCGGGATGTCGGATGTCTATTTCTACCCCTGTAAATACATACCGTAATATCGTAATTTTTGTATGTAGAACATGTTTGCTGTGTCCAAATGAGTAAGGAACCAGACCAATGAGTTGAGCACACAATTTTTGTCGTATATTGTTTTTTTAAAGATGTTTATTATTGTTTATATATTTTTTTTCTTCTTGCCCAACTTTCCATCATTGAAACTAAATTGAATTTTTACACAAAACAGACATTTTAACTTTAACATCAAGATGGCACATAAGCAACAACACCATGCTGATGTCATCATGTTATGAAACAACATAAATTTTAACTTTACTAATACAACAAATCATAACTCATGAACCACAATAACACATTATTACGACCTACAATGTGCACTGTACATCATCCAAGAGGGCAAAAAACCCAAGAGACATTTGCATAAATGACAAGAGCTCAATTTGACCTGGTTTTCTTATCAGAAGAACTGAATCAATATTCCCAGGCCCCATTTTAGGGTCTGAAGCCAATAAGCAATAAACAAATATTTCCAGGCCGTATGTTCCGTTCCAAAGCTAATATAAAAGGGATTTTGGGCATGGTTTCTGTGTATGAAATGACAAGTGGTAAAGACTGCACATTGCCTTTGCAAATACATGTATGCATAAATAACATGATCAGTTGATATACATGATTTAGAGAGGTTTTCATTCAACTTTTTTCACTCGCCGGCAAAACGAGTAAACCAAAATTTTGAGTCGCTCGCAAGTTTATTCACTAGACTACATGTATGTATGCACACGATCGTTAAAAGGTTAAAAGTCATGGAAGCGAAGTTAGCAAAATTGCGTGTTTTGACGATCTTATTGCCTCATTTCTGCCCCTTATAATGGTATTTTTTATCAACTACCATTTCTATGGATTCATAATTTGAGGATCAGTTTTATAGAACTTTTTTTGCACTGACATCTTTGTGATTCTAATCGGTGCTTTGGGGAAAAAATCAATGAACTTTTCCCTGCAAGACACGAAAGGCCCTCTTTCTGCAAAAGTTGTTGACGTTTGAATAGCCTTAATCCAAGAGTAACAAGTACTGCCGAGTACCATGTACTGCCCAGTACCAAGTACTGCCGAGTACCATGTACTGCCGAGTACCAAGTACTGCCGAGAACCAAGTACGGTCGAGAACCAAATACAGCCGAGTACCATGTACTGCCGAGTACCAAGTACTGCCAGTACTGCCGAGTACAAAGTACTGCCGAGTACCAAGTACTGCCAGTACTGCCGAGTACAAAGTACTGCCGAGTACCATGTACTGCCGAGTACCAAGTACTGCTGTGCACCAAGTACTGTCGAGAACCAAGTACTGCTGAGTACCATGTACTGCAGAGTACCAAGTACTGCCGAGTACCAAGTACTGTCGAGTACTAAGTACTGCCGAGTATCATGTACTGCCCAGTACCATGTACTGCCGAGTACCATGTACTGCCGAGTGCCACGTACTGCCGAGTGCCACGTACTGCCGAGTGCCACGTACTGTCGAGTACCACGTACTGCTGAGTACCAAGTACTGCCGAGTACCACGTACTGCTGAGTACCAAGTACTGCCGAGTACCAAGTACTGCCGAGTACCATGTACTGCTGAGTACCAAGTACTGCCGAGTGCAAATGTGGCCAACTATCTACTGCTCATGTAGTACTGGAGTTTGAGTACTTGGGACACCTAGTATACAAATGTACATGTAGTGCGATAGTACCAAGTACTGATAGTACCAAGTACGGTAGTACCAAGTACTGCCGAGTACCTGAGTACTTTGAATACTTGGGACATCTAGTATACAAATGTACATGTAGTACAAGTACAAGTATCTAAGTACAAATACTTCAAAATGATTGCAAAATGAAGTACAAAGTACATTTATTAGTTATTGACTAGTTTCTGGATGACAGTATGTGCTTATTATCTTTTCAAACTTGATACATCAACAACAGCTTAAATTCGACTTTTACCACAGAGTAACAATGTACATGTAGGCCTACAGGTATGCCCTTCCATGCATTACTATTGGCACAAAACTAAATACTGATGATATTAACAAGATCTGAACTAAAGTTGCAGCGGTTTTTTCAAGAGATGTAATGCTAATTGAAGCACATGAACCTTAAAGTGTGACCACACACATGAATGAATATGTTTGCTATCGTCGAGTTCCGAATGCTCATTTTCTACCGATGGTAAACAGTTGGTAAGCATGTATGATGACCCTACCTTACACTCATTGCATTGCTTTGACACCTAATTGATTTCTTCAGAGCATTGGGATAACAAGTATGGTCAAATTAAGTAATGAATAGGAAAGTGGTATTTGACCGCAAGCATTTTAAATTGAGTCTGAAATTTTGTTTAGTTGAATTTTGAGTATAAAACATACGACTTTGATCAAGCATGAGTCCTTTTTTAATTTGACTGAGTATGGAGGGTACACACTTCAAATAGTCATGTGCTAGCCAAGTGCGAGAACCGATTACGAGTACAACACTGAACAATGAATGTGTACTTGGAAAAAGGTACCGTACAAACAATTATCAATGGCACTGCTAGCTGTCAACAATGACAACAAATGTGGTCTACATATGAAGCTAAAAAGAGTAGCATCTGGATTGGAAAGCATTTGTGGGTTTTTACAAATTCATCTTACTTATGTTGCAGTTCAATCCGAAATGTCTTATTTCTGCAGGATCTGACCTTTCTGTGGTGGAATCTCTGAAATTCTGTGTTTTTTCACAGTTTAAATACTCTACACCAACTATTGATACGGGGATTTAAATCACATCAATGCAATTTTCCCCTCTGTCATCCTCCAAATCAAAACCTCCTCAAAACGGTGGAATTCTTACTGCAAAATAAGATGGTTTTAGTCTGTGAACATCTGATTTCTCAATTGCAGGCTCAAGACAGGTATCCAGTATTACAAAGATCCCCAGCAAAATAAACAATTTAATCTGTTGGTTGGTTTCACCTATTATGTACATGTATGGTTTCACAATGCCACTACCATGACTACATGATGCATAATGGGATTCATGTACATAAAGAGTGTGCAGTGCACAGTTCACTTGCTCAAATTACTGACTAGCCAAAACCAAAGCAGTCATTTTCTCCATCAAACATTTCTGATCACCTACTGTACTATGGATCAGGGTGTTTGCAGAGTTGTTTGTTATTTATACAATTTACAATATTTTTTTTTTTTTTTTTTATTTTTTTTTTTTTTAAGAAATACTATTATGATTATTCATTCATTTTTAGCAAGGCATACAAACAAGTTCATGCAGTACTGATAAATGTACCTCAAACAAACACACAGTTACATACACAGTTACACGTGTACACATGTAATGTACAAAATTGTAAAGCAAATTTCCATGTCCATACTGCAGTGCACTGTATCACCATTATAAGGAGTGTTCATTATCATAATTGATGCAGACTACAATTTATTCCCTGGACATCATATATTGCTGGCCAATACCATACACATTCTACATGTACATTGTACCATAAGGTACATGTAATTACACGTACATGTACATGCACGTACGTATGACTGTGCAGACCAGCTTTGTGCTTTCTAACATGTTTAACAGAATATATGACAAATAATGTAGGAATATATGTTAAAATACAGTGGAGTCTGATTTCATCTTGATACAAACAACATACATTACTTATTACATGTAACTGTAGACAATGTGTGTAATAAGTGAAATCTGCATAAAACATATGTGCGCACAGAGATCAGGGTTCAAAATTAACAGGATTTTCATGGCAGTACACGCAGAACCTTAACATTGTAAAAATGTTTAACTGGACATGACACATGAACAAAAACTCATGCAGCTCACAAAAACTACATTATCAGGCCTTAAATTACACTGAGGCCACGACGGCCAGTGCCGTCGATGCCCTTGTAACTGGCCGTGGTGCCCTCGAAAAAATACCCTTTTCACGGCCATAATGCTGTGCCCTTTTCCCCCGTTGGCCGTCGTGCCCTTTCCCCCGTTGGTCTGTCGTGCCCATTCCCTCGTAGTCTGTTGTGCCCTTTTAATTAGGGAATAACAGTGCGATGAGCCGGTCTTCACTGCGTGGTAATGATCGTGCTGGTAGCTGGCCGCTGTTAATGGACAGAGCCGAAGGCGAGGTCCATTAACAGCGGCCAGCCACCAACCGAGGTCATTACCACGCAGTGAAGACCGGCTCATCGCACTGTTATTCCCATTAATAAATGCCTTATAACGAAAAAACTGAAAAATCGTCAGAATTTGTGACTTTTCTTTCGCTGTTAGTTCTACTCATGTTCAAAGGCCAATCCTTTGGCTGTTCAACTTTTGTGTGGTACCTAATCTCTTACACATAATTAACTGTTTATACATATTTTCAAGAACCAGACCATGACTTTGCATTATGTAGGTTTCATGCGCGTATCGGTCACCTTAAATTGATACATTGTCTGCGCGTTCACGCCTACGCGTGGTATGTTTCCGCACGCGGCACCATCTGTCCTGCTCAAAAAAATAACAAAAACCACTGACCAACAGAGGGCGCTCTGTTGTTTCGGACGCCTTCTTCTGGTGGACACTTATTCAATAAAGAGGCCTGTTAAATGAATCAACAAAGTAGTTCGCCGTTGGTTGTATTTTGTTTTATAACTTTCATAACTTAGTGGCCTTCGTGCCTTTTTTATTTTCACAGTTTGGCCTTGGTGCCCTTTCTGCTGGCCTTGGTGCCCTTTCTGCTGGCCTTGGTGCCCTTTCTGCTGGCCTTGGTGCCCTTTCTGCTGGCCTTGGTGCCCTTTCTGCTGGCCTTGGTGCCCTTTCTGCTGGCCTTGGTGCCCTTTCTGCTGGCCTTGGTGCCCTTTCTGCTGGCCTTGGTGCCCTCCAAAATTTGCACTGGGTACCTTAAAATAGTAATAGCTATGACTGTACCTAGAATTTACAACACGAATAAACAACAATATTCTTGATTTTACCCTCACACCGATCGTACCGATGTGTAATAAGCTCTGGATATACTACGAGCTCGGGTGGGATTTGAACCCAAGACCCAAAATTCTACAGTAGCATAGATGTTTTAACCACTCAACTATTAAGCTCACCTAGGGACAAGAGGCCAGTTTGAATCATGCATTTTTAAGAGATGTTATAAAAGCAGAGAGTATACAAAATATATTATTTTTGGTTTATCCCTAAACCAACAAGTGACAGGCACTCATATTCAGTGATTTCCAAAATCTGCAATATAAGTCAGAAGGCTACTCAGGTGGGACTCTGTGTGACCTACATGTATGTCACAAAAATCACAGAGACTTTCAGATTTTTGTGTAGAATGCAAAACCATGAAATTGCGATTTTTTATTCTTTAAGCACTCCCTATCAACGCTAAAACCTAATTCACCTGACGGCATCATCACAATAATCTTGGTTGCCCCATTTTGGGAGTCACTGGCCCTGTGTGTTGTACAGTGTACATGTACATGTAGTGTGATCTCTGGTCTGTGGCCTGATCTATGGTCTTCATGATCTCTGGTCTCTACAGTCATGATGTATGGTCTTCAAGATCTCTGGTCCTATTGAAATTTATATATTGTATTCAATGATCTCTGGTCTCTGAGGCCTTGACAAGGTCCTCATGATGGTCTTCATCATATTAATGATCTCAGGTCTGCAGCTATATCTATGGTCTTCATAATTTCTGGTCTCAGTGGCCATGATCTATGGTCTTCATGATCTCTGGTCTCTGAAGCCATGATCTATGGTCTTCATGATCTCTGGTCTCTACAGCCCCGATCTATAGTACTCCTGATCTCTGATCTATGGTATTCCTGATCTCTGGTCTCCCTGACATTGATGGTCTTCATGATCTCTTATCTCTGTGGCCATGATCTATATGTATGTTCTTCCTGATACCTGATCTTTGAGGCCATGTTATATGGTCTTTCTGATACCTGATCTCTGAGGCCACAATTTATGGTCTCCATGATCTTTGGTCTCTGCAGCCATATCTATGGTCTTCATAATCTCTGATCTCTGAGGCCATGATCTATGGTCTTCATAATCTCTGATCTATGAGGCCATGATCTATGGTCTTCATGATCTCTGATCTATGAGGCCATGATCTATGGTCTTCATGATCTCTGGTCTCTGAAGCCATGATCTATGGTCTTCATGATCTCTGGTCTCTACAGCCCCGATCTATAGTACTCCTGATCTCTGATCTATGGTATTCCTGATCTCTGGTCTCCCTGACATTGATGGTCTTCATGATCTCTTATCTCTGTGGCCATGATCTATATGTATGTTCTTCCTGATACCTGATCTTTGAGGCCATGTTATATGGTCTTTCTGATACCTGATCTCTGAGGCCACAATTTATGGTCTCCATGATCTTTGGTCTCTGCAGCCATATCTATGGTCTTCATAATCTCTGATCTCTGAGGCCATGATCTATGGTCTTCATAATCTCTGATCTATGAGGCCATGATCTATGGTCTTCATGATCTCTGATCTATGAGGCCATGATCTATGGTCTTCATGATCTATGGTCTTCATGATCTCTGATCTATGAGGCCATGATCTATGGTCTTCATGATCTCTGGTCTCTGCAGCCCTGATCTATGGTCTTCCTGATCTCTGATCTATGGTCTTCCTGGTCTCTGATCTATGGTCTTCACAATCTCTGATCTCCGTGGCCATGATCTATGGTCTTCATGATCTCTGGTCTCTACAGCCCTGATCTATGGTCTTCCTGATCTCTGATCTCTCTGACATTTATGATCTTCCTAATACCTGATCTCTAAGGCCACGATTTATGGTCTCCATGATCTTTGGTCTCTGCAGCCATATCTATGGTCTTCACAATCCCTGGTCTCTGAGGCCATGATCTATGGTCTTCATAATCCCTGGTCTCTGAGGCCATGATCTATGGTCTTATAATCCCTGGTCTCTGAGCCATGATCTATGGTCTTCATAATCCCTGGTCTCTGAGGCCATGATCTTTGGTCTTCATAATCTCTGATCTCTGAGGCCATGATCTACATCTACAGTCGACTCTCGAGGTCCGCCGGACTAGCCCGTTTTCCTTGTTATATCCGAAGCTCGTAATATACGATCACGGTAATAATCAATGCACTATGCATGGACATACATAATGGCTGCACGTGTACACAGACAAGGCTGCTGCAATACATGGATAACTGTGTGCATAGTGTGTGCATGTACCGCACAATCAAGCACAAAATTGGGCTAATAAAAATGTTTTAATTTAGTTATTTTAGTTTGAAAGTCAATTTATAAAATCAATTTACATTTTACATGATGAAAAAATGTCTGAGATTTTAACTTGCTGTTCTTGTTTAGCGAAGTTTCCGTGCAAAACTCCGGTCGCAGCAGTCAACAAATAAAATCTTGATTTTCATTGGTAACCACCATTGTAATGTTAGATGGTTCATTGCTGATGCGGAATACTGAATATTGATCGAGCAAATATTTTAGCTTTTCAATTGCTGTGGGGTTTTTTTTGCTGAAAATGCACATCAAGCACTTGTAAACTCAATGGATCAGGGCAATTCCAAGCAAACATGGACATTGCACAAAAAAATAAAATTTGTGCCACAACTTTCATTCCACTTAAAAGTTGTAGCTAACATATGAAAGGAAACAGATATAACTTTTTTTAAAGACATTCTATACCATATTGTACAAAGGCAGAGATGTTTTCACAAGCTGTGAATGGACCCTTAAAAATGAGCTTATCAAGGTGATTTCTTCAAAGTTAAATATTTTTCTCCATAAAGATTCTTCCAGCAAAACTTTGATATTTGTGATTAGCACCAGGATCAACTTTTTACAATCCAGAGTGAATTTCATTTCATTTGTCCAGTTTAAGCATTATGTGATTGTACATGTTAAAGCTTCGACAGGGTGTAATGCGACTGACCGTGAGATGAAGTTATTTCAATTGTAAGAAAAATCCACTGATTTTTTTCAGGGCATTTCAAATAATCCTTCTACCCTTATAGTCAAGTCTGAAATGAGAAAAAAAATCAACAATAAATTTGGCATACTTTAATAACGAGTCATCAAAAAGTGTAATGCGACTAACCGGTAATGCGACTGACCATGCACTGTAATGCGACTGACCAAATCTGTTTTCAAGAGGAGGATGCTAAGAGGTCAGCAAAGCTGGAGATCTTGATTAATATTTACTAGAGGACAGTATTACATGAATTAAGAGATCTGGGGGGCTCTCCAGATGTCACTCATGATGTATGTCCTCTAAACAATGCCGTACCCACAATGCACTTCTTCAAAGCACATGCGCAGAACACATACATGTGTTATATGTGCCATTCCAATATCTTTCTGTAACTTCTGGGTTTATCGTTTGATTGTACATAAACATGATAAACAATACAGACTGTATATTAATGAAAAAGACATGTAGACATGTATTAATGTTATTACCGACTAACCGGTAATGCGACTGACCATGCACTGTAATGCGACTGACCAAATCTGTTTTCAAGAGGAGGATGCTAAGAGGTCAGCAAAGCTGGAGATCTTGGTCATGACTTACGAGAGGACAGTATTACATGAAGTAAGAGATCTGGGGCTCTCCAGATGTCACTCATGATGTATAAAGGGCAGCATTGTCCTCTACACAATGCCGTACCTACAATGCACTTCTTTAAAGCACATGCGCAGATGTTTTGTACATGTGCCAGTCAAATATCTGTCTGTAACTTCTGGTTTTATTGTACAGAAACAATACAGGTAGGCCTATATTAATGAAAAATACATGTAGACATGTCTTAATGTTATCATGTGTAATAAAATATAGAAATATGAGACATTTTGAGTAAAAAAAGTGAAGTAATGACATTGAAATATTTTACTCTCCACAAATTGTGGAAATAGCTGACTATAGTGCTGAAAACAGACATATGTTGAGAAACTGAAAGTACAAGGAAAATATGAACAGTTCAAGAAGAAGCACAGACAAATCTCCCAAAAGAGCAAACAAAAGCAAAAAGCTCCTTATTCCACCATTTTCCTTGAGAAAGAAGAAACTTGATTTTAAAAACAAAATGCTGCCAACAAATCAGAGTAGCAATGCATGCATTGGTGAGTGGTGTGTGGTGTAATATGATGGTGAAGTGTATCCAGATGAAGTCAAGAAGATGTAGGTGATCGAGGAGATTTTCGTGTGTTCAAAACTGGAAATGCCCAAATCCTAAGGATAATAATTACACTCACATAACAAAACAAATTAGTTGTTTCATTGAAGGACCTGTGATAGCCAACAATCGTGGCCATTTCAAATTTCGAGACCACTTTTAAACAATGGCTTGAAGTTTCAGGGTATGTTTACATACATGTAAGTTACTTTAAATTAGCAATTTCATTTCTGTTCAATTACTTACTCAGCAAGAAAATTAACATTTAGGCCTAATGTTTAAAAGCAAAAATCTGGTGTTCCCGAGAATATAAAGTAAAGTTGATCCGTAAAATGCATTCAATCATATTTCCGGAAAATGTAAATCTGCAAAACTTTAAAAATACACATTTTTGCCTCGTTTCTATAATTTTTAAGAGACAAGGTGTGATTATTTTGGTCTAAACAAGTGAAATCAACTTTTTCAAGTTGTTGACAAAGAATGAACCCAATTTTGTCAAACAAGAACTTAGTTTGGGCTCCATATAGGCTTGGCTGAATTGACCGGACAAACTGTAATGCGACTGACCGTAATGTGACTAACCATGGTTTTGCCATGTACACTTAATACTTCAAGTTGCTGACCATTTATAAGTGTCCTGTTGGAGACTCCTGTATAGTAGTTGTGTGTTACACTTAGTAAAACTATTGCAATTTGTTTGGTTTGAGGAAACTTTTCAAAAGTTATACGTGTATTTTTTACCATGTCCTTTTTGTGTGTTGCGACTGACCGTTTTTTACAGCATTATAACATCCAGAGTACAAAGCCCACAACATTTCTAATACCATGACTTCAAAGCCTTGGGTGTCAAGTACAAATCAGTCTATAAACTTAGTGGAAAGAATAACTCACATAGAACTAATAGCACCAAGATCAAGAAATGACACAGAAAAGTGTAATGCGACTGACCATGGAAATGCCCATCAGTATCTTTTCTGAAGATTTCACCTCGTTGTAACCGTATTCTCGCTATTACCGTGCTCGTATAATCCCTATTTAAAGGCATTGAAACACGCACGGGGCAGTTCGGGACCGGCAAAAAACCTTATATTGACCGGAACCTCGTAATATGCGAGCTCGTTTTAACGGAAGTCGACTGTACATGTATGGTCTTCACAATCTCTGATCTCTGTGGCCATGATCTATGGTCTTCATGATCTATGGTCTTCATGATCTATGGTCTTCATGATCTATGGTCTTCATGATCTATGGTCTTCATGATCTCTGGTCTCAGCAGCCACAATCTGTGGTCTCTGTGGCTATGATCTAAATGTACAATGTATGGTATTCATGATTGTTGGTCTCAGAGGCATTGATCTATGGTCTTCATGGTCTCTGGTCTCTGTGGCCAGGATCTATGGTCTTCTTATGATCTCTGGTTCCTGTTTTCATGATCTATGGTTTTTATAATCTATGGTCTTCATGATATCATGTTTCTGCACCTATTGTGCTACTGTTGCGCCTTGTAATATCTTTTTTTCTGGGGGGTTATTGTGTAACACACGATTCCAGACCTCTGTCAAGATTGTTATATGTGGCATTAAAAAAATGGACAGGCAGCTACATTGTCTCAATGGGAGGCAAGTCCAAGCATTCTGAGATTCCAGCCTACCATGGCAGATCATTAATCGTGGCTTACGGCTGAGGTTCTCCGATTCATGGTGAGTGGCCACTTAATTTTCAACGAAATAAATCCAGTCTATTTGAACCTTGAAACGATTACTCTCCAGAAGCTAAAAAAATAGAAATACAAACCAGAATACGACCCAAAGTGGTTAAAAGTCTTTCATGTGAGCATGTGTAGCGAACTGTCTTTGGAACATTTTGGGCATTTGGAAAGTAAAAGATTCAACAACAAAAAATCTATACAGTCGACTCCCATTATAACGAGCTCGCATATTACAAGGTTCCGGTCAATACAACGTTTTTTGCCGGTCCCGAACTGCCCCATGCGTGTTTCAACGCATTTAAATAGAGATTATACGAACACGGTAGTAGCGAGAACACGGTTACAACAAGGTAATTTTGTCGGCCCGTTACGAGCAAAACATTGTTTTCAACCCTTCTGTAACAAGAATAATAAAAAACAACAACAAAGGAAATACCTTCAACAGCCTGAAGATCATTATTTATGGCTTGTAAGACAATCAATAGAGGTGCTTACTGGACGCTATCGCTAGCAATACTAATCCAAAACTGGGGTCGGGAGTCAGCGAGCAGGTTGTTAATTCCAAACTCCGGACAGCGGTGGGATTAGGAGGCTCGCATGGTTCAAACAACAGAGCAGATTCCATACTAAGTCAGCATTCATTAATTCTTGTGAAATCTTTAGAAAAGATACTATTCCATTGAGTTTACAAGTGCTTGATGTGCATTGGTGTGCATTTTCAGCAGAAAAAAAACCCCACCGCAACTGAAAAGCTAAAATATTTGCGCGATCAATATTTAATGCGACAGCAAGATTTCCCTGGGATCACGTGTTGAACCATCTTGCATTACACTGGTGGTTACCAATGAGAATCAAGATTCAAAGGAAAAATTAACAGAGATTTTCGTAAAATATCTTACGTAATGCACACGAATGTCTGCTGCAACTTGCCGTTGAAATTTTCTCATTTCCTCAAGCTTAATTCATGCCATGTGCGAAAAACAAACATGGACTTATTCTGACATTTTCGAAGCTCTCCGGCCGCAAGTTGATTGATAGGTCACGCACGAGTTTGAATGGGAGCTTTGCGCACAACTCTGCAGACTTGAATTGGGGTTGTGCTGCATTTATTACGATATCTTCAAAACTGAAACTCTGATTTCTCTGTATAAATGAGAGTCGACTGTATATTGAAAATTGCATGAAAATGCAGAGACACCACTCAGATCCAAGTCTGATTCCCTTCTCACTCGGCAACTAAGAGGGTTTGTTACTTGTATACATGTTTAAATGTACATTATTTGATCATGGATATGACTAGACCTACATGTACTGCCAAGTGACAATGAAAAAGCCTGGCTGCCTTGATGAACACTGCAAAGCTGGTTGGTTCGAATGTGACGTAACCAGCTTGTGCAATAGCTACAGTACATGTGCCGTAATGAAAGATGGGCATGATGGACATTGTCAATGCCTTTTGGAACAAGTTGTTGCATTTTCAAAATGGCATATAGACACATTACACATGTTGTTGCTTAAACACTTCACAGCAGTAGTTAAAAAAAATTATGTGCCTCTGCGCGGTATTATTGTTTTTCATTATAAATTAATACTTTGCTTTTGAGAATATCTTTGTCACAAAGTAATAGTCTGCCTTGTTAGGCCAAATAAAAAAAAATACCAGTTGATCCTGATTTTCCCAAAAAGAGGAGGATGAGGGCCTTTTTATATTCTATTTTTAATTTTTTTTCCAAGATGGCCGCAAAGTATTTCAATTTTAAACAGGCCACCAAAGTAGCATGCGTTTTTTGTCCCCTACTGACCGTGCATACCAAGGCTTAAGAATTTTGCTTTTGGTGCGAATTAACACACACACAAAGACCATCTCGCAGCTCACCCAGGGCCAGGCCTGTGAGTGGACCCTTAAAAAAAGAGCTGAAACACTGCATGATGTAAGAATGATCGTGGAACGTCAAGTGAGCGCGCGTCACGCATTTCACTGGTCGAATTGGGGCACCCCATTGATTCAGTAACTAGGCTTACTTCACATTATTGTATGTTGCCAAGCATAGCTACATGTACATCAGGCAAAGAAAGAAAAAATAATGTTTTTTTATGAAAAAAAATAAATAAATAAAAAATAATTTTAAAAAAAGTGCGGCCTCAAAAAAGGATGGGGGCGGGGACGATCAACTGGTATTTTTTTTATTTGGCCTTTACTAATTATTTACTTTTTTTCCAACCTTCCATTTTGTGTTTCCAACTTCTTGTGGTCAAGCCATTCCCTTCTCTACAGTGTCCATAATCCCTGCCTACCCCCTTCCCCTTCTGAATGCTTCTTGCTTTTCTCTCTCCACTCTCTCTATTCATGTATTTCCACTTGACTGCTCTTGTCACCCTTGTGTGCATGTATGCGTGTTGTCTTGTCATTTAGCCTTCGAGAAAGACTCTGCTAGGGTCGAAACGTCAGGCCACTAACTAATTTTTTACAAAGTAAAGACGTTAAACGCGCTCATAAAATGCACAATGTTTTTTTGTTCTCTTTTGATAAAATATGGATGGCAGCCTATTGATCTCTCATAATCCTTGTTTGTACAACAAAAGGACAAAGATTTGGAATCTGGGTATACACAATAACCCCCGGAAAAGGGGAGATTTTAAGGAGGAAATAAAGCGTCTCACAGTGAGCGCATGCCTTAGCACGCTACATAAAGGAATGTTCGGGTGTACATATGTACAAAACTGTCAACCAGCTTTCACCTCATAGCAAAAAAATATTAAAGTGTTCATGAACAAAAAAAGGATTAATCATCCATATTCTTGTTTAGAAATTTGTGCATACATATCAATGTCTTCCAGCAATAACTGGTTAAAACCTTCATTTACTTGTATTACTGAAGTTTCAAGAGGCTTTTTCTGCCCAAACTCCAAACTCAAGCAGCTGCTTTAGTATGCAAAACGATATGAACACAAACCCAACTATGTCATTAGACAAGCAGTACTAGGATGATTAATAACCACACAACACATACAAAGCTGCAGTGTGGTTGGTTTCAATTAATTTCCAAGGCCAAACCTATGCTTTGAAACAATGAGTGAAACGACTTACATGTATTTAAAGGACAGGTGGAGTAGAGAAAACTTGTGAAGAAGCTAAATTGACATGGTTTTTGCTAGATTTTGCAGGATGTTAGAAACATCAAGACAAAAGATTAAGTACCTATTTTGCGTACATGAGCATACCAGGGTTCTCCCCACATACAAGCTAGCGTATCGGCCCAATACGCATTTGAATTTTGTTCCACCTGTGACATTACATCATGAGCAAGGCCTGTTTTTGAGGTCGTTCCATGCGAGTAATTGGTAACTTTAAAACCCTCCGAGCAGCCACGGGAACAAACTCACATGCTGGATCCACGCAGCGCGCACGAGAGGCAGATTGTATTACGGGTAAATAACTGTGTTTTGGGGGCACAATTCTTGTTCTAATGGTCTGAACAGATGAATAGATGTTCCCTGGACCCACACACTAAAGATTCTCTGAAATTTACGCAATGGTTCACTACTAATTTTCAAAACAGTACAATAAGTTTTTGTGCACAAAAATAGGGGGGCAATAGATTTTTGTGTTTACGTTATAACAGGGCTAGAATTTGGTGGGAAAATCCACAAGACCGCAGGGCTTGTTGCTCAGAATTTTTACTGGACCGGAACATTTTTTACAAGACCGAAGTCATCTGACTCTGAGAAGAAAAAAAATCTAAACACAATAAAAACGGACCAAAAGTTACATGTGTAACATGTTTTTTCATACTTCTGCGCCTGTGCAAGTTTTTCACTTGCAGATCGCTTAGGAGGCAGTTGGCCCTTGAAACCCCATCGAGAAATGACCACATACCTTCTTTTTTACATGACTTTTGCTGCCACAGAAAAAAAATGAAATAAGTTTTGACAGGTCAATGTCAACAACGTTGTCAAAATTTAACATACGAAGCAAGACGTGTGGAAACAAGACCTTACTTTTAATCCATGCAACACAGGGATGTGTGGTGTTGAAGCATACAACCTAGACGTCATTAATACGATTTCAACACTTTATAATTCGTTGGTAAGGTGTTAGACTTGAAAGTGATTACATCCAATTTGTTGCACCACCACAGCGTGACATGTACATGGTCAGTGGTAAACGAATGAAGCGCAGTACTGTAGTGTTCCGCCGGGCACCAATACAAGCATCACGCATGCACGGAATGGAGGGTGCCGTTCGCTCGTCCCCCTGGGCGTCTAAGCCTATGGTTTGAGCCCAATGCAGTGTGGTGGTGGGCACGAGCAAGTTAAACTGGATAGGGAACTTCAGCACGAATAATGGTCGGCCGGGTTGAATGTTCCGCGCTCGGAAATAATTTGACGACATGCAAGTAAAACAAAAACTTTTCAAACTGAGATTTAAATACATTTATTTAATGAAAGATATTACATTTCATATTAATAATAATATTATTATGTAAATATAAAAAAAACAAGACCGCCGGACTTGTTCGTATAAAGTTTACTGGACCGACGCTAAAATCACTGGCCTCTCAAAACTTTCAACGACCTGTCCGATGATGTGTCAATTGTAAAAATCCAACATGCGGTTCACGAGTTATGATTTTTTACAAATATTAAACTTTGATTTGTTGTAATTCAAAACCTGATGACGTCATCATGACATCATCAAGTTTGTGTTGTCTTGATATTGAGGTTCAAATGTCTGATGAGTTTCAATGTTAAATTCAATTTCAATCTTGAGTTATGCCGTAGACAAGCCCGAAAATGATGTTTTTCAAGAAAAAAACCAAAGGCAAACTTCGACCAAGGGTAACGACCCGGAAGTAAAGGTCATACGATTTTAAGGTTAACTTTTCAAATGTTGCCCATGTCTTGGTCTATCATATGCCCAAATATGAATATTGTAGCTATAATATTCAGAGACATACAGGCATTGGCATGACGTCACTTTTTGAACTTAAATTGCTTGTAATTTGACACCCGATGACGTCATCATGACGCAACAACTTCTGTATCATCTGCTAGTTGCAATCTACCTACATGTAAAGTTTCAAGTTGATATAGGCCTCGCAACTATGCGTTTTTTTGTGGACAAAGCCCACTGAGAAGAAGAAAAACTAAAAAATAAAAAAATAAATTAAAAAAACGAACAAAAACAATGAGTTGTTCGCGCTGCTGCACGAACACCTCAAAAAACATACTATGCACATTTACATGATTTACATGTACATTGTACAGTGGCTGAACAACCTGGGACACAATCTACAATTTACTCTTTATACCATTGGCCCACATACATGTACATGTACTTACCAAGTTTTTGTTTGAAAATCTTCTCAAATGTTATTTCATCTCTCTCTTCCAGATATTTGTACATTACACTTCGTATGCTGCAAATAAGGAGAAAAAATACAATCATTTAATAAAAAACTACATGTTTATGTACGACATGCTAGGATACTGCACAACTGTTTGAGTAAATCAAAAATGTTCAAGTACTTCACTGTATTATCCGTGGCAGTTTGAATACAAAAGATGAACTGTACAAATTTATCCAGCTTGTTTCCCTTTTTAACCTGGGGAAAAAAAGTACATTGCATGTATTGGTGTGTCCTTGTTGTTCTAGGAGTGGTTGGAAGTTGCAGTTGATCATGAATCATGTATTATATAACTAAGATCCAGATGATCAGGCTGAGAGCTGTAGGGAACATGGTTAGAAGAGGAGTCCAGATGATCAGGCTGAGAGCTGTAGGGAACATGGTTAGAAGAGGAAGGTGAAGGACAGGGGAGGATTAAAAGCATAAAAGGGAAATCTGGCGGCAGTGATATTGAAATCAAAAGAAGGGTCTGTATATAACTGTATTGATCAAGTACTGTTAACAACTCCATAATGGGATACATTGTACAGTCAAAGAAAAAGTTGCATCTGTAGTCTTTACTGTTAATAAAGAATAGCCCCCCCCCCTCCTCCCTCGATTGGAGACAGCCTTATCCTTGAATGAAAACCACTGCATAAGAAAAAACCTGTGAATATAAATGCATGAAATTCACTCATCACAAAAACCACCATAACCAGTGGAGCCGGAAGCGAGTTGATGGACTGCCCCATTGCTCTTATAGATGTACAGTACACGTTGTACATTTGTCCTTAACATCCATACATGGAGATATGTACATTGTACATTGCAAATTGTACAATGTACATGTACATACATGTACATGTATGTACATCACATGTACATGTATGTACATCACCCGCACATTAATTTATGGCTAAACACATTGCCACAGAGCACCAATGCTCTCACAAATGTGGATACACATGTTTACTTGATAATGTACGCTGGCATGCAGCTTAGTTTTTGTGCAGTTGGATGAATAGTCTGTTCACTGGAATACTGGTTAGAAACTACAATAAGCACCGTAGTAAACATTTTGATGGTGTGCTTCCAATTGCAAAGGACCTTTTAGTAGGACTTTCTTTGCAGTCTTATGGATACTAGCAGTGATAATTTTGACATAAATAGGACAAAACAAGTAGGAAAACAATTCTAAATTTAGAGCTAAAAAGTTTGAATCGTTTACCAATATGACCATGTAGAAAAAAACTCATGCCTTCCCTGGATTGCATTTTTTTAAATAATTAAACAAGTCAAAAATAAATCTGACAGTTTGGCAAAACATTTCCTTATGGACATGTTACATCATGTAAATCAGCTTTACATGTAACTGCGATATTAATGTATTAATGTACCTGAGTATCTTTTTAGTTGAAAAAAGAAAAACTAGGAATAGTATTTGTTGCAAAACAAACCCAGGGGTTTTGGGTATGGGGGGATAACAAAATGAACGATTGAGAAGTGTATGATGTCATGGTGACCTTGTGTACATGTAGATTGTTATCTAAATAATTCCCAAGATGGTGTATGAATTGTCCCGATTTAAAATGGCCAAGTTTAATTTTTGAAATGAACCTCTTGCTTGAGGGTGCTACATGTATACATGTCAATGATGACCTCGTCAAGCCTATTTTCAGAAAGCTCAGACTTCAGTGACAATTTTGTACATAGAACATGTAGAAACCATGAAAATTCTTGATTAACTTTTGTAGAAAATAATTTATTTGTTTTACTTCCCGTTTGGATCGGTCAGACGGAAGGGTAAAATTTGGGATATTGTGTGCGCATGAAATTTGACACTTGAAATGAGCTACAATGTCGCAAAGACTTTGAGTCTATGTCACATTGTTCAAAAGATACTATTTTTCAAACATTAGGCCCCTATCCTTTGATTTTATGTAAGTTGATACCTTACAAATTAATACAAAATAATGGGAGCTGTCATGCATTTATTCAGATCCCTTTAACTTTGTGATGTGTCAACTTAGGCATTGCTACAATGTACGTATTGCGATCTGGCAATGCCCAAGTCTACCTGTAACCGAGAATACACCACAAAACCTTGAATATTGTCAAGAAAGACCTGTGCCAAACACTTAATCTAACTAAATGTACTGTTTTATAAGAATTAGTGAAGGAAAGGCCTATTTCCATGTTTATGTTTTCATTTGACCTTTCAACTGGATTGGAAATTTGTGAATTCTGTGCGTGATTCCGAAGGCATTTAAATGTACACAAACAAAGTCACATTCTGACATCCCGCAAATCAGCAATTACTTACATACATGAGTGTAGACAAACACTCAAACACATGCAAGCAAGATGAAGCCAGTCATTACAATAAGCCACTGGCTTGAATGATGTCTGTTACAATGCCTTGCAAGTGAATGCTCAATTTAGGATTTCTCAGACCAAATCTGGTGTTGCTACAACAATGTACATTTGTACATTAGTCACATGTATGCAAATGATGGCACACAATTCTATGCTAATCTAGAACTTGCTACACAAAAGTTTCCCCCAAACAATGTGATGCACATGTAAATGTACGTGTACATACTGCCTACATGTACATGTTTATGTGCGTTAAGTTGGGGGAAACTACATGTAGCTAATGGCAAATTAGGCTCAGTGTTACTGTGATTGCCATTGTTTTTATGGACACACTAAAATGTCAGCGCTGTTTTATGCGCTAACATTTGAACAATCTTTGGTCTGATAAAAAATACATTTTATTGATAAGCGCACTATGAAAATTTATACAATTGAACTCAGAAACTACAAGCATTGTAAATTGGATTTGATAAAACTGTAAAAAAACAAAAACAATGATCAGACATGTATTTTGTACAGTCCTAATTGGGCTGAATGCATTGTAAAAATTACCCCTAAATTGTTGAAATCTCTGCAATCCAAGACATTCTCATTGTATTTAGATCACCTTCAGGTGTAAAATGTATAATACATACGTACATGTAAATTTACTGCAAAACATAGCCTGGTAATCTGACAAGTTGTTACAGTACGTTTAATGGTCATTAATAAACACCTTGGAGAGTTTATGCACTCTGATTGGTCGAAGACTGGTCACGTGAGGGTGTATTAACATGTGGTATATGAAGACCGGCTCAGTGAACTAGCGAATAAATGGCCCCTTAACAAGCACATTGTTGTGTAAAATCCTATGCACTATGTGCTTGTTGCGCGCAACTACCGGTATCAAATCAACTCATTTCTTTGTGCGTATTTATTTATTTATTTTTTTTGAGCAGGACAGATGGTGCCGCGTGCGGAAACATACCACGCGTAGGCGTGAATGCGCAGACAATGTATCAATTTAGGGTAGCTGGTAGCGCATGAAACCAATATAATGCAAAGTCATAGTCTGGTTTTTGGAAAAATCTATAAACAGTTAGCTATGTGTAAGAGATTAGGTACATGTGTACCACACAAAAGTTGAACAGCCAAAGGATTGGCCCTTGAACATGAGTAGAACATTTCTAAAAATAAAGGCGAAAGAAAAATCACAAATTCTGACGAATTTTTTACAGTTTTTTCGTTATAAGGCATTTATTAATGGGAATAACAGTGCGATGAGCCGGTCTTCACTGCGTGGTAATGACCTTGGTTGGTGGCTGGCCGCTGTTAATCGGCCAACCACCAGCCCAGTCATTACCATGCAGTGAAGACCGGCTCATTGCACTGTTATTCCCTAATTACAAACTAATACACTTTTAGATGACTCTCAACTTTGGGTACTGGTAAGGAAAGCTACAATGTACAAGTTGTCCTGAAAAGCTGTTCTCATTTTGATCACAAGCAAGGGTCCCTTTTCCATGATGGCTGCTTTTCTGTTTGGAAATAAGCACCTGGCTGGGGTGTCTTATTGTTGATGGGAATGTGTCATGACTGTACATTTGTAGCTCAAGGAGCCTTTAGACAACCTCAATTACAATAACTCAGTTACATCGTACACAAAGCTGTACATACATGTATGTACATGAAGTATACTGTAAATGACACAAATTTTGCAAATCTTTTCAACAAAAAGAAAGTTTGTTATAAACGTGGGTTGTTTCTTTTCTATCATACAAAATCATACATTTAGCCTAAAAACTTACATAACAGATCAATCCTACAGTCTAGTGTCTCGTCAGTGGAGTACATGTACATTGTAAAATAAGACTCTAAGGGTTTAGCATGTTATATCATTGCTCAAGGAGTAAGACCACTTTCAAGTGTGATTTGGTTTTTTTCCACAGTAATGAGGTTGTAACAATTTGACAATGAAAAAGATGTCTGCCTACATGTAAATTTTCTCATTAAGTACATTATGTATATCAAGTCATTGCTGGTTGACAGACTGTAAACAGTTTTTATGAACCGAATATATTTTCAATTTTTACAAGGTTTAATATGTTTCTCAGAATGATGTCATTCTACGCTAACATGACACAAAGACAGGCCATGTTTGTCTCAAGGATTAAACAAGGTTGTTCTGATGAACGCATTTTTTGAAGGCGTTGTTCAAATTTACAATGTGCATGACGTCATCAACAATTATGCACAATTTTGTTATGACCTGAGCTTTTATTCATTGTCAAAAAAATGAACTGCATGTGATATTATGTACATGTATGATGAAGTCATCAAAAATGTCCATGTCTAGAATTTCAAACAAGTGCATCTCTGAAAAAAATCCCTTTTTATGAAAAACTCACTCATTAATATCACCTTTTAATTAAGTCAAACCACACAACTGAAGAATCCAAGGTGCATTAAACTGGGAAAAAAAACCAACAAAGCTTCCAGGTGGACTATGTAATTTTTTGATTGTGAATCATACCAATCTAACCTTCACCAGAGGTCATGGCGCGCTTTTAATATACATGTACGGTGGAGTGCCTTTGAACAGGAAATGATATGTGCAGGTGAAAAGGGAAATAAAATGAGACGTACCGAATTAATCTAGGTCGATTAACATAGTACAAATGAATTAGATTATCTCTCACATGAGTGAAGCATTGTTAATGTACACAAATACGGGGAAAGAAGAGGTTGTTATTTTAATTTATTTTAAAGGCACTGGACACTATTGGTAATTACTCAAAATTATTGTTAGCATAAAAACTTACTTGGTAACGAGCAATGGAGAGCTGTTGGTAATATATAAAACATTGTGAGAAACAGCTCTGAAGTAACATAGTTTTTGAGAAAGAAGTAATTTCTCAGTAAAATATTTGAATTGATTTCGAGACCTCATGCGTGAGGTCTCAAAATCGAAATAAAGTATAGATCTGAAAGCACACAACTTCGTGTGACAAGGGTGTTTTTTCTTCCATTATTATCTTGCAACTTCGACGACAAATTGAGTTCAAATTTTTCACAGGTTTGTTATTTTGTGCATACAAATGTTGAGATACAACCAAGTGAGAAGACTGGTCTTTGACAATTACCAAAGGTGTCCAGTGTCTTTAATAATAAGTTTAATAACTGTTTGTGTTTGATTCACATTGAAGTTGATGAGGAACTCAAAACCCTGGTAGTATATACTTTTTCTATCAGCAGATTTTCATTAAAAATCACTGTGCAGACACCTATGCACATCAATGATGTTACATCTTCTGGTGCTGAACATGCACATGTTGCTCAAATCTAAGAAAATGTCTGTGGGATGCTGCCAGTTGACCTGATAACTCGCCCCGGAATGTTTTTTTATTTTTGTGGTAGGCTGTCACGATTGTTTTTCATTATTTTTGACATGGGAGTAGATTGAGAACAGAGAGCATCTAATTTCCACTTGTTTCCTCCCCCCCCCCCCAAGGGCCCTAAAGCGGGTTGTGGACCCCACACCATAAAGGCTTCACGTTTGCTCGTTCTTGCAATTACATCCTGGCTGGGATGCTGTTTCTATATAAACAGCTAGCTGGGTTCCCCTTATAGGGCCTATAACTAGCCAACCAGTTTCCTCCCTAAAAAAAAGGCAAATAAAGCAAATGTTCAACTGGGTAAAAATAATGCGTAAAACGCCTCTGAAGTGTCCTAGATTGCACCAGAGAGCACATGTTTAATGTGAAAACAATTCCCAGAGCCCAATGTTGGTCAACAATTGAAAAAAAAGGTGTGCCCCCGCTTAAAATTTACCAATTTACCCATACTCCCAATCTTGCCCATTAATTTAATATTTTAGTGAATTTATGTCTGTAAATGAGAAACTACATGTATATTCAAATTCCACAAACGGTCCCAGCTCATTATGCAAAGAGAGGTCACACACATCTGGGCCATAGTCGAGCATACATGTATGCACATGTGTACTGCGGACTTACTGCTTTTAATGCGGCTGATATGTACAGCGGTGTGACCATTACATTAATGTCTGAATCTTATTTTAATGATTTTTAGGTGCTGTGCACGGCATAAACTCTGTATGGCCAACAAGTACATGTACCAAATCTGAAAATTATTCTAATTTAATGTACATTTCCACATGTAATATTAATATGTGTCATGCGATGCTCTTGTAAAGCATTATGAGAATACAATATGTCTGGCCAGCCATCTGGACTTTTTGTATTCTGTCTGTTATCACTGTGAAAGACACATCATATGCAAATTAAACATGTAAAGTACATGTACATGATATTGATTTTACCACATGTACATGTATTGCTATTTTATTTTATTTTGTTGTGAGCTGTCAAGATGTCCGTTTGACAGGGAAGGATTTTGAACAGCTTTGGACAGACATGGGCCACTTCCGCAGACAGCTGCCAGCAAAATGCCAGTGATAAAATATGTACATTAACTTTTATTGATATAAATCGGTTTACAACATTTTTTTAGCCACTTATCACCGGGGTTTGCAAATTTTTCCCCATGCTCACCCACAGGATTAGTTTTTGGAATTTCCGGAATAATTTTGTTTTTGATAATTCATTGTCACAATGAAACCATGACTAAACCAAGTGGACAAAAAGATTATTTTGCTCTTTCAAGAATATTGTGTTCACCGTGAACTGGCCCAACCCTTGGCCGAGAACCACAAACGACAATCAGCCACAAAGTGGCATGCTAGAATCTCGGACTCACCTCCAATGCTGATTAAACAATGGTGGCAGACTATGAATTTCTCATATCCTTGTTTGTCTAGAATTTGGGATTTTAAAACAATAATCCGAGAGAAAAAGGGAGATTTTGAGCATAAGTTCCAGTAGTCTTTGTCCCTATTTGTACAGGGCAAACGAACACCGTGAATGCATGCACTGTGCAAGCTAAATAATGGAATATGTGTGAAACATCACCCGCAGTTGACCACGTACCCCAAAACAGTTCCAGCATACAATGTATACCACTGTAATTTTCGGGCCATAAGCTGGGGCTTATGAATTGATTTTCAGGCCTTCAATGTGCTCTGCAGCTACATGTATATTCCGGTTGGCTAAAACAACGACATGTAAAGTAAGCTTTAGTAATTTTGACTTTTAAAGTTAAAAAGGACTTCAATATTTACAAAATTGAAAATAATCAGGGAAAAAAACATTGCAAATTCTCATTCCATTTTTGTACTTGCCTGTGCAACACGTCAATTTGTATAGTGCTATAAAAACCCTACAACAACAACGTACAACAAAAATAGCATCCTCAACTCAACAGCCTGGTTCCTTACTCTTTACTCTGGTGTATTTAGAGTGTGTGTGGCAGGGATAGCAGGGGAATCGCGATAGTCGAGTGATAAGGAACAACAACGGTATTTCACATTTACACATTTAAGGGTACATGTACATGTAGAATAAATTGGTCTGTGTCCAGTCTTGTCATGTTTGGAACTTTAACTAGTCATCCCCGCAAGACGTGTTATACAGGCAAAACTTTAACAAGCACGCAAATGGAAGTCAGATTTAATGTACCAACAGACGTGTGTGGATTCTTATATCACCAATTCAAGACATTTGTCCTTTTGTTGACTAAACAATAATTATGAGATATTGATAGACTACCACCATTGTATTTGGCATGGGTGGTACATGAAAAAAATTCACACTTTATAAAAAGATAATAAGAAATCCAGTGCATTTTATAAAGAGCATTTTTTTTGTTTTTACGATTTTCTCAAAAACTAAATTATTCTGGAAATTCTGAAAACTAATCCAGCTGATGAATCTTGGTGTCGAACATACTTTGATATAGGTATGACTAAGGTTAATCTAGACTGAAGTTTTCACATTACAAAACTTGAATACGGTGTACAATGAGCACTCCAACTATGTCCCAACTAAACCTGCTCAGTAGGGGAGGATGGGCGATGGGATAAGAGCTCTCCATCCATGTAGAGAATTCTAACACTTATGTTGAAGGTGACAGTGTTTAATGCTTGTACGTTACGCATTGACCCATGTTTTTTTGTACAATGTACACAGCAGCTATTACTGCTTGAAATATTTCAAAACAAACCATTTACAACATATATTATGTACAATGCACACTGGTACTGTGGTTTCATTTAAAGAGCTGCATTGTCAGTTGAAGGAAAACCTGATTGTGATTTAAGATTATTATTCAGCTAATCTCTTTCAGGAAGTAATCATTATATTCTAAAACTCATCTGTAGAAAAGTGACTTACATGTAAGTACATTTACGTATCACATGTACATGTACGTGTACATTTGTACATGTACCTCATCTCATTTTCAATAAACAACCCGTTCCACCAACCTACATGTACATGTATATGTACACATGTACAAAAAATGTACCAGTGAAAATTTCTTTAATTTTCAAAACTGATACATGTACATGTACAATGTAGGCCTACATGATTTTTCCATAACAATTAAAGTAAGATATTGGATTAGTGTAAAAACAAAACGATTGGGGGTCAATTACAGACCCATGTGGCAGACCAAAGTTTAAAGTTTGTGGGTAAGACAGAACACCGGCAACTTTGACTCTATTTAGAGCAATTACAGAGGTACATGTACGACTCAAACCATGTACTTAATGTACATATATGTGTATTAGACAAGCTGTTTTAAAAGAGAACAGCTGCATGTCAAGAGCAGACATGATATTGCTCTTGACCCTCAGCAGAGCTGACTACTGTGGCCCATCATGGTAGGCGGACTGATACACTTCATAGATTATTACTATGCAACAATGTAGTACAAAACGCTGCCTCAATCACAAAGACAAAAAAGCTGTATAGGCCTACAGTATTACATATGTATAAAATGGTCTCAAGTTTTTTTTAGGGCTGTTACAGTTGAAGTTAGGTTCCTTCAAAATGGGAGTGACAACGGCTTCCTTCAGGGAAGAAGGAAATGATCCAGAAGTAAGGGAGGTGTTAACAATTGACTTGATTGATGAAAGAGCAGGCAGTAGAATGGCTAAGTTCCTTTTAAAGAAGCCATATGGTTATTGGGCCCAGACAGCACAGTTTAGTGGGGGACTTCCCAACCAACAAGCTTAACAAGGTCATCTGCATACATTGTACATGTCCACTTTTGTGCCAAGATCTTTCAAAATTGCACCAGTTACGTCTAGCCAGGTGAATCTCAGCATTATACAAAGGTGGAGTTGATTTGAAGACATGAGTACATGTACATACATGTACATGTACATAATATGGTTAGGACAATGGAGATCAAGAACAGTTGTTATTGTCGTTTCATGTCGTGTGAAACCTGACATCCAGGAGAATCATCAAAAGGGAAAGATTCAAAGGCATTGGCCATGACATTCCCTAAGAGCAGTCTCATCAAGATCCTGTAGTTCCTTGAATTGGAGGTGAGCTTTGGGTGACATACATTGTACTGTACATGTAGTTAAGCACTGTTAACAAGTGAATTTGAGAAAGTGGTGATCAGAGTAAAAAATGTCAAACACAGTGCCAACCAATCACTAGGGAGTCTTCTGGTCAAGAAATCACAAGGTCCAAATGTGACCAATTTGTGTGTTGGCTCACTGATGTTTTGTATAGACCAGCATCTATCATGTCTGTCAACAATGTGAGAAAGTGGGCAACCTCTGGTTTGCCTTGGTTATCAAGATGTCAAATAGTGACTGTCCACATCCACAAACTCACCCCCACTGGAAAACAACACATTGTGTTTGACATGGACAAAGGCCCCACAAGTTACTCTTTTTATACACTTAAAGGGGCTGTGTCGTCATTATCAAAGCAAGCATGTTGCCATACATACATGTACATGTAATTAAGAACTGTCACCCAGTTACTGCACGTGTGTGCTCCATATTATGATATGGGGGAAGGGCGTGCGCCTGCAGAAACTGGATGAGAGTTCAAAATTCCGTACAGCCACAGGCCCGCTTTGATCATGACAGCACAGCCTCTTTAATTCCATTGCGTTGTGTACACTCGGCCAACTTGCAGCATAATATGTAGTGAATGTAATAGTGGTATGGAGCACATTGTAAGTGCAGTTGTTACCATTCATCAAGCATGACCAGTACAGTCGACTCCCGTTAATACGAGCTCGCATATTACAAGGTTCCGGTTAATACATGTACAAGGTTTTTTGCCGGTCCCGAACTGCCCGTACGTGTTTCAATGCATTTCAACGATTATACGAGCACAGTAGTAGCGAGAACACGGTTACAACAAGGTAATTTTGTCGGCCCGTTACGAGCAAAACATTGTTTTCAACCCTTTTGTAACGAGAATAATAAAAAGCCCAACAAAGGATATACCTTCAACAGCCTGAAAATCGTTAATTATGGTTTGTAAGACAATACGCGCTAGCAATGCTGATCCGAAACTGGAGTCATGAGTCAGCGAGCAGGTTGTCAATTCCAAAATCCGGACAATGGTGGGATTAGGAGGCTTGCACGGTTCAAACAACGGAGCAGATTCCATACTAAGTCAGCATTCATCAATTCATGTGAAATCTTCAGAAAAGATACTGATCCATTGAGTTTTACAAGTGCATGTTGTGCATTTCAGCAGAAAAAAAACCACCGCAACTGAAAAGCTAAAATATTTGCGCGATCAATATTAAATGCGACAGCGAGATTTCCCTGGTATCACGCGTCAGCAATGAACCATCTAACATTACACTAGCGGTTACCAATGAAAATCAAGATTTTATTTGTTGACTGCTGCGACTGAAGTTTTGTACCGAAACTTCGCTAGACAAGAACAGCCAGTTAAAATCTCAGACATTTTTTCAATCATGTAAAATGTAATTTGATTTTATAAATTGACTTTCAAACTAAAATAACTCAATTAAAACATTTTTATTAGCCCAATTTTGTGCATGTTTGTGCGGTACATGAAAACTAATAATCAGGGAAAAAACACAAAACGATTGCAAATTCTCATTTTAGTTCTGTTCTTGCCTGTGCAACATACATGTTTGTATTTGTACAGTGCTACTGTGCAACAACAATATGCATCTAAAACAAAAATTGTGTGCTTAACTCAGTGGCCTGGTTCCTTACTTATTTGAACCTTGCAAACTTGTTCTACAAAAAGGGCTCATGAACCAAAGAATGAGTGTAGTCTTAGTGTAAGACTTTCTTATATGTAAGGCCCCCCCCCAAAAAAAGGGTTCTGTTTCCGGTTCCCCGACCGACCCTAGTTTTTTAAGCTCGACCCTAAACGTTTTGTTCAGCCTTTTAAAAAAACAGGAGAAAATACGAAAAAAAAAAAAACACTATTTTACCTGGAAGAAAATGTCTGACTTTTACCAACTTGTTTTAGGCAACATTTGAAATAAAAACCAGAACATATCAAGAAGAATTTACAGATATCTCCGTGATTTGAGCCTACGACTCGACTACGAGCGAAAAATACCCACAATTCAATTCGCAGCGTGCACGTGTGTACACGGCGCTGTGTGAAGCGCATTCCACAGGTTTGCGCAAACTGCAGATTGCGCACATTTTTGCAAAACCGGCCGCTTGAACTGCCAATCTGAAGAGCGCAAACTGAAGACTGCGCACAATTTGCATGGTCAGGGAGATTAACTGCAAAATCTGCAGAGCAAAATCCCTGCGGGGAAGCGGGTGTCCCCGTACCCGCCACGCAGTTTACTCGCAGGTACCCGTTCCCTACTCGCGGGGATTTGGAACTACTTGTGGCCTGTACTGTAGTTGGAAATATTTTCCTTTATTAATTTATTTCTTCTAAATACAGGCCCCTAAGAAGCTCAAAAACATTGGTCAGACCCATTTGTGAAGCGGGGTGTGGGGTGAATGCAAGCGCGAAGCGCAAAGCGCGAGGCCATTACGGCCTGGGGTCCGAGGCCCGCTTAAGGGCCCCAGGAAATTTTTCATTCTAGATGCTCTGTGGTACAATATGACGTCATTCCCGGGCACAAAAAAACAAAAACCAAAAAACACAGGGAAAAAAACACTAAAATATTGGTACGCCCATGGCCGTACCGGCCGTACTGCTTCCTACGGCCCTGATTACAGTATTTAAATGGATTCAAAGTGCTTAAAGTTAGTCATTCTTTTTGCTGGAAATTTGGCCTGCTAAACCGCCGGTTGACACCAACAGGAACACACAATCTGACTCCCAAAATTGCACTAACCAAGACTGATTGCACTAGTTTTACTTGACTATGTAGACAATTGTGCATCTTGGGCAAGTCATTTGCTAAGTTCACCAACCCACAATTTTGACTAGCCCAGATATCTTTTCATGTTTTGTGCATAACCCATATTAACCAAATACAATTTATTAAGGTAAAAGGTTTAACAATGCATGTAAAAACACTCCAAGGGTGTTGTAGTACATGTAATCATACATAGCACTTGAGTAAAAGCAGCCGTTTCCAAATTACCTTAATGAACAAGGCAAAACAAAATAATAATAATAATAATTTATACAATAAGAAAATTACTACATGAGTTTAAAAAAAAATAACAATACAAAATTGGGACCTTCCTTTTCTTTAAAATGTTATTCCCAGATGCTATGCAAGGAAAATGATTGACATCCCTTTTGCCAAAGGAAGTGTGTACTGACAACTGGTAGAAAAGTCTTAACCATACGCGCGCATCAATACAAAACATTCATACTATGTTCCTTTGCTGCAGCAGTAAACATATTAGGTTCGAACAATTAATAAACCGTGATCGAAGTGAGGAATGAGAGAAGTCTACACAAATCCATTGATCATGCTGCACACAGAAACTGGGCGACAATTGTTAACGTGCCATTCTTTCACGAACGGTGTGTCGATCTGCGATATATGAATCATGATTTATACTAAGGTAAACTTACAATTTCTGATTTAAAAGACAAGAGATTATACCACCACACCCTACCCCAAAAGACAAGAGATTATACCACCACACCCTACCCCCCCCCAAAAAAAAAATTTTTTAATCAAATTCACACTGAACACAGAGACCACATATTTGTGAAAAATCCAGAAAAATCTGGAAGATTCTTTGCCTGGAAGTGGCGTTTACGAACTCATGGCAGTTTTTACTAGACATTGTACGCCAGGCTAGTTTTAAGGGTGAGCCCAATAATAACAAGAACATCTACACATGTAGGTACTCAGTACATGTAGCTGCCGTTGCTACAGGTAGTACATTGGTTGCCACGAGTATAGTACATTGTTAGAAGAGTGTTTAGGTCGCCGTGCTTTCTAGTAAAACTAAGACATATCATGTGACACACTCTAAACCAATCACCAGGAAGAATCTATGTATGTCATGGGGTGTTATAACATGCAATGTAATTTTAACCACTCTATTAAACACTTATATTGTTTATCAATTGAAGGGAAGTTTTGAGATAGGCCTACAGAATGTATTACATGTATATCACATTCACATTCATTAGTTAGACATGTATTGTAAAGGAAGTTTGTACTTTTTACAACCACCCCAACTCTTCAAAATCCTACTTGTAACAACCAGTTACTACAGTTTGATACCATTTCAGTATCAGTGCTCCAAAACTGCAGGGACAGGGGGGGAGGCTGTCAAATCTAAAGTAGACTTTAGAAGCTGCTGCTTCCCAGGTTGTATCGTAAACTTGGGTGTGATCCCTGGCTACATGTACACAGCAGTTAACAGCTGCATGGCTTCTGACTGGCACCCCCAGAACAAAGATATTGACAAAATAGGGAGACAGCCAACATAGGGCTAGATAGCTCAGTTGGTAGAGCGCCGGTACATTAATCCGGAGGTCGTTGGTTCAAACCCTGCTCTAGTCAATTTTTCTTTGTTCAACCCCAAACTAAAACTAGACTTCAATAACATTCAAGACAAACTACTACCAGCATTTATCAAGTAAACTACTGCAACTGACTGGACAGTATTCTGGTCATATTTTTGCAAAACTTTGTTGTGACCGTATGCGGTATAATTTGGATTTTATGTTCTCAAATGCGGGCCATTTCAAGAGCTTTAAAATGATGTGAATTTTATCTCTGTAGGTGCTTTACTTATTGGAGATATGAATGTCCAAACATATTAGGTCATGCTAATTAGTCAAAAGTTCGTTAACCCATATCTCAAAAAATAATCAACCGAACGACAACAAATTTTGGTTCTGGGGGTTTCTCATTGAGTCCAATCAGCACACCAAATTTCATTTTAATCCATGGCAGTCAGGTCCAAAAGCGTGTTGAATTGACACAGAATGACCCAAAAACAAATGGATATTTTACCGATAACGCTAAAATAAGGGTGCTTTATCACCAGTAAATCTTAGTGCCCTCTTAGACACATGGCTTCAAAACAATTGAGCTACACATCGCTTCATAAGCAACATTGTGAGATCAAGTCATGGCAATATTATAATTTTTATTATTAAAATTTGACTCCTAAAGTTAAAAGAATGTATTTCCCGTTACTTCTCTAATTTGTGTTTCCCATGAATTTTGTTTTTAGGGAAATAAAGTCTGAAATAGCGTTTCAGAATTTTGACAGTCGCCTGTAAAATATTCCCTGCAAAAATTCCTAAGACAGAAATAACTGTTGTGTCTGAGCTAACTAGAATGTCAGCAAAGGAAACAAAAAGTGATGCAAAATTCAACTGGTGTGAGCATGTCTACATTAGGTTCCTGTTGTTGACAGTGACAGTGACACCAACAGTAACAACACTGACACAGGACTTAAGTTATTTAAACAGGATCTACATATACATGTAGGTTTTTAGTATGTATTTTACTTCAAAGGGATTTAGTTGGTTTGACAAACCAAGGGCGTCCTCAGTTTCATCTTGCCTACAAAACCAATGACAACAACAACAATTAAGATCAAGAACTAAACAATAGGAGAAAAAATTGTAGTTCGCAATTTAAAGGGTCGAACAGCTGTGTGTGGGCGTGTGTGTGTGACTGTGTAATTAGTAATAATATTATAAGCTGATTGGGTACAATTTTGACAATAAATCATGCAAACAGCATGAATATATTTTTGGAAAAGGTTCATCAAAGATACATTTTGTTTACTACTAATCAAGCTGTATGAATCCAGCAATGCTCCATGTACATAACCAACATACCTGGGATCTGGCAGTACAATCTTCTTGCTAGCTCTGGCTGCAGGAGTAGATTTACTCTTCTCCATAGCCATGAGATAGCTCACATCAGCAAGTACAGCTTCAAGATCCGCCATCTTTACTCCCGTGTGTTCGCTGCCTAGTTTTTCAGACGGTGATTATAATGAGTAAATTGCTAGCTGCACCCTGTAGTAATGGCGGCTAACCAGCCTCTACCTATTTCCTACGTGAACATAGCAGCAGTTGTCGTGGAGTAGAAATAAATTCTCTAGCTATCCCGACAGTTTGGTGCGTAGGGCTGTTGCCTGTGCCAGCGATACAAAATAATCCACCGTCAAAGACTTGGCATCAAGGTTAGGCAACGAAATGCAAAACAAAATCCAACGCTCAAGTATTCAAGATGTCTTCTGTCGTCATGGAAGTAGTCTGATAAACCAATTTAGATCTAAATTAGGAGCATTTCGGACTTGCTTTATGGTTCCAATGTCGAACATTCACGGCCATACAGCAAGCACACACTAAAAACAGTAATCACTTGGTCGTCACATCTCACAACGTTGCAAACAAGCCCGGCGTATGTAGGTATACAGTACAGCTGCTCAGCTCGCTAGCAAGCTAGACGGACCTAACCGGAAAACATAGGACCTGCCTTTTTTCCCAACAAATGATTGGTGTGCATGTCGCTAAGACCACGGTCAATGACGTCATTCACTGCTTAGCATTTATTATGTTCATTAAATTATGATGGTCATTGTCAAGATGCGGGCTGCAATGCACCATGGAGGTTTACCTCCATGATTTGCACACAAGTAGGTACAAGGCGGCTGCGAGGTTTGCTCTTTCTGCAGCAGCTACTTATACCGAAATTATTCAAATTTTGTCATACTTCTATGTAAATTGTGTTTACCTAAACGTATGAGTGTATACTTACTGGGGGATGAGGTCACAAATTTGTTTAATGGACAGCATAAAATGGCATCGCCCATCTGAAATATCTTTCAATTATAGTATACAGGAATTACTTTTTTATCATGATGATACATACTGATGAATGGATGTAAGTTGTTCTAGACAATGAATGCGATGTAACATGTCATTCATAACAGTCAATATTGTGAATAACTTATTTTAAACAATATAATTGTTCTAGTTTGTGTTAAATCCATTTTTTTTAAACTAATATTATTTTTATTTATTAATTGGTTTTAAATGTTGGTCTGTCGTCTCCTTTGGAACACACGCAGACATTTGTGTGCTGCAATCAACCTACTCTCGACGTTTCGTCCAACATTATAAACGGGTATCTTGTAACTGCGACCACGTACCCACCACGAAAAATACAGCAGATTCCTCCATGCACCTACATAACAAAGGCATTTGCTTCGCCACGGGGGGCGAAGATCAGGATATGAATTTCAAGCGCCTTGGTCGGTGTGCAACACAATCAACTTTTTAAAATGCGCACAGCCACGCCGCTGGGATGGGGGGGGGGGATGAAGCTTCGATCGAAAGGATCTGTAGCGGTGTACGGTGGCTCATATTCACCAATTCCTATAGAGAAACCATGTTTTTTACGGCAATACGGCGACATAACGCCGTACTATTGCAAATATCGCTAGTGCGTTATATCGCCGTACTTTTGCGTTATATCGCCGTATTTATTGCGATATTTATCGCCTTATTTTATTGCGTTATATCGCCGTAATACTGCGTTATATCGCCGTATTTATTGCGATATATCGCCGCATTTAATTGCGTTTATCGCCGTACTATTGCGTTAAATCGCCCTGCCCCGGCCGGCCCCGGTCCCGGCCACGGCCGCTACCCCGCCCCCAGCCCCAGCCCCAGCCCCAGCCCTATAACCCTAGCCAATTCTTCTCAGCGCTAGAGAGGCGTTACGGCAAATCATGTTGGTGTGTCGACGCATGTTGAGAGTCTTGTCAAATGACACCCAAGTCACTCACTAAATGTTGGTGGCTTGACCTGGCCACTATCTGTGTTGCTGGGGTAGATTTCTTGACATGGTCTAAAATGGGAAGCTATGAAGGACTTCCATCTTGTTATTCAGGACCAGATGATTGCAGCCCATCCAGTTGCTAACTTCCTTCAGACAGATGTCGAGCCTTTCAAACACCTGATCCCTCTGAAGATTTCATGAAAACATAGAGCTATGTGTCGTCTGCATTTCGTGGAGAAAACCAGGTGCATGAACTATATCTTGAACTGGTGTTGTATAGCAGATAAAAAGTAGAGGGCCCACTACTGATCCTTGGGGCACTCCCAACAATAATGGAGATGAATCTGAAGAGGTGTCATGGATGAGGACTCTTTCAAGTTCTCTTCCTGAAGGATTGGAAGAAAACCAGTTCAAGGCCACGCCAGTCTCTTCGAATCTCTCGTTGAGCCTATAGAGAGTAGAATCAGGTGGTCGACAGTGTCAAAGGCGGCAGTCAGATCGGAGGATGAGGACCGCTTCATCTCGCTCGTCCAGGGACAGAAGAAGATCAATGTATACTCGCACCAGAGCAGTCTCTACACTGTGATGGCGTCGGTATGCTGACTGCATGCCTGGAGGGAAGAAGAGAGTTTGCTATAGTCAGAAAGTCAACAGTTGCATGCATACAACACGTTCTGTTACCTTTCCTAAGAATGGAAGGTTGGATAGTGGTGTAAAGTTCTTCAGCTCCTCTGGATCTAGACTTGCATTTTTTGTATAGTATTGGTATTACCATTGCTGATTTCAGTGAGGTGGGAAGCACAAAAATCTCCAGAGATTGGTTCGTTATGTCAGTGATGTCAGGTAGAATGGTGTCGAGGCATTTTTTGTGAAAACACAGGCAGGAACAGGGTCTAGTGCACAAGCTTTGATCTTCTTTGACTTGATGATAGTGCGTATATTGGCCTCTGATACTCGATTGAATTCCTGAAGGCAACGCAGATGACTAGCCTCTGTGGAACCAGCATGCGGAGGTGTCACCGATGTATCGGGTCTAACTCATAGGGAGTGGTCTTTGTAGCTGTGCTATCTTGTCTTGGAAAAAGGATGGGCAAACTTTTGAGAAAGTTCTGTCTTTGAACTGTGTGCCGGCAACACTTTGGTCGGTTCGTTCTACTGTCATCTTTTGAACAATGCAGGATAACATTTTTGTTGTTAGTGTTTGCTAACAAAATAATGGAATGTATCATTAATTTCGGTGAGTGTGGACTGTAATATCGATAACATAACATTATTATGAAATTCTATGACGTATACGAATACCTTCTTGAAAAAAGGTTGGTCTAATCCATTAGCTAGGCTTCTAAGTGACTTTACGGAAATTAGTAATGAGACCCAAGTTTGTCATTCATTTCGGTTCGCTGTGCACATCACATTGCGTGATCTGATTGGCTATCTCGCAAAGTAATTAATTTGTTTAATATTTTTTTTAATGAGATATCGCCTAACTCACAAGGCCGAGCGGCCACTTCAAGGTGAGGGCTACACTTAACTGATTTGGGCTGTTGACCAATATCAACTGACACCAGGGTCAGTTTGCCACCTAACTTGGGGCTGAAACAGGCCGGGTTATACCCCCCTTTACAGTCCGTAAGGACGTAGGCATGGGTATCATCCACTAGGAGCCTGGCTGGTAGAGCAGAATACACTACCTTCCCAACTTTTTACGAAGCAACTGTGGTTAAGTGCCTTGTTCAAGGGCAAAAGTGTCATGACCGGGATTCGAACCCACACTGTGCTGCTGACAACACCAGAGCTTGGGTCCGGTGAACCATGGAGGAATTGAACGAGACCACTCGGCCACGACACGCCAGTAATGGCGCCCTCTGTTGCCAAGTCACGTTTAGGAAATGAGACACTCAACTCAATTCGCTCGGCCCCAGCGGCCTATCCAGGACCGCTGGGATGGGCTAATCAGCTTGCACAGATTCTTGTTCAGGAAGTACGTCATGCGTGCAGTGCTTGCAGTGTGAGTGTGATGCATGATGGGACTGAGCATGGGACTGGTCAGGTTCCCAGTGCCTGGATCGTATAACCATAGGCCCCCTAGTAAAGTAAAAACGTAACAGCTATGTTCGTCCAAAGGACAAACACTTGTCTAGTTATTATCTCTGCTGGCACGTCCGGAGCATTGAAATTAGTTCTTGATAAACAAAGTACACATGATCTAATAAAGTTTGTCACAGGACGTGATCATTTTATTTGATCATTATTTTTACATCAGCCAAAACTTCAAGCACTCTAAAGAAAACCACCTCATGTCAGTAGAATAAACTCCAATCCTTCACCCCGTGTTCCCACCCGGATCCAGGCTTTCATAGTTTAAACACGGGCATTTGTTATTACTATAATTTTGTTGGTACTACTAGAAATTATACAGAGAGGCTATTCCTTTGGTATTTATTCCAAAAATTAATGACCATAAAACTTAGTTGGTAGGAAGCACTGCAGCTGTTAATAATGTATAACACTTTGAGAAACGATTCCCTTCTATAGGAATGTGGTTTTAGAGAATTAAAAAAAAAACGTGTCATGCATTATATTCTAATTACGGGTGATTCTTCCTGCGTGAATATAACGTTTTTTTAAATAAAATTTTAGCGGGGTTAGATTTTTTGTATGGCATCAATATTTATACAAGATTAAAACAATCGAACGGTTCAAAAAACCACTTGACTGCTTTTGTCACCCTTGTATGCGCTGCATGTATGTGTGTTGTCTTGTCATTTAGCCTTCGAGAAAGACTCTGCTAGGGTCAAAACGTCAGGCCACTAACTAATATTTTGCATCTTAAAAACACGTGTCACTCAATCCTATGGCTGCATCAGTGGCGTATCTGGACATTTTCACCGGAGTTGGGGGGGGGGGGGGTAGGCGGGGAAAAGACATAATGGAGGAGGGGGTGTAGAGGGGGCGGGTTCCGAGGCGTCAGAGCCATACTACGTCCGATTTTTTGCCGATTTGACCCATTATTTCGTTTTTCGAAAATGGCCTGTGCAATGGACCCTTCCCATGAAATATGCAAGTTACATTCACGATGATGCGTACAGACACTATAGTGGTTGGCAAACGCCGTAGAGTTGTGCACAAGGCAGACGCACAAACGCGTGTGCGTCACGCCACCATCAGTCCCATACAAAAAGGCATGATATGCACTCATTTTGCCAACCAGTAGGGAGAGTGCGCACGTGCGATGTTCAATTTACATATTTCATGGGAAGGGTCTATTAAAGGGACACACTGCCTTGGATTGGGCGATTTGGGCTATAAAATGCACTTGAACGCGTTTGTTATGAAATCCATATGGTTGGAAAGATGTTTTAAAGTAGAACATATAGGCCCTAATGATCCACTCATCAATTCGGACATGGCGGTAAAGTACGTCGCATCATGGAGATTGGCCAATTGTTTATTCGTTCAAACGAATTACTAATTCGTCCAAACGAATTACTAATTCGTTCAAACAAATTATTAATTCGAATTATTAAAACGAATTATTAATTATTAATTATTCGAATTATTAATTCGAATTATTAAAACGAATTAGTTCCCGCTGATAACTTCAGTGGCACGATTGGGCTTTCGTAGTTTTGCCTACCAGGGTTGGCAAAAGTATGGGCGGCCTTCAAAGCAAAAAGTACAATAATTTATCATTTTGTTAGAATTCTATTAAAATAGCCAAAATTACTGACCAATCAATGGTTGCCACCCAAGACAAATTGAAAGAACTTGATGTTCTTCAAAGCAAAGGGGTCAATGTTTTTTTAGGCAAAAGTTGTCGAGTTATCAATTGTTTACTATTAAAATCTGTCCATTAGACCCCTTGCATTAGTCGCCATCGTTTATGCATCGATGACAAATAAAGGAAACGTGCCCGCATGACTCTTAGCCAATGCTAACTCTTCATTGACCTCAGTGTGGGGACTGTTTTGGGTGTGTGACGTCATATTATGCAAGGGTCTATATAAAATGCTGTTCAATGTTTTGTAACAATAAAAGGTCTATAGGCCCTAGGCCCTAGGTATTGCGCGATTCGGACATTTTGGGGGACTACTAATTGGTTCCACGGTCTTGTTTTTTGCTTTAACGCGTGAAGGAAACAAACTCGCGCACTTAAATTGGTACCAATGTTCAAATACATTACCTGTTGTAAAAACCAGCTTATTTTTTTCTCATTTTTTCTCTCAAATATAGCAAAAGAATGCACAGCCACAGGCCCGATTTGATCATGACGACACAACCCTTTAGAGGTTTTATTTACTAAAGCTGCGGTTCAAATCCTGCACTTTTCGCTTATTCATCACTAGCCAGAATAGTGTTGTTCGTTTATGTCTGTATATTGGATATGGCCATCATGCCATGGTCAGTGTTCTTTACGGTGGAATGGATAGAATACACACGTATACACGATCACATGTACTTGTGCGATGTTTCTTTGTTAGTTTGTTTGCTTGTACTTTTAGGGCCGCGTATTTAAAAAATTTTCACTTGACCTTTATACTTTAAAGTATTGTTTTTGCGTGTGTTTTTTTTTTTAACAATGACCGAATAGGCTATATATGTTAGCAATGAGAAATAAGAAAAATATTCGGGGTACCATACGTATACATCTTTGTTAATTGTTTCAGTGGTTCAAAGTAAAAAAAAAAAACACCAAATGGTAACCATACTTAAAGGTCAACTATTTTTTTTGTAGAAAGGTAACGAGTACGTAATGAAAACATATAAATGAGTGGAACTCAAAACAATGTTATAATGACTTGTAAAAAAACAAACATTTTGATCAGTGTTGCGCTGGGCGAAAATGCCGAGTTTCACGAAAAGGCCCTAAAAGCACATAGGAATCAAAACAGCACTGTGACGTCATACTGTGGACGGTTCTGTTTACCTTGCACACAAAAGTGTATTATTTACATGCAAAAAACAACGAAAATTAAGCTGATCAAAAGTTTGGAAAGCAGCGGTTCGTGGAAATATTACAGAGTTGATGAACAAAAGGTTTTTCCGTCAAGCACTTAAGATGGGAGTGATTAAAAGCTCAGTGACCAAGGGAGGTCTCCAGAAAAGGGGGAGACAAAACTCGACATTTTCCTCAACCAAAATAGATTTTGTTTTCAACTCGAAATCATTTTGGTTACTCGTAATCGTTTCAAGAGCACGAAATCATTTTGCAACGCAATTATTTATTTCGAGCTCTCGCAATCATTTATTTTGAGCGTATAAAACAAACTATTTCGAGCGTTAAAAATGATTTTGAGTGAAATGATTTTGTAAGAATGAAATGATTCCGAACAAAATTATTTATGTTTATCTCCCCCACCCACAATATGTCCCTGTTAGTCAGCAGTTGCTCAGAGGTAACAACCCTCGATCTATGTCAAACTTGTGCTCCCTTAATACAAACCAACCGAGGACCATTGAATCTTGAAATCTTTTCGAGAGTTGTTAACAAACATCACCGGATTCCTCGGAAAATGAAAGAAACAAATAACCTCAGGACTCTTTTTGCTGTTTCTGGAATCCATCGACAGCACATTTCCTTGGCTTAATACAAACGTTATTGGAAAAAACCTTTAAGAAATAGGGACAGACCTAAACAAGAAAACGGTAAGTGCACTGAGAGACGAAGATAAACAATCTTTCACTGTCCGCAGTATGACGTCATGGTTCCGAACCTGCGAGGGCGCGAAAAACCCAATAGATCAAAAATTGAAAAAGGGCGCTATTTTTCTCGATCAAATTTCAGCAAAATTGCAGGGCAAAAAACTTCAAACTTATGACCAATTAATAACTAAACACATAATAAACAAATATAAAGGGTCAAAAATTGTTTGATTGATTTCGTTCAAGTTGATCTTTAACCATAGCCACCTGCCTATAGCTCACTCTAAAAACTTCCGATGCCGAGTCCCAGGGGCTTGACCCATACAGTGGTAAAAAAGAGGAATTTGAAATTGGATTCTGCGTCATGTTGACCCTTTCCTGGGTCACTTTGACACAGATTCCCGGGTCATACTGACCCAGAAATGGGTCAATCCCCACGGGACCCGGATCTAGAATAATCTGACCCGGAAGTTTGAAGGGTCTACTGTAAGGCCTATATACCTAGAACTCATTAGTTTGGTCCAAAGATATGTGCCTTTAATATACATGCCTTTTGTAGTGTTAGAGAATAAGTCCTTTATGCATTATAAAATAGTTTATCGTTTAATAAAGCATCCCACGACAGCTCATCATCACCGGTCTCTTTGAATGTCCGACAATATATATTATTTTCTGAATAAGAACAAATTTAATACGAAATGGCTGTTCTTTAATATTGATTAACAATGCCTAGTTGCTCGTAGTCATTGTTAAGTGACTGTAAACACTGGTGTCCGTATCGCTGGTAACTCCCACTTTACGATCCAGATGATCGTAATTATCATCATGTGTGGCTGCAGTTTTAGACAAAGCTTTAGGTGAAGAAGATGACACGACTCTGTCCTCCGTAGGCCTTTTCATGTATTTCTGTCCGCTGTTGTAAACCGGCTTGGTTTTCTCTGGTGAACTGTCAGGTGAAATGGCCGATCGAAACTTGTCCTTGTCTTCAACAATTAACGCAACACTTTCATAAGTTACAATACATGAAGACGGTTCGAGTTTAAAGTAATAGTTTGGGTCATCGGTTCGTAGATCATGTTCAGCTTGATTACGTTGGGGAGTTGGTTCCGTGTAGCGAGCTGTAGCGACAGTATTTCCTGATGGCGGTGGACGTGTATCTGGGACTGCGTACTGACCTCCTATGTGGCAGTAGTCGTGTTCACTTTTATGTCTTGCTGATGTAATAGTCGCCTGATTTGACTCTTCTGGTGCATTCTGAGACTCTTCTTCTTTTTGTCTCCTGCAATGATTGAAGTGAGAGATGGTCATTTGCGTTCAACCACTGGTGGCAAAACGAAAAGTATATAAAAGGTCTACAGGATGGTTACCCATCCTATTACTGACCACGGTCAATACCGACTTAATTGTTTTTATGCATGCCACCGACTGATCTTCCGTTGAGCTCAGGGTCTTGGGCTTGCAAAGACATCTCCATACCCAAATATTTTGTTAAGAAAAAAAAATGTCGGGAAACTGTGGGGAAACCTCACCAATCTACAAAGCAGTTTCTGAACTTAAGTTCCAGAGAGAAGAGGGCGATATTAAATAATAAGATAAACTTCTTAGTTTCCTTTTTTATCATAACATTTAAACCCAATATGAACATCAGCAAAATAGATGATGCTCTTGAACTTACCCTAAGTTGCGAGTCATACAAACGACTAGTTTTCCTGGTCGGCAGACACATAACACACCTAACAAAACACCGATGAGAAGACATATGCCACATGCTACTACCAACACTTTAACCGTCAAGTCAGAACCTGAAGAGGCTGATGAACCGTCACCTGACGTATCCTCAACTAAACCACCACAACTGAAATGAGAAACACCGTTGTTACTTGGCAACAATGTAAATTATCTTGCTTGAACTTCCATCTAAAAACCTATCGTTAAAACAATTTGTCAAAGAGCTGGGGAGGGGACAGTTCAGGATATTTTCAAATAGTGTCGGAATTTTTCTCTTTGAAAGTCGTTTACCCCTGCCTTCCTTGCGTTTAAGAGCCTTTTACACTCATTCAAGACAAAAGATCATAATTGAACTGGATCCAGGTCCCGAGGACAAAGGTTATTTCCGGATCAGCGGGTACCGTTTTGGAGGTCACATTACCCGGAGTCGGAGTTAAAACACGTCACTGACCCGGATTCGTGGTCAGTGTGACCGGAAACGGGTCATGCTGACCCAGGTACATATGGTCATTTTGGGGAGTGAACGGATCAAGTCGTGATTTTACAATATTGCAGGGATCAACCGAAGAACTACAATACCACAATACCCTTCCGACCAATGGGTTTTGTCAAAGATAGTGTTACTGCGTTATTCAGTCAGAGGATTGGATTTACACCAAGTAGACTCGCCTTGGTCACCCGACATAATGTTTTGCAACCTCACAAGTATTAATTTGTCTTAGTCTTTAATCAAACATGTGTCCAGTTTCATAGAGCTGCTGAAGCAGAAAATATTACTTCAAGACCAGCTTGAACGAAAACGGCAACAAGTGATCTTTGCTGAAATTCATTTTTGTCATCAATAAGAAAATTGAGTTCACATGAGATTAAACAGATTTTAATTGTTTAAAAAACAATAATTTTGAAAACCCTTCTTTGGTGCTTTTCAGAAAGATTCGCGAAAAGCCCTGCTATGTCATTACTGATGTTACGTCATTTGTGGGAGCTCCGTTTTGTATAGCCGCTTTGCTGCATGCATGAAGGTATAAAAAATTAACAACCCACAAATGACGTCAAAGTATTGTCATTTTGAAGCACGCCGTCAACGGCAGAAGTGTAGCTAAAGTTTTTCGAAACCTTGAGGTTGGGACCTAACTTTCTAATCGATATTACGAAAATTTCAGAAGTGTAAAAATATTAAAATAAAATTTTAATTATAAACAAACACACTATAAACAAGTTTAAAGGAACATTTCAGAATTGGTTTTTGCTAACAAAACAGTTGCTGGTAGTGTAAGCACTTTATGTACTCCACCATCATACATAAACTGACAAACCTGTAGAAGTTTGAGATCTATCGGCCATCTGGGTCACGAGAAAATAGTGAAAAACCGATTACACATTTGCATGAAATGAATAAAACGCTCACTGAGCGATAAACTCCAATCGGAAAATTAGTTTAGTGATATTTTAAACTTACTCTGATTGTTGTTGATCACATGTTTGACAGTTGACACCTGTCCAACCTTCTAAGCAATCACAGTGTGCTTTCGTTTCATCGTAGTACATACAAATGTCGTTACTGGTTGCACAGACCACTGCATCATCAAACTCACAAACCGTAACACCTTCCTTACAACCTATTTTGAACAACAAAATATGATTTAAAGGGTGTGCACAACATTGGTAAGATTGAAAGTATAAATGTTCACAGATTTGTACATAACCTATAGTATGAAGATGGTCATAGTGAAAAACTTCCCTTTAAATAGTTTTACTTGAATTGCTATAGTTTTTAGAAATGAGTAGAACAATTAGTTTTAATCCGAAACCCGATGTTTCAAAAAAGTGAAAACATACAATGGGAGTTTTCACTATTTTCTTGTGACTCCGATGACCGATTGAGCTTAAACTTTCACAAGTTTGTTATTTCATGTAAATGTTGGGTCACATGAAGTGCAGATACTGGTCTTTGACAGTTACCATTGTTTTACATGTGCTCTAAGACCACTCTTGATGTTAAATTACAGACCTCCAAGTATTAACCTTTGTCCTATTTTTAAGAGTACATTGTTCTGGTCTGATCACAAGCAGGGCACTCTGTCACCCGCCACATGTAGGATGTTTCGGTCTGATCACAGGCACTCGGTTACCCTCCACATGTAGGATGGTCTGGTCTGATCACAAGCAAGGCACTCTGTTACCCTCCACATATAGGATGGTCTGGTCTGATCACAAGCAGGGCACACTGTCACAGCCGCCAGATGTAGGATGGTCTGGTCTGATCACAAGCAGGGCACTCTGTTACCCTCCACATGTAGGATGGTCTGGTCTGATCACAAGCAGGGCACTCTGTCACCCTCCACATGCAGGATGGTCTGGTCTGATCACAAGCAAGGCACTCTGTCACCCTCCACATATAGGATGGTCTGGTCTGATCACAAGCAGGGCACTCTGTCACCCTCCACATGCAGGATGGTCCGGTCTGATCACAAGCAGGGCACTCACCCTCCACATGTAGGATGGTCTGGTCTGATCACAAGCAGGACACTCTGTCATCCTCACAATGTAGGATGGTCCTGGTCTGATCACAAGCAGGGCACTCTGTCACCCTCCACATGCAGGATGGTCCGGTCTGATCACAAGCAGGGCACTCACCCTCCACATGTAGGATGGTCTGGTCTGATCACAAGCAAGGCACTTTGTTACCCTCCACATGTAGGATGGTCTGGTCTGATCACAAGCAGGGCACTCTGTCACCCTCCACATATAGGATGGTCCGGTCTGATCACAAGCAGGGCACTCACCCTCCACATGTAGGATGGTCTGGTCTGATCACAAGCAGGGCACTCTGTCACCCTCCACATGCAGGATGGTCCGGTCTGATCACAAGCAGGGCACTCACCCTCCACATGTAGGATGGTCTGGTCTGATCACAAGCAGGGCACTCTGTCACCCTCCACATGCAGGATGGTCCGGTCTGATCACAAGCAGGGCACTCACCCTCCACATGTAGGATGGTCTGGTCTGATCACAAGCAGGGCATTCATCCTCCACATGTAGGATGGTCTGGTCTGATCACAAGCAGGGCACTCTGTCACCCTCCACATGCAGGATGGTCTGGTCTGATCAGAAGCAGGGCACTCTGTTACCCTCCACATTTAGGATGGTTTGGTCTGATCACAAGCAGGGCACTCTGTTACCCTCCACATGTAGGATGGTTTGGTCTGATCACAAGCAGGGCACTCTGTCACCCTCCACATGCAGGATGGTCTGGTCTGATCAGAAGCAGGGCACTCTGTCATCCTCGACATGTAGGATGGTCTGGTCTGATCACAAGCAGGGCACTCTGTCACCCTCCACATGTAGGATGGTTTGGTCTGATCACAAGAAGGGCACTCTGTCACCCTCCACATGTAGGATGGTCTGGTCCTGATCACAAGCAGGGCACTCTGTTACCCTCCACATGTAGGATGGTCCGGTCTGATCACAAGCAGGGCACTCTGTTACCCTCCACATATAGGATGGTCTGGTCTGATCACAAGCAGGGCACTCTGTCATCCTCGACATGTAGGATGGTCTGGTCTGATCACAAGCAGGCACTCTGTCACCCTCCACATGTAGGATGGTCTGGTCCTGATCACAAGCAGGGCACTCTGTTACCCTCCACATGTAGGATGGTCCGGTCTGATCACAAGCAGGGCACTCTGTCACCCTCCACATGCAGGATGGTCTGGTCTGATCAGAAGCAGGGCACTCACCCTCCACATGTAGGATGGTCTGGTCTGATCACAAGCAGGGCATTCATCCTCCACATGTAGGATGGTCTGGTCTGATCACAAGCAGGGCGCTCTGTCACCCTCCACATGCAGGATGGTCTGGTCTGATCAGAAGCAGGGCACTCTGTTACCCTCCACATTTAGGATGGTTTGGTCTGATCACAAGCAGGGCACTCTGTTACCCTCCACATGTAGGATGGTTTGGTCTGATCACAAGCAGGGCACTCTGTCACCCTCCACATGCAGGATGGTCTGGTCTGATCAGAAGCAGGGCACTCTGTCATCCTCGACATGTAGGATGGTCTGGTCTGATCACAAGCAGGGCACTCTGTCACCCTCCACATGTAGGATGGTTTGGTCTGATCACAAGAAGGGCACTCTGTCACCCTCCACATGTAGGATGGTCTGGTCCTGATCACAAGCAGGGCACTCTGTTACCCTCCACATGTAGGATGGTCCGGTCTGATCACAAGCAGGGCACTCTGTTACCCTCCACATATAGGATGGTCTGGTCTGATCACAAGCAGGGCACTCTGTCATCCTCGACATGTAGGATGGTCTGGTCTGATCACAAGCAGGGCACTCTGTCACCCTCCACATGTAGGATGGTCTGGTCCTGATCACAAGCAGGGCACTCTGTTACCCTCCACATGTAGGATGGTCCGGTCTGATCACAAGCAGGGCACTCTGTCACCCTCCACATGCAGGATGGTCTGGTCTGATCAGAAGCAGGGCACTCTGTCATCCTCGACATGTAGGATGGTTTGGTCTGATCACAAGCAGGGCACTCTGTTACCCTCCACATGTAGGATGGTCTGGTCTGATCACAAGCAGGGCACTCTGTCACCCGCCACATGTAGGATGGTCTGGTCTGATCACAAGCAAGGCACTCTGTTACCCTCCACATGTAGGATGGTTTGGTCTGATCACAAGCAGGGCACTCTGTCACCCTCCACATGCAGGATGGTCTGGTCTGATCAGAAGCAGGGCACTCTGTTACCCTCCACATATAGGATGGTCTGGTCTGATCACAAGCAGGGCACTCTGTCATCCTCGACATGTAGGATGGTCTGGTCTGATCACAAGCAGGGCACTCTGTTACCCTCCACTTATAGGATGGTCTGGTCTGATCACAAGCAGGGCACTCTGTCATCCTCGACATGTAGGATGGTCTGGTCTGATCACAAGCAGGGCACTCTGTCACCCTCCACATGTAGGATGGTCTGGTCCTGATCACAAGCAGGGCACTCTGTTACCCTCCACATGTAGGATGGTCCGGTCTGATCACAAGCAGGGCACTCTGTCACCCTCCACATGCAGGATGGTCTGGTCTGATCACAAGCAGGGCACTCTGTCATCCTCGACATGTAGGATGGTTTGGTCTGATCACAAGCAGGGCACTCTGTTACCCTCCACATGTAGGATGGTCTGGTCTGATCACAAGCAGTGCACTCTGTCACCCGCCACATGTAGGATGGTCTGGTCTGATCACAAGCAAGGCACTCTGTTACCCTCCACATGTAGGATGGTTTGGTCTGATCACAAGCAGGGCACTCTGTCACCCTCCACATGCAGGATGGTCTGGTCTGATCAGAAGCAGGGCACTCTGTCATCCTCGACATGTAGGATGGTCTGGTCTGATCACAAGCAGGGCACTCTGTCACCCTCCACATGTAGGATGGTTTGGTCTGATCACAAGAAGGGCACTCTGTCACCCTCCACATGTAGGGTGGTTTGGTATGATCACAAGCAGGGCACTCTGTCACCCTCCACATGTAGGATGGTCTGGTCCTGATCACAAGCAGGGCACTCTGTTACCCTCCACATGTAGGATGGTCCGGTCTGATCACAAGCAGGGCACTCTGTTACCCTCCACATATAGGATGGTCTGGTCTGATCACAAGCAGGGCACTCTGTCATCCTCGACATGTAGGATGGTCTGGTCTGATCACAAGCAGGGCTCTCTGTCACCCTCCACATGTAGGATGGTCTGGTCTGATCACAAGCAGGGCACTCTGTCACCCTCCACCTGAAGCCTACTATGGAGGTGATGGGCTGTTCTTCCATGGAGTGTGTGATTTCTGTTCAGGGTTAGCCATTGCTTGTGGTGGAGGTCAAATCCTGGTGGTTTCACTGTGGGGTCTGGTTGGTATTGCCATCTGCCAAGAGTCTGCACCATTCAGTCTTAGGGTCAAAGTGTTTGGACTGATGACACAAGGGCAGTTGTTCAAGTCAGTATGGAAATAGGAAAGTTGGGGTTAGCCTCGATGGTCAACATATCCTCTCCCTTCTGCGTATGGTGGGGAGGGTATTAGCTAGAGCACAGGGAGCCGCTACAAAGGTGTTGTTATAAAGCAGAGTTAAAGACAGTGTCAACTCGTTTACAGCTAGTAGCCCAAGCTGTTTGGTGGAATTAGCTGTTGCTAAATTATTGAGTTTTTATTTTGAACTTTAATTGCACCTTTGATTAAGTTGTTAAACCACAAAAATGACATTAAAACTGACAGAGATAATTAATGGGTAATTATGTGATTGTTGCTAATTAAGTTAAACCATTCCCTTTATCCAGTAATACCACACATATACGCACACACACTAATCAAATTCGGTTCAATTCTTCATGCGTGTCAAACGTATATTTATTTTATTTTCGGCGTTGAATTATGCAACGGTACTTTTGTTTGTTTATGTGTATTTTTTGTGCTTACAAACTTCCCGTCGGAATTACCGTTTTAATGATTAGCTGTTGTTCTATTTTAACTCGTCACGTAGCAAGTGTATGTTTAGGTTTCCCCGATGGTTTTGACAAAGATCGTGCTTGGTCCCTTTTAACATTTCTAGTTGAGGCCAAGGAGGGTGCTTTAATTTATAATGAAGATATCTTTTATAAAATTACTCAGTACCTGCGTCAAGTTTAAGTGGGCATACACAATTGCCAGCTGTTAGACACTTGTGGTTATAATTGTTACATCCGCAGAGTAAATGACACACGTCTCCACTGCTAACGTCATTACAGTAATTCCTCTTGGGTGTTCCACATCTGAAAGAAACAAAGTCAGTATGGTTTGGCGTTAGTTGCAGTGTTTGGCACGTCAATATCAGATGACATAATGACGAGTGCTGCTGGTGACGGCATTTCCTCCTATGGTTTATTCTTAAGTGCGAATTAAAGCCCAATGTTATAATGATTTTGGCACAGTGAGTAAATAATACATTATACACAATCATACACAATTGGGAAAGTGCATTTTGTTATACGGAGACATAGGCCCACTATACGTCCAACACATATTAGAAACGTAACTAGGTCGGCTTGTCAGTTATTATGTCATAAACAAATTTGTAAAGGTTTTAATTAAAAGTAAATAATATTAATGGCTGAAAGAGTTTTGAGATTTACCAAAAAACCTTCTTCGAACACTTTGTTCATAAAGAGATCATACACTCCATGGTCTTATATTGTCACGTTGAATGTTTTCTGGTATTGACCCCACATGTAGGATGGTCATTTACTTGTAAGGAGTCAATGTGCTGTGGCTGTATAGTCAAATAAACATGACGTACAGTGTCAAAAGTCAGAGCAATGGTCAAACCAAGTTTGCTTGTTCCATTTTCCATGTGGTTTCTACCGGGTCAGTGGATTATTAGAATAATCTGACTTATTGAATTAACATGTCGCAAGTTTTTCAAAATCAAAGAACCGTGAGCGCGAGCGGCGAAGCGCCTTTACCAACTCGCTTTTTCGGCTTTACGTTGTTGTTCTTTACTTTTTGCTACCAATCTTGGTGGAAGAAATGTTATGCATAACGCATCAGCTCGCTTTGATGTTGGCCAATAAGAAGACACAATTACTTGCATGACGTTTAATAAGAGTGGCAAGTGTATCCTTTCACAGATAATATCAATCGTTTTAACCAATTATTTTATCACTTTATCACTTTAAATACAAATAAAATTCCTTTTTGTTAAATCGTCCTATTTTATGTTATCGATTGTCAAATTATAATAACTAGGCCTATTTGCCAGACAGTAATACCCATCTAAATATAGAAGAGTCCAATATCCAGCTAACGGTGATGTTATAAGAAATTGCATATATATATATTTCATGATCATGACTAACTGATAAGCAAAACGAGTTGGTAAAAGCGCTTCGCAGCTTCGCCGCTCTCGCTGGTCCCAATATTGGGAAATTAACATGGACTATCAGAAATAATTTGTACACAGTTCGTCGCATGGGGGGGGGGGGGGGCAGTATAATCGAGGGAACAAAAATCTCCTGCTACGTATCAACCTTGAAGGTAAAATAATTGTTTGTTTTCATCAAAAGAAACTAATTGGAAAGTTAAAAATAAATGGCAATAATCCCATCTGAAATACTGTCAAAGTTGGGAACATATCTTTCGAGACCTCCCAAAATAAATGTTGCTTTTTCCGTAGTGCAACAATCAAAATGATTTGGTTGGATGGTGACCGAGTTGGTTGGATGGTGACCAAGTTGGTTGGATGATGACCGAGTTGGTTGGATGGTGACCGAGTTGGTTGGATGGTGACCAAGTTAGTTGGATGGTGACCGAGTTGGTTGGATGGTGACTGAGTTGGTTGGATGGTGACCAAGTTGGTTGGATGGTGATCGAGTTGGTTGGATGGTGACCGAGTTGGTTGGATGGTGACCAAGTAGGTTGGATGGTGACTGAGTTGGTTGGATGGTGACCAAGTTGGTTGGATGGTGAATGAGTTGGTTGGATGGTGACCGAGTTGGTTGGATGGTGACTGAGTTGGTTGGATGGTGACCAAGTTGGTTGGATGGTGACCGAGTTGGTTGGATGGTGACTGAGTTGGTCGGATAGTGACCGAGTTAGTTGGATGGTGACCGAGTTGGTTGGATGGTGACCAAGTTAGTTGGATGGTGACCAAGTTGGTTGGATGGTGACTGAGTTGGTTGGATGGTGACCGAGTTGGTTGGATGGTGACTGAGTTGGTTGGATGGTGACTGAGTTGGTTGGATGGTGACCGAGTTGGTTGGATGGTGACCAAGTTGGTTGGATGGTGACTGAGTTGGTTGGATGGTGACTGAGTTGGTTGGATGGTGACCAAGTTGGTTGGATGATGACTGAGTTGGTTGGATGGTGACCGAGTTGGTTGGATGGTGACCGAGTTGGTTGGATGGTGACTGAGTTGGTTGGATGGTGACTGAGTTGGTTGGATGGCGAACAAGTTGGTTGGATGGTGACTGAGTTGGTTGGATGGTGACTGAGTTGGTTGGATGGTGACCGAGTTAGTTGGATGGTGACCGAGTTGGTTGGATGGTGACTAAGTTGGTTGGATGGTGACTGAGTTGGTTGGATGGTGACTGAGTTGGTTGGATGGTGACCGAGTTGATTGGATGGTGACTGAGTTGGTTGGATGGTGACTGAGTTGGTTGGATGGTGACCGAGTTGGTTGGATGGTGACCAAGTTGGTTGGATGGTGACTGAGTTGGTTGGATGGTGACTGAGTTGGTTGGATGGTGACCAAGTTGGTTGGACGATGACTGAGTTGGTTGGATGGTGACCAAATTGGTTGGATGGTGACTGAGTTGGTTGGATGGTGACTGAGTTGGTTGGATGGTGACCAAGTTGGTTGGATGGTGACCGAGTTGGTTGGATGGTGACTGAGTTGGTTGGCTAGTGGGTTTATTGAAAACTAGACGATTGAAATTAATTTCACAAGAAACACACAAAGTGTTGTGATTCTTCAGCCTCATTTGTTTCCCTTAAAATTGTTTCGCAAAATGTATGTTTAAGACATTGATCAACTTTCCAACTCCGATCAAAACTTTGTGGACGGTTAAGATGGACTTTCTGGATGTGAATTCCCGATTTCTCCACTAGGTGGCGCTCTCATTAGAAAATTCACATTTATTTGAAAGGAAGCGAGGTCGAATAAGGGGCTTGCCAGAAAGCCAACACAAGTGTGTGTTGCCTTTTTGGCATGATGTTGTGTTGTATGACAGAGTTGGCCGTGTGCCCTGTATGATTTTTTTCGCAGCGGGAGAGTTGGGAAAGTTTTCTACAATGTTTCAAGGTCGACTTCTCTATTTATAACTTAATTATTGGTAATTAGTGAGCGGATGTGTGATGAGACTAATGTATCCGCCCATCGTATAGCTTCCATACAGTTAGTTAATTTTAAGAGATGGGGGGGGGTGGGCTATAGCTCAATCGCTTTGATTTTTCAGATTATGTGCTGTCCATCATGCCAAAATGTTCAAATGGTGATAACATGTATTATTAACCTTTATTCCACATGAGCCGCAAATTACAGAATTGATTTTTTTTATAGGCCTACCTACAAGTATACAGCAATGTCACGTGAGGGCATGTTTCAGCAAGATTATCATAAACACTTTTCGATTTGGGAAAATAAATGCACAAACTACATTAAAGCACTATCTTCTTAAAGGCACAGTACACGTTTGGTAATGACTCTGAAAATTATTGGCAATACAAACTTACTTGGTAAGAAGTACAGCAGCTTGGGTAGTAAAATGAATTTTGAGAAACGTTTAACTTCGAAGTACTACGGTTATGGAAAATATAATACTTTTTATTCCCCAAAGCTTGAATCTGAGAAGCGTTTCTGTAACGCTTCTCAGACTGGGGGAAAATTCTTCCTGCGTGGAAATATTCGCTCCGGTTTTTTGGTGATATCTCAAAAACGCGACCACCTTTTGAAGTGAAATTTTCACAGGTTAGTTTGATTGTATGTACCGACATTTAGATAGGAATAACACAATCAGTAGCTCCAATTAAAAAACGTGTACTGTGCCTGTAATGTATAATGCCGCTTAAAGGAACATTACAGAATTTGTAAGAAAAAACTTGTAAAAATATACTTTTGATCACAGATTTACATAAAACTTACACGGTCTAATGATGATGATAGTAGAAAACATCCCTTAAAATATTTCTGTCTGAAATGCCATATTTCATGAGAAATTAATAAACCAATTTTCCGATTGGAGTTTATCGCTCAGTGAGCGTTTTATTCATTTGTTGAATCAATATGATTTCATGCAAAATGTGTAATCGGTTTTTCACTATTTTCTCGTGACCCAGATGGCCGATCGATCTCGAACTTCTACAGGTTTGTCAGTTTATGTATATGGTGGATTACATAAAGTGCTTACACAGCCAGCAACTGTTTTGTTAGCAAAAACCAATTCTGTAATGTTCCTTTAAAGTCTTATCGGGCACTACAAAAGTACAAGGCTCAGGCCGTGTCATGCGCACGCTCGATGAGACTATTACTTTGCATAGAGGTTTATAATGTCCATGTGCCGCTCCCCTCATACCTTCCCACATTTAGACACGCATTTACGCCAATGTTGTTACTGCGATGTCTAATAACTACAAGAGGTAGCATTAAGATGTGATGATGGTTGTTCCACTGTACCTTTTACATAATTGATTCCGGAGCTTAGACAGGGTGCTTTCGGTCATGAATGAGGTGGGTAGAACCTTGATTGTAGCGGTGGCAGTAGCTTGGATGCAATGGTTGTTTTGTATCACTCCCGACCATACACTCCATACACACACACTAAACAGGGCAAACTTTATACATCCATAAACGATGTTGTCCGTCAGCTTTTTCGACATTGAGATTATCGTAGAGTATCTTGAATGAGGCATTTTGTTTTCAGCTAACCTGAAGGTTGTCTGTGTTCTCCTTTATCTGCTTAAATCCGTGGCTTTGTGTTATTCTGCATTTTTTCACAATATTAAGTTCCAATGAAGAATACAGGTTTTTCTGTACTAACGACAGTTTGAAATGTAAAACGAAGAGCCTTCACTCGCAGACAGGAAAAGGATGCCCCACTTATCACAAAGTGAAAGGCTTTCTAGCTCAAACACTGACTCATTCATTACAACTTGGCTGGCTACGTCAAACACCAATTTTCCCAATCACCGGAATACTTGTAACGGTATAGTGTCAGTGCCTGACAATACAGATTCAATCATTCTCTATAGAGAGTATATAGGCCTACCTTAGAGAATATTATTATTCATTTTTCATACATTATTTCCTTGTCCTCTCATATCTTTCCCTAGATTAATCCACCCCACTTAATTTACTGTTTATTTTCTTTTTAAACTTTCAACATATTTAGTTGAGAAAGGTCACACTGAGCGGAGACTATGTCATGAACTCCGTGCTTGACGTCACAAGATAATACCATTAATCACCAAGTACAACAAAACTAGACGACCAAGTGCATTTCATATTTGGACTAAGAATAACTGTTATGTATATATAGGCCTAAGTATGAATTAAGAGAACTTTAACAACGGAGTTTTGTAAAAGTTTAAGCCTGAAGTTTTCGGCGTAAGTAATAATTGTACAATAATTGCAAAGAGGTAAAGATAAGGTGCATTATTGGCAACAAAAGGTCTGTCAATCATTCTGCTTGGCTTGTGGTATTTGTTTCGCTAGATGAGACAGGGAGAGCCAGTGAAATACAACTCGATATAGTTGTATTCGAAGAGAATTCGGAAAAGATACTCTAGCATAATAGTTTACTTACCCTGTTCGCACGAAATAGTTTATTTTGTTCCCATTTATATATTTGTTCCCTCGAAATACTGTTTTGTTCCATCCAAAGGGTACGCAGCAATATTTCCAGGAAACGAGAATTTTTTTTAAAGAAACGAAAGCCTACATCCCGCACCCCATCTATCGTGATCGGCAAATGAACGAAATAAAACTTGTTGAGAGATGGATTCATATTCAGATATATTAATATAGGAGAAACCGAAGGGTTGTTCGAAAGGGGACTCCAGACGTGGTTTTGGAAGCAATCGGTATTACGGGAATATGATTTGATTATCTGGCGGTCCCCCGAATTATCTCTTTTTGTTTACAGTTTTCTCGGAACTTATAAGGCGTCCTCTGTTTACATCAACATTCCCCAAGATGATTTGAAGAGATTGCTGCCTGCTTTTTGGCTCCGGCTGAGAGTGGTCAAACCTCAGCAACCATTGTTGACATAATATCCCTGATATGGAGTATGTTCAAACTAATATAACAAATAAAACTTTCATTGGTAAGACTTTCCTACACTGCCCTACAGCACCGCGATGGGTACGTACGGATTAGCGGCCAACTTGAACAGTTTATGGCATCATCAGCCCCAATACAAATACTTTGTATTTGGTCTGGTGGCACTATACATGAATGACACCCTTTTCATCTGGATTAGTGATGAACAAAGCCTTCTACATTACCATCAAATCAAATCACGACTGCATTCTAACCCAAGAAGCCCACTTGATGCCAGGGTTCAAAAGATGGATGGTGGCTTAGTCCATGGGCACTATCCTCCTATATCCACTACAGCTAGGCCCCTCAGCGACTCCGACGGGTTTGTTCTGTTCTGATTTTTACCACCATTCGTACACTAGTAATGTATACTTGTACGTGTGTTCTGCTGTCATTACTGGCCTTTAAGAGAGCAGAAAGAAAGAAAAACTTTAATAAAGGTGTTATCTAAACTAAGTCATTCCGTGTCGGTGAGAAACTCAAATAAAACATTTCACAAAACTCATTGGATTTCTGGCGTTCAGGAATTTGACGAAGGCCTCTATTCGGGTACATAGAACTTTATAGGGACCAATGTCACCAATACAAGGAGGCCCTTGGCCTACTCTGTAAAAGTTGACTGATTTTCAAAGTTTGCAAAAATACTCCCCCAACGAATAATTACTGAGGGTAGAACTTCCGGGGCTCAGTCTTGATGCTCCCGTCTGAGGAGCGTTTCTATGAGCGAGCCTGCCTGATGATGATGATGATTGTGTATTAGTTATTCCAAAGAAAGAAGCCGCTCAGTGCAGGTAGAGGGCGCTCTTCTTGTGGTCGTCAGTCTGACGCTTAATATTATTTAATATTGTCCGCTCTCTCTTCACCGTTCTGTGTTGTTTTCACCTTTATTCACGGAATTCGAATCAAGTTTGCATTTAATCTGAAGTAAAAGCAACCATCGACAAGCTGGTCAGATGATCAACATGAAGCCATTCCATGTGAAGTGAGTATTTGTCATGAATAGACATATTTCCGTTGTCTTGTGTTGTGGATTGTTTGTTTATTCTTGGGCCGGTCACCGAGTTTGATCTCATCGAGGGACTGGAAACTGGTCAACTCGTCGTACAAAAGTCGTACTCGTCGTACCATACTCAAGTTAGTCCGAGTTAATACTGGATCGACCCAACAACGTTTTAGAAAATCTTTTGGGACATTATCTTGCGAGTGAACACTCCAGTGTATGTTGGTACCACCGTACAACATGTACAAATGCCCTACAGGATTACAACCCCCAAACAAACACCTTCTATTGACTATGGCCTAAACAGGGAGTACGTGACCAAAAAACTGCTCAAAAATCCATCAAAGATCTCTTTAAAAATACGGTTGTGACTTGTTGTGTCAGATCTATACATTTCTCAATTCATGTTATTGTCTAAAGGAGAGCAATCTTGGGATTTGCACAATCTGCAGATTGTGCTCTGAAGATATATCTCAAGCTACATGTATGTAGCCCCTAGCCCAGGTTGGAATCCTCCGTTGCATACACCGCAGTGCAGTGCAATGGATACTGACGTCCTACCAGGGCTATGTAGCCCATAATTACTTAGAATGCATACTCCTATTCCTATGCTCCTACCTAGTTCTAGAACTTATGAGTTGGCCCTTGTTACAAGCATCATTGTTCTAGGAGTACTTAAAATAGTGCCCATACGCAGCTGGATTCCCTCCGCCTCTTAGCCCTAAGCTCGCATAAAGTGTGATGATTTTTGAACAGAATCTTGTGGTTTTTTGCAAAAAAAATTCCTCCAGTTGTCACACCCTTTTAAAATAACATAAGCATTAATATTAATAGTACTGAGTTAATGCTTTATCACACCAACTGGCATCTCAAAGCACTTCGTATTTTGTCCTTAGGTATGTGGAGCTACGTTTTGAAGTATGAGACCTGTTCCTTTACATAGCACAATGTAATGGTTTACAAGGTGCTGTGGCCCAATATGCCGCCAATCAAACCAGGAACACCGGGGCAAACCCCTTCTCTTTACGATAATTGTAACTGGGTTCTTTTTCGTGCATTACACAATGTACGGGACCTATGGCTTTACGCCCCACCCACAGGAATTAGCAATAGGCCCCTAGTGGTTTAAAAAGTGTTCTTATTCGCTCGACCACGACATGCCATAACCACTTTCCATTGTCTAATTGTGAAGAGTACTTTAAACTGATTTTGTGCAAGCTCGTTTTGGTGTGATGTGATGTTGTTGGCATTTATCAAAATTTGAAGCTGAAAATCTGCCATGGTATGCTTCCCATTGAGCCAATTTTAACATTTGACCCTTGCTCTATGATTTGACGAACAACGGTGGCAATCTGTCCATTCTTGTATAACAAGACAAAGGTCTGGAATCATGGTCTTGGCTGTCGTGGTCGAGCGGTCTAGTTCACTGGACCAAAGCTCCAGAGTGTGCCCTGGAATCCTAGTCATGACACTTGTGCCCTTGAGCAAGGTACTTAACCCATCTGTCTGACCATATTATGGTCTGTCTGGTCACAGTATGTAAACACTGTTCCTGTCTGAACCCACGTAGTGCTTATTGCTGCATTACAATAAATCTTCATTATTTACTGCCTTGCAAATATACACATGTCCCAGCAAACATCACATTCTCTTAAATGTGATATATTTTGTCATGTTTCTTGTCTTTTATGTCTCTTTTAGTTACAAAGAAAGACATTGATGTCTTGTTCAACTACAGGTTTTCCCATAGTTGAGCGCTAACAGCAATTTTGTGTTCCACAGGAGATCCCATAGTTAGGCAGTGTTAACCATAAATGCTTCATTAAAAATTGGGAAGGTAGAGCTTTTTACTAGCCAGGCTCCTAGTGAATGATACCCATGCCTACATCCTTACAGACCTTGAAGGGGGTAACTCTGTTAGGTGGCAACGTGCCTTTAGTGACAGTGTCGGTGTGTCGTGGCCGAGCGGTCTAGTTCACCGGACCCAAGCTCTGGTGTCATCAGCAGCACAGTGTGGGTTCTAATCCCGGTCATCACACTTGTGCCCTTGAGCAAGACATTTAACCATAATTGCTTCGTAAAAAGTTGGGAAGGTAGTGCATTCTGCTCTACCACCCAGGCTCCCAGTGGATGATACCCATGCCTACATCCTTACGGACTATGAAGGGAGTAACCCTGTTTCAGCCCCAGGAGTAGGTGGCAACGTGCCTCTGGTGTCAGTTGATTTGGGTCAACAGCCCAAATCAGTTAAGTGTAGCCCTCACCTTGAGTGGCTGTTCGGCCTTGTGTTGTAGGGCAATATCTCGTCAAAAAAATTTAAGTAAAATAAAATTAGGGGTTTCACAATAACCCCGGCTTGAAAAGGGTTTTAAAAGGAAATTTTGCCAGAACCTGATGTCGCTCTTTGTATGGATAAGACAAAGCATATCAAGGTAAGTGCCCACTTGTGCATGCTACTGGGTGGATAGAAATGTCAGCTGTCCGCAAGTCAGCAAAAAAGTGAGAACAAATCTGTAGTTGTTTCGCCGTAAGTCTGTCCCCCAAAAATATGCATCTCAACCTGTCAGTAAAATTGTCAACCGATGTGAAGTTCAGTTTGAAAAGACACTTTCATGTAGAGTAGACTTGTTCAGTCATGAGATATACTGGTACTGGTAAATACTGTAATTACTGGACTCGAATCAGTCCTCCACTGGATTATTTCAAGCCCAGAGCTGTATCAAACTAATATTTGAATTGATTTGTTTCTATTTTATCAGATTTGACTGTAATGATGGAGAGAAAATTATTGATCAACCATGTCAACAGGAAAATAAACCATTTCCTAAAACATTAGTAAGTCATTCATTAACACAGTGTTACACAAACATTCCTTTAAGAAGCTCAAATTGGTGCGCACTGTGGGGATCTGTAAATCTACATACTGTACTTTTTCTGCTTTTATTTCTGTTTTAGTTTAGTTATTGATAGGTCTACATGTACAACTGCTTTTTCTGAAGAAGAAATTATAACTTTTAAATTAAACCTCACTTTTTAAGAGTTTAGTATACATGTACCATGGACACATTTTGGGAAAGTGAAAAAAAAAAATCGATCTGGAAGTTTCTTGCAATGTTTTGAAATTTATGGAAATAACTACATTGTACAGTGTAGACCAATATGCTTATCCTCTATGCCCAAGTGAAGGACTCTGAAGGACTTGGGTTTTAAGGACATTGCAGTGGAGGAGGATCCAGAAGGATTAGGGCCATTGTGGGTTTCTGCTATGGGGGGATTTAGAAGGAGTGGGTCATCAGGCTATATTTGACATAAAAGGAAAGAGAAGGATTGGGGTCTGATGCAGCTTGGTCAAAATGGGATTCAGAAGGATGGGGGGTTTTATGGGGCATTAGTGCTGAATGGGTACCTAAGCTGTGTAAATGTCAATGTGCATAGTGTGCATACTGTACCAATGGAATTGTTATGGTAGGAAAAGCCATAATGTGACATTAATAAACAAACAACTTGTACAACCATGGGCCCCAACAGCCCACCCAAACAAATTATTAGGTCAGCCTTCCTGTTATAAAAGGATCACAAAGGACATAGTAAGTAAAACCAGGAAGCTTTTGATGGATCTGGGTCCTTTGAGCTTTTAACTCTTTACTACTGACACTTGACTGTGCACAAATCATATAGTAGTATTGAGGTTTATGTGGAACCAATAGGGCCTAGTCCGTAGCCTAGTCCGTATGCAGTGCTTTATTAACATGATACAAGTACATACCTGTAGATCGGCAGTGAAATCAAGAAAAGATTACAGTTTTTTGTATATTGATCCCCCTTGTAAAAATTACATCGTTTGAATGACATTCTTTTTTTTCTTCCTGCAGCGTAATCCATTCTGTATGACATTAAAGACATTTCCAGTGCACAAACATCCCCGATTAGTACGTCAGCCTGGCATGTCATATAAAACAAGGTAAATGCTATGCCTCTTAAATAATTCACATAGTCTCATGGCCTCATGGTCTTGAATACCAGACTCAAGTTCTAGTGTTGTCAGAGGGTTCAGGACCTGGTCATGGTGTCATTGTCTACTGCACCAGACTCAAGTTTTTGTGTTGTCAGAGTGTGGGTTCAGGTCCTGGTCATGTTGCCATGGTCTACTGCACCAGACTCAAGTTTTTGTGTTGTCAGAGTGTGGGTTCAGGTCCTGGTCATGTTGCCATGGTCTACTGCACCAGACTCAAGTTTTTGTGTTGTCAGAGTGTGGGTTCAGGTCCTGGTCATGGTGTCATGGTCTACTGCACCAGACTCAAGTTTTTGTGTTGTCAGAGTGTGGGTTCAGGTCCTGGTCATGGTGTCATGATCTAGTGCACCAGACTCAGTTCTAGAGTTCTCAGAGTGTTTGTTCTGGTCATGGTCATGGCCCTTTTGTTTTTGAACATTTAATTATGATAACATAACAAGAAATTCATAAGGCTGATTTTTTTTGGTAAAAGATTGTGGTTTTCTTTGTTTGTGCAGGAGTGGTGGTAGTACCTTCAATCCAATACCAACACTGGACTTCTTACGTGGAACACTTCAACACCGAATCAACAAAGACATCCAGAATGTCTATCAAAAATATGCACGGTTCTTTCAGATGGCAGTAGAGAATATACAAGCAAATAACGGCAAGGATTCTGTAACTGAAGATCATGTTTTATCAGTCTTTAGGACGAGTCTGGATGAGGTACATTGAGTCACTAAGCTATTTACATGTACATAGATTTCAAGATCAGCTAATAACATACTGTATGACTTTGTTTCAGTCCTTTTTTGTTCACACAACTGTGTTTTGTTTCTTTAGTATTGTTGGATGTGTATACAGTCGACTCTTCTTATTACAAGGTCACTGGGACTGGCCAACTTGCCTCTTTATAACAGTAACATTGTTATAACAGGACAGCAAAACAAAGGAACACAAAGTAGAACGAGATTCTGGACTTCCTTGATCAGACTTTTTGGGGGGTTCACTAAGGTCATATGAAGAACTAGTGTGCATCTGCTCTTTGCTTTTCATGGAGAACTGTTTCATGCACGTTGGAGACACCACATAGAAAATAAACAGTAAACAGTACAAATTGCACTAAAACAAGAACATTATTTTTTTAACCACTAAAAAGCAAAAGAGTGAACAAAAATCAATTTCTACAGAAGACATAGCCGATTAAGATAAGAGTGATCAGCAAGCAAGCTTGCAGAAATTTACATCGCACGGTTTATGAAACTAGATAAAATAAGCTTTCCATCCCGGTAACATGATTTACATTGTAAACTTGGTGGACTGGAAAGAGGGGCACTTTTTGTGTCAAATCACAGACCATGACCTTTATAGTCTGGACTACGACCCGTATGGTTAATGTTTTGTGTGAGCGGAAACCAGACCTGTTTAAAGCTGCACGAAGCACAAACAACCATCACTTGGAAGCAGAATTTGTCGTTTGCCGAAGCGTTTTGCCAACATTTGTTTTGACTGAACAATCGTTAATTAATTCATAATCACTTACCCCCCTTTAAAATAACGTTTTTAACAGGCAAAGTCTATATGATTGGTTGAATTTTCAAGTTTTTTGTCGACTCACTGTGGCTGCTGGCTAGATCACTGCATTCATATGATTTGGGTGGATTTGGCAGATGTGTTGAATGACAACAATGCTACAATTTCTTTAGCAGTTTGCCAATTAGATGTACATTTTATTTCAACATTTGCACTCAAGATATTGCTTAAAGGGGTTGTGTCTATTTTTGTAAAATGATGTACACTAAGATCTTAACGAATCATGTTTTGTTTTGTGGTTCAAGTTAGTGGTGACTTGTCTTGTCATCAAATAAAAATGTTTTTTTTTATGTTTTCTTCAATACTATTTATAACCTATTATTTATTTGTGTCACTTAACAGATATTATGGATTGATTTATAATTCTTTATTTGTAAGCCTCTTGCTTTCTGCCACTTTGTATATGTACTGGAGTTTCGTCCCCTATAATGGAAATAGATTATCCCATTTCTGGCTGTGCACTCGGCCTTGTCATGGTCAGCATGCACAGTGTGTCAGGGATTTTCTGCACAAAACAGGGATAAAGTTCTCCATACACACTGTATATCTCGAATCTGAAAGATCATGTGTTCAATTTTAAACCAAAGTGTTTGTGGTGGAGTACATATTCACATGATGGTTCTGCAATGTTTTTCTCTTTTACAGGCAAAGAGTGTGTTTTATCCACATGGGAAGTTTGTGCAGGATAATCAGCATGGTGTTGGTGCTGGTCAGGACTACACAGCAAATATGTTCAACTTCAAAAATGCAGATTACCCTGAGGAAGCACATGAACCATCTGCAAAGGTAAATACAATAACTGAACTCATAAAACACTGAAAAAGCTAACTGTTGGACAGTTTGATATCAAGTTTTGTTTACATGTTATCAATTCTACTTCAGGAATTATTATTATGTATTTTAAGGGTTACCAAAAAGCCTGACCACCTCAAACCCATCAAGTCCAACTGCATGTTTTGATTGAGGACAGCACTAATAAACTGATTATGCTTTACTTGGAGTTGAGTTACCATGTTGGATATGGAGAAAAGATGCCAGGTTAAAATCACTCAAAGAAGTTTAGATTTATAAAACTACCTGCCTTACATTGGCCGTTTTCAAAACCACGGCTTGGGCTCTGTCAGGTATTTAATGTGTCCTGTCCTTATGTGGCTTCAAATAGGGAGGGGGGGGGGTGGAACCCAAGCCTGAACAGTGGTTACAAAAATGGCAATATAGCCCAAGAGCATAAGGTCATATTTGCCAAAACCTGGATATAGCTAATAACAAGCTGATTTTTCAGGAATGTGCCTAGAATGAAATCCCTCTGGAGCTCTCTCCAAAATCCAAGATGGCGTCCTAAATGAACGCCATTTTTTAATCTTATCATAACTTTCCAACCAGTAATGTTGTAAATGCAAATAAAGGGTCTAAATATATGTTTTGATGCACAAGGAATCTGATAGAATAACTGTTTTGAGATTTTAAAACTCATAAGTATCTAAAACCAAGATGGCGTCCAAAAATGGCGTCTAAAATGGCCACCATTTTGAATCTTATCATAACTTTGCATTCAGACATAATTGTTTAGATGCTTTATTTGCTTTTCTAGTTTGTCTGTTTGCAAATTTAAGCTGTAAATGGCTGCCATTTTGGACCCCATCTTTGTTTGGATGGTTTTGACTCTAAACTCCCAAAATATGGATTATTTTAGATTTCTGTTGAATATAAAAACATTTTTAGGCATTTTATTTTGGAAGTTATGATGGAAATTAAAAATGGCGGCCATTTTAAATGCCATTTTGGACACCGTCTTGTTTTTTTAAAGATACTTATGAATTTTAAAATCTCACAATGATGAGTTTATTAGATTTCTTGTGCTTCAAAAAACATATTTAGACCCTGTACTTGTTCTTCCAACGTGTCTGGCTGCAAAGTTATGACAAGGTTCGAAAATGGCGGCCATTTTGTATGCCATCTTGGAATCAGGAGAGAGCTTCAGAGGGATTTTGGGGGACTGTTAGTATGTCTTTCTAGGCACATTCCTGGAACTATCCTGAAAAAATCAGCTTGTTATGAGCTACATGTGTATCAGGGTTAAAGCTAACGCTCTTGGCCTAAAAGATAAAAGTGAAAACAATGTGGTTTAGAGTTATACCAAGGGCTATTTCATAGGTCTGCTAAAAGCAGAAAATATTGTTTTAAAAATAATTGTCTGGGGAAAAATAAGCAATTGAATCAGTCACCAAGAGAACTCATGACATAGTGCTGTGATTGATAATGTTTTACAGGAAAGCAACATTTTTGAGTTTGTTTTTGTGCAAGAATAGCCTGTGTGTAGCAAGTAGCTCACTGTCAATGCAAATACTGCCATTTTTACAGCATATGAAACTGGAGGATGGTGAGACAGCTACATTTTCACTCAGACCAACCCCACAGATACAAACTAGAAAGGTGCGTATACATCAATGTATGTAAGTTTTTATTTCTCTAAGTTGACTCTCTATAAAGACTCTCATTCTAGAAACACTGATTTAGAAGTATTTTCATTGTTCTATGAATTGGAAATTGTTTTCAGTTTAAACAATAGAATAGGCACTTTTGAACTGTATAAATTTATGCAAGATTGTTCAAACATCCCACTAAAATTACAGGCGAAACCCGGGCTGACCTAATGGGGACAAACTCATGATGTATACATGCAACCTACTTGTTTAACTTTAAAATTTGTAATATTTCTTCCTTTTCAGATGTTAAATTTTTAAGATGCATTAGTTTTTTTGAGTGTGTGAATGTAACAAACTGGTTGTGATCACTTCCATTAGTACATTAGAAAGATACATTTATGCCAATACATGTTTAAAATCTGTGCTACTAAAACTTCCTGAGGGCAAGCCCAAGGTCTGACCAAGTCTTGTATTTGCTGTGATTTAGCTACAAACTGTGCATCATCTTGACGCCTTAGATCCTCAAATAAACTCTGTCTTGTATCTGCAATTCAATCTTCCACAAAATGTCTAGAGTGACAGATCATTATCAATCTGCAGCACAGCTTTGGAATAGTCTTCCTGCGGACATTCGGCAAGCGGAATCCTTAGATATATTGAAGATGTTACTCAAGACACATTTGTTTGTTTAGAATTGAGTAATCTGCTTGTTTATGTTTCTAAAGTGATTTGGTTTGCTCTTTGACTGCAATGTTCAGGATCTGAGGGTACATGCTGGTAGCCTCTCCCTCTTTGTATCCAATTTGTTATTTGTGTTTTCATTTGATCATATTTTAGTCATTGTTTTACTGTAACTTAATTAACTGAATTACTCTGGAATAGCCAAGGTATGGTAGTGTGCATAAAAACTTTCACTTTATGCTTTAAATTGGCATATTTCATTTAATTTTTTATATTTTCTTACTTTTTGTATATTGTACAGGGCTTCCATTATTGTTATAATTAGAATTCCAAACTTGAGGGATAAATTAAAAGGTGATAAATCAAAACAAACTCATAAAAAAGTCAGTATTCTGTTTGATTAATATCACCTTATCTGAAGCCTCAAAAGCTTAATGTGAGATAATACCACTGAATTGGACCTTTAAGATTTCAGTTTAGTCTGAATTTTTTTAATGAAATCAATTTGTTTTTGAGCCATTTATTTTCTCTCTACTAAAGAATAGGAAATTCTGATATTTTATCAAGTATTTTGCTTTTACAATAACCTTTAATTACCTTTTGCAGATCAAGCATTCCTAGATTGTTTGTACAAAACTTATTCTAGTTGTATACTGTGATATTCAATGTAGGTGTTTAGACAGGTGTCTAATAACACCACTCTGATTATTCTGTTGCTACAGCGTAAAGGTCGTCCCCCATCGCATCATAGAGACTATACTGATGAGATACCAGTGGCTGGAGGTGGAGGCTACAAGGTCAGCAGGCCTAAACTAGAGGTTGTCAAGAAAGAAGGTCCAAAATGGGATCCAGCACGTCTGACAAAGAACTCCAAGTTTGTAATGGGGGCGCGTGCAAATAAGTAAGTAAAGAGATTCAATACTGAATGTCAAACAGATAAACTCACAACAGGTCAATAAATTTAAATGACAAAATTAATTCCCATTCTGTTCTTAAAGGGCTTCGTCATCATGATTAAAGCAGGCCTATGGTGTACATGGAATTATGAACCCTCACCCAGTTACTGCAGGTGGGCAGGGCATGCACTCTCCATAGATTGATACAAAGGGAGGGTGATCATGAGGACACAGTCCCTTTAACCAAGCTCCGGAAATTTCATCCTATGAAATAGTTGTGTGTTGTTAAAGTGAAAACAACAAAATGTGGTTTATGGTTATTTCAGTCGCTGAAAAACAAGCCATGGTGATCTAGGGGTATTCAATTGCTAACTTCTTAACATTACAGTATTTCCGATTGACGTATTTTTTGCTGAATGATTTTACAATGGTATCAACTTTATTAAAAGCCAGCTTCAGATGAAAACTTAAAAATGGTTCAATGATTACCAAGTCTATGCTTTACCTTAGAGGGTGTGCACAACAATGGTAAGATTGAACAAATAAATGTTCACAGATTTGCACATAAGCTTACATAGTCACGGTGGTCATAGTGGGGAAACTATATTTTTGCTATTTTTGCTTGAATTTCTATAGTTTTGATTGTGTGAGTTCAAAACCTGATGTTTGAAACAGTGAAAACATATAAGGGGATTTTTCAGTGTTTTCTTTTGAATCTGATGACCGTTTGAGCTTAAACTTTCACAGGTTGTTATTTTGTGTAAATGCTGGGTCATATATTATAAAGTGTGGATACTGATGGGTGGTCAGGATGGGACTCCAGTTCGAATCACTATGGGGCACTATGTGGATTGGGTTTTCAGTCCCAACCTTGTCTTCTCTCTCTGGGGTTCTTGGCTAGTATAGTCATTAAGTTCTCATTTCTGAGAGTTTTTTGCTTTACCAATTACCAAGGTAGTCCATGTGCTTTAAAAGTGATTTAAATGTTTGATCATTCATGATAGATAAGTATGTTTATATTTATTCACTGTGTGCATCCAGAGCTCTAGGACTTGGAAACACAAGAGGTAGACTTTACATTAAACATCCGGATCTGTTTAAGGTAAGCTGAGCACATTCCCCAAACTGATTCATGATAATGAAGTAAGCATTACCAGGGCTCCAATATGGGGAAAAATCCACAATAGACCGCAGGGCTTTATCTGAGAATTTTGACTGAACCGAAAATTTTTCATAAGACCAAATTCAAAATGAGAAAAGACATGAAAAGACCAGAATCAAAATGAAATCACAGTTTTAAAATAAAATGTTTTGTTGCTGATATTATTTGTTCTGATTGGTAGGTAGATATTGATACTCACCAGAATTGAAAGATATTTATCAGAATCAAAGTGAACATTTGATCATCATTAAAAAAAAAGAATGAAAATAATGAATTGAAAAACACAAGACTTCTGGACTTGTCCAGTCCCGGGTTTACTGGTCTCGGGCCTGTGGTCCAATGTAAAATTTGTGCCTTTGTCACAAACTTTATTTAGTCTGAGTGAACCATGGATTATTTTCACTCTCAAAGAAATACATTAACTAAACAACTGGCATTTTCTTGGTATTAGTTTTATTTAGCTGCAATGATTATAATGTTGTTGGTGTGACACAAAAATTCCAATGGTTTGCACCTCTATTGTTTGACATTGGTCATTGCAATTTCTCTTTACTTAAATAGATTGTAGGTGATTAGTTGGTGTCCACTTTTTAAAAAGAGAAAGGATGTAAAGTAACATAAATGTGCTTTAATATCTATAAATACATCATTGTTTATTAAAAGCATAAGGTGTTCTAGGTTACACACTTGATTAGCTTAAATCAAAAATTAATAACGTTCCCTGCCTTGGATTTACTTGTAAAGTGTGTGTCCCTAATCTATAAAAACTGCTTATCATCCTTTTTGGAGAATATTTTTCTTCCTTTGGGGCTGAGAAAAAGGCCGATCAGTTCTTGCTTGAGTAAACATTGATGCAAATATCCCTCCAATGCATTGATTGTAGGTGTAATTGATGTATTTTTCTGACAGTATTCTGGTGATCAAGATGACAAACAATGGTTATATGAACAACATCTCATGCCAGCAACTGGTGGCAAGGCATACATGCTACTATTAGAAGATATCATTGAGTTAGCCCACACAGATGAATACAGGTACAGTTTATAGAAGGAATTTGTGCAATGGATGAAGGGAAGTTTTAAACCAAGTTATGTTGTTGATAATGTAGAGCAACCAGGCATGTGAGCGAGTCATGGAAAAAAACGAGGACAATTTTTTTTAGTTAGCAAAAGTCCATGTCCGGATTTTGGGCCAGCACTATGAGTCTGTCCGTGTCCAGATTTTGGGCCAGCGCTATGAGTATTCCCATGTCCGGATTTTGGGCCAGCGCTACGAGTCTGAATAACAGGCTTTGTACTGCAGCGTAGACAAAACATTAACAGAAACGTAGGCCACAATTGTTACCTGGTAACAAAGTGTTGTTCATCCTCATTTTTAAGATGTTTTTGTGGCATTCCTTAGACAGGTGTTCCACAAGCCTGATGCGTCCTCGACTGCCATTATTTACTTTCCAACTTGTCCACGTGAAAGACAGTGTGCGCCTAGTCTTGGCTCAAGGTGTTGGCTTTTTAATACAGTTTTTAGTAAAGCGCCCACTCTTGGTGGAACGGGACGACGACATGGGCAAAAGTATAATGGAACATCGTGCTTAACGAAAAATGAACAACGGCTTTAGTCAAAGACTATCGCGAAGATGATAGGTTCCCTTTCTCTGCTCTATGCGAGTGTTGTGCAGTAAAATTACTTGCTGCTTGATGAAAAAATTCAGGAAAAACGCGGAGCCTGCAAGAAAAACGCGGAATGGGAAAATAAAAAACGTGAATTTCCGCGTAAACGCGGAAGTCTCACATGCCTGAGCAACTAAATGAAAGGAGTTTGAATGAAAGCCAATAGACCTTCAGTTAAAATATCCAGCTAAACCTTGATATAAACTGGGATCCCAAGCTATATTCCATAGAATGTATACCTTTGAATTCAGTGATGGCCACTACTGATTTGCTGCTAATCCACTGCCTGGTCGTTAATGCTTTTTCTGTGTATTCTCTCTCTTTTCATCTATTTCCACTAGACTGCTTCTGTTACACTAGTATACCTGTTTATGTGTGTTGTGTTGTCATTTAGCCTTCGAGAAAGACTCTGCTAGGTTTGAAATGTCAGGCCACTAACTATTTTTTGCATGTATACCGCAGGTCCTTTTGCATCGGCTATTTCTATTTTCTCAGTGATAATAATAATAACAAATTTCTTAAGCACATTTTATTGTAAAGTACAATACAATGTAAACTACAACCATGTCGCTGCTGGCAAACTTTGTTGGTAACCATTATTAACTAAGAAGCTGAAATCAACCGCCGTGATATCAAGAAAATGACACACCATGTTGTATTCATGGCTAAGATTGGACAACAAGGATTTGTTTAACTTACTTTCAGGTTTTCAACTAAATACATGTGCATAGCACCCATAATTGTTTAGGAAAATATACCATCATTTTTGGAATATTGCAGCACCATAACAATGTTTAAAATAATTTTTGACAAAAGCTGCAATGCTACATGTACATAAGCTGCAATGCTACATGTACATAAGCTGCAATGCTACATGAGCTGCAATTACACATAAGCTGCAATGCTACATAAGCTGCAATGCTACATGAGCTGCAATGACACATAAGCTGCAATGCTACATAAGCTGCAATGCTACATAAATGTAAGCTGCAATGCTACATAAGCTGCAATGCTACATAAGCATGTAAGCCGCATCAAAAAAGCTCCCGACTTTTGGGTGCCACTAGCCAGCATATCCGCAAAGGACTTCTGTGTTCTGGAAAATATTTAAACTGATTTTGTTTCAAAACGGTATAAAGACTTGTAAAAATGATAATAAGTAGACATACAGTGTTTGTAAACAACAAACACCCAGATGTTCGTGAGAAATATATTGAAAAAAACAATATAGTTCAATTAGTTATTTGTTCAATTCAAAAGTTAGATCAACTACAGTGTTTAGCCTACTAGTATGTAATTATGTAGATAAAAAGCCTTGAAAACTGTACCTTTAAGGTGACGTCACATAACATCATCGTGATATGTCCTAAATTATTGAATGTAACATATCCCAGCTTGATCACCCTTGTTGTTCTGTATACATAATATCTTGTACAACTCTACCTTTGTGGTGATATAACGTAGCAATCGATGAAGACATCACTCCATATTTTATGCATATCTGACCTCCCAAGCCTGGTTGCACATGTTGCAAGGAAAATTTTGATTGTAGCTTGTTTTGTTCTCAAGATATGTAATAAGTGATCAAAAAATGAAAACAAATTGTAAAACATAAAAACGTCACTTTGCATTTTTGCAGTAAACAACAAGTTTCAACTTGATCAAACATGTAGTTTGGTAGATACACAACTTCAAAAAGTACACCTTTAATGTAATCCCATGTGACCTGTAATAACGTCATCACTCAACAACTTCAAACATATTTAGTCAAAATTAAAGTCATTCAAGATAATGATGACTCTATAAACTAACTTGAGGATAATTCTAACTTATATTCTTTTGACTTCATTTTCTTTCAGAGATAACAACATGCTAGAAGTTACAGAACTCAAAGTTTTTGTAGTCCCTGACTATATTCTGGAAAAGATCAAGATTTACATGGAAACAAACCGAACAGATGGTGATGCAGCAAGTTATATAACAGAAAACTCACTGATTAGCTTGCCTCAGTAAGCACTAGATTATGACAATATAAACTTTGGACTAATTATTATTCCAATAAAGGAAAAACTGTCAGGCTTAGAGTCACACAGAGGCCATGGCCTCTGTTGCCCTGGTCTTGGCCTCAGTGCCCCTTCCAAAGTTTCCCATGGATTTTTGATTTTCCAATGGAAGTGCCGTCTGGAGAATAAAAATAACTTGGCCCTCTCAAAGATGAAGTTCCAAGCCTGAACCCTTTATTATTACCAAGCCCTTTTGCCTTAGTTAATGAGATTGCCATATTATTATATACGTCCCATCACTCCCTGAATACAACAATGCTCAATATATTCATACACCTCCAAGTATCAAATGTTCTTTAAGTTAGCAGAATCCACTTCATTTGCTTTCATGTTATTACAAATGAAGCAGTGGTTTTTATCTGGCAGACTATTGTTAGTTATTAATGATGCATGGAGCAGGAATTCTCAACTTCAAATCAACTGCAAATAAGGCAAAATGTGTTCAATACACATCATCAAAATAATATCTGTACACTTAATCAGTTTGTGTAAATGTGTAACAGTGTACATGGACAATAGTTTAGTTTATCTTCAAGAAAACTTGAATCCTCGATTCTGATTGGATGATCCATAGGGCATGTATACTTTGTTTTATCGCTGTTCAGCCTGTTCAGATAACCATTTTGTCACAATAATTTAGTAGGCTTGATAACTTATCAGTTTGCATGCGGACTTAAAAATTGTTACCAAGGTGACACAGTAACTTCACCATTTAGGTCCAATGTGAAAACAAAACAAGAGGGTGTTTTTTGTTGGCAGTACACTCATCAAGCCACTATTAGTTGTATGGATCAGTTTACTAGTGATGACGTTTATACATGTATTGATAACAGCAACACAGAAAATTATACTCAATTAATAATAAGATCCCTTAATGTACCCAGGACCAGGTGCTGAATGTAATTATTTAACAGCCTAGTCGGTATATCATCATGAGTAACAGTACATACAGTTGTTTGTTGTACCATGGTAATAGATCGTGAATTTTTATTGGTCGAGAACCAACAATGTGATGTGCTACAAAGAAGCATACATGTATGGCTCAGGGAATGTACCTCATGGGATACAGTACCTTGATCGTGCCCACCGTTGGTATTTTCCACTGCCTTGTACAATATGAGAAATAGCCTCGGGTTCGAGGTTGTAACTACGCTGGTACTAGGTAAATTGATCTGCGTTGCTAAGCGATGTGCCGTAGGGAACAGTGAACCAATGTTTCTGTCAACAACCGCCATTGTTGTTAACAATTGTTTGTCTGCTTATTAAACTGTGCCAATTTCGTTGTAATAATGTTGGAAGATGACAACAGATCGCCTCCAAAGAAGGGGATTCTAGTATATCTAGTATTACCATTGTATAACAAAACAATTGTTGTCCATGGATTTTGTACCCCTAGGGGGCAAATGGTACCCTCAGTTTCTCCTTGGGTGCCATTCCCCCTCGGGTGAACAAAACACCATGAACCCCATCACAGCATGCAACAATAGACCGATTGCACTTCCAATGTTTACATGTCATCACGTGACCTATAGTGGGTACTACGTCGTCTCAGCAGATGGCAGACGTGCAATAAACTATGTTGTGGCAGAGCGAGTACGCCGACAGTCAGCTTTATTTTTGTGAATGATAACACATTTACACTAAGCCCTTTTATTAAAGTTGTTTGTTGTGATGTTGATTTAAAGCACATAGACTTTTTCATACAATAAAGAGTATTCTACTACAAATTAATGGGGTTTATTTTGAGTTATGCACTTCCGGCGTCTGACGACGATCCACCTGGGCCCAATTTCATAGAGCTACTTAAGCACAAAAAGTAGCTAAGCACAACAAAATTATGCTTACCAGAATAAGGTTACCAGCCAAACTACACATCACATGTAGAATTTGTGACTGGTATCCTGCTCCTTCGCAGAAAATTGTTAAGCAATATTTTCTGCTTAAGCAGCTCTATGAAATTGGGCCCTGGTATTTTGCTTGTTGTATAAATCACTGTAGGCCCTAATAAAAGTTAAAAATTAATATTTAGCCTTGCGAAATTTCAAATAGCAAAAAAAAATCACAGTTTTGGAAAGCCTTTTCTTCCTTTTGGATGATTTCAGCTTCAAAATTGCGACACTCTTGTGTTCAAAAATGTGTGATCCCGGATGAGCACCATATCGTGAGCATTTAAATTAGACGTGCTTTGCGGAGATTTAGATTTTCCAAAACTTGCTGGAACTGTCCTTACTGGTTTATTCAGCCACTCCGGTGAGGTCTGATTTAAAAAAACACTGGAATATTCTTCACAGATTTTGAGAAAGAAAACCTTTGATCAAATAAATAAATGGAACAATCACCATGTATATTACAATAACGGCACTTTCCTATGGTGGACGCATTGTTTGTTGATGTTAGACACCCACGTCACGTGACTTGGAGAGCGCAATCGGTCAATTGAATAATGTGCTCGGTCAATTGAATAATGTGCTCGATCACAGAACAGTGTGATGAAATACACTTATCAATTGTGTTTATCTTAATTGTTTTGAAAAAGGCATTTATTTTTTACTTTGTCAGTCTTATGGGATGGGGCTTAACTATAAAAAAAAAAACTTAACACTGAGTCTGGTTTTAGACATTTCAATATGTATATTATTTATTTGTATAAATACAACAGAAGAACACTTTTTTGTTTGTTTCCATTGGGGTTACAGACCATGCAAGTTGGGCGCATATTCAAAATTGTTGGTACCACTTTGGTCCCACATACTTGTGCACTTCCAGGGTTCGAATAGGCGCAAGTTTTGCACAGTCTATTTCTTTACATAAATAATGTAAATTGCGTTTGTAAATAATAAAGGATTTAAAGTAAACAATGTATTGTCTAAAAGCATATGTGTCTGAATCTAGGGTTATTTTATTGTTCCTCTCCACTCTTAAATAGTTATTTCACATTACATGTACCTCTGTTATGTACCTTGCAGGCAAGTTTTAAATGTACAAATAATTCCCAAATAAAACCCAAGTATTAGAAAAATTCATAAAACTGATGTCTATTCTTATACATAACATCATTTTCCCTCTGAACTGTCCTAAAGAACTACACAATTCTTTAAGCCAATACATGTGTATAGGGTATGTATCCTTTGGCAAAAGGCGCTTTATAAATACAGTTATTATTATGGCTTGCCTGGAGGCTTATTCTTTTTGATTCGCCAAAGTTGGCAGGTATGTATTAGTATTATTCAAACCAACTTCAATAGAAAGGTCATGGTGTCAGGAGATGGCAGGTGTGATTTTTCTGGTTACAATGCTAAATATGGTACATGTGTAGGTACACAAACAATTCTGCCCATAGTGTTGGTACAAGTCAGCAAGGTCAAAAACTTTGAATGCCACGGAACTAGCTGGCAACAAACGCACACTTGATCTTCTAAAATAAAAAAAAAATGTTCCACCCCTCAACAGATCGAGAGAAAACTAAAAAAAATAAAATCAAATACCGGTATGATGTTTGGCACGTCACAAAATAAATTAAAAAAGAAGCCAACTGCAAAGGCTAAAAGAAAGGAGAATGATGCGCTCCTGGGTTGGATAAAATCAAATTCCAACCAAATATGGTTTGCTTGCTTGCCAAACCTGCAGCGAAAACCCTGCAATTATTGAAGCAAAATTACAATTCATCCAGCACCACAACCTAATGGCTAGCTACAGGCTCTCCAACCCACAAAGCACTCCAGCAGGTCCTGGAGGCTTGACCAAGGCTTGTCATACTGGACAGTTGCAAGTCTTTCACAGCCTTCTTCTTAAATATTGCCCCAAAAGGCAAGATGCTTGCCAGATTGCAGTTGGCAGTGCTTGATCATAATAATAACTTGGATCGACAGCAGACAACTTGCCCCCAAACTAACAACTGTCACTGTGAAGAGGTACCCATATGACTGTATTCAAAACTGACTAAAATGTGGATCACAACAAAAATAGTCATAACTACGTGCAGGATATTATGGTCCAAGTACTCAAAAGCTAAACAAGGTGAAACCGACCTGACTAAGCCAACTCTTCCAAAATTGCCTGCACACATTGCTCCAATCCCTAAACTATCATGTTCTGTTAGTAAACGCGGACAAAAATAGGTTCTTGAAGAAATAGATCTGTACTAGTGGCCGACTTAAAAATTATGTCAAACCTAATTAGAGAAATGTCAGAGAAAGAAAAAATAAGTAAAGGCTGGGTTTTCATAATTGTTTTCTTCAATTTCCGTTTTATGTACTAGAGTGTAGAAGTAAAGTTCTTGAATGAATGTTTCATCTTTGATTTCTACAGTGACAAATCTGCTTCTGTCACAGCTGTACCAGTATGTTTAAGAATACCTGGCTGAACAGCAACATCTAGCCTCCAGCAAATGGGTCTATTTTCAACCAGAACATCAGGACCAACAAAGATGTTGAAAGGGTGGCAGAGACGACCAAACTTGAAGGCAGGTGGGGCTGGTCTTCTGGAATTCTGATTACCGTCTACCTTGGAGCAATGACTGAAGCAGAATTCTGATTACCCTCTACCTTGGAGCAATGACTGAAGCAGAATTCTGATTACTGTCTACCTTGGAGCAATGACTGAAGCAGAATTCCTGAACAGAATCAAATGCAAAGAAATAGAATTATTGACAAACATGTTTGAAGCGATTAAGGACTGACAAGAAGTAGCGTCCAATATAACATTGGATTTAGTCAAAACATATTAATATAAATGCTCCAAATTTAAAAATACTTTTTGAAGATTAACAGTGTGTCATGGCTTGAAGAGCCTCGGACTCGAGCTCTGGTGTTTCTGATCAGCAGCATGTGGTTTCAAACCCTGGTCCTGAATCTTGTGTCCTTGTGCAAGATGCTTTACTATAATTGCCTTGTCCTTCAGATGGGACATGATTAAACCATAGGTCCCACGTACTAGGATTGGTAGTGCATGTAAAAGAGCCTAGAACACTTATCATGGAAGAGTAGGGGTTAACCCCCGATGTTTCTGGTTGACATAGCAAGCACCTTTGTTTACAGGTTTCCTCGGGCATGCAAGCTACAGTGATAAAGTTTATTTATGAGGTAACCTTGGTTTCATTACCAGAAATATATACTACTAATAGTAATTTTAGGATTTAAGTTTACAAACTTTGAGGTCTGGACTTGCCTTTTTACAAGGTATTTGCAGCATCTCACTAAAAATCTCAACTTTTGCCAGAAAAATTCCCATTTGAACAATGAAATAAGGTATTAGTTTAGGTTAAATAACATCAGCTTTAAAGCTGGGAAAAGCAACACACAGAGAATGCAACCACTGTATGCATATTTACAGTATAACGCTGTTTGAAGGAAACTGACAACTTATCTGCAAATTGCTTTGCACAACAAACAGAGAAGGGTTTGAGAGTGATGGCTTACCAGTTGCAACAGACACATTGAGTGAATCTATACCAGAATGCAATTTTCTACCAGCAGGAATAGTCAACAGCAGACTACACATATCCTCAATTCCATCTGATAATCCACAGCCTTCACTTCCTACATGTACAACACAAAAACATAAACAATGGTTACATACAATTCTAAATCACATAATCAGTACTGAAGGCATTAGGTGGCAGCAGGCATACCAGCTATTAAGTTACATTGTTTATACAATAATAGTTATTATATATTAACCTATGGTTTTTCAAAGTAATCCAATGAAGGGCATCTTTAGTTTGCCCCTCTTCAGAGTACAAGCTGGAAGGTTAAATGTTTTTTTGTAGATTTTTTAAGCACCATGGATTTATTTCTACAAAGCTAAAGGACAAAAAAGTATGTGTAGTTATTTTGATTTTCTACCCGTAAACCTATGTGTGATAACCACTGTATACTCGGTGCTTCCAAGTCCGGCAGAACATAAAACCCACTGGCTATTTAATACAGTGTCTACTAGCTCAGAAAAAAAGCAAAAAACTGTCATGGTGTTTTCACACGAGCATCAAATCCATCCACATTTAGCGAGGTGACTGCGGGTACCAACTGTATCCCCTACCCCTAGTCCCAGCATTTGCAAATGGACACCTGGACACCATCCCTCACAAATCTGAGAAACGATTCATTTCTCAAATTCAAATTTTTGGGGTGAAAATTATACAAACCATATCACTTCAAAGGGAATCTTTTCTCATAATAGTTTATACTATCAACAGCTGCAGTTCTTCTCATCAAGTAAGTTTTGATGATAATTAATTTTGGTAGTACTAAGCAATCTATGACCCTACCTTTAAATGTCATCAAGCAAAGCACAACTTAGCACAGTAGCATCATAGAGCACATACCTATAACCAAAGTAGTTGGTTTACACAGAGTGAAATCCTCAGCGGCCATTATTTTAGAATCTTGACTTGATGATGCATTGTGTGAAGAAACACTTGTTGAACCAACAATCTCCCATCCATTCTCTCGTTGTTTCTGTAATGAGTTAATCTTCATATATTCAGTTTGTGGTAGCACCATGTGTACATATCTACTTTGCTGTGTAGCTTTGTTCTTGAGAACTTCTCTTGCTATTTATTGTACTGCCTCTGAGTAGATTTTGGAATTCGGAAAACTACTTAGTTCTGCTTATTAAGTACTACCTGGGGAGGTAGAGAATCAGCTTAGTGAATCGAGGGGACTTCTCGTTATTAACTTCACTGCCGCGAAGTGAGTTCTTGACTGGCCTGCTCTAGTCATTGTCAGGAGTCCTGGTAAATGATGATCTGGACTTGGCCTCGGCAAATGATGACATGAATACTATCACACCATTTCAGGAAATGTATCGCCTGAAGTAATTTTCAAGAACTACAGATTTAATTGCTACCTCCATGCTTGAAAGTACCCATCATGTGATTTAACACCCAACCTGTTGACCATAGAAGCTACCCCTTGTGTCTGCATAAGTCTTTAGGATTGAAACCAATCTTCTCTACATTCTGCAGTATTTCAGCCCATGTAAGACATTAGAAGAGATTCATAATCTCTTGTACAGTACCTGAAGGAATGATAGTACATCTGTTGAAGCATATACTGGCATGATTTCCATAACTCCGCTGCTAGCTTTACTCACAACAGGCGTCAATGAGCAACTGTCATAATGAACAAAAAGCACTCTGTTATTAGTTCCATCTTATGGTGCACCATTGGCTCAACTACATGTTTTTCTGATCTAAGATGTGTACATATGTGGTGTGATTGTTCATTTATTAAATTTGGTTGTGAGGCCAAGGACTCTTAGAAAAGCGACCTTAATCACTAAAATAGCCAAGAACCCCATGGGGAGAAGACAAAGACGGAAGTTTCAGTTTTAGATGTGGGAGAAAAACCCCATAGAGTTATTCCCAGGAAAACCCACAAAATCAGGTATGAACTGAAAATCCAATCCACATAGTGCCCCTGCCAGGATTTGAACCGGGATCCTAGAGGTGGAAAGCAAAGACTGATACCACTGCACCAAACCGACCACCCCAATGAGTTAAAGGGCAGGTCTTCATGGATCACTCTTTTGATAAAGTATAAAAGAGACAAAACTTGTTGCACAGCTACTTGTTACTTACCAATTGTTCCTGCTAGCAATAACTCTATCCACACCAAGGTAGTAAGCTGACCGCAAAATTGCACCCAAATTCATTGGATCCTGAAAAAATGAAAGTAGAGTGTCCTGATAATACCAAAATATAATGCATGTGTTCTAATACATGGTGTATGGACAAGGTAGTATGGCACACATCCTATCATACATGTACATTGATTTAGTCCAGTACTAGGTGTTCTGGTTGCCATGGTCTATTTCTTTAATACCTTAATTTGGTCCAGTACTAGGTGTTCTGGTTGCCATGGTCTATTTCTTTAATACCTTAATTTGGTCCAGTACTAGGTGTTCTGGTTGCCATGGTCTATTTCTTTAATACCTTAATTTGGTCCAGTACTAGGTGTACTGGTTGTACTTGAGTCTGCTCTGCTTCTGTTGAATCGTCTGTTAGAGTTTGGAAGTAGATGCGACTTGTTTCTAGGCAAATACCCTAAAACAGAGAAAAAATATCACCAAAATGACTTGTGATCACATCAGCTTGCAGTATTTTTCTTAAAACACGTTTTAAATATATAAACCACCTGAGCATATTTAACAATTCTCTTTGGTTAAAATTTGCACCAGGGATAAAGAATATTATCTTCAAGCAGGCTTGATTCTTTGATTCTGATTGGTCAATCTATAGCAGCAAGGAGTATGATATAAACCTATATTGCACTGCTCATATCACACTCTGCGTATTGCGCTGTTCTAACTCTGCGTGTTGCGCTACTGTTGAAAATGCGGATACGTTGAATTTGAGAATGATAGGCTAACTTGTTTAAATAATTTTTTTTTTAAATGTCACTCCTTGGTGTACTGTCTTGTTGTTGACGTTAGGAAATGAATATATAATTCTGGTGCTTACCAGTTAATAAAACTGCAGAATTTTCACACTATGGTGAAGAGAGCTTGTTATGTAGGATAGGCCCTTTAAGATTATCTTACGCTGTCTTCTGGAAGTGTTAACCACCACTTCTGGAATACATGAACTACTGCTTTTGTTATGGCTCATAGGTTTATACATTCTCCCTCGGTGTTTGGCTGGGCACTCCCTCAAATCAATCAAAGTACTCCACTCCATGGTGTCTCAATATCAAAACGTTTGCACCTAATAAGATGGTCATACCAGGCCTTTACGCTAAGAATGGTTGAATTAAGATTACACCAGCAGAAAGGGAGAACTCCTGGAGGAAGATTTGCCCTCCAACACACACACACAAAAATAATCAGAATTATACTCACTTTTCTGAAATCATCTGGAAAGACATGAAGCCAGAGTAATTTTCCACACTTGCTGATTACAGCAAAGACATTTTCAAGACAGAGTATATCTGCCTCAGGAAAATATATTTTACGATGGAGAAATTTGGGAAAGTTTCTTGGAGTCCAGAGCTGCATTTCAGCTGAGATGCGAAAGCACTCAGACATTCCATCTTTGATCTTCTTCAAAGTCTTGGGATTGACTACCAACAAGCAGACGACGGAGCCTCCATCATGAGGTGGCAGCTTGAGAAAGACAAGAAGCTTACTAAGCTCACTGCATAGCGTTCTCTCTGAAACAGCTCGCCAAATGCCACTTAAAGGAACATTACAGAATTGGTTTTTGCTAACAAAACAGTTGCTGGCAGTGTAAGCACTTTATGTAATCCACCATATACATAAACTGACAAAAACCTGTAGAAGTTTGAGATCGATCGGCCATCTGGGTCACGAGAAAATAGTGAAAAACCGATTACACATTTGCATGAAATCATATAGATTCAACAAATGAATAAAACGCTCACTGAGCGATAAACTCCAATCGGAAAATTAGTCTTTCCATTTCTCATCAAATATGGCATTTCAGACAGAAATATTTCAAGGGATGTTTTCTACTATCATCATCATTAGACCGTGTAAGTTTTATATAAATCTGTGATCAAAAAGTATATTTTACAAGTTTATTTCTTACCAATTCTGTAATGTCCCTTTAAAACACATAACGACCAGTCCAAATTCTCTACGGCTTGCTAGTTCAGTGTTGGAAAGCATCCTTTTTTTATATGAAATTTGGACTGGTGAAAAAGCCGGCAGACAAGTGGAACAGCAAGCTAACTGGTCCTGCTGGATAATCACTGAAAAGGTTAAGGGCAAACCCTGTCACTGCTGTGCCCATCATCTAAAACCTGCTACTTGTTGATGTTACCCAAGACCACCAATTTAACATACTGCTTGCTCAGTTGTTTGTTCTGTGGTAAAAGGTTTATGTGTTTATATTAAAGTGAATCATATTCATTCAAAGTGGATAGACATCCAGAGGGCTAGTATTCAGGAGAACATATTCATTCACTGAAATAGTTATCAGACACACGCTAAACATAGCGTCATTGCATGTCAGGTGATAAGAGACACGTTTTCAGCACTGATACCTCTATTAGAGAAAATAGGCAACAAAACCCATGCTGAGTGGGCACTTAATGCTAGAGGATTGTTGAGACAACTTAATGCCCAGTTCCCCACAAAGCTTGTAGTGATGACCAACATACTCATCATCATGACAGTTTACTGAGATTGCCCTTGGAAAGGCAGCTGAACTACATGTAACAGTAGTTCTAATCTCACAGCTACAAGGCCTGCACTCCAACCCAACATCTACAACCATAACTGCAGAACAGTAGGGCTTTCACATTATTAAATTTTATCCATTTCATAGGAAAAAAAACAAAAAAACAATTACACCTACCTCGACCTGTAGTTCACAAGGGTATTTCACAAGGCAAAGCTCAGCGCTCTACAACAACCAATTTGTGTCAATAGCACATCAATATTGATTCTTGCACAACTAAGAAATCAATGCAGTCACTCAATCCTAAATGCCACAGCTTTTTAATGTAGATTATGCTAAAATACAGGGACTAGCCAAAGCATGCAATTCTAATAAAGATCTACATGTAGTATACGAACTACACTCAGTAAAGCACCTTCTCGAATGCTGTACCAGAATCACTACTACAGTTCGCTATTTTACTTGAACCATTTGAAGACGCTCTTTCCAAGAGAGCTTTACAGGCTATCAAACATTACATTAGCTGTATCAGCATCCTCTGCTTCATACACTGTATGAGAGAAGTTTGTCCATAAATGAAACTCATCCAAACAGTATTAAGGGACTCCATGGTCAACCAACAGAGCAACATGGCTGTTCTGTCCTTTGAGAGTAATTATGTGGATGAGTTGGACTTACTTTGTGGAGGACTACACAAAGCTACACACACACAATCAAGAGAATTGTTCTGCTGAAATTGGGCAAGCTTGTACATTATTTTAGTTTATATCAATCGTCTTTTGCTTACAGTAATTCAAATGTTACAGTTCCCGCCCTAGGAAATCCTGGCTGTACACTGCTGGGTTACAGTGACAAAGCCATATGGATTTTGAGGATTAGAGTTAATCCACTCACCTGATGAGGTCTGCCTCTAGTAATCCTATCAAGGTTTGTACGCTGAGTTTCTTGTACAACATCAATTAATTCCTTCTCCTTGATCTTGTTTATGATCTGGCACACCTCTGGTCTTGTAGACTTCATGAAGCTGGGGCTCACATATACCTTGTGTACTATCCGTCTTTTTCCTTCAAGTGCTAATAGACAAGGTGATATACCATAAAGTACATCAATGACAACATCTGTTCCAGGATCAAGACCTCTGAAGAAAACAAAACAGTAAAGAAACACATTCATAAAATAGTACTTGAATATAATTAGCTGGTATGCGTGGTGATAAGTCTATTGCAGAGACACCTTGTGAATTAAGTTTTTTCAATATGCGTATGTGTGGTTCTGAGAAGAACATTTTTAACAGTACGCTCTGTTCATCGTCTAGAGACAGTACTTGTTTGTTATGTAAACAATTCTGTTCTTTTTATAATATACACAAGTCCTAAAAAAGTGTGTAAAAGACAGGCAGTTAATGGCAGCCAATTTACACCAGTATAATACACTGTAGGAGGCATTGAATGAGAGTGATTGACCCCTTGCACTAACGTCACAAGTGACTTAGTGTCTGCACATGGTCTGCCATTCTGGGAGCAATGCATGTCAACATTTGGTGCGGTACCTCAAAAGCGTACTAAAAAGTAACACACTGGAAATCGGACGACCAAAATGGAACAAACAAGATTGATTGCGTGATTGATGTCAGGTGAATCGGGTCAATAAGGTTTATTCAAATAATGCAAAAAGAAATCTCAATAAAATACATCATTACATGTAGGTAATTTAAACATGAAAACATTGCAACTGGATAGGGCACGTTCTCAGGGAAACAAAACCTATGACTCTTTTACCTATCAACCAGAGGGCAAGAAAAAAAAAGACCAAACCCAATTTTGTCCTAAAAGCGGACTATGAAGGGTTTGAACCTTTGAAAAACTGGATCAAAATTGGGAGAGTTGGTAAACTGAATTCAGGGTCTCGAAATACATAGTAGATCAACAGGTAGATGCAAGAGCATATGTACAGTTTTGTAAACTGATGACAGAGACAAGGCGGATAAATTACATGGCAAACTAATCCAGTAGATGAAAGACCATGAGATACAATTAGATACAACTCTGATACATACATGATTTTTGGTTGGTTGCCTGAACTTGCGGGTTTGCTAACAAACCTCCTCTGTTTCCGATCTCCTTCTTGTCTGATGTTATTGATGTTATTGATGAGCAAATCACCACTAACATGAAGGTTGTTATCAGATCTACATGTAGCTGCCTGTGATGGAGCTTGCTGTGTACTTGTCACGTTTGTACTTTGCTGATCATTGTTCATACACAGTGAAGCTTTATTGTCACATTGTGCAAGCTTGGCATTTCCCACTGTAAGACGCTTGTTAGATGAACTACCAACATTTGATATGCTCTTTCTTAATTCTCGTTGGTGAAGTTGGCTGTTTGTTTTATCATTGATTTTCCTAATAATTGATATATGACCTTCTGGAAAAGGACAAAATGTGTTTGTCCTGACTCCAACACTGGTTTTTCCCTTGACATGAGTTTCAAACAATCCACGTGCTACTGTCAGCAATGTTAGTTGTTTACAGGCACTATTCACCACACAATTTAATCTGGTAGCGGTGTAGGCCATTCTTAAATGTCAAGTTCCCAAACTCAGAAAAGCATCAACAACACTTAAAAGGAGTGTTTTCGCACAATTTCTCAGTTCATAAATTTATACTTTAATTTAGTTGGTAACCGTTGAATGAAGCCTTGAATGCTAACAACATGTACACTGAATTCAGATGGATCGTTCTACGTTTGTAAACAGTGATGATACATGTGTGATTGGAGGATGCCCAGTTCCACACTGCCCGCCAATCAAAGAATCTCTGCAAACTAAAGAAGAAAAGTTTTAGTTAATAATAACTAACAATACATACTAAAATTAATATAGCCAAGATAGAGGCGAGTCTAACATTATAATCATCGCAGTAATCACTGGTAATCGGTCAATCAACATTAATGGAGCTAAATACAAAGATAAATTTAAAAGGAATTTAACATGATTTAACTTCCCATGGAGTTGGACAAATTTTGATCTTTTAATTTAGACATTTTTATTACAATTACAAAATACGAAATTTCTCAATTTTTGGACTGGTCCAATTATGTAGGGTTTTTAGCCCCATAAATAAAATAGTGCAAAATCAATCATGGAGGTTAATTCTACCTCCATGGCAGCTGGCCCCATAATTTGGTGCTAATTCACTTCACTTCGTATCCAAGGATACGAAAGGACACAAAGTCAGGGATATGAAGTGGATTGTCACTATTTTATTTATGGGGCTAAGTAGTACTAGCACTACTACTACTACTAGTGGACTGCTACTAGTGGTACTAAGTAGTACTAGTAGTAAAGTACTATATAGAATATAAGCGCAATTGTGTAACTCCGCCATGCCCACCCACTAAATGTGGCGAAGGATGAACCCTACAACATAGTTTAGGCATGCCATAGGCATAGAGTGTATAGATAGAGGTCCAGCACTTTCCCCTATGAACAATTGGTTTGTACTTTTGGGTGGGGTGTTAGCCAGCATGTAGAACGAATCTCAGTCTATCCACCATACGATTCACAAGTGTTATTCTTGTGTTTCCCTCCCCTCCCCCAGAAAATTCCTCATACCTTTTTTTATGTTTGAAAACTGAAATTCATGAGCCACCTTTTGGCACTACATAAATGCAATGACATCAGGTGAAAAATCCACTCAACGGGTTGATATTTAAAATGGCTTTCCTAACAGTAACACATCTGTAATGCCCCAATCAAAGTCATTTTGCTGGAGTTTCTGCGTGTGTAACACACTGCCGTGAGTATACAGTACAACAAAAGAAGAACAAGAAGAAAATGAAAAGAAGGTTTCCTTCCTCCATGGTTGTAACATAATGTGGCTTGCCATGATTTAAACTTTAAAGCCAGCTTAAAAATAAAAGAGCTAGTGACCAGACACTCAGAGGCCACTTCTCTTACATAAACTGGACAACCTTAGTACTTCTGTTGCCTAGCAACTACCCAGACCAGTCACCTTTGAGTGTCCGATTAGCACAGACATTAAGGGCCACATTGCCACACATCCATTCTTTTAATCAGAGTACTAAAAACTATACAGAACACCCTCTGACCATGAACTCTGGAGGTAGTGTGCATGGCTAAATCTGAAGACACCAGCCCTCAGTTTATTTGATGATTGAATTCTCACATATGTTAGAGTTAGTAGACTCAAGTTGTTTAATTACATTTTATAGTAACTATGGAGACACTATACAGCAAAGGAAAGGAACTGAAATGAGCAAATCCAAAGTTTGAGAACATTACCTTTCCCCGTCAGGTAGTCAAATGATGATATAATGACAGTGTGAAACAATCACCACTTGAGGGCGCCAAATTGGTTTTGCTCTTTTCGAAATCACGGCTTCGGTTTGGCCCTTTGGGCGCTCCCGACTGCCGGGTAAAAATATGGGATTTTTGTCCGGTGTGTGTGTGTCCCAAGCAAACGGTAAATTAACATGGGCTGAAAGAAGTCAATTTAAAAGAAATTTTTCGACACAATCTCCTACCACACCGATGTCGAGGGCCCCTGTGTGCGTACTGCGTGTCCCCCCTCCCCCGTCCCCCCCGGCCCTATAATTTCTAATCCACCGTAGTGTGGGGGACTCTGCTGCCACACCGGCTCATTTAAAATAGGCGGACGGAGCCTATACTAGGACCAATGGTTTTTCTTTGTTTGTTTGCTTGTTTCTTTGTGTGTGTGTGTGTTTTTTTTTTTTGCATTGACCTTTATCAATGAGGCTGTGTGTGAGTAGGTCAAAAGCGCTACAGTGAGATGGACCAACATTGCCTAGCAGTGTCGGCCTACTTATAGTGCCGGCATCTGATAAATAAACAAACCGACACACAATCAACAAACTCTACAACAAAACATTACTCACTACATACTTTATATGTACATTACCTTGTTATTAAAGTGCAGCTTTCATGATAAGCGAATTAAATAGTCACAAGTAAGAATATAATTTCCTCAACCAGGAAAAATAATCGATTTCAAAGTCGTTCAACTCTAACGCGAGTGAGTCCAGTCAGACCACGGTAAGAACGTCCCAATGGCAAGTGGGCATCGTCAGACACGTCTACTTCAGTACTTCACCGTTAATTTCACGCAGTGACACGGGTATGTCAAAAATCACACTGTCTATTAGTTTTGTTCACTTCCGACCTTTAAAAATAACTGAAAGCAAAACTAATAATTTCTCATTTAAATTTACAATATTTATAGTAACTGGGCATGCATAGATTTTGCGTTTTCGCGCCAAGAGACAGGTCTTCAAACATGTGCAAAATAACTTTGCAAAAAAGAAATGGACGGCATGTAGGTCAATGTTAGCATGCGCGTGATCATGTGACATGCCCGCCCCAATTCAATGTAAAAACACAACATACGCTATACACAATAGTCAATGCAAAAGTAAGTTTGCGTTATTATAACGATGATATGAGCGTGTGTAGGGACCGGCCCGGCTATAGCTTACAGTAGTGTTTTTTTCCACCCCCTAAAATTTAAACAGCAACAACTCCTGCCTTCACCCCTATTTTTGAATATCCAAACTCAGCCCCCAGCAGTACAGCCAGTATGGATATAGATAATTTTGCGTTATTCACGATGGAATGAGCATGTTTGACTAATTATTGTGTTGACTAATCAACGATATTATTGATAAGGTTTAACCACAAGAAAAACACTTTGATTAAGGCATTTTAAACTGCAGAAGAAATTTTTGTTCCTGAAGAGTTTTCAGGCCATGTCACACGAGGCAAACTCCAATAAGAAACTTTTTTGTTCACATTTCACGTTCTCATTATTTTCCAGGGGACAGTTAGTTACAGCCTGTGTGAAAAGGCCCTTCACTTTCAAATTTGACACCTTTTCAAATGCATCTCGAAATGTTCTTTTAAAACCTTCCGATTAACACAATTTGACATGCCCATCCTTCGTGAAAACATTGACGACATTACCGCAAACCCGGTGGTATTCAAAATGAAAGTTGTATATCCCATTTTTTCGCCGAAAGACCAAACAATATATAGATTTTCTCTGAACAAATTTTGACAGAAGGTGATGTTTATAAACTCGTCCGTACGCCACACACAATGCACTTACAATATACATGACAAATGTGAGATAAATGATGGGTCCCGTCAAAAACTAATTTGTATCAACTTGTTAAAACTACATCGTTAACGGCGTTTTTTGTTTGTTTCTGTTTTTCCCCGTCCAGCAGGCCACCCTTATTTGTGATGAATTGATAACTCCCTCGTCTATTTTACCTGAAAAAGGCTATATAATATTATTTAAATCATTGTTTGTACCATCTGTTTGGCAATAACCCAAGCTGGCTGCAAATATGGCGTGTACTGTGAATTGATATACAAGACGATATACGTGTCGATTGCTCCATAATGTGATTACATGTCAAGTTAAGTTGATTGCAATAAGTTTATCTAAAATGAGAGACATTAGTCACAAATTTGTTTGTGAAGGTTTAGTCAGAAGGTACACAAAATTAACCTGCAATTAAAGTCCACCTGTAGGCCCCCTACGTCGTCGGAGAACAGTGCTAGACGACTTCACACATTGACTCAAAAGTTGCGTATCTAAATTTTTCGCCGAAAGACCTTTTTCTTTTCTGAACGAATTTTGACAGATGGTGATGTTTCAAAAACTCATACTTTTGCTTATGCACGCACAATGTCAAAATACATACATTTTTGTGAACTATATACAAGTCGCCTACGTGGCGATTGCTCTTCATCACTAGAGTTGATCGCATGATAACAGTTTGTAATTGGGGACATAGTACGATTTTGATTGTGGAGGTTTATTGAGGTAAACAAAATTAACCTGAAACCAGACTAATAGCCCAGCTATTCCAGACAGAGCACGGTTATATATAAAGGGAGGGAACTTCCATCAAAACGTACAGACAGAAAAGGACACGATATTAAGTGCATATCGGGCACTCGATCAAGATGGCTGTCGTCTGGAAATGTTTTCTCATTTTCTTGTCCGTCATCGGACTATCCCAAGCCGCTGAGTGTCCACCTCACTGGACATTCTACCCGGGAGCTGTTACCGTTTCTTCGGCCCAAGGAAATCGTGGCAAGATGCTGAGGATCACTGCCGTGGGTTCTTCACCAGTAACAGCCAGGGCCACCTTGCGTCCATCCACCAATCCAGCACCAACGACTTCCTCATTGAGATGTGGAAAACTTCACTGATTTCCATTGAAGGCGAAGGAGATCGTGTGTGGATTGGGCTGACAGACCAATCATCAGAGAGTCACTTCACTTGGATTAACGACGGGTCAAGTGCCGTACCATCAAATGTCTGGATTCCTGGCCAACCGGATGATGACGGCGACAATCATGAAGATTGCGTAGATTTCTGGAATGATGTAAACGGGAACAAATTAGGATTGAATGACGAGAACTGCGCCAGACTGAATGCATTTATTTGCATGATATCTAGCAATGATTAGTCGTCTACAGGACCAGCGTTGTAGGTTTCGAGTCCGCTCCACGTCGAATGCTCTCGGTCTTGGTATCGGCTTCGGACTTTCATGTCTCGACTATACAACACGGTCACGGTATAATGATAGAATGACCCCAGCAGGAAGTACAATCGCCTAGAGAAATTCTTCATGCTAGACGTTTCTTAAAGTATTACTTTCACGTTCATTAATTTTAAGCTATTTTTCCAGTTAGACCGGCATATTTGCCGGTTAGACTGGTTTACTTTGCCGGGCCATTTTCCAAGTTTCAGATCGTTGTTTTACCATAACGCTCGATGAAACTATACAGTCAACACTTTGTTCATCAGTTTCCACAACCGCAATGTGAAAAATTTGTTATACTGTTTGCTGTAACATTTAGGCCTTATGAAATCACGAACTCTATTTTGGAAACATTACTGATTTCAAACTGAACGGCGGTGAATTCAAAAGATTTTCTTTCGAGCCGTCACTTTAAAAATGTTTTTAAAACTAGTTTTTATCGGCTTGATCACCAATTTACTGACTGTATTTTAACCACTTCGATTTTCAGTTAATTTTTGGAGTGTTTTTGCTGTGCAAAAAACTTTCATCATTTCTAATGCGTAATAACAATTTTGTCGAATGAAAGTTTTTGTCTTCTAGTAATTCTGTACAGATTGAAGTAGTCAATGTTTATGTCAATGTAGCCCTATACAAAAATGTCTCAAAAATTACGGTAATTGTACCTACATTGAGCATCACAATCTTATAGTTGGTTAAAGGAACATTACAGAATTGGTAAGAAAAAAACTTGTAAAATATACTTTTTGATCACAGATTTACATAAAACTTACACGGTCTAATGATGATGATAGTAGAAAACATCCCTTGAAACATTTCTGTCTGAAATGCCATATTTGATGAGATATGAATAAACTAATTTTCCGATTGGAGTTTATCGCTCAGTGAGCGTTTTTTTCATTTTTTGAATCTATATGATTTCATGCAAATGTGTAATCGGTTTTTCACTATTTTCTCGTGACCCAGATGGCCGATCGATCTCAAACTTTTACAGGTTTGTCAGTTTATGTATATGGTGGATTACATAAAGTGATTACACTGCCAGCAACTGTTTTGTTAGCAAAAACCAATTCTGTAATGTTCCTTTAAGTTAAGATAATCCGCATGTAGTTTGCTTTAAACACCAATAATAAAACTTTAAAACTTATACCAATATCCTACTGCCACGAGGTTTTTTAGCGTGTGCATGATTTTTTAGCTTAATGAGAAATTATTATGTTCAAATAAAACGATTACGTCCTAAGAAGCAGAAGGTTATTGTAGCGGTACAAGATTCAGAGTTCAAATTATCCTGAGGTCGAATAATTTTGTATGTAGATTGAAAGACTGTTCCATGACATGATGTCTCATTTTAATTGGCTAGAAAGTTCTTGGCCTGAGTCCAAGTATAAACGGACGATGTTGTGTAAGGATCGTTCTATAGTACGTGATTGGTCAGCTTGAAACTGTACGTTACTGAATGGGACATCGTTGTACTATATTGGGATTAGTTTTTCTATAATGGGATGTCTGGGCAAAGTTGAGATGGAATCGGGGAATCAAGAAATCAGAACAGTTGGAATCTGGGGAGAATTAAAGTGTAATTAAAGAATTAAATGATTGTAACCATTGATTGATGTTAACTCGTGAGCATTATGAATAGATAAAGGCGTCCGACCACTGCAGCTTCAAGACAGTCTTCGTTGTCTGTATTACTAACGTCTCGTGTTGGGTTAAAGAAACCCAGGATTAAAAAGATAGGGCCCGCTTTAGGTCATAAAGACTCTAGGCTAAAACGGTCCACCCCTAAGCTGAGGATCATCCCCTTTACCCGTAGTCCCGTCCCGTTCCTGTTCCAGTGTTTAACGAGAAGACCTTGGTGCTGTGGCCTACCACAGGGAATCAACACCATCGTGCCGACGCTACCACCGGTATCCAGTGCCGACGCCCGGCGACTAGAGCCGACGTCACACTATTTTAAATTGTTTGGCTTTATTAAGGATGCCCGAAAAATCGAAAATTTTCATGGACTTTGTCAATGCTTTTGCACTAACAGTGATTTTTGCCGATTTTCGCAAAAGAAGGGTTGCAAACGCCTTTTGTACCATAGTTGTGTCGGTGTGGCAGAAGATTCCGTTTCCCGCCATACGGCGGTGTGTAGAAATTTCGTATAATAGCGCCCTCTGTTGACTCAAATTCTTTCAGCCCCAAATCCTCTCCGACTCGGTTTGAAAACTTCGCTGAATTCCAGCGCCTCATAAAAGGCGCTTGGATGGGCTATAATGTATACACATGCGCATTTGACCATTGCCTCTGACCTAATAAACCCTGGTCCCCTTTTCCTGTTTACGAAAGGTTCGACTATCAATGATAATGTAGCTCTGGTGTAAACCCACTGCAACATTGCAACATTTTCTTCTTACTTTGAGCATCATCGTGTGGTTTTTGTTTTTGCTCATTTCGCCGACACAGTACAATCGTTGCCATCATGCATCCCTGAGCAAGAATTTGTACCAGCTCATCAGCCGGCGGTCTTGGATCAGAGCGAATTTGAAAACGTGCGCGTAATAGTTGGCAAACGTTTGCGTTGTTTGCCAGAGTGTGCCGTTTACGCTACTGCCCTTTTTCTCTACGATTATGGCCCTGTCTTTCGCAATAAATGTTTTGATATTATCGAGGTGGCTGCCTAGAGGCACTGCAGAGTTTATCCAGTTTTTAAATTTCATATCTGGAACTTGTGATTAAACCAAGGGGTGTGGGGGGGGGGGGAGGTAACGCCACCAACGCGCAACCTACGTGGAAAATAACCTCATTCCACTTGTAGTTCTCGCAACGCCTAGAACCATTCACGCACGTATAGCCGCAGTGCAATAAACCAGCGAAAAATGTTCGGTAATATTTTTACGCATTATAAAACTAACCAACCTTAACAATTAAAAATGCTCATAAAACCGAAACTGTTATGTTTTCAGTGCTGAAAGATACAGCATTTCAATGGTATACATTGGTTTGTTTTCTTTAAAAACTTTAATTACCTCTTTTAAAAATAGAATGTACCCAAACTGCGATCGCAAATGATTGCGCACTATCCCCTTCCTACCCCGCCTCCGGATTAAACGAACTATTATTTTATTTCTTTTTTATTTATCATACAACATCCACAGCGCAAGCGCCAAAAACGGATGGATAAAAAATCATTAATTTGCAATAAAATACTATGGAAGAACAATATACATATATGAACATACAAAAAACACCATTAATATTATATATAAAAAAAACAAAAAACAAGTGTAGAATATTTACTCATCGTTAATAGTTACAGCAAATGCCTCCATTAAAATAAAGGTGATATACTTTGTATGCCACAACGACTACAATACACAGACAAAAAAGTGTGCGAAAGGTCAAGACACTTTGAACTCTGTATAAGGTCATTTTAAGGCACGAAAAAACCAGGGAATTATTATCAATAATAAGTACCACAAGATTTCAAATAACTGTTATTTGAAATCTTGTGGTCCTCTTATAACTGTTACAAGAACCGGGTAATATCAGAGCTTGCACTGGTGTTTCTCTCATGGTAGACTGTGCAAGTCTCGCGCGTATCGAAAAAAGGAGAAAAAACTCGAACAAAGACTTTTTTTCTATGAAATCAAAATCTTCAAAAGTAAATTGTTTGTATGTACTCTTATGTAAATATAGTTTTACAATTTTTATTAAATGTAATTTTTTTGCAATTCTATCACTCGGCCTAATTTGTAATTCTGTGTTTACAAAATCATTTTGTATTTTCAAACACAGTTTGTAACAATGTTACACAATAATTATTCAAAAATAGTGTAGAATTTGTTGGAAACAAAGCAACAAATCATAAGATGTGTATTTTGTTTATTGAAAGTTTGCAGAAATGTTGAATTTGGTCACAAAATCTGTACCTGCGATTGAATGTTTTGCTAACATTCGGCCCTTCATGCCATCCAGCCGGCGCAGTTTGTTGATCAACAAAAGAAAGGTCTAGAAACTGATGCGTGCGATCCTTCTATTCAGCGGACAGGGCCCAATTTCATAGCTCTGCTTACCGTATGCAAAGAATCAACGCTTACGGAAGCAGGGAATTCCGTGCTTACGTCAAGCGTATTTCACCACAGGTTAGCAGGAAATTTGTGCTTATGCGTGCTTACTTTACGTTACTCGGTATTTTTCGCTTACAAGGCGCAGAGATTCGGCACTTGTCTTGCCCCGTAAGAGAAGGAAGATCGCAAGCGCAGAATTCGGCGGTAAGTAGAGCCATGAAATTGGGACATGGTTGCATGTGTTTATAAAAGACCATACATGAGTTAATCCTTTAAATCAAGAGAAGTCGCTATGTACATTTGATTGAATGACGAATAAAGTAATACAAACCAATTGGAACCTCCGACTGAACGAGTCTATTTCATCATGTCAAATTGTACTATGTCCGTAGAAATCAACTAGTTGTAGGCAACCTCCCTGAAACTTCTTGGATAGGACAAAGGGTCCAAATTAGCAAATATAATTTACACCGAATCGTTACAATGTTGTTTTTTTTAAATGTTATGAGCATGCTCGATAAAGCAAATCTCCAATTTAATATGGACAATAAAAATTGAATTGGATTGAATTGAATTGAATTCTTTTTAAGTTCTATTTAAAATACACAATTCTTGAAAACAAAAATACCCATAACATTTTGTTTTAAATAGAGCTTCAATTTTTGTATAATACAAATAATTTGTTCAAATTATCATTGGGACGAGGTTTCTTATTTGTCAATATTGTGCAACCATTACATAGGTTTATTGATAATAATTATGATCATCAGATGGGCACAATTTGTAATTGTTTACATGTAACCGGAAAGTCTTATTCTCGGGTTTTCTTTGTTGATTTGTTAATTTTATTTTACTTTCATATAGTTTTGTTTCACTAACTTTCACTTTCCCAACAATATAATTTTTAAAGTTAAACAAAATTTCGAAGAAACATAATGACGAACCCGTAAAACTCAATATGGTTGGGACCATTTTGGTCTGATAAGTTCGAATACACACGAAACTTGCACGGTCTATTGGCTGCAGATTGTAGAGCAAAAGGCACCTCGAAGTTGATTAAGGCTCTGTAAACGTGGGTCTCATAATCGGGTTTCCAAATAGCTCTGTATGCTTTGTCAAGTATTTTGCATGTTCAAACCGGTTTTCATTTGACTGGGGCGATCGAATCAAGCAACGGTGATTTCTGGAGGTACCCAAATGCTTTTTTCTCCACGTTGACAGTATTACATGTGGAAATGTTTCTTCAATAGGAACACTTTAAATGAATAATATAAACAGTAAGCATTCTGTTTCTTCATGTTGAAACTTTGACCTGAACTTTGACTTGTTGGAGTGCGATTCTGTTTCATTCCAATGTTATGAAAATGTTCAAAAAGGCCCCGGAAGTTGTTATGCGAAAGCCTTGCACAGCCAATTATTAGTGCAAGTTTAAAAAATAAAGGATTTGGTGAGAGATTTTAATAGCGATAAGCGATTGATAACCTCAAACCAAGGGATCCCTCATCTCGTGGTTTTCTCCTTTCAGTTTACACGTGATCTGCATTGCCAACCTCAGTCTCTCTAAACGATCTCTATTGAAGTGCTTGTCCCAGAACGGAATAATGCAGAAAATCTGAGATAAAGAAAGGACAACAAAGGATAACACGGAAAAAAGATCGATCAAGAAAAAAAGAAGAGAATATTAAGGTGGCTCACATTCGCTTTATTTCTAAAGAACTCGTTTTTTACGGAGTTATATCGCCGTAATATTGCGATACAATATCGCCGTAATATTGCGATACCTGGCCGTACTATTGCATTTATCGTTCTATGGCGTTATATCGTTTTATTGCGTTATATCGACGTATTATTTTTATTGCGTTATAACGATGTATTTTATTGCGTTATATAGACGTATTTTATTGTGAACGGCAAAATAACGCAATAAAATACGGCTATATGTTGCAATAAAAATGGTCATATAATCCAACGCAATAAAATACGGCGATATAATGCAATAGAATACGGCGATATAATGCAATAAAATACGGCGAGTATCGCAATAAAATACGGCGGTGTAACGCAAGAAATACGCAATTTTGTAAGTGGTCATTTTTTTGCAACTTTCACAGAGTGGTTTTTTAGAACATAAAGACAGTAAAGTCAGAGGAAACGGCATTGCTGACACAAATGATGATAAACCTCATCTCTGGGTCGGAATGTCTTTGAAGTTTCCAACAATTCAACAAAGTCCCTACGATTTGTTCTTACCGAGTTGAGGATGAAACAGAGTGGAAACCACGTGGGAAACAAACCGCTTGAGAAAGAATAACACTGCGGACAAATAATTAAACAATACAAATTGTTAAGGGCTAGTGTTATGGGTTGTTATGAATTAAATAAGCTGTGTCTTCATGATCAGAGCAGGCATGTGGCTGTATATGGAACTATGAACTCCCACCCAGTTCCTGCGAGCATACGCCCTTCATCGGGCCTGTGTACCATTTATCTACGGCGAGCGCTAGACCATTCCGTTGAAATATGTAAATTGCACATTGCGCCTGCGCCCGGCCCTCTCCCTACTCACTGGTTGGCAAACTGATTCGCTCGTCCCCAGCACCTTGCCTTAAAACCAAAGGCGCTGGGATGGGCAAACGTATCGTTAACGTTAATGCTCAGTCCCATCATGCATCACACTCACACTGCAAGCACTGCACGCATGACGTACTTCCTGCGAACAAGAATCTGTGCAAGCTGATTAGCCCATCCCAGCGGTCCTGGATAGGCCACTGGGGCCGAGCGAAGCAAACTGAGTGAATATTGCGCCTTTTTGTATGGGACTGATAGTGACGTGACGCACACGCGTTTGTACAACTCAACGGCGTTTGCCAACCAATAGTGTCTGTACGCATGCGTGAATGTAGTTAGCATATTTCATGGGAAAGGTCCATTCCAAGTACGGCGACAGGCCTACTTTGATGATGACAAAGCCTATAGTTTAAACTAAGCCCAACTAAGAATAAGCTCAGGTATGGAAGATTCAGTGTTTATTTAATAACAAACCTACAAATTACTTTATTGTAGTACAAAACAGAGAACATACCATGGATAAATTTGATCATAACATTTGGGCAAATCTTACTTAGTGCCAATAATTTGTTACAATGTCTCTGTGAACATGATTTATTTTTGTCCCAGAAGCGATTTGTTTTGAAAACCTTGGTAAAAAGCATAGAAAATCTAATTTATAACCAGAGCAATGAACATCAGAAAAGTTTAGTAAACTTAACTAACATTAAATATAAAACAAAATACACAAATCATCAACATAATTCAAGAGAAATACAACAAGTAACAAATTGTAAATATTTATTTCAAACAGCAACAACTGTAAAATGAAACACTTTTTAGAAAGAAGAACTATTTTATGGCAGCTTTTTAAACATGAAGAAATCATTTGGCATATTCAGAAAACAACCTCAAATCTTCAATACAAGTATAACAAAAATTCATTAATCGTTTGTTAAAATACAATTGCAATAATTCAAGGGGAAAACACAGCAAGCAAAGTGGACAAAATAATGAGGAGGAAAGGCCATATGAAATCAAATTAACTGTTGGGTACCAAGGTTTCAATGGCGTCATACCATAAGCTGGTACCACTGCTTATAGTTCAAACAAAATTCAACTTAGCCAAAAAAATGTTACCAGCTAAAACAATACACATCAATACCTTGGGGCTGGTTTACTGCTCTTTTGATATAGGATTTTCTTGCAAATAACTTTGCTTAGCACCATCCAACTTAGTAAGCCCAAAGCCGTGTCCAGATTGGTGGCTGCGGCTGTTGCTAAGGGTGTTGCTAAAGGCAGCCTATATATGCATAAAAATGCATGCTGACATGGTGATCCACGGGTAGCTAATTTGAACACAGCCAATTTACTAAGCAAAATAAAATGTTGGAGCACCAGTTTGTAACAATGTAAACAGCATGGCATTTGACAGGTGTCCCGTTTCTGCACAGCAAGATTTTTTATGTACAGAAATTTGTGTGCTATAACATTTTCATAAGAATGTGCTCTCTATGACATCAGGGCCTATTTTCAAGGCTCTGCTTACCGTAAGTAAAGAATCGGCGCTTACAAAAGCAGGGAATTCTGCGCTTACGTCTTAAAGCATATTTCACGCGTTAGCAGGGAATTTTTACTAGGCAATCTTTGCTCACACAGCTAGCACAGAAATATGGCACTTGCACAGTATGCGGGGAATGGTGATCGCAAGCGCAGAATTTGGCGGTAAACAGAGCCATGAAATTGGGCCCTGGTCCACCAGTTTTTGGAGAAACACCTAAAGCATAATGATAATGGACACTAACTCAAGTACCTCGGCTTCTGTTCCTTGCTCTTGACCATGCTTGAACTCAATCTCAACAACATCCAGCCATTCCACTAAGGTCCAGTTCAAAATTTGAACAGTAAACTTCTCCCTGTCCACCTGAAAGAAAGAGCAGGAAATATCTCAATGGTCTTCATTAACTTTGTTCCCCTTCCTGACAATCAAAGAACGGCATGTTTTACTTCTATTGACCCGATTCACCCGATATCATTGCCACAATAAATTTTGGTTGTGCCTCTGAAATGTCCTAGATTGCACCAGAGAGTATCAATGTAAATCTTTTCACAGGGGCCCTAAAGCGGGCCCCATACCCCACACCTTAAAGGCTTTGTGTTCACTCATTCTTCTCATAAAGTACATTATATGCAAATACATTCTGGCTAGAATGCTGTTTCTACATAATAGGCAAGCATGTTTTCCCCTTTTATTAGATGACCAACTCCCCCCAAAATAACAGAACAATAATGGCAAAAAAATTGCTTGGATTGTATCTCTTGGAATGGCATCCATCAACCATAAAACTTTCCCCCCATGTAGCAACTCTCTAAAAATACAGCTTGGGCACTCCCATCCATGCTTAACTAAGACTTTTAAGATTGTGTAAACAATTTCCTACAAAACAAAGGAGCTAGTGATACAACTTGCTGAAATGGAGTGGGCAGCTCAGGTGAGGTTAAATTGTATTGTTGCAATAGAAGTAACAGCCAGCCTAACGGTCTCACAAAAGATGGATTTTGTCAACTTCACAGAGTGATTTTTATACATTGAGAGGACACTCTCAAAAAGGAGGAAGATCATTGGACGATGGCTGTTCTCTGTGCGTAAAAACGTGCGCGTGACCTCAGCGTAACTGTAGCTTTTCGCGTTATGCAAGGGGGAGCTATTGATTTCTTACACAACACAGAGATTGCCTCCGAACGATGCGCGTAATTTTGGGTTTCAACTCACTTTTGTGCATGTTTGTATACGATTTTGACACCCAAAATGACACCCAGCATAGATACATGTGAGTACGCTGCGCGTATTGCAAGGGGTCTATAGTAGGAGACCAGCCTGTAGGTCCCGTGACCAAATTCTGGGACAAAGGTTTGAAAGTGTTTTTGTGTTCCCTGATGAATACCGAACAATTTTGACCTGGGCTGCCCCCTTAAAAATGTCAGGCATTTCTGGGAGGGGTCTACAAAGGTCATACAGGGGTCAAAATTCAAATATATTCCAATCGTGTCAATTTGCAACATTTTTGACCATAGCGCCCTCATTTAAGGTCGGAGGTATAACAAACTATACATTTTTGGAATCCTCATGACTAGACGAGTAATTTTCATATGCAAATCGACACGATTGGAATATATTCGAATTTTGACCCCTGTATGACCTTTGTTGACCCCTCCCAGAAATGCCTGACATTTTTAAGGGGGCAGCCCAGGTCAAAATTGTTCGGTATTCATCACTCAGGGAACACAAAAATGCTTTCAAACCTTTGTTCCCAGAAATTGGTCACGGGACCTATTGGCTGGTCTCCTACTACTAGGTCCAAAACATGGGTCATATGACAACCCGTTTGGAATTATAATGTTGGTAATTACAGCAGTTTGCAAAATAACCCTTCAGATAGAGACCATAAAGGTGCTACATAAACACCAAGAGATGTCTGATTTTGCCGTGTACAAAAACAATTAATATCTAAACAAATTTGCATTGTTTTAGCAATGGAAAAACGGGAGAAATTGTATAATCAGGACAGTCTTTTTGCTTGTATAGCGCTCACACAAATAATGTTGTGGCCACTTCTATGGCCACTATTTTGGTACAAACCATTAAGGCTGCTCAGGCTAAGGATGAGACAGCCTTGTACCATTTAACCTATACACTGTATGTACTTACCTTACTGACAAGGTAGGTACTGTTGGTCTCCTTTAAAGCTTGAACTATTTCAACAGCTCTGATAATCTCATCTACACAAGTTCCAGGTTGGCTGTCTGGACAGGACCACCTATTATTAGGTCAGATACAGCGGAGTTTAATTTTCTTGAAAACAGTTGCCCTTCCTCTGTCACTCACAACAGAACAGTGTACTCAGTGTAGAACAATGTTGCATACAAATGTCATGAAACAGAGGAAGAATTCAGAAAGAGATAAAAGAAGTTTTGTTTTCATATTTACATATATTATTATCATACATGATAAAGTGGCATGACCAGACACTTTTATTGGAAGGGGGGGGGTGTGGTCGGGGAGGCATGTGGGGAGGAAGGTGGGGGAAAAGACACAATTTTCGAACCATTCATTTGCAAATTTGTTGCATTTTAAAATATTGCATATTTTAAAATTGCTTGTAATCTTTCGCTTGTAATTTTTTGCTAATTTTAAACTTATTGTTATACGTTATTGTTAATTCTAATATTGACTTTGTGTTTATCTATAGGGTTTTTGTTTTTTAAATGTTACTCTGTAAGCGCCATGGAGCATTGTTTTCGATGGATTTGGCGCTATATAAATTTTTACTATTATTACTATTATTATTATCTCATTTGGGGGGGGGGCAAGGGTTCCGAGTGGAGGGGGGGGGCTGCTGCACCAACTCCACCCCTCTGGTTATGGCACTGATTACATATATTTCTGGTATGAAACCAAGGAATCCTCAAGAGTGTCTTGTAACCCAAAGGCATGAACTGTGTGGAGAAGATGAACAATGTGGGAGGAAAACCCCAACTAGGGAGTAGAAAAACCAAGTCATCCAGTAGCGACTGGAAAATCAATCCACATGCACAGCTACCCTCTGAAGCGGGATTCGAACCCGGCTCCACAGAGGTGATTTGCAGGTAGGAAACCACTACAAGCCAATGCCTGTATAAAGCCAATCTCTACTTTACAGCAAAGCAAAAAGGACACAATAATCACTGGTCAACATGTAAAACTAAAAGTCTTGGCTTGTCAAATTTCTCAAAGGAACTCACCTATAACTTACAAGTGCTTAATGATTTATGCAAAAGTAGTTGTCCTTAAATAGGTTTAGAACTATCTTTTAAGATTATTTCCAAACCTACTTTTCTTTATGGCTGTGGGCGAGTTTCACCCCTGGTACCCACATGGCTGGTCTCATCTTAGCCTGGAGAGGCCCCTGAATTACACTCAGACAGCACACCATCATGAACTCAACTGTAGTCTATTATTAGTAGCTTCACTATCACTCAGCACCTGTTATGGGGAAGATCAACAATGCGAGTTCAGTGGTGGTCAAATCTCAGCCCAGTCTCATATAAATTAGTGCATGTTTAATAGATCCAAGTAGAATACACAAAAGACCCAATAGCTACAGCAGGCATGAAAATTTGTCAATCTTGCATAGAGCAAGCTATTTAATTTAGGCCTACATCACATGTTGCATAATTTTCGCATAGGCCTATAGGTGCCTGACAATCACTCAGTTACTTCATCATATAATACATTCTTAACTAAAGTAATTTTTTCTTACAGTTAATTGAGTCATGAATGTAGAAAATAAATTCACGTATGGCATCAGACCTGTTTTTCTAAGTGACTTCAGACAAACAAATATCATTGTTATTTGACAATGACAGAATGTGGTACTACGTACGTAGTTCTACTGGTTGCTGTCACAAGGAGTTCGTCCCATCGATCGTATCGCTCGGCCCCACGTTCTATATAAAAAATAGCAATAAATAGTCATGGCCCCAGTAATATAAACCCACCGCTCCCCCTAGTGCTCAGTACTATGGTACTACTACTCAACTTGAGTACTTGAAGTTGTACTACTCTACTCTAGAGTTCTAGAGCTGCGAAATCGATGTCAGCTGACAACTTGTTTACACATTATTGGTGGCGCCCTTCAGACTGGTGAACTCTATACTTGTATCATGACTTGTCTTTATAGAGCAAGGACATGAGCAAGGACCAATAAGGGTACCACACTGGAATCGGCTATTTATTTTTTAAGGGTCACAGCCACAGTGACTGACAGTCACAAAAGTTGTTCAAGGAATTCTACCAACTGAGCATGAAGGTAGTTCTTATCCGATTAATCTGCTTATACATGTATATCTGACGCCGAAGAAAAAAGAAGAACAACAAAAAGGTGAGTAAACAATCGTTTCAAACAAACAACGCGTTTATTTTATTATAATGAATAATTGATAAATAAATTAACATGTTCACTCAAACTCAGAACTCAATGCAATGCAATGGAATGTCAATACATACCACCTTGTTGGGCTGTAGTGTAATGCCATGGCTCTATTTTAACATCGGTCTTATACTGTGATAAGACCGATATTAGAAGAGAGCCATAACACTAACACAGCCCCAAGTAATGGCGACTATGATAAGACCGATGTTAATAAAAGGGTCATTCTTCAGTAAGTGTCTACTTTCGAGGTGCAGGAAAACCGATTTTAAAAACGTAATTTTTGCAACTTTGAATATTGTTTACAATAGATGGACATCCCTAGCACGGGAAAAATGTGGTTGGCGCGATCTTTACCGGAAATAATTTTAATTTTCCTCTTGTTTCTGGTCAGTCATTGCATTTACTAGTCATCTCCGTCACACTTTTCGAACAAACAAAACTTGAAAAAATAGTTGATTTAAGACTACAAATCAATGTTCATGTCGCGGTCTGTAAAATTGTAGAGTATCGTCCTCAAATGAATCAACATATTTTATTGTTTCACTTTAATTGACCGATTTTATACCCTTGTACAAATTAAGTTCATCAAAAAGAGGTGATTTTTTGCAAAAACACTGACTGCAGTTCAATTTTTTACCAACTTCCTTTCAAAAATGTTTAACTTCAGATTAACTAGCAGACACACAATGTTTAATTTTATCAAATGCAACTGGTTTTGTTCTCATTCCTTACTATTAGTTTAAACATTGTGCACAAAATATGCACAAAATGTGCACAAAAAGTTCACGTGACGGATGACAATGCCGTGACGTAGATGATAAAGTTGTGACGGAGATGACTTTAACACATGACTTTAACAGTGAATGTGACGGAACTGACCGTGACGGATATGACGGTCCAAACTTTCATCGAAGTATAACAACGAGGTGCAGACGATGTCTGGCACGAAGTCCACGTACCTGGTATAGTTCATGAATAATTTCACAACAACTCCTTAAAAAAACCAATAACTGTATATATTTAATGGATTCCATAGCGTTCGGAGATGACACTGAATAAAGGTACGCTCCTTTAATTTCACTTAAATCCTAGTTTTTGTGGGTTTTTATTCGCTCTACCTGGAGATAAGTATTTACAAGACGCGAAGAGACGTCACTCGCGCGTAAAGACTGAAGGACTTGTTTATGTCTATTTTTATTAATTCTGGAGGGCGCTGCAAAGGTTCGTGACGGTATCTGACATAAAACCTAGGGACAAATATTTCCCGACAAAAAACGTAAACTATGACTTGAATGGTCTATAATTCCATATTTTGAAGGTTTTTTATTGATTTAACTAATACATACCCAGCGTTTAAAAATAAAAATTGTTAAAATAATTCCCTTCACCAAAAAATACAACAATAAGAAATTTTACATTGTACGATCAGGACATGGGTTTTCCGGGGGTTGACATCTAACGTCCGGGAAAATAAATAACATGTCACACTTTTTTCTTTACTTTTGTGGTCCTTCATCATCGGAATTGTGTTTATTAACATAAATCCACAAACAATTTTTTTTTTTTTATAACGCAATTTCCGTCTATACGGTGTTAAAGTATAGGGACACGAAAGTAGACACTTACTGAAGAATTACCCAAAACTAAAAGAGAGTCATATTAAACACTAAACAGCTTATTAAAGATGTGCAGTGTTTGTGTTGTTTCTTAGATAGGCGTTGCATTGTGGTCATGGTGGTTGTGTTAAAAAAATATTTATTTCAGTTCATCGTATAACAGTCGCCAACCAACTTATCTAAAAGTAATGAAAGAGAAGATTGTTAAATTTTGGATACAAATTTGATAAGTAATTTGTTAATGACCGAGTGAGACTATAGTACTACTACTAGTAGTAGGCTAGTATAATTTAATAGTCCTGTCGTTAAGGCTAAACCCAATTTGCATTTTCAATGTATGGATAAAATTGCTGTACAACTGTACAATAAAAGTTAATTCCTGGAATTCCTCTATAGTTTGGAGGTAATCGGTATACAGAGGATTGGGCAGCCTGAGAATGACCATCTGACTGTGATGGTTCTTTGATTCATAGTCGTAGTATGAATAATTGCATACAATATAATTTTGGGTTGAACAAATAGCCTACATGTACAAATTTACTAAAAAATACGAGAGTTGAATTTGAACCTTCGACATAACGTGCTGGCGCTCAACCAACTGAGCAATCTAGCCCTTTTGTTGGCACTCTCCTTATTTTGTCAATATCTTTGTTCCAGGGCGCCAGTCGGAAGATAATTTTGGTAATTGGCAAAAGTCATAATTGCTTGATCAGCCTAAATCGGGTCAGCATCAGACAGTTCCGTCTTTAACCCTTACCAAGCAGATCTAACGAAAATGGATAACTGCTCATAAATGGCCAAATCCTAGTCAAAGTAACTTGGATTCTGGCCTCAGCTTTAAAACATTTAGCTAATATTTGATGAAGTTCCTTTACTGAACAAAAGGAAAAAATGGCCCTCCAAAAGTCAGAATTGAATGACAAATACATTAAAAAGGAATATCAGAGTTTCTTGGTTACTCAGACTAGTTCCATCCACATGTGTGACTGATATGTTATGCTGAGGTTTGCTTTGTTTCTTTGTTAATGTTTTTGTATTTTTTGTATTACAGGACAGTCTTGAGAGTCCTTGGAATAGTAGACACTTAGCTGTTGCCAAACACAAAACCTTGCCTCAGTTATTGCAAAGTATAATCCAACTGCTAAACAGTCATTCACAAACAGAATTTGAATGATCTTACAAATACTAGCCCTAATCCTAGATTCATAAAATTTTACATGCATTCTTTTTCATGATGTCTTTCAGTTGAAGTTGACCAAATCAGCACCGCAATCATGAGTTTCTCCTCAACCAAAAAGAAGCGAGGCTTCCACATGAAGGAATCAGAACTCCTCTGCAAGAATGGATGCGGTTTCTATGGAAATGTGGCTTGGCAGGGATACTGCTCCAAGTGTTGGAGGGAAGTGTGTCAGAAATCCCGCGAGGCTCAAATTGAGAGCGATGCGCTGCTCGCTCGCAAGTACGTGTTAATTTTCTTTTCCTAACGCTCGCCACTTTCCATAACATCTCACAGAATTGGAAAACATTACCTAAATGTCATTGCTATGTTTTGTGGATGCAAATCGTTTGATATCATAATCATTCATCTGATCTTCTTTTTTGTAGGATTGCTGACAGTGAGCGTGCTCAGTCCGCTCAGCCTCCTCCAGTCCAGGGTAGCGAGACCCTCGCCTTTGATAAATTTGGGGAGAAGAAGAAACAGCATTCCTCTACTCGCAGCAAAGCAGTGAAAACCTTCTTTGGCAAAACGGCAAAAAGTCCAAACAAGGGTAGGGAACACGATGAGGGGATCTCTAAATTCTTAGTCACAATCCTGTCTGAATGTCTCCAACTTTTATAATTTTTTCTTTTCTTTTTGACTATTATTTTTATGGCAGCATTCTTTTGGTAATAAAATAAAAGTTTATTCATTTCAGCAAAGCTTATAGGGAAATGTTTTATTTTAAGTCACGTTACATCATGAGAACTGTTATTTAACCCTCTGTATTAAAGAAACTCAACCTCAACACCCACCCCTTGAGAGAAAGCATAGTTCTGAGAGCCAGAGAGCCATGGGAGACTTCATGGAATTCCTAAAGATGCTGAATCGCCCAGCTGCCCAAGACCTCAACAAGCAGTGCCGTGTCTTCGTGGAGAAGGTGCAACGCTCAACTCAGCTTAACATTGAGGAGCAGTCAGAGCTGGTGCAGGACTTCTACGCCGCCATCGGAGAAAGGATCAAGACACATGTAGTGTTTAAAGGTAAACTCACCAGAGGTATGTATCAGTCTCTTATTATGATTGGCCACTGCATCAGCTTCAGCCTTGATCAATCTGCTTTTAAAAGATGACATTCTTGCCGACTTCGTCAAGCACTTCTCACAGCTTTGCTCAGTCTTCAAGGATTCCATGGGCATTCAAGGTGTGACTCTAACCCAAGGGCAGGGTTTGACATGACGTTTATGCCATGCCCAGTTGATTTCCATTCAACTATGTCCATCGTTTTAAACTTTTATTTGAAGTCATGAACATTCAGTTTACATGTACCTTTGGGAAGGCATGGAACTAAGGGAGCATCTCAAATAAAGTGAAAATGGTAGGAACGTTCTAATTGGATCATATCAGTTTTCCAGCATGTGTACATGGACCAGTCCGTTAGACCACTGAACATGCTAATACAGGTATTCACTTGTGTAGGATTGTTCCTGAAGTTCGGCACAATGTTACGGTTCAGCAGATTGTTCTGGGGATTCATTGCATTGCGAATGTGCCGACCTTCCTAACTAGCCGGGCCGCTAGGAAAATGTTTGAACTGCTCTTTAGTTGTTTTTGACAAGCATTTTTCAGCGGACTGCTGAAAATATTTGAAGGGTGCAAGAAAACAATTTAGAAGTGGAGACATAATTGGGATTTATCCAGTGTATGAGCTTAAAGTGTGTGCAGTCCACTCATTTTCTTATCCTTTTTCTTATTTTCATTATGCCCCTGTTGAGTTTAAACAGTCTACAGCATTACTCCAAGCACAACCTTGTGGGTCAAAGATGTAACAGTTTGTTCACATATATTCCTTGACCTCAGAGGGTGGAACTTCAGAACTACTCAGTTACATGTATTTACATTTCATACTACAAAAAGGTTGGTTTTACCTTTGTGGACCCGGTTCGAATCCCGGTTCTGAACAAACCCAAGCATGTGGATTGGGTTTTTTGTCCTTACCTAATTGAGTGGGTTTTCCTCCCACATCTTCTGTACGCATGTTTCTTCAGGCCTACAGGTTACAGTGCAAGGCACCAACAAATGGCGAGTTTATAAGCACTTTCCACTATTTCATACCAGACAATCTTTTTCAATCCAGTAGATTTATTTCAACTTATTGGTTTCACTCATTATCATGCTCATCGACAAAGAAGTTGCCAAGCTTAAAAAATCAGAGCTTAACCCATCAACAAAACATCAACATTGTGATTTCCTCTAAACCTGCTGCTCCTAAATCATCTTGTTTTAGTCATGTGTATCCCAATGCATACAGTTTGGTAATTTTCAAAGCAAGCGCTTCCTCTAGAGGTTGTTGGACTCCTCACTTATTCTGCAATCACTGAGGTCAAACAATGGAAAAATACATGTGCGTACACGTCACATAATTCATGGGCAATTATAGGTTAGCCTGAACATCTGACATCGCACTTTGAGGCTCGTGAATAACGCCGGGTCTTCTTTTGACCACGGTTATGTTTCAGTTTGTGATGTCAAAGGCAAAGGGTCTACAAAATATGGTGTGTACATGACCAACCTGGGCAAATTATTATAAACTTCATCTCCATCATGCAAAGCCTCAAATTCTAGAATAAGGCTATATCTGAGTTGATGGCTACAGCTACAGCTATGCCTGTTGCTAAAGGTGTTGCTATGGACGTCCTATACTTCAATGCATGATGATGATGCAGCGCTCCAGCCATAGCCGTAGCAGCCAATTTGGACATGGCCTTATTAACTCATTCAAATAAAGAAAGCATCCTGAATTTCAAGGCATTAAAGTTATACTTGAATTTTGCCTCCAATGACCCTTCTCAGGTTCCTCTCAAGACCAACTTGAAGGCATGTTAGACAACGTGGAGAAGATCATCATGACGCGTCTGTACCGGACGCTCTTCTGCCCCCCGTACACTGATGATGAGCAGAAGGATTTGGCCATCCAGAATCGCATCAGGAGGCTGCGGTGGATCGTCCCGGCAATGCTGGATGCAGTCATTGATGAGGGGAATCCACGAGTACGAGAGCTGATTGAAAGAGCTCAGACAGGTATGGAGACAGCACAGCCTCTATAGGACTATCACGCTGTTTTACTGGGCATGGTGAAGCTTATGGTTCAAGGAATTGTTTCATGTTTCCTCCTTGATCCGCCTTGATCTCTCATTTGAGCACTTTTCTCAATATATTTTGCATACAATCTGTATATAAATGTGAGTAATGGAATGAGCTAAATGAATACAAAATTAAAGTGGGTCTTGGTATTTCAACATAGTCGACTAATCTGGAGAAAAAGTTAACTGTGAATTCTTTTCTCAGGATAAAACAACAATATTTGACTTTCTGTGGGGTGGTTGCGATTTGTTTAGTTAAGTTGAATTGTCCTTACCAAATAAAGGGACTTAACACCCTACCATCCTGCACCGTAACATTTAGTGCTACTGTGGCTTCAGACAATTGGCTCAGTTTCATAAAGGTGCCAGTGAGTATACTTCAAAAAATGATTGCTTTTAAAATTTACTTTGGAACTTGGAACCTTTTGCAAGCAATGTACCATGTGACTGGTATGATGTATAATTTGTGGTACTGTTTTGGCCAAGTGGTCTACAACACCGCACTGAAGTTATGGTGTTGTTAGAGTGTGGGTTGGGTTCCCGGTCTAGGCACTTGTGTCCTTCAGCAAGACACAGTTTACATGTTACCATAGCTGCTTTATTCTTTGGATGGGATGAAGTGTGTTGTGTAATGCATGTAAAAGAACCCAGTACACTTATTGTTAAGAGAAAGGATGTGCTGCAGTGTTACTGGCATGGTTGGCTGCAGATTACACTGCATCCTCTTGTCAACCATTACAAGGTGCTAATCTATGTAAATGGCTCTCATAATTCAAATATAGCTCTTCATTCCTGTCCCAAAAATAATGAAATGACCGTCAGGTGTGATAAAACCACTACATATAAAAGAAGTGCTTATTAGTTTTTTTCCTGGTTACCTGTTTCACACTTAGTAATATTTTTCTGTGCTAAGCAAATCTGTCTTACAGTTGATGGTTCAGTGAAACATTGAGATGTTAGGACACTGAGCTTTAAAATCCAACTCTGTAGCTTATGATTTGTTTCATCTGATGTTGATTATTTCAAGATCTCATAGAGGTAAATTCTCGCCGAGCGCCAATTGACAAACTCGCCTGCATCGTACGGTGTAGCCAGAACATCTTCAAGATTATCAATCTGTCCCAAGAGGCGCCAGCGAGTGCAGACGACTACCTGCCTGCTGTTATCTACATGGTGCTAAAGGCAAATCCCCCTCAGCTTCACTCTAACATACAGTACATCACTAGATTTGCCAATCCATCGCGGCTCATGCAGGGGGAGGCAGGGTACTACTTTACTAATGTGGTAAGCAGTTCTTTCCAGAATCGAAAATGTTGTTCATTACTTGGAAATGGTTTGCTCAGGAGTTTTTCTTTTTTTAGGATGTGGACGACTAAAAGCAAAATCACTCTTGTGTAATCACATGCTTTAGACTGGCACAGTCCCCTGTCTGTATCCATCTGTCTCAAAGTGATTGCATCAGAAGCTCGGGCTATGCTCACTTAAGCAGTGCTTTGCATTGTGAATGGCTGTCAACCTCCCTCCATTCTTTATTCAATGCCTATAGTGACAGTTGTAAATTTGTAGTTTTAGTTTTGATTTACCGATAAAGATTTGTAGCACAAGACTAATCCTAAATAGATGTTTAATTTGCATCAAGGATAAAGAATATTTTGTTTGTTCTACCCATTCACTGATGTGTGTTATGCACTCTATACTCAGTACTTTCCTGAGTCCTGTGGAAAAAACTCCACAGGCATATTACTTGGGTGGGATTAGAATTGAAGACCTTTGCTAGAACAGATGTCTTACCACTATACCACCGAGCTTGCCTGGTAGCTAGAACAGGCCCAGAATGTGGGCATGGTGCGGCACAGCCTCAAAAACGAAATTGTGGTCAATGCCCAACGCTCTGCACCAAGGTTTTATAAGACATTTTATAATTGCATACAGTGGGTAATGATACAAATGCAATCAACAACAAAAACACCAAAAGGGGGAATTAATGTGGATGCAAATTAACTTTTTAGGTTAAACTTTATCCCAGTTGGTGTGATTTACAATATTTATTAGGGTAGTCTTGTTGCACTTAAAACAAGAGTAGAAACCTATCCAAGTATACAGCTGAAGACTTCATTAACCTTAGTCTGGATTTGAAATTGTGTGCTTAATGGTAGGGTCATAGGTTGTTTTTTGTCAGCGTAATGCTGATTTATAGGTAAAATTATAAAGGGAAATAGAATAAAATTCACATGTGAAAATTTTAGTTGAATACAGTGTCTGCTTGCCGAGAAAACAGCAAAAAAATGTAACGGTATTTTCACAAGTACCTCAAATCCATCCATGTGTAGCGAGGTGACAGTGTGTACTAACCGCATCTCTAGCCGCAGCATTCACAAACAGACACCAATCCTCATAGATCTGGGCATCGATTTATGAATGAATCGTTTCTCAGATTCAAATGTTTTTGGGTGAAAATTATCCAAACAATATTACTTCAAACAGAATTCTTTCTCAAAATAGTTTATACTTTCAACAGCTGCAGTGCTCTCTCAACAAGTAAGTTTGTATGGTCATCAATTTGTGGAGTACATGTACTTATCAATCTATGACCCCACCTTTACCAGTCAAAGTCTACTTACATCCACAATAGGCCCCCAGTTGGGGTGAAAAATCTACATTTTGGTGTACTCTTTTGGGGAGAGGGGAGTCATGCTAAGGGTTCTCTCTGTATCCATGTGAAAAGGTGTTTTTATCTCTCATCCTTCAGTGCTGTGCAATAAGTTTTGTGGAGAACTTGGATGCTCAGTCGCTCTCCCTGACCCAAGAAGAATACGACAGCTACATGAGTGGGAAGGCCACCCCACCGGGCAGTCAGTTCAATCAGCCCATCTGCAATGGACTGAAGCTCATGTATGCCAATCTGGCGTCGCTGGAAGAGCTACGTGGTAGACAGGATCAACTGATGAAGAACGCCAAGGAGTTGCAACGAGAGATGACTGCTTGGAAGGATGGTGTGCTTAAGCAGGTGAGATTGGAAGAAGTTATTGATTCCATCGCTGCACTTAAACAAATGGACATACTGAGAAGAAAGTTTAGCTGGAAGCAAGTTTAACATGCGTCAGAAAATTCCATTGTTGATCACATTAAATTAACCACAGGTGTCTGAATTTCAGTACTAATTATGGATTATCTGTTTTGGAAATAGCATTTTCTTGTATTCTGACTGAGAGAAAGCATTTTGTCATTTTGATTCCTCTGAAAATTTGATAGCTACATGTAGGTTTCCCATAAAAGCAAACCCCAATAGTCTGCTACCATAATGAGCATTTCATACACAAAACATCTGTATTCAAGTTAAGGACTAAAAATACATATTATCTTGTGAATAGTAAACCCTCCCATGTCTGACCATTCAATGTTATCAGCCGAGGTTTTGAATGATAGATAAACTATGCCAGCCTGCAACATGATATCATGTGCTGAATGCATTGACACAGAACACAGTCAACCCTCCTACTGTCTGACTATTCAATATCATCCACTGTGGTCATGAATGATTTAATAGAAAACTGTGTCAGCCTGCATTATGATATGAAGTTGTGAATGCATCTACATGTACACAGTACACAGTCAACCCTACAGTGTCTGACCATTTAATATTCTCCACTTTGCTTTGAATGATACATGTAGCTAAACTAAGTTGTGAATGCTTCTTCAAAGTACACAATCAACCCTCTTACTTTCCAACCAATCAGTATCATCCACTGTGGATGTAAATGATAGATAAGCTATGCCAGTCTGTACTGTGATTTGAAATAATGTGGTGAATGCATCTACACAGTACACACATGTACACAGCTAGTTCTTTGCACAGTTGTAGCACCATACACAACCCGTGCAGTCAAAAGGTTTCAAATGGTTGGTCAACTCGCTGGATTTTACCAAGAGTAGGAGGGTTATCTTTTCTTGTATGAAATTACCAAGAACAATATTTTGTGTGTTTGTTTTAAGGTGGACGATGTGTTGAAGAACAAACCATTGATCATTAAACGTTGCAAGGTACCAGCTGGACTGGATACCGAGATCTCAAGTACATCACAGAACCTTCCTGCCCCAATGATGCCACAAGTTGTCAGCAAGTGAAACCACAATGGCCGGCAGTGACTGAACTTCAACCCCTTACAGGGTTGTACATTTATGCAGACCTTAGGAGGATGGTACTACTCAGCCTGATGTTGGCATGCACATCAGGCCTAGAATTTTATCTTTGAGAGAGCAAGGCCATTTTCATTTTGCAAAGGCCACTTCTATTTTAAAATCTTAAAGTCTTAAAGACCAGGGGAATATAGGCCATGACCTCCATGGCCGCTGCATAACTCAAGGCCTGGTGGATTAATTCAGGTGAAGATGTGGCACAGCATTCGTCAAGTTGGTACAAAACCAGCTAAACCAAAGCTGAGTTCAAACTCATAATTACACAGACTAAGTTGAAAAATGATTTGTTTTCACTGTGGATGGCCTGAGTAGATTTTGGGTAGACTGGTGCTCTCTTCATCACAACCAGGGATTGTTAATCAGAGTCAACAGCCCAACTTAGCAATAGCACCATTGCTTGGTGTCCTGTCTTCATTCAAGGAACGCTGTGAGGACCTTTTGTTCAGCCTCTAGGTCTCTCTGTCACAACCATACGGACCGTTTTACCAAAGCCAAAAGCTGAACAAATTAAGTTTGTTATTTGCAGTACTCGCTGCTAATTACTGGCCTTTCGACAATGAATAGCGGTTAAGACATTTGCTCTAGAATGTATTGGTTACGGGTTCGAATCCTACCTGAGTTTTCTGTGGAGTTTTTTCTCGCAGGACTTGGAAAGCACTGAGTAAGGATAAAATCAAAATAAAATAAAATAAGACCACGTTGTGTACAATGCTTAGTGTCCTGATTCAAGATTTTGATCTTGGATAATCTAAAGATCTTCATCCTCTAGCTAAGAGCTAAGGGTCCTCTGGGTTTGGCGAGTCATGTATAAAAAGAGCAGAGTTGAAGACTGGGCTTTTTCTACTTGGATGTCGTATGGTGGATGTTCTCAAAGTAAGATGTGGAAGCTGGAGTTTAGACTTGATTCAGTGGATTTTGAAGAACTAAAAGTAAAAAAAAGTAATCAATTGTCAAAATGTGTTTATAAGTAATGTAACATAACTAATAAAAAAAGTGCAATAAAACAAAAGAGAAAAAATTGTCTTCATTTGCAATGACTCCAGAACAGTCACATAGAAAGTAAAAAAAAGAGGAAAAAATGGAATTTCCAAATTCATCCTGTAAAATGTCTGGCAAGAAACTTAATGACAAATTCTATGTTTTTTATTCTGTTTTAACCTTACACCAATGTGTATTAAGCACTGTATACTCAGTACTTTCCCGAGCTTTGTGAACAAAAATCCACAGGCAAGTACCGAGTACCGAGTATACACTGCTTAATATACATCGGTGTAAGGGTAAAACCAAATTAAACTCCTTACACCCCTTTGCAAAAATTAACATCTATTAAATTCTAGGTTGTCGATTGTTTCAAGAACACACTGCCCTTAACACTTTATGCTCCATTGACCCTTTTTACATCACTCCTCATTGCCTTGGAAATCAGTCACCTAAAAAAGATAAATTATAGAAGGTGACTGCTCTATGTTCCGACACCCCCATATCCCAACAACCCCATATCCCAACAACCCCATATTCCGACACCCCTATGTTCGGACACCCCTATGTACCCTATGTTCCAACACCCAAATGTTCCGACACTCCTTTGTTGTGACAACCCTATGTTCCTACAACCCTATGTTCCTACAACCCTATGTTCCAACAACCCTATGTTCCTACAACCCTATGTTCCAACAACCCTATGTTCCTACAACCCTATGTTCCAACAACCCTATGTTCCTACAACCCTATGTTCCAACAACCCTATGTTCCTACAACCCTATGTTCCAACAACCCTATGTTCCTACAACCCTGTGTTCCTACAACCCTATGTTCCTACAACCCTATGTTCCAACAACCCTATGTTCCTACAACCCTGTGTTCCTACAACCCTATGTTCCTACAACCCTATGTTCCAACAACCCTATGTTCCTACAACCCTATGTTTCTACAACCCTGTGTTCCTACAACCCTATGTTCCTACAACCCTATGTTCCTACAACCCTATGTTCCTACAACCCTATGTTCCAACAACCCTATGTTCCTACAACCCTTTTTTCCAACACTCTTATAATCCGACGACCCTATGGTCGGATATCCCTTTGTTCCGACAACCTTGTGATCCGATAACACCGCCTGTGATCCGATAACACCGCCTGTGATCGACCAGTAGGGATAGGGTGGGGATTAATGCAAGGGTTAGGATTAGGAACATAGATTTGTGAAGGTGTCGGAACATAGGGGTATCGGAGCATACTCACCAAAAAACAACAAAGTGATACTAAGAGTACAGTTTCAAATAAAGGATTTAATCGGCAGAACATTATGTCATTTGTGGGTCTTACTATATATAGAAATCACAGTGACCTAACCTCTATGTTAAAGACAACTTACAGTATTATTAATTTCCACAATGTTCACATAAATAATAAGGAGCATTGCAAAATGTAAATGTTTATTTAGTTTTATTAAAAGGGGGGGGGGGCAAGCGGACAGACTGGGAGGATTTTGTGTGTGTGGGGGGGGGGGGGGAGGTTTGTCTGTTTAATGTTCGGAACCGTTCATTTGTGTGTTCTTTGGAGTATTCTTTATTGAACTATTATCAAAGGTTAAGAAATAGCATTTGACAACCATACAGATCACCATAGCGTATTTTGCTTGCCGCAATCGAAATAAGCAAAAATGAGCGTGCACAAATCATTGGCAAAACGTTTGTCGTTGTTCTAACGTAAGTGCAATGATTGGAATTTGATAAATTGTTCACAGGTTTGTTTTGTGTTGCATTTATGACAAACACTGGGATCGGCATACATGAGTGTAACCTTCCGTAAACACATGGTGCATTTGATATACCTTGAAGACAACGATTTCTTTCTGACCAACAGTGAAGACCAAGATCTCTTGGAAAAGTCGTGTCTTCTACATTAACTACTGTCTTTTGTAATTCTACTGTATAATTTTCTCCGAATTAAACCGCCTGTGTATTTGACTTGATGGCGTTATCTTATGTGTTTTACAACATGTGAAGTCAACATAGGAAGAGCGTCCTCAGTATTCCAATGACTAATTGCACACATAGGTAATGATTAATACAACGAAGTGGGATAGCGGAAACAAAATTGTCTTACATCAACAACTCCATCCCCACTTTTGTTTTTTTAAGTAAAAGACATTTAGAAAAAGTGATAAGTCCGGTGTCTGCTCTGGTAATAAATCATGTCAATGTTGTCAATTCTATTCAACATCAATGGGCCATCTCCGTTTTCATACTTGTTGTTGTACTGCAGCAGAACGATTAAAACAGAATCGTTGGGGCTAGAGGAGTTTATTAAAATTGGGTCCGATATTAAAGTTTGATTTAAGTGATCAATATTATTTGGAAATGATGACCAAGATTTAAAAGTTTTACACACAATGCATCAATTATGAACAAACCATGATCAGGCAGACCTCACCAACCACTCGTCTAATGAGATGGTCAAGTTTCAGTGAAAACAACGGGTGATAAATACAAGGTTTTGTTGGCTGAACGCTATCATTTACGTTTCATATCGATTTCAGCAATCCGACTAATACAGCAGAAGTGTTCAAATACCTTTTTTCCCCTCTAAATTTGACAAACAAAAATCTATCGAATTGGTAAGCTTCTCAGATCAAAACTAATGTTTTCCACCATGACCATCTTATACCATGTAAGTCTTGCGCAATCTGTGATTTTCAATCTTACCAATGTTGTCACGCCCTTTATTATTCAGATTACCGTAGTGAACCCATGGTAAAAATCAACGGAGCATAATCGTAATTTGACGTCAACATCGACGTCAATACTTGCGCCTCGGGTGAAAAAAGTCGTCAAATATAATGTCAATGTTTGAGACTTGGTCAAAGTTTTGACAATTGACGTATTATTTGATTTTGTGAATATAGCGGAGTTTAAAAAACACACTGACATTGTCTTCTGCAATCGGATATCTCACTCGCAAAACATTAAAAAATGCTTACTTCTTCCCTGTTAAAGATGAATCGCCCGAATTTGTTGCTGAATTGATGGTCAAAACATTGTTTCAATATGAGATAGGAAAATCCTTTAGTCGAGAAAAATATACACTTTCTTCAAGACATCGAACGAAAACATCGAGTGTCATACCAACAAAGTGCGTCTAAGTATTTAGTGCACTGCATGGCGTTGCGTTGCGGGAAAGTACATTGTATTTAATTTGTTTACTTTTTCAGCATAATCGTCTGTCAACATTCTTTCAAAGTAACAGTTCTACATTTTGGGGTCTTTCAGTGAAAAACTGTTGATGCAACTTGAAGTACCGGTATAAATTGATTAGAATCAAAGGAGAGACAAGTATTCAGAAGGTTAATTAAAGGAACTTTACAGAATTGGTTTTTGCTAACAAGACATTTGCTGGCAGTGTAAGCACTTTATGTAATCCACCATATACATAAACTGACAAACCTGTAGAAGTTTGAGATCGATCGGCCATCTGGGTCACGAGAAAATAGTGAAAAACCGATTACACATTTGCATGAAATCATATAGACTCAAAAAATGAATAAAACGCTCACTGAGCGATAAACTCCAATCGGAAAATTAGTTTATTCATTTTTATGTAAATCTGTGATCAAAAAGTATATTTTACAAGTTTATTTCTTACCAATTCTGTAATGTTCCTTTAATATAATATTTGTTTAAACAACCGAGGGAGATAAATGGGGCCATACGTCATCTTCAAATGGTGAGGATGTGAACTGGGCCATATTGTACCAGCTGATGTCCTAAAAATACCACAACTAACCCGACAGGAAAGACCGAATACCGACATTGTGAAGAAAAGTTGATGGTTCATTTTCCTCATTCTATAAACATATACAGGACTTGGAATTTGTGTCTGACAGTTGTTAGGAAACTGTGAAGCTCTTTGCCCGAGGCATGACAGAGGGGCAGCGTATTCCCCAAAAGTAATACAAAGAAATTCAAAAGATGCGTAGAACATCTTGGAGGGTTATTCTTCTTCCGTGCCTAAACGTCTGCTCAGTAAAATGGCCTGTAGGATATCATGAAACCAAACTCAGTTTAGTCATGTTTATGTTCGTGGTCCGAACAACTAGCAAAGCACGTACCAAACAGCCGTCTGCATTAGGCTCGGTTGACCAGAATGGCCAGGTCTCCAAGATACCGTGAACATCAACCGGTTATTAGTCTTGTCCCGTGCCGTCATGAAGCCACGCTCAGGACGTTGCCTTAGCAAAAGTGACATTCACTAAATGAAAGACAAACAGGTATGGAGCTGAAGTCTTCAAAGCGGTAAACAGAGCGGTGTTTTACTCAGTAGAATATGTATTTAATTGCAGCAATACAGGCATTTGAGAATGCCGTAGATCCGGTTGGTTGGCGACAGCGCTTAGTATTACAGATCCACAGATACCGTACACGCATCAATCAATGGGAACTGGGAACAAGAGCCGTTTGAAAGAGAACGACAGCAGTAAGTTACTTAAACCATGGAGGTAGATGCTTAAACGCATGATTCAGAGAAAGGAACAAACTCTTGCGGACGAATATTCGTCGTCAGACAGGAACTACTTTTCCATATGCTCTTCTGTTGATAAAGAGGCCAGCGGTATTGTTGCAAGCAGTTCACACTGGGACACGTTTCGGGATTAGTCCATTTGCATTTGGCCATTCGAAGATGATAAGTAAGTCAGAATAATATCAACCAATTTGGACCCCAAAAAGTACACATTATTTATTCAATCGTGATATAGAACGTCATCTTATCACGGCACTATCTCTGAATTCTAATATCGCAAATCGTGAAGTGAATTACGGTAACTTAAAACCTACACGACCAGGACTCAATTTCACAAAACACTGAGATTCATCTAAAGATCAGTAAGTTGTAAATACTACCACAGTGATCAGGATATCACAATTAGAATTGATCTTAAGATCAATCTTATCTCTTTGTAAAATCGAGCAGAGGATTTTTATTGGTTTTAATTACCGGTCCCGGTTTTTTGTCTCATCAATGGGAGTTGATATTCACATTCCCGTATTGAAATAGACATCTATTGAATTGATGCAATAAACACATCGCCTGGAGACAATGGAAGGTTGGAGAATCCTCACGGTGCTGCTTTTGGTTGGGAGACTCTGCTCCTGCGTCCAAGATGATGCACAGAAGATGGGAACTTTGACGAAGACGGATAAAGACAATTATAAGGAGAACAGCGATGGGGGGACAGATTGCACACCGGAAACGCTAATTGGTGAGTAAAAGGGATTTTTATTTCCAGAGGAAATTATTAATTTGATCTTAAAGGAACTATTTTTATTTAGGTACAGCATTACTTTAAAACCCTCAGGGAAGCAAAGTGGTGAAAAAATTCTCCACATATTCCAAATATGTTCATAATTTTTTTTTCAATGGGCCAAAAAAGCCACGGTTTTCTGTAATCCTCACCCCTTGTATACACCACAAGCCTGTAGACTCTCATTGGCCAGGCTATAACCACTGCCGAGTAAGGAGTATTGAATGACAGCATTCCCAAGGGACAGCAATGCCCTTGGGAATTGTAACTTGATATTTTAGTGAGCCAACTCCTTGTGCCATTATCTCTTTGTGTCAACCCTGTGCCGCCCAGAGCTAAAACAGGTCGTAAATAACACACACTGCTGGCCCAGACAAAAGCCCTGTGGGGATTAAAATTGCTTTGGGCTTGCAGGAGGGGGTCATTGACCTACAAAACTGAATGGTGATAAAATCCTCCACCTGGAGAACACGCGTTATACAAAAGGGCCCGCTTCTCCGAGGGTTTTATTAAAGGTAAGGTACCGTCATAGATTGGTCAATACTCCAAAAATGATTGGCAATAATATACTCATGAGAAGCACTGCAGCTGTTGATAGTATAAACTATTTTGAGAAAGGATTCCCTTCGAAGTAATATTATATGGTTTCGATAACTTTCGATAAGCATTTGAATATGAGAAACGATTCATGCATGAACCGTTTCTCAGATTTCTGAGGGTTGGTGTCCGGTTCACAAATGCTTCGGCCAGGGATGCGGTTGGTACCCTCTGTCACCTTGCTAAACGTGGATGGATTCGACGTTCTTGTGAAAATACAGTGAGTTTTTGCTGTTTTCTCAGCAAATAGACACTGTATTTAGCTGAAACTTTCACATCTGACTTTTATTGTATCTTTCTTTATAATTGTGCCTATAAATCAGCATTATTTGACAAAAAACAATCTATGACCCTACTTTTAAAGGGTGCTGTGCTAGATTGAAAATATAAATGTTTACAAAGGAAACGAGAAAAATAATAGTGAAAAACCGATTACACATTTGCATGAAATCATATATTCAACAAATGAATAAAACGCTCACTGAGCGATAAACTCCGATCGGAAAATTAGTTTATTAATTTCTCATCAAATATGGCATTTCAGACAGAAATATTTCAAGGGATGTTTTCTACTATCATCATCATTAGACCGTGTAAGTTTTATGTAAATCTGTGATCAAAAGTATATTTTACAAATTTTTTTCTTACCAATTCTGTAATGTTCCTTTAAATTATATAGAATTGGCCTTGACATTGCCGTTTAAATGAGTCCCATCTCGCATGATACTTGACAGTAAAGCCATTTGTAGTAGTGTAAAACGTCTCACATCTATTTTCAATAGTACAAGGGATGGTCTGCTGTCGTTAAGCTTGATCTTATAAATGTGAAGACGATACACAAGAAGGAATATTTTATAGTCAGTCAGCGTTTTTCAGGTAATACCAAGGAGAATGTTATATGAACGTGTATAAATTAAGTTCTCTTAATCTAATGGTTGACTTGGGTCTGAAACACTAACATGAGGAAAGCTTAACTTCGTAAAAATTTACACACAATCATCCCATTCTCTAATTATACAGAATATGCATGCACAGACCATTATTTCTATTAGAATGAGTTTTTTTTTAAAGAGTTTACGCCAACAAGTCTAATTTCGTAAAATGGAATAAAATAAAAAAAAAATATTTTTTTAAATTTTGAATGAGGTTTATTATTAGACAGAGGTGTAATTGGGTCATCTCAAACAAGCCAAGAACAAGTTTAAATTGTCTTGTTGGGAACACTTTGTATTTCAACATACTAATCAGAGTAATATGAATTTTTAAATTTTGGTAATCACATTTAAAACTAAAAATCTGCTACATCTCTTCAGTTTTAACAATGCTTTATGTTTCACATCTGTGTTTCCGTATTTGCATTACAAAAATAATCTTCTACAGTGGAAAGCTAGATGCCTTGCTCTGTAATGAAAGCTAGATGAAACTTGACCACGATATCTTGTTGTCCAATCCCATCCCAATCCAGTAGATAAAAATGATCAAAGGATAAATGCGTTGCTGTGTTGTCAATTTCATCTGAATGAATTGGAGCTAAAAACTAAATAATAGTAGATAAGGAAATGTTTTTTCCGGACAGAGAGTTCACTCATTCCTTAAAGCACGAAGATAACAATTATAGTCTAACTTATGGATATATTTTTTGTTCTTCAAATATCTCTTAGCAGACACTAGTATTACAGAAGCAACGGAACTAAACACAACCGAAAAAGATCTGCACTGCTTGCCCAATATCCGTGGAGGTCTCCTTTGGACATGGACCCGTGCCGGGACGGCGGCCTCCCAGCGCTGCCTCCTCTCTCAGGGACTCGCCCGGCGGCACTGCAAGACAGTCACGTTCACCATCTTCAAGGAACACACTCTGGCTATATGGGATAAGCCGGACTACGGGGATTGCGAGCACCACTGGCCGTACGACAAGGCTCCCCCTCCCCCACCCCAGTGCCCATATGACACCAGTTACGACACGACGTGGTATGAGGTTAACATGAACACGACGGCTACCGCAAAGTGCCCGTCAAACCTTCATGAGGTAACCGGTAGCGTAAGGGCCACGAGATGGTGCCAGGGCGTGAGAGTGGACAGTAAACAGGTGAGTTTTATTGGCTGCATGCCGCAAGATATTGATAACATTGAATCATATTTATATATATCTTTTCATGTTAAGATCGCAGAGTGGCAACCAGCCAATCTAGATGACTGTATTGCGGCTGCGATCAACGCGTCTGTCAACAAACATGCTGAGCTCATCGAAAAGGCTCTCAACGATTGGCTGCTGCAGAACTCGTGTGTCGATGACGTCATCAATTTAACATCGGGTAAGAATGACGAATTCATTTGAATCAGTACAGACTAACTATATAAAACCACATATAAAAATAGTTTTTCATTTTGAATTGTTTTATGAACCAACGTCACTGACATTTCACCATCCATACATTTAGACACAAATGATGGGTTCTTGTATATATTAAAATTCACATATCATAAGCCTAGCTAGATCAAGGCACTTTACAAAAGTATCATGTTCATCAGACATATTTAAACCATTTCTCAAACTCTCTCAACTCTATGGGGGAGCATACAACCTCAAGCTGTCTATTAGCACTGACTTGTGAATCCATCATAATACTGTCTCAGCCCTCAAAGGTTTCCATTTATACACCTGGGTTAAGAGAGACAATTTATGGTTAAGTGTCTTGCTCAAGGACCAAGTGTCATGACTGGGATTCGAACCCACAGTCCGATGACAATGGAATCATCAGAGAACTGCAGTTCACTGCTAGACTGATCGGACACGACACGCCTGATCAAAGTGAGGGCACCTTCTCTTGATGATTTTAAAGAAAATTTGTGTTATTTTTTAAATTGTCGATAGTAGGAGTCTTCGAATGGAATACAACCATCATTGGTGGAAAATCCAGTACACCGTGTCCATTCGGTTCCGTTTTGCCATCTAAGACATCTCTGCTGTTTATGGGGGCTAGTCTACGACTTGCATGGGCACTTCACACCTTCTACAAGAACTCCACCCGGAACGAAACGGAGACTTCTACACCCGCTGTAAACATGAACACACAGTTGACGATTGCTGAGAGACTACGAGAGTTCATCGCCAATAAGACCATGGAGATCGTGGAGACAGTCATCGCGTGGAATGTCACTCATCATGACGTCTTAGGCAGCTTCGCTGATTGGCTGGAAATGTCGAAGGTGATGTTTCCAGGTTTGAGTGGCCAATCAAAAAGGTCGTACAGTGCGTCCAGAGGCGGGGGAGATGTGTTGGGTCTGAATGCGGACACTTTTGATTTGCTTGGCGAGACCGCGTCACGTTTGAATCTGCCACCAGCCTTGATCGTATACCCTATGTACAGTAAGACAGCGCAGAGGTTGGACTATGACCTGAGAGGCACAGACCCACTGGGAACTGCTATAAACGACCTCAGAATGGGTTTAACGGGAGGAAGTTACATCACGAGAGGGCGCCCTAGCTCTTCGTCCGACCGGACGCACCGTGACTTCATCGATGAGGAGCAACTGATGATGACGCCACTTCCGGAATTCATCGGCAACGTTACGTCTTCGGAAACAAAGGATGACGAAGAGTGGACTTTTAGAGATTTTCTTGATGACGTGTTCTTGCCGAACATCAGCCTTATTTTAGATCATCTGAATAACGTGTCAAGGTAAAGAAGACGACGACCTTCTCAAGTATACATAACTTTGTGAGACACTTAATTAGAATGGTGTTGAAAAAAAAACTTGTAAAGATTTTGCAAAGTACAAAATACAGTTAAAGGATTTAGGGAATGATCATAATACAGCTTAAAAAAGTAAAATTTTACTTTTAAAAACATTACTTACACTACATCAACTGAAGTTAGCCAATAAACGCTAGGTGGCAATTTCTTTTTGCTTGACCCTATGTTGCTAGTGTTTTATCAACCCAAGCATCAGAAAGATTGACTTCAAATTTTTAGAAGCTATTGTCTTGCTTAAAAAACACACCACCAAACACAGAATAATACATATGCAAACATTTGTTCCTTTAATAACAGCACCCCACTGAGGAAGTGTAAGGAGAGGCAGGATGGACAGGGTGTGAGCTGGGAGGATGCAGAAACATGGATGTGTCGAACCAAAAATTCATCTTTATCACAAGATCTTGAGAGAGTATGTACAGCACTTGGGATATGTTTCTATTACAATAAAGGCTTCATAAAAATAGTTGGCCTAAGTATGCCGAGAGCCTAATACATGGGTTTTACTTAAACATATGTAATAACAGGGCCTAATATAAAGTAGCAAACCATCTTTTCAGATTGGATTAAAAGGACTCTTGCCTATGACGTCACAGCTCAAACAGTACCCTCACTGAGGTCAAATGAATAGCTATCATAGGTTGAAAGTTGTGTGCATGGTGCGTACACATGTGCAAGTTTCCATTGTTTGAACTCATTAAAAAAAGTGATGGCGGGCTAAGCAAGGAGTCTTGATTAAATACAAATAAAGGGTCTAAATATATGTTTTGAAGTACAAGGAATCTGACAGAATCATTATGTTTATATTTCAAGACTCATGCGTATCTAAAAACCAAGATGGCGGCCCTAAATGGCGTCCAAAACGGCCACCATTTAGAATCTTATCATAACTTTGCAGCAGACATGTTGAAAATACAGCTAATGAGTCTTAAAAATGAATATCAAAATAATAATGATCCCATCAGATTCCTTGTGCCTCAAAACATATATTTAGACCTTTTATTTGAATTTACAACATGTCTGGTTGCAAAGTTATGATAAGATTTGAAAATGGCGATGCTTTCGGCCTACCTTTGCACTGACTACACACGCGCGGCTTCTCTGTGTCAGTCTATGCTTTGCCTGCCATTTCGGGTCAACTTCCACCATGTAAAGATATAGTGCGCGTCTAACTGCAAGCGCGCTTTCCTGAATTTCACACTGCGCAATATTAACCATAAAGGGGAATCTGACTCGAATTATGATGTGAAGATAATTTATCGTGGGTAATGATAGGCCTACCAGGTTATTGGCATAGGGACATGCTATCCTGTAATGTGTTATGCGCTATAAAAGAACTGTGTATTATTATTATTATTATTATTGGGTCAATAGGTAAGCTGATCTACCAATACTATCGTCCATGCAGTCCAAAATCCGACAATGGTGCAGTTGAACATAAAAAACAAAATCGCAATAATTATGTTGCTACACTTTGCACTGTCACAGTGAACTCAGTTCGCCCTTTCATGGCGAGAAACACAAGTCTCATCAAATACAAAAGAGTCAACACACGACCCAATCAATCAAACCTCCTTTACCCACACGCCATTGCTTCTCAACTTGGACCAAGACATGTTTTACACACGACCCAATCAATCAAACCTCCGTACTACGCCATTGCTTCTCAAATTGGACCAAGACATGTTTTACATGCACTTATTTGTCTTTCTTGATCATTCTGTTTAGGTGTTGGATGAGACTCAAAACTTCGGATTGGGAAACTCGGTTGACATGACGTGTCTAAAGATCCTCCTGAAGCTATGGTCATTAATGGACGAGTGGACGAATGCCATTCCACAGGTGACTAAAACTAGATCACTCAATGATCACGTTGGTGGTCTGCAGCCTGGATCAATGCTTTTTGATCAGTTTGATTTCCTACTAGCCCCACTTTAATACGTGTTGAGAATTTTGACTATTTGCTGATCGTCAAACTCACAATTCGTACCAAACCTGCTTACAGGTTCTGCAAATAATTTTCTAGGTGATCTACATTTTACAGCTTTAGCAAGCATTTAACTTAACTTTGTTTAATACTCACAAGTTCTTTCAAATGATTTAAAGAATTGGCAATACCAACATTTGTGTATGAATTTATCACCTTTTATGGAAATCTATACTCAAGGCACTGCAAAAATCATTTCAGTCTGTAAATTCCGATTACAAATATGGTTTCCATTTACGGAGAAAGGCTAAAAAAAACCTTTCTTTTTCACTGTTAATTAAACAAAATGAATAATATACAATTAAAATATGAATATTATCAATGCCTTTTAAAAATAATTATTCTAGGCAACGGTGGCGATCATACGTGTCATCAACTATCTACTGGCTCTACCTCAACCAGTTCTACCGCAACTCTTGAATAACAAGTAAGGCCGTAAACATGTACGACAAACACTCATTTTGTTGATCTAATCACAAACAACAATTCTTAGCCCCTTTTCAGACAAAAGCCCTTTCATATTCCAATTTGCACGATGACCAAAACTTATGCAAGACATTCAGTAATCGACCAACCCGTCGAGACGCCGATGCAGAGTTAGTTGTTAAACATCGACTATCCAAGAAAGGTGGTCTACTTGTTTTATTTTCTTTTTTTAATGTAGAGGAACTGTTCTAAAGCTGCAAAATTTCCAGACGGGGTTGATTGATATTATGTTACATGTTTATATCCATTAACATATAATATCGATTTTTTACAGATAATTTAATATTTTCACGAATAAAGATATTTTCACGTTAAAGTAAACATGAAACAGTAATTCATTTAAAACTGGGTTTTATTTAATTGTCCTGACGGCAGAATCATCAAGGCAGTTGAGGACATGGCAAATCAACCCTTTCCCGACAATGTCTCTAGTGTACGGATCGTCACCGATAACATGGTTCTTACAATGGAAGAGGTAGTGTCCATTTGGTATTTTAATTTGTGGTTATTACTGTCGCCGTTGTTGCAGTCGACAACAGCATCAACAACATCAACAACAACAACAACAATAACAACTACACCAAAACGACGTCGTTAACGTTGTTGTCGTTATCGTTGTTGTTGTTGTTGCCATCGTCGTTTATCTTCGTCGCCGCCGCCGCCGCACGCTGCTGCTGCTGCTGCTGCTGTTTGCTGCTGTTGCTGCTGCTGCTGTGCTGCTGTTGCTGCTGTGCTGCTGCTGCTGCTGCTGCTGTTGCTGTTGAAGTTGTTTTTGACGCTACTGCTGTTGCTGTTGCTGTTATTGACTGATTCTGGTTGACGCTTTACCTACGCTGACTCATTTTGGTGTTAAAACGGTTCCTCGTGGTATATGTTTTTGGCATTTTTGGCTTCGTCGTTAAGGTTAGAGTTCTTGCTATTTTATGTGTGCACTCAATAGAGCTGTTTAAGAGCTAAGTAAATTGGCGCCTACTCCAAAAGTTGGCGTTGACGATACTAAATCATTTTGTTGAGTTGCAGTTTCTGTGGCCTTTAACAGAAGCATAAACTGACATGGAAATAACATTGGCGTTGTATTTGTGCATTTGTCTTTGCAATTGTATCTCTGCTGTTGATGAGAGCCACGGGGAGGGAAGAGTGTTCCCGGGTCTACACATGGGATTGATTGCGGTCTCTGTAGATTTGACCAATAATCTGTTTTTCAGAAGCTGGCAATGGAGCATGGGCGTAAATCTGTCTTGAAATGTGTGTGTGTGTGGGGGGGGGGGGGCATCAACAGTCATAGCACTTATGGCGTGGGGTCCAGGGGCCGCTTAGACCTGGTGGGTCCAGGGCCCGTTAGGGCCCCTGGTGGGTCCAGGGGCGAAGCCCTTGGCGGGGGTTCAGGGGCTGAAGCTCTTTGGTTTCAGCATGTCTGAATGTACTAGAACGCTATCCTTGCTATAAATATTTACATGACATCTCTGGTTCAGAGAGAGAAATAACATAGAGACACTAAGTAATAAAAACCCAACATACATGATATATTAATCTTACTTTAATCACACAACTTTAAATCTTCGACAATCTCTCTCCCCCTCGCACGTCAATACTGCCCCGGGTTCGCCGACGGTTAACGATGAATCTTAAAACTGTTTTGAAATTTATATTTGTACATTGGATTATAGCTTGGGGGAGGGAGGGCTCAACACAACGTAATGGTGGGTGGTGGGTGGGGTCCACGGGCCGGCAAAACGGCCCCTGGTGGGGTCCACGTGCGAAGCCCCGTGGGGGTCCAGGGGGCGAAGAGAGTTTTGGCGTTTGGGGGGTGGAAAATCAGGCCTCTGTGTGCCTAAAAACAGAGAATGAACGCACTTTTTAAGCACTTTTGATTCCATTTCAACGTAACGGTGGTTTGCGTGACGGCCCCTGGGAGGATCCAGGGGGCGAAGCCCCCGGAAGCTCTGAGTTTTGGCGTTTTGGGGTGAAACATCAAGCCTCTGTATGCCTTAAAACATAGAAATAGACGCACTTTTTAAGCACTTTTGATTCATATCGATCTTTTAATTTTACTTGAAACATTTCTGTAACATCAACTGGCTCAAATTAATTGTTACTCCCGCAAATCAACTAGACCGGATGCATATGGACGTAACCGAATAAGTGGGCGGCAATAAACCCACGTCCTACCAATAATCCTTGCGTAAGTGGCGTCACACAATAATCGTCTATATCAGATTACTGTTTAAAAATGAAATTAAAAGTTTAACTTGGGCATGACTTTGAAAAATTTGTGCTTATTAAAGTGTAATTATGAAACTATAACTTTGACTTGAAACTTGGGGAAAATGTTGATGTCAATGATAACGTGCAAAAGCCCAGCGAAAGTATTAGTATCGTCGCTGTTGTTGTGTACATTATGGTGCGTAAAACATTGTACATGTATGGTCTGAACCACACAGGGAAACATCGTCGCAACTAACAATATTGTCTGGCAAATGTTTCAAGTCCCTATATCTGTCCAATGACGTCAGGGGCCTACAAAGTCTGGGGCCAGGGTTTGGTTTGCTGATAGTTAAACGATGGTATATTCTTCTTGCAGGAGGTGAGGGTCACAGGGGTCGTAGATTTATTTTTGTCAACGAAATGCTGATTTATATAAAGGCCGAATTACCAATAAAGATACAATGAAAGGTCATCTGTAAAAATTCCAGCTGAATACAGTGTTTACTTGTTGAGAAAGCAGTAACAATCGGTCATGGTATTTTAATTTCGAATCCATCCACGTTTGTCGAGGTTTACAGCTAGCAGGTACCAACCGCATCTCTGGCCGCAGCATTCACAAACTGACACCAAGGAAATTTGAATTTCCAAACGTTGCCCGAAGGAGATCTTTGGAAACTTAAATTTTCGGCATACTTTAATTGATTCAACTAATTACCGGAGGGCACTTTAGACGAAGTATTTTCGTAGATTGCTGACTGCCATTACGATCTTTATAACAAGGCTTTCGGATAAAAAATTGACCCTAACTATGGCAAAGTATGACCCTAAGTTGAGGGAACTTGATAATTGATATAAATTTTGATATGGATGCTAGTCATATTTCCATTTAAACAAACAAACAAACAAACAAACAAACCCTGTTCTATATTTTGATATCAGGTTGAAGAGGAAGATTTCGACGGAGTCTTGTTTGCATCAATTCAACCATCGACGGCTGAAAAGCAATCTCCCAAATCAGATTTCTACACAGTTTTTCACGCAAGCAATGGTATGAAGAGAAACAAATCATGTTTTTTTTCTATTTTGTGTATGCACAATAGTTGATGTTCGTAATGTTATCTTTACATTGTTACTATACAGGGTCTCAAATCGGCAACTACGCATTCAAGCACATCAGTGGTGCCCTCAACGCCAGTTTGAAGAGTTTAGATTTGGATAGCGTGGACGAATATCTGTATGTTCCGGAGAACATTTTTCAAACGATAGCAAATTTCGAATCAAACGAGAAATGCGGTACGTGAATTTAATCAACAAAATTGGGCACATCTAACATGTCAGTGAAGGTAGCATTTTGAAGGTACCTTCTTTAAACAGCCGAAGAAAGAGTCCCCTGTTCCTATTACTAGGTTTCCCGGTCATTTTCTGCCGATTTAATTGTCGCGTTATTCTATTTCGCACGAAATTGAAACCTCCTCAAAACAATCATTCGATTAATACACCTAATGTGTATTGCGTCATGCTTCAAAAAAACCCATATATAACCATATAGTTTAACAACCCATTCACGCAGCATTCAAATTCGCAGCAGCTTTTTCGCTGAAATTTATTGTATGGATCTACTCTGCTTTATTTAATGCCGATTTCGCATGGCTAAAAAGAACGCCTGATCAGGTTCGGGACACACCGGCTTCGTTTGGGCTATTTGGGCTACAAAATAGACTAAACCATTATTCCAAAGGTCTTCCTGGAATGGAGAAGAATGGTTCATAAAAGAAACCATCAAATCTGGCCGTTTTCGAGCATTTTTCAAAAAACGAAGGTCACGTGACTTTTCGGAACCAAAAAAGTCACGTGATCTTCAGATTTAGTTTTACTTCCAGTCGTATAAAAGTAAATTACTTAACCAAATTTAAGGTTTTTTTTAAACAATATTGTTCATGAGTATTTTACAAAAAAGACTATGTATTCAGTTTATGTATACAAGTTGTAAATAATGATGAAAAATCGAACGTAAGATTCGCATTCAGAAAGTCCGTGCTACAGAAGCATGTTTTACGGCGCATCAGCGTGGGGAGCTAGCGGGTGAACCTTGGGGGCATGTCCCGTACCGAAAAGCCGGTGCCGCGTCTCGTGGGGCCAGAGAGACAAACCACGGGGGCATGAACTCGGAGCCTGTGGAGGGGGTAAGGATCCACACCATTAACTACGTTTTGTTTAACGAGGGTTTTAGTCTGTAGCCCTAGCTATTATCCCCTAGCTATGTGGATCGGACTGTGTTTATGTCGGTTTTTTAATTACACGTGAATTTGTGCTTGATGGATATGAAGACTGGATCCTCATGCCACCCCATTGTTATAATTAATACACAAACAGAGCACCGGTCTAATTATATTGCAACGGCTGGAAAAGCGTATACGCTGAACTTTGACCGCGTTTTTTCCCCACATTTTTCGTTAATTACTTGACATTTTGATGATTTTTTTGTACAACAACCATCTAAAAATTATTGTCTATGATTCTACATCAGTAAAAGTGAAGTTGAATGACGGTTTCAACTGCAGTGGGAAAATCGCTTTAATATGAATAAATTAAGGTAAAATAGTTGACTTCTTTGCCCCAAAATGACCGGGAAGTCATATATTCTTTTAAACGGGCAGTTTTTATGACAAATAAAATATCTTTAGAGACTTAGCCTTTTCCATCTTGTCCAAACAGCAAGTTTTTTAACATCGTGTTTGAATCCCCTAAGCATTTCTACCAAAAAGCTTCCACAACCCACCATACTCCAACAGTTTACTTATTGGAACAGTACACAACCCATCATACTCAAACAGTTTACTTATTGGAACAGTACACAACCCATCAAACTCCAACAGTTTACTTATTGGAACAGTACACAACACATCATACTCCAACAGTTTACTTACTAGAACAGTACACAACCCATCATACTCCAACAGTTTACTTATTAGAACAGTACACAACCCATCATACTCCTACAGTTTACTTTATTTAGAACAGTACACAACCCATCATACTCCAACAGTTTACTTATTGGAACAGTACACAACTCATCATACTCAAACAGTTTACTTATTAGAACAGTACACAACCCATCATACTCCAACAGTTTACTTATTAGAACAGTACACAACCCATCATACTCAAACAGTTTACTTATTAGAACAGCACACAACCCATCATACTCCAACAGTTTACCTATTGGAACAGTACACACCATCATACTCCAACAGTTTACTTATTAGAACAGTACAGAACCCATCATACTCCAACAGTTTACTTATTAGAACAGTACACAACCCATCATACTCAAACAGTTTACTTATTAGAACAGCACACAACCCATCATACTCCACAGTTTACCTATTGGAACAGTACACAACCCATCATACTCCAACAGTTTACTTATTAGAACAGTACAACCCATCATACTCCAACAGCTCCTGTGCCGTTGGACTTCGATTGAATGTGTACTTTAGGCCAGGTGTGTAGTTTAGCTATTTTAGCCCTCCAGTACCAAACCGATCAATACCCAACAAGTACCTATGGCACAATTTATTATTTTTTGGGGGGGGGGGGCTCAGCACAGTCGCAAATTACTTTTGCTCTACCCTAGAAAACAGGGAGTTGGTACCACACCTGGTGTTCCAATATAATTGCCATCATTGCCCTTTTTTTAATTTTTTTTTTTCACGGTTGTTCACGGTTGGCTCGGTGCGTCTTCTAATCTTGGCCCAAAAAGGCCGGAGGGGGTAGAGTGGATTTTGTTTCTTTGTCAGGTACCGATGGGCCTTGTCGCGGATGATTGCAGGCAATATGTTGGTTGAAAAGGTCAAAGCGATTCCGTTTCATTGTTGTCGATATGAGTTTGTTTTGAAGCCCTGATGAGTTGACCAGTAGTGCTTGTAGTCATTGATTTTGACAAGGCCCATAAGTATATGGATGCCAAACCTAACCACGCTTTCACTTCATGTAGTGTCGTTTGAAACTTCAGTCAGATTGACATTCGTCTATTTCACCACCATCTGGATGAGGGAGAGAGGGAAAAACTTCAGGAAGTAGTTAATTGGTGACTTCTTCTTCTTGAAAGTTGGTCCATTCGGCTTTTCCCCTTGAAATCTCTGATGGTTATATTTTCAAGGGTCCTTGTCCAGCCTTCCTTGTCTGGAGCATGATCAGCTTGGTACACAGATGGAGGGTCTGGGTCGTTGTCCGAGTCTGGCTCATTGAATGCCTTCTTTCTTGGCCGTTTTTTCGTGGCTTTTGTGGTTCTGCAGGTCCAGCACCCCCTTCATCCTGACTGTCTCCCTCGTCCTCCTCTCCTGTGTCATCAGGTCTTGCCTCTTCTTCTGATTCCTCCACATCCTCCATGGCTGATTCATCTTCTTCTTTACACAATGGAGACTTTTCTCTTGCCTAGGCCATGACCCTGTCTAGGAATTCTTCCTCCTCGGACTCTGATGTTTCTTCTAAGGCCCTGTAACCTCTGGACATGCTGATACCAGCCTCTCTTGCACTTTTCTTAGAGCACTCCTCATATTTTCTTCTTCCTCTCTATAGAGTTTATCCATCAGGGCAGTGTGGCTAAGTTGTGGACGTGTTGCCTTCACTTTCCCCTTCCCTTTCTTCTTTCCTTCTTTCACTTTTTCCTGCACTTTCTTCGCTCCTTCATCTCTGCTCTCTTGGTTCCTTTTTCTCTTTCTTTTTCCTATCATTGAACCTACAATGTCTCTGCTTCACCTCTACTTAAACTCTGCTGTAAACTCACTTCTCGAGATGTCATGTTGACTCTGGTCAGTCAATGTCAGACTGGGACGATACTCAGAAAACACCCTTATTTATAGCAAATATTGCTATTGTTATTTTAATCATTATGTAACATTACATCGTAGTGACTTCATGTACTATTGAAGAAGAAGACGAAAAAGAAAAAGGTTAAAAGAGAGGGGAAAACATTATGCTGGCCTTCAATCTCTCATACAAAATTCACAAACAGGCATACAATTTGTAAGCATGGTTAAAAGACTGTAGCCAAATCGTTACAGGCAACAACAAAAAATAAAAAATATTAAGTCTTTTTTTTATTTTAAATAAAGTATGCAAAATTTCAATAAAACTATGAGTTTTTTTTTAAATTTAATATCACATTTTATCCAGTCAACACCATGGGTACCGCTTCCAACAAGACAACCCTGCAGTTTGTTATCTACGAGAACGATCGGCTGTTTCGCACTGATGGTGATAAGGTGTCGGTATCACACGAGGAAGATACGGCCCACAATCTGACAACCTCTAACTGGAAGGTTTGTTTATTGTTCAACATTGTTGAGGCATTTTGATGCAATTTTATATGACTTTAAACAATGAGAGACTTTAGAAACACTAGGTGGCAGCAGATTACTCATACATCCATTATAACCGGAAATAATTATGAACAATTGAACTTACTACTTAAACAATGGAAATTTACCCGGTTTGTGGATTATTGTTTACGTTTGCCTTTAGGTGATGAGTCGAGTTGTCTCCGCAACTCTTGGCGGGCATTGTGTTTGGGGTTTAGATGATCCTGTCGTTATCAACCTGAAGCATCATAACAACGTGAGTTGGGCTCAGTTACGAATCGCGGTCAATGATGGCTGCTGCTACTTGTAACACCAAGAATAACAGGGAATTTTCAATCTAATTATAATCATTTTTTTTATCCTGTCTCGTCATTATTTGGCATGATGTTAGACAGCATTTACTACAATGCCATAACACTATGTTAAAGAGTTAAAACAAAACGAACGTATAAAGTGAACATGTCGCGATATATCCACAAAACATTTGTGAGTTTTGGACAGAGATAATGTGTTAGAATAAGTGTTTCTTAAGTCAGATCGGAATATGGAAGCCCCTTTTACCGACATAGAAGTAATCAAGTCAATTATTATTATATTAAATTGTTCAAGGTGGGTCCGATTTTGCGCTAATTTGACCCTAACAGTTAGATTTAAATTTTAAATAGCTTTTTTTTATAGATACGACAAAGTAATAAACTGATATTTAAGATAAAAATGGTAGTTAATTATTGTCGGGTTTCCGACATTTAATCACGTCTATCAGCCATTTACAACAAATTTTGCATTTTGTGCATTTTCCTTTGCATATATAAAAGTTTTAAAATGTTTGTTGTTTGAAACGGCATCATCTGACTAATCTCGTGCAGATCAAAAAAAAAAATTGAAAAAAGGCTGCCATGCCACTTTAAAACACTTCCGCCAAAATACCACTCTTTGATCGCACGTCGTACTCTAGTCGAGTCTGGGTGATGGGGAAAAGTGTAGGGCGCCCTCTTTTGAAATTATGCCTTTATTTGTTTCTCTTTTCATGTCGTTGCAACTATCAGCTCGCTCTGTGGTTTGTTGAACATAATAAACTGTTTGTCACTGTATTTAGTTCCAGGAAGAAGGCTCCAAACTCTGCGTATACTGGGATTTTAACGGAATGGGTAATGAAATTAAGTCAATTTGATTACAAGATGATGGACATGAAACAAAAGTTTACAAAAAGAAAAAGACAAAACAAAATCGGAAGAAACTTTTACGTAGGTTTTCCCGGTCAATTTCAGCAAAAGTTAATTCAGTTTCATTAACACGCATTCAAGTCACACACATTTCCCTAATTCTTTACAACTATTGGGTTTCTTTTTAGCTATTGTTGCATTCAATTTTGTTTTTGTGCACACATAATTTTCGTTCTTCTCATTCCGGCTCGTTTCAGACAGTCTATATCATATAGACATTCAGGACTACACTCTCATCATTCTTTAGTTGATTTTCTACTAGCCATTTACAATTAATGAAATTGACGGGTTGACCAACCTCTTCATGATGGCTTTTACGAAATGGAATGATCTTTGTGACCTAACTAATTTGAACGATGTCATTTGACCAGTGAATACAACGGAGCATTCATTTTCATAACGAAATTGAAAGGTCTGTTGTGGAAATTTGTCGGGAAACCTATAAGTATAAAATAGATAACATGATAATAGTTGTTTTATTTTTTTCTTTTGTTTCGTGAGGTTAACTAAAATTACATTATAAACATTTCCCGGCCATGGCTTGGAAAAAATAGTTTCCTTTTATCTTTAAACTTGTGTTCAATTTGGGATTTTGAAGGAACCAACAGTTTGAGGTGTGTTAATATTGCTTGTATTTGTCCTTTTCAAGACGGACTGGGATCTTGGTCTAAGGAAGGTTGCAGTACTTACTACTCGTCGGCCGATCATACAGTCTGTGTATGCAATCACCTTACCAACTACGCCGTTATCATTGTGAGTACCGTGTTCCCATTAGAAAACAGATCGTCACCGACGTACTAACACACTCCTACCATACTGGTAAAAACTAGCAATCGAAGAAAACGGCTATCCTTTAAAATGGTTTCAACTAGTTTTCTTAAAGTAGACACTTATCGCTTTGAATTTGCTATATATGTTGTTTTTTGAATGTTTTACGTGATAAACAAAATAAGCAATCAAGAAATGTTCGTGTTAGTTTGTAAAATCGAAATAAACGCACAACATAAAATGTCCGTTAGGTATTTTTTATAGGTTTTTTTCCTGTCAATTTTGGCAAAAAGCAACCTATTTGACTTCATGCATCGCGTCGTAATAAGCAAGTTGCCTTTTGATCATAGCATTATACTCAATTCAACTCGCAAGGCGTTACTTTTAGTCATACGAAATCGGTATTTAATACAGCGGAGAGTAAGTGCAACTAAACATTACAGCAGAAAGCTGCTGAGAATTTGAATGGTATTATTTTTGTTCTATTTGCATGACGCAAAAGAACATTTGCTTACACATTTAGTAACATTGAGTGACTGTTTTTAGGAGCTTTTAATTTCGCACGAAATAGAATAACGCGACATTTAAAATGACCGAAAATTACCGGGCCTAATACAAAATTAATGAGAAACAATATATATAAAAGTGCTATCCGAATTCTGAGAAGTTGTAATTTGTTTTCGTTAACAGGATATTTGGGACCAGTTAGGGATGGGTGAGCTGCCTGTAGCTCATAGTCTAGCCCTGGAGGTTGTCAGTTACGTTGGCTGCTCAATGTCCCTGATTGGTCTGGTCAGTACGATGGGTTTGCTAATATCAATTAGGTGAGAACCTTGTTTGCATTTACAAATATCACAACAGTATTGTATAAATCTTATGTCGAGTTGGTAGTCGCACCACAATCATCCTTATGGTATCAGTGACGTATTAAAACTAGACATTTTAATTTGAGGGCAGGCAGGGCCAACGAATGTTACTGTTTTTTGCTGATGTTTGAGTTGGGGTGGGGGAGATGATACTCTAATACCTCTTAAGTTTATACTCTATACTCTTACCCTTCATTTATGTTACGTAATGATTATAGAGCTTACGGTCTAGGCCCGAATTCATCGAGCTGCTTAAGCAGACACATTTTGCTTTAATTTGTTGCCGAGCCAAAATTAGCAGGATACCTGTCAAAGATGGTGAATATGACATGGTAGTTTAGCTTGAAAACCTTATTCTAGTAAGCATAATTTTGTTGTGCTCAGCTTGTTTTTAGTCTTAAAGACGCCTATGTTATTGGGCCATGGGTAAGAACAAGTTACCTTTGTGAATGTGCACTGCTAATCGTAGCACTCACTAACAGGACATTTTGATCGCGCTAGAGTTTCCATCCATTATGATAGGGTTATAAAGTTCGCGGACTATTTTTATTAAAGTATTTTTCCAAGGAGTTTAATACTTCTAATCAATATTCTTAGTATATTTTTCATTAATCCCATTTTGGGGCGGGGCTGGAGGGGCTCGGCAAGGGTTCTGGGGGTTGACCCCCTCTCCCGGTTCCTCAACTGAGTGAGAATTCATTTTGACGGAAGCGATATCATTTTTGCGAAACATGAAGATGGTTTAACAGGAATATAAAAGTGACGGTTTAAAACATAATGATTTTCAACCAACTACAATATAAAACATGTTTCCTATAGTGTATGTTCCTCTATCATTTTTATTATGTCAATGGCTTTGAAATACGATTGATTTCACTCTTAAAATACTGGACTTGTATAAGCATGATGATTCATTTTCTTTAGTTTTACTTCTTAGGAGAATGCGAGACGCGAAGACCACGCCCACTCGCATGATGCTCTGCCTGTCATTGATTATTTCCATGACCTTTTACTTGACCGGAATTAATCAGACCAGCGACAGAAGCGCATGCGCGGCGTTTGCGTGCTGCATCCATTACTTCACGTTGGTGTCGCTAATGTGGATGGGAATGGAAGCCGTGTATCTGTACAGGAACATCGTTATGGTTGCCATCAGCCCAAGCCGGCACATGTTCAGGAATTGCTGCGTGGTTGCGTGGGGTAAGATATAGTTGACTATATACGGTATTGCGACTGTGGGTCAAGCTAAACCAATCACAAGAACCATCCCTGACCTCACAGGTACCCATTTACCCCTTGGTGAAGAGAAGCAATTATAGTTAAGAGTCTTGCTCAAGGACTTAAAGGAACATTACAGAATTGGTTTTTGCTAACAAAACAGTTACTGGCAGTGTAAGCACTTTATGTAATCCACCATATACACAAACTGACAAACCTGTAGAAGTTTGAGATCGATCGGCCTTCTGGGTCACGAGAAAATAGTGCAAAACCGATTACAAATTTGCATGTGTTATACAATCCATGAATAAAACGCTCATGAGCGATAAACTCCAATCGGAAATTAGTTTGATTTATTTCTCATCAAATATGGCATTTCATACAGAAATATTTCTAGGGATGTTTTCTACTATCATCATCATTAGACCGTTTAAGTTTTATGTAAATCTGTGATCTTAAGGAAAATTTTACTTACCACTTCTGTAACGTTCCTTTAAGAGTTATGACCGGGATTCGAACCCATACACTTAGCCATCATCTTATTTTGTGTCTTCCTCTCCTTCACCATGCCTGTCCTTGCCATTATGTGAGTCTCTTGTTCCATCAATGGTTTAAAAAATTATTATTACAAATCGAAGCCATCTTGGCCCATCTTGACCTGCAAAATCTGAATACGTAAAAGGCGGTTAATATGCACAATCCTTTGCAACCTCAATGCAGATTGTATCTCATACAATATCACAAAAAGAAAGAAAGATCATACTCTCCCAATAAAAAGGTATAAAACTGTATGTCATTATTGAGGCGAAAAATCTGCATAAATGAAATAAGTAATAACTATACGTCTGCTACAATTTTACTTTATTTTCAAAAGGTGCAATGCTTGTGCTTACAAACTTTGTTCGAAGTAGAGCTGCACGTCGAATAATCAGCTATTAGTTATGCATTTACCCTTTGTCGACACACGTTGGTAGTTTAGGGTGTTTTAAAACACATCATATTGTAATAAACTTGTTCAAAAGCCCGCCATTTGTCTGTCTTTTAGTACCGGGGTACCTACATCAACCTAATAACCACAAGTTTTATCTCAAATTTACAGGTGTACCAGCAATTATCGTTGGGTGTGTGGTCATATTTAAACTTGATGCGTATGGTAATGACGAAAGGTAAGTAGACATAAGTAACTATAGTGTATTGACGGACTAGGGCCGTGTTGGAAATGGCGGCTACGGCTGCGGCTGTTGCTAGGTGTGTTACTATGTCAACCTTCAATGTTTCTTAATGTGGTGATCGTGCTGATGCAGCAATCGCAGCCACAATTTAAGACACGGCCCCGTTTTTCTTCTGCTCTTCTTCTTTTTTATTAATTTACTTATTTATTTATTTATTTATTTAATTAATTTGTTGACAAGTTAGTATTTTCTTAGATGTTGTTATGGTTTCAAAACAATGTAAACTAATTAATAGACTACCAGCTCCCAAAACAATCCATTCCCAATCTGAGAAAAGTTTTTAAAATGTCCTTTACTTTACAACAAGAAAACAATGGAATATCTGCAGTACAGATATATTTAAATTTGATTTTTATTGAATTTTATTAAATGTTTTTTTTCCAACATCAAGTATGTTTTTGCCATTTTGAATTTATGTTTTAAAAAGAACAACAAAAATCAAATTGAAGATCATCGTACATTTAAAATATTACATTGAATCAAATTAAATTAAACTAAAATTTATCTTACTGAAACAATGTTAAGATGAAGAATCTGACTTTTAAAATTAATATTATGCTTTTTTTAAGATGCTGGATTTCCAATTCCACCATTTTCTTTGCCACTTTCTACGCACCGGCCATTCTGATTGTAATGATCAATCTAGCAGTGTTTGCCATGGTGATGTGGGTATTGGCCAATCGGCGCTTCTATACCCGACAATACACCGTGGGTGGCAAACAGCGCGAGATCTCGCGAGGACGGAAAGAGATTCTCGGCATCATATCCATAACCGCTTTGCTTGGTGCGTATTTTATTGATTGGAACAATTGAAAATTAAACTAAAACAGTGGAAAGATTCCATACAAATACAAGTCTTAATGTTACCGACGCCGTTGTTTAAACATTTGTAATTGTCAAAATTGTGAGCCAGCACGTACATAGAATAACAAACCTGTGAAAAATGTAAGCTCAATCAGAGTCACGAGAAAGTAATGGATACATTGGATATTGGATTTTGGATTCGCAAGATAGAAACAAATTGTTTTACTCAATTATGTTGAAAGAATAATATTTCGAGGAAAAATTTTCATTAAGACAATCTTTACCACATAAGATGTGTATGATTGTCTGATAAGCATTTATATTTTCAATCTTGCCGATGTTTTGCACATGCTTTATATCTGTTTTTAACACAGATGCTTGCTTATGATTATTTTACTGTTTAAATTTATCTGTTAATTATACCACGGGGTCCATAAAAAATACTAGCACTGTAACCCGTAGGTATAAGATACCAGCGAAGAACAACCGAGGAAGGGTTGTTCAGTTATGTATAGGATGGGGATAGTTAATTGAAAACTAAAACCGAATCGTTGTCGGGATCCCTACATTATCTTACGTTGTTATCTTACCTTAAGTGTATTTTGTACATTGTCCGTGGCAAATACGAAAGTTTGTGTATGTTTTTCGTTTTGAAACATCATTTGTCAAAATTTGTTCAGAGAAAAAATTATTTCGGCGAACTTAGAGTGCAATGAAACATACCACTATTCTAATCTAATCATCTAAATATATGGCAGCTTATACCACTTTAAAAAGTCAAGCTTTTACTTGTTCCAGGTCACAGATTACCTGAATCATTTAGAGGCCAACATCAAGAAGGTGTGATGCTCTTCACAGCAGACGTCTTCGACTCTTGGTAACATCAACTATCCAAATGGTACCACAATGTATAAGTGTTTAGTTCTCTCCTACTTCAACAGGTTTGACCTGGCTCTTTGGTGGTTTCTCCGTGGGAGAAGGAGTCCGGATGACATCACTTTACCTCTTCACCATCTTCAACTCCGCTCAAGGTTTCTTCATCTTCGTCTTCTATGGTGCCCTCTCCTTCGTCACCACCAGGGGGAAGTCCAGCCTTGCCTCCCCGTCTCCCTTCACCAATACTACTGGTAAGAAGTGCGGGGAGCTCGCGGTGCCCACGGCCCACCACAACAAGAAACTCCTCCGATTACAGCTCAGCAGGTCTCAGTCTGACAAAAGGAACACCGTGGGCGAAACTTGGATAACATCGTGCAGTGATGTGCGGCTGGATTTTGGTAAATCCGTGTTCTTGTTTTCATAGGCACGTATTTGGGGAAACGTCTGCATCTGACTGAGTTCACCCTTAGAGTACAACAATTCATAGTACAATACTTTATTTCCACGCAATACATACAGGAATAAATTAAGAAGAGGGTGGTAAAGGGGAAGGGGTCTCTAGAAAGCAGAGCTTGTCAAGTGGCCCCTTGACTTGTGTAGCTTATAGGTATATTATATATACAATATTTTTTAATTGTATACAACACACTAAATGAATATGATTAAGTTACAAAAGGAACAAGGGCTCGGACAATTAAATGAACATTACAGAATTGGTAATTGTAAAATATACTTTTGATCACAGATTTACATAAAACTTACACGGTCTAATGATGATGATAGTAGACAACATCCCTTGAAATATGTCTGTCTGAAATGCCATATTTGATGAGAAATGAATAAACTAATTTTCCGATTGGAGTTTATCGCTCAGTGAGCGTTTTATTCATTTGTTGAACCTATATGATTTCATGCAAACGTGTAATCGGTTTTTCACTATTTTCTCGTGACCCAGATGGCCAATCGATCTCAAACTTCCACAGGTTTGTCAGTATATGTATATGGTGGATTACATAAAGTGCTTACACTGCCAGCAACTGTTTTGTTAGCAAAAACCAATTCTGTAATGTTCCTTTAAGACAAGGACGTAGGCCTACTGCACAGCAGTAAAGTATTGTTCACGAAGATCAACCAGCTGATAGGATCAACTTGTCTTGAGCAAAACAGAATCAACTTTTTCCTGAAAAAATAGAGTCAACTTGTCCTGAAATATTGGACAAGTGTTCAAAAGAACTATTAACGCGCTTAATGGCGGGGGGGGGGTGAATACCAGTATCCATTCTCAAAATGGCAGACTTAGAGAAGCTGGTGGCAGCCGACAAACTGGAAAAGAAATTTTCGTCATTAACATAGGGCCTTTTCGAAACCACGACTTTGGTTTCGCCACAGGGCCCAATTTCATAGAGCTGCTTAACGGTAAGCAAATGTGCAACTGTAGCAGAAAAATTTGCTTAAGCGTAAACGTATTTCACCAGCGTTTGCTAACTTAAGAACGTAAACAAACTGCGCGCGCAACATTTCAGGCTAGGGCTTCGTTTGCCTGTCTGTTTGGAAGCTCCGTACCAAAAGTGAACACTTTCAAAGTTACTGACAGAGCCTAAAAAACCGACGCCGTAGTTATTTACTAGGACTATTTATTATGATTGTTATAATTTTGCAAACTGTTATTTTCTCTATTTCAGGTAAAACGAACAACGCTTTCGAGGGAGACATGCCTGTGATGACGTCAAGGGTTCAAAGTTCACATTTGACAATAGTTCCCGGGCCGGTGACATGACCCTCGTCGGGTTTGTTCTTTCCGCTGGCATTCTACACTCGGGGAACCAGCGGAGCAGCATCTTGGACACACAAGAGGGCTGTCAGTATACAGTCTGGGTCGAATCGGATAATCGACTCCGGGAAGAGTTCGTAGTTGGGACTGGGATAATATTCTGTGGAAAACAGTCCAGTATCGACTCCCTAAAACCGCTACCGTAATAGACCGACTGTTGGCTTTCAGTGAATTGTCAATCAATTTAATTACATTCTGTAAAGATTTTGTTTGAAAGTATGTTGTTAGAGTTAGTTGTGTAAGAGAGTCTATCAATCATTAACTATTTTGTTATTCTTAGAAACAAATCACTTTTTTGTTGATAACATTTGTGAGTCGGTTTCGGATAATTATGTCAAGAATGGAATTGATTTGCATTGTAATCAAAATGCTTGTTTACTGTATATATTAACATTATATGACGCAAGTGAATACAATTTGGGGATTAGGTTGGCTCAGTGGTTTCTTTCTCTACCTTTTACCTTTGTGGATCCCAGTTCGAATCCCACCGGAGCCTTGAGGATTGTGTTTTCAGTCCCTACCTGATTGTGTGGGTTTTCCCTATTGGAGTTTTCCTATCCAACTAAAACTGAACATTTCACTTCTCGTTTCTTACTCATCCCTTTATTGGCGCTAATCATGCTGTTGGATGTTTATTAATATAAATAAATATATAAATAAACAAAATAAATGTCATAGCTGGTTGATATTTCAATCGAAGTTGCATGAAAACGAGTAAATTACGCTTAATATTCTGTGAATTGTATTAAACTCTCTAATTGTGTGGTGCCGATGTCCTATATGAGAAAATAACATGGGCTTAAGGAGGTTGATTCAAAAGAGGGCGCTATCAGGATAAGTAATTAAAGAGATTACCGGAGGGGGGGGGGCGGGGCATAATCCCCGTGGGACAGAATCTCCTGTCACACCGGTACTGATTTGGTGCAAATTATTTGAATAAAAACTTTTTAATAGAAAGTTCATTTGCTTGAAGAAAAAAAAACACCACACATTTGTTTTACGGTGTATTACTGAAGGTGCTTGCCCCCGCTGGACCGACATCCTCCAAGACCCGAGGATGATGGGAACTCAATCTGACAACTCTCGCCCAGAACCACTCTGCAGTCTCGAAGAGCTATAGGCTCCCAGAGCATGCGGAGTTAATGTTAATAATGATAACAATAACTAGTTCTTATATAGCGCATTTTTACAATAACGTATCAATACGCTTTACATTATAGTGCCCTGGTCATTGGGCCAATAGCATTCCTGTAATCTTTCTCAGCTCCCTGGGGAGTATACAGCCCCAAGCTGCAATGGCGGTCCAAAGGCTTTTTCAAACACAATATCATACTCTACCCTCGCAGGTACCCATTTATACCCCCTGTATGGGTGGAGAGAAGCAGTTATAGTAAAGCATTTTGCTTAAGGACGCAAGTGACACGTCCGGGATTCGAACCCACACCCCGATGACTCAACCACAGGAACTTGAATCTGATGCTCTAAACCGCTCGGCCATGACACCCTACGTTGACGAATGCCTGGCTCGTTCTAATTTCCTTTACGGATATCCGTCGTTAAAATTAGGCACTCAGGCTTTTAAAAAAGAAGTCTATCCATCGTTTAAGAAAAGAAAAAAAATCCGTCTAGCATATGGCTGTTAACCCGTTGACCAACACGACTCAGTAGTTCGGTCATATGTCAATTAAACCATGGAACCAATGGAACTATTTGTGTGGAGGTAATTTAAGTACGCACACGCGCATTACACAATTTTCATCCGATGTACGAAGGCAGAGTTTTCGATAACCGGTGGTTGCTTCTCAATGACTAAACGTAGATCAGGCAATACATAATTATAAGCTTGACTCTCGGAAGCGGTGTCCACTTTAATGGCTTACCAAGGACACACCATACTCTTTTTCACGACCATTAATGGGCATTGCATATAAGCATTACCCTGGTGGACGAATTGTAGCTTGAACAGAGACTACTTGTGTGCATCCTTTTGACATTATTGACAGGCAATCGATGAATTATAGCCTTGTACGAATGCGTTTATGGTGACCCCTTACAAGTGGTACATGTTGCCCTCACAAAGCAACTGACCATGGGAGGCTATATTTTCACAATATAAAGCGGTAAAAGATGTGCTATAAACCCACTGGTCGTTATCGCCCAAAATTTGGACACAGAGCTACGAAGATACTCTAAAAACTCCCGGGTCAGAATTGACCAGAATTCCGGGGGGGGGGGGGGTCTGACCAATCCTGGGTCAGGCTGATCCTGGGTCTGACCAATCCTGGGTCAGGCTGATCCTGGGTCAGGCTGTCATTTTGACATATTCTTGGTCATACTGACCCGGAAATAGGCCAGGAACCAAGGGACTCGGAATCTAAGTCAATTTATGACCGGGATTCTTTTTAATGTGTAGCCCTATATTCCAGTTAGTACTTTGATACCAAAACAAATAGAGTCATTGATATGCCAAATATGCTTGAAAGATGATTGTATCCCTCCCTTCCAAACCCACTTTCCATTATACCTTTTTCCTTCTCTGACCTTCCCCAACCCCAACCCCTTTTTATAAAGAACTTTACACGACGCCTCTGATGCTTTTAAAAAACTTGACCTTTAATATGTGTTTCTTCCACGCACATGTTTTGCTTCCCAGTGCCACAATTATTGAGAATTACGTTTTATGGTAAAAAAGAAAAAGAAAAAAAACCACCAAACAAACAAACAAACAAACATGAGTGCACGATTATTGATCAAACACTTAGATTGTTACGAACCATGTTTTCCTGTTGTTAATGAGAAAATATGGACTGAGGCGTGACTACCCACACTGTTAAAAATGTCCGTAAATTTACGGACTCTGTAAAGTGAAATATTCCGTATTTTCCCCGTAATTTTACGGACTTTCCGTAAATGTAAATATTAATTATGCTAATTAGCGTAATTACAATCAACCACATTTGCCCAAACACCTACACATAATATAGTACATGTAAGTACATATTGTTATTTCACCCACAACCGTGTACACATGTACAAACTCATGTTAAGGGTCTTTTTATTTTACGGAATGAAAAAACTTTTCCGGTAATTTTGCTGCCAGAAAAAAAATAGCGTTCCGTATTCCTGCAGCAAAATTACCGGAAAAGTTGATTTGTAATTGATTGTAATTACGCTAATTAGCATAATTAATATTTGCATTTACGGAAATTCCGTAAAACTACGGCGAAAATACGGAATATTTCTCTTTACGGAGTCCGTAAATTTACGGACATTTTTAACAGTGCAGATGTAATGGTCCACACGTAACAACGAACTTAAGAAGAGAATCCACTGTGAATTTATCACGGTTGTTAATTTTGTTGTTGTTGCAGTTTTTTTCGAAAGTGACCTTGGTATCTGACCCTTTAAGGAAAAACAGTAGTAAGGCCCAGGCCCTATTAGGCTTACCCATGCGATGTTCTCTCACAAACTCAAGTGATTATAATTTTATGTTAATTTCAACTCTTGTTCTTAGCTCTATTTCAACTCTCAAATACAAAAAACAGGATTGGGTGACCTCATTTTTAAAACAGATTATTTAATTAACTTCTATCGCGACGGGACACTTCTATAGCGACGGAAACACTTCTATAGCGACGGAAACACTTCTATAGCGACGGAAACACTTCTATAGCGACGGAAACACTTCTATAGCGACGGAAACACTTCTATAGCGACGGAAACACTTCTATAGCGACGGAAACACTTCTATAGCGACGGAAACACTTCTATAGCGACGGAAACATTTCTATAGCGACGGAAACACTTCTATAGCGACGGAAACACTTTGTCAGGTGTTCTGAATAGAACACCGTAAAGATGTATCCTTTAAAAAATAAAAAAATAAAAAAGGAGGCGGCCTCTAAAAAGGAAGCAGGCGGGGACGCTAAACCTTTTTTATTTTTTTGGCCTTACAACAGATTTAGCCTGCCAAATATAACCATTGACTTCTGTTATTATCGAGAATTAGGCTTGGCTTTAACAACAGTTACTGGTTTTTGTCGGTTTCTTGCATATTATTATAAAATGGTCAGGCATTGGCCTCAACAAATCAACTATTATTATTCAGACTGAATTTTCTTCGAATTTTATGCATTGCAATCTGTTCTTAGTCTATAGTTATGGCTGTCTCCATTACACTAAAGTCCCCAACAACATGGCAAACTATGTGCTTTTATACATTCAACAAAAACCTTGTATACTGCGTCGACGAAGGTTTTTGCTGCATGTACACATGATTGTAGGCCTACGTATAAAAGCACACATTCAATAAGTTGGTTGGATTTTTCATTAAAAGAAGCAATTAATCTTAAATCTCATTTCAATCTCCTTTTGCCGACATGAAGGCAGCTACTATTGTTACCTTTTCTGAAGAATTCCTCTGTGGATTCCAAATTGTATGCTTGCTCTATGGTTGAACAAAGAAACAATTTCAGAGTCTATTGTTCCATTGTGTAAAAGACCCCCAGAGGGTCTGTGAGTAAGCCCACCTTATGGTAAGGGATGTACAGTGTACATGTCCACATGAATCATTATACGCATGCATGGTACATGTCGCATGTATATCAGTGAATGTTCATAGCTGGGCTGCTGCAACAAGCCTATTTTGTACGCCATAAGTCTGTGAATTAAAAGGCTGGCCGAGTTTTTTTTTTTTTTTCGTTCTTAGTTTATTGTCACTAATCCTTGACGGATTTTTATGTTCAAGGTATCAAATGAAAGTTATAAACTTTCCATTCCCCGTAAAAATAGCATTTTTAACATTTAAATTAAATTAAAAATCAAACCGTCAAATCGACCGCAATTCGGGTAATGCATCTTTAATACCAACTTTAAGTTGCGTGGGTGGAGGTCATGAATCGTTGAATGTAAATACACTTAAGCTCCAAACCATTACATTATGTTGCATATTATTGATTTCTATTTCATAAAGAGCAGCAGCTTCCAGGCAAGGTGGCTATGTAAAGTAAACGATTAAGTCCAAGGTTATCGGCGAAAAACTCAAAGCTGTTTTAGAAATTGAAGGCTTCAAAACGGATTTTTTTTTTTATAGTAAAAACATATAAATTTATCCATAGTTTAGAATATTTTGGCGTAAGATTAGACAATAATTTATTCAGCCAATGTGGTCAAGTTAAAAAACATCAGAAATTGTTGTCCACCTTGAATAATAATAATTAAAAAAATGATTCAGGCCCGCCAGAACACAAGTTTGCAAAGGGGTGATGATTTTTCAAAGACAATTGCCGTGCGCAAAGCCATTACGGCGTGGGGTCCGGGGCCCGCTTAAGGGCCTGTAAGCTTTTGGGTCCTAGATGCTCTGCCGTGCAATCTAAAACACTATTTGGCACTCAGTATCTCTTTTTGGGGCGGGATGTTATTAATGTGATTTGCAAAATGATAACCCCATACAGATTTTTATTTCACGAGGCGAAGCTGGGTGACATGGAAAAGCCATATTTCACTGGGTGACTATATTTGACAATGCACGAAGAACGGAATGCATCCATTTTGTTTTTGTTTTTTAAACTCACACGTAGGCCTATAGATCCTTGTCATTAGAAATCTTTTCACAATAAACACAAAACACGGAAACTCGTCAAACCTACCCTCTGAAAATTCTACATAACAAAAATAGAAAAAAAAGAAAGAAAGACTTTCTATAAAAACAACAATTGGAAAACTCCATTAAGACACACAAACCTTGTCCCCCGTGACACCACCTTGCGTCTCGTTTGGGCATACGGGCTGGGAACGATTGTTTTGGACACGACGCCGCAAAGCGTCCTATGTTACCGTGTGCCTTTTTGCAAACTTCGGCTTGGGCTCCGGCTTCAGCTTGGGCTCCGTCATCAGTATTAGAGCATTGACATCCTGCACGGTTTTTCCAACATAAAACAAAGCCCGGAGCCGGAGCCGAAGCCCAAGCCGAGGCTTGAAAAAAGCCCTTCAATTGGCATTCTAATTAAACTTTGGTGCGTTGCCAAAATTGGTATAAACCAATTTTCTTTTTTAGTCCGGCCTTACGCGCAAGTGCTTTACGCCACGCTGCCTTTGCTGGGATATGGGGCGAAAAAGATTTAACCAAAAATACAACCACAAAAGCAAAGAAAGCAAAATTATACACTAAATCACAAAAATTTAAAGAATTTACACAAACATAAAAGTAAAATCCCAAAACATGTAATGAACTGCAAAACAAATAGTTAAAATAACAGTAAAAATAAATATGTAACACATAGCTACAAACAAAACTGTTTTCCAATTCTAGGCCTATGCAAAAAAAAATTTAGACGATACATATATAAAAGTAACTCAAAGATAAGCACGTATTTTACAATAATAAAACAAATAATGCTGCGTATAAAAGCTATTAAAAAATAGTAATACCATTGATACAAAAAATTGATACAAGAAATTGCTTTTCCAATGCAGAGCAAAAAGGTCAAATATCGTAATTTTCGTTAATATTGTCATTGAATAACAAATTGTTTCAGGTTCAGAAGTGATCATTCCAAAGGGAACAATAACTGACTCTCGTTAACGGCTACCGGTAATTTTTATGGCGATTATTTTTTAATAAGGATGAACACATTATTTTTTAAGGCTTTGATAGATCATTATTGATTTCTCCCTTCACAGTTGTAAAATGTGAATGACGAAGACATTATTTAGCTTTAATGTAATTTTCTTTCATCATCATGATAATGTCAAAAACTAATGACTTAACAATTAATAAGTAAGAGCATTGTTGACAGGTAAAAGCCTTTAAAACTATATGTGTTCATCCTTATACAAAATCACTTCTGAACCTGAAATAATCTATTTTCAATGACAATATTAACGAGGAGGACAATATTGTACGTAAATAACAAGCCTAGGCTATCTTTTGAAATTTGAACCAAATTCTAGTAATCTACTTCGAGAGTCTTGAAAACAAGGCCTAAATATAATTTCAGCAAACTCGAGCGTTAGGGATGGAGTCGAAAAGACTCGGACCATGAAGTTCTTCGGACCAAGATGGAGTAAGCAATTCTACCTCCGTGGGTAGACTAGGTACCCTGTGGTCACGTTCAATAGACCGTGTAAGTCTCGCGACAGTATTAAGGTCACCATTGAGCTTCCTGGCACCTCTGAGCCATCAGCTACGGGAGATTAACGTGGGTGCAATTTTGTTTTTGTGACACCACTTTTTATGACCCAGGGCTACGGAGTAGTAATTTGTGTGTGTGGTGTGTGTGTGTGTGTGTGTGTGTGTGTGTGTGTGTGAAACATGTTTCTATTTTTCATATAAATTCATTTACTTACTTCATTGTGAATTTTGTTAGGAATCATTTTAATCATTTAGTTTTGACTTGTATTTATTTTAATTTTATGTAGGCCTAGACTTTGAAAATAGTTTTTGTTTGAATATAAACAAGCATTTCATTTTTTCTTGTTCGTCTTCTTCTTTCTTTTTTCTTATGTTTTTTTATTTAAAATTTTCTGTTTGAATAACTTTTGTGTGTGATTTAATGTGTGTGTGTGTGTGTTTGTGTTTTTTCATTGGCCACCCATACTGGGGACACTCGCAGCACGAGGTTTGATACACAAAAAGACATGTGAAAACCGTCTCTTTTGCATCGTATACTAATACGTACACACAGGCAGGGCCGGCCAGGCACACACAAAAACGGGTATATCACAGTATATCATAATGCTGGCCGTCCGGGCACAGCTTTGTGTCGGATATTAATTTTTTTATATAAAAAAAAATATGACATGTTACACGTATTTATATATTTTTTACCTTTTCCAAGATTTCCGTGATGTAAGGGTGAATCGATGAAACATTATTTACTAACAGTAGGGGGTGCTTTAGTAAATTCCAGCACCCCCATCCCAGAAGTTGGGGGTGCTGCAGCACCCACAGCAGCCACCGCTGTTGCGGGCATGAAATGATTGATATTATAAAAAAAACTCCCATCGGCCTTATTCTTTATTCTACGGTCTCCATGTGTTTGCTGAAAATCTCAGGGGGTGGTAATTACTTGCCCATCTCCTCTTGTTTTCACAGCTTTGGGTGGCGGCTCCACTGTCGCTTCACACTACTCTCCATTCACTTGGTCAGATCTCTTTCTAGCTCCAATGCCTTGTTTTTAAGCCAGCCTCTCTAGGATGGATGCCTGCTGTCTTGTTGAACATCACGTTCATGTTGTTCTACATATGTAGTGACAGTCTTTGTGCAACATTGAGTTGGAGATGGTTGGTCTTTGTCTCGTATACGTCAAATTGGCCTAAATCCACCCAGGATTTGGTGTCTGACGAGGGTCCGCACAGGACAGTTCTGAGGAGTCCACACAGGACAGTTCTGAGGAGTCCACACAGGACAGTTCTGGGAAGTTCCTTTTTCAATCCACTCAGGATAGAGAACTTCTAAAATAATTAAGCCCACACAGGACTTAGATTTTATTGAGCCTTGGATCAGAATACTATTTAAGACGACTGCTCTCCTCAAACTCCAACCCAAGACTGACTACTTAAAACTACTGTACACCCAACCAGAACAATATGGAACACAAAGGAACCAATTCCTAAGGACAAGTAAATACCAACATTCCTTACAGCCCCACCCTAAATATTGCCTTCTCTGGAGACTTAATTAAATATATTTGGCGCCCTCTTGGGACATTTTAGTCTGCCACAAAACTTCTAGCAAACTTAAAGGAGCTAAATCAAATAGGCAAACTTGCACATATAAAATACAGCAAATAAAAAGTAATTTTAAATACTCTGAGATATTTAACTCGGGTTATCATAAAATCCTCAAGGCACTTGTGACAGGCATTAAGCATTGCTGCCCTAATGTTGGGCAGGGAAAAACAGATTGTCCTTAAACATCATAGTATCTGAGACGTTTTATCGACTTACACTGTTCCCCATACCGGTGAGGTTTGTGGAGTAAGAACTTTTTGTTCGTACAGGAAGCCTTTGTTTGTATTGGTTTATTGACTTATATATCTATTTAATTATGTATTTATTTATCCATGCATTTATATATTTATGTATTTATTATTTTTTTCCTTCTTTTTTACGTATTATATTATTATAATTTTTTGTTGAGGTAGTTGGTTTAGGTGGAGCGTGATATAGGGTGACTTTGAATAACTGCGCCTCAATACTCAAGAAAACCTAAGGTGATTTGCATATTATTTCGCTTGCATAAGAACGTTTGGTTATTTTGACTTACTTTTACAGGACCTTACCAGTATTATAATTGTCAACAACTTGGCCTTATTATGTTGGGATACATTAGAAACAAATAGCAATACCAAAGTTATGACAAAAAAACACACGATTTGCATTTTAATTAACTAATCATTTCATTTTATTTATTTATTGCCGTATTTATTTATTTTTATACTAATTTTTGGTTGTTTTGTTATTTGTATACACTTATCTTGTTCTCCCTCTTATTAAAAAACTGAGAGTGTGAGCTTTGAGTAAAAATATTAGAGAAGTCCAATTCTTTTTCTTCATTATTATTATCGGGATTTTTTAAAACTTCAAATCAAACACGATGGAACGGTAACCTTCCACTGGTCTTGATTACACAAACAAGTAACACAAGATTGATTCATTTCTATACGGCAATCTCCCATTGGCCATGATTACACAAACATGTAACAAACAATTTTCTGGGTTGCTTCTTAATTTGATTTCAAGAGAAACATCATCTCGCAAGGTCATCAATCAAATCAATATTATTGTATATCACAACACTATTGTCGACGTGATCAAATTAAAGAATTTGATTGCAACACAAAAGAAACAAACGCAGAGCTATAATTGTATCATGGGACATGCATGGTACCCCCTTCCCATTGTGTCTTCATTGTGCTCTGGGAATCTCAGGAACTCTTTGTTAGAGGAGTTTGGGATGAGGGTAAGATAGAGAGTAAAGCAACACTTTGGGGAAACGCCCTCCAAAACATTAGGGCATGTTGTAATATAGAACTCGTCTACAGCTACAGCAAAAACTCTCAAATTCAACATCTTCCGGTGGGCCTGAAAACTCGGATGGCCTGTGGGTCATTGTGAATCCATCTACACATAATGTTATAAGCTGAAGTTCAAAGTATATTTTTGTTTTGTTTCAAGAGTTCTTTAAAAGTGTACATTCTGATATAAAACTTTTATGCATATTTAATATAGACAGAAAGTCCTCCATGGTCTTACAATGCCAACCAATGCAACTTCCGGGAACTGAACCAAGTCTAACTTTTATTGCAAAGTTATGTAGTTATTTATAACAAAGAGAGCTTTTTTCTAGGCCATTCAGACATGCTAAAACCTGCACCAAATCCCGTCAATGGCTTGGCCCATGGACCCCATCTGGGGCCCTCAAGCAGGCCATTGGACCCCTCGCCGTAAGCGGTAAGACTATAAAGCTTTGTTGCCCCCTACACAAATACCCTGCCCCCGCCCCGTAGATAAGGGTTTACAATACGCAACAAAAGTCGACCGATTATGCAATCAATACATTTATAGGTTTCCATAATGCACGGAAAACAATAAAAGCACTGATATGCAAAGATCCGTATTACAACCCCGACCCCCCCCCGCCTCCCCCCCCCCAATTTTTTTTTTAAATCAAGCTTGTTCATCTTGCAGACAAACATGGATGCACCCACATGTCTTCAAAATGGTAAGTTAGCATTTCTATATAAAAAGGGCCTATATTGTGGTATGTAAACCCGAACTTTAGTAGCTGTAGATGTAGTTCAGTGCGTATTAACATTTTGGACGATTCCACAAAAAACGCTTCGTAATTGCCTTTGTGGAAACCTTGTACTGGGCTGTAGGAAAATATGTAATTTTCATAAATAATGACCCATAAATGGAGTTCGTTTGTCCTATAGGTCTTATATTCCGTTCCTTGCATGAGCTCACCGAAATGGGTCATTCCAGCATCGTAGTCTGATCAGAAAAATACAACTAAATACGAAGGTTGTGGCTTAATCAGAAAAAAACCTTGAAACCTTGGTGCTTTGTGGAGTAGGCATTAGTTTTATTCAAAATTTCAAGACACTACTGACGAAAATTACGGTATGGCATTGAATACTAAATCGAAAATGTCGATGCAAATTCTTTTTAGCTCATTAATGCCACAAAAACGTGTAGTTTGAAATACTGCAGATTCATCTTGCATACGAATATGAGTGCGGAATTCAGCTATTTCGTAAAATCGCAGTTTTTAAAAATTCCTGTAATTGAAATATGATTAGGCCTTTGAGAAAACTTGACGATATCACCACTTTAGAAGTGGAATGCAATAAAACCAGTCCTTATCTATTTGTTGTGGGTTATATTTATGTTGTTGTCTTGTTTTTTGTTTGTTATTGAGTCACACTTCCCCCTCCCTCTCCTTTCGAGAGAATGATTTAAACTTCCAAGAAAAAAGTCTGATATAATCATCGCCTATTGGCATTTCCAAGGACCGAGACCATTGTCTCACACAAAAACGACATCTAAACAGTTTTAGGATGGTTAGTTACCAGAGACCACACCAAAGCCAAATGCAAACATTAGAAACAACCCTTTTGTCCATTATTGTTTTTCTTCATAAAACACTTCGTTCATTATCTGCCCACATTCGCCAGATGATGAACGAAAGTTGTGTGAAAAGATGTTAAAGTATTGGCTTTCCTACTGAGCACCATATCCTTAAGGCCCACAGGACTTCCAAACACATACATGGTTGGCAATTTTTATAGGACACTTTGGTCCTTTTGACTAGAAACAAAATCAGCTCAATATTAATGATCAGTCTTAAGTTAAAGGCAGGATATACTTTTGGTAATTGTCAAAAGCTAGTATCCCCACTTGGTGTATCTAAACACATAAACTATATACATAAGAGCGATAGGGTATGGGTCTCGATGATGGGGGGGGGGGGGGTAATTAATCGAACTATAGGAGTTCATCGGACGATGACAATCAGATCATAGGTGCCATGTGATCACATTCAAGCATGGAAGAAGGGAACAGACCTCTATAATGCACGGATGTGATCAAGTTCTGGTTTGTTCACTTTCTTTCTGAAATGATCCTATGTAAAAGAAAACATACAACGCGCAAGATTATCTCGATCACGACACAGCTATAGCTAGCCGGAGCGCGTCAGACCACCAGCCAATCAGCAGTCTCCGTTGGGAAGTTCCGCTATTGCTTTATCTCTGAGTTGTTCGTTTATTTTTAGTTGTTCGTTTATTTCTGTTGTTCTTTTATTTCTGGGGTTGTTTGTTTATTTTTGAGTTGTTCGTTTATTTCGCTAGTGTGTTCTATGGCGCATGCAGTAAACTCCTCGCTCATGGTGTTTTCGTATTTGCTTTGCATTCATTTTTAGTTTTCATTTATTGTGAGACACTCGTTTATTGATGAGTTACTTTAAGATACATTCATCTTCTAAATATAGTTAACTAATATATATACACAATTGCGAATTTTGTTAGGAATATTTAAAGATTTTACTTGTGGTAAAATTATCTTTTGAAATACTCTTTGAAAACAGTGTTTGTTTGTTTGTTTGTTTGTTTGTTTGTATATAGTTTATTTTTATGCAGTACCCTTTTGTCTTTGGATTCTAATGTTTATTTTGTGTAATTTTGTTATTTGTGTGCGGTGATTTAATGTATGTTTTTGTTCAATTTTGTTTGTTTGTTTGTTGGGGTGTTGGGTTTTTTAGCGATTTTGTTTTCTAATTTCTATTTTATCTTTTTAAATACTACAGCGTGTATTGTGGCAAATGTTAAAACAAATTACATTTCATCCATTTAATATTATGGTTTGAATAAAAAAGCTTGACTTAGAAATTATAAACAAATCGCAAATCTTAGAATTGTTTGTAAGCTGACATAATTTCCCGCTTTATACGTTTGACTATAAAGAACATGCGATGAGAGGCGATCGCACTGTACCAACTCGAACAAGCTGGTAGTGAGTACGGAACCCAAACCGCGCGAAACTAAGGCGTCGTTTCCCGGCGACTGCATGCAACATCTCGTAAAATCCATGCGACACAAGGTCTGTTTTTGCGATAAGTAACAAAGCACTTATGTACCGATTTAGAATAATACCCAAATTAGGTTTTTAGTGCAGTCAACACAGTGGGCGTAACCAGGCAAAGTCGGCGTAATTTCACAATTTGACACTTCGAGCCGAATGTTGGATTTCGCGCAATATTATTCATTTTCTCATAATTTGCAAGATTTTATTTTAATTCTATTAATTAAATTGCTCGATGGTGACCTTATCGTAGCGAGACTTACACGGTCTGTTCCATATGAATTGATCACGGCACGTCACAAAGTATGGTCTACGCATGCTCAGAGCAATGACGACATCGTGCTATTTACATCCGAGCTATAAAAACAGTCCGATCTCAAAAACATCCACAACATGTTTCTTGACTGCACATATATCTACATCTCCACCTCATCACTTAAGAGTTTATAAAAATGGAAGCATCCAACGAAACCGAGGTTTGCAGTGGCGGAGATTTTGTAATCGACTTCACGAATGACGCTGCGGCGAGATTCTGGAGCCGCTCCCAAAATGAGATTATGCTCGCCTCCATCGGTGTACCCCTGGTCGTCGCCATCGGAGTGCCGGCTAACTTAGCGTTTTTATTCACTCTCTTCAGGGTCAAAGAAATGCAAACCATCACAAATTTTTACTTAGCAAACCTGGCCGTGTCTGATCTCCTCTATATTTTAATATTCGCAGGATTTAACACTGGAGCATACTTCATCGCACCCGATGTCGCCAATACGTTTGTTGTTACGTCGTGGCTTGGGTGCGCGGTCGTAACTTTCTCCCTCGACGTTCTCTACTTCGGGTCTAACTTGATGGTGTCCCTTGTAGCCATTGAGCGATTCTACGCCATTTGTCACCCTCTGAAGAGCAGGCAGTCTAGAAGCCCGCGTAGGGCATTGTTGCTAGTCACTATATTCTGGGCGGTGGCCATAGGATGTTCCTTCGCTGTGGTTTCCCGCATGTCAAGGTACCGCATTGGTTGCGTCATTTGGCCGGAAGACATCGAAGCTAGCAGCGGCACGCGCCCCAGCGCCGTCAACTTTTGCTTGCCTGGGGAACCGTGGGTCACCCTCTGTACGCAGGTTCTGTACTTCGGGTTCTGGATCATCGGTTTGTTCGTCAACAGCTACATGTACTACCGTATCGTTCGCCGCCTGGGTCTGCACACTTTCGCCACCTCGGCCGCTGGAGGCAATCAGCAAGCCGAGAAGAAAAAAATAATTCGTAGGCAAGTGGCCAAGATGTTGATTGTCAGCAGTATTGCCTACTTCTTACTTCAGTCTCCTCGAGTCATCATTTTCAACGTCTTGGGCCTGATCAAAGCAGCTAGCGGTATCGCTATAGTACAGCAGGGGCAGATCACCATCCTGTGGCCCATAGCCGTGTTTTTTCCCTGGTGAACTCGGTGGTTAACCCGATCATCTACAACACGACCAATTCTCGCTACAGGGCGGCAATCTTGAAGGCGTTTGGCTGCTCAACTTGCAGAGGTGTTGACCGACAACCGTCAACGACAGCGGCTACCGTGTCATCAAGAGTGGCAGAGCAAAGTGAGTCCAACCCTCCAAACTCTCATCAACAAAATGTTGAATCTTTTGAATGATACTTATTTTGGGATTAAGCGAGACATTATTTATTATTTTGAGAGTCAAACACCGTTAATGCCCACAACGACCACATCATGACGTGGAAAAAAAAACTTTTCTTGGCATGGTTGCTGGTTGAGCATCACGATGCATTGAACCGAAGAGCCTGTATACCCCCCCCCCCACACACACACACACACACCCCCCCCCCTGCAGTGACGTCACACGTTATCTGTCCCCCCTAATGGTCGGCCATTTTGGGGCCACAAAAATGCATTTTTAAAGATAACATTATTTGGTGTTTATCTAACCGTGGCGTGCGTCTGTATTCTAGAGTAGTAACACCAAGGAAATCTGACCCCGCCGAGATGTATTGTGGGTGATGACGTCAAATGATTCGAGTCAATAGATTAGTTATCAATAAAATACTTTTAAAATGTCAGCTTTTTATCAATTCATTGTGATCTAGCAGCTAAGGGTCAAGTACTCTACACATATAATTCAATTAATGTTTCAATGTTAATCAATCACATACCACACAAAGAACTTCAAAATAATTACCGTATTCTCTTAAAATCGATTTACTGTGATTTTGTAGCTAATGGTAAAGTACTCTACACATATAATTCAATTAATATTTCAATGTTAATCAATCACATACCACAAAAAAGAACTTCAAAATAATTACCGTATTATATTAAAATGAACTCACGTGGTACCAGAGAAACCACCCGGTTCTCTTTATAATGAAGCCGTAACAATTATGTTATTTTAGAGTAGATGTCTACTTTGTCTCAAACCGGAGGCTGAAAATCTTTTTTTCTTTGCATTTTTCTTCTATAAGAAGACAATTTATTCTTTGCATTTGGATTGTTAATGTTTTTAAAGAGCACCCTTTGGAAAACCACTTTGAATGTACTTGAAAATTAAACAATCAACATTGACAGGAGTATGTTTGAATAATCAACCACTATTGTTACGGTGCACTAAAAAGGACGGGGAACTTTTTACCCACAAGGAACGTTGAAGGCATGTGGGATGTTGCGCACCCCTTGACCTGCTGTTCTGCATTATTTTGCATTGCCCTGCTCCAATCCTAGGCAGATTTGTTAAAATCAGCCCCCCCCCCCCCCTCTAAGGAAAATGTCTGGGTTTGGCCCTGATTTTGTGATCCATGTGTGGTAATTCTTGTAGGCCTATCGAATATGTGAAGAAAATTCCTCTGTAGAACGCCTTGGTTCGAATCCCGTTTGAGTCGCTGTTGGATCATTTTGGACGCATAAAAATCAAGCCCGGTTCATGCTATTGCGCCGTGTTCGAACTAATGACTTCTGCATGCAGTTGCTGCGGCCGTAACGCCCAAAAGTCCAATTCTTCAACGTTGTCGTTGCAGCCATCGGCCATAGCCGTAGCTTAAGTCGTTTTAATTCAGACAATGCCTATACTTCAAGCGGTCAGTATGCGCCAATTCTAATTGTGAGACAACAACATTCGCTTTACTTTCGCGCTAAGCATGAGCTCCGTATGATACTACCGTGTTGTAGCAAATGAAACAAACCGTCGACGGACAAACTGTTATCGTAGTCTTGAAACGAACAGGCAAATCAAGCTTTTGTTTTTTGTTATGATTTTATTCGTTAATGATGTCAGTGTGTAACCAAATCTTTTTGAAGACATGCACTCGAACCAAAATGCCAAATTTTATCGAACGTAAAATGCAGGGAGCAACAGCAAGTAAGGTTGTTTATGCTTAAATTAATTAACGCAATACGTTGTTGAAGACCTGACATTTCGACCCAAGCAGCGGCTTTTCTCAAAGGCTAAAAAAATCTGCCAAGTTCGAAATGTCATATCAATAACTATTTGTTTGCTATAGGTCATTTTTGGTTGGTAAGCAGTTTGCAACAGCTAATTTTATTTCTCACTTTAATTAATAAATGAACGTTAATTCGTAAGCTGTTTTAATTAGCGTAATGCTCTTTATTATTCGTATATATTCCAAAACGTAAAAGAAGACGAATGTATTGTTTCTATGCAGCAACTATGTAAAATGTTGTTCAAATAACTCGAATTACTGTGAATAGCGGCACGTACACTATGGTAATAAAGAGACAATTCTATGTTACTTTTATTTTGTATATTAATGATCTTTATTCTTGAAAAATCTTTCCGTGAATATATATTTTAAAATGGACTGGTACTAAAATAATGAATCCATGTGAGAGTCTACACTTTATCAAATAATCTATAAATCTGGTTATTCGCCAGTAAATACGTAAATTTTAAATACGTATATTCAAAAACCAATTAAACTTATACTAAATGCAAAAAGAAATCTACAAAAGAAATTATCATTTATGTGGAAAATATATATATATTGTATGTATAGTACCAGTAACTAAATTCAACAAAATCTACACTTTTCATTTCTCTTTTATCTTGGAGTAGGGTCTTGCGTTTAAAAAAAAAAAGAGAAACCGTAATAAAAAATGCGTATCATGTCGTTATAACTTGACGCATAACCAATGAACGAGTCCAAAACTCACTTGCTCAATTGCCGTAAGTCATGTTACATACACGTGCACAACTCTGAAACTTTGACTGCTTCAAAATAGTTCCCTAATGACTAATCTCAAGTACAAGGCGTACTCTCCTAGTTACCCTCCCCCAACCGTAGCCCAAACCCCGCCTCCACCACAATCGAGTGAGTCATGGTCAAGTTCTACGTCTGAATTGAATTTCTAAATTCAAATCACTTAAAATCTCATATAATTATTTTCTTTTGGTTGTTGAGCTAGGCGTTGAATAGAAACAACTTGAAACCCAAAACACCCCAAATCCTACTGCATGTTGTGTTTGATTCTGTTGGAATTAAGACTGCATCTAGTAAACTGTTTATGCATTACATGGGATCAGGCATACCACCATAATCAGAGTTCCAAAAAGTTGGGTGCTGGGTTACCATATAGTGTTGGATTTTGTTGCGATGAAGGATTCTAGTAAATCACTCCAGGGAGTCAGGGTTAATGTAATGCTTCGCTGGTAACCTGTTTAAACTATTAAAGAATCATTCTGAAAGACGTCTTTGATTCATATAATTCAATATTCTTGATAAACTGAATCTATAAAATCATCCCTTGGTGAATTTTAGTTTGTAAAATGAAAAGGTAACAATCCTTAAAGTTTACTCATAAAATTTGAATGCGAAGCGGGACGTGATTAAAAACGACATGATTGCACACAATAAAAAACCGGTGCAAAAAAGACTCAACAAAACAAAACCAATTTTGAGCATGTGGAGCATGTGCTGGGCAATGGCTTTGACTTGAGAACGTCAAACTTCGCTTCGCATTCGAGTTCGTTAGTGAACGAAACAATTGAATAGGTTTTTTGTTTCCAGGTCTAATAGTGGATCTCATAAGCACGGTTTGTATGTGAGTTGTATTCGCCCGCATGCTCCTCTACCGTGGGCAGTCCCGACCTGTGGGCATACAGAGGCGCGCCCTCCCCTCGGTAGTAAGGACCAGGATGTGAACCACCGTCATTACGGACCAGCCCGGACGGTGGGAAGTTTGGTAAAGCTTCATCCGAGGCAAACGAGATGTTGTCGTCGAGGCGTCGTCGGACTTGGATGTTCTGGAAGTGTCTACGGGTTGGCTCATCATTTTAGAAGTGTTCCTTAAAAAGACAAAACATCAGAAACACTTCAATTTCACATGAAATCGCTAGTATAACGTTCAGTTCAAACAAATCAGTTATTATAACTCAACAAAATGTATTGTTTCTAAAATGCAGCAACTATGTAAAATGTTGTTCAAATAACTCGAATTACTGTGTGTCATGGTGTAACTCTTAATTAATGGTGCTACATCAAATTAACAACTAAATTAATTTATGAGTTACTTGTTTAAATACACAATCAAATCAAAATGCAGTTCTTTTGTGTGTGTTTCTTTTTAGGAGACAACAGTTGTCCCTTGTGTAGAGAGGATCACTGTCTAGTAATCCGCAGGCAACTTACTTGATATAACACGTCTAGATTTAAAAACAAATGATTAAATGACAATTTACTGAGAAATGCTGGTCACGGTCTTACCTGTTCCATCGGCGGTGAAGCCATACGATCACGAAGGCTAAGGCCAGCATAGAGACTGCCAGTGCTCCGATCAGTGCAAAGAGCAGAGTTAGTAATGGGTCTATGGGAACAAGAATAGGCCAAAGTTAAAGTCAGATCAGAATCCTTGCTATCGTGACTCGTTCACGAGAGCATGTCCCGTAGCTTGTGGAGCATCACAATATGTCATAGATTGATGTCCGGAGGAGTTCCAATTGAATTGAGCATGTGACCCCGCGACCGGACAATGCATTGAAACAGACATTAATCAAATCAAACTCAGTTACCAGAGCAAAGTTGTTTCAGAAACAGAACAAATGTGATTAGGAGTTGTTCATAATTTGTTTGATAACACACATCTCAAAAAAACGTAAAAAGCATAATCAACACAGGAATGTTCGTATCAGGCGATTTTCATGTGCATGGTATAACCGCAAACCTTATCCACCATATCAAATCCTACTCATGTACTTCATGCTATCAAATTTCAAGAAATACGTGGACTTTGTCTAAGCATGAGACCATACGACGTCCCGATTGGAACACATTAAGATCGTACGGAGATTTGCACTAATTTATTCTCAACAAGAATGAATACACTTTGCATACCTTCTGGTGCTTGTGTGGCTGCTATCACTTCTGTTAAAAAGAAATACAAGAATGGACGCATAAATCAATAGTGGTAACCAACTTTTATAAATGGCTTGTACTTTTTTGGTAATCGAAACATGCATGTTTTAAGAATAACAATTTAACAGTTCAATTAAGTTTCATTCGGAAAAACAACAAATAATAGGCCTATGTAAGAGAAACTAAGAAAAAACAACACATTAGAAGAAAACTTTCAAAGGTTTACGATAAGTTCATTTAGTTTATACAAAGGGGGAAATAAATCGAACAGTACAAATAACAATGAAACAAATCTAAAATGCCGTTTAACCCTGCCAGCAGCACCCCCTTGAATGTCATCATGCAGCAAAGGGGGAGCTCACGGAAGGCAGTTTCTATTACGCGTATATAACATTGTTTGGATGACACAATCCCTTTTCTAAGGGTCTATATAGATGAATGGAGGTCCCCCTGGACACACCTAGAAAGGATTGAAGCATTCAGGCAATTTATAGGTTGGTTCACATGATTTTTTTAACAGTAACTGCCACTTCTTATAAGTACAGTAGGGCCTACACGATTTCTTGTTGTACAGTAACTGCCATACAATATGAGCAGTACATCAAACAGTCGTCTGAAACATGGACATAAAACAGTGGTAGACAGCACCTGTGGGAACCGCTGTTTATTTACAACCTGTCACTAGACTAGGATGACTCATAGCATTGAGCTTTGCTAGCCTAGCTGCAAAAAAACTCAAGGAGATTAGATCTGCACACACTACAATGGGCTTATACTTTCTACACAAATGAATAAGGTTCGGCTGGAGTCCAGGCTATTCCACAATTTGCCTGACCTGTATATAGCGCGCAATGTTAAAAGTGACTTTAGAATGTCAAACTAGAGGGTTTCATTGAGGCTTCCATGTAGTTTCAGCGGAATTGGCCCAAACATTTTTCAGTAATTAAAAAAAGGAAAAAAAGTGCCTTCTGGAGTCTCCCCGTTGTAGCTGGCAGAATCTCAACTCTATATCCTTTTGTACCGTTTCAAGTACATTTTAAGTTTCATCCCAGTATTATGTGAGAAGTTAACATTTGTTGCATTCAAATTCTTGAACATTTTGCAAATTATCAACCTGTTTCATCCACCTGTAAGACAATTTGTTTGCTTTCTTTGTCAGAAAAACATGCGTAAGCCAAATAGTATTTCAAAAACGACAGAAAATATTCGACAGCGCGTGTGCACGTTCCCAGTGGATTTGCATCCTATAGCGTCACTCATCTGCTGTCAAGAACCGCAGACAAGCTAGCATGCCTTATGCTTTGCTTAGGACATAAGACATAAGAAACTGTATTACTCTCCAAGAAGAAGAAATTACATTGTTCGCACAAGTTTAAAAACACTACAAAGATCAAAAAAGTTAAAAAGTTACGAGAGGCTGATAAAAATATTGCACAAGAAACAATGCACAAGGATTAATAAATTAAACACATGTCTACCACACACCCAGTCTAGCCATGTAAACAAAACAAGATAAAAATATGCAAATTTATGAACCAGCACTCATCTTTTATACAATTCATTGAACATTTTAAAAAATACCCATAGGGACAAAAGAGTGAAGATGGCGGTCAGTACGAACAGCTGGCAGTCTCATTCTACCACTTCTTGGAATGACGTGACCAGTAAGTTTAACATGAAGCGGGTGGCTATTGTCGTCCAAAGCACGACTAAACAGACCAGTCACCCGCTCCTGGTAAAGAGAGTCTACCGACCGCAAACACACCCCTGTCATTCTCCCTACTTGCCTCACCAGACGATCAATTCTATCTTTATCTCTTTTCAAAGCGTTCCCATCCCAGCCCGTCAAACAATAACTCCATACCCCACAGATTACTGATAAATAGAATGTCACAAGAATTTCATTACTGACCCTGAAAGCATTCATTTTACGATTAGCAGTGTCTATGAATACAAAATTCCGCTAATGGCCGCTCCGTAAGCAGAAATCATCTGCTTACAGGCTTTATGAAACTGGGCACAGTTGAGGTTGATTATCGTACCTTGTTCACAGTTGATACCCATCGATCCCTCGTTACATGTTACGTATGAGACGGCCGCACTTATTCCCACATCTGCGTCACTGGCACGTTTGTTCCGAGCGAGGGCGCCCGAGATGCGACTGGTGAGCACCCGCAGCAAGTAAGCCACACCGGGTCTTAGTCCGTTACACTGGCGTCAGTCGCCCCGCCTGGGAGACGGGTGCTGTTCTGCCAAACGGTGTCCCCGGTTTGCCTGAATGGATAAAAGGGAAGTTCGAAACTATATTAGCAATCACTTTTTAAGTTATTGTATTTAGCTTTTAAACTCTAAGGTCTGCAACTGAGCATTACCATGTTTGTCCCGAACTTTTAAAGAGGTTGGGCAACGCTAGAGGTCACTCTTATTATTATTATTTTTTATATCCCTAAATACACCTATATCTACCAAGAAAACACAAGTTATAGAATGAATGTGTATTCGTTTACAACGCAGTTTCTAAGCCTCAGTTCTCACCCCCGCCTTCAGGCAAAATCGAAACAACAGCAGTCGGTGCCAGAAAGCCGTCTCCAAAAATTCAAAAGAATAGTGACGTCGCAGTACGTACCCCTCTGTCAAACGGCTGTTTGTTGTTACTCATTGAGCATTGCTCAGTACAGACCATCCGGGCATTAATACGTAAAGTGACGTCATGTTTGTTTGCTGCCCTCATTTACGGGATTTTGATAAAGTAATTTAGGCGGCGGGCTAGTGAACGGAGTAAAAACTCCCTGCAAATATCACTTCTTTTGTTAATGTAATGTTACAAAAGATGCAACAAATTATAGAAAGCAGAAAACTAAAAAATAACGTCAACTTCAATTACCATGGCCCATCCTCTATAAGTCACTCTAAAGAGCTTTAAGGCCTATCTAGTGATTTTTGTTTCTCCATCGTTAAAATGCACGTCACGAAACCGAGGTTGTGGTAAAAATGTACCCTATTTCTTTTATACTGTTTGAACACTTATGGTGTAATGGAATACTACATTCACAACGCATATTTTACGTTTAGCCAACACTTGCAATTTTATTTCGAGAACTAAATTGATCCTATCGGACTGGAACCCGCACTATCCAGTAATGATGAAGATCAGTAATGTCTTACTGGTATTGGAGTAAGTTCCAGTCAGCGTCTACCATTAGATCCCAAGACAGCTCCAGTGAAGTGCTGGTAGCGAGCTGGAGGACGACATCAAATGCTCCGATTGTGGTGTAGTCTGCAAACAATTACCAAGAACAATTTACAGTCATCATTTTCGAAAGTGTCCCAGCTAACTGAAGTTGATGGATCGTAATGCAATACAATTTTTTTGTTTACCACAATTAAAGGAAGGATAAAATAACCAGGGCACATTCCGTTAGTATAGAAAAACACTCAGCACATTAACATTAAAACAACATTTAGACAGTATCATGGAAACAAAATCAGTACAAATACAGAAAGGTTAAACTATTCTCATTTAAAATAACTTCAACCCAATACTCTTATTCCTATTGGTGGAAAAAACATTAAGCATGTACAAAATATGTATTTTAATTAAAGACAATCAAGAGACAACGAAAAGAAATGGTGACATAAAACAAGAAAGCATTTACAGGGCTCGATTTCACAAAGCACTAGGATTCATATTGATCTGAGTTGTCAATATCGCCATTTTGATTTATACTGTGACATCACACTTTTGCTTAAGATCAATCTTATTTATACCTCGTTGTGAAATCGGCCCCTGAAGACAGTAGGGAATTTGAATTACTATGGCATGGTTAATCGTATAAATGAAATGTTTGTTTAAAACAAATCTAAACTTAAACAGGGAAAAAATGACCAATCCGACAGCCACTTTTTCACAACATATGCAAACAATTATTTTATTTACCTAAATCAATTTATAGTTTTTTTTTTTTAAAGTCATGACAAGTAAAACAAAATGTAATTGGATAAAGCACGTTTCAAGCAATTTGTTTGTAAAAAACAAATTGGCAAATTATGTCTTTAAAAATCACCTGTGTCACATGTAGTCCGGCCTGCCCATCCCTTCCTACACGTCTGCGTGGCGATGATTTCACTAAAAATGACCCTTGACCCCAGCCCATACAGCAACCGCAGTTCGTAGTCAGTCTGCTGCTGCAGCCCAGTCAGTACGTACACGTTATGTTGACCGAGAGTCAACGAGCCGTTCGTCCACTCCACGGTGTTTATTACGCGGAATTGCAGCTGCACGTAGATTACACCTATAGACGTTGCCCAAGACGCAGTGATGGAGATGCTGTTGACTGTCGTCACGTTGAATGTGTCCATAAAGGGCGTGGTCAAAGCCGTAGTGGGCGCTAATGTTGTGGGGACGTCTGTAGATGAAAGTGAGTCAACATGATCCATCAAAAAAATGTTTTGGAATCAAGTACCGGTATCAAGAGGCGTATTTATATTTTATATCAACAACACAGATATTTTAATATTGCAAAAACAACATTTAGAGTTTCTGACAAAGTTGAAAACAGTTATCAAAAAAGGTTATACATATCAGACCATGCGAGTCAACACGAGCACAGGTTTTACGTGTACAATTAAAAATCTCGAGCACTACGATTGTCCATGGTTCAATTACACACGAGACTTCCGTGGTCCATTCTGGTAAAGAACATGTCTTTTATTTCAATTCAATTAAAAAAAACCTTTTATTTCAGTATATCATGAATATTTGAATACAATACATAACCAAAGAAGGTCGAGTTTAAGAAGTAACCATATATACATTTTTTAAAAAGAAAAAGTATGGATGAATCTTCTAGAAGCCGCTGCTTGTGGTGAGATGCCTGATGGACAGACAAGTAAGGAAAAGGAACGTATGGACAGACAGATTGAACAAAGACAAATGATGAAAAGATAAAAGGAGAACATTTGCTGACTAACCGTTTGAGAACAAACTATGTCAGATAGTTGGAGAGTAGAGCTCTTTATAAGCGCCTAAAAAGACAAATGTAGTCTCAAACTTTACTTACACGTCTGACAATTCAAACCAATAAACTCCGGTCGACATGTCAACACCCTTAGTTCATCGCTACCAACGTTGCCCTGATCGCCGGTGAGGGTCAACACCACACGCACAACGTAGAAAGTGAACGGGGAGAGGTTCTCGATTGTGATAGCCGTCCATCCAGCCTCAAATGGGCCGATAGATACCCACTCGGTGCCTCCTTCATCGACGCGGTACTGCACCTCGTACGTTGTGATGTCAGCGGTGGTTTCCCATGTTACCATGATGTAGGTGCTTGCTGCCTCGGTGAGCTTGAGATCGTATGCTCCCGCTGAGTAATCTGAAATGACGAGAAAAATGTACATATCGACTTGAGAGGTGAGCTCACATTATTTTAGACATTTACTTTCAAATTATTCAAAATTCTTTAGTCACATTTTCCTGTAAATGTGCGTGAAGCGTCTTGAGTTTGTTCATACGAATTTAGCAAATTTACATTATTATATTGATACAATTATTACGGAATTACTATATAATTTTTTTATTTGTTATAATGATCGAAAAAACAAGAAAAAACACAACAACTTTACGTTGCCTCTGGAGTTTTGTCAACATTTACTGCACATTTAAAAAAAAAAAAAAAATTGTGTTTAAAAGACGACACGTTTTCTTTGTAGCTTACCTCCCTCGCAGTTAACACCCTGGAAACCTACGGCACACGTGGTCACACCGTACGACTGTGAAATTGTGACATTTCCCGCGCTTCCAACGTACAGGAAACGCACGTTGTAATTGGTATTCGGGTTCAGACCATTGAAGACGTACGACGTGCGTGCGGCATCGATGGTATCCCCGAAGACCCAGGACTGCCGCAGGAACGTTGAGCCGCTCAGGTACTGGCCAGTCACTGTATCCGCATTGAGGTTCGAATCCAACTCGAATGCGACTGTAGTACTACTCCTGCCGAAGATGCTTCCATCATATGGGAGAGCTAGACAAAAAGTTAATAAAAAATAAAGTCTGAACGTTGTTTAAAAAAAATTAAAAAAATACAGCGACGGGAGAATGCTTCAATTTCAATATCTTAGAACTGCTCATAATGAAAACAATATCTTGCTCAAAAGAGAACAAAGAGCATCTCCTCTAAGAAAAGACTTCTTGAAGCCATTTTAAACTCCATCATCTCAGAACAATATCATTCTCGATATAGACTACTCTACAATTATTACTTTCAGGCTTGAAACAAAAGCCTACCAAACAGTTTGATAAAGAGCTTAAGCAATCAACACAAACTTGAAAAAAGAACACAAGTGGTATCCTTACATTCTTGGCAGGAAGCTCCCTGGTAGAAGTTGCTACACGTCTCGAATGTTTTCTGCTCCGTGTAGGCATCCGTGCCGTCTAGACCCCGTGCATGGACCCTGATCAGCACCATCTGCTGTGGTTCTAGACCGAACAGGATGTCTGCAGTAGTGGTGCCCGAGAGGACGGCCGATTGCCGCCACGACGTGTCAAATTCTACCAGTTGGTACTCTAACTCAATCCAGTCTACTGGGCCGTTGAGTTGCCAAGACAGAGACAGGGAGCTACTGGTTGCATCGTCGAGGGTGAGTCCGTAGATGGTGATATCTGTGCAAAATATATTAGTTTTTTTTACATAAACTCAAAATTATGATTCGTAAGTTCATCGGGATGGGGTACGGTTTTGCCAATCGTCTCTTAGTTTAACACCGAGTGATTAATGTAGGTGACAGATTACAACATCATTTTAAGCTTCCACTTTTAAGAAAGCCCATAAAAAATATTCAATAATAATGCCCTAATGTTAAATAAAATTAGTTTGACAGTTTTGACGGTTACGATAAACGTAACCCTCCTCCCGACGGGAAAATTCGAATAAAGATGTGGTTACGAGTTTATTTCGTCTCAATAAAAAATGTATTTTTACCCTCTGAACAAAGAAGATTTGTGAATCCTTCTGGACATGTACTATCAAACACAGAGTCCCCAGTCTGAAGTACTCCATCTCTAGACAACGCAAGGCGTATCTCATACGTAGTGGCTGCCGTAAGACCAGTCAACGTGTACAGCGGCAGAGTTGCGAAAACAGCACTGCTGCTCTCGAAGTTTGAACCAGCTGACAAAGGGCGCCACTGCACCTGTACGGCCAACACTTCAACAAAGATCGTCCACGAGATAGTGAGTGAGGTGCTGTTCTTATTCGTGATGGTCAGATTGTATAAGATGGTCGGTTGTGCAGTTGACGGTGATGGCGTCATTGGGGTCAGAGTAGTTGGTTGATCGGTCGGCTGTGTAGTTGTTGTTTGTGGTAGAGTCGTTGTGGACGCTCTAAATGTTGTTGATTCTTCTATTGTTGTTGACTCGTCATTGGTCGTCAATGGCTCTGAAGTTGTTGATGGTTGCATCGACGTCGACTCATCAGTTGTGGATGCTACAGTTGTTGACTCGTCATTGGTCGTCAATGGCTCTGAAGTTGTTGATGGTTGCATCGACGTTGATTCATCAGTTGTGGATGCTACAGTTGTTGATAACGCCCCCAATGTGGTGCGATCGGTCGTGACCGCACCGTCGGTGGTGGTGGCGCCCTCTGTTGTGAAGTCCCACGTCGTGCTCTGATATGTTACTACTGTTGTACTTTCATCAGTTGTCAGCATTGTTGTTTGGAATGTTGTTGCCTCGACTGCAAAACATACAATATAAACAAAAAACATTGAACGAGATTAAAACTTAATCTACCAAATCAGATTTTGGATTAAAGCTTTAGACCCCAGAAGAATTGAGGAGTTAAAAAGAGCCCGTTCTTTTTCATACTATAGTTTAAAAAAATCTTCATAACAACACATCTGCAATTTTCATCAAAATGTTTATGGTTTTTGTCAAACTGGATCGCCAATTATTATCCAACGTGGTTTTACAGATAATGTGCCCGTTCTATTTTTGTATTTTTAATTTGTTTGTAGCACCAATCGTTTTCTGTATACCTCAATGCCCCCAATACAGTACATTAAGGTTTGCCAAGTTTCCACACGCTGTGTCACTGCTTTTGTCAATACCTAGCTCACAGCGAACCTCCATTGTGTTTCCCACAACCGCCTGGTTCGTTAACGATTAGACTTTTTGGGGGATCGATGTATATTTACAGGTATGTCGTACCTGTCGAGCAGCCGATACTTTTTCATCACCTTGATGATTTCTAAAGAAAACGACCTAACTATGTAGGTTAAAACGTGACCTATGAATGTCCCTCCGAAACATACGTCATTCCTGCCGCCATATTTGTCACATTTCTTGAATGTGCTTAGAATCATGATGAGTGAATTTCAAAATGCAAAACAAAAAGAACCAGATTATTCTTGTTTCCCATTCAATTCTTAGTTTGTTTGCATTTATTTTGATTTGGGAGGGGTCGGTACAAAAGTACCAGGACCCCATTTCTTATAGAGCTGCTTTAGCACATAAAGTAGCTGAGCACGCAATATTATGCTTACCAGAATACAGTTACCATGCAACATGTACCATTTCATACTGGTTTCCTGCTCATTTTTGCTGAGCTGAAAAGTTTATTTTTTGTTTTATTGTTAATCGAAAACAATAAAATGTGAGTGAATTTGCTCTTAAAAAAAAAAAAAAAAACCAAAGTAATAAAAAATGTTAGCGACAGGTTACTTTTAGAAAATGTGATCGAATCCTTGGGTTTCAAGGGAAAGTTCTGTTTTTCAAACCATACTTTAAAACATCGTGCGAGGAAATAACTAACTACAGAAAACTTTGTACATTTTGTTCAGTTTTCTGCGGCACTTTTTCTATTTTGATAAAGAAAAGAGGAAAAATAAAAGAGCTAAAAATTTGCAAGACTGCTTTGGATAATCTTCTGGGTATTGGATTTTGACCTGGTACGTCTATCACATTCGCAATCCATTTGATAAATTGGAAAATGTAGGTAAGTACACATAAAGAGTTAATCGTCTTATTCCGTCATCTGAAGTACACACGGATATCAACCGAAGGAAATTTGATCCCTATGTTATTCTGTGTACGAACAATGTTCGATACCATATTTTAATAGCCCATGTTTCTGGAAGCTGGCATGCATCAAGTCAACCATAACTTATTCTTTAGTTGAGTTTTTCAAAGTTGGGGGCACCAGAGTAAAGAAATGAGCATCCATTAAATTTGTTTTGAAAAACATAAATATTCAGACATATTTGCTAGATATTCTATGGACGTTCGATAAATATTATGCAAACAAAAGTATTAAAACAAATCAAAATGACTTAAAAGGTGTGTATAAAGCAAACTCTTCGAAAATAAAGACGGCGTTTTCCCAGACTACAAAAAACCAGGGATTTGAACTTTTTTGTGAAACCAATCCAGGAGGTAGGGCAAATTCCTCAGCGTATGTTCAATGGAGCATTGAAAAGAAAATCCATAAAAATGGAAGCTTGACAAACTTCATTGACAGCAATAATTCATTGCAAGCAATGCAACCGTCTGGGGCATGGGAGTGTATTGTACTACTTGGCATTCACTGCACCGGTTCACACGGATTCACCACAATAGGCTTTTCACCTCGTAAATTTCCCCTTAAATTTCAGTTTTACCTGTACGGAGCCAACTTTCCTTGTGCACACTTGAATATCCCCCTTTTTATTTATTTCCACACCCGCATTAAGTTTTCTTTGTCACGCAAATGATTGACCTGCAATGTGACCTTGCCTGTCTGACTGTGGTATCTAGACACTGTATGTTGGTAGGCTACTCAATGGGCCACTAAAAGCTATTTTCACTTTTCCAATCATTATTATTTGTACACGATCAATTCTCATAAAAAAACAATAAGATCGTTTGTTATTTGGAGCATAATTTCCTCATAAAGAATGACTATACGTATGTTATTTTCGAAACCATGGTTTAGACTTGGCTCCGGCTTAGGCATTGTCCGTCTGTTTGAAATCCCGTACCGAAAGTGTATGTTTTATCAACTGCTGACGGAGAGCAGGCAGGAGTACAAGCCCAAGCCCGGGGTTTCGAAAAGGGCCATGGTGGTTCCAAAGTATGAACCAGAACAGACCATGTCTAAACTCTACTTAATAACGCAATACCTTTTAAATGTATAAATTCGGGAGACACGAAATACATTATTCACGTCACAAAAAATACTAGAGCTGTTCAGAGCACTGATCGAAACATGCAGTTTTGATGTCAGCTAAAAACTATTACTTGACAAGGTAAAAAAGTACACTTGTGTAGTTGTGTTGTAAACTCCATTTAAATCAAATTATTATTAACGTAAAGATCAATCAAGAAGTTACAATTGCTTGCACATCTTGTGTAACCACGTATACCTCTCTTTTTGGGATGAGCGTTGGCTAGGTCTAGACATTTCGAACACTGTGTTCTGCTCCACACACTTATTTAAATTTTAAGCTTATCCCCAAAATTCACCCAATACAATTTTTACATTTACAGTAATCTATCTCTCAAACCTTAAATTTTCCAGACTCATAAATAATCAAGGGAAGAAAAATCCCTAACAAAAGATGTCGGTGATATTTGGTCGGGTCGAGGCTGAACGGTTGAATGATGCTATTGTTATACCCAGAGTGTACTGTGCTCATAGTTACAGCAGGTATTTCTACATTCAGATCGGTAATATTAACCACACAGGTAAACTTCACCACCATCATTATTCAAATTCGACTTTCATCATCGACCAATCACAAGTGGTTCGACGTCTATGACTTGCATATCCTTATAGAAAGTGAAGTTACTGCATGCTGCAATCAGGTCAAGGGAAACATTTCTTTGATCACTCTCTATTGGAGTTTTTTTTTCCTTCTTGTTCGTGATATATTTTCATATCAAGTTTTGTAGCCACGTCATCGCTGTGCGCAGCCCAGAGTTTGCAGCGACGGCGGCCGGACAGGTACGCTGCCGACGGTAAAGAATGACAAGAGGCCTGAGTTGTTGGCGCTTGGGGTAAGTTATTAAATAGCTATAACGCAGGAATCATTTTTGTCTGGTGTTTGGCTTGAAAATTGCTAAATTGGTGACGATGTCAACATGAGATCAGTCTTTAAGATTGATGAGGACATATTCGTTTGACTGTCGGTGATAAAGAAATAAACCAAGTTGTTTATAGTGTGTTGTAGAGAAATTTAGAAATGGGCGTGGCCCGCTTTTGGCGAATGCCTGAATCTACTATTGAACTTCGCTGAATGAAATCTTAATGGGTATACAAAATGTTTATAAAAAATATTGACTTTGTGGAAAACCTTCAGACTCGACGTCTAGTAAAAGTTTAGATTTACCATGATTAGAAGTGAGCAGTTATTTGCTGTATTTATCACAGTTGGATTTTGTCTTCATTCATTTTTTTTCTTTCCTTCCCCTTTTTAAGTTGAGGTAATTTCTTTGTAAATATCACGTTTCAGTGCTTCGGTACAGTGCTTCAGTTTTTAAGCACAAAGGGTCCGTTATTTCTTTCCCGTGCATTTCCCATTTCTCCTCAGGCTGGGGAAACATTTTCCAGTAATAATGTCCTGATTGACAATCACATCAATCCAATTACCACCCAAATCCGAATGTAACCCTCATAAAAACCCAAATGAAGTACTTTACAACAAAGGGTGTATACAACAGAAATGTTTGAACTACATAAACCCTTGTCAATGGAGAAAAATACTGTCTGGGTAGTGTACAGGACAAAGCTTACCCAAGGACGAAAATCTCTTTGTACAAACAGGACACTCTCTGCCTGCGAATACCTGGAGTGATTTCTGAATAACTAATTGTCCCAAAATGACCTTCTTCAACACACCAACCGAAAAGCTTTGGATTTACACATCAAATACTGGCCGAAAACAGCAAATAAGATCCCACACTTACGCGGTGTTCTTTGTCAAGTGAAGCACAGCCACGAAGTTAAACTAACAGATGAGTATACCAAAGTCCACAATCTGCTGTTTTGTATGTGTTTTTTTTTTTTTGCAATTACATTTGCATAATATGCATTTAGTCACATTTGCCTGGACAGGATGGTATGTGAATCTTAGCACAAAGCGGTATGGGTGCATGTCTTGGCGCTGCAAAGTTCGGCTGCGTATATTATACGTGCGCCCAAGTTTGCAGATCGAACAAGGGGCTAAAATCACAACTGTAACTTCTGTACTAGTTTATTTGTTTGTTGTTAATGTTTTTTACTCCACAATAATCAGAATTTCTAAGACTTTTGGCAATGATAAAGAGGTTTTGTGTTCATCTACTTGGTACCATCCCATCCACTAAGGGCAGTGTACATCGGGCACACCCTCCCATTCCTACACAAAAAGTGCTGAATGTTTCAGTAGATAGGATATGAATGGTGGGTGTGTGTGTGTGTGTGTGTGTGGGAGGGCGGGTTGATAAACCACTCACTTAAATCAACGATACAATCTTTATCCTTTTTGGTAAGGACGAAAGCTTGTTACTTTTATCTTAACTTGGGGAAAAAATCTTTAGAAAAGTGATAGGGAAAAAGTAGCATGTTTAACCTTTTCAATTCAAATTTGCAGATTAGCTGGAAAAAAGTTATTCGCATCATTATGGTTATTAAAAAAAACTGCCAATCTCCCTCTTGCCAGCTGATTTACGAAACAGCATTCTAGTTCGTAACCGTGTTTTAGTGTAAACAATAAATCCCTTCTTTCGAGTTACTCATTAAAATCAAATCAACGTATAAAACTTAGAATGAAATAATTTCAAAATTTATGAAACGATTGCACCAATATCGCTGGGTCCGAGTCATTTGTGTTTAAATATAAACAATTAGCCGCCTGAATCGATCTGCTCCGTCGAGAGAAGTAACGGACATACATCAACTGATTCCGAAACAGGAAGAACAACTATAACAAATGTTGATGAGTTTTCAGAAGCTTTGTGGAAAGAGGGGTGGGGGAACCCCGGAAAATACTGGGATTTTCACCTTCTAGTGAGGTCCAATGAGGTGTATCTTGTATGTTGGTTTTTCTTTTTGTGTAAAAACAAACGTTATTTTCTTATTCTGTTATATCATTGTTTTTAGAAAATCGTTTCAGAAACGAAAACAAACTCGAAACATCATCCACTCTATTGAAGTTGGATTAAAACGTTATATGTATATATTTATATATATATTCGCAATCCGAAAAGAAACCTTCACATTGGTTTACACTGTGGGAAAAGGTTGAGGGGGATTGTAAGGCCAAGGTGTGTTATTGCTAGCACCCACCTTTTATAACATTGCTATACATGAGTGACTACCTGCGGCTAAATCATTATTATTACAAGCCGCAATGGCTAAGTAAAAAAAAAGAGAAAAAAAGCTTTTCATAAACAGTGGTCAGAGTTGCCCCTCCTAACTGTTCTCAGGTGTACAGGGCTAGTCAAATTATCTTATTATCTAGCTGAACCTGGAGAGAGAGAAAGAGCTTTCCATCCGGTGGTTCCCATGAAATTTCCCCTCCATTGTGTGCACGGTTTACGTGACCCATACAATTATTAAATCTCCGTAGATTTGGGCTTAGTGATGTAGGGACCCAGAAATACACAATGCCAGGTAACCGGCCTGGCATGTAGCAACAGTCCTAAGCCTGAGTGCGTTATCACAATGAATCGCTGGGCGGCATTCACGCTATCGGTATGTTGGCAACCCTGGGAAAGTTGCTATAAAAAATAGAATCTAAAATAACATAAACAATTGACCCCTTTTTGTAAAGTTTATCCCTTCCCTCTTTTGAAAAAAACTATTAAATCATGTATTTAATCTTTACAAAAAACGTGAATGTTATTGCGAATGAATGGAGAAAACATACTGCGTCATTCCCCGCGAATTTGCTAGCGTGTAGAAACAACGCCCTCCAATCATTTTAGATAAAGTAAAAGACATAAATAGGCCTAACTAAGACAGACAGAAAAACCGGTACTAATTCGGAATGTACGTGTACATTTACATTTAAATGTCATTGTCTGTCAATGCTTAAAGCTTTAAGCAAATTAATATAAAAAAATATAAAAATTCCACATGATAATCCCACAATGTCAGCGGTTGTGGCATGGAGTGCAATCCTAAAGGCCTAATCATCATGCATGCTACATACTGAACCTGGAGTTTTAAAACAATCGAATTACAGTTCAACTTATTTTCACGTATACAACTTTTTCCAAAGTAATACCATCAGTTTTTTTCACCGGGTACAGCTTTTTGTTGAGGTTTAATGTTGAAATACTAGACAATAATTTTAGTTATCTTATACCAACTGGTTTTGCTCGGTTTGTAAACAAATTGATCAAAACAAGTCTAGTAGGTTATGTATAGTTCACAAATATCGGAAACAATTGCCGCTGGCATTTCGTTTAATGATTAATTTAGAAATCTACGTCATTAAAAACAACGTTCCCTGCATAATATAATAATAATAATAATAATAATATATAACAATTAACAATATCATCAGATAAACCGTATTTGTAATAGCATAAAGAGACAGGAACAACAGAGTTGCAAGGAAAAAATGCTTCAATTTAAACCAACAATTATTGATTCAACGGTGATCAGATGAGTTTTTAGGCGATTTTTAAGTTGGTCAGCCGCGGGTGCCGCCTAAAAAAACCTCATGTCAGTTTAGCTGCAGCTCCTTGAAATGAGATGCTCCTAAGCTTTCATAACGGGGGTGGAAGTGACGAGAAGGGACTTTGATTTGAAATGTAAACTTCTAGAAGAAGTATATTTGTGAACTAGGTCCTGGAGATACACTGGGGCTGTGCCTTGTAAACATTGAAAAGTTAATAGGAGAATGTTAATCTAAATTCTCACTCGAACAGAGAGCCAATGCAGATTCTAAAGGATGTGAGTTTACGATCACGTGGGCGAGTGCATGTGACTGGTGTAGCAGTTGAGTTTTAAAGTCGTTGCAGTAATTATTAATTTGAGAATCGGGTAATAAAAAAGATGGCTATTGCATGAGTGATAAGATACGTATATTTAGTTTTTTGCCAACTTTTTACGATTCTTTAAAAGCATGGAATATCAAAAAACAGTTCACTCTGAGAAAATTATATTTGAATCATACAGCAGATGAATAAAAGGCGGGTCTCAAATCAATTATTAATCAAGAACACACTTTACATATCCGCAGAGCTGCTTCAGCAGAAAAATTGCTTAAAAACATTCTCCTAAACAAGAATAAGCAGGATACCAGTCACATATGGTACATGTCAAGTCATTTTGCTGGTAACCTTATTCTGGTAAGCGAAATTGTGTTGTGCTTGGGCAGTAGCTGATCTAAAAGCCTTACATATCTATCAGGATCATTCACACCTTCTCTCCATCATCCATCAAAGGGTCAGCCATGTTGTTTTATTTTTTAATCTAATGAATTTATGCATTAAAAAAACGACTTAAACAATTAAAGGTTTCCCTACCCAACCATGCTGCCTTCAAACATAGCTTAAATGTGCCCATAGTAAAATAACCTAACACTATCCTTAATAAACAATCCACTGTCGTTGCACATCCAGTTAAAACTCCTTCCCTGAGTATTTGAAAGATCTCTATTAGGTCCACAATGATAAATTATCGCTCTTATTACAAACAAGCATTCCAAAGATTGTAACCAACAATCAGCTATAACATTTTATCCACAACCCCACTTTGGAGATACCAAGTTCTAACTGGCGTCGTACACTTTAACGAAGTACACGATCCATTGCGGTTCAAATGTTCTCTTTTCAGGAGTTCGATATCATGTTTCACTCGTGACAGGAAGATAACGCATTGGACCCAGAAATCAGCGTGCAGAACTTCCCTCTATCACGTGACATGTGACATCGCCACCAGGTGTACTTCAGTGACGTTTCAAAACCTGAGCACACTTGGTAGCGGTGCCTTAAGTCATTTTTATACATCGTGGATCGTGACTGGCCCGCTACACCGTGGATCGTGATTGGCCCGCTACAACGTGGATCGTGATTTGCTAAGAGTTATCAGATGATGTTCACCACGTAAATCATGTACTTTATTTTAATATTCCAAGGGACCAAAGTACTAGGTGTGGCCCACACTTTATAAACAATTTGTCATTTCAGTCTTACGAAATACATAATGAAATAAGATAAATCTTTCCTATTTTGTATACCTATTAAAGCGACACCGTTTAAAGGAGTGTATGCAGTCCATTTAACTATCAAGATAAAGAGAAAAATCGAGTGCATTGTATTGGCGAGGCAAACAGTTCGAGGGTATATAAATTGATTTTCGCACTATGTACAAGATATACGGGGGAGGACTGTATTTCCGGTTCTTTGTGAGTTGGCATATTCAAGTTGAAAGTGTGAACCATAGTGAAATATACAATCATTATGGATACATAGCGATAGCTATGGGTGACAACAATATTTACACTACTATATTTATCAGCTTCCAAGAATAAAACTGAAATAATCTGAAAGTTATAACAGGCAAAGTTCACGAGCAAAGGTTTGCACTCGGTAGAAACAGTCTTAAAGGAACATTACAGAATTGGTTTTTGCTAACAAAACAGTTGCTGGCAGTGTAAGCACTTTATGTAATCCACCATATACATAAACCGCAAACCTGTAGAAGTTTGAGATCGATCGGCCATCTGGGTCACGAGAAAATAGTGAAAAACCGATGACACATTTGCATGAAATCATATAGATTCAGCAAATGAATAAAACGCTCACTGAGCGATAAACTCCAATCGGAAAATTAGTTTATTCGTTTCTCATCAAATATGGCATTTCAGACAGAAATATTTCAAGGGATGTTTTCTACTATCATCATCATTAGACCGTGTAAGTTTTATGTAAATCTGTGATCAAAAGTATATTTTACAAACAAAAATTCTTACAATTCTGTAATGTCCCTTTAAAGTCGAGCTTTGTGAGAAACAACCCTTCAAGCTATCTTTAAAACCGTAGGGTGTAAAAAAGGCCTACAGTTTGAATTTAAACACGGGTTGAACTTCTTCTGGCATTCTATGCTTTTAGGCATGGGATTCCACCTTTGGGGAAAATAGGCCCTTTACATTGACAACAAGGGCCGACCTAGCATTATTAAGGTAAAGACATTGTATTGCTATTTTTGTAAAGGAAAAACAAACAAGCTGACGGGTCAGCTGTTCAGTATTATTCTTAAATCGTGTACGGACTTGATGAGATGCAACTTAGCCAAAAGTGTCATTGTTGTACTTTATCTAAGACATCAGTTTGAAAATTGTTAAAATAAAAGTATACTTTTTATTTGGGCTCGGGTATTTCACAACAAATATCTCCCCTGACCTTTGACAACATATGTACGCTTAAGCAGAAGTATTGCTATTCTATTAAAAGAAGTGAAAAGAAGAAAGCTCCATTGTTCCCTTCAGTCGTCATCACGATCGACTGACGTACACAAAAAGGTGAAACGATGTTGAAACCAATCGACCTCGGGAAAATGGTTAAACCACAGCTCGGATTCTTTAGATACTCACTCAATGGATGGGTAAGCAATAACTCGATGAATGTGCCCCGCTGTTTGACCTTGTCACTTGGAGACTATCTGACCTGACTTGTATCATAAATACTATAGACCAATCAATCAAAGCGCTTCATAGATCTTGATATGTGGGTGTCTCTGATTGGCTGGTTAAAAACCCCTGGAGCTTTTCAGACTGTCTCGGTGGATTTTCTTTTCATTTAACATTGTGGTCAAAGGTCAAAGTGATTAATAAACTTATGAATGAACATATTTGGATCTCACCTGTGGTTGGTCCTCTTATTTGTGTGCAGTTAATGCCATTGCCAAGGTAACCCTCTTTGCATATGCAAATGCGGTGTCGGTCTACAACACCGCATGATGCATATTCATGACATTGTAGGGGCTGGCATTGGATTGTCTGGAACTCTGTACAAATACACTCGTCTGTGCAGTTTTCACGAACCCATTCATCCCCGATCTGAATTCAAATTGTGTAAAGGTACTTAAAATCTGCCTCAAAAGAACTACAACATAAATGCACCAAAGCTGCTTTGCCTCTATGTATCATCATAGCAACGGATGCATTAATCAAGCTCACAAAAAAAGTTCCGTCTGTGACAAATATTTAATAAACCACAATGTTTAGATCAACCATGGATTAACTCATTTGAACGAGCATGGTAATCACTTTATGAAGGTGTAATTTAAATAACTGTTCACATGAGCATGTTTATAGGTTAAAAATAAGTTGATGGTGAGTTGACATTGACCTGACCCTTCTTAAAGACTTTAACTAATTCCTTGGTTTTTCAAAAGAAAAGTCTTCATCGATAATCTGTATATCAAACGAAAGGACCTGATCTTACAGTCAAAGCACAGTATTGATAGTTACTACACAAAGAACTACAAATTAACAAATTAGTTCTTGACGATGACTAGAGCAAGCTAGTCGAAATATTGAGACCATAAGGACTCACTCCCCGGCAGTGCAGTTAATGACGAGAAGTCCCCCGATCCACTTTTAAGCGAAAGTAGTAGTCCGATTTCCTACCTTCCGCCCAGGTAGTACATGTTCACATGTAACTAATAAGCAGGACAGTTCTTTTCAGAACTGAGAAGTCTCCTGAATTCCGAAAGTCTACTCCGCAGTAGTAGAACAAATAGCAAGACAAGTTCTCTAAAGAACAAAATCTACACAGCAAAGTAGATATACACATGGTGTTACCGCAAACCGAATATACAATAATACCTCACCATGCAATGCCTCAAAAACCATAAACTACCAATTAGTTTCATTCTGAAAAGCTCACCGATTATCAAGTTTATTCAAGTACTATTGAGACATTTGTATTAGGTAAAGAAAATTGTGAAGTAATTCAAACCTGTATATTTGGTTTGGTTAACACCATGGGATAATGGTATCTACTTTGCTGTGCAGATTATTCTTATAAGAACTGGTCTGGCTATTTGTCAACAGTCTACGCAGATTAGGGCATTTTTGAGACTAACTAGTTCTGATACGAACTTGTTCTGTTGCAAATCTACTACCTCGGGATAGATGTGACAAAATCGAGGGACTTCTAGTTTCGCTTTGTGGAGTGAGGTATTGATGGTCTTATTGTTCGACTAGCTAGCCTACTGTAGTCATCACTGAGACTGAAGAGTAACTTGATAACGCCACTAAGCCCTGAGTAGTACATACCGAGTAATAATAGCCTCTATCCGTGCAGCCACACTGACTAGAAGGAACACACTCCCGATCATCGAGTTTGAATCCAGGCGGGCACACACAGCCTTCCGGGCAAAAATCACATCTGGCCATGTCATGTACGTCACGACTGGCGCATGTTTCTGGGCACACCGGAGCGCAAGGTGAGTAGATTTGACTGCCGGGACATTGGAGTGCTGAAATTGGTAACAGGATGTCAAATTACATGGTTTGGAGTCTGAGAAAGAAATAATAAATGTTCCCTCTACCCAAATTACACAAAGCTTGCTACCACATGCAGAGTGATTTGTCCTGTTTACTTGGTATAGCATGCAGGTCAAAGTTTGAACAATAATGAAAATAAAATTGGAAAACCAATGTAAATTACTCTTAAAATGTTAATTTTGCTTTACAGTCAGATAGGTGAGTCAAGGGCTTGGTACTACATTTGATAGTTAAATTAACACATTTGCAATTTCAATTTCAAGAATTTAGCTTATACTAGTTTCTTTACATAATTTAAAAAGATAAATTAGAATTAGCTGTTGCAAACTGCTTACCAACCAAAAGGACCTGTAGTATAAATGCAAAAAATTAGTTAGTGGCCTGACGTTTCGACCCTAGCAGAGTCTTTCTCGAAGGCTAAATGACAAGACAACACACATACATGCATACAAGGGGGACAAAAGCAGTCAAGTGGAAAAACAAGAATTAGAGAGAGTGGAGAGAGAAAAGCAAGAAGCATTCATAATTTAAAAAGAAACAAACTTATTGAAAACTATGACTTCTTTTGCACTAAAATCCAAAATGCCAAACACATATTATTGTGTTGCCCCGTTTTAAATCTTTCAAATTTACCGAACTTTTTTTCAAACAATAGAATTATGCATATCAACAATATTCTAAGCAACACTTCAAAACCGAAAGTCTACTATGTAAAACATATATTTACAAAAGGATAAAAGCATCTCAAAAGAACTTCAAAAAGTTAAAGAAATCAAAAGGAAGCATTAAAAAAGAAATCAAATAAATTTGTTTAATACAACACAAATATCATTTAATACAATCAATTAAAAAGAGAAAAACAAATATTTAAATTTACAGAGAAACACAAACAGGATCCATCTGAAAAACATTACAAATGTCACACAAATTCAATTTACTTCATATCAATAGCTTTTAGTTCAAATTACAAACACACAATAAAAGCAGCAACAATTTCTATTTCTTAGGACAATCAAGATGGCAGAAGAATCTGTGCATATCTGCTAGACTCTCAGTTTTGAATTCCTAATTAAAATTATCAAAACCACAATTCTTTCTTTATTAACATTTTCACAAAAGCGCTCTGGAGGAAACATTAAGAACAAACAAACCAACCAGCCACCACGTCCTCTTTGAAGACATCAATACACGATGTACTCCAAAGACTCATAATATAATACAATTACAATTGTTATTGCAGAAAATTTTCTACTTAAAATTCCCTGATTAAAATTTAATTTTGTTGTATAATTGTAATGTTGACAATAACCTAACCCTATTAGCCACTATACAATTGTTGCAACGAACAGGTTGTTGACAAAAATATTGCTTCACTGTTCCCTACAACACACCACACAAGGAACATATATCGATTAGACCTAGTACCAGCATAATTACAACCTCGAACCCTAGGCTATTGCTAGTATTATACAAGGTGCTGGAATTGACCAACGGTGGGCACGATCAAGGTAATGTATCCCGTGGGGTAAATCACTTATGTTCCCCGGAGCCATGTGTATGTGTCTTTGTATCACATTACGTGAATGCAAGCTTGCGTGAATGATTCTCAACCAAATAACAATTCAAAATCTATTACAGTAGTATAACAAGGGTTTTTTTGTGTTGGATTCACTCTAAAGGAGAAGGGAAAAAACCAAGTTAAATAAAGTTGGAACTTACGGCAAAAATCTTCTCTCCTCCAGGGTGAGGGTGGGAAGCCCATTTTAGTGCAGGCTTGAGCATAAAGGCTGATGTCATCACAGATAACATCAACATCTGGCAGTGTGGCACATGCATCGTAGACACATGCATCATAATAGATATTGGGGTCTAGATGGGTATTGCATTCCGCAAAGGGACCTAGAAACGACAAAAGAAGGCATACACAGTTATTATTATATAATTTGTTCTGCTAATGAAACCAAGGTTGCCTCATAAGTGAACTTAATCACTGTAGCTTGCAAGCCTGAGGAAAACCTGTAAACAAGGGTGATTGCTACATGTATGTGAAACAGTAACTCCAAATCTTCCCCAATAAATATTCTGGGTTCCCTTCACTATCATTACTAGTGCACAGAACCTATGGCTTAATGTCCCATCCAAAGGACAAAACAATTAGAGTAAAGTATCTTGCTAAAGGACACAAGTGCCACAACCCACTCTGCTGATCAAAAACACCAGAGCTGAAGTCTCGTGCTCTCAACCCCTCGGCCATGACACACCACGAAATAGCAAAATCATTTATTTGGTAGTTTTACAGATAAGTATACAAAACACAATTAAGTCTTTGATGGGACTATTTTGTAGTAAACCAAATGAACATTTGTCCGCTCTTTGGTCAAAACAGATATTATAATATAAGTTCCAGTCATTGTTGGTTTATCTTGGTTTGTTCATTTAAAAATTATCACACAGCAGCCAATGCATAAATTTGGGACAACTTGCCTATCAAGTCAAGTTAGCATAAAAGGTAACCTCGCCAAATGGATCCAAACAGTAAAAACAAGTCAATAAGTACTGTACATATATATTTATATAAAGACAAATATTATTACAAAATTGTTAACATAACTATATGTCTATTCATTTTATTTTGAGTGTTTTTCTTAATTTAGACAAAATTGAGCTGTTATGAATGTACCCTTTCTCAAACCGAAATGAATGTTTTCTGATGGTCACGTTAGAATTAAAACTGCAGACGTTTATTAGGTGATATTTGCAGACATTATTGCTTTTCTTATGTGGTTACCTTTTGGCTGTTTGACAACGAAGCATAAATCTTGTCCTACGGTCAGGTTTGCATACACCTGACACGGATCCGTATCATTCGGCGCTGAATCACATCTTTCATTGTCGACAACCCAGCTATCAGCAAACAGTGTTGTATCATCTGGTGTCTGAAAAACACAAGTAAATACCATAACATATCTAAGACCAACTTGACATATAAGAAAAGGGAAATTGAACAATCTTTGCACTAAATGCACTGTCTTATCGATCAGTAATAATTGGAGAAATGATCACCTTAATTGTAATAATGTGAAAGTTTATACTGAGTCATGTCTTTACCCAAGACTAAACAGGCACAAAAATCTATAAAATATTTTCTTGTCAAATGATCACCACAATCATAAATAAAAGTATCAGGCAAAACAATAGTCAATGATGTTCTTTCTGCTACTCCACATAATAATTTGGTGAGTAGAATTAATTCACTTTTATTGGCCCATACAATAATACTATATTACTTCATTGTTAACCTTCTTTTAAGACCAAATTTGATCAGCAGATGAAAGCTAATAATAATCCTTTCGAAGTTGTATTGGCTTGCACCAACATGCCCATAGTGGCTACAAACAGCTGCAAGTTGTATTGGCTTGCACCAACATGCCCATAGTGGCTACAAACAGCTGCAAGTTGTATTGGCTTGCACCAACATGCCCATAGGCTACACAGCTGCAGTTGTATTGGCTTGCCCCAAATGCCATAGTGGCTCAAACGCTGCATGATTTGACCTACTCATACTCAACTAAGAAGGTCAAAGTAAAGATCACATCCTGGACCTGACATTTTTCTACCGTTCCTAAATACTTTCTACTTCTAAGACAAAACTATATTTCTAGTTGAGATGGCTTTTTCCAGACTTGGAAAATTGAGTCAAACACCCCCCCCCAAAAAAAACCCCACCCAAACAAACAAACAAACAAACAAACAAACAAACAAACAAACAAACAAACACACCAACACCCCAACAAACAAACACCCCAGTCAACAAAGCAGTAGTTGTCATGTTTGGTGTACGGTGAAATTATGCATAAAGGAATAGTCTCTATGGAATAGAAACAAAACAATTGCTTAAACAATCTGCTTTCAATATGGCTGAATAATTGACTTACCATAGACCCGTCTGACAAGATGAAGTCATTATATTTGATGGTATCATAGTTTCCACACAGACCACACAGTGCACTGTCGTATGCCGGAGGCACTGTTATGGCTACCGTGTACCTTCCGTCCCAACCAATGGACAAACCAAATCTGGTCGACAAGATCTACAAGGGAAAAAATATTTGAAAAGAATTCTTAGTGACTGAATTGAGTTAACAGAGATGTTTATTTTTTTTAGGGAAGGAAAGATGAGGGCCGATGGGAACTTCAACACCCCCTGGTCCCACTGGTGCTTCTTCGCTGGGTAATATAATTTATTGTTTATTCAAAATATTTGAGATGAGTGGCTGGCAGGACGATTAGAATCAACTTCACATTTTCAGGTTTAAATAGAATAACAAATTGTAAATAATGACCACTTTATCACATCCAAGGAGTGTCTCAAAGCACTCATCATTTTTACAACAGGTTAGCGGAGCTATTACATTTAAATTATGAGACCCATTTATGTAGCATCATGTATTAGCGTTACAATCTGCAGCCTTTGCCTGAAACACCGGTACAGTTCTCTTTCTCTTTATGATCAGTGTCCTGTATTCTTTACATATATTACACAACACACAGGACCTATGGCTTAATGTCACATCTAATGAACGAAGCAATTAAGGGTAAGCGTCTTGCTCAAGGCCTCAAGTGCCAAGACCAGGACCCAAGCCCACACTCTGATAACACCAGAACTTGAATTAGTGCCACGACATTCCACAAAATCAATTGTCAGAATACCAATGTAGAAATTAAAGAAATTACAATCTTTGTTTAGACATGAACTACGTGTATTTAAAACTACCGTTTCCTTTCCAGTGTACCAAATGTTGATGCCCTCTACTGACACAAGTGGTAGTTTGACAACCACTTCATCGATGCTTACAGCGCCATGTTGGGTCAGTTTGATAACCTGATGAGATCAGAAGAGAAATTATAAAGAAATATATGTTTTTAAATTATTATTCTTATAATAGCAATTTGTAGAAATTTAACATACTCAAAACAGACATCAACCAATTAAAATTCATTTTAATGCAAATTGAAGCCTGTGCACAAACCAATACAGAGTAATAAGATATAATTGAATAAAGTTTCCAATGCAACAGATCTTTGTTATGCAATGACCTTCTTTAATTTGTCTGGTCCCTAATGTTAACAATGGTCTTAATTGTCATTTCTCAAAAAGGGACCAGGGGTCGATTTCACAAAACTCTTCCTAACTTAGGACTAGTCCTAGGCAATGCTAAGAGATAGGACTAGTCCTAAGTACTGGTCCTAACTTAGGATTAGTCCTATCTCTTAGCATTGCCTAGGACTAGTCCTAAGTTAGGAAGAGTTTTGTGAAACCGACCCCAGGTTATTTTTTGCCAGGCTTCAAATTTGTTTATTGAGTTAGATGAAGCAAAAAAACTGGCTGCATTGTGACAAAGCTGTATGTAGAATACATATGCTTCACCAAAAAACAAATCAGCTGAACTTCCATAACCATCTGGTCATGGAAGATCTCTGAAACAAATCTTTTACTCCATCACCTGTCCATACAAATCAAGTCTCAGTTCGTTGGTATACGTCACTTTGTCATCAGGCTTCCGCTTTATATTAGATGCTGTGATCTCAAAGATGGGCAGGTTTACCAGTGAATCATTGCGACACACCTCAACCAGGGTGTAGTCACATTCTCCTTGGAAGTTGAACTTGCGACCGTCGAATGTGATGTAGTGTGGATCACCCCAAGCGTTACAAACCCCAGGTGCTGTGGAGAAAATGATAGCCTAAATTTATACAGCGGTTTCTTCAAGCAAGTGGACAATCTCAAGGAAAAAACTTTTCATGATTCTTGGTTTTCATACCCAAAGATCTCCAAGAAGAAATACATTGATCGTTAAATTTCATTCAGAAATATGTAGCACCAAGGTGTTCCTTTTGCATGCAGTGCAGTTAGGTGCCTCCAAGTTGCTTATAGTTGCCTTGAGTGACATGGTCCTAATTCCAATCCCACTCTATACCAGGGGCCAACATGTAGTAGATTAGAACTGCAGTATCTTCCCCTATCTGGGGTTTCCCTCCTACAACTGTTCCTTTCTCATCTTCTTTCATTCAAAAGTGTAAGTTTATTCAAGAACTTCATTTAAGTTCATTACCAGAAATAATGTCATATAAAAAGGTTCTTTTAAACATCTGTGGTTTCCTGGTCGTTGTTGTTGGGTGTTTGTTTGTTTGTGGGGGGGGGTCAGTTTTCTTGAACAGTTTCTTATAGAGAAACAAAAAATCACCCCAACATTGCAGTAAAACAATGCATGAATTCTTTTTTGTAAGTTCATGAAAATAACCAGTAGTAATACTCAACAATTGTTATTAGGAGATTGCTCAGCGCGAAGTGTTCAAAATGATGAGTCAACCGCGGTATATTTCAGACCTACACATAACTAACTGAAAAGATTTCTACACATTTAAAAGTTGTTATATTTCCTGCAAAATTGAAAGCTCCTTTTGTGTCATGCGATTATAAAAGATTTACCATTCAATTTAATAATTCACTCGAACAGCATTCAAATTCGTAGCAGCTTTCTGCTGTGTGCATTTGGTCATTCAATTCGTTTTGTCAGGCATTTGTGGAATGTGCAGCTGAATGTGGCCTCTCGTTATATTTTGGAAAAAGTTATAGCATGACAACTGCTTTGAAAAATCATTTGATATCAGTTTAATGAAATTGATGCTGGTTTTGATCTGCTAAAAACAACGCCTTATAAGTGAAAATGGAATTAGGCTTTTTTAAATTTACATGCTTTTAAGTGAAATTGAATGACAGTTTCAACTGCAGAGGCAAATTTAAATATATCATGAAAGTGAATAGGCTGCTTTTTTGACAAAAAAATTACTAGGAAAACCTGTATTTACTTGCTTTATTACAAACTAGGTTGTCAGAGCTCCCTTACCTCTTGTACAATTTCAACGCCATCGCCATAGAAACCATTCTTGCAGAAGCAGCCCCTGTGGCCGTTCACTATGCTACATTCTCCCATGGAGTGACAGCTGTAGTCCTCACACAGTACTTGGCTCTCATTGCAGTGACATCTTCTGGAGCAGACATCGTCCACCCAGACGTCACCTCCCTGGATTCAGCAAATTTAATTTAATAGTTGATTTCATAGCAATTGTTTGAAATCCACGGAATGCTGCCTGAATCCAAATTTGTTTTTTGACTTAAAGTAATTTGTTTCCAGCCAGTTAACCAACCAAACCTTCAACTGCATAGGTGTGTGTATGGTGGCATAACTGTGCACTGAACTCATTTTGTATGTGTGTACTGTGTAGATGAAGTTACAATATTTTATCAGACTGCAGGGCGGTATCATTTATCCATCATTCAAAACCATACAGGATGATATTGAATTGTAAGACAGTAGGAGAGTTAAAAACAAATAAAAATGAACACTAACTCTTAATGACCTACAGCTCATCTTTAAAAATCTGGTTTAAAAAAAAAAAAATGATCGCTTACAAACTACAGATCAACTACGTATATTGTCCAAATTATAGTGAAATTGTGCAAAATAATACCCACACATAAATAATTCACTTTTTGTATACTACCATTAAGACTATTACGACTGACTTTCACGCTGGGGGAGGCTGTCATACATGTAGGTGCATGCTTTTGACTTCATATGAAGTTTTTAATGACACATTTGGTGGTAAATAAATAAAAATCTTGGAAACATGTTTGACCTGGCAAAGAGCTAACTCAAAAATGACAAAACCACGCCGATATGGACCAAAACAATTCTCAGATATACATACATGTATGTAAAAAAGTTGATTCTACACACTCTCTGAAATTACCTTCAGGTAAAATCCATTTGGCAGAATGCAACCGCATTCAGATGGGTCTATGCAGCGCCCTCCTTCGGCGAGCTGACCGTGTGGACAGCGGCAGGACTCAATGCACGTCTCATTGCACATGTCTTCCATGGTCGGCATTGCACATGAGTTTTGACACGCACTTCCACATGGGTCGTACTCTAAGCCCTCAGGGCATTTCAGTTCTGGAATCAAATTTCACCAAAGTGTTTATTAAAGGTCGATACGGAGATGGGTATAAAACTTATTTTCATCTGTAAGTGCATTCCAAAAGCACCACAGATGGAATCATTTTAATTTCAGTCTGATTAACATTAGGTTTAATACTTATACTTTATACTTGAATCAGAAAAAAAGGCAGCAACAAAACAATGATTATGGCTTTGGTTTTGGACAAGCCAGTGTTATGACAAAAACAACAGTAAAGTCAAAGCAATTACTCTTAGTTTGGACAGGTCAGTTGCTTTTTAGACAACGTCTAGTGTACCGGACTCCAGTGGCAAAGTCATCAGAGTATGGGTTTGAATCCTTGCCATGACATTTTTGTCCTTGAGCAAGACACAACCATAATTGCTCCTCTTCACCAAGGAGTAAAGGGGTACCTGTGCAGGCAGAGATAGTTCTTAATTAAGTTTGATGCATGACATATACTTGTCAGAACATGCTGTATAATATCCAAGGAGCTGATATGGTTTAAGAAATGAAATAACCAGCCCAATGACCAGGGTAATAATGTGAATAGCGTCATATGAATACAGACACTAAATAAATGTCCATTGAGGAAGTTGTGGCACTGAGTACTACTCACGGCATTGTGGGGCTCCTGACCGCCAGTGTTCAACCTCAACACCCTTGTTCAGACAGGCCTCTGCATACTCCTTGACGCTGTCGCAGAACACATCATCCTTGGGGAGGTAGGCACACAAGTCATATACACATGCCTCATGGTATGGGCCAGGATCCACAAAGTCATGGCACTGTCCGAAAGCTCCTAATGTAAATTACACATTTTGAAAATCAGTCAAAATTGGATTTTTGAGAGTTTTGCAATTGTACTTTCTTCCAAATTCTATTTCTAACTTTCAAACAAATTCTTGTAAGAAATGAATTTCGTCTGATACAACTGAAACAATGTTAGTGCATGGTAATCATTTGAAAAATTAATTGCTTACAAATTTGTTAAAAATATACTGTTTAATAAATGCCATTATTCTCATAATATTTAAAGTGATACACTGATCATTTTAAAAGAAACACGTGGCAGAAAGAACAGCCAGTAATTCTCCCAATGTTAATAATAAAAATTAAAGCGTGCACGCATTTTTAAGTGCAGTGAATTAATGCTTCAAACTAGTGCTTCTAAAAGCCTTTATTAAAAATGATAAAGAATTTCAGTTAATAACGCCTTACTGAATTATTTGACTAAACGCGATCATATAGTGCAGCTGTTTGACAGGACAGTTGTGTAATATAGGACTTTCTGGGTATTATAGTTTGACAAGCACAGCCAAGAAATGACCATGATGATGATAACAACTACAAAAACCAAATGAAAATGTGGAAAATGGCCCATAGATCAATCACACACTTTACAGGGCACTGTAGGCGCAAAGTTTGGTGGTATACAGCACCATGAAATCCGAACAGCAACTAGAGCAAACTATATAACACCAGGTAGATTCTTGTCATTTGATTGGAGGATTGGGGTCACGTGGCATTCATTAGTCACACCATATCATGCCTACCTCATTAAGTGTGCATTTTGGTACTATTCAGCATGCATTTTAATTCCACAAAGCGTGTGCCACTTAGGCTGGCTGGTCATGCTATGGTTGTGCCGCTGAAAACCGGACGCCCTTCAGCGTTTGACATTTATCATCATGTGACTGACTACAAACCAGCCTGTAACATGTACAGCTTTACAAAACGCCCTCATAGTGGATGCTCTTGTACATTTTGGTAATTGGTTTTTCTTCCAAATGACAAAGATCTACCTTAGTGTTTACAAACAAATAATGAATGTTTTGCATTCGTGCAATGGTGAAAACATTTTCATGAGTTGAAAGACGGAATGTTGCATTCAACTTGGCTTTGCATCATTGAATGGAACATTCCATCTTTCAACACATGGAAGTATTTGTATACTAATCATAAAATTGTGAACAAACCAAACAACTCTTATTAGATTCAACAATACTTCCAAAAATTCTGCAACTAGAGCAAACTGACAAGCCAGTCAACTTTTCAAAGAGTCGTGACAGCAACTAGCACACAATTAAACCATTGATAAAAGATCAAACAACACTTGTCACAGTCAAGAGCTCTTTCAAATAGAGATCATTGCATGGTTGTACTTGTAAGATTTTCTAAAGTAAGCGCTGTCTCACCAAATTCGTTGATGATTATGTAACAGAGATCTTCCGCCTGTTCCTTAGCCTCTCTTTTACCCTGGCATGGATTGGGCTCCCTTGTCTCATTGTAACACCTATCAGGTGAAGTCATCCAGCTGTTACCAAAGTCATTGGGAGTTAGAACCTGCAGAAACAAGAATACATGTACACATCATTATTTTAAAGATTAAAAAAATAGACCTTGCAAGTCTCGTGCATATTCCAAAACTTATTCAAATTAGGCCCAGAAGATTGTGGTTTACATTAAAATTGCAAGTCTAAGAAAATGTCCCCTTATGGTCACATACACTGTAGGTAACACAACAAGTTACATAATCATAGTAGTAGTAGTAAGCTGTCCTCTTAGGTTATGCCTAGAAACGGTCGCTGCATCGTGAAACTTTTTCAGAGCTGATGGTTTTCAATGTTCCTGCCAGCTTCTGGTGTAGAGTGGATACTTCTGATGCTACAGCTTGTTTGAATGGTGTCAATCCAGCACATAGTTGGTCATCCTCGGGTCTATTTCCAGCTATGGCTTTTGATATCTGGAGCTTGGCATCCTTCTGATGTGACCAAAGTACGATAGCCTCTTCATTTTGATGTCTAGCTTGATGCCAGCTCTTGTCTTTACAGTCCCATTCCTTAATTTATCCATAATCATCCCAAGGACTAATAAAACATACACTCTTGTGAGTGTTTTCCTCACAGATGCCCAACAATAGAATCAACATCACTGATTCTTTTCAGAGGGTCTAAACTTTTTTAATATCCTGTACATAACTGCGTGAATTCTTGGACAGGCCTACCAAGGCTCAATTCCATTGAGCTGCTTAAGCAATGGTACTTGTGCAATGGTTATTAGCTACTAATCTTATTCTGGTAAGCATAACTTTGTTGTGCTTAGCTACTTCTTGTGCTTAAGTAACTCTTTGAAATTACGGCTTGGTTCTTCTTAGGACCACATCCTTATATAACATTCATCTACCCATGGTTAATAACGTCAGCCAAAACTGACACATTTTTTATTCCATGCAAAACTTGAAATGCACCTTAGAAACAGCTTGTTTTAAACTTACCACTTGTCCGTCTGGCGTAATGAACTCATTGTCAGGGTTTCTATCAAAGTTTCCACACAGACCGCATGTTTGGTTGCTGTAGGAACTCAGCAGTGAGATCTTGGCTGTTCGGTATCCATCCCAGCGAATAGTCAACCCAAAAGATGTACGCAATATCTGTAAATAAAATGGAGATACCAAATCAAACTAAACTAAAATCAAACTTTCTAAAACCACAAAGCACAGTGCCATGTCATCTGTACATAATTTCATTGCTTCAGCACCAGTGTTTCAGGTCTCAGTCTTGGGTTCGGTCTTGGTCTCAGAGGGGAGGTCTCGGTCTTGATCTCGGACTTTGTGATCAGGACTACAACACAGTTCAGTACTATACAGGTCCTTATTGCAGTTTGTATCAATTTCATAAAATTGGTCATGTATAATTCAATGCACCTGGTAACCTGATTTTGTGTGTGATATATAAGATATTAGTCATGACAATAAGTTTACATCCAGCATGGAAATGGAAAAGAATGACTTTAAGACACTTCTCTAACAACTACAACCTGAACTACATTATTAAATTATTTACGAATAAGCCATTTGCGAGTTAGATTTGAACAATGTCTGGTACAATGACTCGCTTAAAAACAAGTTACCACTTAAATTTGAATTCCTCAGACTAATGAGACAGTTGCTTTGTGACATGATTCGGGGCAAGCTTTTAGGTCAATACTTAAGAGCAATGGTACCAGGGTTTTCTCATCTGGAGGTTGCTATACACAACCATGTAAAATAGCAACTGTCTTTGGAGTCTGAAGAATTAAAATTTAAGCGGTACCTTGAGACTAAGCAAGTCATTGTACCAAACATTATTCGGATCAAAGTGGCAAATGGCTGCGGCTGGATCACTGTGTTGACATGTGCTCAGCCACAGCCATGCCAATTTGAACACGGCTTAAACCTTTGCTGCAGAATTGTATAAGAGCTTTCTTCCTCAAACATAATGCAACCTACCAGTTTGAAACCGTTGTTAATAATCTGGACACCATCTCGCAGCAGTGGAGGAGTTACAATTACACCATCGACACGCAGCTCTCCTCGGCTCCGCAAGGCATACAGGGACCCCCTATAATCCAGAAAAATCTCCTCCGTCAAGGCAACCTCAGCAGAGGGTTTCTCCTTCACATTCCTGGCGGTGATTCGGAAGGATTCTTCGGTGGAGTCATTGCAAGGCTTGACGAGGGTGTACTCACACACACCCTGGAAGTCAAACTTGATCCCATCGAATGTGATGTAGTGCGGGTCTCCCCATACGGTGCATGTGCCTGTTGCTATAAGATCGGAGAAGCAAAAAGTGCAACTTGGTTTAAGAAACATAATCTAAATATCCAACAACAACAAATTTCATTCCAAAATGGTTTTGCTTTAAGAGGATTAAATCCTCCCAATTGACAAACAACTCCAAGCTCACACCTTTGTTAAGAACTCAACAAAAATTGAGTCAAATGCAATCATAATAAAGTAAATCTTTCAAAACAATAAATAATAATAATAATACAATTAACTTTTCCGCCAGTAAAGTAATGTTCTACTAACTTTTATTCAAAAATTTTGAGAATTGCACGACTGGGTTGGTGTTTTCCACTTAGAGAAACCAAAAACACAATTCATTTTATGAACCATAACCTTCAGCTTCGCAGTTTATTCCTTCACCATTAAATCTATTAGTTTGGGGTTGAACAAAGAAAAATTGAGCTATCTAGCCCTAAATCTATTGTCAAATTTTGGACACAATACTTCTAAGTTTTCCCGTCAGTGTAGATAATGATTTCTATTCAAACAACACTTCTTTTTTGACCCTACAAAAAATGAATAGTTTAAGCTATTAAACAGCCCACGCCCCCAACAAAAATATCTTTGCCGCGCTCTTGCCCCCAACCCGCTGACTATGCTTCACAGTTCATTCCATCACAAATAAATTAATAGTCACAGTAGCTACATGCATTCCTCAAGCCATTCTCAATACCACACTTTTAAGTTTATTTATTAATCTTATTTGTACTTTTTTCCATCAAGGTGCATAACCATTTTTTATATACCTGCTGCACAGTTGATTCCATCACCAACAAATCCATCATTGCAGTAGCAATCCCTCATGCCATTTTTGACGTCACACTGTGCCGACTCATTACACTGTCGCTGTTCACAGCGTAGGTCATTGGCACCCATACACTCACACCTACTGGAGCAATCTGGGGCTACCCAGACCTCATCAACCTAGTGAACATTTATATACAATTCATTTATTGAACATTGACACGTTAAATAAAACAAATTTCCACTTTTGATCTTAAAGATAAACATTTAATTATGGGGTACAAATAAAAATGAACAAAAATTGGGAAACCAAAAGTACGATTATAAGATACAAACATAAACAAGTGGAATTAAAGCCCCAAAAGACAATTTCTAAAAGTATTGTAAAATGGTTTAAACAATCTAACTGAAGACATTAAAAGTCAAATACCAGGATGAAATGGTGATAACAAAATACAGTAATCATAAAACTACGTGCATTTCTATAGCATTCTCAAAAAAGGATGGTACCACAAAACTTAACAAAGAGCAAAGATAAATGTACGAAAGAGGACAAGTTGGTTCCCAAAGGTGGTTTTTGAGAGATTTCTTATAAAGAAAGGACATCAAGAGTTTCAGAGACAGATGAATGTGGTGTGGAAGCTTGTTAAAACACACGAAAAACAAAAAACAAAAGCCAAAATTAAAAAAATAACAAGCAGTAGACGTTCACAAGAAAATTTATAACATCAACCAAATAAATGCAAAAATAAAAACAACCAAACAAACAAAGAATCAAACACCCCACTAATGAAACAATAACAGTAAAAACATTACTTAGGAAACATTAGAAGCAACAAAATGGTAATGGGGATTATGAGGATTGAACAGAAAAAAGTTATCCAAATGGAAAATTCACGATTATCACTTACAGGGAGATATGTTGCATCTTGTAAGAAGCAACCACATTCAGAAGGATGGATGCAGTGATCTCCTTCAAGAAGCAGACCTTCTGGACAGCGGCAGGTTTCAATACAATCATCTGTACAATTATCAGATCCTTCTGGTTCCAGGCAGGTAGCAGGACAAGATGTACCACATGAGTCATAAATCAATTCACGGGGACATTTCAGTTCTAAAATTGGGTCAAAATATAATAGAAAGCTGTAAATTTGATAACAAATTGTGTATGTAAAATATGTGTGTGCTGGAACAACTCAATTGTAAAACAAAACAAATGTTGGAACAATAATTTTAAGTTGTTACTGAAGTGAATTCATTCAAACCTACTTATCAACAGGTCACAAAAATGGGGGAAAAACATGACATAAAAAAACCTTAACATACCACACTGATGCCTCTCTCTTCTCCAGTTACCAACTCTTTGTCCAGCAAGACGGCAAACATCTGCATAAGTCTCAAGACTGGAACAGATCACGCCATCGTCAGGAAGTGTGGCACAAAGATCATACACACAAGCATCATGATAATCAACAGGATCAACAAAATCATGGCATGATGCAAATGGACCTGCAGAAATAAATCATTATAGAAACTTTTGCTGAGGAACTTAAACAAATTCTTGAGTTTGTTTTTCTATATATTATTTTTACTTTAGCTCACAATAATGTGAAAGTTCAACATGCATTGATACAAACCATTTTGATCGATGAGTACAAAGCACAGATCAGTAGCCTGTTGGTAAGGTTCTGTGCCCTCAATGCAAGGATCTGGTTTCTCTATCGTAGGAACACACTGGTCTTCATCCAAGGCCCAGCTGTTTCCAAAGTCAGTTTCACTCTCTCTCTAAAAGAGAAAACAGGTTGTGATGTTAAGGTGTTATTTCAAAATCTTAAATGTTCAGTATTAATACTGACTAATTACATCTGACACCTTACAAGTGACATCTATTTCAGGCGTATACAAATAATATTCTATTGTCTTACCAGTGATCCGTCTAGTAAAGCAAAGTCATTATGTTTGTCTCCGTCAAACGTTCCACAAAGACCGCAGGTTCTATTCCAGTATGCAACAGGAACTGTCACCATGACATTTTGATGACCATTCCACACAATCTCCAGCTGGAAGTCAGTCTTTAAAACCTAAAACACACCAATTTCAAATTATGTGATTCGGTTATTCTCGATAAACCAACAAGTAGGATTGAAACTTTGCATGGTTCCTGTACAATCTTCTAAAGTTTGCAGGAGGCATCATACATATAATCTTTTAAATTGTGAAATATCTGAAACTAACTGGTACCAGAGTAAAGAGCCAAACACTGTTGTTATGCTATGATAAGGTTCAACTTTCATATTTTTTTCAAAATCGCCCTGAATCTAAGAATTTTAGAAAGACCTCTTCTTCAACAAAACTTGAACAATCACTCTTACCACATTGCGACCAGAATTGTAGATATGGACTCCATCAAGACGCATGGAGGGTAATGTTACAGTCACACCGTCGATTCGCACCTCTCCTTCCCTTAGTAGAGAATACAAAGTGCCTCCAAACTCCAATCTGACTTCTTGAGTGTAGGATACACGATCAGAGGGCTTGCTTTTGATATTCTTAGCCATTACATGGAAGGACGGAAGAGCTGAAGTGTTTCTGCAATCTCTGACAAGAGTGTAATCACAATCTCCTTGGAAGTCATACTTCACACCGTCAAAAGTGACGTAATGTGGATCTCCCCATGCAGTACATACACCAGGAGCTGTATTCAGACAGGAAGACATATTAAATCAGTGTGGAGCCTTTTTGATATTAAGACTGAAACATACTGTAACAATTCAGCTTCAGGATTGAGTTTAATTTGTAAAGTGTTCTTCTTATTACCTCTTTGGCAGTTGAGTCCATCACCTGTAAAACCTCTGTTACAGTAACAGTCCCTAACACCGTTCTTGATGGCACATTGTGCAGACTCGTGACATTCCATACTTGTACATATCACATCTCCAGCCTCACCACAAACACATTTTAGAGTACAGTCAGGAGATACCCAAACTCCATCATTCTGAAATAACAAATTGGGAAATTCAACCAAAATCAGAACAATTCCCTACCGTGTGACAACAGCTCTTTTCCAATCAGAAACCAACAATAAAACAAAATTAATCTATTATTAACAGCGTGAAGCTAATCTGTAGCGTATGTATGTTGTAAACCAGGTTCATTGACAAGATGGTTACATTACTGGTAATAGCTACACAAGAACATTCTACTGCCAAGGGGTCACACACAAAATAGGCAAGTCACCAAATGATGTCAGTTAATCGTTTCATCTGTTTGTTTATTGAGGTGTTTGTTTGATTGTTTTATTTCCATTTGTACAACAAAAATATAATCATAAGTATTGATTGATAACAAGTAAAAAATATAAGTCATTAAATAATTCAAAAACAAAAAGGGGTTAAAGGCAGAGGAGTAGAAACACTTCTGTAGTGCAGCACCCAGAATGCTATAAAATGCTGCAATGGCTAAAATGACAAATGTAAGATCAAAATGATAGTAAACCTCATTTACACAAGGATAGTAATTACTTACTTCCAAGTATGTCCCGTCTTGTAAGAAGCAACCACATTCAGAAGGATGGATGCAGTGATCTCCTTCAAGAAGCAGACCTTCTGGACAGCGGCAGGTTTCAATACAATCATCTGCACAATTATCAGATCCTTCTGGTTCCAGGCAGGTAGCAGGACAAGATGTACCACATGAGTCATAAATAAACTCACTCGGACAATTAAGATCTACAATCGAACACAGAGAGAGAGAAAATTTGTACAAAAAGTACTTTAAAACATTTTTCAGACAGAGGGAAGTGATCTACAAAAACAAAAATAAACCAGTGTTTCTTCAAGGAGTGTATTTGCCTTTTTTGTTTTGAATGTGGTCTGGATCAATTTTAACAAAAATCTTTAATTTTGGGGAAAAAGTCATTCTGTTGTGAATGTGTTTAAAAAACAAACACAAGATTCAAAAGGAGAGCTGCTAAAAAAAAAACCTAAAACATCGTAAAAGGAAAACCTCAACATACCGCATTGGTTTCTCACTGCTCTCCAGTCACCAACTCTCCGTCCAGCAAGACGACAAACATCTGCGTAAGTCTCAAGACTGGAACAGATCACGCCATCATCAGGAAGTGTGGCACAAAGATCATACACACAAGCATCATGATAATCAACAGGATCAACAAAATCATGGCATGATGCAAATGGACCTGCAGAAATAAGTCATTACAGAAACTTTTGTTCAGACACTTTTAAAAACTTTTGAGTTTGTTTTCAACATTGTTATTAATGTAGCTTCAAATAATAAACTTGCATCGGGGATAAAGAAGATTATTGGGTTTTTACCCTTACACCGATGTATGTATGTAAAGCACTGTACACTCAGTACTCTCCCGAGTCCTGTGAAAACAAAATCCACAGGCATGTTACAAGGCTGTTAAATTGGTTGTGGTACCAACTGCTAAAATACATGTAAAGGATTCAAACTGCCTCTAGCTGACGGGCAATCTCAGTGGTCTACTTGGCAAGACATCTACTTTAGAAAGGCAAAGGTTGTGGGCTCGATCACCACCCGAGTAACATGCCTGTGGGTGTTGTTTTCACAGGACCCGAGAAAGTAAAGAGTAAACAGTGCTTTACAAACATTGGTGTTAGGGTAAAAACCAAATAAAAGCTTACATTAACTTGTGAATGTTCAACATGCATTGATACAAACCATTTTGATCGATGAGTACAAAGCACAGGTCAGAAGCCAGTTGGTAAGGTTCTGAGCCCTCAATGCAAGGATCTGGTTTCTCTATCGTAGGATCACACTGGTCTTCATCCAATGCCCAGCTGTTTCCAAATTGAGTTGGTCCATCACTCTATTATATTAATGATAGCAATCAAGTTTGGATTAAAGGAGACAATTTGGAAAGAAGTTTGTTTAAGAAAGGTTTCTAAATAAATCAGGACAATTCAGAATTAACAACTACTTAATGTATTGTAGAAAAACAAACTAGTTTATATTTATTCACTTACCAAGGATCCATCTGGTAAAGTGAAATCATCATGTTTGTCTCCGTTAAATGTTCCACAAAGCCCACAAGTTCTGTCCCAGTATGCTTGAGGAACTGACACCATGACGTCTGTCTTTTTGTTCCAAACAATCTCCAACTGGAAGTCAGTTGTTAATATCTGAAACACAACAATTCCAAACAAGTTATCTACAAGCTTTGAATAAAGCCAAAAACTCTTTTAAAGTGACTGTGAATCTAACACTTGAGTAAATACTAATCCTCTTTAACTAAAACACTATAACGACAAGTCTTACCACATTGCGACCAGAATTGTAGATATGGACTCCATCAAGACGCATGGAGGGTAATGTTACAGTCACACCGTCGATTCGCACCTCTCCTTCCCTTAGTAGAGAATACAAAGTGCCTCCAAACTCCAATCTGACTTCTTGAGTGTAGGATACACGATCAGAGGGCTTGCTTTTGATATTCTTAGCCATTACATGGAAGGACGGAAGAGCTGAAGTGTTTCTGCAATCTCTGACAAGAGTGTAATCACAATCTCCTTGGAAGTCATACTTCACACCGTCAAAAGTGACGTAATGTGGATCTCCCCATGCAGTACATACACCAGGAGCTGTATTCAGACAGGAAGACATATTAAATCAGTGTGGAGCCTTTTTGATATTAAGACTGAAACATACTGTAACAATTCAACTTCAGGATTGAGTGTGATTTGTAAAGTGTTCTTCTTATTACCTCTTTGGCAGTTGAGTCCATCACCTGTAAAACCTCTGTTACAGTAACAGTCCCTAACACCGTTCTTGATGGCACATTGTGCAGACTCGTGACATTCCATACTTGTACATATCACAGCTCCAGCCTCACCACAAACACATTTTCCAGTACAGTCAGGAGACACCCAAACTCCATCATTCTAATTGAAAACAATGAAATAATCATCATAGTCACAACACAGACTCATCTAAAGGAAATTTGTGATCATCAACAAAACAATTAAACTTATGCTTGTAGCAACTGTGATAAAATTAGCAAAGAATTAACAAGTAAATCCAAAATAAATTCCACTCAAAAATTGTAAGTTCTCTAGTCCACTCCAAAATCTGATTCCCAATACACGCAAAGGTTAAACATCAAAAACACTCAAATCGTTGTCCTTGTCTAAGAACAGAATTGAATCTCAAACTAACTTCCAAGTATGATCCGTCTTCTAAGAAGCAACCACATTCAGAAGGACGGATGCAGTGATCTCCTTCAAGAAGCAGACCTTCTGGACAGCGGCAGGTTTCAATACAATCATCTGCACAATTATCAGATCCTTCTGGTTCCAGGCAGGAAGCAGGACAAGATGTACCACATGAGTCAAAAATAAACTCACTCAGACAATTAAGATCTACAATCGAACACAGAGAGAGAAAATTTGTACAAAAAGTACTTTAAAACATTGTTCAGACTGAGGGAAGTGATCTACAACAACAAAAAAAAACAACGTTTCTTCAAGTAGTACATTTTCCGTTTTTGTTTTGAATGTGGTCTGAATCAATCTCAACAGAAAATTTTAATTTGGGGGAAAAGGTTACTCTGTTGTGAATGTGTTTAAAAAACAAACACAAGATTCAAAAGGAGAGCTGCTAAAAAAAAAACCTAAAACATCGTAAAAGAAAAACCTCAACATACCGCATTGGTTTCTCACTGCTCTCCAGTCACCAACTCTCCGTCCAGCAAGACGACAAACATCTGCATAAGTCTCAAGACTGGAACAGATCAAGCCATCATCAGGAAGTGTGGCACAAAGATCATACACACAAGCATCATGATAATCAACAGGATCAACAAAATCATGGCATGATGCAAATGGACCTGCAGAAATAAGTCATAACAGAAGCTTTTGTTCAGACACTTAAAAAACTTTTGAGTTTGTTTTTCAAAATTCTTATTAATGTAGCTTCAAATAATAAACTTGCATCGGGGATAAAGAAGATTATTGGGTTTTTACCCTTACACCGATGTATGTATGTAAAGCACTGTACACTCAGTACTCTCCCGAGTCCTGTGAAAACAAAATCCACAGGCATGTTACAAGGCTGTTAAATTGGTTGTGGTACCAACTGCTAAAATACATGTAAAGGATTCAAACTGCCTCTAGCTGACGGGCAATCTCAGTGGTCTACTTGGCAAGACATCTACTTTAGAAAGGCAAAGGTTGTGGGCTCGATCACCACCCGAGTAACATGCCTGTGGGTGTTGTTTTCACAGGACCCGAGAAAGTAAAGAGTAAACAGTGCTTTACAAACATTGGTGTTAGGGTAAAAACCAAATAAAAGCTTACATTAACTTGTGAATGTTCAACATGCATTGATACAAACCATTTTGATCGATGAGTACAAAGCACAGGTCAGAAGCCTGTTGGTAAGGTTCTGAGCCCTCAATGCAAGGATCTGGTTTCTCTATCGTAGGATCACACTGGTCTTCATCCAATGCCCAGCTGTTTCCAAAATGAGTTGGTCCATCACTCTATTATATTAATGATAGCAATCAAGTTTGGATTAAAGGAGACAATTTGGAAAGAAGTTTGTTTAAGAAAGGTTTCTAAATAAATCAGGACAATTCAGAATTAACAACTACTTAATGTATTGTAGAAAACCAAACTAGTTTATATTTATTTTCACTTACCAAGGATCCATCTGGTAAAGTGAAATCATCATGTTTGTCTCCGTTAAATGTTCCACAAAGACCACAAGTTCTGTCCCAGTATGCTTGAGGAACTGACACCATGACGTCTGTCTTTTTGTTCCAAACAATCTCCAACTGGAAGTCAGTTGTTAATATCTGAAACACAACAATTCCAAACAAGTTATCTACAAACTTTGAATAAAGCCAAAAACTCTTTTAAAGTGACTGTGAATCTAACACTTGAGTAAATACTAATCCTCTTTAACTAAAACACTATAACGACAAGTCTTACCACATTGCGACCAGAATTGTAGATATGGACTCCATCAAGACGCATGGAGGGTAATGTTACAGTCACACCGTCGATTCGCACCTCTCCTTCCCTTAGTAGAGAATACAAAGTGCCTCCAAACTCCAATCTGACTTCTTGAGTGTAGGATACACGATCAGAGGGCTTGCTTTTGATATTCTTAGCCATTACATGGAAGGACGGAAGAGCTGAAGTGTTTCTGCAATCTCTGACAAGAGTGTAATCACAATCTCCTTGGAAGTCATACTTCACACCGTCAAAAGTGACGTAATGTGGATCTCCCCATGCAGTACATACACCAGGAGCTGTATTCAGACAGGAAGACATATTAAATCAGTGTGGAGCCTTTTTGATATTAAGACTGAAACATACTGTAACAATTCAACTTCAGGATTGAGTGTGATTTGTAAAGTGTTCTTCTTATTACCTCTTTGGCAGTTGAGTCCATCACCTGTAAAACCTCTGTTACAGTAACAGTCCCTAACACCGTTCTTGATGGCACATTGTGCAGACTCGTGACATTCCATACTTGTACATATCACAGCTCCAGCCTCACCACAAACACATTTTCCAGTACAGTCAGGAGACACCCAAACTCCATCATTCTAATTGAAAACAATGAAATAATCATCATAGTCACAACACAGACTCATCTAAAGGAAATTTGTGATCATCAACAAAACAATTAAACTTATGCTTCTAGCAACTGTGATAAAATTAGCAAAGAATTAACAAGTAAATCCAAAATAAATTCCACTCAAAAATTGTAAGTTCTCTAGTCCACTCCAAAATCTGATTCCCAATACACGCAAAGGTTAAACATCAAAAACACTCAAATCGTTGTCCTTGTCTAAGAACAGAATTGAATCTCAAACTAACTTCCAAGTATGATCCGTCTTCTAAGAAGCAACCGCATTCAGAAGGACGGATGCAGTGATCTCCTTCAAGAAGCAGACCTTCTGGACAGCGGCAGGTTTCAATACAATCATCTGCACAATTATCAGATCCTTCTGGTTCCAGGCAGGTAGCAGGACAAGATGTACCACATGAGTCATAAATAAACTCACTCAGACAATTAAGATCTACAATCGAACACAGAGAGAGAAAATTTGTACAAAAAGTACTTTAAAACATTGTTCAGACTGAGGGAAGTGATCTACAACAACAACAAAAAAACAATGTTTCTTCAAGTAGTACATTTTCCGTTTTTGTTTTGAATGTGGTCTGAATCAATCTCAACAGAAAATTTTAATTTGGGGAAAAGGTTACTCTGTTGTGAATGTGTTTAAAAAACAAACACAAGATTCAAAAGGAGAGCTGCTAAAAAAAAAAACTAAAACATCGTAAAAGAAAAACCTCAACATACCGCATTGGTTTCTCACTGCTCTCCAGTCACCAACTCTCCGTCCAGCAAGACGACAAACATCTGCATAAGTCTCAAGACTGGAACAGATCAAGCCATCATCAGGAAGTGTGGCACAAAGATCATACACACAAGCATCATGATAATCAACAGGATCAACAAAATCATGGCATGATGCAAATGGACCTGCAGAAATAAGTCATAACAGAAGCTTTTGTTCAGACACTTAAAAAACTTTTGAGTTTGTTTTTCAAAATTCTTATTAATGTAGCTTCAAATAATAAACTTGCATCGGGGATAAAGAAGATTATTGGGTTTTTACCCTTACACCGATGTATGTATGTAAAGCACTGTACACTCAGTACTCTCCCGAGTCCTGTGAAAACAAAATCCACAGGCATGTTACAAGGCTGTTAAATTGGTTGTGGTACCAACTGCTAAAATACATGTAAAGGATTCAAACTGCCTCTAGCTGACGGGCAATCTCAGTGGTCTACTTGGCAAGACATCTACTTTAGAAAGGCAAAGGTTGTGGGCTCGATCACCACCCGAGTAACATGCCTGTGGGTGTTGTTTTCACAGGACCCGAGAAAGTAAAGAGTAAACAGTGCTTTACAAACATTGGTGTTAGGGTAAAAACCAAATAAAAGCTTACATTAACTTGTGAATGTTCAACATGCATTGATACAAACCATTTTGATCGATGAGTACAAAGCACAGGTCAGAAGCCTGTTGGTAAGGTTCTGAGCCCTCAATGCAAGGATCTGGTTTCTCTATCGTAGGATCACACTGGTCTTCATCCAATGCCCAGCTGTTTCCAAAATGAGTTGGTCATCACTCTATTATATTAATGATAGCAATCAAGTTTGGATTAAAGGAGACAATTTGGAAAGAAGTTTGTTTAAGAAAGGTTTCTAAATAAATCAGGACAATTCAGAATTAACAACTACTTAATGTATTGTAGAAAACCAAACTAGTTTATATTTATTTTCACTTACCAAGGATCCATCTGGTAAAGTGAAATCATCATGTTTGTCTCCGTTAAATGTTCCACAAAGACCACAAGTTCTGTCCCAGTATGCTTGAGGAACTGACACCATGACGTCTGTCTTTTTGTTCCAAACAATCTCCAACTGGAAGTCAGTTGTTAATATCTGAAACACAACAATTCCAAACAAGTTATCTACAAACTTTGAATAAAGCCAAAAACTCTTTTAAAGTGACTGTGAATCTAACACTTGAATAAATACTAATCCTCTTTAACTAAAACACTATAACGACAAGTCTTACCACATTGCGACCAGAATTGTAGATATGGACTCCATCAAGACGCATGGAGGGTAATGTTACAGTCACACCGTCGATTCGCACCTCTCCTTCCCTTAGTAGAGAATACAAAGTGCCTCCAAACTCCAATCTGACTTCTTGAGTGTAGGATACACGATCAGAGGGCTTGCTTTTGATATTCTTAGCCATTACATGGAAGGACGGAAGAGCTGAAGTGTTTCTGCAATCTCTGACAAGAGTGTAATCACAATCTCCTTGGAAGTCATACTTCACACCGTCAAAAGTGACGTAATGTGGATCTCCCCATGCAGTACATACACCAGGAGCTGTATTCAGACAGGAAGACATATTAAATCAGTGTGGAGCCTTTTTGATATTAAGACTGAAACATACTGTAACAATTCAGCTTCGGGATTGAGTGTGATTTGTAAAGTGTTCTTCTTATTACCTCTTTGGCAGTTGAGTCCATCACCTGTAAAACCTCTGTTACAGTAACAGTCCCTAACACCGTTCTTGATGGCACATTGTGCAGACTCGTGACATTCCATACTTGTACATATCACAGCTCCAGCCTCACCACAAACACATTTTAGAGTACAGTCAGGAGACACCCAAACTCCATCATTCTAATTGAAAACAATGAAATAATCATCATAGTCACAACACAGACTCATCTAAAGGAAATTTGTGATCACAATTAAACTTATGTTTGTAGCAACTGTGATAAAATTAGCAAAGAATTAACAAGTAAATCCAAAATAAATTCCACTCAAAAATTGTAAGTTCCCTAGTCCACTCCAAAATCTGATTCCCAATGCACGCCAAGGTTAAACATAAAAAACACTCAAATCGTTGTCCTTGTCTAAGAACAGAATTGAATCTCAAACTAACTTCCAAGTATGATCCGTCTTGTAAGAAGCAACCACATTCAGAAGGACGGATGCAGTGATCTCCTTCAAGAAGCAGACCTTCTGGACAGCGGCAGGTTTCAATACAATCATCTGTACAATTATCAGATCCTTCTGGTTCCAGGCAGGTAGCAGGACAAGATGTACCACATGAGTCATAAATAAACTCACTCAGACAATTAAGATCTACAATCGAACACAGAGAAAGAAAATTTGTACAAAAAGTACTTTAAAACATTGTTCAGACTGAGGGAAGTGATCTACAACAACAACAAAAAAACAATGTTTCTTCAAGTAGTACATTTTCCGTTTTTGTTTCGAATGTGGTCTGGATCAATTTTAACAAAATTTTTCAATTTTGGAGAAAAAGTCATTCTGTTGTGAATGTGTTTAAAAAACAAACACAAGATTCAAAAGGAGAGCTGCTAAAAAAAAACACCTAAAACATCGTAAAAGAAAAACCTCAACATACCGCATTGGTTTCTCACTGCTCTCCAGTCACCAACTCTCCGTCCAGCAAGACGACAAACATCTGCATAAGTCTCAAGACTGGAACAGATCAAGCCATCATCAGGAAGTGTGGCACAAAGATCATACACACAAGCATCATGATAATCAACAGGATCAACAAAATCATGGCATGATGCAAATGGACCTGCAGAAATAAGTCATAACAGAAGCTTTTGTTCAGACACTTAAAAAACGTTTTAGTTTGTTTTTCAAAATTCTTATTAATGTAGCTTCAAATAATAAACTTGCATCGGGGATAAAGAAGATTATTGGGTTTTTACCCTTACACCGATGTATGTATGTAAAGCACTGTACACTCAGTACTCTCCCGAGTCCTGTGAAAACAAAATCCACAGGCATGTTACAAGGCTGTTAAATTGGTTGTGGTACCCACTGCTAAAATACATGTAAAGGATTCAAACTGCCTCTAGCTGACGGGCAATCTCAGTGGTCTACTTGGCAAGACATCTACTTTAGAAAGGCAAAGGTTGTGGGCTCGATCACCACCCGAGTAACATGCCTGTGGGTGTTGTTTTCACAGGACCCGAGAAAGTAAAGAGTAAACAGTGCTTTACAAACATTGGTGTTAGGGTAAAAACCAAATAAAAGCTTACATTAACTTGTGAATGTTCAACATGCATTGATACAAACCATTTTGATCGATGAGTACAAAGCACAGGTCAGAAGCCTGTTGGTAAGGTTCTGAGCCCTCAATGCAAGGATCTGGTTTCTCTATCGTAGGATCACACTGGTCTTCATCCAATGCCCAGCTGTTTCCAAAATGAGTTGGTCCATCACTCTATTATATTAATGATAGCAATCAAGTTTGGATTAAAGGAGACAATTTGGAAAGAAGTTTGTTTAAGAAAGGTTTCTAAATAAATCAGGACAATTCAGAATTAACAACTACTTAATGTATTGTAGAAAACCAAACTAGTTTATATTTATTTTCACTTACCAAGGATCCATCTGGTAAAGTGAAATCATCATGTTTGTCTCCGTTAAATGTTCCACAAAGACCACAAGTTCTGTCCCAGTATGCTTGAGGAACTGACACCATGACGTCTGTCTTTTTGTTCCAAACAATCTCCAACTGGAAGTCAGTTGTTAATATCTGAAACACAACAATTCCAAACAAGTTATCTACAAACTTTGAATAAAGCCAAAAACTCTTTTAAAGTGACTGTGAATCTAACACTTGAGTAAATACTAATCCTCTTTAACTAAAACACTATAACGACAAGTCTTACCACATTGCGACCAGAATTGTAGATATGGACTCCATCAAGACGCATGGAGGGTAATGTTACAGTCACACCGTCGATTCGCACCTCTCCTTCCCTTAGTAGAGAATACAAAGTGCCTCCAAACTCCAATCTGACTTCTTGAGTGTAGGATACACGATCAGAGGGCTTGCTTTTGATATTCTTAGCCATTACATGGAAGGACGGAAGAGCTGAAGTGTTTCTGCAATCTCTGACAAGAGTGTAATCACAATCTCCTTGGAAGTCATACTTCACACCGTCAAAAGTGACGTAATGTGGATCTCCCCATGCAGTACATACACCAGGAGCTGTATTCAGACAGGAAGACATATTAAATCAGTGTGGAGCCTTTTTGATATTAAGACAGAAACATACTGTAACAATTCGGCTTCAGGATTGAGTTTAATTTGTAAAGTGTTCTTCTTATTACCTCTTTGGCAGTTGAGTCCATCACCTGTAAAACCTCTGTTACAGTAACAGTCCCTAACACCGTTCTTGATGGCACATTGTGCAGACTCGTGACATTCCATACTTGTACATAACACAGCTCCAGCCTCACCACAAACACATTTTAGAGTACAGTCAGGAGACACCCAAACTCCATCATTCTAATTGAAAACAATGAAATAATCATCATAGTCACAACACAGACTCATCTAAAGGAAATTTGTGATCATCAACAAAACAATTAAACTTATGCTTCTAGCAACTGTGATAAAATTAAAAAAATTAACAAGTAAATACAAAATAAATTCCACTCAAAAATTGTTAGTTCCCTAGTCCACTCCAAAATCTGATTCCCAATACACGCCAAGGTTAAACATCAAAAAACACTCAAATCGTTGTCCTTGTCTAATAACAGAATTGAATCTCAAACTAACTTCCAAGTATGATCCGTCTTCTAAGAAGCAACCACATTCAGAAGGACGGATGCAGTGATCTCCTTCAAGAAGCAGACCTTCTGGACAGCGGCAGGTTTCAATACAATCATCTGCACAATTATCAGATCCTTCTGGTTCCAGGCAGGTAGCAGGACAAGATGTACCACATGAGTCATAAATAAACTCACTCGGACAATTAAGATCTACAATCGAACACAGAGAGAGAGAAAATTTGTACAAAAAGTACTTTAAAACATTTTTCAGACAGAGGGAAGTGATCTACAAAAACAAAAATAAACATGTTTTCTTCAAGAGTGTATTTTGCCTTTTTTGTTTTGAATGTGGTCTGGATCAATTTTAACAAAAATCTTTAATTTTGGGGAAAAAGTCATTCTGTTGTGAATGTGTTTAAAAAACAAACACAAGATTCAAAAGGAGAGCTGCTAAAAAAAAAACCTAAAACATCGTAAAAGGAAAACCTCAACATACCGCATTGGTTTCTCACTGCTCTCCAGTCACCAACTCTCCGTCCAGCAAGACGACAAACATCTGCGTAAGTCTCAAGACTGGAACAGATCACGCCATCATCAGGAAGTGTGGCACAAAGATCATACACACAAGCATCATGATAATCAACAGGATCAACAAAATCATGGCATGATGCAAATGGACCTGCAGAAATAAGTCATTACAGAAACTTTTGTTCAGACACTTTTAAAAACTTTTGAGTTTGTTTTCAACATTGTTATTAATGTAGCTTCAAATAATAAACTTGCATCGGGGATAAAGAAGATTATTGGGTTTTTACCCTTACACCGATGTATGTATGTAAAGCACTGTACACTCAGTACTCTCCCGAGTCCTGTGAAAACAAAATCCACAGGCATGTTACAAGGCTGTTAAATTGGTTGTGGTACCCACTGCTAAAATACATGTAAAGGATTCAAACTGCCTCTAGCTGACGGGCAATCTCAGTGGTCTACTTGGCAAGACATCTACTTTAGAAAGGCAAAGGTTGTGGGCTCGATCACCACCCGAGTAACATGCCTGTGGGTGTTGTTTTCACAGGACCCGAGAAAGTAAAGAGTAAACAGTGCTTTACAAACATTGGTGTTAGGGTAAAAACCAAATAAAAGCTTACATTAACTTGTGAATGTTCAACATGCATTGATACAAACCATTTTGATCGATGAGTACAAAGCACAGGTCAGAAGCCTGTTGGTAAGGTTCTGAGCCCTCAATGCAAGGATCTGGTTTCTCTATCGTAGGATCACACTGGTCTTCATCCAATGCCCAGCTGTTTCCAAAATGAGTTGGTCCATCACTCTATTATTTTAATGATAGCAATCAAGTTTGGATTAAAGGAGACAATTTGGAAAGAAGTTTGTTTAAGAAAGGTTTCTAAATAAATCAGGACAATTCAGAATTAACAACTACTTAATGTATTGTAGAAAACCAAACTAGTTTATATTTATTTTCACTTACCAAGGATCCATCTGGTAAAGTGAAATCATCATGTTTGTCTCTGTTAAATGTTCCACAAAGACCACAAGTTCTGTCCCAGTATGCTTGAGGAACTGACACCATGACGTCTGTCTTTTTGTTCCAAACAATCTCCAACTGGAAGTCAGTTGTTAATATCTGAAACACAACAATTCCAAACAAGTTATCTACAAACTTTGAATAAAGCCAAAAACTCTTTTAAAGTGACTGTGAATCTAACACTTGAGTAAATACTAATCCTCTTTAACTAAAACACTATAACGACAAGTCTTACCACATTGCGACCAGAATTGTAGATATGGACTCCATCAAGACGCATGGAGGGTAATGTTACAGTCACACCGTCGATTCGCACCTCTCCTTCCCTTAGTAGAGAATACAAAGTGCCTCCAAACTCCAATCTGACTTCTTGAGTGTAGGATACACGATCAGAGGGCTTGCTTTTGATATTCTTAGCCATTACATGGAAGGACGGAAGAGCTGAAGTGTTTCTGCAATCTCTGACAAGAGTGTAATCACAATCTCCTTGGAAGTCATACTTCACACCGTCAAAAGTGACGTAATGTGGATCTCCCCATGCAGTACATACACCAGGAGCTGTATTCAGACAGGAAGACATATTAAATCAGTGTGGAGCCTTTTTGATATTAAGACTGAAACATACTGTAACAATTCAGCTTCGGATTGAGTGTGATTTGTAAAGTGTTCTTCTTATTACCTCTTTGGCAGTTGAGTCCATCACCTGTAAAACCTCTGTTACAGTAACAGTCCCTAACACCGTTCTTGATGGCACATTGTGCAGACTCGTGACATTCCATACTTGTACATATCACAGCTCCAGCCTCACCACAAACACATTTTAGAGTACAGTCAGGAGACACCCAAACTCCATCATTCTAATTGAAAACAATGAAATAATCATCATAGTCACAACACAGACTCATCTAAAGGAAATTTGTGATCATCAACAAAACAATTAAACTTATGCTTGTAGCAACTGTGATAAAATTATCAAAGAATTAACAAGTAAATCCAAAATAAATTCCACTCAAAAATTGTAAGTTCCCTAGTCCACTCCAAAATCTGATTCCCAATACACGCAAAGGTTAAACATCAAAAACACTCAAATCGTTGTCCTTGTCTAAGAACAGAATTGAATCTCAAACTAACTTCCAAGTATGATCCGTCTTCTAAGAAGCAGCCACATTCAGAAGGAGGATGCAGTGATCTCCTTCAAGAAGCAGACCTTCTGGACAGCGGCAGGTTTCAATACAATCATCTGCACAATTATCAGATCCTTCTGGTTCCAGGCAGGTAGCAGGACAAGATGTACCACATGAGTCATAAATAAACTCACCCGGACAATTTAGTTCTAAAGTTAAACGCATTGAAAGAAATAAAATTAAACAACAGAGTTTTTCGTTCGAAGGCTAATGAAGTAAACAAAAAAACAAAAAACAAAAACTGCTAGACTATACTTCAAAGTACTTGCAAGAACCTCTTCATGACAACACTGGACTGAATTGATCCATTATTGCTACAAACAGTTGCAACAACGATTATAATGCCATTTTCTAAAAATTTAGAGTTGAATGTGCAAAATCAAAACAAATGTATAATATGTGATACCGAACAAAATACCAAATAGTCTGTACAAGTATTGTGCATATTCCATGGTTAAAGCATAATTTTTTCCTTCATACGTTAAGGCAATTAACGTTGGAACCCAATTTTAATTTAATTTGTTTAAATACGCGCAAGACTGTCCACACTTTGTAAGTCAGGTTTTTCATTTTCAATTCAAAGATATAAAGAAATGTTCTTCAATGGATCTGAGAGGAGTTACTGGTGTCATTTGTTGAATTCCTGTCTAATTTGTGAAGCCAAGCTGCTGGACACCTTCAGGACATTTGATGTCATGCTGATGGATTCACTCTGTGAATTTCATGCAAAAATAAATCAGTTTTTGAAAATTCACTCAGTCCTGATACTTTGTTCTTGTTAAGGCATTCAGGGAAAAGCAGGTTTTTTTTTAGTAAAAGGCACCTCAATAAGGGAAATGTAAATTATTTGTACATGAACATTTGTAGGGGCATCAAGAAATAGCCAGTGTTGCCTACTTGAATGAATTAAGAAAATATGATGTTCTTAAGACTCATGCAGAAAGCAAAAGAATGGCAAAGTTATTGAGGGGGGCTGGAAGGGCGGGGTTTGGACTCACGGCACTGTGGTACTTCCTCTCTCCAGTTTCCAGGCATGCCGCCGGCCTGTTGGCACCTCTGGGCATAGCTATGGAGACTATCACACAGGAGGTCATCCGTGGGTAGCGTGGCACAGAGATCAAACAGGCAGCCCTCATGGAATGGTGTTGGGTCAACAAAGTCATGACATGAAGCCAGAGCACCTGAAAGGGGTATAAAAGTCATTTGAGTCCATCAAAGTGGTTCATGAAGGTATGCAATTATGGATCAGAGTTTTGGATTGACTGAAGGAATTTTTAGCTGTTGCAAAGTGCTTACCAACAAAATAGTATAAACACAAAATTGTTTAATGGCCTCAACTTTCGACCCGATTTGAGCCTTTCTCGCAGGTGTTGACGTCGTGGCCCAATTTTATAGTGCTGCTTAACAGTAAGCACATTTTTGTGCTTACTGTAGCAAAAAAATTTGCTTAAGCGTTAGCGTATTTCACAGGTTGGCAAGAAAGTTAGATGGCCAACTTGGGCGTTCACCATGGATTTTCATTGTTACGTCATTCATTTTCTTACCGTAAGCACTGGAAGGTTAGCATGCCTTTACGTTCGCTTACGGTTAGCAGCGCTATGAAAATGAAACTCACACAGTAAGCAAAAAATCAATTGTTAAGCAGCTCAATGTAATTTGGCTCAGGTTGAATTAGGTCACAGATTAAGATAAGAGGGGTTTCTTTCATGAACGTACCAGATTCATCAAGGAGTGGATAGCACAAGTCGTTGGCCTGACGATAAATATCTGATCCTTCATCACAGGGACTGGGGTCAACAATGGTTGGATCACACTGGTCCGGATTGACTGCCCAGCTGTTTCCAAAACCCACTTTATTTCTGGCCTGCAATGGAAATGAAAGATGCCATTAGACTTGTATCAAGTATAAAAAAATGTGCAGCCAAATGACATTTTTTAATAGTCCAAGTTTTCAAAAGGAGGGATATTTTGTTCATGTCTCTTTCACCAAATTTATGGACAATTGTTTAAAATTTGTTAATTAAAAGATTGCCAACCAAATTGTCAAATATAAATTGGTTTACTAACTAGTGGTGCTACAATGTTCCTTTTTTTCTCAGTTCTCATTCCTCACTTTTGTTTTGCTCTGAAAAAAATATCCAAACAAATGCGTCTGGCAGATATTTATTAATCGATTCCATAATTATTTGGCTTTAAACTAAATTGCAAAAAACTGTTTTCATTTCAAAAATTAGAAATGGAAATTTTCCCATAAGTCCTAAATTGTACAGATTGAGACAGTTGTCTTACCAGCAAACCATTGGGAAGTGTGAAGTCATTTTGGCTGTCACCGTCAAACGTTCCGCACAGACCGCAAGTGTTGTTCCAATACTGGTAGGGAACGGTAACTTCAACCGTGTTTTTGCCATCCCATCGGATGGAAAGCTGGAAACTTGTTGTCAATATCTGCAGATACAATATACTTAGAATTATATAATAATCAATGGAGTCATCTTGAGCAGTATGGCACTCAATACATAACCTGGAATCTTAGGTGACCAGTCACACTGTAACATGTCTGAGTAATATACGATTGTACGCCTTGTACACGTTGCCATCACTGAGGTCAAACAATGGAAAAAGCACACGTGTGTACGCACCACGCACAACTCTCAGCCAATGATAGGTCTTCCTTTGACCTCAATTAGGGCACTGTCTGACCTTGTCAAGTACTCTGAAAGAGGGTCTGTTGTTGAAATGACTGTTGAAAAGGCATTAGGGATAAAAGGGAATTCAAATATTCAAATATTATTCCACCAATGTTGATGTCATTTGTTACAATTATCGTCCACTCCCATGACATCACAATGACATCATTAGTTGTCATGGAAAAGGTCACTAGAAAAAGAGTCTTACCACATCAGTACCGCTCAGCCTGATGTTGACACCATCTGCACGCATGAGAGGTGGAATCACAGTAACGCCATTAATCCGAACCTCCTTCTTATTACGCAAGGAGTACCTGACATCACCAAGCTCCACTACCACCTCCTGAATGCGGGATACTGTTTCAGATGGTAACCTCTTCACGTTTCTTGCGGTCACATGAAAGGAAGTCTCAGTTGAGTTTCGGCAATCTCTGACGAGAGTGTATTCGCACACACCTTGGAAATTATACTTGTGACCATCGAAAGTGATGTAGTGAGGATCTCCCCATGCAGTACACACACCAGGAGCTAAGGAAGAAATTGAAATTTAAAAATATAAGAAGTTTTAAACTAAATACATTTAATTGGCTGAAAGCCATTGCTGACAAAAAGGCCTCAAACTTGGTTTCATATTTTAGGAGGTATGTTGAAATGATGACATTTCCACCATTTTATAACCCCTGGAGAAACAGATGTTGGAAACAACACTAGAGATGTAGATGAATGAGCGAGAGTTCTTAGTACATTGTCCACCAGGCAGAAAAAACAACGTCTGAATTCAGATAAAAGTCTGAAATTTCTCATCCCTGCATTTATGACAAGTCATTACAACTTAAACATCAAATCCATTACCAATGTGTTTTAAAACAGTTATGGAGCTTTTCTTGAGATTCAATCCATTAAGAGCATATTGGATCTATTTCTGTTGAAGGATTCAATGTGATTTGTGATATGCTCTGAAAAAAGTTGACTCGCGTATTTAAGAATGAAATTCTACAGTTGAACCATTCATCCTACCTCTTGAACAGTTTCGACCATCTCCTGTGAACCCATCGATGCAGTAGCAATCCCGGACACCATTCTTCGGAATGCACCGTGCAAACTCATCACATCCGTAGTCTTCACACTCCAGCTGGCCTCCACTGCAGACGCACTTTTGGGAACAGTCGGTCGGCAGCCAAACTTCTCCTGCCTGAAAAATGTCAGTTAAAATTGTCCTTAAAATCAATGATCAATGGCCCTTTGCATCACAAAAACTCCCCATGACAACAAAGTTATGTGAGGTATCCGTGCATGGCTGTGAAACAATATCTGAATCTACTTCCTTCATGTCAATGTAGTCCACTGACCTTTTTGTGTGTCTGACAAAAGGTACATGTATATTACATCAATGGTTTTTAGAAATGCAAATTAAAGATGGTAGGCCTGATTTTTGGCTAGTTTGACATGAAAATTTGAGTTTAAATTTTGACTAACTGTTTTTACAGATTCAAGAAAAGTTATAAGCTATCATTTCAGGTATTACACAAAAAATCGGCCAATGATAAGTGGTAGTTAATTTAAACTAAAAGTGAATTATTTTCAGGATCCCGACATTAAATTACATCCATCAGCCATGTACAAATAATTTAGCATGTTATGTGTATTTTGTGCATTGTCCGTGGCATATTCTAAAGGGTTTGTATGTTATTAGTTTTGAAACAGCATCATCTGTCAAAATTCATTAAGAGAATGTTACATTTGTTCTTCTTTTGGCGAAAATTCAACCATGCAAATTTAATTCCCATTCTCTAGTTTTTATTAAACACAATCAATCAATCAGTCAATCAATCATTCAATCAGTGTAAAATTGATTAAGTCAAAGGTTTGCTCAAAGGCGCTGAGGCACAGAAGAATTCAATAATTCACTGATGGTAAGCCTCCTGAAACAAGAGGGCTTTTAGCAGTGTCTGAAATGCACCATCCAACCAACCTGTAAAAATGTCTTCAAATTAGGTGATCCCGTTTTATAGTGATTCAGACTATGGTGGTTAGTTATAAATACAACAGGAGAAAATAAAATAACAGGTCTTTATAACACTTTCAAATAATTTCAGACATTTTGTGACTATTTATTTAATTAATTGTCACTTTTTTAAGTTCATATATTTACAATACTGTATGTACATTCTTCATGCAGTGTTCTGATAGTATATATTTTTAAATACACATTTCCTTATTTGCTTTCCTGTACAGTTTTATACAGCCATATAAGGCCATGTCACCCCTCTTTTATTGCTATTTATCAATGCCCTTAGTGTTAAAAAGCAGAGCAAAATCTAAAGATTTTTCTGTTTTGTAAATTTCACATTTCTGTCGAGTCCTCAGGTTTTGTTTTATGAGTGGTCAAATTGCGTACAACGCTCAATGGTTGTTCTTTATTTACACGCACTTATAAACTTTACATTGAGTACTGGCATGTATTTGTGTGATGCTTTATTAGCGCTATGACTACATGCGTTAACCAACCACTCTTATACAGCTCCAGCTATGTCAGACTTAATGTGACCACATTTAATCCACTAGGACTGCCTAAACTGTCAGTAGTATTTAAGAAAAAATAATAATACTATAAAAGTACTTAGTTGCTGAACTTTTTTTTATGAAAAGGCCATAAACACTTTGCTTCCTCTTACCTGTAAATAAATGCCATCTTCCAGCAGACAACCACACTGTGATTCTTCAATACAGCGTCCCCCGTCCAAGAAAGTACCGTTTGGGCAACGACAACCCTCCAGGCAGGGTTCTGTGCATGTGGCAGCACTATTTCTGTCCACACATGTGGATGGGCAAGCTGTGGCGCATGAGTCGTACACCTTGCCTTCTTCACATTCAAGACCTGGTGGATGTTAAGTAGAATGTTCTGTGTGAATTTTGTAAAATTGCTTTGACAAGTTTATGATCTTTTTTGCTGATATCAGTCTTGCATTATTTACAGGGCCCAATTTCATAGCGCTGCTTAACGGTAAGCAAATTTTCGTGCTAATTGTAGCAGAAAAATTTGTTTAAGCATAAGCGTATTTCACAGGTTAGCAAGAAAATAAGGCAGTCATCTTGCGCGATCAACATGTAATTGCATTGTTACGTCATTCATTTTCGGGCAGTAAGCACCGGAAGGTTAGCATACCTTTTCGTGTGCTTATGGTTAGCAGCGCTATGAAATAGAAACTCGTACGTAAGCACAGAATGGGCCGTTAAGCAGCTCTATGAAATTGGGCCCTGGACAGTAAGTATATTTTTTGTTGATGTACTTCCAAGCAGGCGTTTCATTCAATTAAACCAAGAGAACATTCATGGCTGGATATGCTATTGAAGAATGCATTTCAATTAAAAGGTAACATAATCAGAATTCTCAGCTTACGATGCCCTGTAAAACAAATTATATGGGCCAAGCAGGCGTTTACATCAAATTTAGCCAAGAGAAAGTTATTATTTTGCTTTGTTTAATTTGTATACAATTGAATGAATGTTCTCCATAAATTCGTTCATCACAAACATAAAAAATCAAAGTTTTATATCAAACAACTTATTATTAATAAGAATAATTGAATTGTGTACTTATTTAACATGCTGAGTGATATGAATTTAACCAACAACAAAATGGGGTGTGCTTCAATCCTAGGCCCAATCCATGGCTATGCTTACCGCAGGAATCTGCGCTTCCAGCCCATAGACTCATGTGCTTTACTGGGCGTCAAAAGCGAAGAATTCTGCTGTGAGCAGAGCCATGAAATTGGACCCTGACCATAATGCCTTTAAATTGTATGAAAACGCACTCTTCCATAGCATATCCAGGCCTTTTGAGCATGTGTGGGACAGAGGATGAAACTATTATTTTCATTAAGGTATTCTAGGCAACAACACTTTCTTTAGCATTGGAATCTACTTTTGAAATATCTAAGATGTCCGAGGAGGGCAGTTCCCCCTTCTCATCTACCCCACCCCTCCCGATCACCTATTTCCCACTTTGGTACTTTTTTATTTTGACAAAGAATGGAACTTACCACACTTTGGACTGGCCCCTCGCCAATCACCTGGGGTGCTTCCAGCCCTTCTGCAAGCATCAGCGTAGCTGTTTAGATTGTCACATAAGAGTTCATCATCAGGCAGAGTAGCACACAGATCATACAGACAAGACGAATAGTACGGCGTTGGGTCCACAAAGTCCTGACATGATCGAAAAGGTCCTGTGAAAAATGAGGAGTGAATCTCAAATTAAAAGAGCATTTTTTACACAAGGTATTTTAATTTTTCTTTGTTCAACACCAAAAAAAGAGTTTAAAAAATAAACATAAAACTAGACAAAAAAGTGCGTTCAAACTTTTGGGGGAAAAAATGCCTGAAATCAGGTTAAGATCCTGGAATTCTGCGCCGCTTATGGTGCCCTATAAATCATGCAGAGCCGTCAAATTGGGACCTTGTCTCAATTGGTCTGGAATTTTGTTTTAACTGAACCAGGGCTCGATTTTACAAAGAGTTAAGATTGATCTTAACTGCAAATTATTCTTAATTGCTAAGCAAAGTGTGATGTCACAATACAACACTATGGCAATACTGACAACTCATCTTACATGTCTTAAGATGAATCTTAGTGCTTTGTGAAATCGACCCCTGAACTCCATTCTAAAGGATTTATCAACTTTCTATATAAACGCAAATAAAATGCAAGGTTTTTTGGCCACATTCTTACCATTTGGAAAATACCTGAATCAGGGAAAACCATAGGCTTGAAAATTTTCCATAAACCTTAAACTGAATGGTTCGACGTCAATTCGATAATTATCAAAACAAATTCACAGAAGAATTTTTTTCTAATCGACATCTTAATAACAAATTTGCAAATATTATTTTCATTATTATATCTTTTGGTATTGAAACCATGGGACCATCAAAAGCAACCAACACTGTGACCCGTAGGCCTGAAGGTACCTGTGTAATGTCAGTTCTAGATGTGGAAGGAAAACCCCAAATAAGGAAAACCCAAGCAATCAGGTAAGGACTGAAAACTCAATCTACTGCAGTCTGAAGTGGGATTTGAACCGGGTTCATAAAGGTCAAGGGCAGAGAAGAAACCACTGATCCAACCTAAATGCCCAAAATGATACCAATCATCTTACCAGACTCCTCTATGAATGTATAGCACAGATCTCTAGCCTCCAGGTACAGGTCTGAAGTTTCATCGTCACAGGGGTTGGGTTCATCAACACCAAAATCACAATCCTCAGGATTTAATACCCAGCTATTTCCAAAATCAAATTCACTAGAAGTCTGGAAGGAAAATAATGTTGAACAGTCAGTGGGCATGTTAATATAAATTGTTATATCGTATGTAAACTACTAGAAATACTCAACATCATCTCCATAAGCAATTTAGTCAATAAATGGCAACAAGCTGCAGGATCACCTGACACATTGACATATTCTGGGAACTGATGACACTGTATGTATTGACTCCTTGCACAATGCGAGACACACCTCTGCACATTGTGCATCTACCATTCCCACTGTTGAGGGAGTCGATTCCTGTGTGTACACTTTAACTCCCAAAATGGCAGGCAAGATAGGCGTGTGTAAGTGCACTGCACGTTGTACAAGGGGTCATTAATGTCAAATAAACTCAACAGTCCATGCTCCAGTCAGTATAAAAGGAACTAAGTAAAAGCTAAACTACGTGCAGTACCTAAGATATGAGACATACACTGACCCAAGTCTGCAATGAGCTGAGGAAACCATATTTTGGTTTAATGCAGGGCTTTTCCAAAGACAACAACAAAATGCATTTTGTAAAAATATTTGTGCCGCAACTGTGTCTTCTAGCCCAGAGCAGTACAAGGATTCTGCAATTAACTCTGCAGTAGCAACTGAAGAGAAACCAAAGTCAGTCCAAAACAGGGTTTTGAGGGTACAAGAGGATTCTTACCAATGTACCATCCGGCATGGTGAAATCGTTTGTCTGATCTCCGTCAAATGTTCCACACAATCCACAGGTTCTATTCCAGTAGCTGGAGGGTAGAGTTATCTCAGTGGCATAGCCCCGGTCATACTTGATCATCAGTTGGAAATCAGTCACAATTTCCTAAGTAAAATAACATATAAAAAATAAAAATTAACATACACTTTTTTTATTCAAAACGATGCCCTTTCGGTAACAAGAACTCTTAGGTAAATGGGATTTGAGGCATTTCATGTTGAGGTATCTATGTACATTCAGTTTGCGGTAACACTATGTGTACATATCTACTTTGCTGTGTAGTTTTATTCCTTGAGAACTAGTCTTGCTATTTATTCTACTGCCGCGGAATAGATTTCAGAATTCGGGAGACTATTTATTTCTGACAAGATCAACCAATTAGCTAGATAAGGAAGCCATTTGTTAAAAATCCTTATAACAAACAATGACGGCATCTCACAATCAAAACTCTGCCAGTGATTGGATTTTTCTTTTACTAATCTGTTATTTTGCAAATGTAGAAATATTGACAAGCAAAATAACTTTTTAAGTTGAAAAAAGCTAAGATACAAAACCTTTGAGGAGGGGCTGGGGGGGGGGGGGCTGGAATACCATTCAGATAAAAAAACACAAAGAAATAATATGGGGTTACATGTCCTTACCATATAAGATCCGGCATCTCTAACAACGACTCCAGACGAGTGCTGAACAGGGAGTGCCACCGTCACCCCATCAAGTCGGAATTCACCCCCTCTCAGGAACAAAAACATGGCACCCATGTACTCTAAGCTCAGCTCCTGGAGGTATGAGACTCGGTCAGAGGGCTTTCTTTTGCTGTTCTTGACACTCAGGTGAAAGGACGGCAAGGAGGATGTGTTCCAACAGTCCCTGAGGAGGGTGTACTCACAAGACCCTTGGAAATCATACATTAGACCATCGAAGGTGATGTAGTGAGGATCACCCCAAACTACGCAGACCCCAGGAGCTGAAGATATGATCAAAGTAATTATATCAAGGTTGAGAATCATTGGGTGTTGTGTTGACATTGCGTTGAATGTTCCGTAGGTTTAACTTTTAAAACATGCGTATTTATGAGTTTGAAATGCACCTTAGTTATAAATATTTCTTTTCAAAATTAGGGTATGCCGAGTCTAGCAATTACACACAGATTGACAATTTCAGGTATGGCTTAGTTCTACATTTAATGAAGTTTGGGCTACATCATCAGCTGGCGTATAATAGATTTTAATCTAATTATTTTGTTTCTTTTACCCTTACACCAATGTGGGATAAGCAATGTATACTCAGTGCTACAGAGTCCTGTGGAAAAAATCTAAAGGTATACTACATGGGTAGGATTCAAGCCCACGACCCCTGTGTCTCTAAAGCAGGTTGTGGGTTTTGAAGTAGTATGCCTGTGCTTTTTAGTTTTTTACTGCACTTCACAAAGAACAGAGCAACTTAAAAGTGGAAGGAAAAAACAAAAGAAGGAAAACTAAACATAGATTAAAAAGAACAAAACAATTATGATGCATTTTGGAGAAGACCGTCTTCAGACACAGACACCGAGTATAGGCTTAAAGCCTCTGTCAAACAGGCACTAAACCTGCCTCTTATTCCTGGAAACAGAGAGCCAGGTCAAGTTCCTGGCAATGTTGAATGCCGTATTCTGCGCTTACGGCTCATAGAATCACAGAACACCTGAAGCGCAGAGTTCTGTGGTAAGCAGTGCCATGACATTGGGCCCTAAGGATGAGCAGGGTCAGTGTCTGTGTGCTTCATGAATCAATATTAACATGATATAAATGTATGAAATCATACCTGGAGTACAACCACCTTCCCCATCGCTGATGTATCCTTCCAAACAGTAGCAGTCTCGCACACCACCTTTGATTGTACACTCAGAATTTTGTTGACAGGAGTAGGAATTGCAGAAGAAGCTGCCAGAATCACAGGTACACCTTCTTTCACAGTTCTCTTCTATCACAACACCTCCAGACTAAAAAAACAAAAACAATGTTCTAGAAACTGTCATCTTGATGACATATTTTTGATAATTTTCAAAGCAACATCACTCCTTTTGACTGGCAAAACACGGGGCTAAAGTCGTTGCTGACAAAAAGGTCTGAAACTAGTATGGAACTTTTGAGAGGTATGTTGAAATGTAGCATTTGTACTTTTTGGTAATTTCTTGAGTTATAAATGTATATTTGGTTTGCGGTAACACCATGTGTATATATCTACTTTGCTGTGTAGATTTTGTTCTTTAGAGAACTTGCCTTGCTATTTATTCTACTGCCTTGGAGTGGATTTTTGGAATTCGGGAGACTTCTCAGTTCTGAAAAGAACTGTCCTGCTTATTAACTGCTACCTGTGCGAAAGGTAGGAAATCGGCCGGGACTACTACTTTGGATTAGTGGATCAAGGGGACTTCTCGATATTAACTTCACTGCCACAGGGTGAGTTCTTATATCGTCTCAACGTTTCGACTAGCTTGTTCTAGTCATCGTCAGGAGAATGGAGTTGTAGATTTCAAGGAGCTTCTTGGAACAGTCCCTCAGTGCTAGAGACCAAAGAGCATGAAGAAAATACAGTTGTCTTTTTCTAAAAGGTAGTAGACTTAAACAAGTCTCTGAGCTCAGATAAAACCTGAAAATTCTTATCCCTGAATATAACCACTAATTCACCTTTCTTATAGATAGTTCTCAATAGACACCATCTTTACAGGCAACTGCATTTGGGCTTGCAGGCGCGTCAGGCGCTCAAAATGTTAATGCAGATGTGTTGTTCACTAACCAATCATGCAATGAATCTCGTAAAATGCGCACGTGCTGCACGCCGTGTTCTCACGCCAAATGTATGACTATGGCCCTTTTCGAATTCACGGCTTCGGCTCCAAAACCGGCTCAGGCTAGCTAGGCTCCCTCAATTATTTTAACGTACGCATGCTTTGCGGTCAGGGTTTCAGACAGAAAACTGGGTCTGAAGCCCAATCCGGAGCCGAAGCCGTGGAAGCCGAAGCCCTCGAAAAGGGCCTATGTGTTCCAAATTACCAGTAAAGAAGGCCGATTTACATCACATTGCAACCTATCTATAATTATGCGAAAATTGTTTCCCCATGAGGATGCTATTATTATTTTTTCAGGATTATTTTGAAACAACACTTTAAACGGATGTATTTCTTTTGATAAATGGGACTATTCTCAACACGAAATCAATCTTCAAAATGTCCAATTCTTTTACTGTCAATGTGGTACCCTAATCTGACATAATACACATTTCTCAGGATATTTTTTTTATTTTTAATATTTTTAATACTGTTATTTGTTTTTGGGGGGGCATGGGAAAGGCAAGTGCTTTGTCAGGAAGGATCTAAAACTAAACTTCAAAAGAAAATATCATTTTACAATTGTGACTGTGTTCAACACAAAAACCAATCATAAACTGGATTGTATATCTACTGCTACTACAATGTGGTATGTTCGTCTAAATCAAACTGACATACCGGAATATAGCTGCCATCGCCCATCACACATCCACAGTTCTGAGGCTCCCTACAGCGGCCATTGCCGTCCTGCAGTTGACCATCTGGGCAGAGGCATGTCTCAACGCAGGTCAATGGGCAGTTGGCTTGTTGGTTGAATCCTGTAGTACAAGATGGTTGACAGGCACTGGCACACGCATCGTATATCAACCCCTCTGGGCATGTGAAGCCTGTTGCAGTAAAAGAACGCTCACATTTTAAATTTGTTTGCTCAGTTATGCAGGTCGTGAATACGCCATTGTTGGGTTCCAATTTCCTGTCCTTTGTGTTTGACTTGAATCTTCCTGTTGTTATAGGTCATGGGCGGGGCAGCATGCTTCCAAGTAACAGTAATTTAGTTTACTTTTGTTGTCCCTGACCCGCATGATTTGTCGTTGTTTTTCCCGAGTTTGGCTTTTATTTCCTTGTTTTGGTTTTGTTCCCCTCCTGCATGCTCCACCCATACTCACTCAATTCGTTTTGGTCCCTAGTTGTATTTTCCATTGCTTTTTTAATTGTTTATATTATTTACCTAAATTTTTCCACTTCTTATTAAACTAGGGCCTTCTTACTTATTTATTTGTTTAATTTTGTTTTTTTGTTGGATTACTTCTCTTTTCATCTTCATGTACTTGTTTCAACAAAATTTTTGTCTGGTTTGCCTTGGTCAAATAAATAATAATAAGAAAATTAAACGATTTCTTAGCCTCAGAAATCAAATGGATAAGTAACTGTAAGAAAGCGTCTTAACGCACAAATGAACTTTTGTGAAAACTTTCTTCTTACCGCACTGTGGTACATGACTTCTCCATTCAATGACGGGCCCACCAGCAGAGCGGCAAGCCTGTGCGTACTCGGCCACACTGTCACAAAGGTAATCCTCATCCGGAAGTGATGCACAAAGGTCATAAACACACGCATCGTAGAAGGGTTGTGGATCGGCAAATGAATCACACATACCCAGCCACACTACCAAAAATAATAAAGAAACAATTGAGAAGAAACAATTTTTTCAAAAATCGATTTATGTTTTGAATTTATAAGTCTGAACGTTTTTCTGTTAGATAAAGATTCACCAATGAGAAAATTATAATATTTCATATTTTAAAGACAAGGTAGAGAATTGGAAAGTACTGAGAGAAAAATAATAAGGTTTAATTCCAGAGATTACTGATCTGTTTTTATTCCTTTCACTAAAACCATAGCATCTAAATTGATAGAATTTTCACAGGTTGGGTTTGTTGAAAACTAAAGGAATTTACTCTTCCGACTACAAATAACGTAAATTCATGTTAACTTATTTCACAACTGTCCCTGATTGCAGCTGTTGTAGCAATCTCTAAGAGGTACCCTTATACAGTTCTCTTTTCCAACCATACCTTCATAATCCAGAATTGGACTGCAGAGTCGAGAGGCGCTAACGAACTTATCGCCTTCACATGGATCGGGCGTTGGTGGCACCGTGTTGCATTCGTTTGAGTTGGCCAACCAGCTCTGGCCAAATTCATTGGCATCCGTGACCTGGTAGGATACAAAAGATTTTCAGGTTGACGTATTCTGAATCCATAGTGTATAGAAAACATGGGGTATTCCAGTTTTGTTGGTTTATCTTCCATTCAAGTGAAACTCCACAAAAAGGAAACAAATTATTTGACCTGCAAGCATCCTACTATAAAAGAACTGTATCTATGAAATGGTGGAACCTACAAAACCACAAAACCACAAATACCAATCGAGCCAGAATTTATGATCTCCTTTGTAATTGCAATTTGTTATACACTTATCTCAGTATTCTGCAAACTTATCCATGAATTGTCCATACTATTGAGTTTGCAAACAAAAAATACTTACCTATTTTTATTTATTATTATTTTACTGTAACATTTGTTAACCACATACTTTAAGCTACTCATGTATGGCCACTTAAAACGATATTAACGACAACCTGTACCTGTGAGATCTAACTTAATAATCACTTCATACTCACCAGGCCTCCATTTGGTATGGTGAAATCATTGGATGGATTATCGTCGAATGTTCCACACATACCACATACTGTCCTGCCGAGCCATTGGGGGATTTTGATCTCTACGGTGTTCTTACCATCCCATCTTACAGTCACATCAAACGATGTAGTAAGAATCTGTGAAAAAGCATTCAAGTTAATTTTTTGTTTTTATATCAAAGGAATTTACTATTTTATCTACATCATTAATGGATGAAAATATAAAGCACCCATCCTCTGGTAGACAACTTAGATAAGAATATCATTCAGTTATGATACAATAAAGAAACCAGAATTGCTAGATTTAAACTGTAAATTCTCAAGACGGCCATTAAATTTTTTTTCTAATCATCAGCCTATATGCTGAGTGTTCTGAAAGAATTAAAAAATTGAAAAATTTTCAAGCAAAAAGCTTAAACCTAGATAAACAACATTGGAATACAAAAATTGGATTGATTGAATCAGAAGATCCTCCAATACTCTTTTAGTGTCGGGGAAGTTGGAAATACACCAAAAGGGGATCAGCCGTCGATTTCACCAAACTCTTCCTAACTTAGGACTAGTCCTAGGCAGTGCTAAGAGATAGGACAAGTTTTAAGTCTCGTCCTAACTAATAAGATTTGTCCTATCTCTTAGCACTGCCTAGGACTAGTCCTAAGTTAGGAAGAGTTTGGTGAAATCGACGGCAGGACAGTTTAGTGTAGTGTCTTGCCCTGCCATCTCCCTCTGTTGACCCCAATTTGAATTCCGCCTTGGAACCAGAATCTAACGTGGGGATCTTTGGCTTTTCAATCCTTATATGATTACCAAGGCTTTCTTTTCACACCTACACCTAAAGTCGTGTTCGTATGGGGTCTTGTCAAAATTAGTCCAGGACAGATCATTGGACAGCATGTCTCTGATACCGAATTTTCGTCGGAGCTCCATCGGACTGTATTTCTAGGAGACATGGTTTCATCCACTGAATGTAACACATTTGTCCAGCACACCAAACAGGCCCTGTACCAGATGCACACCTGCTGAGTGCTGTGCGGTTTGTCTGGATCATTACATTTTGTATAAACAAACTTGCGGTTTGAAGTGAGCTGGAAGGTTTGGAGGTCATTGTGTGAACCTTGTGTGAACAGAACTGACGTGCCCCCAAAACAATTAGCAACCAGTTTCTTGTAAACTGTTGTTTAGTTTTGCCAGGTTAAAGAATAAACCTGAATGAAATTTATCATAAAATAAAAATTTTCTATATTGATCAAAAAGTCCAACCATTATATGAATAAATATAGTGTATTGGCTCAACGACAAGCAGTGACCCAGTGGACACCAGTAAGATTGACCCATTGGAATGTTACCTATGGTCTCTGTAAAAATTTATCCAATGCCAACATTTCTTCATTGTCTTCATTGTCTCCATACACAGGTATCTTCAGGTCTACCTGTTACAGTGCTAGTTGCTTTTGAGAATACAGTTAACAAAATAATTAAAATTAAAATCATACACATCTACAAGTAAAAGAAGATACACACCACATAGGCACCGGCGTAGATGATCCTCACACCGTCTGGACGTACAATAGGCAAGGCTATGGCAAACCCATTCACCCTGACCTCACCCTCAGTAAGCAGAGAGTATACGGTCCCAGTCAGGTTCAGGGTCAGCTCCTGGATACGAGACACCTTATCGGACGGCTTTCTCTTAGCGTTCCTGCTGACAAGGCTGAAGTTGGGTACCTGGTCTAAAGCAAGGCCCTCGATGCAGGCATCAGTCAGGAGGGTGTAGTCACAGTCACCTTGGAAGTCATACTTCTTGCTGTCAAAGGTGATGTAGTGAGGGTCACCCCATACGGTACAGGCAGCATACACTGAATTAATTCAAAGTAACATCATTCATGTAAGGGGTCATCAAAGATTCTTACAAAAAGTTAAAGTCATACAGGCTAGTGCCACTTTATTTCTAACAACAGTGTATATTTATAATGTACCACATCTGTCAATAAATGACACTCCTGGTGCCAACATATCAAATCAGGTGGAGATTGGTAAGAATGATTTATGAGACGAAGCAACCACAATGCAACACCTTGAAAGGGATACAAGGTGGCACATATTGCTGCCAAACTATGCCACAAACACAGGGGCAAACTCCCTTCTCTTCGCGATAATGTGCATTACACAACACACAGGACTTAAGGCTTTACGTCCTATCCAAAGGACAAAGCAATAATGATTAGGCAGCGTCTCAAAAGTAAGAATGGTAGGAATGTTCTGATTGGATTGGTTAAGTATTCCAGCAGGCATACATAGACCGGTCCGTTTGTCTGTCGGAACGTTCCATTGGAATGTCCAAAATGCCAACGAGATGATATCTTTTGTGTAGAAATGTTACCACAATTCAGCACATTGTTGTGGTCCAGCAGAACATTCTGGCAGTCCAGTGGATTGCAGGCGTATGCCTACAGGAACGTTCTTGCACACTCAGAACATAACCAACTTTTGAGATGTTCCCTTTAGTTTCCTCACAAGTGTCAAGACCGAAACTCAACCCAACACTCTGCTGACCAGAAACACCAGAGATTGAGTTCAGTGTGCTTGATTGCTCGGGTAGACAAGCCAATATGAACCTTCTCCTTTTCACCCAATGTAGAACTTATCAACATTTCTTTTTGCATGGCAAGTATTGATGCGCATTTAGGGATATTTAGTAATGTTTTTTGAAAGAAATCCTTTGTCCCTCCTGCAGATAGATTTCTGGTTATTCTTTGTGGGTGTTTGAATAAATACCCCTAAGAGGTTAAAAATATATTCCTTGCATTTATTAATATTTGTAATAACCATTTGTTGGCAGTTACTAGTAATATCAGTAAAAAGGTCCCTGTGCAAGGAATAAAGGCTGAAACACTTTTAAAATTTATTTAAGGTATCAAAGTGCATTATACGAATAACACAGACACAGAAACAAAGACCACATTTTATGCAATATAAAAAGAGTCAATAAGTAACATCTCAAAGAGGAGGTTAGTAACATCTTTAAAATGAGAAGATTAGTAACATCTTAAAATGGAGAGGATTAGTAACATCTTAAAATGGAGAAGATTAGTAACATCTTGAAATGGAGAAGATTAGTAACATCTTGAAAAGAAGAAGATTAGTAACATCTGTACTTACAATATTCACAGTTAGGACCACCTCTGCCAGGTTCGCAGGTGTGGAATCTGGCCACTAGACTGGTCTCCCCCGTGGCTGGATATACCAATTGAATCTCATAGTACTCGTGCCCCTGCAGGGGTGCTACGTCATACACACCCATGTGACTGGATAACACAGAGTGATTGGTCCACTGCTCACTTCCGTAAATCCTCTTTTGGATGATAATGGCATTCGGGTTGGCGTCGTCCTCCCAGGTAATCGTCAGGGATGATGGGCGGGAGTTCCGAATACCGATGTTGAACGGCGCCCTCATTGTTGAGTCTGGTTGTTTAAAGTGTGAGAAATCAAAGTTTGGTCATTTAGTATAAACTGTGATGTACAAGATAATATATAGACATTGTTAGGTTGGCCAATGTAAAAACGTATCCCAATTTTGTAACGTTACATGTCACATTTGTTTCACACTAACAGAATATACAAGCTATACATTATAACTTTACAGAACTAATGCACAGATACCACATGGTACAGAATGATCTTTTTGTACATCTTGCCAGAAAGAAGTTCAGTTTGTTTGAGTTTTTTAGTCCAAAATGACAGCATGAACCTGTATATTACTCAACTCCAGGTGATATCATAAATTTGTTACAAATAAGAATCAAACAGCTATTGTTTTATACTTTGTTATCTTCTAATCTCAGATTTTAAGAGTCACGATCTACTTTATCTACTACAACCCTTTGTTTTTACCGAGATGACGACTCCAGTTTGACAAGACTATGATCATAAACTTACCAACTCCACAATCAGATGGGCTTCCATATCCCCTGATGCAGGTACTGATGGTATCCACCAATGTATACACAACACTATCATCACTGGCCCTCTGCATACCGACTCTAAACTCATACTGAGTCTGGTTCTGAAGACCCTGAACGACGTAGAGCAGTTGGTTACCGCTGACCGTGGGCTCCAGGTTCCAGTTTCCAGTGCTGAGGTCACGGTACTGGACCCTGAACCAGTTGACGGGTATCTCCACTGTCCAGGCTAAGGTGAATGAATCACTCCATAGCTGTACAACGTTCACCCTCGGCAGATCACCTTCAAAGAGGTCAGAATTACACTTTATTCAACTGGGTTTGGTAAATTGCAGGTACCAGACTCGATTATTTCAATGTTTGAATATTCATATTTCAAGATACTAGGCCCTTTTTTTGGCCAATTTGACAAAACAAATTTAGATTTAAACTATAAATAGCTATTTTTATCGATTCAAGAAAATAAAGGTTTTATTATTAATAACGTATTACATGAAAATATCTGCCAATGATAAGTGGTAGCTAATTAACAACTAAAATTAATATTTCAGAATCACATCATTATTATGTCCATCAGCATGTACAACAATTTTGCATGTTACCTTTTTGTGTGCAATGTCTGTGGCATATGCAAAAGTTTTTGTATGTTTTTCGTTTTGAATATGGGAGTTTTGGGACTGTCAGGGGCAGAAAAAGGGAAATATTGAACGTACTGTCTGTACACCTGTCACCGACCCAGCCCACTTGACAGCTACAGGAGTAGCTATTGGCGCCATCGTTACACGTAGCCAGGTTCAAACAGGGATTGCTGAAGCACTCATCAAAATCTGAAAATGAGCAAAATATTTAATTGATGCAGTTCTTGCTAGGAAAAATAACTGTTAGTTTTTGCCCTCAACCGAGAGGTAAATAATGTCCTATTGTAAAATGTGCATTTTGTTTTTTGGCGGGCAACATTATGTGGGCAGCTTGCTGGACTTAAATGAATCAATTTGAAAACAAAAGAGGATATCTGGTCATTTCATTTCAAGTTTTATAAAAAGGGCAACACAAAGCTAATTGGGTGGAATTCACAAAAGGTAACAATATAAAAAATCGCACCAATGAAATTTTTAAATACACAGAAGATAAAGCTACAAAAATAAAGACATTAAGGAAGAAAAGACAATAAATGTCAAAACAATTATAAACTACACAGAGCTAAACAGAAATATAGGAAGCATTTTCTCTGAAAATATTTCTTTTAAACAACCCCAGATACACATCAAACAGTCACAGGGAGTTAACAAAACCACTAGTCTAAGACTCTTGGTTTAAGAGTTTAGAAAGGAATGGGATTAGGATTGGGCTTTTACAATATCAGCTGGTACTGAACTGTGGGTGTTGTGTGCTTATGTATTTCCTCCAGGGTGAACTTGAATTGACTTTAGCGTTACCTATTTCACAGTTGTCCCCAAGAAATCCTTCAAGGCACTGGCAGGTATAGATTTCTGTTGACACTGGAGTACAGGTTCCTCCATTCTGGCATATGCCTGGTGTGCATGGCGTGTCCTCTGTGCACAGAAACAAGCAAATATCAAAATGGAATAAAATATGACAATGCTACTTGAAGGTAGGGTCATTGAATGGTTTATGTCAAAGTAATACTGATTTTAAGGCACAATTTTATAGAAAAATACAATAAAAGTCACATGTGAAAGTTTCAGTTGAATACAGAAACTGTGACAGTATTTTCACATAGTTTCACAAATCCATCCACATTTAGCGAGTTGACAGCGGTTACCAAAAGCACACCAACCTTCAGAAATATGAAAATTTCATTTATGAATCATTTCTCAGATTCAAATAGTTTGAGTAAAAAATGATTCAAACCATATTACTTTGAAGGGAATCCTTTTTCAAAATACTTTATACTATCATTAGCTGCAGTGCTTCTACCTGACGTTTTTATGGTCATTAATTTTGGAGCATTTACCAATCTAACAGACTGGAGCAAGTTCGGGTGGACGACTAGAGTGACCAGACTTACTAGAAACCATAGAGCACAGGGAGATTGACTAGCTCGACCATGCACTGGAGCATGGTCGATCTTGTAAATTTGAGAGTTACGTCACACACTGTCACACTGTTTCTGGTTAGTCTAGTCACTCTAGTCGCCCACCCGAACTTGCTCCTAAATGTAAAGTGCCTTGATCTTCAATTTGATGGATTTGGCGCTATATAAGATTTGTATGATTCTAATTCTTATTACCTTGCATGCAGGTATCTCCCTTCCAACCAGGAGCACATTCACACAGGAATCTATTGACCAGGTTGAAACACTCTCCACCATTCTGGCATGGATTACTCTTACACTCGTTGATATCTGTTAAAATAGATATATATTTTTTTAAATTAAAGCATATGATTAATGAGTATAACTTTTAAACTACCCTCGATACTGACAAAACTTCTACAGCCTTTAGGTGGTCGTATATACACATTTTCCTTTATTGAAGAAGTAACTATAAATAAACAGTAAACTTGCGGGTACAACCATGTATTAAATCTCTTTTCCTTTTTTTAGTTAGTTGTTCGCATATAAATGAAAATGTGCCCCAGGCAATGAGCATACTCTTCCATGTAGCTGCACTGCACAATCTGTTGAAAATAAACAAGTCAATGAAGCAACCAAAACAGATGATGATTGACGCATAATTCAGATGGACACATAGGTTCTCGGCCTTACGTTTGAGTATACAGAGAAGAAAATGTGTTTGAGAAAGATTCCACTTGGGTTGAAACTTGAGGCTGTAAACATTGTGTGCATTTTATATACAAAAGGTCATTTTGGGTTGGTAAGCATTTTGCAACAGAAATGATAGAAATTAAGCAAGCGGTTAACTCACCATCTTCACAGTTTGGTCCGGTATACCCACCCACACACATACACTATACCCTGCCATTTTATCTATGCATGTGCTGCTGTGGAGACATGGATTGGAATCACACTCATTAATTTCTGCCGGTAAAAAAAAAAACACATTTAAATTAGTTCTTACCGAAAATATGTCCTTAATTGTTGAGCTTTCTGACAAATAACTGTCACACATAGGTAGTTTGGGGGAGGGGGGAGGAGGGAAAGTAAGCCCTTTTAGTTTTATCAAAAATAAACAAAGGTTAAGTTTTATCCTAGTACGATGTATGATAAACACTGTATATACTCAGCAGGTGGGATTAGGTGGGATTCGAACCCATGACCCAGTATTCTAGAACAGATGTTTCTTTACAAGACTACAAAGTTTGCCCATCAGTGGCGAGAGACCAGTTCAAATCCTGTAATTAGCCACAGGTACCGCAAACAATTTGGATGTCTCTTTTGAGCATTAGAGACCCAGCTACAGCGTTTAAATTAAATTCAAATTTAAATCCCCAAGAGAATATTATTTGTGCAATTCTCACACTTTCATTTCATTTCAGTTCTTTTCAGTTCATTTTAGTTCATTTCATTGACTAATTCTGGTCATGAAGCCAAGGATTCTCAGCAAAGTGAACTTAATCGCTATCCTAACCAAGAACCCCACAGAGAGAAGACAAGGAAGGGAGTTTCAGTTTTAGATGTGGGAGAAAAAAAACCCAGAGAATTACCGACTAAAACCTCTCGTAATTATTTTCACTATCCCTAAATGACATAAGTTATTTCAGAAATAAGCACAATAAGTTCTTATTATCAGTACTAAGTTCTACTTGCCAAAATAGGTAAAATCACTATTTTATATCCAAAATATAAACCATATCAAAACTTCACCATGTAATGTTTCAAATCTTCTAACCGGATTAACAAAAACTCACCTATTTCACAGTTGACACCTTGGAATCCAGGGTTACACACACACATGTACATGTCCTCTCCGTCAACACACGTCCCGTTGGTAGAGCATGGATTGCTGAAGCACTCGTCTGTCTTGTCGCAGAGCAATCCCTTCCAGCCGCCAAAACATTCACATCTGAACATGTTGATCTCATCTATACATGTCCCATTCAGACAAGGGTTGCTGGAGCATTCATTGATATCTGTCCACACATAAATCAAAACCATTTACAATTCTTAATGTTATTTGTATTTTACCCTACACCAACGTGTGTTTAGCATTTTATAATCAGTACTTTCCCCGAGTCCTGTGAAGAAAAAAACCCACAGGCATATTACTTGGGTTGGATTGGAACCCACAACCTTTACAATTCCATAACACATGTCTTACCACTCTACCACCGAGCTTCCCTGAAGCCAGTTCGAATGCTATAAACAACAGCAGCTGGTACGATAAAAAGAACAAGTTTGACGCTTTTATTTACCTAAGCATTCCAATCCACTGCCTGTGTACCCCTCATTGCAGATGCACTGACTCTGGGCATTTTGTACCCCACAGTATGCATTGGAATCACAAGTAACATCAGTACAGTTGACAATACCCCCAGCTAGACACTCACAACTCTGGCTACACATCTGCGTCAGCTGTACTGTGCCAACCTTCAGAGAAAAAGATCAAGAAAACCTTTATTGGAGTCTCATTGTACAGCAAGAATCACTAAATATCAGCTTATATAATAAGCCTATACTCTCTGCTGATCAGAAACACCAGAGCTTGAGTCTGGTGCGCTTGACCGCTTGGCCATAATTATAAAGGCCAGTTAATACTTGTTGCAATTGCATGCTCACATCCTGCATTGCAATTGGCATTCATGTGTCTATAGGAAACAGAACTATTTTTAGAAAAGGTTTTGCTGTCAGAAATTGTACCAATATTTCTGAGGCACCTCCAATATTTCTGAGGCACCTACATACAATACCATGGCTTTCAAACCTGGTAGGGGCAACAGAGAGCTAGTGCAGATATTTTCATTGAGAATTTCTGCATATTTCATGCCATTAGCCAACCTTTGTTTTCAGAGTGTCAAGGTTAAAATTATAAAAATCTTCATTACATGAGTGAAAGTTGTGACCAAGAATTATCTTGCAAAGAAGTATCTTACAAACTCCATTTTTTATGGATTCTATGGATGGATTCTGTTTGCAGGTTAAGACTGAAGTGCCATATAACATCATCACATTCAAGGATAGGTCTAGTAAAAAGCAACAATACAAAATGTGAAGTTAATTAGTATTAAAAACTACTGTAGTATTATTGATAGTGATTGATTAACTTACCGCATAGTAAAAACCATTCCTGACACAACCACAAGTGTTTGCAGGCACACAGTTTGTCCCCTCTAAAACAAACCCTTCATCACATTGGCATCCCTCTACACAGCGGTCATTACATGCTACGTACTCCATACGCAAGTCCAGGCATGTCCCTGGACAGGCTGAAGTACAAACGCTGTAGGTGCTGTTAGTTGGACAAGTCACAGCTGAAAACAAAATAATAACAGTTTTTCCGTGATCGTTTTGTAGTGGAAATGTTCGTATTTGTACCCCAAAATAGGTAAATTCAGGTGCTTTCAAAATCTTTTTTACAACAAGTGTATGGATCTAATATCTGCATCTACTTATAGGAAAAATAGCGGGTGCTTTGAGATGCCCTTGGTGTAATAAAGTGCTATAAAAGAACTGTGAATTATCATTATTATTGATTAAAGCCAGACTGATGTCCACATTTTTTTTTTGTTTAATTTTGAGACAACAAAAAACAAAACAGGATTTATAAATTTCAAAAACAAAAAAATTGACCAGCTTCAAAGTGAAAGCTCTTTAAGTACAACCTTGTGCTAGTACTGATCCTCCAGATAATTATTTCGAATTTAAATACTGTCAAAGTCAAGGAACTAGCATTAGAAGACACCAACAAATCACAATTGCAATCAAAATAAACCCAAATCCTGAGCACAAATAAACCAATTTCCTGTTTTTCACTCAAACATGATTTATTTACTGAAAAATTCAACTGAAGGACTGAATCTACTCTTCCAAACATTTTAACGTTGATTTACACTAATTGGTTAACAACCATCCATGTTTTCGTACAAAATCCCTACATAACAAATTTTTTTTTTTCAGCTTAACTTTTTCTGCCTTAAACTCTTGGCATTTCAACCTCACATCAAATCTTGGCAATTTATGTCCTTAAATACTTCTTGGTTGGTTGTCCATCTTCTTTTGCAATCACTGCTTATGATGACCATAGAAATCCAACCAGGTAGACGTTGTGCTTGGTCTGCACCAGTGTCTGCCGTGTGTCTGCCCTCTTTGCTAGCCATGGACAACGAATATCAATACCATTTAACAAAGGTGCATGGAGAACTGGACCAGATGGACCAATGGGACAGCTGCAATTTGTCATACAGCCATAATGGTGGCACGTATGAATTTCATCAATGAGGACTTACACAGATACTGATGTAGTCAACATTCTCCGGGTTCAATATTCAATAATGACTTACGACAAAAGGTCTCATTTCTCCAGCTCTGGATGTCCACGTAGTAATACTTGCAGGCTTGTGTGTAGGCGGCCATTAAGTCACATAAGACTACATCAGCACCAGTGGGAAATGCACATATGTCATAAATACATGATCTGTAAAATGGGTCTGGATCGACCTTACTGTGGCAACTTGAGAAAGGACCTGTAGACGACAAAAAAGAAAGACTTAGTAAAAAAAAACTTACACACAATTTCAGCAATGAAAAAGATGTAGATCAAAATTCTGTTGACATTTTTTTCTTTTATTTAAAAATGTCATACTTCAAAAAAATGTCACAAAATCAAAGACACAGACTCCTGAAGGAGATGAGAGGTCACAAAAGGTCACTGGCTTTTCATGGGGGGGGGTCATTACTCCCACCAGATGATGGTAATATTAAATTGGTTTCCTTCTCAAGATTATAACAATTCAAAAACAACTTCAATATTTCAAAAACGACGATATCTTTGCATGAGTGAAACATGCTGTATCTCTGGAAAAAAAGCCTTTTCAATTATGAGTAAACCAAATGGCAACGCAATACAACACTTTTGCATAGAGTATCTTATGCAAAACATTTACAACAAATCAAGACACAACATTCATGCACTCAAACAACGATGTTTGTAAATAGATTTTTCTTTTCAGTCACCTTGAGCATCTCTGATTATTTCACATTTCATCCGGCCGAGATCGACGATGCTTCCATCGGAGACTTGGAGACAAGGGTTGACCTCATCACTCTGTGACACACAGTTTGGATCATTGCCAATAACCCAGCTGTTACCAAACGCTGCCTCATTAGAAAGCTGCACAAAGTAGAAAAACATAGTTTGTAAATCAGAATCAAGTAAATGCAGGGTTTGCAAAACAATAGACAACGATAGAGCTCAAGCCTGTGAGGGAAACCTTTTTTTATTTACTTATTTATTTGAAACCATATTTAACGAGGGTGACCTATCCAGCACATCTGATCACTTGGGGCCCTCACATTATATAAAAATACATCAAAGATAAAATGCTTATAATAAAAAGACTTTGATAGAAAGTGAAAAAAACAAATATAAATATGAAAAAAAAAAATTTTTCACTAAAAATTGACAATTACATACAAGGACAAGTTTAACACCCTATCAGCCAACCAACAAAATTCTCAAACTGGCTCAAACAAAACATTAACAGAATTTTTAAAAAGTGTCATTTTGTTGTTAACTAAACTTTCAAAGACGAAATAAAATTAAAAAGGCTTAGGCCTATTTTTACAAGTGATAAAAAGAAGAAGACCTTGTGCAAAAGATACAAAAATTGATAAAAATCAGTACAATTATCGGTTTAATTTTCTGATACACACTGAACTAAAACTTTAAAGTAAGACAAAAAAATAATCAAGAAACTTACAAATATTCCATCTGGTGTCTTGAGCTCATCTTCCTGTGAGCCATCCCCATTGTAGTTACCACACAGTCCACACATTCTACTCTTGTAGTCAGCAGTCACGCGCACCTCCACCCTACTGTCTCCATCCCAACGTACGTACAGACCAAAGTCAGTCACAAGTTGCTGGTTTGAGAGGTAAGAATTTGTCACAAATAGTCAACAAATCCTTTGAAATAGTTAATGTAAGGAAACGAAACTAGTCAACAAAACACTGTAAATCAACAGTCCTCATGATCAGTGACTGATTCAACTCACTCCTACAGAGGTTATGTCATAAAAACAGCATAACCTTAATGCAATAGGAGTAACATGTTTATTGAAAGTTTTTCCTTTTTTATATATGTTTATGAGTACAGGACTTTTTGCATTTCAACTGATACTAGAAGTTGAGAAAAAAGTACTATGTTTTTTGTGGATATCTTTGTGTCTATCTATCAGGAGTGTCGTCTATGTTGAAAGTAAATAATTCAGACTCCTGACAAACTTTGGCGACCCATCTGAATGTTTTTGTGACCCACTTTTGGGTCAAGACCCCTAGTTTCTGATTCAATGCTATTTTAAACTGTTTAAGGTTATTTGAAAGAGATTTAAAGCTTTCTGGTGGAAATAGACGGCTAACGAAGAGCGGAAAAACTGAAATTAAAAATAGTCATGTAATAAACAATGAAGGAAACTAAATGGGTCAGTAGTGAGGTTGTGGGGGTTTATCAAGGACCCAGTTTCATAGAGCTGCTGAAGTAGCAAACATTGCTTAACAAATGTATGTTTCCAACCAATTAACAGTAAACCAGTCACATATGGTACATATGACATGGCATTTTAGCTGGTAACCTTTGTTTAGTGCTTGACTAGTTCTATGAAACTGGTTTTGAGTCAACAAGCTCAGGATTACTGTAGCAGATGAACAGTTACCAAACGTAAACTACTTAGCCCTGGAGCTCAGTCTTGTCAAACAGCTAATTAATACATACCACATAGAGACCACTGAAGGAGACTCTAATGCCTGCTGTCTGAGCTGGAGGAATGATCAGAACTGAATTCACCATCACCTCACGGTTCTGTCCAAGAACAATTGTCTGAAATAAAGAAATTTGTAAAAGTTTTGTCATTTTTAGCAGAAGAATTGGGCGGCTGTACACCAAGAAAAAATAAGTCCAGTCAAGATGAGTTTACTGCCATTAATGAATAAACATTACGATCTAAAAAGAATTTGCGGCAAAACCATGTTTACCTCCAAAATGAGTTGTGGTGATTTCCTAGTGAACCTGTGGTGTAACAACTCATTGTTTTGATCAATATGCTCCGATTGTCTTCAGCAGGAAAGTTGTAGAGCATACTGATCGAAATGTTGGGTATTACATAACAACCAGTCTAATAATTATATGATATTACTGCAAACCTTAGCTTCAACTTGTTTTCCCACCATGCAAAGTTTTGAATCCTACTCAGAATAATTGTAACAATTTAAAAGTTACTTATGCTGTAAACAAGAGTTGTAAAAAAAAATGCTTGCATCATAAAAATGTTTTTAAAAAGCACTTGTTAGAGCAGCTGTTGAGCTGCCAATGGTATCTTAATCAATCAGTCATCAGGTGTTTCGTAGAGCTATGTCATTTTACATTAGAATAATATTCCGAATTAAAGACAAAAGAGAACTTTATAAGAGGAGATGACAAATGCAACGGACTAATAGTTCGCAGATTTGAAAAGATTTGTCTGAAGCTGGCTTTTTGAATATCTGTTAGTGGTGTACTATTAGCGGTTATTTTCTTCCATTTCCTGATCTTCCTTTTACCATGTTTCCAATAATAATGGTGACTTCATAAGTGTAGGAGACCGTGTCCTCCACCGATCTCAGTCTGTTGTCCACCTGAACGGAGAAGCCACTAGGGGCATCCTGTGTGCAATCCATGGCCAGGGTGTATCGACAGGTTCCCTGGAAGTCATGCCACAGATTGTCAAAGGTCTTGTAATGGGGATCACCAGTGGCAAAACAAGTACCATACTCTGTTGAATGAAGATGCAGAAAAAGTGGCACATTGCAAAATAAATCTTGGGAAATCAACAGGTAAAGCTTGTATTCCAAACTCCCAACTTAGTGATCATGCAAGCTACAGTCAGGGGACTATTTCATTCAGCTTGTTAGCAAAAGTTTTCTGCCTATCGGGCGGCACTTAGCAAAGTTTCTATTACATAACCACATGTTACCATAAGCACATTAAAAGGCATACTAACCTACCAGCAGTTCTCCACAGTGAACGCATGTAGTACTTTGAAATTCTATTGACTGTTTAAAAAAATACAGCTTCTTTTGCTTGTTTTTATGCTATTGACCCAATGCGCCGTATTTTTGACCGTGTGAGGGCGCACTAAAAAAAACATTGTTATCACTTCCAGGGGTATAACTTATCGTCTGCTCAGCTAGCTGTGTACAGTTTAGCATCGGCGTTCTGTCACTTCTTTGCGCAAGAGAGTTTAGTCAGTGCTTCTAGAATCTAAGGTGGATTATTAATAACGGCTCCTAGGTCTTATTGTCCGTGATGGATATGACGTCTGGTAGTAATGTGTTTCAGTCCTTAACTGTCTGGAGGAAGTATTTTTAAGCAGTTTTTGTTTGCGAAGAACAGTTGTTTCTATAAGTATAAAGAGGAAAGGATGAGCCACGCTTAACTGCCAGTTCTATTGTAAGATTAGATGCAGGGCTCTATATTTCTATAAAGGAGCCGTTATTAATCCACCTTGGATTCTAGAAGCACTGACTAAACTCTCTCGCGCACAGAAGTGACAGAACGCCGATGTTAAAACTGTACACAGCTACCTGAGCAGACGATAATCGCTTAAGTTATACCCCCGGAAGTGATACAAATATTTTTGAGAGCGCCCTTACGTGGTCAAAAATACGGCGCATTCATCCGATGTCATTTTCACAATTGTCTTGGCTGTACTTCCTTGTTGTAACCAACTAATTGGGTTTAGAATATCACTTTTAAGGATTAACCTTACAAATTGATAACAAAGCCTCTGAACACTTACCTGTTTCACATCTACTCCCCATGAAGGAACCAGAGCATGTACATGTATAGTAGTCGATGAAATTACTGCAGGTTCCATTGTTAAGACATGGATCACTCAGGCATGGGTTCACCTCTGAAAGATAAATACAGATCAATAATAAATGAACATCATATGAAACTGTTCAAGGGAAGAGCTCATGGAATGAAAAATGGATTTTATTAATATCCTTATAGAGGTTTTTCTGTATCAACTGTCATGTTTTCTTATTTCAAGCAAAATTTCCACCATTGATTTAAAGATATTGTAATAATAAGAAGAAGAAGAATCTGGACATTTGTATAGATTTATACTTCTACTAATGATTTTAAACAACAATAATTTAAAATTCATGTTACGCCATGTACATAAAAATAATAAAAAGTGCATAACACATTTTTTTTTTTAAAAGAACGGAAGAAAAATGTAAGGAAAAAAGACTGGTAACCAGGCCATTGCCCCATACAACATTATGGGGATAGGTCTATCTCACCAACAGTGAACTAATAGTTAAATAAGCCTAATGTTGGAACTAATGGTAATGTTTGGAACTCTTAAGGAGACAGACGCCTCTAACCCTACCTATGAACAAATCTGAAACTAATTGGCAAGGCGAACAAACAAATGGTATCACAAGCTTTACAAAACATATACATACTTTTACACAAAAGTGAGGGTTTTTGTGAATGATGTCCAATTTACATAGTGCCTTTCAAACATTATAAAGAGGGACTGTGGCGCAATGTGCTACCACTGCCAGAAACACTGGAGTAAGCCCCTTTTCTTTCATGATAAGGGACCAGTTCTTTTATTTTTTGTTATTACATTACACAACACCTCTGACCTACAGCTTAATTTCCCATTCAAAGGACGTAGCTATTATAGTTAAGTGTCTTGCTGAAGGACACAAGAGTCATGACTGGGACCCAAACCCACTCTCTGGCAAAACCTGAACTTGAGTCCAGTGTGCAAGGTCACCCGGCCATATCAAGCCATCAAGTTCGGTGACGCTTTTGCATCAACAATCCTCAGTTCATCAAAAATCTTGTGTCTGATAAATCATTGGATATTCATTCCAGTTCATTAATTTAAAGGAACATTACAGAATTGGTAAGAAAAAACTTGTAAAATATACTTTTTGATCCCAGATTTACATAAAACTTACACGATCTAATGATGATGATAGTAGAAAACATCCCTTGAAATATTTCTGTCTGAAATGCCATATTTGATGAGAAATTAATAAACTAATTTTCCGATTGGAGTTTATCGCTCAGTGAGCGTTTTATTCATTTGTTGAATCTATATGATTTCATGCAAATGTGTAATTGGTTTTTCACTATTTCTCGTGACCCAGATGGACGATTGATCTCAAACTTCTACAGGTTTGTCAGTTTATGTATATGGTGGATTACATAAAGTGTTTACACTGCCAGCGACTTTTTTGTGAACACAAACCAATTCTGTAATGTTCCTGTAAGTATTCTTTTTTAACTTTAAATATTTAATTTTTTTATTATTATTGTTTGTAACTGCTTTTGATGATCTGCCTAAACAATTATTTTGGAGTGTATTGAAAAATAACCATTGAGTTTGTACAGGGATGGGAAAGAGCTTTTTAACTTGGAATGTGCTTACCATCCTGGCAGTTGAGGCCCATAAACCCATAGGCACATGTACAATTGTAGAAATCTGCATCACTATAGCAGGTACCACCATTCTGACAGGGCTCTTGGAAACACGGATCTGTGTCTGTAAAGTAGTCAAACATCAATATCATTTATTTTTGCTCTATTGACCCCTTTTTACGATGTGCAGCTCACACTTTACAAGCAGCTATGCTGTCAGTCATTTTGGGAGTCATTATGTGCGTAAATGCATTGACTCCAAAAATGGCAGACATGGTAAGCATACATTGTGCGGAGGTGCATTCTGTATCATGCAAGGGGTCAATACCATAATCACTGTATACTTAGGTATCCGATTCTTACTGCAAAGAATCCACACTAAATGCATGATATTTGGCCCTTGGGAAAGTAGGATACTTGAATGAGTACAAGGGCTGACCTACATGTACATAAGGAATAGGCTTTTATCAACTTTTTAGGCTATTTAAGAACAATTTTGCTGACTATTCTTAGGTCTCAAAAATCAAAAATCAGATTGAAGTAGTAAGCATATCATGCCTACAAGCACCTTTGGTGGAACTGGTGGGAGTTTGAACACATGACCTTCCTTATATTGCTTACTACTGTGGAATTGTGCTTGTACGACCCGTACAATTACATGCATTACAGGGCGCCATAAGCACAAAATTCTGCAGTAAGCAGAGCCTTGGTATTGGGCCCTTATGTCTTAATTCCTGGCCCAGAGAGCTTAGTCGGGGATGACAGGCCAGTTTGAATCTACTTATTAGCAGTCAAACATTGTTAAAACATTCTATGGGAAAAGACAGACTGGTCCAATATAACTTTTTTTGTAGTGGAAAACAAAAAGGATTCTTGTTTGAAAGATAAAATTTGTTTTATTTTTATTTCAATCTTTCGTACTTAAACTGACTTTACTTTTACTAACTCTAATAAAATTCAACACCACTTGGTAAAAATAACCATCCAAACTGTTGGACTCTGATTATGGTGGTACATATGCCTGATCTCATGTAAAGCATAATCAGTTTACTACTATATACTGTCCTCATCTAACAGAATCAAACAAAACATGCAGTTGAATTTTGATAGGTTGGGAATGGTAACATATAGACACAAATTGAAGATTGTATTTAAAGTATGTGATTCTTGCATTATTATTGGGAATATGGAATATTACACAACGAGGCAAGCAGAGTGTGTTCTGTGTACTGAGGAAACAAAAAGAATATACAAATCCTTCAGGAACAGATCAAACCAACGACTTTTCAAATTCTAGCTCTGAAGTTGATGCAATATGGTGTGTCCACTTATAGAAGTGAAAATAATAACAAATCAAGTTCAAACAAACAGCTTCTTTACAGACAGATAAAAACAAAACATTGGCATTTTCAGGACACACAGGTGATTTTGACAGACAAACAAAAAGTTAAGAACTTACTAATTTCACAGAAGGTACCGTTGTAGCCCATGGTGCACACGCATTCGTACTCATTGTCATACGATACACACGTACCACCATTGAGACAAGGGTCACTGGAGCAGCCAACGTACTCATCACAATTATAGCCTGCCCAGCCTACTGCACAGTTGCAGGCGTAGAGGTTCACACCATTTACGCATTCCCCGTTCACACAGGGACTGCTGACACATTCGTTGATATCTTTGTGAGACAAAGTAACAAGAAACTCAACATTGGAGCAGACTTGGAATTATTTGTGTTTATACTTTTTCAACGAACATATGACAATATGTAATAATAATTTGTTATTATACAGTGCCTGTATCTGCCAATTTTTACACGCGTGGCACATGGACTTTTAAATACCCCAGTCACTGGGCTGTTTATTTCATTTTTGACACCATCTCCACACCCTTGGGAATTTACAGCCTGTGCAGCCAAATATGTAGCGCACCGAGCTAAACAATCACAAGAACTATCTCAACCATCACAGGTACACATTTACCCCTGGGTGAGAAGCATTTACAGTTGAGTGTCTTGCTAAAGGACTTGAATGTCATGACTGGGATTCGAACCCACATCCCCATGACTCTGCCCCATAACTTGAGTCTGATGCATCACACCACTAGACCACTTCTGCAATTTCTGCATCAGAAGGGTTTTGAACTGTATTAATTTTTAGTAGTAAACAAGTTTAGAATTGACGTCATATCCACATATATTTTTGTTCAACAAATAAAACAGTCCAACAAGGTTTAAACGTGTTCGAGGTTACAAAAATTGTAAAAGTGGAAGGGTTACCTCATCAAAAATTTATCTTTTTCTATGTATTCAATAGACAAAAAATAACAAATGAACACATAATTTTTTTTCATTTTACATACCCACGCAAGTCTTTCCATCTCCAATGTAACCTGCCCTGCAGTGGCAACCATGAAGTCCATCCTCGTTGATCCCACAGAATGCGTTTTCATCGCAGTTTAAGTCCGTCGAAGTCACCACGTTGTTTCCCGTGCAAATGCGTTCAGTGAAGCAACCAGGTGTGTAGACCGTTTCACCCGGCTGTTGACAAAATATTGAAAGTTAATGCAGGAATGATAAAACTTGTCTTTATTTCACAATAAAAGCTTTCAAAAATATCAGCTGATATATTTTTGTATATCAGTCAACTACCTCTACCATTTTAAATATACAAGCTTTATGTAATCTAGAGGTGGCAAAGGTAATTTTTAAAATCCAGATCTTTACCGAGTAATAAAAGCCATCTACGACACACCCACAAACAGTGGGAGACACGCATGAACTCCCGTCCAGAACAAGATCTCCAGGGCAGTCACATGACTCGGCACACTTGCGGTTGCATGTGTCACTGCTTCCTAGTACAACATCTGAACAGGTGGATGGACAAGCGCTTGTGCACCATTCATACATGGTATCAGCAGGGCATGTGATACCTATGAATCCAAACAGACATTAAACGTAAATTGTAATCACAATTTCACATCCAAAGTTAAAAGGGAAATTTTCAAAGAGTAAACTAATTCCCATCTTTAGTTTTAAAACACAAGCAACTAAACCATGAAATTGTCATCAAATCTAGTGGTCACGTTTATCATTATTATTATAACTTTATTTCTCTCCACAAATTTTATTTATTAAAACACTAAAATGTATAAGAAAACAATTTCTGACAAAAATTAGAAAAAACCACTATAATACATTAATGTAGATGTGGAGAAGGCTAGACCGAGGAGGATTGGCACTGCTATGAACTTCAGTGAGCTTTCAGATTGAATCTAATCAAAAAATGTCTTGATATTTTACCAACCCTGTATTCTGTCTTTACTTGTAGATTCGAAGATTTGAATAAAATCATTTGTGACTGTTTCAGAGCAAACATATTTTGTTAATCAACTCAAAATGGTTGGAAATATTTCTTGCTTGCCGCTTGCTTACAGCCACAATGTAATTGACTAACATCAGCAAGCCCCACACATAATAATGATAATAATAGTGCCTTCTTACATAGGGCTCAAATCAATCACTCAGAGATGCTCATGACCCTCCAACATTGGTACCCCTGGTCACGGGGCCATTTAATTCATTCCTTAAACCATCTCAGCTCCCTTGAGAGAATACAGCCTGTGCTGCCAAATATGTAGCGCACCAAGCTAAATCAATCACAAGCACCACCTCTACCCTCACAGGTACCCATTTACCACTTGGTAAAGAGAAGCAATTATAGTTCAGTGTCTTGCTCAAGGACACCAGTGTCATGACCAGGATTCGAACCATAATCCTGATGACTTAGCAACCAGAACTTGAGTCCAATGCACTAACCACACAGCCATGACACGCAATACCAAGGATCTCTGCACCAATATATGTTTAAAACAAGAATACACACCTATTTACCCACATAACATTTTGAGAGTCCTTCCTTTGATGATACACAAATGCCTATACATGGTATTTCTCCTTCTTACTGTGATTTACACACTGTGTATCAGATCAGATCTTCTCTAGACAAACTTCTTCTTATTATTCCTATAAGTTCAATAGATCTTTCTCAACGGCAGGCTCCAAACTTTAGAACACATTTCCCATCAAAATTTCTCACCATTTTCAGGAATTATCTCAAAATTTCTTATTCATGACACCCTGGTAATTTCTTTTCTATTGTATGGAGCTTTGACCTCTCTCGTCAAAACTATTTATAAATATACTTATTATTGTTAAAATTGTTCTTATTCTTTTGATTCTAAAACTGAAAGCTGCTCTTTCGTCTTGTCTGTACAGATTTTAGATCAAAGTGTTTTACTTACCACAAAATGAGTCACTTCTCCAGGGAAGCAAGACTACCTCCCTGTCATAACACGACTGTGCATACAACTCTATCAGGTGGCACACTGTGGCATTCAAGTCTGATGAGAAGACTATACAGCCATCGAGGAGGCACGCATTGTAGAAGGGTACCGGATCCAACCGAGCATGGCAAGCGCCAAGGGGTCCTGCAAAGATGAAATCCAAAGAATAACTTTACTCAACTACTTTTCAAACTCCACTCTGAGAGACACAGCAGAACTTCAACCACTGGTAACTCAAGATCAAACCTCAGGATCAAAAACGTCTTTGCAAGGGAAAATACAGTAGAATCAAATTCTCTTTTGAAGATGAATACAATTTTCCTGTAAAGAGACATAAAATATTTGTAGATAAAGCTGCTTTTGTTTTCTCCAGTCATTAACAGATTTAATCATTCCGACTCTTAACATCGGTTGTACTGTTTTGATACTGACAGCGTTTACAAAGTTTCACCCTTCCACCTCATTGTATTGATTTTGAAGCCGATTGTCAAATACCTTCCACGTCCATAATGATGGAGCAGGCCATTTCAGCAGCCATATATGATGGGGAGTTGGTATCACAGGGTCTGCTTGGTAGAGTTTGTGGCTCACACGTCCTACCAGTGATCCAACTGTTACCAAAATCTTGAGTGCTGTTAACCTGGAGAAAGAATCAACAACTTAATAGATGCAACAATTGCATCCGGATAAACATTTTTATAAAAATGTTGCTGGTTTATTTTAGTGGTTTGTCGGGGCTGAGAAGTCAAGCACACTAGCCTCAACCTCTGGGGTTTCTGATCAGCAGTTTGATGCATTACTCATACAAACAATTGTAAAGAAAGAAAAATAAATAATGAAATTAAGAACTAGTGGATAACCAGAGACACATCTATTCAGTAGAATATTTACCTTGTAAACACATTAATTTGCTTCAGAGCCCAAAATACAGGCCAGTTCGTTCCAGAGTTTGCAACCGTTGAAGGGAAGGATTTTTACCTCACATCCCTTTTCAATTCACTTCCTCAATGAATAATAAAACCATACAAATTCTCTAACCTGTTGGCCATCTGGAGTCTGGTACTCGTTGGTTGAGTTCCCATCAAAGTCACCACAGAGACCGCACACTTTCCCCATGTAGAGGTAGGTGGGAAGGCGCACCTCCACTGTACGTCCCCATCCCATTTCACATAGAGTATGGTCATATCCGTGTCTGTAACAACATTAACGTCAATTTCCTAATACATTTGGGTGTCAAAAAAAGAAAGTATTCCTGTTAAACATGTATTCAGTGCACGTAAAAACCCAGCAGCGAGCCATTAATCTGGTAGGATAAGACCTGGCATCATCTCTTGAACCTCTTTCTGTTAGACGCTCTGTCTCCTCATTAAGTCTCTTCTACAAGTGCTTCCTTGGTATGTACGCAGAAGGTCTCTTCTAATGCAATCTCATCACTCACTGTGTCTGCTCCAAAGGCCAATACAGTAATATATCGAAATAGTATTCCCACATAATGCTGCACTATGGAACTCACAACATGTTTCTTGCTCTTCACCAACTTACAATCTGCAGATAACAGATATTTTTTCATTTTTTTCCCCATGTAGCCCTCATCATAACCCTGGGTGGCCTTTTGGCCTTGAGCATGTTGGGCAATTTTTCATTAAAAAACTAATACAATAAAACATTTTCGTATCACACACAATGGCCAGTATTTATTGGAAACTTATCCGAAACATAAATGACAATTTCAAGAAGAATTGAGGTAAACTGTGACTGTTTTTATTTAGATCGCAAAACTGTCCTCCTTTAAAGTTTACTTTGTTTTCACATATCAAACTTTGACAGATCTATAGTGCTTCAACATTCAAAACAAAAATCCATTTAGCCTATTTATCAAACGTATCACATATTCATATAAAAAAAAATTTAACACAAATATCACAAAATGAAGCTTTCTTACAATGAGCACAAAGACCCAACACCAATCCCCACATCATTTAAATGTTACTTGTTAAAGATAACCACCAGAAACTATGGATATTAAAGTATAAGAAATAACCTCTTACCACAAAAAGTCCACTTTTGCGGACCCATATTCCGTCTTGAGGCTGGCTGGGCAATGTGATACGCCGACCATCCACGTAAACAACCTGGTCTTGTTTCAGTTGAATTTCCTAGAAATACAAGATTTAATTTGACAATATTATTAAGGCACCAAGAAGACGATTTAGGTGTGTCATTGTACAAGTCATTATTTAGAGATATAATTCGCTCATAGTAGAACTTCATCATACTGTCTCCATCTTTGCCATGGTCCCTGTCTCCAATAGCAGTCTTCAACATTGATCTCACTATGCCATGTAGGTGTCAGACTATTGTTCCCTTCCTAGCCTTGATTTGACGACAATGACGTCATTGTTACAAAAAACCAAAAAACAAGATGGCTGCTTCATAATAAAGACCATGAAGATTTTAACACCACTTGTTTATAAATAATTATAGACATAAAAATATCTATAGGGGGCCAGTGACCCCATGTTTTAAAAGGTAGTTACATACATGTAGTATTCCCCCACACTTTCTACCAGGCTATTTTTACGTTTTCCTCAACAACTAATAGAAGGGAATTTTGGGGGCACATGGAAGTGATATAACTTTGCCACCCCCTACCCCCACTATATAATTGTTTCGACCACTGCTGATTCAAACACATTTGATGTCAGGTCACAATGACCAAAACCTTGAAACATTTTTTGGTCAAGGGGAGCTTGCTTTGGAAATATACACTATACATATATATGCTATTAAAACCAGTTTGAAAACTCACTGTTCCAAGAGCCTGCACATGAACTTCGTATGTGAAGCTCCCGGTTAGATTCCCAGGCTTTCCAGCATTGATCACATCAACCTGAAACACTGGGCTTTCCTGCTCACATTCACGGACCAGTATGTACTCGCACTCCCCTTGAAAGTTGTGCCATAGACCGTCAAATGTCAGGTAGTGTGGGTCGCCCGTGGCATAACAAATTGCATAATCTGAAAGTAAAGGGTTTGACATTTTTATGAGGCCAGATTAAAGACACTGGACACTATTGGTAATTGTCAAAGACCAGTCTTCTCATTTGGTGTATCTCAACATATGGATAAAATAACAAACCTGTAAAAACTTGAGCTCAATTGGTAGTCAAAGTTGCGAGATAACTATAAAGAAAAAACACCCTTGTCACACGAAGTTGTGTGCTTTCAGATGATTGATTTCGAGACCTCAAAATCTAATTCTGAGGTCTCAAAATCAAATTCGTGGAAAATTACTTCTTTCTCGAAAACTATGTCACTTCAGAGGGAGCCGTTTCTCACAATGTTTTATACTGTCAACCTCTCCCCATTACTCGTTACCAAGTCAGGTTTTATGCTAATAATTATTTTGAGTAATTACCAATAGTGTCCACTGCCTTTAAGCAAGAATAGCAGTTTGGCTGACGTTATCAGAGCTGTACCGTTTCTTGATTCAAAAAGAGTAAGGATTCACAAAGCTATTTCTACTGATGCTACCACTGCTATATCAATTCTCCATTTACGTGAGCGTATAGTAGGTTTTGATGATTGAACAAATACTGTACCTTATCTTGCTTCAAAAAGAGTATAAATCATACCAGTTGACAAAATAAAAAATGATGCACCATAGCAAAAAGACTTTACTTACTCTGTAACCAGAAAGAAATATAATTACAGAGGAGAAGATATTCTTATATAACTTTTACAAAAATTTTATAACAGTTGTCATTTACAGTAACACATGCTGTCATTCATACCTTCCCCACATCGGTCACCAAAGTAGTAGGCTGGGCACGTACAGGTGTAGTAGGTATAGAAATTATTACATATGCCACCGTTAAGACATGGATTCTCTGTGCAGGCGTCTTTCTCTGAGGAGGAACACAAATAAAAACACTATAAAAGAAACGAGAAATAGAGTTGTCATTGTAAAACTATCAACTGGCTTGCTTTAAAGGACACCAAATGCCTTGAAAGGGACAAAACTCACCCTAACAATTTTTTAGATTGCAGCAAGCTAATATGAAGCTTACAAAAACCTAATTAAGATTTCGTGTTTCTGCAAGCTCCTTGCCGGCTCAACGGCAAGCTGGCATTGTGATTATTTCCAACCCACGTTTGTATGAAGCTTGAAATACTTCTGGCAGGCTTTCTAAGATTGTTTTGAGCTTACTAAGTTGGTTGCAAGCTTGCTACTGCACCACTTGGTCATGCCACTCCACCATGCATACCTTCACTGCAATGTGTTCCTTCCCATCTCAATGGGCATGTACAGTTGAAAGCATTCTGCTGATTGTCGCATGTGCCACCATTTTGGCAAGGGTTACTTGCACATTCATCGATATCTGAAAGTAAAATTTGAGAGAACAAAATGGTTGGTTGTTTCAATAAAATAAATTCTTTAGATCTTTTATTGTCCCAATCTATATCCCAACAGCTTGGGGCCTAAATTCACAAACCTGAAAATTGTTGTGAGCACAAAAATCTGTCATAGAAAATTTTGCTAAGCAGGAGCATGATTAAGTTTATATTGTTGTGACTGGTGCCCCGATAATATTTCGCTTAGTATTAAGCAACATTTTTTGCTGAACATTTGCTTTTGAAACTTGACCCCCAATTAACAAACTTTCGATACTGGCATTTTTTCAAGAAAATTATCTCAAAGCTCCCATAGGTAAAAAAATAACAAACAAACAGGAGTTCACTGGACCAATATTTCACACAATGAAATTTTGAATTAGAAGTGAAATTTCTCCAACCTTCTGTGCAATTGAAACCTGTCCATCCAGGGTAGCAGGAGCAGTTGTAGCTGTTGAGCAAATCATTGCAGTCACCATTGATGCACGGGAAATCCAAAACTATGCACTCGTTATGTCTTCATAAAAAGTAATAAAGTGAAAACGTATTATTATCATTAAATGTGTTTCTTACATGTTCAGTTGTGTTTTTCAATGTTTAATGAGACAGATAAGAAAACAGAAATAAGGAAATCTGCTAGATTCAGCTTAAAAGTTGTGCGCCTGTATGTAACCCCATTGTGCGTGTGATACTCTGGACCTAAATCTAATCAAGAATAGATGGGAACTCATTCTGTATAAAATAGCATGTAGTTTCCATTTTTTTCATTTAGGTCTACATGAAAAAAACTATCCCAGTAAAAGGTAGACATTTTAAAAATCAATTAGCAATTCTACACATAGCCCTAGGGTGACGTCATTCTCAATTACACTAGTAAATAGACATCAGACTTGGTTACACAACTTGCTGGGCCATATCAATATGTCTCACCAGGGCTACTTCTACACACCCTCACTACAATTTTTATCAGGCATGGCAGGTGGACAGGGGAAGATTTATGTGGAATGTTCTTAACCCCTAGCCAAGCTGAGTGAAGAGATCAATTCATTCTTGTCCAGTACAATTTACAAACACTCACCTAATTCACAGAGGTCGCCAGCCCATCCAGGATCACACGTACATGTAAAGAACTCAGTCTCTGTGCCAAACTTGTTGGAGCATATGCCATTTATACATGGACTGCTCAGGCAAGGGCCAGTTTCTAGACACGGCAAAACACACAAAATAAGTTCAGAACAGTTGAGACTTAGTTAGAGTTAGACTAGAGTCTAGAGAGGCCTGCAACTCAACAAGATCCCCTCTCTCGCCCCTCAGAACGGTATTATTTTTACTTTAGGAGCTAAAGTGAAATGAATCACTATCACAGTTCAACTATGGACCATGTGATGTGGTGTGCCTTAGTACTAATAAGCTTAGCCCACCTTGTTGGGCTGTTATGGCTCTCTTTTAACATCGGAGTGGTGGGCTATATCATGTGGCTATAATAAGCTGTCACTGACGAGAGTCAGTCATCAAGAGGCTTGTTTGATCAACTTACTTTCCCCCTGGTCTCTTACTAACATAAAAAAACATTTACCTTCACGATTAAACAACTGAGAACGCGACTACAGCACAAAACAATAACTAATTTCTTGAATGTTGTTATGAAGTGTCACAGTTTGTTTACAACACGCGTGCGGGGCATCTTCGATACAGTGCGCCCCCAAGAGGCTGCACCGGAGAATTACAAAAGAGGTGATTACCGTATCCCCCAAATAATGATAATCACCGTTGAAATGCTCTCTCTATCAGCATTGAAAAACATAATTTATAGGTTTTACGAGCATTTTCAATTGTTAAGGGTTAGTTTTGTGTAAAATCAGTAAGCAATTACCAGACATCATCGATTTATTGCAGCGGAATACAAACAGTCTCCCCTTAAAAATGGGTACAAAATGTCGGTATAAATGGAAGTTTTATTGTCTCTCCTCTGATTTGTTTTCACTGAACATAATATCAAAGGATGGATCTTTCGTTCCTGAAAGTTTGAAGAAAGAAACAAAATTCCTCCCTACACCCTCTAGTTTTGACTTTTTTTAAAGTTTGTTTTTGTGTTTTGTTTTTTGAGGCTCGCTTGAATGCCACGATCGCCATTGGTCAACGGTTAACAGGACGGGAGCATTATCGTGGATAATTTCATATGAGACAACGTACACATCTAAGGGCCCAGGTAAGACTGCCAACTGGGAAACATAAGAGCGAAGTGGATTGACACTATTAGTAAGAACACTTGATGATTGACTCGGTACTATTGAATAATAATAGGCCCCAATACAACATTATTCCCTTAGCAGAATAGTGCCGGTTCTAGACACAGATATTTTTAAGATTTTTTTTCCCAAGAAGATTCATCCAGTCGAATACTGGAAAAGTATTTACAAAACAAAAAGAGATTATACTTACCCTCTTCGCAGTTTGTTCCATCATATCCCGGTGCACAGACGCACAGGTACTGAGCAACACGGTCTACACACGTTGCCCCGTTCAGGCAGGGATTGGAGCTGCACTCATTGGTAGCTTCAGTGATAAAGGGAGATATACAAGTATTTAAATGGTTGGTTTTGTTAAATCTCTCAAGAATAATTACAAGATAAACGCTGAATGCAGTTCTCTTTTCACTCAAGTTGGACTTTATGTATTAGGCATACTTGATGATATTTTGCGACGGGTACATCTGTCTTTTTCTAATGCGAGCACCCTCTTCTGAAAAGAAATGTTTACTCTTGGGTGCCGTGAAATTACTTCTGAAACATTTACAAGCCGTCAGTCACCCCCCCCCCCCCGCTTAATCTTCCAACAAATGCTGAGAAGATCGAGTAAGCCGAATGACTCGCGTGTTCTGCTGCTCGATCGATGGATTGCACATGACGTCAGTGACCACCATCTTTGATGAAAAACAATGAAAACGTGCACGCGTGTAGGCGCTGCGCACAACTCCCAGCCAATGATAGGCCTTTCACGCGTGCAAGTTGGGGGCCAATGCAAGGGGTTTAACTGCATGCTGAAGCACGGTTCATACTTCACGCAAAAGTAAGATTAAAAGTGATTTTTTTCTGCGTCACATTTTGGAAAATGGTGCGTACCGATTATTGCGTCACCAGAATTAGCTTTGCAAGCATTCACTATCGCGTGAAGTGGTATGAACCGGATTTTGGGGCGGGATGTGTAGCCACCCTCTCTGTGCCAAGGAGTGTCAATGTAAACTAAAGCTGTAAACTAAAGGTGCAAACAAGTACTGTTCGCCTTGTTCACAAACTTATTTGCAGGTTGAACACTTTATTGCAGTCTAACTAACATCCTTATTGCATAACATTCCAAATGTTGACTGATTGAAAACGAGCTTTTAAAGAAAAGGGGCTATGCGTAAATAAATTTAGAGGAGAGGAAAAAATCCAAAAAAAAAACGAATGATGGAAATATTCAAAAGTGTATGGACGTATTAGGCTGGTTATCATGGCGGGCGATTTTGCACTTTATGTTTCCATCAGAGAGATTGGTGCGTTGACAAGAACTGCTGATAAGAATGAACAATATGTTCCTCAATAGGGATGGAACTTTTTTTTACTGGATTTAAGGATGTATGCGGACACATAGAGAAAACGTTAGGCGGAATCGCCAAAATATTGACTAATTGGTACATTGGTGCTCGATATTTGGCACGGCGGTGTGTCCCCCCTCTCCTCTCCTATTGTGCCTTCATAGTGTTCTGGACATCTCAGAATTTCTTTAAAGGATTTTCGGGTTGGGTACGTCTTAACAAAAAGAAAATAATTTGTCAGAGTATGGGGAGGGGAGGTGTTTCTTTGAATCGTGACGCTGAGGAAAACAACGCACTGCGCATGGAAGTGGGCTCAATCACAACGCTCAAGCTACACACATAGGCAGTAACCGGTGCAAACATTGTGCTTACTTGATTCTACTTCGTCGGTTAGTATGGCATTTTTCCGCGTAAAAACAAATATCGGTTAAACTCACTGTTCAAACTTCATGCAAATGTGAATGCAAAACGAACTTTGACGTCACTAATTCGCAATCGCTCGAGTTGAAGTGTCTTTTGCAAGAACATTAAATGAAAACAGAAAGTGTGATGACGTCAAAATATTATATCTCTCCGCATTGTTATTCGGAAACACAAGCATGGTTAAGCAGCTCCATGAAATTGGGCCATGGAAAACATACAAATAGCTGGCTTAAAACAAAACTACACAAACGTTTCTTCATTATTATTGCAGGCAAATTTATAACCGGGACAAAATCCAATCATTCAAATACTTACGCGTGTCGCAAAATACTCCTTCATAACCCAAGAAACAGTCACAGGTAGCGTTGCTGACGGCGTCTATGCTTTCTACACAGACTCCAAAGGCACACTGCCACTCTTCACATGTTAAAATTGGGCCTATTGAAGACAAACGAAATTCAACAATTTATATATATATTTTTTAATTCAAAGAAATTTTGTTTAATTATGAATACATTTACAAAACAGGATAACACTATAATATCCTGTTTTTCGTGAACCAATATTTCAATAGTACGTTTCTTTCCACGTAACGGAGCAATCAATGGAAAGCAATGTATACAAATTTATCAGACAAGAAATATTAGCATATCAGTGGCATAACTGTTGTGGGGGAGGGGGATTGGGGATGGGGGGGGGAGATTGGGGATCAAGTCCCCCACTAAGAATGTGTTTCCCGCCTTCCTCCAGCCCGCTTGCACCCCTCAAATGAGATCGAAGGGGAAAATAAATTATAAATATCGATAAGTACTGTATAAAATGATATGGTAAATGTTTTTAACACTTTTATTCAAACCAGGGTGTGAACTTCATAACCCAATCATAATGCTTACAAAGGTGCTCTAATTCAGATCATTCACTCCGTGATGAATAACCACATGGCTAAGTGCACCAACTTATATACATTGTAACTAAATGGTTAGTACTAATAAATTAAGTCCCTTATTTATTTACTTTGCACCCCGCCTCCCTCAACCAACCCCCCAATGAAAATGTATTTAGTTAAACCACTTGTTTAATATACATTAAAACATTTCATAACGTGATTGTTTTCACTATGAGCATAAACTATAGCGCTACTTTTCAACGGAAACTGCTCAAAGGCGGGAAGTCAATGGAAAATGAGCAACAGAAGACGAGTTGTCTAAAGTTTGATGACAATTAGGGAATTATTTTCAATTTACTAAAGCATAGGCTTATCGATAAAAGGGTGGGAAATGTAAGGCATAACTTTTAATTTAATAATATTTATCTATGTTAAGAAAAAGTTACACAAAGACTTTTCTTTGAACATTTGAAAGTGTTCTTATGCTAATCTCTCGTTCTCAACTCTGCCTATGTACGATAGCCTAAAGTAAACTTATTATCGAGAAAGTGTTTGTAGATTTAACAAACACTGTACCATGTACGCCGTGATGCGGTTACCTCCTTAATCAATACTCACAAGGCCACGCCAAAATGTGATGACAAAGAATGGGGTCATGTTTTTACTTATTTTTGTTGAGGTCTTTTGAATAAGAGCAAGTTTTCTTTCCCCACAGGTTGAGAGAGAGTTTTTATCTTTGTCAAGGAGGCTGTAGATTTGTTGAAAATCCTTCGGTCTGAAAAAGGTATGCAACCTGTTATGATGATAGGGTGAACATCAGTGGTCTAACATTATCACAAAGTGATTTTCAATTTGAATTGAGAGCACTGGCTCATTTAAATGTATCTAAACAATCAGATTCGTGGCCGAGCGGGCTAGTGCATCGGATTCAAGTTCTCCCCTCTGAACCATCTGAGTGTGGGTCTGATTCCCTACCATGACACATTTTGGCATTGTACAAGACGCTCAACCATAATTGCTTGTCTTAATCCATGTGTATAAATGGGAGCCTGATAATGTATTGTTTTGGGTTAAACCCTTAAGCTAATTTAAGTAGCTTGAGGTTGTATGCTCCCCTTGGCAGTTGTGAAAGTTTGAGGAATGGTCTAAGCGTATCCGATGAACAGGGATAATAATGTTGTAAAGTGCCTTGATCTAGTTACTAGAATTTGTGCGCTGTATAAGAACCAAGTATTAGTATATGTTATTCCGAAGTATAGCGACGCCAACATTTTACAGAGTGCATACATTCAATTTTTGTATTGGTTGCCATAATAATTAAAGGAAACTTTTAAAAAAAGTTTAAAAGGGGGATGTATGAAATATTCTTTCAAGAACTGTGTCTCCAGGTGGAGCAACTAAATAGGGTGCCTCGGTGACCAGATGGCACACGGCAGACACAGCATATGTAACAGGGTGACCTTGTCAATGGGACAGCCAACCCACTCAGCAAACATTTTCTTTTGAAGGTAAGGATTAGATCTGTATTGCAAGAAAAATCTTCTCCAATGTACCTTTTGTAAATATTGTATGACGTAACACATTGTTAGTATCTTATTGTTCTCGTACGCCCATTGGTTCCACGTATAATTCCACAACACTAAAAGATCAGCAATTTGTGGGCTTTGCCTCAAGTTTGTAAAACTCTGTGCGAGGTTCTATAAAACACAACTGACTAACCAGGGCCATTGATGAATTGAAAATCTTTGACAGCGAATGTTGCTGTTGGCTCAGACTGAGATAGCTTGTAGCATCATGTATTTGTCATTGGGTATCCAACTATATTGAGTATTTCCGAATACATTGTATGCGTTTCCTGAGAAAGGCTTATAGATTACTGTTGAAACCCTGACGTAACTATTCATCAAATCTTTTAACTTTATGTCATTGTGCTCTCAATTTGTACTGAAAAAAAAAAACATTATGGTAGATGCAACTTTATCATCGAGCAATATGATTTGTATTTTCGTTTGTTTAAGTAACACAAACCCAGCAAGGCTATATATATATATGTCTCCTTTGTATGGTGTTCTAAAATTAAAAAGGACACTTTGACAGAAGTGTGATGTCCGTCGCGATAGGTGTGTTGTCCTTCGCAATAGAAGTGTTGTATGTCGCGATAGGTGTGTTCTCCGGAGTATGCACATGTGCTCATCGAACGCCGCCGTAGATGGGTTAGTGCCTGCCCTTCTATCGCGACGGACGACATACACTTCGACGGAAAACACTTCTATTGCGACGGAAAACACTTCTATTGAGACGGAACACACCTATCGCGACAGACAACACACCTATTGTGGCAGACATCACACTTCTATCAAGTGTCCTTTTTAGAACACCATACCTTTGTACAAAGTACCGGGTTAGAGAACGTGTCCGTTTAGAACATTCACATTTTTGGTTTAGCACGAAACGTAATGGGGTCAAAATAATTCAGAATCTGGCTCAGTAAATTAATGTTTTTGACTCTGAATTCGGGACACGTTGACCCTTAAAATTGATCTGGGCCCAATTTCATATGCTTCAACGGTAAGCACATTTTTGTGCTTACTGCAGCAGAACAAATTGTTAAGCGTAAGCGTATTTCACAGGTTAGCAAGAAAATTAGATGGATTTGCATTGTTACATCATTCATTTTCATAACGTTAAGTATATGCATTTTCGTTTGCGTACGGTAGCAGCGCTATGAAATGGAAACTCACACAGTAAGCACAATATCGTGGAGATAGGTCTGGCCCATACCGACCCCCACCCCCGGTTAATTATGACCCGGCACTTTTAAAACTAAAAGTTTATAATCTCATGAATTACGATGTGCAGTCAACTACAAACTGTAAAATACAATTATCAACTGGATTTGACTATAAGAGAATTTTCATAGTCTATAAATTTTGACTGAGGTTAAATTAACGCAAGTGTAGTATACTCTTTCCCATTAAATATTATAATTTAATTATAAGAGAAAATAGATGTCACAATTCGATACCACAAACTATGCAAACTGAAATTGTTTTGTTTGTTTGTTTGTTGGTTTTTTAATTTTTATTTTGCTGATAAAATACGTTTTTAGAACATAAACATAACGAAATAATCAAATAAATCAACTGGTATTTTAATCACAATTAAAAGCCAAGCAGAATTGTGTAATAATTGAAAGCTTAGCACAGCAATTTTCTCCAAAGTTAACACCGCGCACTCTTGCCGTTAAAAAGATTGTCATTCCATCGACACTCTATTCTAACTTACCCGAACTCTGAGAAGTCGCCTTGTCAGCTAATCCAATGAACACTAACAAAAAGAGCAACTTCATCCAACAAGTTACCGAAGTCATTTTGTCTAGAAGGGTCCAATTTAATTAAAAAACCGGTATTGTTATGTGTGGAGATCACAAAATCCAAACCATTTCTGGTTGTCAGTGAAACAATCCACCAAGAAATGCTATCCGCAGGGAAGCTCCTCGGTCCAGCCCCTGGCTCTCAGGAAGTCAGAACTGAGAGTGTCACTGAATTTCTCCCAAACAGCCTCAGGCCCATGGCGCCACCGATGCTAAACCTGCCTCAAAGGTATGAGCAAACGTTACAGGTAAAGTAAACCCAAGCTTTTTTTATACAAGAGCGACAAAGTCAACAAAGGTGTAATTGTGTATGAAGTTCGTCAAACAGGTCCTGGGTTTTACTCTTGCAGTGAAAGTCTTCAAGGAGCTCATATTGACATAGCGACTGCTAAACCATTCGACAGTTAAAGGAACATTACAGAATTGGTAATTGTAAAATATACTTTTGATCACAGATTTACATAAAACTTACACGGTCTAATGAGGATGATAGTAGAAAACATCCCTTGAAATATTTCTGTCTGAAATGACATATTATTTGATAAGAAATGAATAAACTAATTTTCCGATTGGAGTTTATCGCTCAGTGAGCGTTTTATTCATTTGTTGAACCTATATGATTTCATGCAAACGTGTAATCGGTTTTTCACTATTTTCTCGTGACCCATGGCCGATCGATCTCAAACTTCTACAGGTTTGTCAGTTTATGTATATGGTGGATTACATAAAGTGCTTACACTGCCAGCAACTGTTTTGTTAGCAAAAACCAATTCTGTAACGTTCCTTTAACGTAGGTTTAAAAACGTAGGCTTTAAAACTAAGTCATTGCAGAAGAACTTTATTTGTATAATGTCGAAAAATTTCTGAAGTGGCGTGAACGGTGTTTGCAAAGTGGTTATACGAATGGAGAGCTCGACCTGATTACAAAACGGGCACGCAAAGTCAAACATAAAGTGTTACAAAAAATCCACGTGAATAATATTTTAACTAACCCAAATGGGATTTTATAATCTTTGTCTTGTGTGAAATCAAAACACAAATTGACGCTATAGCGCACAAGTTGTAGTCGATCGAATGGTGGCAACGGCGCACACAGGATTACGTCTTGGGGGGGGGGGGGGCTCAAAGAAATGTAACGGGTGGGGTCCAGGTCCAGGGCCCAAGCTCTGAACTGTTTGCGTTTTTGGGGTGAAAAACTGAGTCTCTGTGTGCCTATAAAACAGAGAAATATACATAGTCTTTAAAGCACTTCTGAACTGAGTGTATGCTGTACATCGTCGGCAAGAGTTTTTGTTTTAAGTGTTTTGTTAAAGAGAACATTCCTGGGAGGTGCTACCTACCCATGAATAAGTGGGCGGCAAACCCATCAGATCCTACTGACAACCCTTTGTGGTGTCACATGTTAATAATTATATGTTTAAAAAATGTTTTAATTAACAGTTTACCTAAGCATGATTGTGATGTGTAATTTGAAAAGGGTGTGATTGCAGGCCTTTTTAATCCCTGCACGTAGCCGACTTCAAGAAAAACGTGGAAAGTGCATATATCTGGTTTCATGCGTACTCAAATTTTACCCGGGGGGGTGGCACGGGCCCCCTGACCACGGGCCCCTGCCCCCTGGATCCGCGCCTGTATGTGGAGAGTATTTTGGCTGGTAACCTAATTCCAGCAAGCATAATTTGTGCTAAGTTGCTTTTTGTGCTTAAGCAGCTCTATGAAATTGGGGCTTGTTCTTTAACATTCTCGTTGCAGCCAACGGCAGCCGTAGTAGAAGTCACTTCGGACGGGTTAAGTTAAAAACACTGACTTCAGTGTGAGGAACTTAAATAGTAACGTTCGAGCAGATCATTGTGAACAAGCAGAGCAAAGCATTGGATGTACCAGATACCATTCAAATCTAACTCGCAATGGCTGCATCCAGACGGTTGCGGCAAAGACTACTTACTCCAGAGCAGCTATAGTGATAGCCAAAGTCGCTTAATTCAGACACGACCACAACCTTATTTTTTATTCCCATCCTCGGTGCATATTTCAACCTTAGTTATTACTGGATGCACAAACCAAAGCTACTTGTGCCTCTGCACTTTCGCCGAGTAACCCCTTACTTAACGTACACATTTTTCTACGAGTTTTAGGTTGTTATAGACTATTATAAACCAACATCACTGCTGCCTATAATAACGAGATTAAAATCGCATTACCCACCTGAAAAACCCTTGAATTTCGGTTGTTGGGGTAAGGGGTGGACCCATCTTTTGTTGCACTAGTCATGCTTACATCAGTTGAAGGACGGAATGTCGTAAGTTTATTTAAACAAGCTGGTACAAATGCATACTAAATTATATTTCGTACTCATGATTCAAACTAAGGGGGTCGAAGGATTAGGAATGACCGGGAGTATGTGAAGCAATGAGCCACTTCACACCCATAAAATGTCCCATATGGTCTGCGTCTTAAATAGCTTCTCCTAGTCAAACTCCCACTGCCTGGCTTCTTGTGCCGATCCCTGTTTCAAACTGTGGGCAGAGGTGTATGCAGGCGGATTTCTGGTGCCTTAGAACCAGATTGCTCCTGGCAGGTGGGGCTCGCCAGGTGAACAAAAAATGTGTTTACCTGTGAGGTACCATCACTCAATTAGGAAAATGTACAGAGGACATAAAGAATAGGATTGGAAAAGCCCTGGGTGCTGTTCAGAATCTTCACAACATACTGACAGCCAAAGACATTGTGTTACAAAGCTTGAAATATATAAGGTGCTCATCCTATCCATCCTTATGTATGGATCAGAAACGTGGACACTGAAAAAGAAAGACAACAACAGGCTCATTACCTTTGAAATGATTTGCTTCCAGAAAATCTTGGGTGTAACCAGACTAGATATACGAAATATAACAATTCGGGAGACTCTAGGACTTGATGAAAACATTCTGGACAGAATAGCCCAAAAAGGGCTGCGTTTCTTTGGCCACGTAAAAAGGATGAGACCATCACGCTACCCAAAGATACTCCTGACTTCTAATAATCATGGTAATATAAAAGAGTGAATAGTATTCGCATGTTATGCCATACATTGCATGGCATTTTGATGGCTGATTGTGTTTTTAAATCTTCTCGGCTACAGGGCGACTGTCAAAATTAGGGACGAGTGTCTGTAAAAGTCATGTCCAATTACTAATTTTTTTGCGTAATCAGCTAAGAAAACTATTTCTGGATGCAGTCTTGGTATGGGTGGGCTGCTGGTATCATCAGTGGAGCCAGTTTGTGTTAAGTGGGTGTGGCTAATAATCAGTGGAACACGTTACACTTAAGAACAGGATACGAGAACATCCGGCAATGAATATTCATTAAATGGCTGTACGATTTTGCGTTCCGGTATTCTGATTGGCTGAAGCGTGATGACGACTTAAAGTGTAAACAATTTCTGTTGAAGCAAGGGCCCATTTCACACTGAGTAACAGCGTTCAGACTCATCTCTTACATACTTTTATGATATAATATAATTCAAAGTGCGGTGGGAAGAACATTGCCTGTAGCTAACATACGACGAAATTATTAACACGGTTCAAGCAGCACTAAGCAATTATTCTAAGTGATGAAGCTAATTGGTTGTCATCGTCGAAAACTAGGCATACAATTTAAAATAAGCCATTGAAAAAAAAAATCTGCTAGGGTCGAAACGTCAGACCATTTAAACGAATTGCATTTCAAGTAGCCAAACCCGGCATGGCACTCGGAATCTACGTACACTTTCACACCATCGCAACATTTTATATTAGTGTGTTCTTGCAATCTCTTTTAATCCATCAGATAAGAGCATTTGGAACCAAACAAAACAAATCCCAAGCCATCTTGAAGCCATACATGGAGGCATGATTGATTTCAGCCAGAAGTAGTTATTAGGATAGCCTCCTGAATACGAGATTTGTTGTACATTTCCTTGGGAATTTCTAAAGGGGTGGTATATTGGTGGAATTGTTTAGGTCAAAGAATAAACTCGGGGTAAATTTGACATTTTGCTTTGCTATTTGATGGCTAGGGCGTATAGGTCACGTCAGACTGAGCATGAAACTTGATAATTTTTTTTATCGACTTTGTTGGCGTAGTACACGCCCTAAATACTCCCGAGTCAGAATTGGTCCGGATTCCTGACCCATTTCTGAGTCAGAGGCTGACCGGGAAACTGGTTAAAAGATTTGAATTTTCTGCGTAAGTTTGACGCATTTCTCAGTTGATTCAGATTCCGGGTTATAATTATTGACCCAGAATTTAGTCAGGCCCACGGGATCCCAAATCCTGGTCAACTCTGACCCGGGAGTTTATAGTGTGCTCATTATACTAGCCTATTGTTACGAAAGACTGTTAAGATCAGTGTGATGTCATCATGAAGATGAAGAGTGCTCCATCCTAAGCCGTAGCCGTAGCCGTGACAACGATTCGGCTGCGTTCGAACTTCGGGTACTCATTGGTAAACTGGATAAAATTTAGCACGAGAGGGCAGCAAATGTAAATACATCACAAAATGGCGACGGGCAATATGTGGGAAGGTAAGGACACGTTGGAACTTAATTTGAGTTGTCATTTACCACTTTCTGGTGTCTTTTATTTGAACAGTACTTTTTCAGAAAAATAATGAGACTTTAATCTTGTATTATGAATGTTTAAAGGGTGTCAAAACTGTTGTTAAAGTGTAGTTATTGGACCTTCTTTTTGTTAATGTTACTGTGTTACTAAACTTACTCGGCTGTGTGCATGGTGTACTGTAAGGGAGTGCAGTGTTTACTGTTTGTGTTTATTAGTGTTAGTTAGTGCATGATGCAGTTTTGCCCTTCCTTTTGCCTTTTTAAGTTCTCGTAATCGTTTCTTATGCTCAATCTCTGTGTGCTACAGTAGGTGTATCTCCTTATACTAGTTTTTTGGAGGCATGCTTTTTTAGCCCCACTTAATTTGGCCAATCCACTGTGACTGTAGTTGCGATAATCGTAACCCTCCATCCTCCCGACGGTCGGAGGGTTACGAGTCATGCAGTGCAAAAAAGTGGCGAAATTGCAATTTCGACTATTTTGGTCAGACTAGTCACCAGATTTTCCCAATTTTTACCACTTTCAAAAAACATGACACACATTCTAAGAACATGGATTTGATCGTCAATGTGTCATGAATCCATTCATAACACTTGAAACATCATTGAGAAAATATTTTAAGAAAAAAAGACAAAAACGTACCAGAGACTGAGCGAAATTCTCATGATGCGTAGACAATCTCAGGTCCGGTTTTCGAACCTCGCGATTCGTGACCTAGCAACATCTCGACCAATCAGCGTAAGCGAACTCGTCGTTGAGCGCATTTTGTTGAGTTGCACAATCACAGGATATTTATGAGGAAAATTTTACAGATTGAGCGCGCATTCTGGAAAGCTGTTCCTGCAATTAATCAGCGCAAACTGCAAATGGCGCAAATCCGTTAAATACATAAACTGCGTGCACGCACAGTCGCACACGAGACGATCGCCACGCCTACACAACGGTTTGGTTTACGCTGATTGGTTGATTTAGGGGAAGTGCGGTCCATGGACATTTCGGTCAGTTTCTGGTAAGTTTTTGTTCGTTTTTTCTTCAAATAATTTTTCATTGATGTTTAGAGTGTTATGAATGGATTCATTACACCTTGAAGATCAAATCCATGTTCTTAGAATGTGTGTCATGTTTTTTGAAAGGGGTAAAAATTGGGCAAATCTGGTGACTAGTCTGACCAAAATAGTCGAAATTGCAATTTCGCCACTTTTTTGCACTGCATGACTCGTAACCCTCCGGTCTCCGACCGTCGGGAGGATGGAGGGTTACGATTATCGCAACTACTGTGACTGTATCTTTCTTTGGCCCTAGCTAGGCATGCTAGGGCTAGGCCTAGCACCAATGCAGTCCCATCTCTTTACCCAGGCCAGTGCCAGTGAATTTGTTTTGATTCGCTTCTTTCTTGATCTTGAAACTAACCGTTCGAATGCTAAGAGGAGACGTTGTAGATAGCCCAAAACTGCTGGAATTTGTTTTAAAAATCTCACACAGTTTTTGGGAAAAACAAATGCTTTTCGAGTTGCAAGTCTGAATTTTTGTTCACTTAAAATTTGCTCAAAAACCTTACTTTGTTTAGTTCCCCCAACATTTAAAACAATTATACCGTATACATTCAACTGTTACAATCTAATGGGGACCAGACTGATTTACTCAAAAATTCACACTCGCGACTCAAAAAGCATTTGATTTTCCCCCCAAAAGTGTGACATTTTCCAAAAAATTCCAGCAGTGGGGGGGGGGGGGGGGGGGGGGGGAGGGATGATATTGAATGGTCAGATAGGAGGAGGGTTGACTGTGTGTGCTGTGTAGATGCAATCACCATATTACAAGCCGGCATAGTGCATCTATGATTCAAAATCACAGTGGATGATATTGAATGGTCAGACAGTAAGAGGGTTAATTAAGTTTACTTTTAATCTTTCCATCCAGATCTGCGAAAGCAAGCCAGACAAGTGGAGAATGAAATAGATTTGAAGTTGGTGTCATTCAGTAAACTTGGAACAAGTTTCAGCGCCCTCAATGAGAGGGACATTAACAGGTAAATAATGTTCAATGTGTCTTTCTGGAATCCAAATATTTACAACATTTAATTTACACAGTACTTTTAATTTGTACATTATTTGAAAGTATTAGTGACTGATCCTTTTCATGTCTCATTTTGAATGTAAAGAAATTGTTCATAGATGTTAAATTTGCATACATGTATGTAGCTATGGGGCAAGCTTGGTGGTCTAGTGGTAAGACATTTGCTATGTCTACTCTGGAATGGCAAAGGTCATTGATTTGAATCCCACCCAAGTAATATGCCTGTGGATTTTTTTTCACAGGACCCGGGGGAAGTTTTTAGTGTACAGTGCTTAACACACATAGGTATAATGGGTAAAAAACACACTAATAATAGAATGACCAATTCATTTTTGTTTTTATATGCTATTCAACCATTGGGTTTGCTTATAAAATCTATATTGTCGAAATTGCAACCTCTAAAAAGTAAGATTATTGAGGTCATTTGGGCATTCAGGTTGGCTCAGTGCTTTCTTAACTGCCTGTCACCTCTATGGACCACAGTTTGATCCCCGGACTAGAGCCATCAGTCCCTACCTTATTACATGGTTTTTCCCTATTTGGGGAATGTCCTCCCACATCTAAAACTGAACATTTCTTCATTATCTTCTCTACATATATCTTCAGGCCTACGGGTCACAGCACTAGTCACTTTTTACAGTTCCTTAGATTCAATGGTTTCATTAATAGAAAGATATAGCAATAATGATAACAGTATTTATAATAGATCTGTTATGGAAGGCGGCACTTTTGGGAACAGCAAGGATCCTGAGAAAGACCCTTGAGATCTCAGGCTACTGGACGAAGCCTGACTCAAGGAGAATGTGATCTTCCTTTTGCATGCTGTGATAAAATGAAGAAAAAAAAAATCATAATAATGTTTTTGTTAATCCTGCCAGTTCATCAGACACTTCACCTCTGCTGAATGCGTCCAACAGTGAGAGGATGTTTGATACCATGGCACTGGAGATCGAGAGGTTACTAATAAGGGTAAGCCTGAATTATTATTATTTTTTTTAAACGGGGGGAGGGGGGGGGTTGCAACTACCCTCCCAAATTTTGGCAAAACAGTGGGACAAATTTGAGCACAGCAGGAAGAAAATAAATTAAACAAAGAAAGCAAGACCTTTTACCTGGTATTAGAAATGGGAACTTTTGTTTACATCTGTGTAAAAATTGGGGCATACTCCCATACTCCCATGTCTAGAACTACACCTTGTGAGAGAATGGATCGAACCAAGATTATTGTGATGGTGACGTCAGATAAATTTAGTCAATAGGTGCATACTCCAAGTATGCCTCAAAATATCCTATATGCTATGCACACACCAGTGAACTAATTCATGCTGCACTGTTCTTTCCTTGTATTTGTATGTGTGATCAATCAGTACCACAATTTGCCACTACTGATTTTGAACAGGTTTGAGAACCTTATCTCCATCCAAATAGCTGTATTACATGTATTGCATTCTTAGTTCACTACTGTCATTAACGCACTTTGGGCAATGGCTCTACTCTCTACATCAGTATGTGTGTGCCTCAAAATGCCGATGGTGTGGCATAGTGAGAAACCTGCTGATCAAAGGAAGGGTAACCACCTCAACTGTTATGATCACTCAATTCAGCACTGTTTGTTCAATTTCGATTCAGTTGTCCGACATCAATGACAGAATGGCAGATTATGCCACCAAAGTTTCGTCCACATCTCCCAGCGCAGCTCTCTTACACATCCTCCAGCGTCATCGAGACATCCTGCAAGACTATCATCATGAGTTCAAGAAGACCAAAGCCAATATCGCTGCATGCCGGGAACGGGAGGACCTCCTGGGATCAGTAAGAAGAGAAATCGACTCGTACAAGAATTCTTCCGGGTTGAATCGGAGGACGGAACTTTATCTCAAAGAAAACGAACACATTAGAAAGTAAGTGAAGTGCAATTTAATCTGAAACCTTCAATGGTACAGGTTGCAAAATTATGCCAGTTTGCTATCTCCTAATGTCTGACCATTCAGTACGAAACACTGTAGTTGTAAATGATAAAACTATGCTAGCATGCAGTACGATGTCATGTGGTGAATGCATCTACACAGTACACAGTCAACCCTCCTAGTACCTGATCATTCATTATCATCCACTGTGGCTTTGAACGATACACTATGCCAGCCTGCAGTATGGTATCATATGGTGATTGCATCTACACAGTACACATATGTACACAGTTCTGTGCACAGTTGTGCCACCATTTAAAACCTATAGTTGAATGGTTTAGTCAACTCACTGGAAAATGTTACCAGTAGTAGGAGGGTCTGATAGCAAGCAGTCCAAACCTCATGCTTTAAGCAGGGTTAGTTTTGCACTGGTGTACAATAGTCCAACAAAATAATTGGGCTGAATTTTTGTTGTATTTCTGTTAAATTAAATAATTTTCGTTTCTTTTTACTTTGCAGTGCTGACAGAATAGCAGATGAAACAATAGGGTAAGTCATTTATGGTTCTGAGCATAAATATTTTGTATTATTTTGGTATAACTAAGTGCTCTCCAATTCCCACAAGAAAGAAATCCATTGGCTACTCAAGTAGGATTTGAACCCATGACCCCCTGGTTCTAGTGCAGATGACTCAACTGCTAGACCACCGAGCATGCATGGTGAAGAGTGGGCCGTTTGAATCGTTTGTTTACCAAATGTTTCCAGAAAAATACCACGGTCCCCAAATTTCGTTGTGTGTAATTAACCCCATGAACAATAACAGAATAATAATAGAGTGGTTAATTTTAGCCAATAACTAAAAACAATCACAGGCATTTGAAATGTTGGTCTCACAATATTAAACGCTAAGTTTGAGCTCTAATGCTAACCTCCTTCTGTCTGTGGCCGGAGAATCTTCCATCATTCCAAATACTCGGCTCTAAGGTAACTCAACCCAAATGTCTGGACTCTGATAAGATTTAGTATGTCTGTTCCATTAGTAAGCAACTGTGGTTTGGGCCTGATATTTGATCATTGGCTAAATAAACAAAACTAAATAAATAAAACGTCCTGAATAGGATTTTAGAGGATTTGGGACCTTTGGGGTTTGACAAAGTTGATTTAACTTGATCCAAATTCGGCCAACATGAATTAACATGCAGGGGGAAGACTTGGAGTCTGGCTTTGAGATGTGGCAACTTGTTTCTGATTTTTTAATTTGTCTTCTCTTATTTGTGCAGTGTTGCCATAGCAACGAAGGAAAATCTTATGTCACAACGAGGCACGCTGAAGAAAATCACAAATGGCGTTACCAACATGGCCAGTATCCTTTGATAATATTACACAGGACTGTTGCTCGGAGAGTAGTAAACCAAAATGTATGAAACACTGCTGACTTTTTGAGTCAGTTCTGGCAAAATGTCTGAAAAGTAGGATGTAAATTTAAGGAGGTATTTTGTAATGATGACATTTTCATCCTGTGGTAACTTCTGGAACCAAGAAGTTTTTCAGAACAGTATCAGTGCAAGAGAAATAGATCAAAGTGTGATTTCTTTTTACTTGAAGAAAATAACAGTTGCTTGTTTCACCAGGTGGACATATTAAAGTCTAAACCCAGATACAAGTCAGAAATTTCTCATCCATGGCCAGAGAAAAAGATGTTTGAGTTTGTCTGTTATGGGGATTTCAAAAGAAAGTGTTCACAAAACTATGAACACTTGTATTGATTTAAGCTCTTACCTAAGAATAATAAGCACTTTAAAAGGACTATTCTATAGCTGCGTCTTTTCTATTGTTTCATCATCGTATTACCTCCAAGATGGTACTCCATGGTAAATCATGAAGTATTTCATTGTTATAAGTTTTCACACAAGTGGAATACAGAAAAATATAGTGCTTCTGTGCCCAACCACGCCACTTTTGAATTTATATTCACTTCTGGAGCTGTAGTTTTTGCGTATAGCTTATAATAGGCAATACGTGGATTTAGAACAGCGCAATATGCAGAGTATGATATGAGCCATGCAATATAGGTTGATATCACACTCCTTGATGCTATGGATCAACCAATCAGAATCAAAGATTCAAGCCTGCTTGAAGATATGTATTATGATTATCAACCAAACATCAAGATTGATACTATCAGTATTTGTTCAGCTTAAATTTACAGATATGTTTAGGAGTCTTCGTCAACATTTTCCTGAACGCTCCGTTTGTCAGATCGCTTCCCAGTCATCAACAGTCTCGTTCAACGAATTAACCTAAGAAAGAGGAGAGACTCACTGGTACTAGGCGGCGTCATAGCAGTATGCATTATATTCCTTCTATGGTACACATTCCATTAGAGTAGTTTACCAGTTGGGAAATAATAACGTGGACTGCATCATGCTGATTTGCTGAAAATCGGCCCCGTGGGTGAAAACTCAATGGAAGGTGAACTTTTCTCCTGAAACGCTGCCCTTTTTTTGTATCACTCAAAGAGAGCATTATGGTCAAAGCTGCATTGGATGAAAAAGAAAAAGACTTGACTCTCACGGGCATTCCGAGATGGTACTTCAAGCTACCAAGGAAAACTATTTGAGCTGTAGCTGAGACAACAAGTACCCAGGCAGCTGAGACAACAAGTACCCAGGTAGCTGAGACAACAAGTACCCAGGCAGCTGAGACAACAAGTACCCAGGTTACCTGAGACACAAGTACCCAGATAGCTGAGACACAAGTACCAGTTACCTGACCTCTCGCTGAGTAACATCAGTGACTCATATGACTTTACACACCATGTATACACATGTACATGTACATTTACATATATCAAGTACAAAGACAAGTGTATTTACCAATGAGGTACTATTTTAAATATTTTTTGTGACAGAAAATCAATGTGTAGGAAAGTCCTGAGTTTGAAATATTTTGCAAGGTTGGTCAAAATAGTTTCAGTGAGTTTTGTTTTTCATTAGAATTGTTTAGTCAACCCAAAAGCTATGAAATATTCAGCATAACTCCCCAAACTGCTGATCTTTTCACTTAATTTGTTGTTTCTTTGGTAACCCAGCCCTTTAATATCACCCTTTGCATCGTCAGCGAGCAATATAGAAACTGTGTCTTGCAGTAATATGTAAATAATCTCTCTATTGAGTTTTGGTGGTCGTGATAAAAAGATTTTCTCCCGTGTTACTTCCTTTGCAAATTTTCTGTATTTTTTCTTATACCTTGAATATAATATAATGCATCTAATGTACATGTGTAACAATAAAAAAAATGGATAAAATATATTAGGTTTTCCCTGCGTTTACTCGATATCTACTTATGGTTGTGTTCAAGTTTAGTGAACTGTTTTTATGACACAAAAACACGTTTTTCATTTTATAATGTAAAAAAAAATGGTTCTACTAAATACTTTGTGTCATTGTCTTCTTTAACTTTGAGAAGAGTTAATTTACCTAAGGATATTCACAGTACAACCTTTCAAAGGTTTGTTTGGTTTTCAATCAATAAGTTGATGTTATCATGGTTTCCAAATAAAGAAGCGCAAAAACTGCAACAAATCGTCTATTAGTCAATTCTACAGATCTGAGTTTACTGTTAGTGTTGATCAAAGAGCTATATATATTGACTAGAGCGCTAGCTTGCCTTACATTTTGAAGTGGTGTGGGTGGCTGGGTACATCAATGTTTGTGTACAAATCTACAGTATGTAAAAGCTTGATGTTTTCTTAGACTCATGTACAACTTTCTGTGCACATTACTGGTACGTTTATTTATTTCTGTGCATTATACATGTTATAATTAAAAATATCCTTATCAAGATGGGGTCGTCGTTTGGCTTATGTTAACGAAATTCTGATTAATAGGTACAATAAAAGTCACCTGTGAAAGTTTCAGTTGAATACTGTGTCTACTGTCGCAGTATTTTCATCAAGAACATCAAATTCATCCACATTTAGTGAGTAACAACTGCATCTCTTGCCGCAGCATTCACAAACAGACACCACAGAAACTTAAATCTTCCAAAGTCGCCTTTAGGCCATCAGTGGAGATTCAAATTTCTCAACATAGGAGTCATAACTAAAAGTATGACCCTATCTTCAACGGTATGTGCATCAAAACACACGAATGAAAGATCTCTGAAAATAAATCTTTCCTGGGTCACCCACAAGCCTCAAACAGGGGTCTGTGTAGGCTTGAAAGAGATGTATATGGAATCCAGAGTTACTGCTCTTGTCAATATATAATACACAGCTATATGGGTGTGGATGTCATTTCACCGTACAGTACACACTCCTTTGAAGGGGGTGAAATATGCCTTCTGTAGGGCATGCCAACAGAAAAAAGTGTTTATTTGTTAATGATTATGTAGATATGGTATTTTGTGAAAGATTATTATAGATTTCAAATCGATATACATGTAAATTAAAGTCTTATTAAATTGAGAAAAACAAATATAAGTGTTTCAGATAAATTATTTGTGTAGAATTTATTACATTTCTTCGGATTGCTTGCACAATGTGCATTTTTTAAAATACCTCATTCATATTTTAGGAGTCTGCCATGTTCGGATAGGTTAGAATATCTTGATATGCTGCCTGGTCATTGGAACCTTGACCCTTTCCTTTAATACCAAAGTAGACCAAGATAACACAGGAAAAAGCACTCAAGCCTGAGCACAAAGGCCATTTGTTATAAAGCTGTAGTTTTATCCATGTTCACCCTCCAGCTCATAATGGTTGGAAAGAGAAAGATGGGATCTTTCCAATGGTAAAGTAAGGTTGCTATTATACAATGGCTTCAAAATGAAGTGGAAAGATCTCATGATATGGAAACCTAAATGACAAAACACCTATATGTATGGAGTGCCATATGCTTGTGTACAAAAAAGCGTTTGAGATTGCAGATCACACATAATTTGGGAGGCTAATCATCCTTACTAGCTGCTGAGAAGCTGAATCACGAAGGATGCGGCTACAATGTGTTCCAGCTGCAGGCATGCAAGGGCACCTTAATGCACGGAGCAAAGCCAGAGTTCGAAAGTGGTTGGTTTTTTTTGGAGGGAAGAAAACCAGAGGGCCTGCAGAAAGACCCTTGTGGCATAGAAGAGAACCATCGCACAACTCTACCATTGTCTACTTACCTATGGCCTTAGCTGGGAATTGAGCTAGGGCCACAGTGGTGAGAGGCGAGCACTTTATGCACTAGCCACCCATGTCATCATGTACTTTGGGAAGTACGAGTAAGATGATGAGAATATGGCTGTCTATTGACCGATCTCTGATTTTGTCTTGTATGACAGGGTATTTAATAAGCAAGAAAGGCCATTACTTATTTTGCTTTAAAATGAGAAAATCAGGGTGATGAAAGACTTTGTAAAATAGACCCTTCCCATGAAATATGCAAATTGAACATCGCGCGTGCGCACTCTCCCAACTGGTTGGCAAAATGAGTGAACATCGCGCCTTTTTGCATGGGACTGATGGTGGCGTGAGCACAGCGTTTGTGCGTCTGCCTTGTGCACAACTTTATGGCGTTTGCCAACCAGCAGCGTCTGTACGCATGCGTGAATGTAATTTACATATTTCATGGGAAGGGTCTATTGGCCTTTGAACACGTGCATATGTTGGTTATGTTTAGATTTGGGTTTAAGATTTCAGACTTTGAAAGAAGGTTTTCACTGTTCAAGATTACATTTACAGTGTATGTGTGAAATATGGATTTTTAAAAGTTAACGGGGGGGGGGGGGTATTTTGGCTTTTCTGTATTGGTTCTGTATCCTATTCAACCCGTCCCCACACAAATATACCACAAAACTAAAAAGAATGACTGCATCTAGTAGATTGCATTGGAAGGAGTTGCACAGTTCCAGTCATATCACCCATCTGGAGGGATGGTGAGCTTTTAGCTATTAACTACAACCACTTCCATTCAAGTAAACAAAAATATTTTAAAAAATCATTGTGTGAACAAATTGATATCACAATAAACATTAAATGACATGGATGAAACAAGTATTCAAGGAAAGGGTTGATTTCACAAAGCACTGAGATTCATCTTAAAATGAGTTGTCAGTATTACCATGGTGATTTGTATTGTGACATCACACCTTGCTCAGCAATTAAGATTGATTCGCAGTGAAGATCAATCGTAGCTCATGGCAAGTGCAATAGAACACAATGAAATGTCTGTACAATGAAATTTAGATGTTTGGTTACGTTCCTTGATTCTATCATAAAAAAATATATATTTAAAAACATAAAGGACATAGTAACAGGCAAATTTGATTAATTACAAACTTTTATGTGATATGTGGACAAGGTAGTCTGATCCTTTAAAGGTATTGTACACTTTTGGTAACAGCTCAAAATCAGTGTCCACATTTTGTGTGATTAAACATATGCATGAACAAACAAACCTGTGAAAGTTTGAGCTCTTTTGTTTTTTCAAATTATCGAGCGCGATAATTACTATTGTTTTACTCGTTTCTCAGAAACGATAGCATTTTAGGCAGAAATATTTTAAGGAACCCTTTCTACCATTACTTACTTTAAATCATGTAAGTTATGTGTGAATCTGTGAACATTGTGTTTTTCGATCTTACCAATAGTGTACAGGGCCTTTGAAGTAATCCATCCTTGAATTAAAAAAAGTATATTGTTGGATTGTGTAATAATATTTGTGTTTCGCCCTTATTCAATTTGTAATCACATTATATGTCAAGAGCCTATATACATAAATGATTATCATTTGGTGGGCATTCGTGCCATGTACATTGTTGTATATAAATAAATAATAGTATAAAAAGTCTTTGAGATGAAGCATTGTACATGTGTATTAAAGGATGTATGAGCGAATTCTGATGTGTTGTGTGTAACTTTCTACCTCTCTCTGACATGTCTAAAGGTGATATTGATGGAGGATTTAAAGGCATAAATACCTTTGATAATTACTCAAAAAATTTATGACCATAAAAATTTCCTTGGTAATGAATACTGGAGAGCTGTTGATATTATAAAACATTGTTAGAAACAACCCCTTTGAAGTAATGTAGTTTTAGAGAAAGAGGTAATTTTTCACCCACAAATTTGAATCGGATAAAAGGCGTCAGGCATGAAGCCTTTCTCAGGCATCTGAAGGCACACGATTCTATGTAACAAGGGTTTTTTATATGGGTTTTGAGGCATTGCATGGTAAGGTATCAATATATATTCGGTTTGCGGTAACACCATGTGTATAAAATATCTACTTTGCTGTGTAGATTTGTTCTTTAAAGGGTGTTTTTCCTTTTATTATTTTCTTGCAACCTCGTTGACCAATTGAGCCCAAATTGTCACAAGTTTCTTATCTTATGCATATGTCGGGATACACCAAGTGAGAATACTGGTTTTTCGACAATTACCAAAGGTATACCCTTCCTTGTATATTCGGTTTGCGAGTAACACCATGTGTATATCTACTTTGCTGTGTAGATTTTGTTATTTAGAGAACTTGTCTTGCTATTTGTTCTACTACCGCGGAATAGATTTTTGGAATTTGGGAGACTTCTCAGTTCAGAAAAGAACTGTCCTGCTTATTAACTACTACCTGGGCAGAAGGTAGGAAATCGGCCTAGACTACTACTTTAGCTTTGTGGATCGGGGGGACGTACTTCTCATAATTAACTGCACTGCTCTCCAGTGTGGAGACTGGTCTTTGATAATTACCATTATTGGCCGCGTGATTTATTTGAATGTGTAGAGGATAATAAATTGTTATCAATAAAACTTAAAAGTTTACATGGAAATCATTACCCGTAAACAGGCCCATGGGTATGTAAAAAATTGCAAATACATAACGCTAACACATGCAGTATTGAAGTTAGAGCCTTGGCCCAATTTCATCAAGCTGTTTACCGGTAAGCAGATTTGACAGCAAGTGTACGTGTTCACAATGGATTTGCATTGCTCCATCACTTATTGGCTTACTAGAACAGCTGGCAAGTGAGCCTGCCTTCTGCTTTGCTAACAATAGCAGTGGTTATGAAATAGAAACTGTGCAATGGGCGTCTCAAAGGGCAAATGAAGTTCTAGCAGGCATACTCCTGCAATCCATTGGACCACCAGAAAGTCCTGCTGGACTGAGACATTGTGCCAAACTACCAGACAATTCCTGCATGAGAGAATATGTACGCTGGCATTTTGAACGTTCCATGTCTGCACGCTGGAATACTTAACCGATCCAATTAGAATGTTCCATCACTCTGACTTTTAGGATGCTTCCCAAGGGTTGATTATTAAGCACAAAATGTCTATCACATGAGGCAATTTCTACAGGCAACTTAGAGTTAAGATGGCTAGTGTATAAAGCACTCACCTTTTACTACTGTGGCCCTGGTTCTCAACTAAGGACATATTATGTGAGTAGAGTTATGCTTTACTGGAAAAATCACATTTTCAATCTTTGGCTTATACTTTGGTCATCATGATTTGGTTTACTCTTTTTACATAAAGCACATACAATATTTTGTTAATACATTTTAATTTTGACTAGCAAGGTGAACATTTTAAAGGAAATATTTACAACTCCTGTCACAAATAATTAAATATTACATCCTTGTTTACATAAAATATAGATCATAAAAGCTGGTACATATTTTGAACACAAACACCAAGTTAAAGTACAATAATTCCTGGTACAATTTTGGATACAATTCACCACAGTATAATGATACCTTAAAAACTCAAGCAGCATTTTACACACATAAACCTCAAGGATGACACTAGTACTGTTGATTATAAAACCTTTGAAAACTTTAGTATTTTTTTTTTCTTTTATGCTTTCTCCTCTGCATACATGTAGACCATGTCACCTTGTACACAAAAATGGAATTTCCTGGCAGGCAAGATACTAAATTATTCATATGAGAAGTTTTACATTTCATAATGTACTTTCCACAAAAAAAAAAATGGAAAAAATTGCCGTTGTCTTCATAAAAATACAAATTTTGTGGTTTTTTTCCTCTGTCCTTGGGGACTGTGTACAAATTGTGCCTGCAGTAAGTTTACGAAGTCCGACACTCTTTAGTAGTCATGATTTCATAATCCACATTGTTCATTCAAACTATTTAAAAGAGAAAACAGTTTTTCTGATGCTAGAGACACATACTGAGCAACCTTCTACTGATTTGAATTTCTGAACAGACACCCATTTTTAAGAGAAATGGATTTTTACTCCTTTTATCCTGACTGCACTGAAAAGATCCCCATTGCTTCAGTAATAGAAAGAGTACTTGACCTAGATGGCAAGAAGACAGTGACAGACCAGGACTCTTTTGACTTATCTAACCAGCCTCCATCTTATAAGAAGAACTTTAATTTACTCCTAGTACTGGGCACTTCTTTAAAATAAAATAAAAAATTATACTTGAAATTTAAAAAGGGCAAACCACAGCAAAAGTAAGCAATACCCACAGATATTATCATGATTTATTCAAGGATTGTTCTGCTACTTTTCAAAGTGATTTGTTGAAACTCGGGTCAAAAAGGAAGTTTTTGAGACACTAGATAAAAACAACACCTTTCTTAATACTGCCTCATCTACATGAGTAGCTTCATTTAGTGCCTCTGTCATTGACTTATGCTGTGAATTGGTTGCATAGCAAACGATACGTACATAAATGAGTTTTTGGGTGCATCATCAGTACCTCCTCACTGGGTATTCTGTGAATGTTACTCTATGACTATGATGACGCACTGCCAGCTTTAGTGCTGTCTCGTTAGCACCTAAACCATTAACAGAGATGCCAACATTTGCATCTTGCAATCAGGGAGATTTTGTACAATGAAAATGGAAAGATTGGTTCATTTTCAGGGAAGTTTCTGCAGAATCAAGGAGAGTTGGCAGCTCTGCATTGAGAATATTTGAGGAAATTTCAGCTCATCCAATCTCTGGATTCCTCATCGTTAACATTTGCCTCATACATACCTCTTGAACCAAATACTCTGTATTCAAATGCAATTGAGACACTTCCAACCTCGTGATGCAATATTAACACCTCAACCTTTAAAGATTACACAAGGTACAAACAGCTCTGTGATGCCTCATCATTATCAACTGCCTCTTCTTGTCTTCTACATCTCGTTCTCTGAATACTCTATGACAAATACTGCATGAGGCACTTCTCACTTGTTGGTGTTTCAACAGAACCTCAAACATAAGGCTCACTACGAGTCACTATAATGCCTCATACAATGCTTCATCAACAGTTACCTCATCCACACCTCATGCATGAGGTAAACTATGAGGCACGAACAGTTCTGTGATGCCTCATCATTTGCGACTGCCTCTTCCATACCTCATGCTCTGAATTATATATACCTCTTGCTCTGAATGGTCTATGATGAAAGCTTCATGTTGCACTTCTAACTTTTTGGGGTTTTCAATGGAACTTCAAACAAAAGACTCACTATGAGATAGTATGGTGCCTTATCATAAACAGTTACCTCATCCACACCTCATCTATGGGTAAACTATGAGGCACTACCAGTTCGCTTCAGCATCATGATCAACTTGGTGCAGTGATGTGAGATAACGGAGGCGCTACTTCCCCTGGCGCTATTCTGCCGGGCGCTATTCTGCCTGGCACTGTGTTGTCTATCACTCCTGGCTGAGGAGATACTGCCTGGGGTAGCAGGACCAGCTGACTGGACATCTTCTGAGAGACGGGTTAGCTTCTCAATGCGTGTTGTTTACGTAAACCCTGATGGGAAATAACAGTCTTTGTCAGGTTCACAGTCTACTGATTATAATACTAAACCAAACAGGGGGGTCTGACTATTTTGTCCTTCCACCCTCGGTTTGGTCAAACTGATTGTAATGAGAAACAAAACATGGCACATTGTTTCCATATTAACCATGTGAAGTATCACAATAGGTTGTGTACAAAATCCCAACTACAGCTAGAGCTAGATTTTCAGGTAATCATGAGTTAAAGTATAGGACACCCTTAGCAACAGTCAGAGCCGTGGCTGTAGCTGCCAATTCGGATACGGCCAGAGGGTTGCTATGTCAATGGTTTGAGGCAAGCTTTTGTAGAGCCACCTTCAGATAAGCAAACTGTGGTACCATTTAATCATAGGTGTTCGCCATCTCTTCCGTAACGATGCAAAAGCTTGCCCTTATTCATGTGACATAGTAACTGTCTCATTAGACTGAGGAATTCAAATTGAAGTGTTCACTTGTGACTAAGCAAGTCATTAAACCAGACTTCATTCAAGTCTAACTTGTAAATGGCTTATTTGGACATGGCCTGATTTGGCTACAGAATAAAAGGGATTAGTATCAACGGATTATTTGTTCAAATTGGTTAAACTGTCCACTCTCCGGAAGAAAAAATGCAGAACAAATGTACTTACAAACTTTGTCAATCTAGCTTAGTTTTTGTTTTAACTAAGAATTTTTTTCTAGAGTTGTTTTTCCTAAAACTGAAATGACTTGAAAAATACTAGACCTCAAACCAATTAACTACAATATCCAAACTAATTTAGCAAAGTAAAATACTAGACCTCAAACCAATTAACTACAATATCCAAACTAATTTAGCAAAGTAAAATACTAGACCTCAAACCAATTAACTACAATATCCAAACTAATTTAGCAAAGAAAAAAACTAGACCTCAAACCAATTAACTACAATATCCAAACTAATTTAGCAAAGTAAAACAAATCTGTGGGGGAAAAAACTGAGGAAAATAGGAACAAAAACATTTTAATATTTTTATATCACCAATTTGGAAAAAAGCTCAAAACCATGACAAAAAAGGGAAAGAGCAATTTAAAATAGAATCCACAACTTGGTTGCAGTTACAAAATGTATGACAATTTTTAATAGTGGCTTCTTATATAGCGCTCAACAGTGAGTATTTTCCTGCAAGGTATATATGTGGAGCTACTTTTTGAAGTTTGAGACCTATTCCTTTACATAGCACCATGTAATGGTTTACAAGGTGCTGTGGCGCAATATGCTGCCAATCAAACCAGGAACACCGGGGCGAACCCCTTCTCTTTTCGATAAGTGCACTGGGTTCTTTTACGTGCATTACACAACACACGGGACCAACGGCTTTACATCCCATCCGAAGGACGAAGCAATAATGGTTAAGTGTCTTGCTTAAGGACACAAGTGTCACGACTGGGACTCGAACCCACACTCTGCTGAACAGAAACATCAGAGCTTGAATCCGGTGCTCTTATCCGCTCGGCCACGACACGCCATTTTAGATAGAGACATTTCCAGCATTTTTTCTTACCTGAGTGAGCTGAGAATGTCTTGCCATTGAGCGTAGAGATAGCAAGCATACCTCCTGAACACTGTGTTGGTTGTCATGGCAAGCAATTTCAAGCAATCTACGAAATAACCAAGAAAGGAAGAAAAGATTCAGACATGACTTGGAAGGGAACTTACAGACAAAGTACAGGAATGGACAAAATAAATTGAATCAAACAATTGATGTTTGCGGAGACACCATGTAATCAACTCTTTTTTAGAAGAACTGGTGGTTATAAACAACTCAGCGTTTTGATTAGTGTGCTCTGGGTGAACTGTTTTCAGGAGAAAAAAAAAGAAGTAAATTATTATTTTTTTTTAGTGACCAATTTTCCAGAGAAGTATTTGCATCTAAAATATCATCAAGGTAAAAAAAGTAGTATTTGAAAACCCAGCAGATAAAGGTTGTTTTAATCCAAATAAAGCTTGATATGAACATGCACAGACTCTTGGACAAACAAAACCTGTTTTTCATTGTTTTCATTTAAAATGTGACCTGATTTTTTGATGAAATTTTAACAGACTTAATGCATATGACGTCGTTTGAGCAGGGCACCCTGGGCCAGAGGTCAAAAGAAGGTTGCTCATTGGCCCATCCTGTGTGCATCACATACATACATGTGCATTTTCCACAGTTACATCCTTGTTTTTCCTCTAAGATGGCAGTGAGATGACATCCATGCAAAAGGTCTGTAGGCTGATTTGGTGTATTTATTGAAAACAATGTAATTTCCCTTTCAGGAATTTTAATTTAGAAGTCTCCTAACATTTAAAATCACCCTTTCCTTTTCAAATTTAGTACTTTTTAACAAAATAAGCTCGTACCGTTCTTGGGCCTTGTTTTGGGCGAGGGCTGCACAAAGTTTGGAGGAATGTCTTGCCAGATTGCCAAGAGCACCTACAGAAAAGGAAAATAAGTACAAATGTTTAGTTAAGAGGCAATAAAAACAAATGAAGCTTAGGTTATGTTTAAAGCTTTGCGTGGGGTGGAAAATTAGAAGTAACTTTAAAGGAACATTACAGAATTGGTAAGAAAAAAACTTGTAAAATTTACTTTTTGATCACAGAGTTACATAAAACTTACACGATCTAATGATGATGTTAGTAGAAAATATCCCTCGAAATATTTCTGTCTGAAATGCCATATTTGATGAGAAATGAATAAACTAATTTTCCGATTGGAGTTTATTGCTCAGTGAGCGTTTTATTCATTTGTTGAATCCATATGATTTAACATGCGAATGTGTAATCGGTTTTTCACTATTTTCTCGTGACCCAGATGGCCGATCGATCTCAAACTTCTACAGGTTTGTCAGTTTATGTATATGGTGGATTACATAAAGTGCTTACACTGCCAGCAACTGTTTTGTCAGCAAAAACCAATTCTGTAATGTTCCTTTAACTAGTAAACTTGCGGGTACAACCATGTGTAAATCTCTTCTGGGAGAATTGTTGGCTCTAAAAAAAACCTGGTGTAGTCTCAACGCTTCGAACAGTATACTCTGCTCGTCAAGACATTTGAAGGGAATGTGCCCCTTTAATCATAGGACTGGTGCCTTTAATGCCATACCCTCCGTTATCATGTTCTTGAGAAAGGAAACATGACCTACCTGCGGCATTACATCTAGTGCGTCCTACAGGGTCCATTAAGAGTTGGACCAGGGATGGTACAGCAGCACTAAGCTGACTGTACAGATCTGCACTGTGGTAGGCTGCATTGCCCACTGCATAGCTTGCAGCCTAGCAAGAGAAAAACAAATAGAATTATTAGTGAAACATGAAAGAATAGCATGTCAAAAAGATGATTTGAAAAAAAGCTGAACATCACAATTATATTATTATGTTTATTAAAATTCAACCTTGTAACCAGAGGCAGAATTGCGTCAAACTGTACATAATAAACTAATAAGATGTAACAATTGTAAAATGGCAAATTCAACTGGCAAGACAAAAGATAACATTTATAATGATTACATGTATATACATAAACCAATTAATTTCTATAAACTACTTCAAGACTGCAAAAGACAATATAATAATAGTAATTATGCAAACTAGTACTTATTGGTTGTATGCCACCGAGTACTATACAAGTTATTTCTAAACTGGAACATTTTTAATACACAAAAGTAATTCACTGATTACTTTTTCTCCCTGATCCCAACTTTGATTTTGTCTTTTGTGTTTCCAAACTCTTGCGGCTAAACCAGCCCCTTCCATCAAACGCCCCCACTCTTTCTTTCCTTCTTCATTGTTCATCCCTCGCTTCTTGTCTCTCTCTTTTCATCTCTTTCCACTTGACTGCTTCAGTTACACCAGTATACCTGCTTATGTGTGTTGTGTTGTCAATTAGCCTTCCAGAAAGACTCTGCTAGGAACCTTTAAGATTAATTCAAATTTTGCCGGGTGAGACAACAATTTTCATGCACTGGTGAGATAAAAACTTCTGTCTTACTTTTTTGACATCTGCATCGGGACTTGACAGACAGGCTTGGAGAGATACTGCCAGTTCCTCTCGTTTCTTAAGTACAGCATAGAAACCGTTAGAGTGACGCATCAGGTTACCAAACATGCCACAGGCCCTCGCTTGGACCGTCACATCTTGGCTCATCAGCAGCTGCTGGAGGCACTCATAGTCACCTCAAGATGTTCATGGAAATTATGAAAACAATAATAAATAAACAAATAAAATAAACTTTAGGGTAAAAAAAATGTATAAATATTGACAGACTATAGTATAACCAATACACTGAAGAACAAGGTAATGCCTTAAAGGAACATTACAGGATTGGTAAGAAAAAAACTTGTAAAATATACTTTTTGATCACAGATTTACATAAAACTTGCACGGTCTAATGATGATGAGAGTAAAAAACATCCCTTGAAATATTTCTGTCTGAAACGCCATATTTGATGAGAAATGAATAAACTAACTTTCCGATTGGAGTTTATCGCTCAGTGAGCGTTTTATTCATTTGTTGAATCTATATGATTTCATGCCAATGTGTAATCGGTTTTTCACTATTTTCTTGTGACCCAAATGACCGATCGATCTCAAACTTCCACAGGTTTGTCAGTTTATGTATGGTGGATTACATAAAGTGCTTACACTGCCAGCAACTGTTTTGTTTGCAAAAACCAATTCTAGATGCATGTTCTCCCAGCTCAGGAGTTTTCAATGGCTTTTCCTGGCTTCTAACATAAACCTTTGCAGTTAAAACAGAAGAGGAAATTCACAAGTCTGCTATTGACCAATAACAATGGAACTGCACAGACATGGGAATTTATATTTTTTCCCTTAATTTTTTAATTTAAACCTGAATTTTGGTTTTCATAGTTTAAAATAATATATTATCGGTTTTTACTTATTGGTCTGCACTTCAATTTGATATAACTACAGCTAATATATAATAATAACAAGCTCATTCAGACAACAATCAAATGTCACAATATCACCTTAAATAATGATATAATCTAAAAACTCTGAAAACAACAAAATAGATGCTTGAATCCAACGATAAGACTTTGGTCTTACGAAGAATAGAATGAATTTATGTCATCACACCACGATCTTTGAGGTAAAATGATGAAGAAAAAATGGAAATGCACAGGATGGGCCATTGAGCATCCTTCTGTTGACATCTAGCCGAGGGAGCCCTACTGAAGTGACTTGCCAAACCTCGGCTTCGGCTCTGTTTGATGTTGTAAACACCATGCAGAATGTACACTACTCCAAATATGATGACTGAGCCCAAGCCAGAGCCGGAGCCAAGGTTTGGAAAAAGGCCCTGGTGTGATCATTGCATTGAGGATAAAGAAAGGTTTGCCTTCTCCACCGCTTGCACAAATGTCACCCCTGGCTACTGTCAGCTATACTCGCCATTTTGGGAGTCAAGTAATACTTATGGTTTGAATGTATACGCTGCATCGCCCACAATGCGCACTACACTGTATAACACACAGGGACATTGACTCCCAAAATGGTGCAAACAAAGATTATTGTGATGATGACGCGTTGGGTGAGTTGGGCCAACACAACAGTATAATTCTAGAATTCAAGCTGGCTACTTGAAATGGGTTGAATGATTGATTTCTTGGCACACCTTTCTTTCCCTGTAACACCTGTTTCAGCATCATGAGGTGTACGGCCGAGCTACGAGCGAGATGGCTGCATATAGTCAGTACATCCCCCTGGACTTGGCAGGGACTGTCACAGGACAGTAAAGAGTTCAGGAAGGACTCCGCCTGACAGACAATCAGAAGACATAGTTAGTTTTTTATTTAGTTCTGGGTCATGAAACCAAATGGTTCCTCAACAATGGTCACTCTTTAGGTCTGAAGAAACATGTGTAGTGAAAAGGATGAGGAAATTTGAAAATTTTAGATGAAGGGAGGAAAAACTCAGAATAGAATGTGCAAGTCTTGCAATTATTCCAGTATTTGGACCTGTTGGAAGTGCGCAATTTTGTTTCCTTCACTCATTAGAGTAATGTTTGTGGAACAAACAGGGCCACAAATGTGATTGAATATAAATAACTCTTTCATTGACGGGATTTACTACAAAATATATGCTCTTGGAATTAATTTTCAGAATTTCTGAAGTAATTGTTTTTGGAGAGTCACAATGAAACCATGACTAAACCAAGTAAAGACAACAAATGTTGTCATTTTCAGAGAACACCATGAGTCACCAAATACTTAACCGTAAGCTACAGCTGACAATTGGCAATGGTGTGCTGGAATCTCAGACACAATTCCCATGCTAAATACAACGGTAAACAATGGCAGCCTATCAACCTCTCATAGTCCTTGTTTGTCCAACAAAAGAACAAAAGTCTGGAATTGGGGATTGTACAATAATTCCTGGAAAAAGGGAGATTTCGAGCATGAATATGAGTGTCCTTTGTCCTTCTTTCTATGTGTGGAACAAAGCGCAGCACGGTAAGTGCACACCTGTGCGTGCTACACAAAGGATGGTCCGTGTGGTTACCAGGTCACCCGCTGTTGACCTCTGTAATATACTATTACTACTAAAGAAATGCATGCTAGAGAGGAACTTAATGAACGTCAAGACTGGTTTATTTCTTGGCTAAACTGCTGTACCATGCGTGTCATGTCAATACTCGAGCCAAAGATGGCGCGCCTGACGCGAACTACATGACGTCAACCACAACAACAATAAACTTGAACGAGTCCTACATTAGAACATTACAACCTCATGACCCCAAAAAATTGTTCCGGTGTGTACACACATCTTTTAGCAGCATCTCCATGTACAACTTTAAAACAGGCTTATTAAGCATCCGCTTTCTGGTGTGTGAAAGTTTTGCGTGTATACATGTCTTCCAGCAATAACTTGTTAAGGAAAAGGTAGGACCTAAAAACCCAATTCATGAGAAAGGCTCTGGTCTGAGGTGGGATTTGAACCAGCATCCACGGAGGTGAAAGGTCGGAAATGATATCACTATGCCAATTTGGTCAGCCACTGAGAAAAGATCTCAGATTATTTGGGAATAATATCATTATAATTCTTCAGTCTTAGTCATGAAACCACAAATTCCATCAAAATTCAAAGTGAAAAACAAACCAGTGCATCTCAACAGGACCAAGGCCACCATACAACATTTCTAATCCTACACGATAATTTGTTTTAAAGAATTTACAGTTTTGAAGTAAAACATGTGTAACTTACCTTTAGTTGTGGAATGGCCTCAGCAAACTCAGTAATGAAAACTTCATGGCTCAGTACAAAGCGAGACAATAAGCCTGAATAAAATGGAGAATAAGATCTTATCCCTTTGTCAGTGAATGACCAAGTGGTTACAATGTTTGAAACGGTCTCATTTAAAAGTGTTTGTTTTCAACCCCATAAGCATAAATTTAGCCATTGGAAAGGCATACTAATCTAATCAGAGTCCAAACGTTTGGGTGTTGTGCTAACAAAGAGTGGAGTATTTTGATAGGGATTTGGGAGAGTGCCATAAGAGAGCTGGAGCTAACCGCCACTCCCTTGTCTCTTTGGCAAGAGACCTTCATGAATCCTCCATAATCATCCACTTTATGGCAACACAACATCAAAATAATTGAGCTCTCTAAGACTAATACATCTGACCACAAGCTAAGATGGGGGGGGGGGTGGAGATACAGGACTATATTAGAGCTGACAACATCTGCATCTTGCAATCAGGGAGATTTTGTACAACAATCAGGGAGATATTTAGAACTACATTCAACATAATCAGGGAAAAATTTTCCATCATCAGGGGCATTTTCAAATTCGTTCATCAGAAAAATAGAAAGATTGATTTATTTTTAGGGAACTTTCTACAGAATCATGGAGTTGGTATCTGTGCCATATCCTTAAAAATCAGACAAAACCATGAGAGGAAATTGTACATGATTTTGGAGCAACCGCTCTTACCTACTGGTACCTCCATCTGGTCAGGGTTAAGGTGGAGCATACAGGCACTGATGAGTCGAGTCATTATATGACTCTCATGTAGGCTAGACAGTATGGCCTCCATTAACATGTCATGGGTGTCCAGGGCAAAGGGGAAGCAAAGGAGCTGGGATACATTCAGGATGATGTCCATGACCATGGATGATAGATCTTGCTCACCGCAGTTACTGGATGTGGAACAATTTTATTGTTTTTACATACATGGTAGACAATAAGTCCTTTAGTTTCCAATAAACACACCAGGGCCCAATTTCATAGAGCTGGTAAGCACAAAAATTTGCTTAGCATGAAATTTCTTTTGTGATAAAAACAGGGTTACCAACCGAATTTCCATGTGTTGCATATTGCTTGTTACTGGTATTCAGCTGTTGTTTGCTTATCCTGAAAATCAAGTGGAAATTTGGTTGGTAATTCTGTTTTTATTAATGAAGAAATTTCATGCTAAGCAAATTTTCGTGCTTAGCAGCTCTATGAAATTGGGCCCATATCACTAACCTGTGAAAATTTCAGTTGCACCCATTGAGATAAGCTTCTAAGCTTGATCTGAAGGACTGGTACTTGTTTACAGTATGGGGCCCATTCAAACTCCCAGCAGCTCTCAACAAAAAATAGCTACAGTTTGTTCGGACATTCATCTTTGACAGAATATCCACAATGACAATGAGAGTCCTTACTCAAAGGAACCAGACCATTTTCCTCCCAGCCTCGGTTTGATTATACATAGATAGAATGGGAATAAAGCTACATATAGATAAGGGTCTAGAGGGTCGTACCTGGCGGCAAGGTAGGCCAAGAAATCCCTGGAGACCAAGGTGGTCAGGCTGAGCATGACGACACCATCAGCGCTACAAAGAAGGGGCACACACTGGTATGGTTCCTGTGGAGGTAGATAGTACAATATTATACAAATGTTGAATGTTTTTGAGTGAAATGGTGAGAATAGTATAAGTTGAACTATGGAATGCAATGAGGTGAAGCAGAGTTGAATAAAACATATTAAATTTTTTTATGAATGAAAATATTTGTTTCTGTTGCACGAATGTAAAAGATTAATTATTTGGTTAATATAACATCCAAGCAGATCTCTGTCAGTTGATTGGACTATTGAAGGATCAAACAATAAGAACAAACAAAACGTACAAGATTGTATCCTGGCATCCACTAGAAGGAGGGTTTGTACTGGTGTGTATAACATATGGCATTGTTTTGTTTGCAATTGACCCATTTCACTTCCTGTCCATACAAAAATCTTGGCTGTGCCATTTTGGGAGTCAATGTCCCCGTGTGTTGTACAGTGTAGTGTGCATTCCATGCCATACAGTATTTACACACGAACCACTTACTCCAAAAATGGCAAGCGTGGCGTACAGAAGCTGCGTGTGACGTTGGTGCAAGGGCCAGTTAGTCCCAAAGGATGGGTTGAAAATGCATGGTGATAGTACCACAATGTATGGTGAAGTACACAATGCATGTGAGTAGTACCACAATGCATGGTGAATAGTACCACAATGCATGGTGAATAGTACCACAATGCATGGTGAATAGTACCACAATGCATGGTGAATAGTACCACAATGCATGGTGAATAGTACCACAATGCATGGTGAATTGTACCACAATGCATGGTGAATAGTACCACAATGCATGGTGAATAGTACCACAATGATGGTATATCCACAATGCAGGTGAATAGTACCACAATGCATGGTGATTAGTACCACAATGCATGTGAATAGTCACATGATGTGAATAGTACCACAATGCATGGTGAATAGTACCACAATGCATGGTGAATAGTACCACAATGCATGGTGAATAGTACCACAATGCATGGTGAGTAGTACCACAATGCATGGTGAGTAGTACCACAATGCATGGTGAATAGTACCACAATGCATGGTGAATAGTACCACAATGCATGGTGAATAGTACCACAATGCATGGTGAATAGTACCACAATGCATGGTGAATAGTACCACAATGCATGGTGAATAGTACCACAACGCATGGTGAATTGTACCACAATGCATGGTGAATAGTACCACAATGCATGGTGAATAGTACCACAATGCATGGTGAATAGTGAAATGTTAAGTCTGAATATTTTGCAATGCAAAGTTGCTGGATGAAATCATTCCAAGTGAACTTATTTTGTTACTACCTGAGTGAAGACAATTGTGACAATTTGTAGAGCGGCCATCAGACCTGAAGGTGAGATGAGACCCCACTGTGGAGGCGAGGCTACAGCTCCACAGTCAGCTAACTCATCCTCCATGTCTTCAACGGGCAGGTCTTCTGGATGAACAGCTCCAAGAATCTGCAGAAGTCTGACCAGAAAGAAGAGAGAAATGCCAACAAATCAAAATAGTGTTTTCAACTTTTCAATATTTTGTATTAAACTTTAAACTTCCCATAGCTTGTACAGCTTCTCAAGGCCTCGTCACACAAGGCAATTTTTAACGGCAACTTTATGGGCAACCTCTGTATGCAAAAGAAACACTTCAGTCACCACGAGGGACAATTTTCTTACAGTGTATTACTATCCACCAGAATATTGTGTGAAAAGTAATGTGAGAATCCATTTTCGTCATGGAGAATTGCCCTTGTGGTTTATGGCTTATTAAATTGCCCTGAAATGTTCACATTGCTCACCTTTGCCACAGCATTTGCCAGACTCCAGACTCAATCAGCAGGCGACTCACGGCACTCGGGCCAACACTCAAGAACTGGCACAGGAGCAGGAGAAGGCCATCTAGTACACCGTAATCAAAAGGACATCTTACACAGATCTGGAAAATAAACATTCAAAAGAAATGAGTTGATTATTTTGTAAGGCCTGAAACTTCATGAAAGCAAAGGAGGCAATTGCCCCAATGTCCCTATTCATTGCCCACAAGAAACTTAAAAATTTTCCCCACAGAGGTACTCTTTACCATGGAATACTGCCTTGCCCGTCTACAAATGTAGCATCAGGCCAGATACATCCCAGAGGCAATTGCCTCCATGTCCCAAAGCATTGCCTTGGTGCCCTTTGAATTTAGAAGCTACAATTTCCCTCATAGGAGTGCCCTTTACCATGAAATACTGCCTTGCCCTTCTAGAAGCATCAGACCTGATACTTACATAAGGCAAGGCAAAGAAAGCAATCGCCTCAATGCCCCTGATTATTACATTGGTTCCCTTTTGGATTGACGATTACAATTTTTCTCAAAATAGAGATACCTTTTACTAAAGAAAGCTGCCTCGCCCTTCTAAGACTGAAGGATCAGGTCTGTTTCGTTGATCTAAAGCTGACTTTTTCCCCTCTCTTTTTTTCTCTCTAAGGGTTACCCATTACAGGGCCAGGGCTCGATTCACAAACCACTAAGATTCATCTTAAGATGACTTATCAAAATTACCATGTTGATTTGTATTGCAACATCACACTTTGCCTAACTACTACGATTGGTGCACGTCGCAAAATCAATCTTAGCTCTTTGTGAAATCGAACCCAGGAATGGCTACTCAAGGCAGGGCTTCCAGAAAAAGGAGGGGAGCAGGAATAAACCAATGATAGGTTGTTGAACAATCTGTTAACACAGAGAAAAACTGGTAGTGCTTGATACAAACTTGATACAAATTTATCCTAAGTTACTGACCTGGCTGAGATCTGTGAGTGCGGAGTGAACTGCAGCTAGTAGATCATCAGTAGGCATTTCTATTGCTACACCATGGTATAACAGCTGGCTTACTAACAGGGCTGCAGCAGTCTGGGAGAAAAAAACAATAGTACAAGAGGAGTCATTCCATCATTTGGGCAGTCAGGTTGGCATAGTGGTATCTTGCTTGCCTTCCACCTCTGGGGACCCCAGTTCAAATCACACCGGGGCACTACGTAGATTGGGTTTTTCAGTTCCTGCCTGATTGAGTGGGTTTTCCCCTGGAATATTCCTCTGGGGTTTTCCTCCCACACCTAAAACTGAAACTTCCTTCATTGTCTTCTCTCCATGGGGTTCTTGGCTAGTATAGTGATAAAGTTTGCTTTCTGAGAGTCCTTGGCTTCACAACCAAAATTAATGAAATGAAAATGAAATGAAATTTAGTCCAAGGAATTTTAATTAAAGATCATAGAATTTGGACTGGCCTCTCACCATTGAGTTAGTTGGGTATCTAGAGGGTTAGACAGCTTCAAATGACATTGCAGGCGCCTGTGTATTTTGTCCCTGTGGGACTCAAGCAAGCACCGAGTATCCAGTGCTTATCATACATCAGTGAAGGAAATAAAAGATTAGAAGTTCTTACTGTTTGACTGGCAACTTGTGAATCCAGGAGAATGGCAGCAAAGATTACACTGGTCTGGACGAGGCTGCAATATAAATCGGTAAATGAAAGGACTTATTAAAGAAAATACAATGTACAAAAGTGCCATTGACTACACTTAAGTTTCTCGGCAGTCACAAAAACACTTTAGACATGTTCTCACCAGAGAATTATAACAAAGATATAACAGGGACATTATCTCACTGATTTTTAGTAGAGTGAATTCATTCCAATCCACTAGTTTTCAATAAACACACCGTAACAACCAATATGTGAATATTTCATCAAATTGGGTGATCAAGTTTTAGCCAAAAACCACGGGGAACAACTTTTGTTTTGTAACAACGATTTGTGGGGCTTTCAACTGCCACTTCATCGATTTTCACAGTATTTCACAGTGAAATGTTTCTCTTGAGGATTTGTATTAGTGTGAACATTTCGATCAGTTAGCTCTTAAGTTGAAGCTTATTGCTAGTTTCCTTTGACTTCCAATCTTATTTGTTTTTAAGGTGGCTTACCACTGTGGTATGTCTCCCAACTGGGTGACGATTGTGGCAAGAGTTTGTAACGTCATCTCATACACCGTGTTCTGATACATGTCTTCGATCTCCACCTAATAGAAGATTCACACCATTACAAGAAGCCCATAACAAATGCATTGAGTCTTTGATCGGCAGATTTTCAAGTCACTGTTTTAATCCTGTCCAGCTTTTACTATTGTTATCAGTAGTACATGTAGTAGTATTATATATTTCTGGCAATGAAACCAAGGATGCCTCATAAGTGAACCTAATCACTGTAGCTCGCAAGCCTGAGGAAACCTGTAAACAAGGGTGCTTGCTATGCGAACCAGAAACACTGTGGATAATAGCAATAGTAAATATAACAATAAAACAACATTAATATAGTGCATTATAGATTACAGATCTCTCGATGTGCTTAATAATTTAAAAAAAAGGTTTGAATACAAAGATACACTAGAGACAACGAACACCAGACCAACTCTTCCATGATAAGTATTCTGGGTTCATTCCTTTTCATGTGTTGTGTTTTGAGATTATGTATTTTCCAGGACTTTTTGTCCAGTGTTAATTGTATGATTGTACTTTGAGAAATGGCTGAATAAATAATGATAATAATAGCTTTTTTCCCCAGGATTTACGCATGAAAGTATAAAATATCGACGTGCCTTTCACATACAAGTCCCCAAGACTTGAAGTCCTACTCAATATGACAACTTCTGTCATAAGAACTATCTTTAAATATGGGAACAAGGGAGTTTAGTTTATAGTCAGACACAAATGTACAGCAGTTTTGGAGTCGCAGGTAGCAAAAAGCCTTAGTGTTTGACTAGTGTTTGTGTTTGACATTATTGACAGAATTGCTATAAACCCTGATAAAAAGAACAACTTTAGCCATAATTTGGAAGACTCTACATACCTTTCCCTGTAGAATCCACAACAGGATTCCTATGTAGTCTTGATTGAGAGCTAGATACTCACAGAACTCCTTTGACACTTGGCAACTGAAGTACACAGTCTGTGGTAGCACAACACAAAACAATAAATAATCATTACAATAATAATAGTGATCATTTATGACGCACCATGTCTGTCATAAAATGACACTCCTGGCACCCGATTATCAAATTAGGTGAATATTGTTAAGAATGATTTAATGGAGCACGACAACTACATGTAGTATTAATATACAAATGCAGATTGCTGCCAGACTCTGCCAGAAACACAGAGGTGACGATAAGTGTTCTGGGTTATTTTATATGCATTACACAATACACAGGACCTACAGCTTTACGATCCATCCAAAGGATGAAGCAGCCACAGTTTGAATGTCTTGCTCATCGACCCAACTCGACTGAACTGATTTCTTTGTCTTACCTTGAGTGCATTTTCACACAGGACAGGGCTGGTCAGGAACTTGAGGTAGTTATGCGTCATCTCTTTATGTTTACTCATAGATAGTTGGGCTCCGACACACTTGGCCATCTGGTGGATATCAAACAAAATATATAAACACAAAATGCTTACATAAATGTTTCTGCTCATTGCTCTGAAAACATGACATGTTTGACACTGTTTGAAATGAACAAGAACCACAGTTGTCTGTGGTGCCAGTGATTCACAATACAGTGCGCCCTCTACAGTTTACCTAGGAGAGGCCATTTTTACAAAAAGTAGTCGACTAAAATAATCACACTGCGTGCTGCAGTTTGGGAACTTAAAAACAGCTGAAATTAATGTGAAAAATATTCACCGGCCTCAAAAAAAATACTATCTTACACTGTAAGCACATCAGAGAAATGCGACCTTACTGCTTTATGTATTGAGTCGCTGCGCTGTGTGACGACAACAAATTTGTCGTTCTTTTTTCCATGATAACAATTTAACAACATCCACTGTGGTTTTGAAAGATCAATAAACTTTGCCAACCTGCAACAATCATTTGGTGAATGCACTTACACAATACACAGTCAACCCCCTTACTTCGTCTGACCTTTCAATATGAACCACTTTGGTTTTGAATGATAAATGCACAACATGAACCATGGCAGCTTGAAATATCACATGTGGGGAATGCATGTAACACAAATGTACAAAGCTAGTTCTTTGCACAGTTGTGGTACCATACACAACCTGTGCAGTTGAATGGTTTCAAATGATTAGTCAACTCACTGGAAAATGTTACCAAGAGTAGGAGGGTTAAGAATAAGTATCCATTGTACCTGGCGCTTTCCCTGTACACAAGACTCAATGCCTAAGGGCAGGAAGACCAGCTCAGCAATGGCTCCAACAGTCATCCCACATAGCTCCTCCCACCTCGCTGCCACTTCATCTGATTGGCTATCACTAAGGCTTCCTGAAAGATGTTAACAGAAAACAAGGCTCAAATTGACAACAAAATCAGGACCCAATTTCATCGCTCTGGAGGTGTTTTTCACTTCAGAACCAGAGCTATGCGTGTGGATTTGGTTTTTCAGTAATTTTTGCTGGATAGACAGACGCAAGGAAATGCTATTTAAAGGTCTGAAGGTATGGTCATAGATTGGTTTTTATCAACGAAAAGCTAATTTGAGAAAACAGCAAAAACTGATACGGTATTTTCACACGAACGTCAAATCCTTTCATGTTAAGCGAGGTGACAACGGGTACCAACCGCATCTCTGGCCGCATCATTCCCATATGGACACCAACCCTCAGAAATCTGAGAAACGGTTCAATGATTTTGGGTGAAAATTTATCCAAATCATATCTTTGATGGAAATCCTTTCTCAAAATAGTTGATACTATCAAAAGCTGCAGCGCTTCTTAGCTAGTAAGTTGTTATGGTCATTAATCTTTGGAGTACTTACCAATCTATGACACTACCTTTAGTAAGTAAGATTTGAAACTTTGCATGGTGGGGTAACATTCTAGAAATTAAGGTATGCAGTAACACCATCTCATGATCTCTCTTACTGTGGTGATTCTGAAAAGAACTAGCGGTTTTTATAACAACTCAATGTTTTTCAAACAGTATGCTCTGATCTTCCTCCTGAAGCCTGGCATAACTGCAAACCAGTCTCTACTGTGAAATGCTAGCAGAACAAATACCCAGTGTATAGAATGTGCAAATCTCATGTGCAACTAAAACGTTTTTCCTTCACACGACTTGATCACTAACTGAAATAATGGTTGAACTATAGTTAACCTTGTAGTCTTTTCATAGTGGCAGGGTCCTCCATGAGGCAAGCCAGAAATGCTGGGATGATGTCAGAATGGAGAGAGGCAAGACTGCCATAAAACCTTGTGGTGAACTCAACCGGAGATCGGTCCATTGCTTCACATTGGTAAATGAAACACTAAAGACACATCAAGTGAGAAAACAACAAAGATATTATGCAAACTGTAATTCACTAAGTTAAAAGACAAAAAAACATAAGCTACATTACTTATTACCACCAGCTAGAGAGAGTATTTATTCACTTCGATATGGGTCAGTATTCCCTTGCTAGGACAAAAACTACCTGGTTAACCCTTTCAGTCCCAATGGTGACTTTAGTCAACTGTGCACTATACCCTGCTTGAGCCCCAATGGTGACTTTAGTCAACTGTGCACTATACCCTGCTTGAGCCCCAATGGCAACTTTAGTTGACTGTGCACTATACCCTGCATGAGCCCAACGGCAACTTTAGTTGACTATACCAAGATAACACACAAAAAGCACTCAAGCCTAAACACCAAGGCCATTCATTTTGTTTTTTAAAAGCAGTAGGTTTGTCCATGTTTACCCTCCATACCCAAGTTTACCATCATTTCATTGGAATGAGAGAGATCGGATCTTTCCAATGATGGTAAAATAAAATAAGCTTATTATGCAATCCCTTCAAATTGGAGTGGAATGATCCGAAATGCCAAACACCTACAGAGTTTCATGATTTCGTACAAAAATTTCTTGTTTGGGTTTACAGGATACACGGAGGAAAAAAACACCAAGAACTTGAACTTTAATTGGTCGATCTCAATGATTTTTGGATTATATGAAAGGCAATTCAAGAGTAAGAAATTTGGTTGCAGTTGTGATGTTTTTAATGTCTTTTTATCAAGTTGCTACATGTACTGTTTCTTTTGCCTTGCCTAGTTTCTTTTTATGTAACATATTTTTCAGTAATTTTGCATATTTTTAGTATTGTAGTTTTTGTAAGTATTTTTTATTGTTATAGAGTGTATTTCAATCCAACTTTTTTTAAATATTGAGGTTGCACATAAATGTTCTATTGTATTCCATTGGATTGCTTGAACCCACCATACCCTCAAGGTAAACAAAATGATCTGGAAATGCTTACAACAATCGTCTGCGCCCTCAGCTGGAGTTTCTCATCCTGTTTAACATGCAGTAACCATGGCAACACATCGGCATATGACAGAGACACTTCCATCAGGTTCTTGACTCTAGAGATGTCATTCAGGAGGATCAGGAAAAAATAAGAAGAAACAAATTTCAACATAAACTTGGTTCATACTTCACGCAAAAAGCAAATGCGCAGCAAATTTCAGAGTCGCAAACAATCTGTACATGCTACTTTCCAATTGGGAGTTTGTTTTTTTACACAAGAAAATTCGCTTCACTTTCGCAAATGACGTGAAGTATGAACCAGGCTCTAACACAGGTCTCGGAAAACCACTGAGTAAACACACATCAGTGTAACTGACATGTAACTTGTAATTATCCCCTAAAAAAAGAGCTAACTGCATTGGACATAAATACTTGTACAGTGGTTTTTAGTGATCAGCTGAGAAGTTGCAGGCCTGGGTAAGGATAAGTCAAAATACTACAAAGTAACTCCACACTTATATTATCTCCAGCTGAATTGCAGAGAGCTGCTTAACAAAGTGAATGGGCAAACCAGCCACCAACTGTGAACGCCACATGGTATTTTGGCAAGGAAACTTCTGTTTGGACGAAGTATTGGGTTGAATAAAAAATTTCATCTTCGCCAAAACCACCGCCAGGGACTCCGTTCTTCTTCCGATAAAACTTGGCTTAACACTCATGAGTCCAGATTAACTTATGGCAAACACGCCTTCTCACACTCTGCTGCTGAACTTTGGAACAGTCTCCCAATTAATGTCTGTAATTCTTCTTGTATTGTTACATTTAAGAAAAAAATTAAAACTTATCTCTTTCGTAAAGAGTAGATTTTTGATTTGCTCTTGCTTGTTTTAATTTATTCTTTTCTTTGTTATGCGCTTTGATCATGTTTTGGAAAAGCGCAGTATAAATACCTTTTATTATTATTTTTTATTATCAAAACAATTTCAGAATCCAGTGTCCATAAAATGTAAAGCCTGTTGAAACTTGTGGCCCAATTCCCTGGCTCTACTCACCAAAAGCAAAAACAAAAAACGGCACTAACAATGGCAGAACATTCTGTACTTAACTTAAAGCGTTATTCACAGGGTGAGAAAGGAGTGTTTGTGCGCATGTTCAGTCTTACAGCTAGCACAGACATTTGGCGCTAACCCTCTAATACGGAGACTGACGAATGAGAGTGCAAAATTCCACAGTAAGCTGAGCCATGAAATTGGGCACCTGTTTGTCAATCAGTGATGACATTGATCATGACTGAGTATCATGTAGCTTAGCATAAATCAAATATCAATGTTAAATCAGTACAAGCCTCAAGAATTCTCCCATAGACCACAGCCTCCACAGGGACAACAAATATTTTATGAAAATCATGACCACTCCTTTTACAGATAGTGGGGCAGATAGGGGACCTATTTGGGGAAATTGTGCATTTGATGATACAACCATGGAATTTGGCAAACAGTCAGAGTATGTCATGAGAAGCTACTTGGCTATAGGGCCATCACAGATAACTTACTCTTGGTGTGGAAATGAAGCTCCCTAAATGCACAGAATTTGAGAGGTTTACAGACTCTCTACATCTATTGTAATAGATATCTAAAGGTCTGGTCATAACAAGGGCCAAGTCTTTTCATCTCTGTGATGGCAAATTTGCCTCTGAAATCAGGAAAAATCTGTACGATTCACATGCCTGGTAAAGGCACCTTTTGGCAGCCAGCAATAACGCCCTAAAAGTACAGCCAGAGATTGAAAGTGTTGGATTTTTCCCGAAGGAGGAAAGCCGGAGCGCTGAGATGAAAACACTCAAAGCACAGGAGAGAACCATTGTACAACTCTACTCACATATGGCTCTAGCCGGGAATCGAACTAGGACCACAGTGGTGAGGAGGCCAGCGCTTTACGCACTAGCCACCCATGCCGCCCAAATGAAGATAAGATAACGTTGAGAGGGATCTTACCTTTCTAGTGTGAGGTTGGTTCCCACATCTGACATCATGTAGGAGGTGATGGTTGTCGTGAGATCCATCAGTATCTGCACACACCATGGTTGCTGAAATAAATCAAAAACAGTCATTGATGAAACCTACAATGCAGTAGTGTGTATAGACCCTCTTGTGCTACAGTCATTGATGAAACCTACATTGTAGTGGTGTGTATAGACCCTCTTGTGCTACATATGAACCATTGCTTTTTAAAAGAGCCTTTTCACTGACATCACATTTCTTTAGCAAGGCGGGAAGTCTGCCATGACAGAGTATTATACACATGTAGGGTACGTACGCATAGTGACATCCCAGTGTTGCATCTTGTAGCACATGTTTGTGCAGTTCTAGTAGTAACGCGTGTTCAAGATGTGCATGTGTAACGTACTCCAGCATGGTGAGCGATAAAAAAGTGACTTCATTTAAGAAGGGTCTTTACCAATGCACAAAAATAATTTGTACTTATAAAATATCCATCTGATCATATGACCCATAAAATTACTCTTTTTGTTGGGTTTGGGCAACACTTTCATAAATTTTAGCCCAAAATCTACCGTTCCCATAGCCCTATTTCTTGATGATCCATCCTTCACAAACTTGGCTTAAATCAGCCCAAGGAAGTGATATCAGCTACATGGAGTTGCAAAAGTGAAACTTGGTCTAAAAATGGCTGAAAAATATTGCTATGAAGTGTCAATCTATTGCTGCATAATGTGACTTAACTATAGCGCTTTCTTTAGAAGTGGGTGGGACCTTTTCCTAACCTTCTTAACATTTGTCTTTTCTTTGAGCTCAATCAACAAGTCCACTGGTGCCTTGGGAATTCTAACTGCAGAGCAAAAAGATGAAAGCAGCTCCAGATCTCTACAAAGAAAAATGAAAAAAACAAAGAGAGTTAAAGGCACAAGACAGAAAGATTTGGCAGGTGAAAGTAAAAGTAGTCCCTGTGGTGGTTGGAGCACTTGGCACAAATCCCAAAGCACTGAGGAAACATCTAGATTATATAGGGACGACTGTGAGGGTAGATCTGTTACAGAAGGCTGCGCTTTTGGGAACAGCGAGGATCCTGAGAAAGACCCTTGAGATCTAAGGCTATGGGACGTAGCCTGACTCAAGGAGTTACCGGCACAAAGGAAAATATGATCCTTTTTTTGCATACTGTAATAAAATGAAATAATATCAGAAATTTATACAGCGCTGTGACAGATATGACAGTAATGCTATGTTTTGAATAATGAGACCCTTTTTATAGTATCTTGTAATGTTTTACAAGGTACTGCAGCGCAACCTGTAGCCAACATTACCAGTTAATGCTTTACTTGAACTCAAAGAAACCCCAGCCAACAAGGGCCCAATTTCTTAGAGCTGCTCTAAGAATCAGAAAATTTTGCTTAAAAATGCACGCTTAGCAAAAATAAGCAGGATAACAGTCATAGATGCTACATGTGACATGGTATTTTGGCTGGTAACCTTATTCTGGTAAGCATAGTTTTCTTGTGCTTAGCTAATTTTCTGCTAAAGCAGCTCTATGAAATTGGGCACAGACAGAAAAAGTTTTGCAGACCTTGGATCTTTTGACAAACATTTCAATCTCACTTGAATGTTTTTCTTTTACAGTGAAGAGATAAAGATCATTGTTCAATGAACCTTCCTAAATGTTTCTTAAAGATCACGTGTATGACCAAACTCACTCATTGAAGGTCAGTATGTTAGTGACAACCCTCAGCACCAGCCGAAGTCTTGAAGCGCCCTCTAGCATCCCTTCCAACACCTCTTCAGACGTATCCTTCAGCCTGGTCGCGACCCTTGACACAAAGGCCTCGTCCCTCAGTAGTGCCGCCACGGACTCTGGGTCACATGACTCAGGACTTGTTGTGTCACACAAGGTGTCCCACTCATCTTCACTGTCCAGTTCCTTTCGAAAATAACAAGATACATTTATTGAGCGCCTCAAGCTGAAACAATCCCTGAACCACTTTAAAATCAAAATTCATCAACCTTGACAAAACTGGACTTTTTCCTTCAAATTTACACCGACTATCATCATGTGTACTTGTTCTCCAAAAAGCATGTCCTAATTTATACAAATAAAAAGAAGACAATTCTAAATCCCAGCAAATCTATTCCAACAAGGTGTTAATATTAAGCAGTGAACATCTTATTGTTGATGTCACTATTTGCTCTGCATTTAATTGTGAACTATGAAATCGGGAAATAGTGAAAGAAACTGGTTCTGGTGTGTTACTGCATAAACTCCTCAAATGGGATGTAAACTTGCAGGAGCTTATGGCTAGATGCACAGACTATTTCATACTGAGCAACCCTCCCCTGGTTTGCAATAACACCATGTACTTGAACAATCTATCTATGGTGGTCTTAAAAAGAACCAGTGGTGTAACAACTCAACATTTCTATCAGTATGTTCTGACCACTTCAGCAGAGAAAGAAATATACATAAAAAAGACTAACCTCTTCCTCCGTCAACTTGACCTGTTCAATGCTCTTCCTGAGCCCATCCTTCCCCTTGGCTCCTCCCTCCTTCCGTACTACTTTCCTACTCTCTACCTCCACGCTGGGAAACTCCTGGGCATAGTCTCTGGTGATGCGATCCTCCCTGGGCGTGGGCTCGACTTGTTTGACACTGTTCCAGAGTTCACTCTGACCGGTGGCACTGGGCTGGCTTTCCTCAGTACTGGGCTTGGCCGCTGCCTTCTTGTTAGCCCATGCCTCTTGTTTCTTGGGGGACTGAAAACATGAAGATTGAACTTTTATCATTGTCAAAATTTTGCTAAATATATTATTTGGGTCACCCATACACCAATGTGTGTCAGGCACTGTATACTGATACTCAGTACTCCCTCCCCCTCCCGCGAGTCCTGTGAAGAACAAAAATCCACAGACATATTACTGGGGTAGGAGTCGAACCCAAAACATCTACAATTCTAAAGCAGATGTCTTACCACTCGACCGCTGAGCTTGCCCGGTAGCTAGAGACAGTTTGAATCCTATTTTAATCACATGTTTCTTCATCATTTTTGCACCACCCAAACTTATTGATTGGAAAATCTACTTGTGCAGTTGCACTTACCCAACTTTTTTCTGCTATTGTCAGAAAATAAGCACATAAATTTGCTCGTTGGTGGATCGATTTATATATTCAACAAAGTTGTTTTCGAGAGAAATTATGATAAATCATTTACTGATCTTCGAAATGTATACTCATCACACAATTGACCAGATCAAGAGTGAAAACCGTTTCCCAGCTGATGGGAAAAACAGCCCTCTGTACATCTGCGATATTCTCTGATATGGTCTCGTGAATCACTCAGCATTCTAACATTATTTTTTTTTTTACCAGAGTTGTAGCCAAAATTGTTACCCCCAAATACAAGTAGTTTTCTGTGAGTAAAAGTATGAGTACAATATATTATTATTTCCAGGAATATAAGTCCAGTAGAATTTTTCTGTGTAAGAGAACAAGTACAAGTAATTTTTTATGTGTTCAAGAACAACGTCACCCAAGACAATTTTCATACACCAGGAAGAAAACCTATTCACATTTTAACTTTCACATGACTTTCTTTCAAATGGTAAGCACAGTTAAAAAACTATAATTTGTGCTACTAAAGTGCTTCCTTTTTAATGCAGAGCAATTGTTTTCTGCCTCCGAGTTGCCTATAAAAATTCACTTGGTGTGACAATGCCCTAAAGCAAGAGAAGAAGTACAGATAAAAAGGCCTCAAGACTTTAGAGAAAGTACAAGTACGAGTGTGAGTACTCTGTTTTTTTTTTTTACCTCATCCCGCGGTTGCTCTCTGCCTTTGAGTTTGCGCATAATGGTGGTGCCGGCTGGGAGGTTGCTAGCCTTTTGGCGGGATGCCTTCTCTCTGGCTGCCTTCTGTTGGGCTGTTGGCTCTTCAGTGAAAGGCTGCTCTGGGAGTTCGGAACTTGATGAAGGAGAAACTGTGAAGAAGATCAATCATTAGCTCCTTAGAAGAACACATGTTTTTCAATCAATTAAATTTCTTATACTTTGCATTTATTTACTTTTTATTATCCACGTCTGCTTTCGTTAAATGAAAATAAATACAAAATTTTAAAATGAAATTCCAATCTGCAAGACTAAAATGTACAAACTCCATATTACCAATATTTCTAATTTGCAAACTCGATAGAAATCCATGAAATCCATGCCAATCTCGACTTAAACCTCCTAATGTTGGAATACCATCCACACAGTACACAGTCGACCCTGCAACTGTTTGACCATTCAACATCGTTCACTGTGGATATAAATGACAGATAAACTATCCCAGCCTGCGATATGATATCATGTCAAATCTACATCTACATAGCACATAGATACATGTAGTTCTGAGCACAGCTGTGCCACCATACACAACCAGTGCAGTTGTAGATTTGTTACTCTTACCTTGAACTTTTTCTGCCACAAAAGGATGATGGAGTAAGTTGGGCCAGGACAGACGACCCCTTGGATTCTTGGTCAAGAGACCTTGAAGAAAATCCTATGAATATGAACAAAAACAAAATGTTCAGCTACGTTTTCCCTCTAAACATTTTTTCCCCCGATTTGATTCCATTGAAGTTTTGATTCAGTGGAATCAAATGTTGAATCAATGAATCATGTACTTCTTTAAATCAAACTTAGGATCATTGATCCATGCAAAAAATTAGTTAGTGGCCTGACGTTTTGACCCTAGCAGAGTCTTTCTCGGAGGCTAAATGACAAGACAACACACATACATGCATACAAGGGTGACAAGAGCAAGTACTTCATTCAATCACTGAATCAAGTACTTCAATGAATTATTGAATCAAATACTTCATTGAATAAAATATTCAACCACTGCATCAAGTACTTCATTAAATCAAATGTTGAATCATTGAATCATTTAATCACTGAATCAAGCACTTCTTTGAATCATTGAATGAAAAAAGTACTTTGTCAAATCAAATATTGACTCATTGATTTAAATACTTTATTGGATCACTGAATCAAACAAATATAATTTCAAACAATTCTGGTACACTTACTTTAAACTCAGCACTCATGTTCTTGGGCCATTTTACTGGATCCTGGACAACAGAGAAAACATTAACGTGAAAAATCATGGAGAGAAATCTTCAACATGGCCAACATCTGAACCAACTCAAAGCATCCTTCTTATAGTAAGCCCATTTTATAAAAATGCTTTCTTAACTGTTATTATTTATTTTGTGCAAAAAAGTAATATAATATAATTGGTAAAAGGTTGTACACACTGACCTCTTAACAAACAGAAACTAGACTCGCCCATTAATGTCAATGTACACCAAACCGAGGTAATGTTTAAGTGGACCAATTAGTCTGAGCCCTTTACAAATCAATCTTTACTACTGCTTCTGAAGTCAGGGACCATTACCCAAAATGTTGGTAGCATGATGGTTTAGGCCTCAATGGTTCCTTACAGCAAAACCCTATCTCAATTCTCATGCCACTAATTGTGTACATACATAAATACAATAGTGAGTTTCCTTTTTGCACTAGCGGTACAACATTATTAAAGTTGACCTACCTTGATAATAAGACTGACTAACTGGAAGATACTATTTGTGTAGAACGGGGGTGTCCCAACAAACAGCTCATACAGAATGCACCCCAGGGACCACAGGTCAGCTGTGTGATCATATGGTTTTTCCTCGACCAACTCTGGTGCCATGTACAATGGTGTCCCCTATGGAGTAATTATAATAATGGTGATGACTTATAAAGTACCAGTATCCACCACAGATGGGCGCTCATGGTGCTGATATTCCCTAATATTCTTACCGTTTGTACTGTTTACAAATTACAACAGTGGTGTGGTTGTGTGAGCGTGCCAGGAAAAGCCTTACAATACAACATTAGTTTACTCTTGTTTGGAGTATAACGATGGCTTCATTACAACAGAAGTTTAAAGGCAGTGGCCTAAAGCTGGCAAATTAACTTCATCATTGGGCAGGCCTACATATTGACTATTGGCAGGTGTTATGACGGGTATCCTTGTGAACCCATTCAAATGCTGGTTGTGAGCGTGTATTTAGCACAGTGCGCAAAATTCAAACGGCATTCCCTCCAAATTGAAAAGTAGACAACCTGGATGCTCTACTTGCCCAGAAGGGTGCAATGTACACCCCTTGTCACAAATACAAACCAAGCAAAGATTTGATTCATAGAACAAAATACCCCACCACCCCCCAATCTCGTCGTCACAGGTTAGTGAAATTGTTAACTGAGGGCAAACTACTCTTTTAACATTTGAAATGTTGGCATCTCTGAGCTGCTTGTCCAACTTGGCAACTGCTGCTGCAGTCTCTCTGACTGCTGATACTTGTGATGATAAATGCTTTCTACTCTTCAATGCATGCTAATTTGACTATCAAGCCAGAACTGCTAATTCGGACATGGTCTAAAACATTTTGTAACTAAACTGATTGATGGCAACCATTAAATACTCAAAGGAAAACAATCTACAGGCAACTCAGGTGGGATCTGAACCCAAGACCTTTTGATTTATTAAGCAGATATCTTGACCATTAATAATAATAATAATTAGTTCTTATATTGCGCACATATCCTAGCAGCTAGATTAAGGCGTTTTACAACGTTAGACCACTGACCTTGATTGAGGTGAGTACCAGCGTGTTCAAGCTCATGGCTCGTGCAAAGCCAAAATCACAGAGTTTGACGACCCCTCCCTTGCCAAGTAAGATGTTCTGGGGCTTCATATCTCTGTGAAGGATCCTATGAGAGTGGAGGTAGTGCAAAGCGGATACCAGCTGTCCTGCAATTACTTGAACCTAAACGGAGAATAATGTCATGATATCAATTTGTACTGTATTGCATTGTATATTCTGAATCTGGAACAAACCCCGGGGAGGTGTTTCATCCATATATATAAAAAACTAAGTGTGCCGGAGCAAATCACTTAATCATCCTTCGCATGGGACGTAAAGCCATAGGTCCCATAGAGTATACATGTAAAAGAACCCAGTAAACTTGTTGTTAAAAGAAGGGGTTCGCCCCAGAGATTCTGGCATGGTTGGCTGCAGATTGCACCACAACACTCTGTAAACCCTTATACAAGGTGCCATTCAAAGCATTCATAATTCAAGCATAGTAATGCAAAGTAACTAGTTCTTTTACAGCACATTTTACAATAACAAATCAATGTGTTTTACATTAATGCCCTGGTCAATGACATTCCTGTAATCTTTCTCAACTCCCCGGGGAGTACATAGCCCTGGGGCTGCGGTGGTGCTTCAAAGGCTTTTTATGCAAACACAATATCAATCTCTGCCCTCGCAGTCAACCATTTATACCCCTGGGTGGAGAGCAGCAATTATAGTAAAGTATCTTGCTCAAGGACACAAGTGTCATGACCGGGATTCAAACCCACACCCTGATGACCGAACCACCAGAACTTGAGTCCGGTACAAAAAACCACTCGGCCATGGCACATGCTACATGTGGCTCTGCAGTCTGCATACCTGTTGTAAAATAAGCACGTTGTCATTAACATAAGTCCAGAATATTCTATTGTCAACTTTAAATTTTAAAGAAAACTTAAAGTATTTGTCAAAGTTTACCTGGCACTCTGGTAGGTTACCATCATCTTCAAGAATCTGGAAAAGTTCTCCTTCAGCGTAATCAGTCACAGCAACCACCTAGTAAATAGCAACAACATTAACACCATTAACACCATTGAGTTTGGGGAAGAAACAGTTTCAATTGTCAAACTTCCACAATAAAAATATTGTAAAAATTATCACATAGATGCTTTTAGTTTTTCTAAAAGAAACAACCCACATAGTATTGCAATATAGTTTTTTATGGTTATTTTGATGATTTCATACAAATGATTAATAGTCAACTTTCTAAAGTTTAAAGAAATAATAGGCAGTTATAGGCACGTCAATAACAATTATCACAACTATCCCTTTATATTGGGACTCAAGCATTCCTGAAACCATCTCAACCACTTCTATGCAGCACCAACAGCCAATTGGGTGCTAATCATTCATATCAACCATTCTACCCATGCAGGTACCCAATTACTCCAAGGCGATGAGAAGTAGTTCTAGTCAAGTGTCTCACTTATGGCCAAAATGCTTCATGACCGGGATTCGAACCCACAGACTAATGACTCAAGCCATAGGAACTAGAGTCTGATGTACTAGACTGCCTGGCCAAGATATTCCATCCAATGTAAGTCAATCTATTGCGCATTACACTTACGGCTCCAAAAGCCTGCATACGTTCATGCATTAACATAAATGCCCTCGTTATAACAATTTAAACCAATTCTTATGACCCTAAAGGCCATGTCACATGAGGCAATTTACAGGCAACCAGCTCCAATAGGAAAAATTCATTTGTGCACAGCCACAATCATGGGTACACGTTTTGTTCGTGTCCATATTATGAACAACAGTTTGAAAACCAGTGATTAACCGTTATTTCAATGTTGTTTGTATAATTAATTAACCAGCGCTGTGTGGATGAAGAGTAGAAAGTACTTGAGTTTGTTGAATACAAGATCTGCAAAGAGTTAATCAATATATATGTGTCGTTCATTTGGTGTCTTTGTAACAAAAAGTGTACCCATGATTGTGGCTGTGCACATTTACATTTCAGTTTTCTCATGAGTTGCTTGGGGATAGTGAGTTACAGCTAGATTTGATATCCTTACGTTGTTCTTTAAGACCTCTTCGATCATCATCAACCTTGCAGTTAACCCTTGGATCTCATACTGTTACAAGATATGGTGACCGAGCTTTTTCAGTAATTGCCCCTATCCTTTGGAACAAATTACCTCCCCATTTTCATAATGCTCAATCCCTTGATCAGTTTAAGACCTTGCTGAAAACACACCTTTTTAATTCATGAATGATATTCTACACGGGCTCAGTTGTGAGTTGGCCAAAGGAGGTGCACACCATCATATTCCTTGTATGTTTGATCTTATGCTCGATTTTTATTATTATTCATGCATGATTTATTGAAAAAAAAACAGATTTATAATTCTTGTGTTCATTATAAGTTTTGGTTGGAAATTGGTTGGCGCTTAGAAACAACCGTATTAAGCGCCTAATAAATATTGTGTATTAAGAATGTCTCTTGTGCTGCTGAAGTGTTCCGTGTGCGTGCAGTTAGTTGCCTCCAAGTTGCCTGCAAAAATTGTCCTGAGTGACATGGCCCTTAAGAGCATGATTAGCATGACCTCAAGTCTTTTCAAAACATGTGAAAAAGAAGCCTAGAACTTGAAAGAATCCTAAAAAATCCTTGCTTAATCCTTGCTTAACACATTTCCTATAATACAGTAGCCTTTTGTCAAGGCCATCGTGGCTTGGACAGCTTTGTAAACAGTGGAGCGACTGGAAAGAGAGACCACGCGCGCGAGCCGAGTGGCGAAGCCACGAGGGCCTTTTCCAACTTGTTTGCGGTTTATGTAATGAATTATTTATGAAACGCGCGTTATGCACTTCTGATTGGTTTGGACTTTTGCTACCGTTTCGGGTAGCAAAAGTCAAGATTATAAAGAAACACATAAGAAACCGCAAACAAGTTGGAAAAGGCCCTCGTGGCTGCGCCACTCGCATACGTGGTCTCCCATTTCAGTCGCTTGGCATCGCAGCTCCAAGACACAAAGGCCTTGACAAAAGGCTAATAATACAGTAGTTGGAAGCAAACAATGTGATAGAATTTTGTAACACTTACCAACTGGGCCCAATTTCATAGAGCTGCCTTTAAACGCATAAACTAGCTGAACACAAAACATTTGTGCTCACCAGAATAAGGTTACCTGCCAAAACACCATGTTGTATGCACAGTATTGTGACTGGTTTACTGCCTATTTTTGCTTAGCAGATAATTTTCAAGCATTATTTGTTGCTTAAGCAGCTCTATCAAATTGGACCCAGGACAGAGTACTCATCAATGAAAGTGATGCTGTTCAATATTTACTTCTTTTTCCGTTTCAAAGCTGTCCAACATCTCAATGATGTTCTCATTGTGAAGACCTCTCATGATCTCAATCTCCTTCATCAAATTCTCAAGATCCTTTTTGCTTCGTCCAAGTTTTGGGATGAATTTAAGTGCGACCACCTTTTTAGATACAGAAAAAACATATCAGTGCATTCGTTTAGCTTTGCAAACTACTTACTACTCAAATGACTTATGGAATTAAAGAATACAAACTGTTGGTGGCTTCACATTTTGCCCTTAGCAGAGTCTTTCTCAGTCTTTCTTTCAGCCTTTGAGAAAGACTCAGCAAAAGTTCAAAACGCGACGCCATTAACAATATTTGCAGTAAAGCAAACCTTAACAGCCCTTACTATGTAATTTTAATAAGGTTATTGAAAATGTTTACTAAGCTGTCTCTTTTACAATGTAAGTTGAATCTAATGTTTATATTTTTGGATCAATGTAACAAGCTAAGTTAAAACATAACTATTAATAACATATTTCTCATTATGGGTGGTATTAAAGGAACATTACAGAATTGGTAAGAAAAAAACTTGTAAAGTATACTTTTTGATCACAGGTTATCATATAAAACTTTCATGGTCTAATGATGATGATAGTAGAAAACATCCCTTGAAATATTTCTGTCTGAAATGCCATATTTGATGAGAAACGAATAAACTAATTTTCCGATTGGAGTTTATCGCTCAGTGAGCTGTTTATTCATTTGTTGAACCTCATATGATTTCATGCAAATGTGTAATCGGTTTTTCACTATTTTCTCGTGACCCAGATGGCCGATCGATCTCAAACTTCTACAGGTTTGTCAGTTTATGTATATGGTGGATTACATAAAGCGCTTACACTGCCAGCAACTGTTTTGTTAGCAAAAACCAATTCTGTAATGTTCCTTTAATGCCTTTTTAGTAGCTTGACAAAGGCTTTCAGATTAAACATCAATGACTTGTTTGCCTGATTACTACCAATCTATGCACTATCTTTTGTGAAACTTAACATAAATTGTTCTAGCACAAGAATAGTTGACATGATTGTTAGCCTACACATTTCCAAAGCTCACATTTCTGCCATGCTGGAATACTACGCACAAACAATGTAATGCAGTTTCATTCAGCATTGTTTCATGCACATATTCGCGCAGTTCTGATAATAATAATTTTTATAGCGCTCAAATCCATCATTCAGTGACGCTCATGGCGCTCCAACATAATTTATCCTGCCAGGTATGTGGAGCTACGTTTTGAAGTATGAGACCTTTTTCCTTTACATACATGTAGCACCATGTAATGTAAACCATTACTAATGTAAACCATTACTAATTGTTTACAAGGTGCTGTGGTGCAATATGCTGCCAATCAAACCAGGAACACCAGGGTGAACCCCTTCTCTTTCCGATAAGTGCACTGGGTTCTTTTACGTCCATTACACGACACACATAGGACCTACAGCTGTATGTCCCATCTGAAGGATGAAGCAATAATGGTTTTAGTGTCTTACTTAAGGACACAAGTGTAACGATGGGGACTCGAACCCATACTCTGCTGATCAGAAACACCAGAGTTTGAATCCGGTGCTCTTACATGTATCCTGTGCTAGGCAATGACACACCATGACGTAAGGTGTGTTCGTGACTTGCACCTGCAAAGTACTCCAGCATGGCGAGCGATAAAATAGTGATATCAGTCTGGGAGGATAGTAAATACTTTACCTTGCCAGAGTATTTGCGTCTCCCTTTATACACTTTGCCAAAGGATCCTTCACCAATCAACTCCAGAACATGGTAGTTATCCATATTGATTGAAACCAATAGATTAACTCAGATGAAGGAAATTAATGATCTAGACAAGGAAGGGAAAAGAGTAAAAGTCAACTAAAAGGACATGCCGATAATATGAATATAAAAATAGAAAACGTGTTAAGTTTGCAGCATTTAAAATGCTTGAAAAATAAGTTAGAAGACCTATTAAATATTGAAACATTGACTACTACGGATAAAGATTACTTATGAGCTTGACGAAGGAAAGAAAAAGCACCACTCAGAATAATCAAAGTTGTACAATTTTTATATTTTTTTTAAATTGTGGATGGGTGGGTCAAAAGAAATAACTGAAAAACAATTCAAATTTTCGGAGATAGAGTGGTGGCATCCTGCAGAAATTTTGCCAACAGTTGTAAAGCTTATTTTTCTCTTTTAAACAGCAGCCTCTCCCAGATCGTCCGTCATGTGACTGCTATTCCAGCATTAATAGTAGAGCTCCAGGTCAAGTTTACAAACCAGAAAACATCCGTTGGACAGAATTGAGCTTTGTGGCTCAACCAGTCTGTAGAAAGGGCAGAAATATTTCCCAACGCAACAGCTACAAAGTTTTTTGTAGGTATAGAGACACAATTTAAGCAAACAAATGCAAAGCGCTTTTTCTAAAAATTTGACACAGGTCACCTGATCTTAACATGGACATTCAAATTGAGCAACTATCAAAATCTGTTGCAGAAATAAATGAGAAACTAGAACACGTTCATCATTTTGGGGGATTTTAATTTGCCATAATTGGAAAAAATGGGTAGCCAAGGCCAAAGTAACATACATCTGAACATAGCCAGTGAAAAACCTCTTTAAAAGGTTACTGAAGTTGGTTTCAAGCAATGTGTCAAACTCTAAATAACCAACTCCGGGCAAACACAAACAACATTCCAATCTTTATCTTCTTGTTCTCACAAATATTCCCCTTTTCCTAATCTAGGTGATTTAGGATGTCAAAATAGTTGATTGAAGGGATCTAGAATCTCGACACTGTTTTGCACTTTTTTTGGTGGATTGTTGATTCATGTTGATTTGATTTTAAAGAGGAAACCTAAACACAGGAGGAAGGTTTATCTGCGACAAAAAGCCAAATTGATGGAATACAAATATAAACAAGTGTTCATATGTATAATTCAATTAGGTACCCTCTCCAATATTATTAATATTAATATTATTATTGGACGAAACCGGTTGAGTTGACCCTGAGCGCATTTCATGATTTCCTAATTTAGTGTTAGTGGGAAACCATGGCATTCGCCGCAACCTTAATCATGTGTACAGCGTGCAAGTAAAAAACTGTCCAGCCAAGTTAGCATCTGCATGTTTACTTACCTAACTCATGTTGATACTTCATCACGTGAAAGCAAATCCAGGCCAAATCGACTTTGAATTTGACGGCGATCGAGATCTATGGAAATAGATCTTGGAATGAGCCTTCCCATGATACAATTTCCCAGCTATAGTCTGGTCTTCTCCGACGCGAAACAGAAGTACATATAATCAACGCTGCAAATGATTCCAGGAACAAGACTACGCAGACTATCTCGTCGCTACGACAACATTTCCTAGGTATTTATGTCTTACTACAGAAGCATATTATTATTAAAGGGATAATTCATTATTCTGTTTTATTGCCTAATTGTTACAATGTAGCTAGACCTAAATGTAAAAAAGATCAGAAAACAAGTTAGAAGGAAAAGTGTAAAATTTCAATTACACAAAAACTGAAGAAAAAAGAAAAAAAAAAAACACCTATCAAACAACAAAAATAATACTCCTAGTCTGATTAATCGCTAATAACCTTGGTATAAATCTCAGAATGTGTCAACTTGTTCTTTGATTAAAAAGAGGAGGCTACGGCGCAAAGATTCTATGTTAATTCCGATCCAGCAACACCAGCATATGCGCATGATTTTGAAACAACCTGGCAGAGTTGGTACAGCATTGCGTCTTCTTAGCTTGATTTGTTTGTAATTTACTTAAAGATACATTGCGGGGGTTGCTCAACCCTTGATGAATGTTATTATAGAGAATCAAATTTAAAAGCTGTTTAAGAAAACAATTATTGCTTACATTTTGAAAACTATTAAACCATTTAACGCTATTTCAAAGAAACATCGGTCAGAGACACCAACTATTTCGTTTAAAACCTTGCATGATGCTATCGGACACTTTTCAAGTGTCCGATTTTAATGAAACCGTGAGTACTTCGCAAATTATTACTATTTCCCAACTTCACCTATAGCCAAATAGCATGCCAATATTGTCTTGTTACCATCGTTGTTTTTAGCTGTTCCGACCTGTTAGGGCGGAACAGCTATTGTAATCGTCGAGATTTTTAATTTTTTTATTAGGGGTTTCGCCTGGTAGCCGAAACGCCTATTGTTTTCGTCGAGATTTTTTATTTTTTAGGGGTTTCGGCCTGGTAGCCGAAACGCCTATTGTTTTCGTCGAGATTTTTTTATTTTTATGGGGTTTCGGCCTGGTAGCCGAAACGCCTATTGTTTTCGTCGAGATTTTTTATTTTTTAGGGGTTTCGGCCTGGTAGCCGAAACGCCTATTGTTTTCGTCGATATTTTGTTTTGTTTTAGGGGTTTCGGCCTGGTAGCCGAAACGCCTATTGTTTTCGTCGAGATTTTTTATATTTTTTATTATTATTATTATTATTATTATTATTTTTTTTTCTTATTTCCCAAATCTCATAGGTTTTGTACACGGATTTTGTTATGAATTAATCTTATACTTAAAAGGGTCTAAGTATACCTAATTGGTTTGGGTGATTTAATAGTGATTGTGTTCTCCACAAAAACGTATTACAAATAAATTCGCATACGTATGCGCACATATTCGCGAATAGATGAATTGCAATACTCGTCATCGGCCGCCATCGTTGATGTGCACGCGTGAAGAGCTATCGTTGGCTGAGAGTCGTGCACTTTTCCATTGTTTTACATCAAAGATGGCGGTCAATGACGCGTATTGCAATCCATCTATTGTTTCACGACATCGAATACGTACGTGTGCGCACATAATTATTCGCGATAAATCTCGCGACATCGCATACGTATGCGCACACGTTTGCGATATGCGATGTCCCTTCAGGGCCTCCATAGGGAACACTTCCTTTCTTCTAGCTAGCTGTAACTAACTGTCCCCTGGAAAATAATGAGAAACGTGAAAAATGAATAAACAAGTTTCTTATTGGAGATTACCTGGAGCTGTTGCCTGTAAATTGCCTCGTGTGACATTGCCTGAAAACTCTTCAGGAACAAAACTTTCTTTTGCAGTTTCAAATGCCTTTTTCTGATAGTTAAACCATATCAATAATATAGCAAACAACTTACAATATCGTTGATTAGTTAACACAATAATTAGTCAAACATGCTCATGACATATCATAGTTTCAAGTTGATACAATCTTTACAACTGTGCATTTTGCTGCCGACAATCGCCGCGCAGAAGAAGGAGAAGAAAAACTTTAAAAAAAACTTAAAAAAAACAAAAAAACGAACAATAACAATGAGTTGTTCGCGCTGTTTCACGAACACCTCAATAAGAAATTGCCTTATTTTGATTAAGCACTAGTTCAGTTTTGCTTAAAGTTATTTTTAAAGGTCGGAAGTGAACAAAACTAATAGACAACGTGATTTTTGACAGCGGCCCGCGTCCCCCTGCGTGAACATGTCTACTTGCCATTGGGACGTTCTGACCGTGGTCTGACTGAGAACCCGGAGAATGCTGAGTGCGTCATTGTGCGTGCGATTTCGTGGCCGTTCGTGAGTCCGATCCCCCACCCATCCTGTGTAGAAATTATTTCGTGTCGGGGGGGACCACACGCACACAAAGGGGCCCTCGACATCGGTGTGGTAGGAGATTGTGTAGAAAAACCACTTTTAAATTTGTATTGACTTCTTTCAGCCCATGTTAATTAACCGTTTGGCTGGGGACACACACACACACACACACACACACACACACACACACACACACACACCAAACATCCCACCCGGCATGTCGTCGGGAGCGCCCAAAGCGCCAAACCGAAGCCGTGTTTTCGAAAAGGGCAAAACCAATTTGGCGCCCTCAAGTGGTGATTTGTTTCATACTGTCGAATGCCGTAGTTCTACACTGAGTGATGATGCGGGAAAATCAAAACAAACGGGACAAAACGATCGTCTTGCTCCCTCCTTTTGGGTGCCAGTGTGATTTTCTGTCCTCCTTCTTGTTGGACCCCATGTTTAACATTTGATTATCTCTCAGTTTTATTAACGATTGCAAAATTAAGCTTTTCTCCCTAAAGTAGGAATGGCAGCTGATGGGAATTTAGACTTTGTACCGCATCGGTATTGGCATACAGATTCCGTTTACAAATCACATGTCAAACTTTACATCATTGACATTATATCATCATTGGACTACCCGACGGGGAAAGGTAACGTTCACTTAAAGTAATAGTTTGTAACTCAATTAAAGTTGTGAATTTCATTCGATCATGACTAGTTTTACTGAGTTACTATTTTAGTACTTTCATCTAAGCCCCACAGACAGTCACTGACTCCAGGACATGCAGGAGATACAATACCACCTGACTACAGTCTACATGTATGATCCATGACGATTCTCATTAAAAATTGTTCAGCATCTCTGATCTAGCATAAAGGCATAGGAATAGGTACAGTCCTAGAATTATGAGGTTCGATCTTCTATCGTCTCCACGATCCCGATAGTGGAACGAACTGTCGTACTCATCATAGTCCTACATGTAGTTCTAGTACTAGGACTCGACTAGGACTAGTACTAGTAGGAGTAAGGAATAGGATGCCAGAAAAACCTCTTTTCAGCGATAATTGCACTAAGTGCTAGTATACTAGTACTAGCTATATCCTACTACTGTAGTCTCATGTAGTCTACATGTAGTCTACATGTAGTCTACATGTAGTCTACATGTAGTCTACATGTAGTCTACATGTATATTCTTTGACGTGCATTGTTTTTAGGGTTTTACGTCCTATCTGAATGAGTTAAAGGCAGGGTATACTTTTGGTAATTGTCAAAGACCAGGATCCTCACATTGGTGAATCCCAACATATGCATAAAAGAACAAACCTATGAAAGTTTGGACTCAGTCGGTCATCGAAGTTGCAAGTCAAATAATGAAAGAAAAGACAATATTTAGTATTATTGCATAGACTTAAGAGTTATGTGCTTTCACATGCCTGAAAAATGCTTCATCGTGTACATGTACCTATTTATTTATTAGCCCTATTTGTTTATTATCTTAAAAATGACTCATTTATATTTGAAAAGAAAGGAAAAGTAATTAGGGCTCTATTATTGCAAAAAGCTCACCAATTTAAATGACCAGATAAATGCAATATTTTTTGAACAGCCCGTTGTTTTGACTCTAGCAGATTCTTTCTCAGCTAAATACTAGGGTTGAAACATCAGGCCATTGTATATTTAACTAAAGGTAATCTGATATTTTCTAGGAGCCTTCGCATATAAGAACCATCCTCTGTACAGAGTGGACATCTTGGGATGTATTGTGAGAGTGGAAGAAAGAGCTAAGATGTTCTATTATGGAGGTCAGTCATTCGTGAGATTAATTTTGTTTCACCATCCAAAGTCTGATAGTGCCTAGAGTTGAAGGCCTTGACAGAGGTCCTCTGTCTCGGTCTCGAGACCAGTAATTTCATGTTCTGACTGCCCTTGTGTATTTTCCTGAGCCAAACCCTTACCCTAACCTTAGCGTGTAAATCATGAGGGGATATTTTGAAACATAGAGTTGTCAGAACATAGGGGTGTGGGAATAAAGAGTAGTCACCTTATTAACAAGATAAAATAGAATGAGCTGTCTAAACGTCAGGCCACTAACTATTTTTTTTGCTCTTATTAACAAGTCAAGTAGACAAGTTCTGTCAGACATTCTTGCCATGTATAACTTTGAACTGGGGTCATTTTCTGTGTCTAAAAGTAATCTTTGTTATATCAAATTAAATAGCCTTATATGTATGTTTTTTTCAAGAAATACTTATTTGCAGTTGTCTTTTTATCCATCTCCAGTCGACGATGGAACAGGAGTGATTAATTGCTGTTGCTGGAAACCAAAGGGGAGAGATCAACAAGCAGGTAGTAACATTTAAATTAGTATTATTAACAAACATGACCATTGGTCACATAATAATTGTACAGAGTCTACGCTCGTTAAAACATAAAAAATGTTGACAATTTGAATGGATCCATGGTGAAAACAACAACAAATGCAACTAATGGGCTTAAAAAGACTTCTGACCCTTTCCACACACCAGACCGACCTCTTGGATCTGATGGAAGAGGTGTTTGGTATCAAGGTAAATCAAGGTAAAGAGTTTATGTTTTGTCTCAAAATTTGTGCGTGTTTTCATGGGCATTATATCGATTGCTGCAATTGATGTAAGCAATAGTGAGTTGTGGGGGTCTTCAAATGCAATCTCAGATGGAAATGTTTGTCTTAAGGTTTTTTTGCTGGTATGAATCTTATGTCAAAAAGAATTTTCCGACTATTCATTTTAATTTGTATTCAAAGGAAGTTTGAAAAGAACACTCGGAACAAAAATTGGAAGTTTTATCATTTTTTTGACAGCGGGTGTTTTTCATAACAAATAAAACAGTTTATTAATTTTTCCCACAATATGAATTTTTTGACAAATTTAGCCGTCAACCCAGATTCATCATTCCGAGAATTCGTCATGGACAAAATACAGACCCATGAGACGCAGCAGTTAACATGCATGGAGCTCGGTGACGTAATCCATGTCAGAGGTCGTCTGAATCGTTATCAAAACCAACTGGATGTTTCTGCATCCTACTTCAGTAAGTGTAACTCCGCCTCAACTACCACATACGACTCCCCCCCTTTTCAACGATGACTGTGAGGTCATATAGAAAAATAAACCAGTTTCTCATCCCCTCCTGGTTCCTATTTCATTGCCTTTCACAGCAGCCTTGAAATACTTTCTGAACCACTGGCCAGTAATCTCAGCCCACAACGTCTATTTATTTATTTTATTATTTAATTTTATTGCACGTCCAACAGCAAAGGATGGATAGGAAGCGAGAAGAAATGTTCAGTTTTAGATGTGGGAGGAAAATTCCAATGGGGAAAACCCCAATGGGGAAAACCGCAATGGGGAAAAACCCACTCCAATCCACATGCAAGGCTCTGGTCTGAGGTGAGATTCAAACCAGGGTCAAGAGAGGTGAAAGGCAGAGTAGAGAAAGAAAACACTGAGCCAACCTGAGCTGTTTTTCCAAACACATACTTTTGAGGATTTACTAAATGTGTTCTTTAACATTTCAATTCCAAATTTCCTTCAAAAAGTTCAGTTAATATTTACCCCCCCCCCAAAAAAAATGATCGTACATGTAGGTCTTGTGATCAATATTTCTGGTCCTATGAAGGTTCTGAGCTACATGCCCTGAGGTCTAATGGAGATTTTTTTTCAAAAATCTGGCACTGTTATGTCACTCCTTGACTCATACTTCCATGCAGTACTTGGTTAAGATAAAGGAAGATCCATCTATTAAACAAAACTAAAGATAGATTGTTTGACAATGGCTTAACTTTTATAGTTGATTTGCACAATTTGCACAAATTCTTTTACATTTTAACATTTTTTTCTGGGTAGGAATTCTCAAAAAAGCCTTGTTTTGTAACCCATAGGGCTGAAGTTATAGATGTGGACGGAAAACCCACACAATCAAGTAGGGACTGAAAACCCAATCCACATCAAGGCTCCGGTCTGAAGTGGGATTTGAACCAGGGTTCCACAGAGCAGAACCGTATATGGAGAGAGTTTGCAACAACTTGCGATGAGAAGCCATTTATGGTCCAAAAAATGTATGTGCACACACAGGGTGCCAGACTAGACTCCACATTGGGTTACATTACATTTGGACCAAGAATGGCGTCCAGCAACCACGTGACTAAAGAAAACCAGTCCCTCCATTTCTGAACTCTCTCAATATACAGCTCTGCTACAGAGGTGAAATTAGTGTACTCTATGAAGTTTAAACTCGACTGAATTCATTATGCATGTTTTGGGGGTCATTTGTTTTTGCAGGAAAAGTTGACGATCCATCCTGCAAAGCTGAGATTTACCGCATGGAAGAAATGCCCCACATGTACCACAATGTATATGATCAGCCCTTTGTTCTTCCGAGCATTATTACTCGTGAGCTGCAAGTTGAGTCTGAAGAACCGGAAAGCGGAGTCCAAAGGGAGGTCAGTTGTCTCAAGTCTCAAACAAATAAATAATGCATTTTATTTTGGCTTTACAATACAAAAATGTGTAATAAGTATTGTATACTAAGGGCAATCTGAGTTCTCTAGAAAAACAACTTTGAACAAGATTCATCAGCAAAGTAGATATTTATACACATGGTGTTACCGCAAACCGAATATATATTGATACCTCACCATGCAATGCCTCAAAATCCATATAAGATTCATCAGGTTTGTTCATAACAGTCATGCTGCTCAAGTGGGATTTGATTGGTTCTAGTCAATTTTTCTTTGTTTAACCCCAAACTAGATATGATATTGTATATTCATGATGTGATTGAAGCATGTTGGAGTTTTGTGAGTATTTTTACTGAGGTTATTTGTGAAAAATTGTGGGGGCTAGTTAAACATACAGCTGGCTAGCCCGCTGGACTAGTCAAGACAAGAAGTTAGTAAGGCCTAGGCCCAATTTCATTATTATGTTAAACTGTTAAGCACAAAATATTGCTTGGCAAAGAATAATGTTGCTTAGCAGGAACAAGTAACTAGCCACAATTTACCTTGTAATGAATATTGTTGGTGACTGGTTTCCTGCTAAACATTTGCTAGGCATCATTTTCTGCTAGCAGCATTATGAAATTGGACACTTGTTCGCTTGCCGGTTTAAACAAGTTAATTTGCCCATATTCAAGGGACGCTTTGATGGTAATGCTGAGGATGACCTTGTCACTCAACACTAAACTGTGGCTGTCAGTTCATTTGATGTTTTATGAATTTTTTCCAATCTCAAAGGCTCACTTGGTAGATCAGTTATGCAGCCATCTGCGCAGTCAACTAAAAGACCACTATAAGGGAATCCAAAATTTTTTCATGAGAGAACTGGAGACGATTGAAGCAGTTATGGAAATAGCATCATGTCCCTGTCTTGAGTACAAACAAGTAAGTAATATAGGCAGAAATCAACCCATGGTATCCACAGCAATTGCTGTGGTGCCCTTTGCAGCCTCGAATCAACCCATGGTATCCACAGCAATTGCGGTGGTGCCCTTTGCAGACTCGAATCAACCCATGGTATCCACAGCAATTGCTGTGGTGCCCTTTGCAGCCTCGAATCAACCCGTGGTATCCACAGCAAATTTTGCTGCAAAATTGCTAAAAATGTAAAATTCACTGTTAAAAAAATAAACGAATACTGAATTTTTTTTTAAATAATACATTAAACCATGAACAACAGGTTCAAATGATCAAACAAGAATCTGAGCATGGTGCTTAAAAGAAGAACCGATGTTTCTGCTGAAACATTGCCAGATGAGGTGACCTTTTTTCCCCCATTCAATTCCCAGGACGGCGTAGGAGGTGCTGCACCTGTCCGACAGGTCCGTAACGTCATCAAACAATCGGTAGAGCAGTTAGACAGAGAGGGGACCATTATCCGAAGTGGAATCAACAAAGAGATGTTCCAGGTAATTACCATTGGAGTCGAAATTCACAGCTTGCGAATGTGATTTTTATAGCATGTCAAACGATGGAAACATGCACACTTGTAGGTGCTGTCATCCAATGATGCATCTTCATTGACCTCAATGAGGGCGCTGTTTTGGGCTTGTGAAGTCATACGCAAGGGGTCTATACTATAGATAAATTGATAGACAATTTTCTCTCCTCTAGAGATGATCCAGTAAACCCCATGCATATGACGTCACAAGACCCAAACAGCGCCCTCACTGAGGTCAATGAAGAGGTATCATTGGTTGAGAGTTGTGTGCAGTGTGTACACGCATGCACGCTTCCATTGTTTGACCTGAGCAATGGCAATGAATGGTGGCCAATGCAAGGGCTCTATAAGTGTCATAAATTTACCTTGGATTCCTGGGCTCTGCTCAATTTCGTGGTGCTGGTTACCGTGCAATTCAGCTCTTACAGCCCATAACAATTGCATGCTTTACAGGGCGCAATAAATGCAGAATTTTGCGGTAACCAGGGAAAAGACCCAAAGGGACCAGTCATGGAGAGCTACCATGTACATTGAAGATTGCATAGTTGTTTAGAATTGACCAGTTCAACAGGTGGGAGTGGAAGTAGTCAAGCTTATTTTTAGTTGCAAACAATTACTCCTGATTGACTTTTTGGCGTCTCTTTGCCCCTCGCAGGTAGCTCAGGAAAGTTTGAATTCCAGGCTAGATGAGAAGATTCTTAATATCCTTAGAGCTGATTGTCAACTGCCCAAATGTAAGTTTATCTAAATTTAAATCGTAAATTAAAAATTTTGTGATTTTCTTGTAGAAAATGAGATTAGGTCATTGTTTTTCAAGAGCCTTCCAACTTAACAATTCAAATTGCCCAAAATCTGAAAAAATCACACTATTCCAATAAGTCATTTGTGAGTTGGATATGAATGATGTCTGGTACAATGCCTTGTTTGGTCACAAATGAATGCTCAATTTGAATTCCTCTGTCCTCAGACTAAATCCAGATTTGCCATGTCACATGGTTGGGGGGGGGCAAACGTTTGCATTTTTACATAACAGACAGCAAAAATCCACACACACTTTCCCATGAAATGTGAGGCACAAGGATACCAGTCTTTGCTGAACTGGAGGTTGCAATACAAGAGCTTGCCCTGAACCATGTGACATAGCAACACTGGATTTCAAATATTTCAGCACATAATACTTTGCACCTTGATTCTTGTTTATTTTGAGCTGGTGATGAACAAGCTGATTTAAAACTGCCAGATATTTTACCTTTTGTCAGTTTGTGTGTGTAGATTGATTCTCACATTTTTCATCAATTTATAAAATTGAATGTCTACAAAAAATGAGCAGTTGGTCTTTCTCATTCCAAATTCTGAAAGAAAAAAAAATGGAGGGGGGGCATTTTCTGCTAGGGAAGTGCCGTCCTTGACTAAAATTCAGCCATCTTTTTTGAGATGCTGTTCTTCACTTTAAATTACAGATGAGAATGGCTGCCATTATTTGCACGTGATGGACCGTCTGCATAACCTCCATCCCTTCCAGAATGTTTCAGCTAATACAGTCAAACTTGCCATGGATCGGCTCGAAGAACAAAGTGATGTAATCAGCACAACATTCAAGCACTTCATCCCCGTCAGCTGACCAGGACATTATTCCTGATCCTATTTGCTCCTATTTGATTGATCAAATAAGTTGGCTAAATCAACTGTCTTACAATCGCTGACCGAAATGTGAGGTGGTACGTATAAATACACATCACAATAAGTTCTTTAAGATGTGTACCAACTTACCTCAATTATAGAAGAACAAACGTTTTGATGGAAAAAGTTAAAAATACACAGAGGTCTTCCTGATTGTGCTGTTCTAGTGTTATCAGTCAACCTTGTTTTGACAGCTGACATCCGTGTCCGATGGGGAGATGGCATGGATTTCCTCTTCTGTTTCAACTACAAAGTTACACGCTGGAAGCCAGGAAAAGCCATTGAAAACTCCTGAGCTGGGAGAACATTGATCTAAACTTTGTGCTTCACTTGAGGCATTACTTTGCTATAGTCTGTCAATGATCAAAATTTAGGGTGGGTGGGTTAAAACAATTTTTCTTAAACGATCGAAATTTAAAAACTTTGATTATAATTCTGAATGTAGAATTAATAGAAGTCCTAGGTCCACAGCTTCCACGATAGTGGATAAAAAGCAGGACAAGTTCTTTCAGAACTAATTACGACCAGTTCTCCACAGAACCAAAACCTAAATTCTGTCCCAGTCAGCTGACCTTATGTTAAACAACCCCTTCCCCCACCAGTTACAATTTTAGCATTTATACCATCGGCCATTTTGGTTGGCAGTTTGCAAAAGTGTTTCCCTTTTTTCCCCGACTGTAGTAATAATATTGGTAATTCATACAGCAATACGGTAATTTATACAGCATTTATTCAACATTTATTCAATGCTATCACAATGTTTTACAGAAACCATACGTCTTTTTACTTGGATGTAGGTGAGGCCATTAGTGAAGGGAAATTAGTTTAATTATGACCAATACTCCTTTAGTAAGTCAAGAGGCACTGTGACGCAATTTTCTGTCACTGTCAGAACCACAATCCCTTTCTCTTTTACAATATTAAAAGTGACCTAGAGTTCTGTAAGATGCATTATAAACAACACACAGGGCCTAATTGAATTAAATGCTACTGCTAGGACCCGCACCCACACTGTGACCACACCAGAACTTGAGTCTGGAGTACTAGACTGCTCAGCCATGACTCTCCATAATTGGCGCTTGTAAGAAAAAATGAGACTATAATACATTTGTTTATTTAATTATTCTATCAACCTTTTATTGATTTATTTATTAGTATGATGGCATTGATTAGATTGACTGGTTATCTTTACTCACAGATCACAAGTTAATCTTTCTTGTACAAAAGGAGGGATAAGGTTTGAAAGGAGTGTTTGACACTGTTAGGTTAACCATCCATGTTGCCCGTTGTTTAGTCTTCAAGATAACCTGGGCTGGATTTCACAAAGCACTAAGATTCATCTTTTAAGATGAGTTGTCAGTATCACCATAGTGATTTGTATTGTGACATTACACTTTGCTTATCAATTAAGAATGATACACATCTTATGATCAATCTTAGTTTTTTTGTGAAATTGGCTCAGGATACAGTTTAGAAATAAATTATTATCAAAGTCTTGTCAATTTCGGTGGAAATTATTTTTGGTTAACATTCAATCACATTTTCAAAATAATTTACGTGGCAACTGCATTATTAATATCTAATTACAGCAGATCAATATAGTTTAAAGGTAACATAATTATTTTATCAAATATACAACCTCAATCCAAAATCGGACACTTCTCGGAAATTGTGAAATGGCACTAAAAGTGAAGTCAACTGAAACATCAGCCTTGATATCAATTATGATGAGAAATACTGCCATGCTACAGTGTGTATGCTCTAATTAAGTGTTATTTGAAAGCTCTTTTTCTCATGAGCAAATAAACCACATTGTATTTAGGGAAGGAAGTGCCAGGTGTTGGCATGGAGCGCTATATATTTGTAAAATTCACTGGACCAAATATGGTACAAGAAAGGCAGATAAATTTTACAAAAAACAAAGAAACACTGATACACTAAAATCACACATGCTGATGTGGGCAAAAGGTAATATCACTCCATCACACTCGTAATAAGACTGAAGAACAATGGTCATTTAAATCTGCATGTACATGTAGTAGCAGTGCCTTGTATTTAATATATGTAATAAGCAGCATTGTAAGCTGTAAATGACTACCATTTTACTTTCTTTTTAAAATTGCAAATAATGAAACAGCTGCAGTCAAGGACTATGCATGTTTAAAGCTGGCATCCCAAAGTATTATAATCACAACTCGCACCTTCACATGTCTCAATTTAAAGTCACATGGTGTCAGTGTTGTAACCAAAACAAATGCTCTATAAATAAAAAAAAATTATTTCTTTAAAAGGAAAAAAGTGTTACTTGTTTATAAGTTTGATGGAATTCCACTATTTAGTATAAGCAAAGCTCACTTCACACAAACTGGCTGAGAACATAATTGTTGGTTTTACCGTACACCAGTGTGTGATAAGCACTGTACTCGGTGCCCCCCCCCCCCCACTCAGAGTCTCGTGGGGACAAAATTTACAGGCATATTACCAACCAGGTATGCAAACCCCTAACCCCTGCCATTCTTAAGTAGCAGATGTCTTACCACTAGACCATCCAGCCCACCAGGTGACACAAGGCTAGTTTATTACGATATAACCGTTAGATTAACAGAAGCTGAAAGGACAGACATTCAGCCAGTTTTTCTTTAAGGATTTTTTGGACTTGCCTTTCACATTTGTTTTGCAAAGTCTCAAGGTCCTCTCAGGTTTATCAGTTTCTGTCATAATGACTAAAGCCTTTGGTAAAATTACACACAAAAGTATGCCAGGAGCTCTGAAACCTTGTGTTGTTAATAGATGCACTCAACTCTGACATGCACTCATCCATAACCTCTTCTTAGATTACCAACAGGATATTAATGGCATATGGACCCATAGTCAAATTCATTAAAGGCGTTGAGCTGGAAATTGTGCTTAAAAGATTATTTGCTGAGCCATATTAGCAGGGTGCAACTTGTGAGTTACCTGGTATTTTTGGATGGGGGACCAGTTTTGCTTAGCGAAATGTTTTATGAGCTAAGCCAAGTTTCTGGCATGGAACCATTGTGCAATTCAATAAAGGTTTTCAGCAGAAAATTGTGCTTAATAAATTGATTTGCTGAGCCATTGCAGGTCACCAGTTACAACAATGTGAATTACCTGGTATTTTTTAGATGGTAGCCAGTTTTGCTTAGCAACAATGTTTTATAAGCCCTGAGCAAAATTACCAGCTTTTTATTATCATTATAAAATTGGCCCCAATTACTGTACAGTACACAGTTCAAAAATTAATTTGGTGTTTGATTTTGGCGAGGTCTGTTGGATTTCAAACACAGGAACAATTGAGGAAGTCAAAATGGTGCAAATGACTGTGAAGGCATTACTTCCAGATGATGTCAACATGGTCTGTGTCTGTTAGTGTCACATGAATGTTCTGTCTATTGTGACAAACCACTTCCCCCACAAGCTTTGAGTTTTGTGCATTTCGCTTCCTGATGAGTTCTTATGCCCTGTATTATTTTGTGTGTTACTTCTTGTATGAAGTGGAAAGTGCTTCATAGGTCATTGAATTTAATTTAATTTCTTATGTCAAGGGGGGGGGGGATATGATGTGATGAAAGGAAATAATATGTGGAAGGTAAAAGTGGTTCAATTGTGAGCTACAGCATCCTGAACATTAATTATGCATTGAATAAAAGGCTGTCCGTTGCAGTGCCTGATGGTCATCATATAGCTGTACATAATAGTGTTAGCCAGATGGGTGTCTTTTGGACACCCTGTTTTAAATTTGAACACCCTGTTTAATCTGTCATTTACATGTAAATGTATTGTAAGTGAACAATTTGGACACCCAGTTTTTAAATTTCCAGCAAATATGGACACCCTTTTACCAAATCCTGGTTAAAGCCTTGTAGCTGTACATCACACTTAGGAGGCACAGTTTGCATATAAAATGTGAGGCTTTCAGTGTAGCTATGGAATGAGACAAAATAAACTTAGTTGAGAATCAAATACTGTTTTATTTGTACAAATGTTTTGTATTTTTTTTCTTCTCAGAACAAATTGGTAACATAGACGATTATCATTTTAAATCGCCTGATGCAAGAGAACGTTTGCTTACAATTGAATGACTGTCTTGCATGTCTTAAGGACCTTTCAATTTAGCACGAAATAGAATAATGCAACGTAAACATTGGCCGCTTATTGGGAAAACCTATAACTTCAAGAGCTGATTAAGAAACTCAATAACTATTTTAGTAACTCTAGTTAATACTTTTAGTAGATAGAACATTTTTGTTCTGATATTGCACGAAAAACCTAAATAAAAATGTTACATCCAGTTTTCTTATTAAATACTTTTAAACAGTTCAGCAAGTAACAATTATTTACTGAACCATCTCTTTAGTCAGTGACCATGGCCCAATTCCATGGCTTTGCTTACCCTAAGCAAAGAATCAGCACTTACAGAAGCAGGGAACTCCACACTTACATCAAGCTTATTTTATGGGTAAGCAGGGAATTTTTGCTTGTGCACATGCACACTCCACACTTCTAGTAGGCATTCTTCGCTTACACAGCTAGTGCAGAAATTCAGCGCTTGCCCTGTAAGAGCAGAAATCGGTGGTAAACAGAGCCATGATATTGGGCCCTGGTTTATTCTATTTGTCTGTTTTGTACATGGACATGGTTAATTCAGTTTCTTACATCCCAATGTTTAGGATGGATGCTACAGAAAACATTAAAAGAGTCTGTGTATACCATTCTTTAAGTTCAAGTCATCAGCTAATAGAATACTATTTAAATTGAAAAGGTTTGTAACGGAACAACTAGCCCTGGGGGTGTTTCATAAAAAGCTTTCAGCAATTAATCTTACATATCAGGGATTAAGAGTGTCACTTCCACACCCCCCACCCCCACCACCATTAGAAAGGTCACCAATGCTGAGGTCAAACAACGGAAACTTGCATATTTGTACTCAGCCAAGAGAAGTATTCCTTTGACCTCAGGGAGGTCACTGTCTAACCTTTTGACGACATCCAAGAAGTCTTTTGCAAAAACCACTTATATTTTTACATTATAAGATGGGAGAGAGACAATTTTAGGTACTGTAAAAGTTCCGAGTTGCAAAATATTTGATCACTGGCTGATCAAAAAATAGAAATACAATAAATAAAACAAATATGCAATTGTGAGCTGTAAGTATGCCTGCTTTGGCAAACAAAAAAATGTACTTTAAAATGCTTTGAAAATATTTACATACATATTTTGACAGTACTGTGTTTAAACACATAGACAATAATATTGCTTAAATATGCCTTTTGTAAAAAAAAATAACAGTAGTTAATAGCAGCAACAAACATAAAACAAAATTATTATAAAAACAATAAAATAATTTCTGAAGAGTCCAGGTAAATTTCATAACTGCAGAACGTAGAGCGGGCTAAATTTATGTAATGTTAGTACATGTATTTAGTAATGACTTATCAAGATTTGTACAAATTCTCCTCTCTCCTGAAACTGGAAAAAAATCGTTATTTAAATCAGTAAAAGAGAGGTTTCAGCCAAATCTTGCTTACTTTAGCAGAAAAATATGCATTTAAGTGTAAAATGAAAAAATTTGCATTAAAGGCCCTGTACACTATTGGTAAGATTGAAAAACACAATGTTCACAGATTCACACATAACTTACATGATTTAAAGTAAGTAATGGTAGAAAGGGTTCCTTAAAATGTTTCTGCCTAAAATGCTATCGTAAACAATAGTAATTATCGCGCGCGATAATTTGAAAAAACAGAAAACACATAAGATCTCTTTTCACTATTTTCTCGTGACCTCGATGACCAATTGAGCTCAAACTTTCACAGGTTTGTTTGTTCATGCATATGTTTAATCACACAAAATGTGGACACTGTTTTTGAGCTGTTACCAAAAGTGTACAATACCTTTAAGTGTATTTCGCAAACAATCAGGAAGATTTGCAGCAGTTGTGTGCATTCACAATGGAATTGCATTGTTGCCTCAATCATCTACTTAGAAGAAATGCCAGTTAAGTTAGCGTGCCTTTTGCTTTGCTGAAGGTCAGCAGTGTTTATGAAACAGAAACTGTGCTAATGGTTGCTATGTACACAGAAAATGCCTGCCTTCAACAGGCTTTATAAAATTGGCTCCCGTTGGAAGTGTGTACAAAATTAATGTTATTTCTACGAGTCAGGCTCTGTTCTTGTTTTCAAAAGACCCTTTGATCATGAATGCCTGTTATTATTCTATTAATATTGTAAAATGATTCACCTGCAACTTCGACAAGTCAGAGATGATGCAGGCCCAATATGCACGTGGCATCATTTGAGTAGGGCGCCCTCGGCTAGAGGTCAAAAGGTTGCTCATTGGCCCATGTTGTGCGCCGCGTGTAGATGTGCATTTCCCATTGTTACATCATCATTTTACCTCTCAGATGGCAACATGACGACGTCAATGCATAGGGTCCATTCTTGTGAGGGCAAGGCAGATTTTCTTATTGAACATTTCAAAAAGCACCAAGGGGCAAGAAGACCATTGCTGCTATTGACCCTGTGAAGTATCATGCCTGCATGACTTATTACATCTGGCAGAACAATCATTAGCCAGCTCAAAGGCTTAATGACACATCCCAAATGGAGTTTTCGTATTAAACAACAGTGATGGAAAAAATGTCAAAACGGAGTACATGTATTTCAAAGTACAACCAAAGTAACTGGGCCCACTTTTACGGCTCTGCTTAGTGCTTTTATCATGAAATACTGCAGCATTCTGGGCTTAAAGTAACTATTTTCCGCTTGCACATTCACAAGATTTAATGCAAAATTTCTGTGCTAGATATGTCAGTAAAGACGAATGCTTAGTTTCATAGAGTATTCATTGGCACAAGTAATAATCCTTGTTGACCCAGGAAATACCCTTACATTAGCACAGATGTTTACTTCCCGCTACTGTGTGCACCACTTTTGTTTTCATTCTAGAGTTACATGTACATTAGCAGGGTCATGACACAGGGCCTGGTTACAATAAAACAGTCAGTGGTTTTGTCTATCTGTGAACAAAGTACTGTTTTATATTAAATTTAAAATTTGCAGTTAGTAAAAAATGTTTATAGAGGTTCAATCAATTAAAAATATTTTACTCACAACAATCAGTACAAAAAAGACATCTTGATTAATAATATCATTGCATAATTAGCATAATTAGCATAACAAAGTACTCTTACAAAGTCCTTACATTATAGTTCAGTATTTTTGATCGTGAAACTAAATCTCATTGAAATAATCCACGACCTAAATTTGCATGAAGGTCATGATCATTGACCTCTATAGTTTAAGGTCAAGATATGAGCCACAAGTTACAACAAGAGAGATTTTTGTCTTGAAGTCTAGTTTCAAATGTGCGGTTATGGTTGCAATTTCATCATGACCATCGTTTCCAAGTTTCAAAGTTAACCAGGGCCCAAGCTTAAGCTGCAAATAGTGATTAACAAATTTCTGCTAAGCAAAAATGAGCAGGATACCAGTCACAGCTGGTGAACATCATTTTGTTGTGCTTTAGCAACTCTATGTAATTGGACCCCGAGGAGTGTCTGGGTGTCTTTTAAACAACTCAAGGCTGTTTCCAAATTTGGCTGTGGCTTAATCACCGCATCATCCTGCAATGAAGCCTTTTTTCAACAATAGCCATAGCCAAAGCCGTCGGTTTGGACTTGCACATGAGTCGAGGAACACCCTATACACAAACTGCTGCGGTTGGCACATGGTGTTTGCTGATCTAGAGGTTGCTACATGTATGCAAGAGCGTGCCAAAACCAACGTGATGTACCAATTAACAGCAATGATAATAGTCAGAGTTCAAACTCAACCTTCCCTTGATGTGACCAGGCAAGTCAATGTACCGGACAGACATGATTCAAATGGTGCCTTATTTGGACACCCCCATGATGTCATGTAAATGGAAATGAGTAGTTGGGCATATGGGACATTGCATTTTCAAATTCTCTGTGAATTTAGAAACCTTGAATCTCTTGACCTTGTCCCCCACTGTATGCTCATTACAATTTATACATGAGCCTGTTGAGATATGTACATCAGAGCATTGCAACCACAAAAAGCTACACCGAGTTGTCATTTAAAGTTTATGTTATTTTAAAAGCTACAGCCTTATTTTAAAAAGATCATTCAACATATCATTTTTTTTTTAGACCTGTCAACACTTCCAACAGTTCTACTTCAATATGAAAATATCAAAATGTTCTGTATCAAAATGTAGATTTTCACACGTTAAAAGGTTCATGAAACATGTACATTATCATATTGTTTTGGGTGAATGTACATTTATTTCAATGTTCAGATTTGTAATGCTGAATTACAAATCTTGTTCCACTTGTTCCAATACTCGCAGCCTTATGGGGTTGTCCTCCATGTAGTCAGACTCCTCTAATCGTTTCCACCGCCTCCTGAAAGTCATCAGACAATGAACAAATATGAACTTGACGAGTAAAATCTGTATCTTTTGAAAGAGTAGACATCTGGTTTTCAAGCAACCTTTGAAGGACCTATGATTTATTGTTTCCAGTTCAAACTATAAAATATGCACTTATTAAGGTTGTTCACATTTTATAAGAGGTTTATATATAGAGAGAACAAAAACAAGGTGAAACCTGTGCACCTAAAAGGGGACAAATTCAGGACACAGACCTACACAGGTTGGTGCGCGGCGATCGTGGTTCTGATGTGATACAACACACAACTAATACGTAACTTCAAGGCTTAGTTTCTTTGGACAAATCTCTTGATATTTGGCTTTTGTTAAATGGTAAATGCCGTCATAGTGTTGTTGCTGTTTCCAAGTGTGCTGCTTTAGAGCAGAAAATACTGATTAACAATTTTCTGCTAAGCAAAAACGAGCAGGATACAAGGTACATATACATGTATTTTGGTTGGTAACTTTGTTATGGTAAGCATAATTTGTTAATGTTATGCTTACTTTTTGTACTTATTAGCAGCTCTACGAAAGTCTTTCATCTTTGGTCAAGCGTTCCTGTCCTTAAATAACTGGTTCACTTACCCTCTACAATAGCGAAACATGAAGAAGCTGATGACTGCGGCACCAGCAACCAGGCTCACAATCACAATGACTACGGCAATGACTATGCACATGGGGAAATAATTTTGCAAGATGCTAACTACCACTACCATATAAGACTTTATAACGATAGACTTTTGGATAACAATTCCCCCTTTTTTTCAAGGTCATTACCATTTGTATTTAATAATTTATTTTGAAAGGAAAGAGTAAGAAGAAGAAACAACAAGTACAAATCTTGACAAAACAATAGCTGATCCAACTTCTATGTCAGAACAGCTCATAAGTAAAACGTATGCAGGATAGAGATTCTTTCATTTTTAAATGCATTTACACGTACAAATTATTTGAGCGAAGTCTTGAATTCAGGTGGTATACATGTAGTTATGAAACATGTAAAACAGTCTGTTAGGGAATTTTTCAAATTATTGATTAAACATTTTTGTGGTTTGCCGGTTTTTCAATGGTCAGTTGGGTTACAGGAAACATTTTTTGTGGACCTACAGAACATGTAAACGTTCTTCCCCCTCCCCCAAAAAAGAAGAAAATAAAAAAGAAGTAAACAAAAAATACAACAACAACACTGCCTGGACAGATTATTTGTATTACTATATACCTCATACATATTCATGACCGAGAGTCGAATTCTCACTGGTCCATTCAACATCACGTGCCAGATGCTACATGTATATTTGCTGTTTACCAAGCGCGCTCGCGAGTATTCACGCACATGGTAAATGCACATGACAAGTAGACTGTCGCCCGGACGCCGCCCGGACGACAGTCTACTTGTCATATGATCATGGAACTGTTCACCGGGTGTTGTCCGCATGCGCGAACATCGCCCTAGCGACATCCAACACACGAAAAACTTATCCTGGATGCAATTTATTTCACAGTCGTCATTTCCCCTTGTTCCTAATATTTTACCGGTAATTGAATATGTATGAGGTATAGTAAAACAAATATAACATGGTTTATTTCGGTTGATCAGTCGATAATAGCTCCCCTCGGTATTGGAAGTTGACAAACTAGTTCCCTCGGCTTCGCCTCGGGAAATAGTTTGTCAACTTCCAATACCTCGGGGAGCTAATATCGACTGTTCACCCTCAAACCATGTTATATTTGTATACTGTAGGCCTATGGCTTCAAATTCTAGTCCCCCTTCAGACAACTTGCTAAAGTGACATCTGCAAAGATTGATTAACCAACATTCTGGTACATGTACAGTGTGTATTAACTGTATGTGCTTGCTAGTCGTTCTACAGACTTTCTAGAAAATAGAAAAACCCAGCTGTCTAAAATTACACTGAAGAAAAGCAGATCTAATCAACTTACTTGTGCCACCCGAATTCGTCCTCTTTTCCCCACCATGGGTAGTAACAAATGGTTTACTACTGGTGGTAAATTCGGCTGTTACTGCCGTTGGTTGTGGGATAATGTGCACTCTTGCGGGACAGAGATGTACTTTTTCTGATGGCCTTGATTCCACGCTACAAACCACCTGGTTTAGTTCTGTAGCCAGAATGTGTGCGGCGACCCCTGTCTCGGTGAATGTGTACAGAATGGCAGAGTAACTGCTGTGGGCGATGTCCGGCCTCACCTCAAGGGTGTAGACACCTGCATCTAGCTCCTCGCTTGTGCCACACACTGCTACGTCATCACCTAAATGTACCACCATGGGCAATTCAGAATCAGGTGGAACAGTACGCGGCCTTGATAAGGAAATGAGCTGTGGTACTATTTCAGTATCGCAAGGCTTTATAATGGTGATGACGCTTTTCGGTGGTGGTTGTTCTAGGTTGACGACTGGGTAGGTAGCGAAGGTAATGGTTTTACGAGTCAACTGTTCATGGGGTGGTACAGCCACCAATGCAATGTCAGTGGCTGGTGTTCCTTTCTTAACATGATGCAACAGAAGAAAGGGTTTTGATCCTATAATGGTGCTGGTCTTGATAGAAAGATCTTTGGTTTGTCCATTGGCAAGTGTCACATTCCCGCTGCTGGACGACTCGAGTGCAGACCAGGAAATTTCTGTGTTGTTCCAAACTGCCACAGCACGGAAGATGTTATCGACGTCTTTGCCGTTGACAACCACAGCAGTGTACCTCCTCCCCAGTGAAACCAGCGGGTGGAGGTTCTCCATGGAGTGAGCTGAACAACCACTTGCCTCGTCTGAGCATCTACTTCCAACTAACCCCATGACGGGTTCACTGCACTGGAGGTGACCCCCTATGAAATCATTGCTGGTTTCGTATATGTAGGACTGACCGCGTAACAAGTTGAAGAGCCTCTCCTTATCACTCCCCTGATGACGGAGAGTAACATTTTTGTCATTTTTCTTGAAACTCACTGTAGTCTCAATGGGAGATGTGGCAACCACAGTGAGCTCTGATAAATTATCTGTCAGCAAACCATAAGAAGCAACCAAGTACACCTTATCCAAAGACTTTACGGGTATCGCGGTGTACGCACTCAGGGTCTGACCAATTTGTAAGATCAATGTGACGATGATGTCCGAGTCGGATGTGATGTCAAGAACAGTTGTATTGTTGCTTTGGGGGCGTGGTTTGAAGCCCTTAAGGTCAATTGAAGCAGTCGGAGCGGCAATGAACGTTTCTGAGTATCCTTCTCCAATAAGAGTTATAGAGCCATTAGCCCGGGGACTGCAAATTTAAAAAAAATTTAAACAAATCTGTATGGTCCAACAACAAAATACTTTAAGTTCTTGTAGCATGTGGGGAAAAAAGAGTCCTGCACATGAAGGTAGGAATTATTTTTACATGTGCACACTAAAATTAAGTTAATTGACCTTGAAGAAACTGACCCACCTGCAACTGTTTTGTTGTAAGTTTATTTGTTTTGTGGAATGGGAAATGAAAAAAATCTTACATTTTTCATGTCATCAGATTATATAAAAACAATTTTTTTTTTAAACACACAAAAATTTAAATAATAATCATGCAACTATTGATAAAATGTTGTAGGGAAAGCAGGTTTTTGAAGAGTTGGTGGGAATTACAAGAAACATGTTTTTCTTGAACATGTTGTTGAGTTTCATAAAAGGTCCATGAAGATAAATTACTGAGGACCAATTATCATCACACAAATAACCAATTTCTCGACAACACTTACTCGAAGCCTACGGAGACACAAGCGATCTGAAGGAAGGAACCTGCTGCTTCCATTTTCCAACCGTCAGGAGGAAACGCAACAATGAAATCCCGCCCATACATGTGGGTTTGTCGGTCTGGCTCTGTTGTTGACAAAAATATTTAAATATGGACAGGCATTAAAGGAACATTACAGAATTGGTAAAAAAAAACTTGTAAAATATACTTTTTTATCACAGATTTACATAAAACTTACACGGTCTAATGATGATGATAGTAGAAAACATCACTTTAAATATTTCTGTCTGGAATGCCGTATTTGATGAGAAATGAATAACCTAATTTTCCGATTGGAGTTTATCGCTCAGTGAGCGTTTTATTCATTTGTTGAATCTACATGTATATGATTTCATGCAAAAATGTAATCGGTTTTTCACTATTTTCTCGTGACCCAGATGGCCGATCGATCTCAAACTTCTACAGGTTTGTCAGTTTATGTATATGGTGGATTACATAAAGTGCTTACACTGCCAGCAACTGTTTTGTTAGCAAAAACCAATTCTGTTCCTTTAAGCTAGCGTATTGGGCAGATACACTCGAATGTGGGACGATGCGCAACTAACTCATCAGGGCTCAAAATTTTCACTGACATGCTGAACGGCCTGGGGCCAGTAAACTCATGACCCGACAAGTCCGGACTCAAGTCTTGTGTTTTTCAATTGAATAATACACCTGACGCTGTAATAACTAATAAAATTACTTTCAAGTATTGATTTTGAGTTTTGATGAATTTCTTTCAATTAAGATTAAATGAAATTAAATCTCCTTGTGTCAGAGTGCTAAATTAAAACATTAGACACTTTATGTCTTAAAATTGTCAAAACCTTTTTGCTCATTTTGATTCTGGTCCAATAAAAACAATTCTGGCCCACTAGAAATTGTGAGCTAAAAGCCAGGCAGTCCTGTGGTACATGTATTTCCACCCAAATTCTTAGGCCAAGACTACATGTACATGTAGGTCGTGAACAATGTGTTTATTACAATTACGTGTACCTGTACAGTACGAACATCAACAATATTGTTTACACTGTACATCTGCACGTATACATTGTATTATATCTTCAATGGCATCAACTAGTTCAACTCAACTGACACACATGCTAATGATGAAGCTTTTGCCTTCAACCCGCTTGGACAGTTTGTGTGTGAAAGTGCATAATGCTATCATAATGCCATTAGTCTTCTTGCATGATTGCACTTTACTTATCAATACAGACCCTGAAGAGTAGTGACACCCATATGACACTGCAAGATATGTGTACAATCTACACAATTAAACTGATTAATCCTGTGGGCAAAAATAATGGTTTTTTATCATATTAAAGGCAATGGGCTTTTGAACTATGTGTATGTGTGCAGCTCGGTGTTAATTGTTTAGTGCTCGCTTTGATGGAGGTTTTCAATCTGTAATAAGTTTCTGATGAACAATTTCAGAATAACTTTTATGAAGATGGAAATTTAAAATATTTCACATTTTGAAATAACCGACAAATTTATGTGATTTTGGGTTTGAAAAAGAGGTAAATTTTACTTAAGATACTAAATTGCTGAGCATGACAACATCTTGTTTATTATTGCAAAAACAAAGGTTCTTAATACAAACATTATTTTTTTTAGTAAATGCATGCACATGGAGACATCTGCTCTAGAATTGCACAACAATTTAACAAAAGTTTACAATTATGTAAGTTACAGTGTATGTGAGTTATGTGCAATTCTGTGAACATTTCTATTTTCAATCTTACCATAGTTTTGTACACTGTAAAGTGTAACCTTTAAAAAGGCTTGACTACTCATCCTAATTACATTGCAATAATTATGTACGTCATACAAATATTGGATGCATGTGGGTGCATTGTTGCAGAACATAATCACAAGATGAAATCTGGACTATTCCATTACATGAGGACAAGTCTAGTGGAATGGAAAAGCCTGATTTCACCAGATATTTTGCAACAATGCACACTAGATCCTTGCCATTTAAAATTGTGTACACAATAAACACAAAATACATGTAGACATAGAAACACATCGATCCCGCACTCTGAAAATTCTAAACAACATGGACAACTCCATGTAATAATAATAACTGTATTTATAAAGCGCCTTTTGCCAAAGGATACAAGGCACTGATATTTTTTACCTGCCATGTATGTGGAGCTACGTTTTTGAAGTATGAGACCTATGCACTTATAGCACCATGTAATGGTATACATGGTGCTGTGGCGCAATATGCTGCCGATCAAACCAGGAACACCGGGGCGAACCCCTTCTCTAGAGAATGACCTTGTCTACCATGACCAGACCTTATTTCATAAGGCCCCCCCCCAAAAAAGGGTTCTGTTTCCGATTACATGTCATTTAAAAATAGGGTCGGTAGGTCGGAATTTTTTTTTATTTTGCGTTTTTTTTAAATTTCCCATACGATTGACGATACGTCCACGATTGTTCATGTGTTGAGCGCAATCAACGGATTTGCACAACGAATTAGGCAAAATTGTGCGCAATCTTCAGTTTGCGCTCTTAAGATTGGCAGTTCAAGCGGTTGATTTTGCAAAAATGTGCGCAATCTGCAGATTGCGCAAGCCCATGGAATGCGCTTCATACAGTCACCCCCCCACCCCGTTTTCCCCCAGGTTTTTTTAAAGGCCGAATAAAAAGTTTAGGGTCATGGCGTAAAACTAGGGTCGGTCGGGGAACCGGAAACAGAACCCTTTTTTGGGGGCCTAAGGACAAATGGGCAGGAGCAGTTATTTGGGAAACGCTAAAGCAAAGCATCGCTGCGAAGTGTTCCAAACATCATGTATTATCCAATTCAATTCATGATATCTGTATATTGTCAATACCGACTCAAATATAAAATTCACACGTTGCGATCAGTACATTTATACATGATTGGCAAAACAAAGTGTTCCACCAATCAAATTACAAGATCTATGTGTGCGGTATTTACAAATGGAGTTTATTCAATAAGTTTTTCAAAGCTGAGATTATATATTTTTAAATGGTGGTTGTTTGTGTGACTCTCTGTTTCTATGGTCATACCTGATATGTTGTACATGCCTTGCACTCCCAATATAAAAAGACATACAGCTAAAATGAGGAGTCTTGCATAATTGACAAAGCATCCAGATGGCAACATCTTGTGTGTGTGTGGGTGCACGTATGAACCACAAGTCAATTTGTAGACAGACCGTCTGAGCTGCACTAGCTGCAAGATTAAAAAAACAGTCATACTAAATATTCCATCTGGATACTAAACAATGGTTTTAGTTTTTGTTATTAAAGAGCGCTTAGGTTCAAATTCCTAGATCCCATTAGCCTTGGAAGTATAAAGTTAACCGAGTCCCATTCCAAACGTGAGTGATTGCCAAAATATTGTTTTCATATTGAGTAAGGGTCAGTGATCATGAATGAAGTCATGACCGCTTGTTGCACACAAATAGCACTCAGCGAAATATGCCGTTTGCACCTAATATGCATTTCACTGCTCTTTTTCATCAAAGATGTTTAGGTATTAATGATTTATTTTAATATCTGTTGCAGGCCTGCTACTTCACGCCATTCACAGGAATTCCCTCATGTCCTTTGCCTTGGTGCACCTTGAAATTTTCCACTTCTCATATGAACTTGTGTTGAGCTGGGAGAGGTGCCTTTTGTTATTGATTGTTAAGGAAAAAACTGCCTGGTCCTATTAAATACAATAAGCCTATTATTATTAAAACCCCCAAACCATGTTGTCAGCACATGCTTTCAATGTTTTAATATTTCCATTGTCTTAACCACATCGTACACATTGATCAGCTCATGAGCTGATCAATGTGTACGCCATGCCATAAGATCATAAGCTGGACTATGCCGCATTTCCTAAAGGGGGTGTCAATCAACATGGGACAGTGGTTTGGTTAGAAGGGGCAGGACAAAACTCTACCAGCATCTTTTGTGTACAAAATTGGTTTGTAAATTGCCTGTCAATTGTCAATAGATTGGTAGATGAACCAATACAAAATTATTATTTTTAAAGCAAACAAATTAGCTGAAACTTACCCAGGCGATATCTGGACATGTAAACAACACACTTAGTGAAAAGAAATCATTGAGCCCCACGTGCCAGTCATCTCTATACTATGTTTAAAAAAATGCAAAAAAAAACACTTTTAACCTACGGAATAAGCTTGTTTGGCATGTTTGGAGGCGTGTGCTGTCCTGACAACATACCGCAGTTACGTTTGTCCCAATTTGGTGTCAAGTTTGAGGAGTTTGAGAAGGATTAGTTGGCCTATCTGAAGATTCTGGCCTGTTGTTGTCATTTGGTTGGGTGTAACCATGGAGTAACCATGAATGGAAAATAACCAGGAAAGTGTATACTGCTACTGCTACTACTACTAGTACTACTACACTAGTACGACTACTGGCAGCAGTAGGCTGTATAGCAATAGCATGGTAGTACTACTCCTTGGCTAAATTCTAGCCCAGCAGTATAAGACTCTATACACATGCTATAATACTATTTTATCATGTTTATAGGCCTACCCTACCGGCTGATCATTCCTAGGATCAGCCTGAATTTCAATGAGTACAATGATTACTCATCATATCATTAACAGTGACTGTCTGTAGCAGCATGGTCATGGCTAAAATTTCGTATCAGACTGCCACTTTATCTACATAATTTAGGTAACATGTTTACGGTCAAAACATTGGAAAGGTGTCCGTCAGATACGGGATGTACAGCATCATTCTTAACTTACCAGTCACTTACTTCCCACACCAATGAATCTGCTCTACTTCTGAAGTTCAAAAGTCTTTATGCCTAGTGTGGTTGAATGTCAATGAGACGTCGTGCGGTCGGTGACGTTAGGTGGCGACATTCATGACAGAGTGATGCAGGAGAACTTCACGACTTCAGCATATTCCCAATGAATGAGGACCTTCGGAAGCTACTCCACGATTATTGTAGGGGCTGGAGGCATATAACCAACACGACGTATGAAGCTAAACCACGAATGGTTGTTATTAAAATGCGCATGCGCAAAGCTTTGCTAGTCTTCTGCAGTCGTATGTTGTGTTTATTTTTGAGCAAATACTATTTACTGTATTAAGCTAATTAACTTCCAACCCAGTCATATTCTGTCATGTAAATGCTTTGGGGTAATTATTAAGCGGTTTAGTAAACTGTTTGTACGGTTGGGTCACTCCTGGAGGTTTTTCACCCTGTGCTTGCATTATTTCCCATTTATAAACAGTGTGATTTAAATAATCTGAGGTGGGTTGACATTACTAATGAATATGCATTTTTGCGGAAGTTGAACGCAGTGTTTTGCATCTCTATTTTTTAACACGAGAGGGCGCTAAACCTATCTGGGTGCACCACACTATTAACTCCCACAGCAACCAATCAATGCTAAATTGTTTGCTAAAATAATATTCAAAAATACTCAAAAAATATTTCAAAGTCTCTCAGCCTCTTGAAAACCAATCATAAACTTGTGGCAGTCAGCCGTTTGGAATTTTTGCTAATTACCCCAGAAAAAACACCCCCGAATGTGTGCTTTTTCCCAAACCGACTTGCTGCCAGTTTTCATGAGGCACTCCTCCACAGAAACACAGAACCCCAGGTTGTGATATATTCTTATAATTACACAATCTATTAATTGCATGACCCCAAAACGTTACAATTCAAAAGTAACTGTGGGTTAACAAATTATGATAATCAGCTAGCGCATGAATTGTTGCCTATTTAGTGTGGTGCACCCCTCTGAACTATGGGGCTTCATCTTTCGTCACCACTGGGCTACTGCAGATATTATATCACAGACAAGTAATTTGTTTTAATATTTTTTTAAGAAGACAACAATAATAACAAGAAACAAATACTGCTAACAAAAACACGACATATTCAGCAATTTTTAATCTTTTGGTCCGCTCTGGCCACGCCCTTCTATGCTCATTTTTTTTTATATAATTATTTTTTGCTTGAACCCGAGCAAGTTCAAAATGGGAAAAATACTTTTTATACCGAACCTACTTTTTAGATGTTGGGGCTTCGAAGAGAGGGAGAGGACATAAAATCATAGTTAGACTTATATATCTCAGAATTATGAGTTAGCATTAATCATAACTATGAAATACCGGTATATCTCATATTATGATCTACAACAGTGATTGTTACTTGTGCCAATTAACTCATATTTATATGCAAGATAATAAGTCGTAACATACTGTAAAACTATGCCATAATTGTGAGATATCGGTCATAATGATTATTACGTTCAATTAAATTTTCTTTCTCTCTCAATGTCCATTTGGCGCATCCGGTAGAAACAACAAACAAAGCAAAACAAATCGAAAACACAGTTTTCGCTCAATGCACTAAGTCATTATTTTGTTAAAATGAAACAATATTTGTAGACCTACAGTTTAGCTCTAGTAAATAATAAAATGTCATGTCCAGGCAACAACTCAACTGCGACTTTTGCAGGACTGCCACTTCAGTGTGACCATCTTTGACGATTTGTCTCGTAGTATCTCAAATGGTAGTTGACTGAAGGAATAGGCCGGTCTACAAAATTATTTAAATCAACTTTCGATACTATCACAATGACGAAAAGATTATGCATTTTCACATTGATGAGTTTTATTGTTTTAAGAGTCTTATAATTTGTAGGTTAATGTATACAAAATCGATTAAAAAGAAAAGAATGTTTTGGATTGTTTAACAATTATTTTTTACTGTAGTGTCATAATACCAATGAAGATAGGGCCTACTACATTTGGCTAGTTTAAATCCATTTACTATTGTTTTGAATGTTTGTGACTGAAAACTTGTTACAAGTTGTTTGTGAAGCAATTTAATTGAAATCACGCAACTATTTACCGCCATCGCACCCGTCAGTTTGTTCTTTTTACAATAATTCTTACCGATCCATGGCTTTATATGGATGATAACTTGTATACTTTTTAAAATTTTCAACAAATGCAGAAAAGCTTAATAAGTTATATATCACGGTTGAAGGAATTTTTTAGGCTTTCTTCCTTTTTATGTCTTTGCAGAAGTTGCATTTTCCATCCCCAACCTGGCAAACGGAACAAAAATCTAATATTAAACATCAAAATATATACGGGCACAAAATAATACGCGTGGAAGCACGTTCTCCAATGGTTTTCATCAAAGTTTGTATCACAACTTAGACGTGATTATGACCAATTAATGTCCATGGCCAAATTATTCAAAAATGTAAAACATAGGGTGTCATTATGCTCCACACTCTTCCCGATCTCATGCAGAATACATATATTGAGAACGGATGCCCAATAATTATTTACAATAAATCCCGTCCGACGTACGGTTAATTCTAGAACCAATTTGAAATTGGAAAACACCTTTTTAATTAAAAACCAAAAGGTGCATCTTACAAATGTACGGAGGCGAACAGAATGAACCACATCTCCATATTCACAAATTGCCAACAGACTATTGTTGAGTCAATTATATTGAAGCAGAATGAATGCACAATACAATATGATTTGCAACCTGGTTTGTGACTTGTATTTTGAAGAACACATAATAAACAAACCCAATTTTGTTTAAAAGGCTTTGAGAATTGAAAACAAAATTAAAAACGCACGATCCGTTTTCGTCTTGATGTTTTTCACCAGGACCATCGCAATAGCATGTAAAAACGACTGCATCGGATGCCATCTTGAATGTCGCACTAATTTGATCAAGTTGTTATTAATTCCCCCCCCCCCCCATAGCCTAACCTATCAATCATCAGAAATAATTGAAAACTCGATGTACCGGGTATACAAAAACGGCTACCATAGAAAGATTATTGCCCATTTTCATGAAAACCACAATAAGTGTTCTGTGTGCTAGGCGTTTATGCGGAGGTCCCTCACCCTTCCAACAACCAGTTGACTTTATTCGAGGTCTATATAAAACAAACAACAATACACTGTACATGGAGATCAATTGGGCAAAAATTTGTATAGGAAAATGTCATTCATAACTTTTATTGCAAGTTATCTCCTTCCTCCACCGTTGACAATAATCTTTGCCCAAGAAACTTAACTCTAGAATGTAAATATGAAATGAAGATAAACACATAAAGCAGTTGAAACTATTACTGCATTCGGTGCATCTTTTTGCACAATCTTTATTTCTTTAATGATAGGCAAGTACTGTCTTATTCCATTATTGTTTCAATAAACATTGTTAAAGGAACATTACAGAACCAAACAAAACAGTTGCTGGCAGTGTAAGCACTTTATGTAATCCACCATATACATAATCTGACAAACCTGTAGAAGTTTGAGATCGATCGGCCATCTGGGTCACGAGAAAAAAGTGAAAAACAAATCAACATTTGCATGAAATCATATAGATTCAACAAATGAATAAAACGCTCACTGAGCGATAAACTCCAAACGGAAATTTAGTTTATTCATTTCTCATCAAATATGGCATTTCAGACAGAAATATTTCAAGAGATGTTTTCTACTATCATCATCATTAGACCGTGTAAGTTTTATGTAAATCTGTGATCAAAAAGTATATTTTACAAGTTTTTTTCTTACCAATTCTGTTTTGTTCCTTTAAGTTGCAGTTGGAAATATATTGTACAAAGGTTTTGAATAATGCAAAGTAGCAATAGAGTTGTAGTTGTTTTCATTTTAATTACTATTTCTGTAATGTGGAATTTTGATAATGAGGATTATAAAACCATACTATATTTATGATCAATCTTTGATGATGAGTTGTTTTATTTGTTACTTACAAGTAGTTTACAAAATTGAATGTGGTACCCAATCTCCATAGATGCAATGTTTACATCTAACGTTTTTTAAAGATCCAAAATACTTACATCATAAAAGTATGGAACTTTAACCTAAAATTTAGAAATAATGTGAGTACATTTGTACATTTTGTCTTGGCAATGATACATAACACACATTGTCCGTGTCCAACTTGTACAACAGAAAAAAAATTGCTCCTTGGATTTAGGAAGATTCAAGTGAATAATACTACAGAGACTGCTCGGTATCTTTAAATTATCTTTAAAAACAACCTTGCTTTTTAATTAATTTATTTTCCACAAATAAAAAACGATAATGCCACCCAAACTTGTCTTGAGCCACTTGAGAACTTTGATGCATTGGAGGGACGAAGTCATCTGCTCTGCAACTTGGCTACTTATGGCCTTGAATCTTGAACACCCATCTGTTTGTATCCAATGGAACAGGCTGATGAAAGAAAACAAAACAGAAATACATAGTTAGTTGAAATCAATAAAATCATCTAGAAAATATGAAATGAAAGTGGATGTGGGAAATTATTTGGGGCAGGGTAACACAAGTATACCAGAAGACACATTCATTTCCCCAAGTATTTATTTTCACTAAAGAAAAAACAACTGTTAACAAAATTATTGTTGGTATAACCAAGCGGTCCTTAAGTGCCTGTAAACTTGCCTCAAAGTTGGTAGTTGTAATTTTCTTGTTAAGCTGTTTCATGATACAGATCTATTTGTTCATGAATGTATGTCTTGTTTTTTCATCAGGTTTTTAGTTAAATTTGTATTAAAAATTGAATTTAGGCAAGTACTCACCATGGAAACAAAAATCTCAAAATACTCCAGGCATCATTCGCATATGTTTAGAATTCTTCCTGCAACTGGCCCCTGTGCTCTTATAGCTGTCCATTGCATAATTTTCCCTATGAAAAAGTTGACAGCTCAAAATGGGGCTACTGCCAGCCAAAGCATCCCACGAAAGATAGAACACATCGTCAAGCCCTTCCTCAGACTCAACCAGGTCAGCTACTAAAGGACACTGTGAACAAAATAAATGGAAGAATAGTCAAGACAAAAAACAACTACATACACAATGGAGGTTTCATACATGTAGGTGTGGTTTATCTAGATGATCAAAGGATCAGACCTGAAGCTGACACTGATGATCAATGTGTTGTTGTCACTAATGTCAGTTAATGGGCAAAGCGCTTAGACAAGACAAGTGAATGAGCAACACTCTTTATTTTCTACACTTTAATCCCGTTCTAAAAGTATTGTTCTAAAAGCATTGTATATAACATACTTCTTCTCATCTTCCATTGTATAGACCTACCTAAAATAACCCAAACTAACCAGTGTCTCTAGCTTTGCTAGTAAGTTTTCCTGTTGTCTGTTCTGGGCATTTTTTTTCTGTAATCTTTTTAATCTTTTCCCAATAGTTTCTGTCACTCCAGTACGCTTGCATTGATTGTGTTGCATTCTTTTAACCTCTGAGAATGACTCTGAGAAGCCTTGTGTATGGTTGCAGTTAGCTTAACATCAGTTGTGTATGGTTGTTACACTACATCACGTATGAAGCGTTGTGCATGGTTGTAGTTTCCCATTGAATTGTGTATGGTTGTTACACTACACATCGTATGAAGCCTAGTGCATGGTTGTAGTTTCCCATTAAGTTGTGTATGGTTGTTACACTACACAACGTATGAAGCATAGTGCATGGTTGTACTTTCCCATCGTCCATGAGTTGTGTATGGTTGTTACACTACACAACGTATGAAGCGTTGTGCATGGTTGTAGTTTCCCATTGAGTTGTGTACGGTTGTTACACTACACAACGTATGAAGCATAGTGCATGGTTGTAGTTTCCCATTGAGTTGTGTATGGTTGTTACACTACACAACGTATGAAGCGTTGTGCATGGTTGTAGTTTCCCTTTGAGTTGTGTATGGTTGTTACACTACACAACGTATGAAGCGTTGTGCATGGTTGTAGTTTCCCATTGAATTGTGTATGGTTGTTACACTACACAACGTATGAAGCGTTGTGCATGGTTGTAGTTTCCCTTTGAGTTGTGTATGGTTGTTACACTACACAATGTATGTAGCGTTGTGCATGGTTGTAGTTTCCCATTGAATTGTGTATGGTTGTTACACTACACAACGTATGAAGCGTTGTGCATGGTTGTAGTTTCCCTTTGAGTTGTGTATGGTTGTTACACTACACAACGTATGAAGCGTTGTGCATGGTTGTAGTTTCCCATTGAATTGTGTATGGTTGTTACACTACACAACGTATGAAGCGTTGTGCATGGTTGTAGTTTCCCATTGAGTTGTGTATGGTTGTTACACTACACAACGTATGAAGCGTTGTGCATGGTTGTAGCTTCCCACTATTGAGTTGTGTATGGTTGTTACACTACACATCGTATGAAGCATAGTGCATGGTTGTAGTTTCCCATTGAGTTGTGTACACTACACAACGTATGAAGCCATGTGCATGGTTGGTTGGAACAATGATTTATGGGGCCAACAATGAGGCCTAACCATGATCATGCCATGATTCACTTATGATAGCACACCACCTGGAAATACTTGAATCCCTCTTTTACTTAATACTAATACTATAGTTTTAGTTTTAGTATTTTTAAAATCTTTTTTTTAGTACATCACCACAATCACAAACTTGCCACTCTGCAAGTCCAATAAGCGAGTTCGGCATTCTGACTGCGCATGTCCGAGATTTACTGGGTGAGAGTTCATTCGGGATAAACATTGGCACACGCGTACTAGCTCAGTGCACAAACACACGTTGTTCTTATGGCGCACCTGGATAGATGGCAGGCTTTCTCGGAAAATAAGTTAGTTGTTAATATATATATATTCCTTTACATGCTTTAAGCAGGGTTTTCCAACTAAATTGTATTTTGTGAGGCATTAAACAACGAAATTTTGCTCAAATGTAGCTGAGAAAAGCGAGTATTCGGGACCCCTTTGGTCAACACTAGGCACCGGGGGCCGCCGCGGCCCGGCAGGGGCCCCGTTCGTTGTCGTACACCACTAAAAACACGGAGAAGTAAATCAACTCCAGAAATCAAAGACGATTTTATTGATATTTTGACTTTAAAAAAGGAAGGAAATTTGAATGTCAACTCTTATTTTTCTGCTCGATGATGAAATTCTCTCCATTTATGTTTTCTTGAAAGCAATTTTTTAAATGAAAAGTTAAAGTATTGTCTTGCTATTGAATCCAGAACTTATTAATAATGTTAGTTGTGAGCTGGTTTTTACTAAATATTTGGCAAGTTATTTTGATAGAACTTTTGGTTAATTTATTTGTTTAGCCAATGAGGATTTGTGCTGCATTGAATTGTGTAAATAGCACGTTTCAGCTTAGTGGAAAGCTTTGTTTTGCAACTTCGGAAGAGGACGGTGTACCTGTAGCCCACCCTTCATACTTTTCCAGGGTAAAAAAAGGTGACATCAACTAAAGTTACAAGGAGATTTAAATCATCTCCTCGCAAGTCTGGACCATGTTGAATGAGCTATAGGAAGACTCAAATGCTTCCAAATTCTCAAACATGTTTTGCCCATCACACCACTCCCCCTGATTGATCAAATCTTCATCATTTATGCAGCAATCACTAATCTGTCACCCCCACTTGTAACATAAGTCATCCTGAGAAAAGTAAATGTTAAAGTTTCAATTTCTGTAAGATTTTGCCAAAGTATGGCATTTGCAATTTATTCATAAAAGAACAAAACAGTTATAAAAACATACAGTTCAATCTGCGGCAAAACAAGTAGGCACAAAATGCATCTAATTGCTACTTATTGCATACAACATGCACATTACCTCTTACCAAATTAAGGATTATCTCTCATGCTTCCTTATGGCCGCTCTAGTGTGTACAAAAAGTTATTTATATTGTACTATATTTTTACATTTCTATTTATATAATTATATTTAACATACACATTAAAGGAAATCATTTTCTGTAACGGCCTTCAAATGTGTGCATTATTTTCTTAAGATTTTTTCCTTGTGATAACTTTGTTGTAAACATGTACATTCACTAAACATCATGGATTTCAATGAAAAATTGTTAATATTTTTGCCAATCCCATGTCAGTATTTATCTATAGACAGTATTAACCATAATACTTAACAAAGTCAGGAAAAATAAACTTTTTTTTTAACACGTAGGCCTACTACCTGAAATATATCCATTTAAAACTCAGTTTTGTATGTGTAGACAGTTTCAACCTCCGTCACACTTTTTCAAATTATGTCATGTGCAATAAAAGAGCAAGTGCATCCATTAACACGTTTATTTTTTATGTACATAAAACAGGACATTTTAAAAGTGTTTAGGTAAAAGTGTAGGCCCTATAGCAATTTGAACCTCTCTCTGGCAGTACCGAATAAATTAGATATCCTGATATGTTCATGTGAAAGACCTAGTGTTTATGTTAAAAATTAATTACCCTTCTTGGGTGTTTGTATTTCCAACTTAATCTCTTTTAATTAGCACCCTGTTATAAATAAAATTTCTGTTCGTGGTCGTGCTCCCAGAACCTCCAGCCGGTTCACCCGCTCGAACAGCTAGATTGTTTAGATGGTTGGCCAGTTCAATATAACTGCATGGTAGGTAGCAACTGAAGAATCCCCTTTGACTCCCCTAGCCTAGCCATCCATCTGTGAGGTCTTGGACAGGATCTGGCAGCATAATGTCACCATACTTTAGCAGCTCACGATATTGCTGAGCACTGCTGCCTCTTTTCCTCAGTTGCAGACGGTAGCACCGGGACCTTCAATTCTTCCTTTCTTCCCGTTCTTTTCAGTCCCCTGTCTGCTAAAAAGTTCTTCAAAGCTTAAACTTTCCATCGCATGAAGTCATCCAAACTCAAATTCTCGTAATTTTGATCACTCATAATCTAAAAAATATTTGACCAAAAATTAAAGAAAAGCAAGAAGTGTGAGCCTATTCGCGTCTGCAAGATGCTAACACACTGCGTAACACACAAGCGCGTGTGACAACGGCGATGTTTATCCCGAATTACCTTTGACCTTTACCCAGCATGCATAGCGCGCGCGAAATGCCGAACTCGCTTATTGTCACAACAAAAATTAACTTAAATTAAGTCAATTGTAAACTAAAAACACATAAAACTATTGTATTTTAGTTAAATGTATTTTCAGAAGCAATAATTACTACACTGAAACTTACTAACCTACTTCATTACTCAGTAGTTTGCTGACTGATCCAGTCATTTCTTTGTTGATACTCACGGTCGTCTCTCTACAGCCCTGCCATTTTTAATTATGCACAGTCTAGTCTGGTTACACTTTCCAATGGCACGTTTTCACGCGCGTACTACGTTGTGGGGTCAGAATTATAATAATAACATTAATATTCATGATTCTCATCATCACTACAGAGAAAACGACACGGGTAAGAGACTAACCAAAACGCTGGCTCCAACAGCACACACGTCATTAGTACATCTGCTGAGAAACAGGGAACCAGTGGCAGCTACCATAGAACGTGCATGGTTGTGGTTCGTGGTTTAGCTTCATATGTCTGTTTGGTTATATATCTCAGGGGCTGGGCAGCTGGTCACTAAGTAGTCTTGGTTCCAAGACCTTCGCACCGAAATGGATCAATTCCAACAACGCATCGAAATGGATCAATTCCAACCCTCTTTCGGGTTATCACGAGTATGAGATAGTGACGTCTCGGACCAAGACTAGTCAGTCGGCCCTTTTCGAATCCACGGCTTCGGCTCCGGATTCGGCTTCAGGCCCAGTTTTCTTGTCTGAAGCCCTGACCGCAAAGCATGCGTAAGTTAAAATAATTGAGGGAACCTAGCTAGCCTGAGCCGATTTTGGAGCCGAAGCCGTGAATTCGAAAAGGGCCATCTTGTGAAAAAAAATCAAGACCGTGCCAATCAATCAGCTGTGCCATGGACCACGAGATTACAGTGCTGCACTGGCGGTCAAAGAAAAGCAGCTGCAGCTTTTCGTGTCTGTTGTCATAGTCTTGGTTCAAGACCTTCTGCAAACTATGACCAATAGAGGGAGCTAGCTATCTAAAGCCGAACTGCTAATCACTCACGAACCTGTGATGTGCTCACGCCAACCGCAAAATTTCAATCATGCAGGTGAAAATTTGCGCGCTACAACTTAATTTACGCACTTTTTTGTTAGTCCGATCTGCAGAAGTTAGTTTCTCAATAAAACAAATAAAATTAATAATGATAATGTACCGGAATGGTAATGCTAAGAAAAAAAGTTTTTAAACATTGACTCGAATTCTGTAACTGTAGCACTGCAATCAAAAACTCCACTACGGGATACACAATTAGAACGTTTGAATCTGATATTCATGCATGAATCGCCTTTTTGTTGTCCGTTCGCAAATGCTGCAGCAGAGATAGATGTGGTTGATACCCGCTGACGTCTTTTTTGCTAAACGTGGATGGATTCAGATGTTAAATTTTTCAAATTACCGTGACAGTATTTTGATGTTTTTCAGCAAGTAGACACTGTATTCAGCTGAAACTTTCACTTAAGACTTTTATTGCATTTTACTTGATATTTTTTGCCAAAAAATCAGCATATTATAGGCTACGTTGACAAAACCAAACGATGAAGTTAAAGTACACTAAGTGTTTGAAAACATATAAGTCTATGCGCTGTTTACACAACATTGTACAAGTCTACTCTTGTTCGAATAATAGTTGGACCCGTTTGTGTGCGAGCTTGTTTCCTTCACGCGTAAAGCAAAGTACGTGAGACCAAAGTGGTCCCAAAAATGTTCGATTACCACACGAGACTTGCACGGAACTGCAATTCGCAGTACTTTCGTGGCGTGTGTGGACCAAATGTGGTGCAAAAAAAAGGAAAACGAACTAGTTTTTCCGTTATTGTTGTTATTGTTATTTATTTTGCCATTGATACAAGATAACAACAAACAGGCAGTAGTTGCCATTCGGGGAAGTTAGCTCATTGATCTCCATTATACTGATAATAATGGAGATCAATGAGTTAGGACGACTGCGCGTAAATGTAGCGAACGCGCGCGTTTGCAAGTGGGGCTTTTGAATTTAAACGGGGAGGCGGCGCACAATCTGCACGCAACGCAAATAAATGATTTTCGGGGTCGTGGAAAAATATTGCTCCGTTTTTTGCCGTATTTAAAGGTTTCGTTATGTAAAACAAGGGATGACACCGTAGTCAAACACAAGTTTTATGCTGCAACTATGGTAAAGGTTTGTGTTGCGGTAAGTTGCTCTTCTTCAGGAGCTATGTACGGACGAGAAAATCGGATTTCCTTTCACAGGTAAGAGGTGTAGTCTGCAAAAAAACCGAACACTGACACATATTTTATATCACTTGATCATGCTGTTTTCAAAATAGTATTTTATTTTTGGGCCTGTAGGCCTATATTATTTTTGTTAAATACAAACTTCAATATAGTGTATAAGTGTTCGGGCCAACAAGGGTGAACACCTTTTGTTTGGGTTTTGTTTTTCTATGTAGGTGTTAACTGCAAGGCTCAATTAATTAAATTAAATTCGATTGAATTCAAAGTTGTTGATTGTTTGTTTTTGACATTTCTCGTGATTGCCTGTATAAATTGTTTAGGAATAAATTCGTTGGCAGACTGAACCTTTATGTTACGTTTTCCTGCTGTTAGTCTTCCCTTCTTTATATATCTATTTTACGTTTTAGTGTTTCTGTTTCGTGTGTAACTAATTAAATTTCTGATACGATTAATACACAGTTATGGTTTCTTCAGTTTTAGTTTCCATGTGGCAATTATCTAACTTTCTGATTGTAAATATGAAACAAATGGAGCTAAACTGGCTCCTTCTTGAAAAAAATCATCATTTTGTATTGAATAAACCACTATCTATGTGCGAGAGTCTTGTTTATTTATTATACGGTCACATTAGCCACAACTTATCTTATTCCAAATTTATTGGTTTTTAAGATTGGACCTGGAAGTTTTCTAATGTGCTTGATACTTTAAAAACAAATATGCGTTCATGCTCTAGGCCTATATAAATTGATTGATGAGTTATCAATCTAGATTAAGAAACTCTCTCCAAAAAGAAAAATTATTATAAACCTTCAACATGCTCATCATCACTACAAGTACTTGTACTACTACTGCATGCTTGAGGCCATGCATGCTGGGACCGCCGCGCTTGCGTACTTTCACGCAAATACCCCGTTCAGCGACTACGCGCTTAGCCATAACAGCGATCATCGAACGTGCACAAACGCGCTGAGTTGTCCTATCCAGTCAGTATAATGTAGATCAATGAGTTAGCCTTTGAAGCGCCCTCATGCGGTCAAATATACGGTAAATTCCCCATCTCGACCAAAAAAGCAATCTGCTTTCTAACCTAACAATTTTTTTTAATGTCGGATCTCATTTTTGCTAGAGACAAGATAAATCATTATTTTTTGCTTAAAGGTATTGTACACTTTTGGTAACAGCTCAAAATCAGTGTCCACATTTTGTGTGATTAATGCATGAACAAACAAACCTGTGAAAGTTTGAGCTCATTTGGTCATCGAGGTCACGAGAAAATAGTGAAAAGAGATCTTATGTGTTTTCTGTTTTTTCAAATTAACGCGCGCGATAACTACTATTGTTTTACTCGTTTCTCAGAAACGATAGCATTTTAGGCAGAAATATTTTAAGGAACCCTATCTACCATTACTTACTTTAAATCATGTAAGTTATGTGTGAATCTGTGAACATTTTTTGATCTTACCAATAGTGTACAGGGCCTTTAACACAAAATAAACTCCGGCATAATTCAAACTTTGTGCAAACTCCCACTTTGAGCAGCACCACACCCACTCCAGCTGCTGTAAAAAGTGCAAACCGTACAAACAAGCTCAACATTCCCATTGCTTATTAAAAAGTACGCCACGGAGTGGGGGGGGGGGGGGGGCATTGGTCCAGCTTCTACGTACAAAACCTTTTTTTCATGCTCATTTGCTGCGCCGATGCGCATGAAAAACAGTTTTACCTTAAAGGACGACATGAAGAAAAAGGAAACACAAACTACTAAAAAAATAAGTTTAAGAATTTTTAACCAGACAGTATGGGATAGGGCTGCACGCACGATATGCAGATTGAAATGACAAAGTATGTAATGGGAGGGATTATATACCTCGAAAAAGACGACGAGAAGCAAGATCTTGCGGGGCAGACTAAAGGGAAAACACTGCGTCTTACTGGATGTCTCTTCTCTTGCGTTTAAAGGAACATTACAAAATTGGTTTTTGCTAACAAAACAGTTGCTGGTAGTGTAAGCACTTTATGTAATCCACCATATATACATAAACTGACAAAGAAGTTTGAGATCGATCGGCCATCTGGGTCACGAGGAAATAGTGAAAACCGATTACACATTTGCATGAAATCATATAGATTCAACAAATGAATAAAACGCTCACTGAGCGATAAACTCCAATCAGAAAATTAGTTTATTCATTTCTCATCAAATATGGCATTTCAGACAGAAATATTTCAAGGGATGTTTTCTACTATCATCATCATTAGACCGTGTAAGTTTTATGTAAATCTGTGATCAAAAAGTATATTTTAAAAGTTTTTTCTCACCAATTCTGTAATGTTCCTTTAAGGCTTTCAATTTCTTTTATAACCTCTTCTTCTGCGACTCCTGCGCTTTGGAGCTGCTCTGCAGAGATATGGTATGTGCCCTTCTTGTCGAGCTGTCCAACGGTGGCCCACACCGGCCTTGCTCCCGTCGGCTGTTCTGATTTTTCTCTTTCTTTCGGAAATTAAATTCTTGGGCTCCTACACTTTTTATATTTATATGAGTGATTTGACCGACATTTTACACAGACACAAAACATATATTGAAACCGTATTCGATGAATCATTGTTGCGTGTATGTGTGTTTATTGGTAACTGGAGAAAGGGAATGGTTTGACTAAAAACAAATACAAATACATAATTTTTCCCGTTAATTATCTCTGTCAGTGTCCATGTCATTAAAAAAAAAAAGTGAATCAAAGAGCGCAGTTAACATTGAAAAATAAAACCTCAACAATTAATTTTAGCAACTTGGTATAGAGTTGCAAAATTGAACATAAAAATTGACGTCGATATCTGTGACTGGGATTCCCTTTAAATCCATCATACCAAACCACCTCATTTCAGTTACGTTTCGTCTATTGTCAATACAGTGAATTTCTTTCTTGAACGTCACTCATACGTAATTATCTTTATTGATAACTGCCGAACTCAACAATGCAGCAAAAACAAACCCATATTTCAGTAATTGCCACGAGCTATCCTAATCAAAAAGCCATTTCAAAGAAAAACAATAACAGCCTGAATGAAATGGTCAACTAGCAATTGAACGACTTCAGCAAGTCATTAAGGCATAGTCTGATAGGCTCAGTACACATCTGTTGTTTTTCTGATTAGGCCCATAATGTCTGCTGGGAGACAATCATTGCGTATAACAAATACATCTGATGGGAATTCAATGCTGATAACTCATTACTGTCAAAAGACGGGGAAACGATTGTGAATGCAAAATCATACATTAAATCGCCCCTTTTTTCTTTCTCCATAGCCAAAAAGCCCAAAACAGTATCACATTATCATAGTTCCATCCACGATTCTACTCCGTCAATGACGTCACGAAGTGAAGACACATTGTGCCAGTAAATTGGAAACGATGTGACCGCTTGTGTGTCGCATAGATTGTGCATAGATTGAATTTTTCGCTCAAATTGTTCAAAATCAATAAGTAATAAAGAAACAATAACAGTATTAAATCAGAATAAATATATATAAAAACAAAACAAAACCGCAATTGAGTTGAATATTTTAATTATAATTTATGACCATTCACATGATAGACCGTGTAAATATCACCGTTTAGCTTCCGGGCACTTCTGGGCCACTATCAGTCACTGGGGATTGGTGTGGGTGCAATTTTGCGTGGTTTTTATTTTTGTCACATAACTTTTTTCCATGCCCAAAACCATACTGGTGGAATGATTACATTTAAAGCTTACAATGTTTAGAATATTGTGTCGCATAGATTTGGCGTGACGTTGCATGGAGTCGCCGGGGCAACATCGTCTTTCTTTCGCGCAGTTTGGGTACCGTACTATTACTAACAGCTTGCTCCAGTTTGCACGTGTGTACGTCAAGGATCAAGACGATCTCCTTTTATTGCATGGCCTTTATGGTCAAACGTGAATCGGAAATTAAGGTCGGCTTAAAAATATATCAAAAAATCAAGAATGACGAAATTGGTTGCAATTTACAGTTTCTAAATCAAGCTTCTTTAAAAGAAATTAAAACCAAATTCAATGGATACAATTTATTAAAACAGTACAAGTTCTGTTTAAAAACACTTGCCACAACGCACGCTGTAGCTGCTATTCCAGGTACCCGGAAGTCAAGATTCTCGCGAAACCTCGTACGTTCTCGAGGTCAACTTACACACAGTCTATTAAAACATTAAGTTTTTCCATTATTGTTCATTGCACTTACATAACGATACAAATAAATAGTTGACCAGTACATAGTTCAAAACCACCAACTTTACATACATTTGCTCTTAATATCAAAAATATAACTCCAAACAAGCTGGGCTCGATATAAAAATTATATCACTATTCAATAGACATAGAGGAGCTGCACACGTAAGCATTATAATTGGTCCTTTACTTTTGGACCTCCGCACCCAAGTCACGATATACGCAGGGTCGAACCAATGCCTCTACTTTTTACACACCTTGCTTATTATTATCAAAGATTTTGTTAAAAGAAAATGGAACTTAAAAAATAATACAAACAAAATTGTTTGCGTGCTATTATAAAAGCGTGCGGCAACGAAAGACAGGTGCTTTGTATTAAATATATTTGGCATATATATTTTTTACATTTTTATATAAACTTTCAAGAAGCTAATTCGTATTTCTTACATTTGTATATTTCACTTGTTGCCAATTTGTAAAATGTGGCTCGTATTTTTTACATAAAGTAAACACAAAACGGTATCATCTCAAACGATGGTTCGAAGCAAAGCACTCAGAAAAATACAACAGAAAATGCCCTGTTAATTCTGTTAATGCGGTTTCTTTAACGCTTTATCTGAAATGGCGGCTACGGCTAAGGCTACGACCGTTGCTTAGACTTAACCTTAAACTTTAGCTTAAACTGAAAAAACCCTAAGTTCATAAGACCTTGAAGAGTTAGTCTATAATTATGTCTTAATCCCTTTAATATGTATGATATAGGTCATACTAATTAACAAGACTATTTGTTTGCGGAACAACTTTGCTTCAACTAAAAAATCCTAAAACTGTTGAATTGGAGAGAGTTGCACCATCCGCTTAGTTGTTTGGACAGGAAACCGCACCATTGGTCATTTGCACTTGTGAAAACTACAGCATTACCTAACCCGGGAATGAAGCAAATTGAATCAATGTTAAGTCATGTTGGTTTGACTGCCTTCATCTCTTACCGTCGAAGAATTTCCTGCAAACCCATTATTTGTCATAGGGCTTGAGTTTTTATTATCATATAACTCATGGCTTTGACTGTTGACAGCTTGCTGAACGTGTGGTTTTTTACGGCGGAATAGTCTGGTGACTGGAATCTGTGCACAGTTGCCTTGCGGACCAATGACTCGACAAACAGAGAGAAAGAAAAAGGTAGAGTATACCCAACTAATAGTCATTACAAGCATGAGGAAGGTACCCAACTGAACATACGTTATAACCGTAGATGGCATCATCATGGCACCTGCAGCAAATGTGGATAGCCCCGCTACAGTTATGGCGGAGCCTACACTTCTTAGTGAATGTATTGTCCGCTCCTGTCTTAACTTAGACGGTGCTAAGCGGTATGCAACCCCGTAGTGGATGGTGAAATCTACGGAGAGTCCTACTGCTAAAGACAAAATGGCAGATTCAAATATATTCAGACGCCAACCTAGAAGAACAAGGGTACCAACAGTAGCAGAGAAAGTGCCTGCTATGGATAACATAGCATAAAGTGATATTAGGATATTCCACGTGGTAAGGATAAGCATGACTGCTGCAAACACAAGCGACAAACCCATAGATAAAGGTGCCCCCGTAGCCAGACTCTTCTGCAGGTTAAAAAAGTACAACTGTTGCCCGAAGCCTTGGGATCCAGCAGTTATCCAGCCCCCGGTCAGCTCCGCTGGCTTGCTTTTCAATTTCTCGTCAAACCAACTATTTGCATCAGTCCAGAATGTATCAATGTAGTTAAATTTCAATGAATCCGTTATGGAGCTGCTATCTTGCATAAATAAAGCCTTTATTGAGCCGTCTACTGTGCTAAATACAGGTCCAGATGAAGTAACGATAGGTGAACAATCGGTTCTAGAACATGTTGATAATTTTTTTAAACAGGTCTCAAAGAGTTGAGAAGGATATGGGAAATTGGTCTGGCCACAGCAAGGAAAGGTTGCTTCTATACAAGGAAATGCCAAAGCAAGTTTAATTGAGTCCATCATGGCGCACATTACTCCCCCATCATGATTATAAAAACTCTGGTTTTGCAAGCTCTGGCATAAATCTAGGAGCCAAATCTGTACGTCAGGATGAGACATGTTGAAGTTCGGTTCCAGAGTTAACTGCCCGTCATCATCAGGGTTCCAGTGATCACCGCTGTCCTCGGCACGAACGCCAAATACCAAGGCAATATAAAGTGGATCTTTGCCCTCGATATTGAAATCAACCAATGGCTTATATACGTTGTCGTATAACTCGAATAAGTCGGTGTCTCCAAATACTTGAAACTCCGCCTTGTTTGGTAGCTGCAACCCTGGGTTGATGAAAACAACACAGAATGCACCAGCGCCGAGTGATGCAAATATAATGATCCACACATACCTTAGTTTGATCACTATGGTGGGTAGGTAGTGGTCAAAGAATGCCCGCCATGCATCAGACAACATAGAGTGTACATAGGTGAGCTTCTTCATTCCCTTCGGACAACGCCAATTCAATTTAGAAGTCCAGTCCTGAAATCTAGAATAAATGACAACGGCAGCCGGCAACCAAGTCACCGTTAATATGAAATTCACAATGATAGCAGTTCCACTATAGACACCAAAGCACCTGACTGCAGTAATTGAACTGACGATGCTAGAATACAATGCCGAAGATGTAGTTAAACTCGTCACCAACATAGTCAGCGAGGCGTGCTGCAGAGTCTTCTTTAGGATGACATTGGTAGGAGCTGATGGGTGAGCATTCTTGGTCTGACACCATATGTCATAATACACAAAAGTATCATCGGCACCTATGCCAATTACCAGAACAGCACTTGCTACATTTACAAACGGGAAAAAGGGTAGATTAAACAGTACGAGAAAGGCAAAATAAGCAATAAGTAAAGACATTAGCATTCCCAAAACTGTTATGAATGTGATGAAAAGCGAGCCTGTGTATACCCATATGATAACTAATACCAAACCAGCTCCCAGCCCAATGTACAACGTATCTGAAAGAAGGAAATCACTAAACAATGAAAATTTCAGACTTCCAAAGCCAAGTGCCACCACAGCAGTCTTCCCGTCACTTATGTGTTTATTCTGAAACACTGTTTTATAAAGCCCTTCACCAACCCACCCATACACTGGTAAGGAAACAATGGTCCAACTCAGATCATAGTTTCCTGACTTCGCATTTTTCGAAAAATCAGACGGGACCAGGTAGTGGAATATTAAATGGACTGCATGGTTATAAGCTGTACATTCCTCGGGGACGTTTTGGGGACATTCACTACCATCCTTGCATTTGTGCAGCGATTTATTAAAATAATGCGGAGCACATTTAGTGAGTAACAGTTGAACACGTGTAACATCACTGTCCTGTATATCCATACAAGACGTCCTGTTGTTCATCAGGGCTACGTAATTACCCAGAGACCAGCTGTCGAAACACCCACCATTACCATTCATGCAACATTGGTAGAGAAACTTTTCGATATGAGCTTCATACAGTGTGCAGATCGATATCAAGGATTGACGGGAAAACATATTTTTCCCGCCGTCAACCGTTCCAAACACAACCGCTTGGCCATCAAATCCGTCTGAAATTAAAAATAATAAATCAAGTATGATATATAAATATTATGTAACAGGTATAAAACATGCCCCCCGTTAATGTCCGATTTTTAAAAACTTCTCAGTCAATTCCTTGAAACTTGTTATTTTTTAAATTCAAATTAAATCAAGCGCCCTCCACGTCAGGTTTCCGTGGACTCCCATAAATTCCATTCCACGAAGCATCTCTAACATGTCGTTCATCACTGTTTTCATTTTACAGGTAAATTTTCCATTTTGGTGTCATTTAATTATCACTAAAACGTCGTCTAAGTTTATTATTATGCCTAGACTTATGTTAGACATGAAGTTCAGAATGTGGTGTCTTTAAAATCTGCCGTTTATGCTTATCGTTTACTTAACGTTTTTATAGATATTGCCGTTTTATTAGTAATTCAAGATGGCGGCCAACCGAAAGCTTTGCCAGGAACCTTACGAAGTGCATGTTTAGTGATTCTCGTGTATTAGTTGTTTACTACGATAGTACCGTGCTATCATTGACTATATGTTTTAGATATAATAAATCCATTCCATGAATAATTCTCTAACATGTCGTTCATATCAGTGTCTTCATTTTAACAGATTAATCAAAAGTGATTTACCGAATCCTCAGAAAAGTGCACCGACCCAATATTATGAGTGTCACTATTACATACTTTCACTTAATATACTAACACATACTTTCCTTTTAGCAGCTGGGCATAATCTTATAGAGCTGCTTTATGCAGCAACAATTTATGCTTAGCCAAAATGAGCAGGATTCCAGTCACAAATTCCGGTAAGAATACTTTTGTTTTGCTCAGCTACTTTTTATGCTCTAAGCAGCTCTATGAAATGGGCCCAAGAAAGCAGCAAATGCGCAGTTTCAAGGGCACACATCAAAGTACAAACAATCGAAGTGTTTAAAAATATCTCACCTGTATTTCGACAGAATTGTATTTTAGAAGTGCCGCCTGCTTGGATTGGATCAACATTTCGTCTTTTTCTTCCCACGCCGATGACGTCACGGACTGCCATTTGGTCTGAGGTGTTGCCAACGAGATAGGCTGAGCTGAGCTGGTTATCATGGTTGAATAAGTTCCTATACGAAATAACCCTGGCGCTTATATCAGTACCACGGGCCCGGAAACCCTGAAGCACAATATTAACAAATAAATAAAAAAATAAATAACGGTCCTCAGAGTTTGTCCCAATGAATGTTTTACTAATGCCAATTTCAAACTTGTCTAAAGAAGTTTAATTAAAAACTTATAACGTAAATAATGTATACACTCACTTCCGGCGTGAATTTAATAAAGTGCACATAATTATTGCAAGATGATGATATAATATCAAATGACGTTTGCGTAAACGAGCTTCAAATGAATGTTTGTTTTGCTATATATTTAGTTTGAAGCGAATGATAATTGACAGTCTCAGCCTTAAACTAATCACTTCGCTGTCAATCACAAGAGCTGACATTTACCGTGTTTGTATTACTATTATGTATTGTTTTGTATAATAAAACTGCGGACGTCGCTTCTTGAGAATTACGCAAAAGAATAACAGAGTGCACGAAGGCCCACACTTACTTTAGTGGGTGAACCGAAGTCGGGCATGTCGTAAAGAAGAAATGCAACTGTGGCGCAGACACCCGTCAGTATAAGTACACTGATGAGCATCCCAATGGCAACAGGAAGTTTTGCGAGCTGTCTCGAATACCTGTAAGAAATTTATACATTAATTTGATTGATTTTGGGAACTCATTGCAATCCTCTCGTTTCTTGGCAAGCATCATCAATACCCCAACAAGTAGATCAATTACATCTGTACTCCAGCTCTAAGCCCCTACTCCAAACCAAATGGCCACCCAATGGGACAGGGTCCATTGTTATGACTCTGCTTACCGCGGAATTCTAAGCTAGCGGAGTTCTGTAAAGCACGCCATTCTATGGGACATAAGCGCAAAATTCCGCAGTTAAGCAGAGCCATATGGTGGCCCTGAAGGGACATCGAACATATATATTAACGTTAATATTTACGTAAATATTAACGATTTATGCCCCAAATCGCAAATATAAACGTAAATATTTACGAATGGACTAGGTGTGACTGTTCGTTTGTCGGACGGTCGGACGTAATGGGACATTAAGTGTGTAACAATCATTCAATTCAAATATAATTACTCTTCACGTATGGAAGATGTAGCCTAGACACGACATCTATGATGTACGAACTCAAATAGGGCACATTGGAAAATCAGGGATTTGTGTTTTTACATTTTTTCAGGGGGTTCTATAATAAATGCTTGTTCTCAAAACATGAATCTTCCTGATATTGTGAACGTCTCTGAAGAATGATGTAACATTGTGATTTAAAAAGAGCGAAATCACCGTCATAGCTTGCAATTAGTACCAGGCGGTTTTTCTCAGTCAGCAAGAATGGAAATCATGCAGTTTGTCTAAAATTAACGCGAATGCGTGCATATTAGTTTCGAAAATTATAAGCAGGTCAGATTTGTTGGTATTTCGACCACTTTTAAACATTTTAGTTGGAAATAGTGAACGAATGTAATATCACAAAAACAGGATCCGTAATGCAAATACTCTGCATTGATGAGTTTTGTAACGACTTCTAGGCTAATTAATTAAGTGTTACATACCATGTTATAATGACACACGTGCTATTTACTTCGTCGTCTTCTACTGCATCATTCATGGGTGTACTTTGGTGTTCATCCTGATTGCCTTGTCGTCCCTCATTAGACGAGGGATTAACTGCTGGTGTATTTGTAATCATCGCCATGTCTCAACCCCTCATGTAGAAACTATTGAACAAAAGATCATTATTGCAGTTTGGATAAATTTTAATTTCAAGAAACATTACAGAATTGGTAAAAAAAAACTTGTAAAATGTACTTTTTGATCACAGATTTAAATAAAACTTACACGGTCTAATGATGATGATAGTAGAAAACATCCCTTGAAATATTTCTGTCTGATGAGAAATGAATAAACTAGTTTTCCGATTGGAGTTTATCGCTCAGCGAGCGTTTTATTCACTTGTTGAATCTATATGATTTCATGCAAATGTGTAATCGGTTTTTCACTATTTTCTCGTGACCCAGATGACCAATCGATCTCAAACTTCTACAGGTTTGTCAGTTTATGTATGTGGTGGATTACATAAAGTGCTTACACTGCCAGCAATTTTTTTGTTAGCAAAACCAATTCTGTAATGTTCCTTTAAAAGCGAAGACAACATTTTACATCTACAAGGATCGTTTGTTCAAATACTTCATATGGATTCCAGAATGATGTTATAGGCAAGCCAATAATACTTTTTATAAATCTTGGCTTGCCTAAATTTTCGTCTGAAACACTGTCTTATGCATTTGAAGAATACAACTTACTTTAAACTGGCATGGTAGAAAAATGAGGACAGTTTTATTAAGCCAAGGGGCTGACCTACATGTACGTGCGGTATAAGGCTTTGATATACTTTTCAGGTTATTTAATAAAAAAATTTGCTGAATTTTCTGATGGAATTTTTTAATTTTAATAAAACAAAATCTGAAATTAGAATAAAGTAGGAAGAAAATCATGCCTGAGTTGATGGCCCTATTTTCTCCGAAAAGAAATGTATTTTAAACAATTAATATTCATAGGCTAATGCAGCTAATGCCATCGCATTAGGTATTACTTATTTTTTCCGATAAACGAAGTAATCAAATACTGGTTTATATTCATTATCAATTGAATCTAATAAAACTGTCACCATGGGCCTCAATCTGTCTTGAAATGTAAGGGTGGGGCATCGATCAAGAGTCATAGCACTTGTGGCGTGGGGTCCTGAGGGGCCCGTTTAACCCTATAGCCACTGGACCGCCCAGCCGCCCAAAGCGGTACGCTGTTAACGCGGTAGGAGAAATCGCTCACAGCTTGTGTGTATTTGGAGAAATAAAAATGTAGTTTTGTTTTGTACAAAAGACCGACATTCTTCTGCTGCGCAACTGGAGCGCATTCCATTGCATATCCTCTGTTCACTTATTATTCTATACTTTGTTTTCTTCAGCTTGCATCATTGTGCATATAAGCCTGCATTCCCATGCTGTCTGATTAAAATAATTTTACTAATATTCTACATACAGAATATCTATTGTCCCTTGTGTCATTCATCGTTCTGGTGTATTAAACCAAACTGTTTTTCATGCGTATGAGCGCAGCGAAGTAGCATGAAAGTAACATCAAAATGAACTAGGTCAAGTCAATAGCAATAAGTTTTTAATTTCCCCCTTCCACAATGTTAACGCTAATGATGATGACATAATTGTAGCTCTCATCATCAACACCACGCTCATTTGTAACCAAAAATTAAATTTTCTTTCATCATGATGATACTGTAAAAAAACTAATGGGATATGAGCATAATTACTCAGTATGAGCATTTGATGCCAGTCAAAAGCCTTAACAAAAGTGTATTGCGTATTGCACTAAAAATAACCACCATCAAATTTACATGATTGCAATTGACTTGACCTATTTCATTTTTATGTTACTTTTATTTCTCCTAATAAACACAAGCTGGTGAGCGATTTTTCCCACCGCGCGTGTAACAGTGTACCGCTTTGGGCGGCAGGGTCCGGTGGCTAAAGGGTTAACGGGGTCGGTCCTATACATGGATTATCCCAACATCTCTTCTTCGTTAACGATAAATCTTAAAACTGTTTTGAAATTTACTTTTTATACATTGACAAACTTCCTGCATTAGTTAGACAGCAATGGCCCACACCCCGGGATTATAGCTTGGGAGGGGGGGGGGGGGGGTTCAAAACAACGTAACGGCGGGTGGGGTCCAGGGGCCATCGTTACGGCGAAGCCCGGAAGCTCTGAGCTTCGGCGTTTTCCTGGGTAAAAAATCAAGCCTCCGTGTGCCTTTTTTTAAGCACTTTTGATTCATATCGATCTTTCAATTTTACTGGAAATATTTCTGTAACATCAACTGACTCAAGTGAAGTTTTACTCCCACAAATCAACTAGACCGCGATGCATACGGACGTAACCTTGAATAAGTAGGCGGCAATAAATTTTATGCTCTAAGCAGCTCTAGGAATTGGCCCTAGAAAGCAGCAAATGCGCAGTTGTCAAGGCACACATCTAGTACAAACAAGCAATTTGATAAATATCTCTCCATTAGTTCGACAGAATTGTATTTTATGAAGTGCCCCCTGCTTGAGTGATCAACATTCGGCGTTGGCTTCCCTCGCCGATTGACGCACGGACTACGCCATTTGGTCTGAGTGTTGCCCAACGAGATAAGCTGAGCTGAGCTGGTTGTCATGTTGAATAAGTTCCTATACGAAATAACCCTGGCGCTTAGATCATACCACGCCCGGAAGACCTAAGCACAATATGAGAACAAATAAGTAAAAAAATAAATAACGTCCACAGAGTTTGTCCCAATGACTGTTTTAACTAATGCCAATTCCAACTTTCTAAAGAAGTTTAATTAAAAACTTATAACGTAAATAATGTAATACACTCACTTCCGCGTAATATAATAAAGGTCCACATAATTATTGCAAGATGATTGATATTATAGCAAATACGTTTGCGAAAACACTTCAAATGAATGTTTGATTGCTATAAGTATTTAGTTTGAAGCGAAGTAATAATTGACAGTCTCAGCACATAACTAATCACTTCGCTGTCAATCACAAAGAGCTACAGTTTACCGTTTTGTCATTACTATTTTATGATATGTTGTGTATAAAAAACTGCGGACGTCGCGTCTTGAGAATTTACGCAAAAGAAATAACAGAGTGCACGAAGGCACCACCACTTACTTTAGTGGTGAACCGAAAGTCGGGCATTTCGTTAAAGAAGAAATGCCACTGTGGCCAGAACACCCTTCATATAAGTACACTGAAGAAGCATCCAATGGCAACAGGAAGTTTTTGCCGAGCTGCCTCGAATACCTGTAAGAAAATTTAATACATTAATTTGATTGAATTGGGAACACATTGCAATCCTCCGGTCGTTTATTGGCAAGCATCATCAATACCCCAACAAGTAGATCAATTACATCTGTACTCCAGCTCTAAGCCCCTACTCCAAACCAAATGGCCACCCAATGGGACAGGGTCCATTGTTATGACTCTGCTTACCGCGGAATTCTAAGCTAGCGGAGTTCTGTAAAGCACGCCATTCTATGGGACATAAGCGCAAAATTCCGCAGTTAAGCAGAGCCATATGGTGGCCCTGAAGGGACATCGAACATATATATTAACGTTAATATTTACGTAAATATTAACGATTTATGCCCCAAATCGCAAATATAAACGTAAATATTTACGAATGGACTAGGTGTGACTGTTCGTTTGTCGGACGGTCGGACGTAATGGGACATTAAGTGTGTAACAATCATTCAATTCAAATATAATTACTCTTCACGTATGGAAGATGTAGCCTAGACACGACATCTATGATGTACGAACTCAAATAGGGCACATTGGAAAATCAGGGATTTGTGTTTTTACATTTTTTCAGGGGGTTCTATAATAAATGCTTGTTCTCAAAACATGAATCTTCCTGATATTGTGAACGTCTCTGAAGAATGATGTAACATTGTGATTTAAAAAGAGCGAAATCACCGTCATAGCTTGCAATTAGTACCAGGCGGTTTTTCTCAGTCAGCAAGAATGGAAATCATGCAGTTTGTCTAAAATTAACGCGAATGCGTGCATATTAGTTTCGAAAATTATAAGCAGGTCAGATTTGTTGGTATTTCGACCACTTTTAAACATTTTAGTTGGAAATAGTGAACGAATGTAATATCACAAAAACAGGATCCGTAATGCAAATACTCTGCATTGATGAGTTTGTAACGACTTCTAGGCTAATTAATTAAGTGTTACATACCATGTTATAATGACACACGTGCTATTTACTTCGTCGTCTTCTACTGCATCATTCATGGGTGTACTTTGGTGTTCATCCTGATTGCCTTGTCGTCCCTCATTAGACGAGGGATTAACTGCTGGTGTATTTGTAATCATCGCCATGTCTCAACCCCTCATGTAGAAACTATTGAACAAAAGATCATTATTGCAGTTTGGATAAATTTTAATTTCAAGAAACATTACAGAATTGGTAAAAAAAAACTTGTAAAATGTACTTTTTGATCACAGATTTAAATAAAACTTACACGGTCTAATGATGATGATAGTAGAAAACATCCCTTGAAATATTTCTGTCTGATGAGAAATGAATAAACTAGTTTTCCGATTGGAGTTTATCGCTCAGCGAGCGTTTTATTCACTTGTTGAATCTATATGATTTCATGCAAATGTGTAATCGGTTTTTCACTATTTTCTCGTGACCCAGATGACCAATCGATCTCAAACTTCTACAGGTTTGTCAGTTTATGTATGTGGTGGATTACATAAAGTGCTTACACTGCCAGCAATTTTTTTGTTAGCAAAACCAATTCTGTAATGTTCCTTTAAAAGCGAAGACAACATTTTACATCTACAAGGATCGTTTGTTCAAATACTTCATATGGATTCCAGAATGATGTTATAGGCAAGCCAATAATACTTTTTATAAATCTTGGCTTGCCTAAATTTTCGTCTGAAACACTGTCTTATGCATTTGAAGAATACAACTTACTTTAAACTGGCATGGTAGAAAAATGAGGACAGTTTTATTAAGCCAAGGGGCTGACCTACATGTACGTGCGGTATAAGGCTTTGATATACTTTTCAGGTTATTTAATAAAAAAATTTGCTGAATTTTCTGATGGAATTTTTTAATTTTAATAAAACAAAATCTGAAATTAGAATAAAGTAGGAAGAAAATCATGCCTGAGTTGATGGCCCTATTTTCTCCGAAAAGAAATGTATTTTAAACAATTAATATTCATAGGCTAATGCAGCTAATGCCATCGCATTAGGTATTACTTATTTTTTCCGATAAACGAAGTAATCAAATACTGGTTTATATTCATTATCAATTGAATCTAATAAAACTGTCACCATGGGCCTCAATCTGTCTTGAAATGTAAGGGTGGGGCATCGATCAAGAGTCATAGCACTTGTGGCGTGGGGTCCTGAGGGGCCCGTTTAACCCTATAGCCACTGGACCGCCCAGCCGCCCAAAGCGGTACGCTGTTAACGCGGTAGGAGAAATCGCTCACAGCTTGTGTGTATTTGGAGAAATAAAAATGTAGTTTTGTTTTGTACAAAAGACCGACATTCTTCTGCTGCGCAACTGGAGCGCATTCCATTGCATATCCTCTGTTCACTTATTATTCTATACTTTGTTTTCTTCAGCTTGCATCATTGTGCATATAAGCCTGCATTCCCATGCTGTCTGATTAAAATAATTTTACTAATATTCTACATACAGAATATCTATTGTCCCTTGTGTCATTCATCGTTCTGGTGTATTAAACCAAACTGTTTTTCATGCGTATGAGCGCAGCGAAGTAGCATGAAAGTAACATCAAAATGAACTAGGTCAAGTCAATAGCAATAAGTTTTTAATTTCCCCCTTCCACAATGTTAACGCTAATGATGATGACATAATTGTAGCTCTCATCATCAACACCACGCTCATTTGTAACCAAAAATTAAATTTTCTTTCATCATGATGATACTGTAAAAAAACTAATGGGATATGAGCATAATTACTCAGTATGAGCATTTGATGCCAGTCAAAAGCCTTAACAAAAGTGTATTGCGTATTGCACTAAAAATAACCACCATCAAATTTACATGATTGCAATTGACTTGACCTATTTCATTTTTATGTTACTTTTATTTCTCCTAATAAACACAAGCTGGTGAGCGATTTTTCCCACCGCGCGTGTAACAGTGTACCGCTTTGGGCGGCAGGGTCCGGTGGCTAAAGGGTTAACGGGGTCGGTCCTATACATGGATTATCCCAACATCTCTTCTTCGTTAACGATAAATCTTAAAACTGTTTTGAAATTTACTTTTTATACATTGACAAACTTCCTGCATTAGTTAGACAGCAATGGCCCACACCCCGGGATTATAGCTTGGGAGGGGGGGGGGGGGGGTTCAAAACAACGTAACGGCGGGTGGGGTCCAGGGGCCATCGTTACGGCGAAGCCCGGAAGCTCTGAGCTTCGGCGTTTTCCTGGGTAAAAAATCAAGCCTCCGTGTGCCTTTTTTTAAGCACTTTTGATTCATATCGATCTTTCAATTTTACTGGAAATATTTCTGTAACATCAACTGACTCAAGTGAAGTTTTACTCCCACAAATCAACTAGACCGCGATGCATACGGACGTAACCTTGAATAAGTAGGCGGCAATAAACCCACGTCCTACCAATAATCCTTTATTTTGTGAAAGTGCCGTCACACAATAATCGTCTATATCAGATTACTGTTTAAAATTTAAATTGTAAGGTTAACTTGGGCATGAGTTCGAAAACTGTATGATATGATCCTTGTGCTTATTATAGTGTAATTTTAAAACTATAACGTTGACTTGAAATTTTGGGAAAATTGTGATGTCAATGATAACGTGCAAAAGCTGATACACTTTGGTGCATAAAGCATTGCACATGTACAATACAGTCTGCACTAAACAGAGAAACATATTCACTTTTGTAGTATAACTTATAGTGCGTAAAGCATTGTACTTAAATAACACGGGTCGTTCTCGGGCGGTCCATGCCCAGTGAGTAAATGGCCGAGCGGTTTTGGGCGGTACAGTGTCTATAGGTTAAGCTTTACAGTGCATCGCCGTAAGTAAACATACAGTAGACAGTAGCCTTTTTAAGTCCTCTTACGTGCAACTTGAGGAGCTACAAGAGTTTAAAACTAAAAGTCTCGAGATGGCACACTAAAATGCCTTATAATGAGATACAAGAGCTTTAACAAACCTGGGGGCATTTGATATAGCATCCCCCACCCTTCAAAAACATTTTTTGGGCCGTGTCCCTGTACCCCCCCCCCCTCAGGATTGACGCCCATGACTGTCATTAAACATTTGCCTGTATAAGACAACCCTATTTTTGCTAGAAAAGGCGTTTGTAACCGTTTGATATAAAATGCATTTGGTTAGAAAGATGTTTTAAAAGTAGAATACATTGATCCACAAAAATATGCCTCGAAATTTTGTGGAGTCAAATTTTGGACCCCACAAAATGGCCGACCGTTTTAGTTCGCAAAGTTTAAGGAAAACCACGCAATTTCGAGGCATATTAATTGTGTGAATCATTGTATTCTACTTTTAAAACATAACCATATGCATTTTATAACAAACGGTTACAAACGCTTTTTATAGACCAACTCGCCCAATCCAAGGTAACGTGTACCTTTCACAGGAAGTTTGCAACCAAGCAAAAATACGATTATGTTCGAGTGTATCGATTTCGGCGCGTGATGTGCGCTCGCGAATAAGAACATAATCATATGAAAGGGTGAAACAAGTTGACACTGATACCAGGATAATAGATGAACAGCAAGAAATGTTAAAAAAGTATACGACCTGTTGTTAAAGGAACATTACAGAATTGGTAATTGTAAAATATACTTTTGATCACAGATTTACATAAAACTTACACGGTCTAATGATGATGATAGTAGAAAACATCCCTTGAAATATTACTGTCTCAAATGCCATAGTTGATGAGAAATGAACAAACTAATTCTCCGATTGGAGTTTATCGCTTAGTGAGCGTTTTATTCATTTGTTGAATCTATATGATTTCATGCAAATGTGTAATCGGTTTTTCACTATTTTCTCGTGACCCAGATGACCAATCGATCTCAAACTTCCACAGGTTTGTCAGTTTATGTATATGGTGGATTACATAAAGTGCTTACACTGCCAGCAACTGTTTTGTTAGCAAAAACCAATTCTGTAACGTTCCTTTAAACTATAATACTCAATGTGTTGATGAACAACCTCCCGATCCTCATAACGGGACGCGTTGCCTTAGATTGAGCTTTTTGGGTATAAAAAGAGTTCGTTATGAATTAATATTATGTTTTAAAAGTAGAGTTTAATGATCTACACAAATATGCCTCGAAATCGGGTTGTTTTCCTTTTACTTTGTAAACTAACACGGTCCTCCATTTTGTGGAACCAAATATTTGACTCAACAAAATGGCAAACCGTGTTAGCTCAACAAATTAAAGGAAAACCACGTAATTTTGAGTTATATTTGGGTTGATCATCCAACCATATTAATTTCACAACAAACGCTTTCAAACCCTTGTTATAGCCCAAATCGCCCAATACAAGGCAACGTGTCTCTTTAAAGGCACAGTACACGTTTGGTAATTGGAGCCTACTGATTGTGTTAATCCTTAATATAACATACAATAAAACTAACCTGTGAAAATTTCACTTCAAAAGGTTTTTGAGATATCACCGAAAAACCGGAGCGAATAATAATTTCCACGCAGGAAGAATACTCCCCATAGGAATACACAGTCTGAGAAGCGTTTCGATAGAAACGCTTTTCAGATTCAAATTTTGGGGAATAAAAAGTGATATATTTTCCATAACCGTAGTACTTAGAAGTTAAAAGTTTCTTAAAATTAATTTTACAACCCAAAGCTGCTGTACTTCTTACCAAGTAAGTTTTTATTGCCATTAATTTTCAGAGTCATTACCAAACGTGTACTGTGCCTTTAAGTTCCATCTTCAAACACTGTTATTGCGCTACCAAGACACGTTGCCTTGGATTTGGTGATTTGGACTATAACAAGCGTTTGTTGTGAAATCAATAAGTTGGAAAGATATATTGATCCACACAAAATAAATATGCCTCGAAATTGTGTGATTTTTCTTTTTACTTCATGAACAAACACGTTTTGTAGAAAAACATTTTAGGCTACATTTTTTGACGCTTTCCAACCCTTTTCTTAATCAAAGCGCCTAATCGTTGCCTTCGGATTGGGCGCTTTGTTCTATAAAAATGAAATCAATAATTATGTTATAAATGTTTAAAAGTTGATTATTGATCCACACAAATGTGCCTCGAAATTGTGTGGTTTTCTTTTTACTTCGTAAACAATCAGGGTCCGCCGGGCTTTGTGGAACAATATTTTCGACTCAATTTTTGTTACGCTTTCCAACGCTTTTTAAAGCGCCAAATCCAAGGCAACGTGTCCCAAGGGCACGTTGCCTTCGGACTGGGTGCTTTGTACTATAAAAAGCATTTGTTTTGAAATGAACATGGTTGGAAAATATTTTAAAAGTATAATGTAATAATTCACTTAAATATCCCTTGAAATTGTGTGGTTTTGTGTATTTTTTTTACAACAACGACGGACCAACTCACAACTACGACGGAGGCTGTCCTCTATGGAACATCATACACCAGTTATCCTTTGAATAAGCCATTTTGAGATATGGCGGACACAATACTTTACACTATTAGGTTTGGGTATTTTGTCTGTATATGCACCCAAACCAAACAGTGCACTCCACCATACCTCAAAAAGGCTAATTGCAACATCACAAGTTATGTATGCCCACGAGGCTCTTCTTTTGCTCTAACACTACATGCAGCCTTCCCTTGCCCCCTCGCGACAATGTCACCATCTTTTATATCATCGAATCACCGTCGGGGAAAAGCTACTTCCGAGGAGGCCAGGGGTACAGTCATTCACTAGGGGGGTCTATACATGTACCAGGGAGGGGCTACAAATACAACTGCTATATGCCACCTTGGGCTTGCGACCGTCCCATTGTGAAGTTTATTAGCATCTGACATAATTTTTTATAGGCGTTATTTTGATTTTAAAAAAATTGCATGCCGCCTCCAGACTTACGCACCTCCACCCTTATGACCCCTCCTACACTGAGTGCGTTTTCCACCACTCCATTGACTCTAAAGCCCTTGTCACACGGGGCAATTTTCTGGCAACCAGTTCCAGGCAATTTATTGCAGGCAACATGCAGGCAACTTTTGTCGAAGCAACTTCCATGTCACACATGGCAATTTCAAAGCAATCAGTGGGGTCTACGTGTGCGTGGACGGACTACGTGTGTGCGCACGGACAAAATGAAACATCCATCCCTAATTGCAAACAATACTAATACCTCCCCCCAAAACCTGCTTGGGCTGGGGTGACTGGGCTTGCCAGCAAGAATGTTGGTTTTCAGTGGGGTCGTCAAGAAATGACGAGTTGGTCTTTTACAATATTCCGACGGAAACATTTCTCTTGAGCATTGGTTCCAATATATTTATTAGTTAGTGAGATTTAGAATGAAAATGAATCAAATTTATTGTTGAAGAGTACAATCCTATATCGATACCCCGCATAAAAACAAAACGGATTTGTCACTTACCTGTCGTTGAAAATAAAGAGATACGCAGCTGGAGAATGGTGCTGTTGTGGCAAAATGATCTGCTATCACCTACTTAGTACTAGTTCAGTACAGCGAGCAGCCACATTATAGGCCTATATAGCGCTTTTGTATTGTGACTGGCAGATGATATGATGGGAGCCATTATTAATGTAGTCATAATTACCATACTAATAAAAACGATCGGCGCATGACCTTCCGTCCGTGATCAGCAGGCAGGCTGGGTCGATGTAACAGAATGGCACAGGCTGTTTTATACGTAAATTCAAACCAAGAATGGTAATATCGAAATACTTGCAAGTGCCAAATTACCTTTGCCTCTATATCGAACCACACGTACCCTTAGAAACCATCAGCAAGAGCAGTAGGCCTACTGATGTAGTCAAATTACTATGGCGTGATACAGCGTCTCTAGTGAGAGTACATTCCCCGCATACATTAGCATAAAATCTCATTTGTCAATGGCGTGCAAAATTTGTTTTATGTTTCACCGAATGTCACGTCACGATGCTGATGCACTAGTGCCATATGTAATGGTGGTGTGGGATAGTGAAAGTATCATGGCTTTTTAAACATAGACATTCAAATTTATACTGTCCCGAACCTTAACCTTTTGTAGAAGCAGTTGGTCATAATAAACTCGAACCCCTCATCCACTAGTGCAGTCAACCTCGTACACAACAGACGAGACGCGTATATAAAACAAATGCCAATGGCGTGATGAGAGAGTCTGTGAATCGGAATATGTTCCTTTAATTTTAACAACATTATTTCCACTTCTCAGAGACCGACTGTATTCAGTTGCATAGTTTCTTTTCTTGAAAGCGGGTGAAGGTTGACATTGGAAATAAGGCAACATTAAAAAACAAAAAGACATTTTTATGGTGGCCCTGAAGGGACATCGAACGTATCATATATTTACGTCAATGAATCACGATGAATCGAGATGATCGCAAAAATTTACGCATATAAATATTCACGAATTTGTGCTCTAAACCGCAAATATTAATGTGAATATTTAAGTAGGCCTAAATATTCACGATTTTCACGAGACCGTACTTAGAAGAACCTAGCTCCTAAATGACCAACAACGTACGTCTCAAAATAGACAGGCCTAATTGAGAACAGAGCAATAGATCCAAATGAACACCACGGTCAAATGAATTTGGACAGCATATAGCTAGCAGCACACTATATGCACACTTAAAGGGACACCAGTTGGAACAGGGGAAGTACAAGGATTTAAATCCGGGCGCAAACCTTGAGGGCTAAATTTCAATATTTCTGATCGCCCTAGGGGCAGGGGCCAGCTTCAGGGTCCCGAAAAAGGGGGCGGGTGGGTGAGGATTCTATCTGAGGCGATCCCTGCTACTTTCCAATAGACCCTTCCCATGAAATATGCAATTTGAACATCGCGCGTGCGCACTCTCCCTACTGGTTGGCAAAATGAGTGAACATCGCGCTCTTTTGCATGGGACTCATGGTGGCGTGACGCACACGCGTTTGTGCGTCTGCCTTGTGCACAACTCATAGATATAGAATATAATACCTATATTCTATATCTATGGCACAACTCTATGGCGTTTGCCAACCAGCAGCGTCTGTACGCATGCGTGAATGTAATTTACATATTTCACTCATGGGAAGGGTCTATTGGCGCGGCTTAAAGAGTATAAAGAGAATTCCATATTATGTTTTACTCTTGCAGTCTTACACATTCCCCTTGTGTACTCGGTCTATTAATTAGGCCTAAATAGATTATTCTATCTCAAAACTAGGACATTATACTCCAAGATAATGATTGGATTGCTTGGGGGCATTATTTTTTTGTCTGTTAATTTAAGATAACCAACCATTGGTGCATTTTGTCATTTTTTATGATTATCATTTTAAGTTTCTTGCACAAGCTTGTTTTTTCGCCTAAATTTATTTTCTCTTACATGTCTTATGCGAGAAAATTCCGGTTCGAAGTGTACGATGGTCGCCCACTTTGGGCCCCTGGTTTTTTGTTATTATACATTTATAGATATGCTCTCTCAGTCTCTGGTGCAATCTGTTTGACATTTCAGAAGCGTTTTAGACATTATTTTAAAACCATTTTAAATTAGGAATTTGCTTTAGGTCCAATTGGCTTTAAATTAATTTTGTTTTAAATTAATTTTGTTTTCCGGAGGGAAACCATATAACCTGTGTCTGCTGGTTAACATTATTTTCTGGACTAAATACAAATTTAGACTATAAGTTCGTGAAACTGTGCCAAACTGCTGACACAAGCACAGACAAAGTTGAGTCCTCAGACCTGACAAAAGATAGGCGCATTGACGGGAAACTGAGTCAATCTATGGCAAGCACCCAAAGGCCAAGCGGTTGCACGGAAACCATGTCAAAGGTCAAATAACTTGTAAACAATCAACCATGAAACCAACTTATTGCCAAAGATCGTATAGCGCCGCAAGCCACGGCACGGTTGTGTATCGATTGTACAATCCAAAAGAGGCTGAATTGACAGGTTCTCAAAAATCTTCGTTCTTGCTTCTAAAGTATACATTAATTAGTGGTCTGATGACGGTACGAAAGGCATGCAGGGCCTGGCCAAGTTAGTACTACTGCTAAGGTAAGAACGAGGTTAGTGTTACTTTAAAAAAAGTAAAACCCCAATTAATTTATGTTTTCCGAAGACGAAGTGTTTCCTTGTTGATCTAAAGTTACGTGCGATCATCATAATCGAATCGGACCAGCAGCAACATTGACAATGATTGCCATTATCCAGTCTCTCTAGCAAGATCATGGGCGACAATCTGGCAATACTTTAAATACTTGATGAGAAAGTAAGTCTAGAATTTAAAGTGTACACTTTTCCTTAATGAGTGTATGCAGCCGGCCCTGAGTTTGTATAGTTTTACCTAGTGCATAGTGAAGGTCTTGTTGATGCAAACTAGCTACTCATTTCCCGCCCTCCTTTACTTAGAATTTGCTGAAAATTACACTACTTTGTTGTGTTTTTGAGTTACACAAGTTGTTTGTGCACAGATCTACATTACTTTTATTATTTGAATGAACTTGTAAACCACACTTTGCAGGATACCCTAACAAAATACAAAACGTCTAAATCCCGACCACTTCTCTGACATTGGTCCTTCAGAAATAATTTTGGATGCACTGCATTGATTGAGAACAACTGTTTTCGGATGAGAAAAGTTCGGACATAAATAAAGTTACCGTTTGCTACTAAAGCTCCAACTTTTTAAATACCACTTGATATTGTCTTTCTCAAACCCTTTCAATGGATGTAACTAAAGTAAAGTCAGTCAACAGAACACATTGTCTGACTATCTTTCAACCACTTCCCAGGTTGTATCGTAAACTTGAGTGTGATCCCTTGCTATATGGCAGTTACAGGTTGAATGGCTTCTGACTGGGCACCCCTGAACATATTGACAAAATAGGGAGACCGCCAACTTTAGAGCAAGAGAGCTCAGTTGGTAGAGCACCGGCATTAATCTGTGGAGGTGGCAGGGTTAAGTTCCGCTCTAGTCAATTTGTCTTCGTTCAACCCAAAATTGTTTAAAATTTACACAGCCAGTTTATTTGAGTGGTTTATTACTTGTAACCTGTCAACATGTTAAAAGAAAATGACACTACTTTATTTACCCTACACCGATGTGTGTTACTAAGCTCTGGAGGGTCTGAGTGCATTCTCAGTATACTCTCTCTGAGTTCTGTGGAAAATATTTTATTTTATCGCGTACGCGTACGCGATCAAATGCATTATGCGCTTCGACACACAAACACTGCTGGCGCCCTCCTAGTATGAATGGTCACTTTGTTATTATTTTTGGAAGGGCCAAATAAAGTTTCATCCAATCAGAGATGACCTTTGAGCTTTCAGTTTTAGGAGATGTGCGTCAGATTTATTCTATTTATCACTTTTGTTGCAGCTTTTCATTGAACGGGTATCCACAGGAATATTACTTTGGTAGGATTCGAACCCACGACCTTTGCTATTGTAGAGCAGATCTGAATCTGAAAAATGATGAAGTCAGCAAAGCATTCGAACAGAAACATCACACAATTTGTTTTATATAAGACGTAGCCCTACAGTACATGGGACTCTTCCTCCGTGCTGATCTATAAAGTCCTAGATAAGAGGGGTGGGGAGTAAATGGACCGAGACCAAGACCTTACAGTCCGAGACCAAGGGGGAGACCTTACTGTTCGAGATCGAGACTGAGACAGAGACCTCATTGAAAATTTTTCAACACTTTGTAACTTTTCGGTAAAACTTAACATTTGGGGGGCCTAGGCTCAATTCAAGAGGGTTGCGCATGTGCTGTTAAAACTCTGGCAAAAACAAAAAATAAAAATATCCCTAGCTTCAGTCATACAAAAGTGCTCATGTACTAGCTTGATTTCTTATTTCACATGGGCAGAAATAAGTCCCAACATTTACTTTGCTTCATCTGTTTCAACTATCAGAAAAATACTGTGAACTAAGTATGGCAAATATTCATTTCACTTTTTAATGCGCACACCTCATCCTGGGCCCACATGTGGAAAGTTTTCCCTTGTTACTTCAAGCTGATAGCTCTGGTGGTTCAATTATTTGGGGGTAATATTATGTACGGATAGTACTTTACCTTGTGAACACAAATCTAATGAAAGCTGAACTGGTCCAGTGAGTGAGTTTTAAAATCAAAAACAAACCTTACATGGGGCTGAATGCTTCACACATCCACAAACTCTTCATGCTCCTTAAAAGCAAATTTAGTGACATCTCAAAACTTGTTCAATGTTCAGCTGTTACTTGATAACTTTTTAACTTATGTGGAAATTGTGAAAATATGTAGAATTTCCCATAATGACCAGTGTAGTAATATGCCTGCCAAAAAGGCCCTGGAATGTACAAAGTCACTCTCTTTGTGCAAACTAAGGTGACATGGTCTGTACATGTAACTTACATTTTGTGACACAACTTCCACATCAATTAAAGAGTTACTGGACAAGTTTTGAGATGTGCCCCCTTCTTCATACCAAAAGTTTATAAAAATCTCAATGTGCAGTCTCCATAAAATATAAGATTTTATGTTTTCTTCAAATCGTACATCTGCAGGCTCTGTGGCTCTTTTGTAAACATGTGATGTCACAGGTTACATGGGCTTACAACTTGCCTATTGTGTTTGCTGTGTCATACATACACGTTGCCACTCAATGGATGCACTAAATGACAAGCGTTGCGTTAACAAATTTTAAAGACATGCAGAGTTCATGCTACTAGTGATGAATTGTCTGGTGATACAGGCAACAAAACCATAAACCAAAAGCGGTTTATCCAATTATCAATTTCAAACATTTAGGAGTTTCTAATGGGTCTCGGCAAGGTCTCGGACCAAGAGTATTCGAGACATGTGCCCGAGACAGAGACAATTAGACCAAGACCTAGACGTTTCAAGACCTCAAAATCGCAGAGACCTGAAAAATACATGATCTCGGACTGAGACCGAGACCTCGGTCAGATTCTCCAACACCGGTGATGGCGTGTATGAACCAAATTTAAATAATGCCCAACAAGTGAAACAAACTATTTTTTCATTGTTGTTATTATTTTTTAATTGGCCATCGATACAAGAAAATAACTAGAGGCAGCCAAAACAAGATAAAACTGTAATTGTGTTGCTAGAAAATTTGCAAAAGAAAGTGACCTCATGCGGAAAAAAATGCTCAATTGTCATGACTGGGATTTGACTCATAACTTGAGTTAGTTTCAATACTCGTTAGACCACTTGTACTCGGCCATTATGTGATATTCCTAACAAATGTTTCCTTGTTTCCTTGTTTAATGTGTATATTTAATGTATTTTTTTAAACATGTGTCTCATTAAACAGATAAAGAATAGATCAGCAACTATGTCAACATCAGGAAAGTCCAGCAGTGCTCAAAGGTCTGTCAGTCCATTAACTGTGGATTTAAACTAGTCATAGCCTGGTAAATTACAAACCACATATAACAAACCTTTACCTAACACAGAAATGGTGCCCTTGGAAACACTTTGCACACAATTTATCTGATATTACTTCAAAGTATCAAAGTTCAAATTCGAATGCAGCTTAACCATTACAAACAGTATATTGAGTAGAATTCTACATGTAGAGGGTGAAATCTTTAGAGCTAAACAAGCTATGCAAGTTGCAACAGACATTCATACATCAAGTAAATTCTCGTTGTTATTCAGTTATTACAGGCATTGAGGACAAATGGATTTTACCCAGTAAGACTGCTGCCAATGGTCATTTCAAAAGACGATCCCTTTTTCACACAAGTACTACGTAGTAGGCCCTAACAAGTGCATATTATATATTTTACGAGTCTGAAATTGCATGCGTTTGAAATTTTTCTGTATTTAAACCAGCTGTTTTTTCAGTCAGATGTTTGTTTGGTATTTTATTTGGATGCGGATATATTTTGTTCAATAGGTCAGCCACCAGACATCAGCACTCACCTGGAGCTTCACCTGGAGCTTCACCTGAAGCTTCACAGACTTGTGAAGTTCTTCTACCCAGACGACCAAAACAACACAACCATCAGGTAAAATCTCGCCATGCTACTTATGGGAAATCTTTTCCTGCAATTAATGATAGCTTCCAAATTCAATCCATCAGTTTAAATGGGACTGTTTCCAAATTCAATCCTTCAGTATAAATAGGACTGTTGACCAGAGTTCAAATGTCAGTCACGAGACAGTTTAATCTATAATGCTAGTGCCATGTGGTTAAGTGGTTCAGTGCATCGGACTCAAGTTCTGGTTGCTAAGTCATCAGGATGTGGGTTCGAATCCCAGTCATGACACTGGTGTCCTTGAGCGAAGACACTTAATTATTATTGCTTCTCCATACCCAGTGGTAAATGGGTACCTGTGATGGCAAAGATGGTTCTTGTGATTGATTTAACTTGATGAGCTGCATATGTGGCGGCACAGATTGTATACTAAGGGAGCTGAGATGGTTTAAGGAATGAAACAATCGACCTAGTGACCAGGGACAATAATGCACGGAGGGCCGTGAGCTTCACCAAGTGACAGATTTGAGAGCTATAAGAAGCCACTATTATTTCATTATTACTATTATTCTTATTTGTTTGTTTTTGTTTAGCCATCTTTGAGAGGGAAACATAGGCGATCCCACACAGCCCCACAGTACAAAGAGCGTAGTTTGAATTCCAATGGCAAGTTGTTAATATTTTCCAAACAGAAATATTTGTTTAACAGTTTGTTTCTTTGAGGTGTCAGTACCATGTAACAAACTTTTACGATCTGTCTTATCTTTTCAACCTCAAAGCTTCCAAGTATGGTTTAGTCATGACCCTGTCAGTCATGCAACAACAACCAAGACATAATTTTTAATTTTTTTAAAACCGAACCAAGTATCAAATAAAAAAACAGATTAGGTTTTCTTTTGTATTACATGTATTTTGATAACATTGTTTTCTTACCACAACAGGGCAAGGTACCACCAACCAGTCTTTTGCTTGCCATATCACTTGTCAAGTATCCCTCGACAAGCCTAGACACTTTGAGTATCTAAAACCTCACTCCGTCTTCCGTTCCCCTCCGAAGCAATCCAGGAGCCTTCCATCCTGTTTCACTGATAGCTACACAATGCAGCATCCTGACTTGGATAATGGTCAGAAGACATATCTATGGCATACAGCCTCAGTGTATAGTATGAGTAACATGAAGACATTGCAGCAGAGACGCTACAAGCAGCAGAGACGCTACAAGCAGCTACTGAACCATCAAGTTGATATCGGTGGGTATGATTGCATTTTGGGAGTAACAGTGTCATGACTTGGTCTTCACTGTGTGGTAATGACCGATTGGTGGCTGGCCGCTGTTAATGGACCGAGCTGATGGTGAGGTCCATTAACAGCGACCAGCCACCAACCAAGGTCAATGCCACGCAGTGGAGACCGGGTCATCACACTGTTATTCCTATTAATAAATACATTTAACCAAATAAAAAACTCAGAATTTGTTTATTTTTTTTCGCCCTTAAAGGTACACGTTGCCTTGGATCGGTTGAGTTGGTCTATAAAAAGCATTTGTTATAAAATGCATATGGTTAGAAAGATGTTTTCAAAGTAGAATACAATGATCCACACAAATATGCCTTGAAATTGCGTGGTTTTCTTTAACTTTGCGAACTAACACGGTCGGCTATTTTGTGGAGTCAAAAATTTGACTCCATAAAATGGCCGACTGTGTTAGTTCACGATGTACATGTAATAGGAAAACCACGCAATTTCGAGGCATATTTGTGTGGATCATTGTATTCTACTTTTAAAACATCTTTCTAACCATATGCATTTTATAACAAACGGTTTACAAATGCTTTTTATAGACCAACTCGACCGATTCAAGGCAACGTGTACCTTTAATTTCAGAAATTGTTTACTCATGTTAAAGGGCCATCCCTGATTTTCTCTCAGAATCCAAAAGAAGAATTAATTAAAAGCCCTAACATTTTAATTGCCACTGGTCCAGTGGCACACAGACAAGCTATCATTTGATTAAATTTGGTGGGAGCAGCAGCCCACTCTGCATTTCCTTGATCCACTAGAGGGTGTCTGACTGTCCTCTACCCACAGTACTCATTTGAGAATGGCAAAACTGTGTAAACATTACTACTTGTACTCATAACGTAAATACTCACCCCTTACACCAACGTCGCACTCGGCTACTGCTAGTGTCACCCTTGTCATTGTGGGAGTCAACATGTAATTGTGTACTCACTGTGTTGCCTAAAATGCTTCAAATCTCACTTGCAAATGAATTACTTTTTCCTATACAGGGCTCCACACCCAAAAGGAATGTGATCGCTACCTGCAGTATCTTCTTAGAACACGGAAACGTCAGTTCATAGCAGACCCAAGTGTATGGAGAGATCCACCTAAAATTCCTGTCAGACAAAAATCTGCCACCATCCCACGACCTTCAAGAGCCCAACCCTATCGGGACTACAGATACTACCCTAGGGGATATGAAGATGCCAACAAGGGGCAGGGGGAGGAGGAAGATGGTAGAACTAGTCAACAAGCGAAGAATGATGGTGAAAAAGAAGACCAATGTCAGGAAGCTACTAATGAGGGCAAAGGTCAGATTGATGCCAGAGGTCATGATGACAGTAAAAGTCAGACGGAGGTCCAGCGTAAAGATGATGTAGAAAATGCTAAGGATGATAGTAAGGAAGCAAGTCAGCAAGAAAAGGACACCAAGACAGATTCTAATAACGATGATAACCTATCGGAGTCAATGCAAGGAGTGTCACTCTACTACAACCCACAACGGAAGACAACTGTTACCCGTGGCAAAAATGAGAAAGAAGGAGAGTCTCAAGAAAAGTCTAGTAATGAGAAAGGGCAACAAAAATCCAAAGCAGCCAAGATAAGTCATCAAAACTGCTTCTGGGGTTCCCATTGAGTGCAAACAATGTATCTGCCACTTTTTTAAGGACTTGCCAGCCTGGAATTACATCTATATTTTCTTTTTGCAAAGAGCACGTCCATAAAAGAACTAAACTTCAGGCAATGGGAGTATTTTGAAGGGGCAAAAAGCAGTGGGAACAAAGGTCCTGGGGTCGATTTCACAAAACTCTTCCTAACTTAGGACTAGTCCTAGGCAATGCTAAGAGATAGGACTAGTCCTAAGTTAGGACCAGTACTTAAGGACTTGTCTTATCTCTTAGCATTGCCTATGACTAGTCCTAAGTTAGGAAGAGTTTTGTGAAATCGACCCCTGGCCTGCGTTATGTTTTAGGCCCAGACTTAAAGGGACCCATTCCCTTTAAATTGTGCGCTGTGGGCTATAAAAGCATTTTCGTTATGAAATAGATATGGTTGGAAAGATGTTTTAAAAGTAGAACATAACGGTTCAAACAAATATCCCTCAAAAATTGTGTGGTTTTCCTTTTACTGTGTGAACTAACACGGTCTGTATTATTGTGGATTCAAATATTTGGTTCTACAAAATGGCAGACCATGTTAGTTACAAAGGTCTTTTATAACCCAAAGCACCCAATTCAAAGTCAATGTGTCCCTTTCATGTATAGTAACATTTGCCCATAAATCCTGGTATGAAATTTTTACCCAAAATTTGATTGAATTTCAAAATGGTTTGAATACTCAGTAATATGTAAACTATGCAAAAATTATTGTGCAAAACTAATTTATAATTCAATCTAGATTATAACTTACATGGTGGCAGTGCTACAGCTCAGGTGTGAATTGTGTAACACTTGTAGGTTTTTAACACATGTAAGATGTACTGGTTTGTATTAAATTCAAAATGATCAACATTGCAAATTGAATGATAATTTATTAAAGAAGGGTGTACATATTTCCTTATAACAGTTAGTACTTACCAACATTGTCAAGTTAATTTAAAATCATATTTTAACTGTAGGTCAGTTTTAATGAAGGGAACTAATCAAGTTTCTGTTTGTGTTTGTTAATTTTAATTTAAAATTTTTTTATTAAGAGGATATCATTTAATAATAGATTGTAGAGGCATACTGGTGATGGGGAGGGTTGTTGTTCGCCTTTTTGCTCAGTCAGCCATTTGCATGTAGAGCCTCGAATTGGGGACAGCAGTGAATAGAAGCAATAACTCTGTATTGTTATGGTAATGTAACGACACTTTCGTCCCAACATATATATAAATGCAATGCAATTGAAGCATGAAGTCGAGGCTCTACATGCACATGGCGGATCAATGCAAGTTGTGAATTGGGGTTCTGGGGAAAGACTGGTGAGATTGCTTACAAATTAAAAAACCTGAACATTTGAGAAAAGTTTCCATTTGGTGTGGAGATGAAACCCCTGACTTTACAGGTTGTTTCATTGTAGAGGTTTACATACACTCTACATCCACTCTACATCATTTCATCTCGACATCTGAAGGTTTGGTTAGGACATGGGCAGTGTCTTTCATCTCTGTGATGCAAATTTGGTCTCTTTCAAGAAAGTCTGAAGGCACGATCAATGGAAAAACCTGTGCTATTGAATCGCTTCTTTGCATATACAGTGCAGTTGGTGCATCCAAATTGCCTTTAAATTTGCTTTTTAAATTTGCCTTGTGTGTCAAGGCCCTCAAAGGGAAAATTACACTATAATTAACAAGTCTGAAAACACATTTTCATAATTTATGTGGTAGTAGGAGCAATTCGGTAAATTGACCCCCAAGTCAAGTAATTGCTTCAAACATGATCCTTGTGTTTAAAAAAATGTTGAACTTTTTTCAAACTCCAGCTCTGGTGTATCTGATCAGCAGAGTGTGGGTTTGAGTCCTGGTTGTGGCACAAGTTTGTAACCTTGAGCAAGATACTTTACCATTATAATTGCTTTGTCCTTCAGATGGGACATTAAGCCGTAGGTCCTGTGTACTTAGATTGGTAGTGCACGTAAATAACCTAGAACACTTATCGGGAAGAGTAGGGGTTAACCCCAGTGTTTCTGGTTTAATATTTTAAGCACCCTTTTTCAAGGGTTTCTTTGGGCTTGCGAGCTACAATGATTAAGTTCACTTATGAGGCATCTTTGGTTTCATTATCAGAAATTTATGATAATAATATTATTAATAATTACATTTTGAACCGAAAGAACTGTAAATGTTTGAAACTTTTCTCATTTGATTGACAACGGAGGATTAAATGACTATTGAAATTATTATCAAAATTTCTTCTCTTTTAAAATCTTCCACCTAGTCCTAGTGTTTGTGCCATTTTGTGTGTGTGCGTTTTCTTTGTAACAACTTTGATGTTTTATATAATTTTTGTGAGTTGGGAAATTCTTATTTCTAGTGCCAAACTGTTTTGTTTTACTTCTTAAATAAAATGCTGAAATAAAAATAATCATGTTATCACAGTCTTTATTTTGACTTCTTCTTGTATATGGGCTGCACAGCCTATAGTTGTAGGTCAAGGGTAGACATCCAAGCCAAGGCAGCATCGGTTTATACTAAGTGGATGTCTTTAGGTTCTTTGAGGAACAGCCAGGTTCTTCCATGGAGTGTGTGATTTCTGTTCAGGGTTAGCCATTATTGCTTGTGATGGAGGTCAAGTCCTGGTGGTTTGTGGGGTCTGGTTGGTATTGCCATCTGCCAAGAGTCTGCGCCATTCAGTCTTAGGTCAAAGTCTTCTAGGGAAGGTTGGTTCTCTTCCCGCAATGGTCAACATCCTCTCCCTTCTGCATATGGTGGGGAGGGGGTGATATGAGAGAGGACAGGGAGCCGCTGCAAAGGTGTTGTCTTAAGCGACCCTGTAATTCACTGCAGAGTTAAAGACGGTGTCAACTCGTTTGGTGTGGCAGCTGTACTCCAAGCTGTTGAGCAGAACTTGGTTGTTGAGTAGACTAGGGCTAAACTTGCAGTACGAAGAGTGTGTGCATTGGATCCCCTGCTGTTCCCTGCAAGTTTCCTGATGATTTTGACCCTTGCTTTCACTTTATCAGCCACCCTCTCGAGATGTTCACAAAAGGCGAGGGTGCAATCCAGGGTAACTCCAAGGTACTTTGGGAATTCCTATTTTGACTTAATTGTTTGACTATCTTCAATGAAATTTTAAATGTACAGAACCATTTCTTGGTTATCGGTTCCAGAAACCAGTCATGAACTATGTCAATGGAGACTGCTTCAGAAAATTGGTTTCACTATCTGTAATAATCCGACCTGTACACTCTACATGTACACAATATGTAAGCAATGCAGAATCCATGGAGTGATTGCATGTCAGTATACACATTCAAACTGGGGACCTGTGACAAAAGGGACAGTATGGTTTGAAGTGGTGTTGGTGTGGGGAGGGGGTCACAAAGGACTACAAGATTTCACCTAAACCATATACATTTTGTAAACCCACGTATTAAAAGTATCTGAGGGAAAATTGGGCCAGATGTGAGGATGTTACCCAAGAAGAAATGGTCAACCCACAGATTAGAGAGAACCATAATCACATAGCACACATAGCTTATCTGTTTTGATTTGTCTTTGAATGCAAGAGGGTAGGGGTATTTTTATGCATAAAAACAGTTAAAAATTTTACATTTTCCTTCAATTTGATTCTTTTCTTTATTTGGTTTTTATATACAATGTGTATCTTCTTTTCTAAAATAAACAAATTAAGAAAACAGTACTTTATCAAAAAAGTCTGTATTCATACATGTAGTTAAGGATGCATTGCCCAATTGTTTTGCCAATTGATGGTAAAATTTGATTTAAATATTATTAGATACATGCAGTATTTTCATTATTTGAGGAAATTACAAACTTACATTTGAGACACTGCATGAAAAAAACCATCAACAGTTAGTAATAGTTTTAACAAATAAGTTGTTGACAGGACATGACATTAGTCACATTCCCAGCAGCCATGTACAAACAACTTCATGAACTTGCATGTTTTAATTATTTTGAGCTCTGTGCATGGCATACAAAAAAGTATTTTATGATGTCTGTTTTGTAACATTATCATCTATCAAAATACCTTTTGAGATAACATTCTTACTTGTACTTTGTAAACCCTTTGGCAACAAATTGGGTAATGCAACTTTATGGTAACAATCGGGCATCTTCTAATATGCAACCAAAATTAGAACTGTCCCCCTTGCATGTTTAGATATGTACATGTCACTTGTTATTATCAAACCCATTGATACTGACAATGGCATGTAAACAAAAATACGAAGAATAATACACAGAGCAAGTAATACAATGTACATGTAAGTGACAAAGGAAAACAGCTATACTCTTTAAAATTTAATAAAAGTAATTTATATCATCTAATATCGTCAACAGTTTTCACATGTAGATGTAGGTCAAATCGTTTTGGGGGTTTCATGAAAAGCCAGCCACATGTGTCAGTGTGCACATGACAATGTGACCACGCCTCCCTTTCCTATGTAAAAATTATTTAGATGGGCGTCATCACTTTTTTAGGTTTCACAAAGAGATACAAAACTTTGAGTAGTTACTATGGCAATTAGCCAATATATTGGTCAGTCAATGGAGAGGTTAAACTTTTACAGAATCATATGAGAGATCATTAACTGCAATCCGTGGCTTTAGTATAGCAGATTTAAGCTAAGTACAGTGTAAAAATGTAAATCTCAATCACATATCTTTTGAGATATGTGGCTCTTTGTGAAAATGCTAACGATATAATGTACATGTTACATTGGCTGTTTTTATAATGATTGTGAGAAATCAGAGTGTCAATGATAAAACATGATTAAATTTCTCATAACCTGGGCCCAAATTTATGGCATTGCATAGAATTCTGTGCTTACAGCGCCCTGTAAAGCATGTGATTCTATAGATGGATTGCAATACGCGTCATTGACCACCATCTTTGATGAATTGTGCACGCGTGAAGAGCTATCATTGGCTGAAAGTCGTGCGTAGCTCGTACACGCGTGCAATTTTCCATCGTTTTACATCAAAGATGGCGGTCAATGGTGCGTATTGCAATCCATCTATTGGCCATAAGCGCGGAATTCCTCGGTAAGGAGAGCCATGAAACTAAGCTCTGTTTGTTTTCTACCTAAAATATTACACTAATAGAGCAATCCATAAAGGCCAGCCCACCATAACAAATACTTAGCAATGTCACTGCCTCCATTGCCCCTGGCCATTGCCTTGGTGCCCTTTGAAATGTTCCAATAGAAATTTACAATTTCCTCAAAGCGGTGCACTTTACAAAGGAGAAAATGCCTTGGTACCCTTGCCCTTTTAAAGGTATTGTACACTTTTGGTAACAGCTCAAAATCAGTGTCCACATTTTGTGTGATTAAACATATGCATGAACAAACAAACCTGTGAAGGTTTGAGCTCAATTGGTCATCGAGGTCACGAGAAAATAGTGAAAATAGATCTTATGTGTTTTCTGTTTTTTCAAATTATCGCGCGCGATAATTACTATTGTTTTACTTGTTTCTCAGAAACGATAGCATTTTAGGCAGAAATATTTTAAGGAACCCTTTCTACCATTACTTACTTTAAATCATGTAAGTTATGTGTGAATCTGTGAACATTGTTTTTCGATCTTACCAATAGTGTACAGGGCCTTTAAGAATGAAGCATCAGGCCTGATACAGTGCAGGAATAAAGCAAACATGAATATGTATTTGCACATGTGTGTATTTTTAGTTTAATTAATCAAAGAAGGAATTCTTTTACTGGCTGATCTATACAAAGATTCATTTCAAATGTTATAAAAAAGGAAATTATAACAGGGCCCACTTTCATAGAGCTGCTTAAGCAAAAAATGATACTTAAACATTCTCTGCTAAGCAAAAATGAAAGGGATCCAAATCACAGATGGGACATGTGACAATGCATTTTTGGCTAGTGACAATATTCTGGTAAGCTAATTTTGTTGTGCTTAGCTGCTTTTTGTGCTTAAGCAGAGTCTAAGAAATTGGGCCCGGGTAGGTCATTTAGAAGATTGGTTAGGCCAAATATATACTAGTCCATATAGTTTTCTTTTCACTTTGATATTGACTACACTCAGTGATGCTCAACGCAACATGATTTCAACAATCAGTCATCAAATCATGCTGGCCTCACCAGGGAATGATAATTGCCTTATTCATGAATCAGCCACCTGCATGCACTACATGTACAGTATATTTGAAAGTTTTGTAAAGCCACATTCGCATTGGATTAACATTCAACTGAGACCATAGGTTACATTCCAATGGGTAAATCTTACTGGTGTCCGCACTTGGATCATTTGACGAAGGTTAACTAACAAAGATGATGGAGAAACAAACTGACTGACTAAATATATACACGTGAGGGCGCTACACCAGTAACCTTTAACCGGATGTGACATGAATGCTTTTTGTTGAATTGAATGAGAAAGCTTTATTAAGTTTTTACACTTTTCTGCCAGGAAAGAAAAGGTGTTGTAAAACTATCAGACTATGATAATTTTCACTGATGTGTGTCTTTCATTAATCTACTGAGAGTGGTTGTGAACATTGCAGCCTCACTCCCATATCAACCAAGAGTATAGGAGAATAACTTCAGATTTTGCACTGTACATGCTAACACAGGTTTCTGCTGCCGGATTTTGTCGCATTGAGCAGGGTGCCTTTAAAGGCCAGTAGGGGTTTTGAGTTAACTGTGCTTGCCGTCGAGTACAATTGAGTAGTTGATATGCAATGATACACAAGCTGCTGTATTACTGTACTGTCTAGTTTTTCTTGTACTCTATCCTCTCTACTTTGACATCATCTCCCATGAGTTGATAGACATAGGTGACCACTGTAGATGCTTGAATATCCATCAGGACAAACGAAGGACTGATACTGCTGTGAATGGAAGAGAAATACACAAACGGGAAAATTTAAGACTATGTAATATGGTATTAACTTAAGCTCTTGCCTGATACTGTGGGCTAGAAAAAGCACTCTTATAACTTGCCCCAATGACTACAAATTGTATTTAAGAAAATTTAGGGTATTATCTTCAAGATTTATCCAGATGTAACAAGGGCAGACATTTTGTCATAATGGGCAGAAAGTTGCAAAATACATGAAATCATCCAAATGGTATTTCTGACAGTTGACTAAAGCCTAAATGACAACTTATTGCATAAACCAAGACGGTTCTTTGATTATTAACGGGGTTCATGATCAAAAAGTTGCTTTCAAACAAGGACAGTTCTTTTTCACAAATGCCTGCTCATGTTTGTACAATACATGTAGTTTGCTCATACTGTTACAGTTCACATATTGTAACGAACCCAACCCATGCTGTCATGCAGGTCTATTCTACATGTTTGAACTACTAAAAACTTTTACGCCATTTTGACTGTCCCTGTTACATGCATGTCCCATTTTTAACCAGCCCTGAATTTAAAAAGCAAGGAGTAGTACTAAGAACAGTCACCTTAACAGTACCGTAAACAAGTACAAAAAGGGGCAAAAAACTCACTGTGCACATTGTTACATTTTTTACATTCAATTAACCCATAGCAACATCTCAGTTTACCATGACAACGATGGTTTATTATGGTTTGGAAAGTTAGTGGAATCATTTCGCAAATTCATGACCATTTTGACTGTTCCTGTTACATGACCCATTTTACTTTTAGCTCTGTGATGAAAACCTGAGAAAGTGATGAATGTTTGGCTTTGGGTAAAACAAAAGCCTTCAAGCAGTCTACACTGCAGATATTATGTACTTAGGCCGCGTCTGAATTGGCAGCTACAGCTATGGCTACAGCTATGGCTACATCCATGATGAGGCATAAAATGGATTTATCAAACATACCTTTCTAATGCATTGAAAGCCCCTGTTGCTGAGCCGGGATTGATGTAGAATTTATTCTCATGTTCAAATGCTTCAAATTTGTGTGTGTGTCCTGAGATAAGAATGTCCACATCTAATTGCCTCTGGACCATGGCGAGACTCTCTACATCACCCCATGGTATGACCTGATGACCATGACACAATCCAATACGAAACTGACCAACTGTCACTACCTTCTGCTCTGGATATGACACATTCTAAACATCAACAAATAGAGGAGTAAAAAGAAACATTATTGTATGCTTACTGAGCCAAATTTAACCACAGTTTGTCAGCTACAAGCTGTGTTCAAATTACATGTATTGCATTGAATGATTTATTTATTTTAGTTATTTATTTCTGGTTGCGAAGCAAGGATTCTCAGAAAAGAGAACTTAATCACTATACTAGCCAAGAACCCCACGGAGAGAAGACAAAGAAGAAAGTTTCAGTTTATAATGTGGGAGGAAAACTCCAAACAACTATTCCAGGGAAAACCCAAGCCATTAGGTAGGGACTGAAAACCCAATTCACATACATGTAGCGCCCCTGGCGGGATTCGAACCGGGGTCCTAGAGGTGGAAGGCGGGGAAAGCTACCACCACTAAACCAACCTGACTGCCCCCTAAATTTGACTAGGGCATCCATTACAGCTTGAATCAAGGAAGACTCTTAAGCCTTAATGGGAGCCACATTGACCCCAAAGAAATGTATTGATCCTTTCTTAAGGAAGTCTAGCATGGTCCTGGTTGCCCTTTTCAGTCGACCTCACAATATCCATTAGACATTTGGCCCGAGTCCAGTGTTTGACTTTCAGGCAAGTAACCTCATAACTGAACAAACTGAGAAACTTGGAAATTTGTGTAGGTTTACAAGCTCAATCTTCCTTCTCCAAAATGGACTGCTTTGATTGCTCTTGAACACTTGGACTGACTTTGCACATGGTGCATGATAGATTTAATTTGGGAGGTTGTTCCAGAGGTTTTTAGCATACAGAAAATTTGTATAATAATAGAGGAATGTACGTTCATAATGGAGAGAAATACATGTACAAGTACATGTATATGTCAAATCGGATTCAAAAATGTTTTTTTGGATTATGACAGATTTTGTTTCTGTAGTGTACTGGTTAATTCAGGGACTATAGTATTTTAATTCTTAATTGCCTCAGACACACATGTACAATGTACCATAGTGTCTTTAATATGCATAAATTTACATCTCACCTCATCAAAATCTCCTCTGACAATATGTACATCACTGGCAAGTGTTTTCAGGTAGTCATAGGATTCTTTAGTACACAGATTGCCTGTACATAATATGTGCTGGATTTTGCCTGGAACAAGGAGCTTCTTAAACTTAGCTGGAAGGCCACTCTTCCGATGTGGAATGTGTAGGTCTCCTAACACAAGCACCAACTGTAACAATGATGGAAAAATGTAGTTTACAGTGATTGATCAGCAAGAACAAATTGATTAATCAAATTCTCAAAATAACCACATAAATCATAAAAATAACCACAAACAATGTCACAAGATAAAATTTGTATTCATTTGTTACAAGGTATTCAAGCATCTTCTTTTTATTGCACACATATGTACATGTACAAGGACATCTTGACAAAATGGACAATACGTGTGAAGCAAGTTTAATTTTGTTTTTTGAGAATACTGCATGAGCAAGAAATTTGAATACAAAATATCATGACTCAATTTGTTGGATTTACAATGTACATCTTGTCTATGAAATGGTAAGAGAAACTAATGAAGTCAGTCTGAAACTCTGAGTGTATCATCATTGTCGTACACTCAAGTCATAGTCAGAACCAAATTGATGGTGTGTTTACCGTTGATCTTTAGCATTAAAGCATGTCATGATGTGGTACAACATTGGTACATGTAATTGTCAAAGTCTTGATTGGCTATGCTCGTTTTGTTAACGTAGTCATCGATATTGCAACACAAATTACTGAAGGATTATTGTATCAAACAAACATCTGTATTCAAATTCGTAGACTTGCCCTGTCCCTCCGAGCCAGTCAATGCAATGTCGCGTCCTCTACCGGTGACTAATACTAATATACTAAGAATAGCGTCGCCTTTCAAGACTAACTGTCAATGACCAGAGTTCCTTCTTCATAAAAAAACAAATTTTCCAACTTTTGAATTAAACTTGCCTATTTGCTTGTAATTTCCTTCCATATAAATGATATATAGAATATTAATAGAAAGGTTTAACCTATTCTGAATTCATTTCCTTCAGCATATCACTATCAGCCTAAGCATGGGTAGAAATTCTACCTCCATCTGTCCATGGCCTAAAGGGAACCAGGTATTGAGGTAAACATGTCATGATCACACTCACATTCACACAGTCAGGCTCACACAGTCACTTACCATGCTTACATTCAGTTCACATTCACAGTACACCGCACGGTCATAATCATGGGTGGTAAACAAGGCCGGGAGGGTTTATGTTGAAATTTATGGAGAAGCTTTGTATATTGGCTATAAATTTTAAACACTAAACATTATTTCAACTGATAATTAAACAAAACTGGAACATTAAAACATACCATGTTTTCCAATCAGAAAGGATATCTTACGACTCTTTGTAGATAAAGACGAGTGGATCAGACTGGGGAAGTGGGCGAGGATTGTATTTTGTGTAGAGTTGAACGTAATAGACAGAGTCCCTATTCACATTTCGTGTAATGATCAATGAAGAGAAGACTGGGACTTAGTTCAGTTGTGTCAAAATGAAAGACATTTTTTGATTGGTCACACAGGAAAGCTATCATCATCTCTGTCCAATCAAAGTTAAGTTTGATCAACTTGCAACTTAGCAAGAAACTCTTGAAAAGATGGCGGCTAATGTCAAACCATCATGCGCGTCATGTTGAACAAAACATCGAGGAAAATCGACAACGCAAATAATGAAGTGCATGATACCTGGAAGCAACATTAAAGGTATATCTTTGTTATGCCAATTATATGAGAATGAGATCGAAACTATAGTAAATTACTCACTTTTTAAATTTTAGCATAACTTGGCATTAATTTAATTACATGAATTAATTAATAATTGGCATGCCATTGCCATTCATCATGTCCTGATGTTGTTTATATGAATGTCAGACAACTCGTCCGTCGGACAACTCGTCCGTTCGGACAACTCGACGGTTCAGACAACTCGACCGTTCGGACAACTCGACGGTTCAGACAACTCGGCTTTGAGACAACTCGACGGATGGCCAAGACAAGTCGACGGTTGCGCGGCTGACCTCCGTTTCTGACATGTTTACACAAATTTCCTGTATAAATCCTGCGATTCTATAATTTTTGCGCGAACCTCAAGTATTCCGTTCTCTTTGGCTGGATGCACAGCCGGGAGAGTGACACTCGGGTGTTTAGAGCTCTTTTCGTAGCCCTCTGTTTTCTAGAGGCGTGCATTGCACGCAGCGGACGGATCTCCGCCGTGTATACGGTCTCCCCTCCCGCGCGCCGAGGCCGCTCTTCACCCCTCCCGCCCCGTGCTGAGCCCCCGTCACGGACATCCGTTGACAGGACTTCACGCCGAGGAGGAACGGGGAATCTTGTCCTATTTATACAATTACTTTGTTAGTTATAAGCGGGGGGAAAAGTGTACCCATCCAATTTGTACAGAATCAGAAACAGGTTAAAAAAAACATTAAAACATTAAAACATTAAAACATTAAAACATTACACAGCTCTACTAGTACTAGAAGAATTACTTATAAAAAAATACTTTATTACCACCAACAACAACAACTCATAATGAAAATGGTAATGGTAAAAAATAAACAAGTATCATACCCCATCATACCCCACCCCGGGGGACGCCCGTGCACCCCCCCTCCCCTCACCAGTAAGATAAGATAAGATAAGATAAAAACTTTATTATCCCACACTGAGCCCCCGTCACGGCCATCCGTCGACTACCCACCATACCCCGCTCTTCACCCAACCCGCCCCGTGTTGAGCCCCCGTCACGGCCATCCGTCGACTTGTCTTGACCCCAAGTCGAGTTGTCTGATGGTTGAATAAATCATCCGTCTAGTTGTCTGAACCGTCGAGTTGTCTGAACCGTCGAGTTGTCCGAACGGACGAGTTGTCCGACGGACGAGTTGTCTGGTCTCCGTTTATATATGGCCTAACCAACACGACATAATGTACATATGCAGTAACGTTACATAACACTATAATAAATACTATAAGCAGGCCACACATAAAATTAAACGTGCTGCAAATGTAATCATGTTTTGCAAGTGTATTAGTTTTACTTGTCTGTTGTTTCAATCAAATCGCATGTACCGTCATGACCGTTGCAGAGTTACACATATTTAAAAAAAATTAAAGTTAAACATTAATTAAATCATGTTGTAAATTTTTCTGAAAATACTTCCAAAGTTCCAACTGCTATTGTAGAATGTAGGTGTTATTCTCTTCGTACAGCATATTTTTCAATTTCAATACAACTTAAGTGGTGAGAATTATGGTTTGACAAAGATCGCGTGCGGTAATCAAAGTGTGTGCCCCGAGCTACCCCGCGCAATTTTTAAAATCATGCAAGGAAACGAAGTTTGCGCTGTCACAAAATGGCACACGCTCAATGAGAGTACAAAGAGCACATAATTAATACTATAATAGCTTAATTTTTGCAATATCCGGTTTCAAAAAAAGAACTACTGTGAAGGGCAAAAAGTTTTGAATAGGACTTTTGCCATGATAATCTATGACTGAGGTTCGTGGAGACGATAGTGAAATGAACCTCATAGTTCTAGGAGTAATCGTGTACCTCCATATGGTCACTCCATTGCAAGCCTGTTTTAGCCAGGATTTGGTAAAAGGGTGTCCAAATTTGCTGGAAATTTAAAAGCTGGGTGTCCAAATTGTTTACTTACAATACATTTACGTGTAAATGACAGATAAAACAGGGTGTCCAAATTTGAAACAGGGTGTCCAAAAAGCACCTATACACGCATGTGGCTAACACTATGCTCCATATACCTTATTGCAAATACTGCCTGGTAGTCAAGTAGTGGTTGATTTCGGACACACAATGGTTGTATGGCAGATTATTACTAATACTATAGTCTAGACTCAGTAAACTGGGGCGTTGTACTCCCTTAAAAAAAATGACATCTGCAGCTAATAGATTTTTTAGTACGACCGCCGATGTCAAAAAGAAAAGAAAAAGAGTACAGCGCCCCAGTTACTGAATTCTGGGTCTAGTGTAGTTTAGCTAGTACTTCTACTACCTGTAGTACTACATGCACTTGTATTTAGTACTACTTCTATGTACAGTAGTCTTTGAAATAAACTGGTATGCCAACAAATACCATGTACCCATTACAGCATGCAACAAATGTAATTGTACCATGTGTATACTAAAATAAAAAATTGTACATTTACTTAGTTAGTATTTGGTGTCAACACAACACAGTGATTAACTACTACATGTATTTTCCTCCTTGCTCTGTTTAGTGTTTGGAAGGAGTATCCACTGTTTATCAAAGATTGGAGAAGATTTATACATTGAGCCGTTAGATCATGGGGTAAGAAAAGTGCACCTTGATTTCCAAGTAACATACTGTGGTAGTTAATTGTCAATTTGCCAAAATTCTCTGCAGGACTGTACATGGTGACTTGGATCATGCATAAAGGCTTGAGTGCATTCTATATTTGTTTCTTTTTGCATTTTTTGAGATACAGTCAACAGATACTCAGTTGCAATCAATTTGGAAAACAAAAAGGACTCTCAAAAATTATTGCAGTCTATGTAAAAGGCAAATTTAGAAGAAAAGAACTTTTTGCTTGAGTTTGTTTATTATGAACAAACAAACATTGTTTACAATCTACGTGCATGACTGCAATAAAGCCCTTACATACAAGCACTTCAAAGACACTCTGCTGAACTTAACACCATTCAACAACAGAATAATGATTAGCATTCTATGGTGTTCTTGTTATGTTTGTCACCAGCTTTTAAACTGGACATCCTTGGTACCAGATGACAATTTTATTGAGTTTGCTACCATTATTATTGATTATATAGGGCACTTATCCTTGTCATTTGATTGGTGGAACAGTGTGTCACGTGTCATACTGTATGAAATGTATTGAAATTTGGACTGTTCCATTTCACAAGGACTCCAGCTAGTTCACCAGACCCAAGCTCTGGTGTTGTCAGCAGCAGAGTGTGGGTTTGAATCCCGGTCATAATTGCTTCGTAAAAAGTTGGGAAAGCTGGAAGGTGGTGCACTCTGCTCTACCAGCCAGGCTCCTAATGGATGATACCCATGCCGACATCCTTATGGACTGTGAAGGGGTCAACCCTGTTTGAGCCCCAGAAGTAGGTGGCGACGAGCCCCTAGTGACAGTTGATTTAGGTCGACAGCTCAAACTCTCACCTTGAAGTGGCCGTCAAGCCTTGTGAGTTAGGCGATATCTTGTACACTGTACATCGTAAAAAAAAAAAAAAAAAAAAATAGAATAGTCCAGATTTCACCTCATGTTATAAATATTCTGCTATATTTTACTCATACATGTATATACATCCAATCATTGTATTTAATGTAACTTTGTCTTTTCTTCACCAGCTAGCTCTCAGGACAGCTAATTCATCAAGGTCAGCCTACGCTTGTTTTGTTTTTGCACCAAGCTTTTTCTTGTCTTACACCACTTGGTCCGAGGCACAAAATGGAACATCATCGGAGCAGGAGGAAGACAGTTTGCGCTGTAGAATTACAATGAAGGTACATGTATAAGGATATATTTTGGTCTAGACATAATGCATGAATCAATGGGAAATCACATCATACCCACTTCAAACATTAGTTTTAAAGGCATTTTATGTCCGTATCAGACACAAATTCATCATGAAACCTTCCCAGGTCCCGGACTCTATCTCATGGTTGTCTGACATTGACATGGTTGATGGAGTTGGTCATGATACCTTCAACTCTTAGTCAGGGACCAGGCATACTGAACTAACCTATCAGAGCCCATGAGTTACCATAGATTGGAGGATAATGGAGTTCCAGGAAGGTTTCTAGTTTTGAGGCACCAAGGAACTATTGTTGAATAATACTAATAATAACAATGATAACAATTGGTTCCCTTATATAGTGCACATATCCTAGCAGCTAGACCAAGGCGCTTGTCAACATTATTAACCCTGTCCATTGGGCATACTTTTAGATCATTCCTCTAACTTTCTCAACTCCCTGGGGAGCATACAACCCCAAGCTGCTTAAATGAGCGCTAAGGGGTTAATCCAGCACAATACTGTCTCAGCCCTCTCAGGTTAAGAGAAGCAATTATGGTTAAGTGCCTTGCTCAAGGACACAAGTGTCATGACTGGGATTCGAGCACACGCTCGAATGATTCAACCATCAAAGCTTGAATCTGATGCAGTAGACCGCTCGGCCACGACACACTACAGAATGTGCGTAATACTCAATTTCTGAACACATCGCGCAGCTAATAAGTAGTCTAAATAAAGTATTTTGCATCTTCCTGTACATTTTTTTTGGGGGGGGGGAAGCTGCAAAATACCTAATGTAAACTAATTGATGATTCATTTTGTTTGCAGTCTTGTCTGTCTGTGTTCAAGTCTCTTTCTACATTGGAAAAAACTGTGGATAAATGTCAGATGTACTTAGATCTAAAGGAATGTAGGTTGGTGTTTCTTCTCTACTGTAAACATGGTAAGTCAGATTGTGTATTCAAATTGTAACATTCAATGAGCATCTTGATCACTACTGTCAGTAACTTAAAAACTACCCAAATTGTCAAAGTGCACCGCTATGCAGTAAAGTTCATGCATTATAACCTCTTGTCTGTCTTGTTACATATGTCTTGATTTGTAAAGCTTTCCTTTCTTATAATGTTTGTAAATGCTTCCTTTCCTGATGACAAGACATCAATCTGTCAATCAATCAATCAATCAATATGTCAATCAATCAATCAATCAATCAATCGATCGATCGATCGATCGATCGATCAATCAATCAGTTAATGGGTCAATCAATGAGGAAGGGTACTCAGGCTACATTGACCATCCATAAGAATCAGATATCTGATGGAATGATTATGTGACTGGCAGATTTTAACATGGCAGATCATGAAAATCATCTAGAACTCCAGATTGCTGATTCATGTGCTCAGTTTGTAAAACAAGTGCAGTCGACTCTTGTTATAACATGTTCACTGGGACTGGCCAAACGACCTCTTTATGAGAGGTATGTTTTTAATAAGAGGACAAGAAATCAAAGAAACTCAAAACAAAATGACATTCCAGACTTTAGAATGTACTCTTTATATATAAGCAGAATCGCTTTATAACAACGTTCTTTAGGGTTGACTGTAAAGTGTAATTGCTCAATTGATGATTATTGTAAGTATAAGATAAAACTGTACTGCAGAGATGAAAAGCATTCTTTTATTCATTTATTTCCAGGTATTGTGAAGACATATAATCTCACTTATCAAGAGACAGAATCACTGCAGGCAGTTTATTCCAAAAACCTCTGCCCTAACCACATCATTGCCCATTCCAAGTAAGTAGCTATAATGACCGTCATTCAAGTGGAAAATTGAAAATCACAGGCATGGAGTTTCGTCTTTGAGGCCATTCTTATTTTGCAAAGGGCACTTCCATTGGAAAATCTTAAAGTTTATGAGAAACTTTTGAAGGGGCACCAAGGCCAAGACCAGGTGGCAACACAGGCCATGTCCTCTGTGACCTCTGTGTATTTCCAGGCCTGAAATCATACATTGCAATTTTCATAAAATGTTAAATTTTAGTTTTCTTCCATTGAGCTGTCATGGCTGTGTACAAAATTGTGCCTGCAAGAAGTCCAAGCTTTGTGCATTTTATGTTTTGTTAATGTGATGTCATAAGCAAAATGGTAAAATTATGGCCCTTTTCGAAACAACGGTTTGGGCTTAGGCTCCATCAGTGATTTAGAAAATGTGCGCATTCATTTACAGAGCTTCAAATGGGCAGCTGGAGCTTAACGCTGGAGCCCAACGCCGGAGCCCAAGCCCAAGCCGTGATTTCACAAAGGGCCTATGCACATTTTTATAAAATGATTGAGGGTTCATGATTTGTCACTATATTGGTTCATGGTAATACATGATTAATGTATGAAGCAATTAAATTAGGCCATTGGCATTGAAGACGAAGACATGACGGGGGATTCTTGAAATGTTCCATTTGCAGCACTCAAGGCAGGGTTTTATTTTAGTAGGGGAAGGGGGTAAAAAATCGCCCTAAGTTTTTCTCTTTCTTTTTAAGAAAAAACCCACACGCAGCATGGGCACCTTCATGAAATCATAGAAAATGTTTGAGTTAGCAAATTGAATGTGCATTGTACCCAATATGTTGTACTTGATGACAAGAAGACACTACTTAAAGGGGCACATTGCCTTCGGATTGGGCACTTTGGGCTGTAAAAAGCGTTTGCTTTGAAATTAATATGGTTGGATAGATATTTTAAATGTAGAATGATTCACATAAACATCCCTTGAAATTGTGAGGTTTTGTGTAATTTCATGACAAAATACGGTTTGCTATTTTGCAGAAACCAAATTTTGGACTCCACAAAATGGCGGACTGTATTTCAAAGATTTTAAGGCAATATTCCTCTTTAACTTTTATAAGACTTCCATTAGGTAATGTTGGGATGACATGATGTACATTGTCTGTACTGTAGGACGTTGGCAGATGTTGTTAGTGGTTTCCAGACATCACAAGAGGAAATTTCACTGACCGTCAACCCTCAACAGGTCAGCTTCAAGAATTATGTTGAAGATGAACCAGGTATGGGTACAGTGAATGAAAAGATCTTAGTCTGTTTGCATACAAATCATGTGACAAAACCTTAAAAAACATACTCTTGATTATTGAAAGGATCTGGTATTAACCACTTTAGGTTGATATTTTGAAAAAAGGTTCCGTGCCCTCCGGCTTTATTATTTTTCAGAACTTGTTGAAGCTTCTGGAGTAATCGTTTTTCTTTGAAAATACCTCTGCCACAATGAAACCTAGACTTCACAAAGGAAAGACAACAAAGGTTCTCATAATTTGATGTTGAACTGGATTTGATGCCGTTTTGTGAGAAAAATATGAGTAGGGGTTCACCGTGATTCGCAGAACCTCTGTCGGAAGCCACAGTGATAGTCTGGCTTGGTATGCTGGAATATCAAAACGCTTTGAACTTGCCTCCCATTGAGCCGAATGCAATGATAAACACTGGTGGCTGCCTGTCCATTCTTTAATGTGTAACACATTTGTATAACAACAGGATAAAGATCTAGAGTCATGGTTTACTCAATAACCCCTGAAACTATGAGGCATGATTGCCAGTACCTTGTGTCCCCCTTTGTTTGGGTGAAACCAAGTGTAGCACGGTAGGTGCATGCCTGTGACGCTTCACAATGGAATATCAAGATGGATATATTCATCAGACGTCTGGCTGTCGCAAAACATCGAGGGCGCTCTGAAGTTGGTCTGGTTGTGATAACCTGTCCGCCATAGGTCATATTTGCCGAATATACACATCATCCGACTTGAAGTGTTTTCAAACTTGTTTGATCTGGTAAAGTTGTAAAAGCGTCTTATAAGTAAAGATTTTTTCAAGAGTTTTCCCATTCTTTTCAATAATTTGTTCACACTAATCAGTTATTGAGAACAAACAGGTGACCACCATGCAATAATCTTTTCTTGAAAGGTATACCTGAAGATGAACAGAAGACACTTTTTGCAATGTCAAGATTTATCCTCACCAACTTCCTCTCAAAATCACCATTCCTTCCAAGAATAGATTATTACATGGCTGTCATGCATTGATGTGTTTTTTCCTTTAACCTGCTTCACCATCAAGCTTCAAACCTAATCAGTTAAAGTTTAGACTGACGTACTGATTACTAGATTGGTTGTTTTGGTTTTCAATGTTATTAGATCCCAATAAGGTTGTGCATTCGGAGATGTTTCTCAGTCCCAATGAGTTTGAAGACTACACCATAGGGGTGGATGCTGAAATCACCTTCTGCCTGAAAGAACTCAGGGTAAGACAACGTCATGTCATATTGCTCAGGGCCCAATCAGGGCTCTGCTCATGGTAAGCAAAGAATCGGCCCTTGTCAGGGGATTCCGCGCTTATGTTAAGCGTATTTCACAGGTTAGCAAGGAATGTGTACTTGTGCGCATGCATACTCCCTGTAAGTAAAGAATGGTAATCGCAAGCACAGATTTTAGCAGAAAGCGGAGCCATGAAATTGGGCCCAGGTGACAAATCACTCAACATTAGTGAATTATTTACCTTCACCCAGCACTCTGTTATAACTTCATTTTTAGACACCAAGTTGTAATTGTCATCCACTTGTTGTTCTATATGAAGGGAACAGTTTGAACACCATGAAGTCCAAAAGCTGGACATCCTGTTTCCATTTTCCGGCTGAAACCCTGCACCACTTGGCACATCATTTGTAACTATTTTGTACACCATTGATGTTCCACAAAACCTTTGCACTATTTTGACGAGTATGTTTGAAAACTCTAAGGTACCTTTTCAAAACTATTCCAGGATAAGTTGTGGGGAAGTTTATCCACAAAGGGTAAAAAGTTGCAAACGGATGAGCAATCTGTGGTTTGGCCATCTGATAAGGTCTCATAGCCCTTGACAATGTTCTTGTGACCTGCCTTTTGCTCAAGGACACACTTAGTTTTAGTACTTCTGGGAAGTCAATGAAAATGCCTCACCTGTACCATCTGCTGGTTTCCAGTAGATAAGGACTCAAGGTCTGTGGTTCAGTCATCTTGTAAACAAATTGCTTTGTGTTGCAATATTTTCCCTCAAACTTATCCACAACATAATTGGACTGCTTGGGGATGTCTTGTGAGTTGGAAAATCAAGTAGGTGGAGAAATCTATCCGCAAGTCACCCTGGAATAGTTTTGAGAAGGTGACTAAGGAATGTAAAAGGTTTTTGTTAACACTATGTAAATAATCTTTGTTATGAGTTGTGAGGGTTCTGCAAAGGAGCCAGTCATATAACAACTAATCTTGTGATCAATAGGCTCTGATTGTCTACAGGGGAATAGTAGTGGAAAGACTTTTTAATACATGATGTTACTGCATGAAAAATAATTTTGTAGGTATCTGTTGTATGTTCACAGCATGCCCCCCTTGTTTAATAATAGAAACATTCCTAACCCAGAGAAAGTGTTGGATATTATCATGAAACATCACTCAATTCAAGATTTATTATTATGTTTAAAATATATTGTCATTGAATTTATTTTGTTTCAGTAGGTGACATTTTCATTGATCAGTTTGTTGTTGCCTGTATTATAAAAAAAAAAAAAAAAACGGAAAGCAAGCGGAGTGAAAATCAGTGGTCTTTTTCATTTTGGGTCATTCATTCACATTTTAAAACCCAGGTATTTTTTAGTTTTGTTGGTTAAATTCGGAGAAATGGTAGCTCCACTGTCATTTTACCATGTTTGCATAACTAAATAACAAATTTCAACTGTTTAATACAGTTGATACTGTACATACATGACAGTATGTAGTTTAGGTTGTACATGTGTACATGTGAAGTCAAATACTGTAAAGTTTGAATTATGTATATCTCATTTTAATTTGATATCCTTCTTTTATATTTTTTGTTTCTCTCATTCAGGCTATCTTGACTTTTGCCGATGCTGCAGGCTTGCCAGTTTCTCTCCACTTTGAGTCTACTGGAAAGTAAGACCTCCCAATAAATGAAATGCCTGAAGCATGTTATGTATATTTTGATCATGAGGACAACCAGACAACCTCCGTTAAGTCACTGTGAAACAAGACTCAGGCACTTGAAATTAACTGGTACCCAGTCTGACACATAACATGTAAATTTAGGGAATATATTTGGCCTTTGGTGTACAGAAATTTTTGGTTTGTCATTGCCCTATACATTAAGGAGTGGAGCTAGTTACACCTTTGATTAACCAAAGTGGATTTAATCAATACAAAAAGTAAATCAATTCCTGCCAAATATTGCAGGGTCGTGGCCATGCTCAGTCCTAAATCGCAAGACCCCTGACCCTGTTGGTTAAACGGATGTTTAAGACAGAGTCACCATTCTTCTTTTTTTCTTATTCATATTTGTATAATTTTGAAGGCCGCCTGCAAATCAATCAAACTGTTAACTCTTATTCCATTTTTAGGCCAGTTGTATTTGCAATGGAGATGGAGCAGACACTTGAAGCAACCTTTGTCTTAGCAACATTAGCTGATCTTCCATCAAGTCAAGGTTCATCTCAGAAGAAGAGTCTTAATCCTTCTAGTCAAAGGTACTGCAAATCAGTTTACATAATGACCATTATTTAGATTGAATGGATCAGAAGATTATCAACCTCGTTTCAAACCTTGTCACTACTCATATTAATAATAATAATACCCATATTTATATCTAAGCCTGACGGGCGTCTCAAAGCACGCCCCTGGTAGCGACACACCGACAAACAATGATGATTGGCTTCTGAAAGTACTGTTTTGTGCGCATCCTTGTGGAAACATTTGATCTTCGTATGGAGTTTAGCAAGCGCGTGTCGTTTAACTCATGTTTAAGTTTTCATGCAGTCGTCGTGCACTGCATTAGAGGGGACCAGTTGCTCATGCAGAGTTAGCCATGTACCATGCTTGAGGGTAAACATAGAATGGATCCATCTTGGGGGGGGGTGGGGGGGGGCTATGATCACACACAAGACGTTCACAGAAAAAAATTGTTCGATGAGGTAGTACCCCAACAAGACTAAGGCTGGTGAATAATCTATTAACTTTCACACTTTCCATAACAATAATATATTTTGGTAGTAATCAACCCAAAAATTCCTGCAAAGTTTTGTTATGACTTCAAGTTTTCTAGGAGACACATTTATTTAAAAAAAATGTTTCTGTAGATGAAAAAGGACAAAACCACAGATGAAACAAAATCAAGAGACAAAAGCAACAAAACAAACAAATAGACACTGACCAACTATTGGTATTGTACAAATCTATTTGTTTGGAGTAGTTTGATTTCTATTAATGAACTGCACAGGGTACGTGAGAAGCAAGCTGGATCAGTCAGTTCTACATTAAGTAGAAGGCAAACAGGTGATGGTGACAAATCACACAGGTAATTATAGCAGTCAGTAACAAACTAATCATAAAACAATGAATAAGTCAAAGGTTACATTGAGTGAATAGGTCAATCACTGAAGCTCCTACATTGCGCTGTTGTGATACTTTCAAGTTAAATATAAATTATTACTTATGTTGGTGTATGGGGTGATTTGTAACTTTAGTTATTTATTACACATCCAACAGCACAATTAGGGCCAATAAGGAGATGAGTAGGAAACAAGAAGAAATGTTCGGTTTCAGATGTAGGAGGAAACCCCAATGGAAAAAACCCACGCACTCAGGTAGGGACTGAAAACCCAATCCACATACAGGGCTCTGGTCTGAGGTGGGATTCAAACCGGGGTTCTTAGAGGTGAAAGAAATGGAAAGAAACCACTGAGCTACATGTAACTTGATCCCCAATGTTATTCACAGGAAAGCCAGGAGTACAGCGAGTACAGCAATCAACAAAACAAGTGAAGTTGACTTCCCCAATGACCTCAATATACAGAAGAACAATGACTGGAACAAACCATCGAGTAAGTTAAAACAACTATGCACTAATCAAGATCTACATTCTCAATAAAGTTTCAAACATCTTAAAGGTAGGCCTGTAGATTGTTTTTTGTGCAATGCTTATTTATAGGCAAAATTATAAAGAAAGATACAATAAAAATAAAAGGCACAATAAAAGTCACATGTCAAATTTTTAGCTGAATATAGTGTCTGCTTGCTGAGAAAACAGCAAAAAACTGTCCATCCAAGTTTAGCGAGATGACAGCGGGTACCAACAGCATCTCTGGCCAGGGGCATTCGCGAACAGACACCAACCCACACAAATCTGAGAAAAGATTCTTGCATTACTTGTTTCTCAGATACAAACATTTTGGGGTGAAAAATTATCGAAAACCATATTACTTTGAAAGGAATCCTTTCTCAACATAGTTTATACTATCAACAGCGTCAATGCTTCTCACCTAGTAAATCTTATGGTCATTAATTTCAAGAGTATTTACCAATCTATGACCTAATCTTTAAGCCATATTTGGTAACTTAACACAACTGTAAGACTATTCATATATGGATGAAGATTAATTAGTTGCTGTAATGTAAGTAACCAAAGCTGTGTTTGATGTATTAATTTAACAATTTCATTGCAATAAAATGACTGTCTAGGTAGCTTAATCACTAGTTGCACGCACCTGCACTTTAAAAACAGTTATTCAACAGTTTGATGAAATACTTTTACCATTTGAAGTTGTACTTGACCGCAGTGTTAGCTGGTATGAATGATGAGTTGCTTTCTGTGTGTACAGCATCCACTGAACGGAGAGCAGAGAGAGAATCCAGAGGTGATGTTCCTCCTATCAGGGGCTCCAGTAGTCCAGTCATTCCTGTACATTCAATGCCGAAACCATCCAACAGACCAAGCCTGTTCCCTGAACTCAACCACAACCAAGTGCACCATCAAGAAAGAACTCATGCAGTACAACCTAATAGGACCCACCTTGTCAATGTAGTAGAAACTAATGAGTTAGCTATAAACAATGATCAGCACAAAGCAGCCAGCAGTCCTCATGTTGACTCAGTGAGTCTTAGTGACAATGAAGATGATGACATTGTGCCTAGTACACCTCCTAGCAAAAAGGTAACCTTTCCTAAGGTGGCATCCCATCATTTATTCTCAGTTAATGGTGTTAAATATGAAAGCAGTCTAGTGCATTGGGCTTATTGCACGGCCACAACCCTGCCGGTTTTAAACATACGTTCAAGACCTGGTCCCACTCTTTTATTCCCTTATTGTGTACATATTTTCCCTTTGGTTGTGAGTTACTTTTTAATTTGGGGAACACCCTGTAGATTGATACAAAGATGTAGCTTTGATGTGTTTTTTGTGTGTGTTTCTATTTTTCAGTTCAAGTCAATGTTCTTTGGGTCATCACAACAGCAGAGTCAGTCCTCTCAGCTTGCTCAAGCAGCTGCTGCCGATGTGGTCTTATGTGAAGACACAGATGATGACGATTCTAATTCAGATTAAAGATCTGTATGGATAGTTTCAAGCCTGATGTATACTTTGCACAATGTTTCTGAAGGTTGGTGTCCGTTCGCAAATGCTGCAGCTAGAGATGCGGTTGGTACATGTACACCAGCTGATACCTCGCTAAAGTGGATGGATTCAACGTTCTTGTGTTTTTTTTCTGTTTTATTAGCAAGTAGACACTGTTTAGCTGAAACTTTCACATGTGACTTTTATTGTATCTTTCTTTACAATTGTGCCTATAAATCAGCATTACGTTGACAAGAACCAACCTATGACCCTAACTTTATGAAGCAAGTGTGATTGAGCTGTCACGCCAGGAGAAGCTTTGCAGAAGCTCCTCCATGGTTAAGGTTGGACATACAGATATAACCATACATGAGTGTGCGGAAAAACAAGAATAATTGATGACTTAAAGGCACTGGACACTATTGGTAATTACTCAAAATAATTGTTAGCATAAAAACTTACTTGGTAACGAGCAATGGAGAGCTGTTGGTAGTATAAAACATTGTGAGAAACGGCTCCCTCTGAAGTAACGTTGTTTTTTGAGAAAGAAGTAATTTCTCAGTAAAATATTTGAATTGATTTTGAGACCTCACGCGTAAGGTCTCGAAATCAAGCATCTGAGCACACAACTTTGTGTGACAAGGGTGTTTTTTCTTCCATTCTTATCTTGCAACTTCGACGACCAATTGAATTCAAATTTTCACAGGTTTGTTATTTTGTGCATATGTTGAGATACACCAAGTGAAAAGACTGGTCTTTGAAAATTACCAAAGGTGTCCAGTGTCTTTAAAAACCCTGTGCGATACAGAGTAATGTTTTTCATGTTTTTCATGGTTTTGGCAAAACCCGTGTTTTTATAATGCAGTCTTTTTCAGTACTTGGACATTCCATTACAAAATAAAAGAGTTTTTAAGGTTTGGTTTTTGTGTTAATGTAAAAAAAAATATGTCACCCACATCTGTTTTTTGGAGGAAAATGACACAAATGTGCATTTTGTTTTGCACACTTTTTAAGGGAATGTATTTATGACCTTTCGCTGTCATCAGATTTATTCTGAAAACTTAACAACATGTACATGTTTTGAAAAAAAATTAAATTTTATTTATTTTCTATCTTTATAACTGTTAAATCGATACCTTTATTTGAAAAACCAAATACCTATATGGTTCACGTTAGTTCCACAACATAAAGGAACTAGTATGGAGACAATGGAACTAATTGATTGCAGGCGTGATACTTCACGAAGGTTGCCCCCGGTCGTTGACTTGGTGCCCCTTGAAATGTTCCAATAGAAATCTACAATTTCATCATAGAGGTGCCCTTGCCATTTCAAAACTGGCATCAGGCATGTCGGAACAAGTCATTATTGTTCACACAAACTGTCTTATGTTCACTTAAGAACAGCTTTCTGTAATTGTAATACTCAACATGTTTGTTATTTCAAATTCAAATAATTTGATTAATTGGAATCCATTCTGAATTTCTTTTTAAATTTAAGTTTTGCTTAATTTATGCTTGTCACTGCAGGACTTGTGCATGACTGGGTATTACATGTACATGACAATTGAAATAAATTGATAAAATTTTGTTGGACCCATTGAAAACTCAATCTTGCCACAAAAGTGGAAATTTATGAACAACTTTATACATGAAAATATGTGAACACATGAAAAACATAATGTTAAACAAACTCAAGCCTGGTCTATTCATACATAACCCAAGAAAATAGGAAGCAACAGTTAATTTTGCAACAGTGTGAAAATTAATGTGAGTTGTCACTTTAAACATTTGCCACTTTAAACATGACAAACCTACAGCTCCAACTTAGTAGTCACAACAATTGAAGACTTTAAGATGCTAGTGGGCTGTGAACAATTTCAACATAACCTGTAATTTCCAAACAGTTTAAGAGTGAAGCAACCATACATTTCCCAGAACAATGGGATTATCAGGTTATTTGACACAGTTTGCAAGTATTTAGGTGTCCAGTAATTGCTAATCGCCCCAGCAGTCCAGAGTCAAGTAGATTTTGGGTGGATTTTGACTTGAGTGGACAATTAACACCAAGCAGTTTGAACTGTCTGGAATTGGACTTTTCTTGATGTAAACAATTCTGGGCATGTGCAGTCATGAAGGTGTTAGACAAAACAGTAACTAAGCCAAACTAAAACATCAACACAACATCATAAAGGCTGACTTTCAAGATTTCAAAAATAATTTGTTTATTTCCTTACAATGAACATGTTCACAGCATAGCTTACAAATAGTACTTTATACAAATAGTACTTATTGGTCTTCACTGTGACAGTGGGTTTGACTTTAGGCAAATTATTATCACACGTTTTTAACTTTTACCACCCCTGGAAAACTGTCAAGTTTGAATAATTATTATAATCACATGTATTTTAAGCCGAAGTTGAATTAAAAATAGCTTTGCAAAAACCTGTAGAGTTTCACTAAGATAAGGTTCACTCTGAGAAAACATCAAGATAGTTTGTAAATTTGTAAACCATTTGATTGAGCACTTACATGTAAGAAGGCACTATAATTTCTCAGGATGGTTGTAAAGATTATGAATTGAATACCAGCTCTTAGAACAGAAATCATAAATTTGCTTCTTCAAATGAACAGTAAATCTCATAACCTTTTTTTTTTTATAAGTTAAGGAACAAAACTTTTATATCCAAACAATAAGAATATTTGTATTTCACATTTCAACCTTATTTTAAACAGACTCCCCAACTCTCAGGTACATGTAGATGTTACTACTAAACAACTATTTCACCCAACACATGGTTGTGTTTTGGAAAAGAAACAAAATGCAGCCCTCTGGATCTCATAAAATAAAAGCATACAACCAACCCATTATTATCAGATGAGGTGGTCATGAACGTTCACATGAGCTTATTTCAATATGGCAGATAAAATCAAAATTTGAATCCCGAAGGACAATTTTCTCAGTCATAGCAGACTCTCAGTCTCTCCTCAGCACAACTGGCACTGGTAATAAAATAACAAACCAAGAGAAGCTTTGAGATTAATACTATTTTCCCCCCAGTTTAACACGTTGACTATCGCCTACAAGTTTATTCGTACTAACGGGTGTAACGGATTCTGCCACTACGAGTATACTCGTAGAGAATGAAAGGGCTTTGTATTGTTATTTAAATACACTGGCATCACTGAGCACGCAACACATACGCTTCTGGCAGTGGTGAGGACATGGCATCCTTAGAATGTGTATGTTCAATTTTGTGTGTGTATAGTACCTATTTGGTATGCGCATGCGCACCGCACTTGGCAAATGGGAATGCCCTACGAATATATGACCGGCAGTCAACGTGTTAACAAACCATACTTAGTTATCTTACCACACAATATGACAACAGTACTTTGATGTATGTATTGAACTAACTAGTACTTGTTGGTACATGTACCTGTTTAATATGGACAGTTTTTATTTTAAAGGTAACATGTACATTATACATGTAGCTTATTTTAACCTGCACTTAATAACATTATGACTAAGGTCTAGCAGGTTTCTGAACCATTCTTACAGTATACATTCAAAGGTATACGCAGATGAGATGCAAAAATCAATAATTGTTTCAGCTGCTTTCATTCAGCTGTCCTCCCCAAACCAGTGATTCAAATTGAAACACCAGTCATGCTGTAATATTAAAATGGCGCAATATCTTGTGTTATCTTTTAATTAAAAAATAATGTAATACTGTTAATAATGTATAGTATTTAACAAAACATACCAACCATTTACAATTTCAGTTAAAAGTATGAATACATCAATGAGCAGTGCTTCAATCAGAAAACAATTCAAAATGATTCTTTTATGCAGTTTTCTACCCATCAAGACTTGACTTCATTTTATTATCATTTGATGACGAAAAAAAAAAAAAAATATGTTCTTCACAACTCGCATTTGATTAGTGAAGACTTGACATCTTTTACACAGCAATGTTTGCTGTATATGTCTTTACAACCTTGGAAAGTTTTTCTTTTTTCCTTAGAAATAATGTACATGTAGTTGTCAATACAACCTGGGATGGTGTTCACAGAGAGTAGTGCACACCTACAATCATCATAAATATAGCTACATGTTTTTGTTTAACCCTAGCAATACCATGTATAGATAGTTCCCAGTAGACACCATCTTTACGGGCAAATTGCACTTTGGCTTGCTGGCGTGTCAAGACTCAAATTATTAATGCAGCCACGGTATTCACCAACCAATCATGCATCCAAATTTTGTGAAATGCATGCATGCTCCACGCCGTTTTCACGCCAAACGCATAACTGTGTTCCAAATTGCCCGTAGAGATGGCCGATTTACATCATATTGCAACCTTTCTATTTAATATAAGTAATGCCAAGCTTTTTAAGTTGCAAATGACTTCACTTTCGTTAAAAGAAATAACTTATACAAATTCTAGAAACACTGTATATACAAAACAAGTTCAAAGCTGCCTTTCCAAACATTGTTTGGGTCACAACTTAAAATTTTCACAAAGGTAATTTTGTACTCAATACGAACGCAATATAAAAAGGGCAGATTTAATCGGCCCTGCCAATACAGTCTGAAAATTAGGACATTATGAACAACAGTGATAAGAACAACGTTAAGGACTTGTTAATACATTGACAAAGCGCTGGATTTGAGATTTATAAATAATTTCTGAAATAACTGCTACAGCGCAATATGGCATGTATGATGTTCATAACAATGTGTACTCATGCATGTTACTGTTTGTACAGTAACTTACAACAATAGTGTTTATTATTTATGTATGTACATAGGCCTGTTAATAGTTTATTATTTCATATTTCAGGGAATACAACTTGGAGGCCAAAAGGCTAAAACAAAGTTGGTGAACAAAAAAGGTGCCAAAAACACACAATTAAACTCTTTAGCTTCCAAGACAAATGCTCTTATTTCCTTTTAATATCAAAGTGCGACTATGTAAGGAACCCTTGGCATATCATTCCATCTCAAGGATACAACTATTGCAATGCCTGATCAAGTGCCATAACTGACCAGGCCAGAATACAGCATACAGGCTGTATTCAAATTCGGCATGTAACAGCTATAATTAGTATATTTACAAAATGTTTTACTTCATACTCAAATCCCGTTTTCCGTTTCAAAGGGCAGATTCCGCGAATTCCGTCCGTTTTCCGCGATCGCGGAAAATCATGGCTGTTGTATTGTGTTGCTATGGATGTCCTATACCTAATGTTTGATGACACAGCGATCCAGCCATAGCAGTAGCCACCAATTCGGACATGCTCCATACTTGCAAGTCATTTCATAGTACATGTAGTACTGTACATAAACTTAAAATATGTAAAAAAAAAAAACTGTTATCACACTGAAAACATTTTACTCTCTCATATAAACAACTGCTTGTTTGCCTGATGCAGTACACCACCTCAGAAAACTGTTTATACAGTCAACCCTCGTTAAAAAGAACACTGTTACAAGGAGGTTCTGCTTATAAAGAGCAAAATTCCCAAGTCCCAAATCTCTTGTCTGCTTTGTGTTTCTTTGTTTTTCTGCCTTTTGCCCGGTTTTAACGTTCCTGTTATAAAGAGGCAAGTTGGCAAGGCCCAGCGATCTTGTTAGAAAGAAAGTTGACTGTATATCTGTACCTAATGTGACAACTGTTGCATCATTTGTTGGAGTTGAATGTACATAATGTCTACCTTCAAGACATTCTGTAGGTACATGTACTTCATGCATGCTACATGTACATGATCATTTATTTATGTCGTATGAGAATACAGATGTACTGTAATAAAAACCTGGACATGACATGATCAACTTTGTCATATCTCCACCGCTCAAAAAACAGCCACTCAAGTCAACTTTTTTGATGTTCTTCAAATGATGACACCATGATGCAGCAGTGCCACTCAAAGCTGTGCAACCATAAAGCACTAATTCTACCAAGTTCAACATTTGACCAATTGAGGCTGCCATACGAATCATATCAACACCTGTTAAGCAGCAGTTACCAAAGTTAAGTATCTTGACCTGAGTCAAACCTTGCAGATTAGTTGACCACAAATCAGCAGAGCCGCTTAAGGCTTTATTGGAGGAGAGTTTGAACTCGATCAAGTTTGGCAGGTGGCAACTTGAAATTGCATCCAAAATGCATGGCATATCTTTGCCGGTTATTGCACAAAAACCGAGGTCAAACTTCTGTAAGCTTTCCAAGTTGCTCAAATGAGAGGCCCATGTTGATGCAAAGCCACCCAAATTTTGGTTTGAGGGAAGCCTAATTCAAGCAGCTTGGGTAAATGACAAAGGTAGTCCATATCTTGACCTGTCAATGCACATCTGGCCATCTCAAGCTCTTGGAGGGATTCCAAGTTCTTCAATTGGCCTGACCACAGTACAACAGAGTTGCCCAAGGCTTTATTTCCATCTAGTGTCAGCACAATCAAAATGGGCAGAAATAACAGTGAGTCAGCAACATAACGCATATCTTCCCCCGTTAGAAAGCAGAATCTCAAACCAAGTATCTTAAGCTGTTTCAGATGCCGTAAACTACGAGCCCATGATGCAGCACAGCCACCCAGAGATGTATTTCCTATCAGCTGCAATTCTTCAAAGTTAGTCAGATCACACAGTGACAATGCAACATGTACCACATCTGTGTCTATCAGTGAACAACCACCAATGAAGAGTCTCTGTAGCTTTTCCAAATACCTCAACTGAGAGGACCAAACTGCAGCACAGCTTCCCAAGTCTTTATTCTTCAAAAGTTTAGTTCAACCAGATTCGGCAGGTCATTTGGTGATTCTGAAATGTGAGTCACACCTTTACCTGTCAATGAGCAAGAACTCATGTCCAACTTTTCAAGGCGTTTCAACTGCCTCAAATGGGATAAGGCCGGATCATGGCCGCCAATCGCCAAGGTGGGATTTTCTTTTAGTATCAAGTTGGTGAATCCAGGAAGTTCACTCAGGGAGTGGGCTACATACTTCAAATCGTCTCCTCGCAATAAGCAGCCACTCAAGTCTAACTTGTGAAGCTGTGTCATGTATCTGAAATGATGGCACCACAGTTCAGCACAGCCGCCCAATGATTCATTGTTAGCGAGTGTCAACTCAACCAAGTCAGTCTTATGGCCAAGAACTGTTGCGACAACATCAGCTGTCAAAGAGCAGTCATTCAAGTGTAGTACAGACAGGTTTTTGATGAACTGCACTTGATCTACCCAAGCTGCAGCACTCTTGTTACATTTGTTATCTGTCATTTCATTTTCTGAGAGGTCTAACCGAGTTAGTTTGGCTGCATTTCTCAATGCAGATACAATGCAGTGCAATTTTCTTACAGTCACGACACACTTTAGTCACTGTCACAGCCCTCAGGTTTGTCATTGCATTGAATGACTTTGCTAAACCTTCACAGAACCTCATTGGTAGGTGACACATTTCTATATGTATCTTCGAAACCTTTGCAAGGTGATCATACCCACCAGTTTTAACCATGGTGGTTATATGATCCAGGAACCATATGAATGAGTTGAGGCAGTCGTGGCCCAATTGCTGAAAGGACATTTCCTTAGTTATAAGTGATTGAATAACTATCTCTGGGGGCAATTGTTTGGACTGGCCTTCAAAGTAGCAGTCAAGAACAAGTTTCCAAACCCTTTGGTCGTTTGGAAGCCTTTCTACAAATGCCTCAAGAATCATGTTGGTACAAGCCTCATCATCACCAGAGCAAAAGCGTAACAGATACTCAAATTCACTAGGATCCTTTACTGATGAGCAGACAATATGATGTAAAGTTTTCTGGAAGTCTCCTGTAGCTTCTTTTAACAAGCTATTCAGGTATTTCCCAGCACAAAATTCTTGAAAGGTCTTGTGAATGAACTGAATACTGTTATGACTTTCTAGACACTTTATGACTCTCTGTTTTGTCAGAATGCCGGCTGTTATTGCCATATCAAGAGTTTTCCTCTCAAACTCTCTTTCTTGAAATGCTATAATTGAACTGGAATTCAGAAGACCACGAAGTCCAATCTTTCCAATTTCAATTATAACTTTTGATACTTCTTCTTGTGGCACATCAGATTTTCGCTTGAAGATGTAGCTGAATGCTTGACTGTAGAGCTGTGACATTGTCTCAGGCAGGCTGGATTCTTCTCTCCAAAGTATACACATAAGGAGTAGAAGCATTGGACTCTTAGCCAAATCAGACAAGATGTTAGAGGATTTGATTTTCTGAATTAGCCCATCTGCTTTCTCTAGATCTTCCGCAAAGAATCTCTTGACATACTTTATGATATTCTCAGAATCAAAACCATTCACCCTGACACTCGTGAAAGGTTTTTGAATCATTTTTTTGGTAACTAATCTGTCAAAGTGAGAGGGGCGAGTTGAAACAATGACAAAACATTCTCGACCTACCTTCCGATTCAGAATTTTAAAGATAGATCCAACTGAAGTTGTATCACAAGAAGTCATTGTCTCATCAAAACCGTCCAACAGAATCAGAACCTTGTCTGGATTCTTGGTAATGAAAGAACCCAAATTTGTACGGCCAACTAAAGTATCCTCATCTAAGAGTTGGTCAAAAATGGCATCAATAAGCTCTGAGCTTTGGTCAAGAGCATTCATTTTCAAAGCAAAGACAAGTTTGTAGCTTTGCATTGAAGTAGCATCATCAACTGCCCAATCATATGCCATTTTATCAATAAGAGTGGACTTTCCTCTACCAGCTACTCCATTTAGTATGACTCGTTTAATAGGAAGACCCTCTTTTGTGACCAGCTGAAAGATTTCCTCATAGGATTCTAAACTGTCATTAGTTTGTAACACCAACTTGGTGTAGATATCCTTAACATGTTTAGTATCATCATCTTCCCATGGAATTCCCTGCACAAAGCTCCCTGTGGTCATGTAGTGTGTCTTTAGTAACGTCTCACAGAGATCTGCTGCTGTTTGCTCCAACATTGTCTGATCTCTTATCTCCTCCGGTGGCTTCTTATGGCTTAATGTCTCCTCTGCTTACAGAGAGAGAAAAAAGAAGAAAACACTGTGACCCAAAACATTTCATACCACAAAGAATGCATTCATGCACATTTGGCTGTCAGACAAGTCATAAATAGACCAAAGGTCAAAATTTGATGCCCTAAAATGGTCAGTAAAAGAAACTGCTTAATTTTTTTGGGGGGAGGAGAATCAATCACAAAAAAAACTTTTAAAATCTTGCTGTTTGCAGCAAAATTGTAACCCTTCTACTGCACAACATTTGCCAGTAACCATTCAGCTGCTCAGTTTGTGTATAACAGAAAAGCTGTGCAAATACATGCCCATGTACTGTAATTGCTGATACATTTTAAACAACATGGTATCATTATTACAGTCTGGCTTCCTGCATATCATTCAAAACTATTTTGATGATACCCTGTTAGTGAGTGCGGCTGGCATTCCAATGTTACATGCAAGGTTTCTTCTACTCCTGGTTCCAAAGGTGGAAAATGCTTTTGTGCAGTTTTACCAAAAATCATTCCCTGCCTTGTTTAAACATTTGAACAGAAATTGATGACAGACAGAAACTGTTAATTGTGAGAGGACCTTGAGATTTTGCAAAAACATGTACAAAGCAAGTCCAAATTTCATGCATAAATCCTCAATGCGACCCTCAAGAGTAGCACCATGCATCTTTCCAGTGGGCTTCTAGCAGTCATTGAAACCACATGTAAAGTGAGCATGGCTTACGAGTACAATGGAATTACAGCACACTTACAAAACAGGAGTGAATACACATAATGTGGGTGTATACAATAAACTAACCAAGCAAGCTACGTGCAGTGTGCATGGAAAAGCATGGATGCTTCTGAGCCCTTCTGCCATAAGGTAGAAAGCGTGCAGCCATGATTTTCACGCACACTGCCTGTCTCTTGCTTGGTTTGTTTACATTGTATACTCACAATGAGTCATGTGACTCCGCTCGCCCATTGTGTCGGTTGTTTAAGAGAGAGACACTTAAACCAAGGAGGTGTTTATAAACTTACCTCTCCTTCCAGTTTCCTTAAAAATATTGAAAGTATTTTCCAAGACGGGTCCTGAGATCAAAAGATTCCCACTACCTTTAATGCTTATACATGTACCTCCCATGACAGGCTGTTGGGGAGGTGTTGCTGCTGGTTCGACATCTTGCTGGACTTTACATGCTTCTGTGAAAACCAGGAACAGGAAAAGATTAAAATCTCCAGATAATCTTGAGTCAGACAACAGGGCTACTTTAACTGGAACAGAGTTTTATGTGACCCAAATTCTCTTTTTCTCTGTGAATTCTGAATCTGCCTAGATTGCCTGGTTCATGTTACCTTGAGTATTTTGCAAAGGTTGAACTTGCATTTGGTGCAGTGGTTGCTGCTCTACATGACGACTATCTCCATTGTTAGTAGCTCCTTCATATTGCTCCTGGTCATCACATGATGCTGGTGTCATCTTGTCATCCTGAACTTCCATGATTAAGAGAACAGATCTAAATAAAGTAAGTAAAATAAAACAATATAAAGTTTTGCGCTGATTTATGTTATTAGGTACTTTTAAGTATAATCACAGAACAGTTCAGCTTGAGCTAAACTGGGATGTTTTGCACAGGTGACATCATTAAGAACTAGACAGTGAAAATGGTTGAATTAAGGATATCTGACAGGGTTAGCCATCCACCCTGGTAAGACTGAATACTTGATCATCTAGCCAACAGCTGACGACAACGCCATCACATACCGCCCAGCAAAAATACCTTGTTTCACATCTTTCAAGTACCAGGGCGTACCGATCAACTACATGCTTGATGACAGCAAAGAGATTTGAATGCAGTTGGGCAAATCCACTCTTCGGTAGTGCAAATACCTGCATTTCTCCTGCGTCATCCTTAAGGTAAAGGTACAGGTTGCTTGGGCACTAAATCATATCAAGGGTACTGTAGCCTAGGTGCCACCACCTTGTTGCTGAAGGCAGCTCACATCACACGCCTAGTAAGTCAGATTCAACCGAACCATCTAGTGTCATCTGCTCAATATTTTCCATAAAGGGGATCAGGTTGGCTCAGTGGTTTCCTTTGCTGCCTTTCACCTCTATGGACCCGGTTCAGATCCTACCTTAGACCAGAGTCATGCATGTGGATTGGGTTTTCAGTCCCTACCTAATTTCGTGGGTTTCCTCATTTAAGGTTTTCCTCCCACATCTGAAACTGAACATTTCTTTTCATCCTGTTATTGACCCTAATTTTTCCGTTGGGTGTAATCAATAGATAAAAAGATAAACAAATATCATGTGGCAATATCATGTAACAACTGAAAGACTGATGAAAAGATCAGCAAAAGATGATGATTCAGCAGTAGTGCTGTGATTGAAAGAAAGGTAGCTTGCTTTGGGCATGTGCTTCGGCAAGGAAGCCTGGTCGCAACTGTTGTGGATGGGATGCCAGAGGGATGCTGTTGTTCTTTGGGCTGACCAATAATGCGCTGGGTGGACAACATCCGAGAATGGACCTTAGGGCAATAGCCCCATAAATAGTGCCAATACGCTGGAGGAGGGAGTCCAGCGTATTGGCACCATTTATTAGGCTAATACGCCAGGGTGTGATACTGACCGAACCTGAAAGCAGTCAGTATTTAGCAGCACTGGAAAGACGAGCTTTGGTGGGAGTGGTGCTGGTGATTTCAGACATGCCAGTGGTATACAATTTGCAGAACAGCAGATAACTTGACTCCTGTCTGCAAGTATTTTTAGGCTAGATTTTTAGGGGGGAGGGGGTTGAAATGTATTTTTTTTGTTTAGAAAGGATACCTATGCTGGCCCTGAAGGGACATCGTACTGCAAATATGTAAGCAATTGTATGCAATGTCATGAAATTTTTGCGATTAATGCACATTATGCGGTGTCGTAAAATCTGTCTTGGGTGCACATGTGTGAGCGATGTCATGAAATTATTTGCATTTATGCCCTTTAGGGAAGTTATTGGCCACCATAGAAACACAAATTTGGGGAGATAAATGAAAGTGTAATAAAAATAGTTACGTTTTACCATGGAGGAAGGAACACCATGGAGGAAGAAATTTAAACTACATAGATGGTTTTACTGATATTGATAAAAAAGCCACCAGATTGTGTAAAATGAGAAAAAACACTAAGAAAGATGTCGGACCTAATGGAGACAAGTGATTCTGATGAGTCTATTCAACCATAGTAATGATGTAAACAAATCCTAGTATTTATAAACCCATTGCACTACCCAAAAATGGGTCAGGCCCCCCTGGACCCCAAATCCGAGTCAATTCTGAAATTCTGAACCAGGATTTTTTACCTCCATGGTGGTCGAATTCAGACCCTCCTGCCTCCACATGCACTTTTTATCATTCATTTAATAAGTCACAAAGTTACCTAGTGCTCGTCAGGATTAACCTTCTCCACACGAGTGGGGCTAAAATTAGTTACCGTATCATTCTGAATACTCACACTGCAAGGTCACACGAACACTTGCTGGATACAGTGGATACGTATTTTCATATGAAGAAACTGGCACAGATTCCTTGATCCATTGCCATTTGGCAACAATGTCACATACGCCATAGGCAGATAGGTGCGGCATTCCTACATCCATGGTGCGAGCATATTTAATATCAGTGGGCAGTACGTGGTCACCCGCTCTTATGATCAAATATAATTATAAATACGGTCAGGATACTTTACATCCTTGTACTATTTGTAGAGGTACTTCCAACTTTGTGATACGCCGTCCTGTACAGAAACCGAGGACTTTACCAAGTGTGAACTATTGCAATTTACATCACATTGATATTACTTAGGGGAATTCCCAGAGACAGCCACTGTTTCGCAACGAAATCAAAATAGCTGTCAGCCCTGGGAATTCCATAAAACAATCTCCCGATTGAAAACCTAACGCGAGAGTGAAAACCTAAGGCGATATCATTAGAGACGCATTATATAAAGAACCAACGACAAAATAATGGATAAACAAAATAAACAGAAAGGACCAACAAATGAAATATAAAGTAAACGACCATAACTAATATATTGAACAGCGCCCTCTAATATAACCCACATGTAAAGGGCGTCAACAGTCGTCAACGCGGGAACGAAGACTGAGGCCGATTTCCGTCCGGCCGAAAATTGAGCCTATGGCTTTTTTCGAAACGACTGGCTTCGGCCAAACTTTTTTCGTGTGGCAGCCATTTAAAAACCTTGGTTGCCATGCACTTACATACAGTGACAACACCTGGCAAATTGAGCTATATAGAGCACATTGCTCTGTCTACAGTGTCCATATATCACCAACTGAGAGGGCGAACAATTTACCTCAATGTCCTGATGTCATGACATTTCGGTAAGTTTTTGTTAAAAATTTAATTTTTTGGGGTACTTCATTTCAAATGAAGAATGTGGCAGATTACTTAGTGTTGCATCTAATTCGTGAAAAAACATGTGTTTGTTTTTTCCCCACGTATCCTGAAGATTTGTTATAATTTACTCCATGGCATTACTTGATCAGATAATCATTGTTATGAGGGCCTTTCTGTAGATGAACAGTAAGAATAAGATGTCTGTTTGATAAAAAAAATTGGCTCTCACGTCACCAACCAAAATTGTAAACACTAGTTTACGTATGTACGTGTGTACTCATCGTATGCTTCTTCCTCACCAAAAAGGAGTCGGGGGGGGGGGCTACTGACTGTAGGCGGCAACTTTGCTAGTATAATAATAGAAGGCGACCTTGTTGGGATTCAGATTCAGATTCAGACTTTGCTGGAGGTGAGGACTGGCAATCGTCAACATTTTGCTTACTTTGTCTTTTTGTTCTATTTTAATATAATTTTTCCTTACGATGCACAGTTTGAAGAGTGACTTTATACAAATTATAGTGTGAGGCATGGTGTGACGACCAACTCAAATCCAAAAGGGGAAAAAGGTTACTTGAACACAATAAATCTATCAGGTATGAATCACAATTTTAAATTTGTAAAATTATCAAAACAAAGAATTTCTTCTTCACTTTCAATATTCTGACGTTTTGACATTGATATGTTTCCACAGTGTGGCTTACTCCTAGAATTATGAGGTTCCATGAACCTCATAGAGGTCCATGTACAAACTACAATACAAAACTTTTTTTCATTTACGTTTCTGCACCTGGAGTTCTCATTTGAAATCGGATCTCGCCAAAATTAGGCTCTACGTGTTCCTTGGAATCTCATTGAGCGTTGCATGGGTCAAGAAAATCCACTCCGCAAATTTAAAATTGTTAAAAAGCAATAAATTCTTACCGTCATTCCCAGTCCTCTTCAAACAGTGTGAGTGTTATAACAAATATGGCGCTGGAGTCACATGATGTGTGTACAAAACCAACCTACAGTTGCCGGGACCAGCGTTGCTGCGCGCGGAGTACCAGTTTGTTCGGTAGACCTTTGCGAGCGCAGCAAGCGCCATATTTGTTATAACACTCACACTGTTTGAAGAGGACTGGGAATGACGGTAAGAATTTATTGCTTTTTAACAATTTTAAATTTGCGGAGTGGATTTTCTTGACCCATGCAACGCTCAATGAGATTCCAAGGAACACGTAGAGCCTAATTTTGGCGAGATCCGATTTCAAATGAGAACTCCAGGTGCAGAAACGTAAATGAAAAAAAGTTTTGTATTGTAGTTTGTACATGGACCTCTATGAGGTTCATGGAACCTCATAATTCTAGGAGTAAGTGTGGCTATGGTGAATCTTTGTTTTTTTCTTTGAAGAGAGGTGGAGAAAAAGAAAAAATCTCATCAAACCATCCAAACCTCCCACCCTCCAATACATGACCATCCATACAATACGGTGCTAGAATTTTGAAATCAATATTGACTGCATTGATTAATTGATCAAATTAATAATATATGACATAGGAGGTCCGGTATTCAGAATGTATTTAGAATGTGTGTCATGTTTTTTGAAAGTGGTAAAAATTGGGCAAATCTGGTGACTAGTCTGACCAAAATAGACGAAATTGCAATTTCGCCACTTTTTTGCACTGCATGACTCGTAACCCTCCGGTCTCCGACCGTCGGGAGGATGGAGGGTTACGATTATCGCAACTAAAACAAGGCAAGTTTTAGGTCACTGTGCGCATTGTAAACAACCCCTAGAGACGAAGTAACATTTTCTACTTGCCAAACATTGAGTCTCCTCTCTGTTGACCAAATTTTGGAGATAGTTAAGGTTCCACTGGAAAGTTGTACTTGTAAAAACAAAAAGTTAGGGTATTTAGATCTTTTCTACAAGGTACAAAAATATGTCATACTGTCAGGGCCAAAAACATTTTTTTGTGGCTGCCTAAAAAGGTTCAACAAACACTGTTCCAATTCACAATTCACGACGATCAAATCACATCACTCAACTTTCAGCTGAGCATTCTGGGGGGAAAATACAGTAGGCCTAAGATTAAAGAAAGCCATATGCCTTAAATCATTTTCTCATATTCTGGAAAAATTAGTGTAACCCTCACACTGGGAGGGATGAATAAACATACGATTGTTAGTGATGTGTCTATGAATGAGAAATCTAGACGTTCTTTTCAAAATGATCACCTGTGATGATAATGGTCATTTCTGATTGTGAAAGTGACAAAGAGCAAACTGATGTACTTATTTGCCATTAATTTTGTTGGCCATTAAATAACAGCTGAAAAACTATTATTATTTATAGTATTATTTGTATTTATATAGGCTACAAGTTATCAGGTATTTTAACATCGTCAACACAAAAACATAACTGTGATGAGTATGCTATAATAATGATGGTTGGATTATGTTTGTTTTATTTTGTCGTGGTATTTATTAATTAGTAATTTATGAAACTGTCTTTATGTTTTAATGCCCGACAAAAACAAAGCAGACGACGCACGTTTGTTCTCACGCATTCAGTCATTTCCCCCGATCCACGTGTGCGCTTCCGGGAACACATGAAGAGGAAGAAAATCGGCTCAATTTCGTTCCCGATTTAACGGACCCATCCATCGTTGACGGCTGTTAACGTCCTTTATGATATTATGAGACTTTGTGTGGTTGTCCCGTGCTAGTCAGTCTTCACCATCCATTATGGCAAGCCAAAGGGGAAAGTATTAATTATATAAATGAAACAATTATATATAATTTGTATGTTAAATATAATTTATATTATATAAGGATGTAAATTATACAAAACATACATTAATATATAAAACATCTTACAAAATATCGAAGGTCAAAAAAAAAGTAACAAAATATATTTGTCAAAAAACATTTAGAAAGGGTAGGATTGCAGGTATTTTAATCTATGCACACAGCCGACTTACAAGAAAATGTGGAAAGTGCATATCTGGTTTCAGGCATGTTCATTACAAACATCGTGGGTAAAATAAAGTGTTACTATCCGGCGTTTCTCAAATTCAAGTGTATTATCATTATTACACTTGTCCGGCAATCCCTTGAATAGGGGAACAATACTTGAATATGCCGGTAACGACGTTAAATATAATTATTTTATCCTGTACAAATTGGCACGTTGGTTTTTTTAAAATGCTTATAATGTTATTGTTGCAAATATAAACAATTACAAGGGAGATATCCTAAAAGAGTAATTTTGGCATAGGCCTAACAGAAAAAAAAAAGCGAATGGCATAAGTTGAAAAAAATCCATCCTGTCACCGGGGAAAAAACTACACACACACTGATATTGCACACACACTTGCGACCTTTCTCCTTCCCCCTCTCTCTTTCCACCCCTTCTTTTTATCATTTTTTAGGAGACCCTCTTGGGGGAGGGAGGGAGGCTCAACCCCCGAGCACCACCCCTTCCACTGATTATACCACCAAGTCGTACAACCACTAATGCCGAGCGAACGTGCACGCTAATGTTGACATACATACATCCCCACATGCTGACATACATGAGTACCACGTGACACAATGACGTTCTCAGATCGCTCAGAGTAGTGCAGTGGTGGTCCATAATTCGCGTGGTCCATCAATCGCTGTAGATCGAGCGGTGACAGTTATTTCTTCCTCCATGGTTTATATAAGAAGTCTAACAAACTAAGACACAGTGATCTGAGTAACTCGTGTTGCAGGAGAACATACATTCAGTAAGTACACGAAAAGGGTAGGTTTTGTTTTTGGCTGGTTAGTGTTTGTTTAGTCCGTGTCAATATTAGCTGCAGCTGGAGATTATACCTAGTGTTGCACAATCAATTTAATTTCTACCCCGTTCACCTAGTATACTCACAACATAGAGCAAGGAATTAAACCATAATGATGCTGAACATTGATGATCTTGCTTCGTTGTCGTCTAAATGCTGGGAACACCTATATTGTTGTCAACATATTATGTTGTATACATGGCCTACCCTTTTAAAGTTATGTGGGTTTCGAGGCATTTTCTAGGTACATGTAGTCTACATCGCAACCAAGGATATAGACTTCAGAATTTTCCGCATCGCAGCGAACACGGACGGAATCGCAGAAATTTGCCGAATTTGTCGGCGCTCTGTATAATTATAGCTCCGTGGTATAATTATGTTATTATTTACACAGAGCGCCGAAAAATACGGGGAACATGTTGACATATGAAACGCTTGTATCGAAGCTCTGTGTTCCCCAAATGTAATGCCATTTTTGAAATATATTCTCTTTCATTTTCGAAATGTTCCATGGTCTAATTTATATTGTGTACATATTTCAAAATGGCTTTTTGGCCTTGGAACATTTATTGCACACTAACCCTTGTGCCCTCATGATGAATTTGACTCAGTCACTCCGTCCGAGTCCCGGCCTCGCCGCCCGATATTGCATAGCATAATTTTACCTTTGCCACGGTGACCAGGTTGCGGTGACCATTGATGACCTTTGGAGTGGACTCTTCTATTGCACAATATGAGGACAACAATACAAACAAGCGAAGGAAACCAGCAACGACAAGTTGAATATTCAGTATTGTATCATCAAGGTTTATTTCTTTGGCATTTTCTGAACCAAACTCATTGTCACAAATAGATTACAATACAAAACAGTTCATGTACCAAATTTAACCTCATTAAATGAGCATTGGGTTAAAAAATAAAGGTGTACACAAATTTACAAAAATAATACTGGATGGATTTCTGTACATGATGGGCACCAAACTTCAAGCACAAAGAGCAAAGAATAATGCAAGTATAATGTTTACTATACAATGTAAGTTTGACATTCTATACAAGTACCACGATTTAAATGTATAATCCATTAATATTTAAACCAAATTCTCTTTTACCAGATTTGGTTAAAATCAAACATTGAAGTTGTCCTACACATTGTCCATGTTAAAAAAGGACACACTAGCACTTACTAATTTTGAATACCACAAACACAAAGCCAAACATTTTAGAAAAGTGCTAAACAATACGTGTACATTTATGTTAGAGAAACTTCACAGCAAAAAACAACAAGTTGAATTCTGCTACACTCACAAGCTTTGAGACTTTTCTAGCCTGATGGAAACTGAAAAAAATCTACTGACCAAGTGGATGCATAGAACATGTTCGCTTATTGTGACCGTCCTGCCTTAAGAAAAAAAAAAAAAAAAATTTTTTTTAAGGTGTTCGGAGCATAGCTCGGAACGCCTCTTGTTTTAATTTTTTTTTAACACAGATGCTGCATTTGACCTGCCACTGTGAGATGCGTTGGCATTTTTTCCCCGGCATTCTAAGGAGATGCTGTTTTTGCATAATCGGTTGTTGTGCCGGTTTTCCAAAATTTGTTGCTCTAAAATTCCACTTGGTCACTAGATCATTCAACTTTTCAAGGCCCTGTTGACAGAAAAATGTGGGATTTCCATACAATCTCATTACTTAGGGAACATGGTAGGCAAGGACATGCATATTTGCAAGATAAACACATCTATAGACTAAAATAGAGGCTTACCCATGCCTTTGCAGATGATTCAAACTCATCAATCTCATTATTGGACAAAGTAGAGTTCAGCTGGCCCACCAATGCTTTGAAACTGGTCAAAAGTGTTTTGACTTGCTCAAGTTTAGGACGATTTGCGAATTTGCATTTTTCTCGACTTTGACTTTATTTCAGAGGGAAATATTTCACAGAAAATAGTCGTTCTAGTATGAACTTCATAATCAGTGTGCTTTCGGACTAAAATTGTACAATAATTTGTTTAGCCTTACCAATCCTGTATTTATAATACCTTTAATGACGGATTCTCCGCTGCTGTTTCTTTTACAGTAAACTGGAACACCACTGTTAACCAGAACAGCTCTGTCCGACATGACAAACTCTTCTGATTTCCGAGAGTGGGGTAAGGAGATGGTTGACTACGTTGCCGATTATCTGGACGGCATATCTGAGAGGCCTCCATTGTCTAAAGTAAAGCCGGGATACCTGAGGAGTCTGATTCCTGATGAGGCACCACAGTACCCGGATAAATGGCAGGATGTTATGAAAGACATTGAGCGAGTCATCATGCCAGGGGTAAGCACGACATGATGTTTAAAGAGGGGCTCCAAGGTCAAATTCAGTTTGGTGATGCACTTATTTTCCGATAGACAACGTGGGGAAACATTTACAAGTCTACAACCTTACGTTAAAATGGTGTTAAATGGCATTTCATTTTCAGAGCGAAATTTAAAACATGACATCCTCTATCAAAAACAAACGAGGCTACAAATTTGTGTACAAATCAAATGGGATTTTTGATGGATGGAAAGAATAATAATAAGAAAAACAAATACAAATCTTGACGTAAACAATAGCTGTTCCGACTACTATGTCGGAACGGCTAATGACACATCATTTTAATACTGTTAGTCTTGTGTACATGTATCCATTTGCAAATGAAAGAAATACACGTAAAAAAGCAGTGAAAGGTTTTATTGAGCATACGAAATCTACATTTGATGTTAATAAGTCAACCTTAATTACACAAAAAGCAGCCAATCGTCGAGCTGACGTCAGAATGTCAACACAATAACTCTTTTTTAATTTCCCGTCCGGAAACTGTTGATTTCTTTGTAAGCTTCAAACGTATGTCGCTGTTTGATCTTGCAGTAATAATAACCCCGCACCGTATGGAGTTAAATCAAGTCTTAAGTTTCTGTGGTTAATAATTGGATATGGAAGGAGGCTGGAAGCCCAGGTAGAAAGCAACGTATCAGTAATGAGCATTACTAATTAACCCATGATTTCCGTCAACAAAAAACCTCGCCTTTTAGCACGCAAAGAGCTGTTTGGTGACGTAGGCTAATTATCTGATGGACAAAGGACAGAAGAACATCTTTCGTATAACATATATTTTCTTACTGAGATTAGTTAATTGAGGTCGCTGCATAACGGTGTAGGTATTGGAAGGACTTAGACCAATGGCAACAAACACACATACTAACAAAATAACATAATAACAAAATAATCTGGTGTTATACAATCTGGTTTAATAACAACGTGATCGGCTTGTCCTCAGTAAAATTTTGATTTTTTTTAGACTGAACATCCAACAGACTTTCTACGATAAGTACCTAGACTAATAATCTTATGTTTGTGGCTAAGAACAATTAAATACAATAATGTGAGCTTTTAAACCCTTTTAAAATGTTAATCAGCATTTTAAAAGATTGTAAATTGCTAACCTTAAAAGCCCGGGCTACATCTAGGTACAACTTTGGGGCTACATATAGGTCGGGATGTACGAAAAATTTGGGGCAACATTTAAGTCGGGGCTACATTTAGGTACACATTTTCATCGGCTACATTTAGGTCGAGGATAGTTACAAGTTCAGGGCTACAATTAGGTCGGACTACATTAGTACAAAGTTTAGGCTACATTTAGGTCGGGGTTATATTTAGTTACACAGAACGGGGCTACAATTATTTCTGGCTACATTAGGTACAAGTTGGTTACATTTAGTTCGGGGTGACAACTAGTTACATGTTCAGGGCTACAATTAGGATGGGGCTACATTTAGGTACAATCTCAGGGCTACAACTACTTTGAGCCACATTTAGGGCTCTGATTGTCCTGGGAATATGCCAGAAAACCTCCAACACATCGCTAAAGAAAGCAGAAACTTGCACAGAATCCCAACAATAACCCTTTAAATAATTTTTCCCCGTGATAGTAACAGGCCTAACCGTATTTGATGAAATGTTCACAAGGGTGAAAGTTAATTTACACTTCATAAACCAACAAAAGGCAAGCACTAATGGTCCTCATTTATGATGTCCCTCCGAGCCCACTGTAAAATTGCAGCTAATGCATGGTTTCTCCAATATGATAAATGAACACCATGAAGTATCCATAGGTACTTTGTTGTTATTGTCATAATGGTCTAGGACTTTAAACATGGCAATGATAAATAATTCGGTTTTTACCATGGTACCCCAAACTGATTGAAATGTCAACCTCACTTAACCATTCATTGAAAGGAAAAGACTTTTAGCTTAGTTAATTCATAAATCGTAGTCATCTATTTATTGTAGTTTACAAGATTACAACCATTCATTGAAAGGAAAAGACTTTTAGCTTAGTTAATTCATAAATCGTAGTCATCTATTTATTGTAGTTTACAAGATTGATTTTTCCTTTTTGTTTTTAATTTTTGAATTACAGCATTCGAGACACAATTGTCTTTTTCCCCATCTGTATGGCCCACGTCTCATTTCCCGAATTCCTAATTAGCAGTTAGAACTCGCTTATTTTAGAACCATACGAAAGTCTCACTGAACGCAATAATATACGTTTTGAAGCGTTCCTTTTCAAGGTTACGAATTATCTATGTGGTTAGCTCGTTAAACACACTGGATTGGACTTTCTATTGGATCCCCCTCCAAACCCTTCCAAACCGTAGTTCTCCAATCCCCAAATCACCCTCTTTACTTTTCGATGAGATATTTATGCCACTGCAATAATGAGTCAAGTCTTAAGTATGATTCATTCAACCAGGCAGGTTAATTATTAATGTGGGACAGTGCGGCGTATCATTTGAAACCACGTTCAGCCACTGGCACAACAGGTGCTGGACTCAAGTTGTGTCTTCTGTATCTTACTCCATATTCCGAACCGATTGAGTGGGCAGCTAAAAACTGGAGCAATCGCCGTATTTTCGATTTTGCCAAAGGTCTTGTTCCCGTGTGCAAGGTTTCAATGTATCAACGCTCGTCATGTAATCCTACTGGTTCGTCCTTGAGGCAGTCTCGCTTTCAGTGGCCGAGCTGTTATTGTCTGTTTGTTTGGTTGGGTTTTTTGTATATAAAAGAAAGGTTGTATTATTAATTTGAGGTACTTTTCACTTATCCCTGCACTGGGAGCTTTAAGCTTCCCACTAATACGTCAGGTATCCTTTTAAAATTAGAAGACGAATCACGTTCATAGCAATGTGGGCCGTTTCATAAAGGTTTTGCTTGTTTGAAGGACTATTTAGAACAACTGTATTAATCGCAACAGATGATTGTGAAAGCATAAACAATCCGTTAAAGTGCTAAAATATCCACTGCACAGTGTACATCGTGAAAACGATTTTTATCATTGTATAATAACTCAAATTGGTTAAAGGCCAGACGTTACCCTGCAGATCGTCTTTCTCGAAGGCTAAAAATGACAATACAACACACATAAACAGATATAGGCCTGCAACTGTAGAAAGTATAATAATGGTGCTTCCTTTGAACTTAATAATTTTGTTTATTCACTTTTTCTTTGTTGATCATTGCTAATTATTAATCCTGACGTAATTCTTATAATCTATTAGCATTATGCGAATAAATTATGTGAATTAGAATTACGTCAGGATTAATAATTGGCTTTAGTAAAGACCCTTGGTCGTCACTACTGAGTCTTGTGACACTCTAACCAAGTACTAAATCATTGATCTGACTTGCTAGCCTCCAGTGTGTATTGATTAAACATACATAATGAAATGTCCTCAGGAATAGCTAGGCCTATTCCACTCTCTAGAACACGTATATTTACATTTCCCCCTTTTTTCTATATTTGTTTGATTAGAAAACACAGATTATCGGTTTATGTTTGGAAAGGGAATGAATTACTGTGCTGAGTTTTTAGGTGAGATTATTCCTCGTCCGTGGCAGTATTTCGAGGAAAAGATTGTCCGGAAGTCAATTATTTGGCTCTACAAAATGGCAGAACGTGTTAGTTCACGATGTAAAAGGAAAACCACACAATTTTGAGAGCTATATTTTTGTGAATAACTATATTCTACTTTTAAAACATATTAATTTCATAACAAACGTTTTTTATAGCCAAAAGCGCCCAATCTAAAGGCAACGTGTCCCTTGCCCTGGATTGTGCGATTTGGGCTATAAAAAACGATTGTTTTGAAATGAATATAGTTGGAAAGATGTCAAAAATCAAAATACCAAATGGCGGACCGCGTTAGTTCACGAAGCAAAAGGAAAACCACACAATTTCGAGGCATATTATTATGTGTGGATCATAATTTTCAATTTTTAAAACATCATTCCGACCATATTCAATGCATAACGTACGCTTTCAAACGCTTTTTGTAGCCCAAATAGCCCAATCCAAGGCAACGTGTCCCTTCAACAGTATATTTTCTTCCAGTTCTTCAAGATTTACATTGAATCAGATCAATCTTATGTCCATGACTGATCTTAAATTATTAATTTCTCTGTACAAGAACTCAGGTTACTAAATTTCCAGTTCTGCAAGATTTACATTGAATCAGATCAATCTGATGTCCATGACTGATCTTAAATGATTAATTTTCGAGTGATAATTTCTCTGTACACGAACTCAGGTTACTCACTGGCATTCACCGCATTTCCATGCCTACTTTCCTACCGGTAATTCATTTGCTGCAATACTGGGTGATATGTTATCGGATGCCATTGGATGCATCGGATTCAGCTGGGTAAGTTTGCCGCAATTTGATACTGATGATATAACATTTTGTTGACTACTTTGCAGAATAATTGGAAACCATTGCGTCTCTTCACAAGTGTCGTAAATGCAGTACATGTACCTAGTTTACACTGTAAAAGCTATATGAGCGAAATTTTCTTTAATGGGAATGCTATTAAAACCTTGCTCACATTGTGTTTGTTAGTCAGTGATTTTTAATTTTGATATTTTTACTCTTCTGATTTTTTTCGTAATTATCGATCAAAAAATTATGCCCCAACCCAAAGGTTTTGAAAAACTAGCTACACTTCTGCCGTGGACGGCGTGCGTCAGAATGGCAAATGAATACTTTGACGTCATTTGCGGGATGTTGCTTTGTTATACCCCCTTGTTGCAACAAAGCAGCTATTCAAAACAGTGCTCCCTCAATTGACGTATCATGGTTGATGACGTAATGGGGATTTCTGCGAATCTTTCTGAAATGCACAATAAAAGGGTGTTCAAAATGTTTTTTTTTTTTTTTTTTTTTTACAATTAAAGTCTGTTTAATCTCATGTTAACTAAATTTTCCTTATTGATTGAAAACAATTTAAAAGAAAATCAGCAAAGATTACTTGTTGACGTTTCGTTTAAGCTGAGTGGCTTTAAGCAATGCATTAAACAAACCGTGACGTCATCAGTACAGGGGTCAGTTGAAATGATACATCTTATCATTGAAGTAGTAACATTAATTGATTAAACAGGGAGCTACACTTGTTGAGTTCATTGATGAGGAATTCTGGGCCTTTTCCAAACTGATGGGCCTAGGCTCCGGCTCCGGCCTGAGCTCCGTAATTCATTTTGGAGCAGTGTGCAATTTGCACTGTACTTACTTCAATATCAAACGGAGACGAAGCCAGAGCTTGGAAAACGCTCTAGATTACAGAGTTTACCTCACCGTAGCAAACCTTGTTAATCGGACTGAAGGTGGTAAGGTTAATTATATGTTGATCTATATCGAAAATATTTGTGTACGGCAACTTTTAAATATAACGATCAAAAAGGCATATTTTAAAGGGTGTGTACAACATTGGTAAGATTGAAAATATAAATGTTCACAGATTTGCACACAACTTACATGGTATAAAGATGGTCATGGTGGTAAACTTCCCTTGAGATAGTTTTGCTTGAAATGCTATAGTTTTTAGGAAATGAGTAAAACAGTTAGTCTTTAACGCACATAATGGGGTTTTCCACTGTTTTCTCATGACCCTAAAGACCGCTTGAGCTTAACATTTCACAGGTTTGTTATTTCGTGTATATGTTGGGTCACTTAAAGTGTGGATACTAGTCTTCAAAATTTACAAATGTTGTACATGTGCTTTAATAAAGTCTTACAGATATATATAATTATAATCAATATTTAGGCTGAATACCTTTAAACTAGCCCAAATAAAACCGTTTGGATATTTAAACATGAATTCCCAGTTTTGGGTTAAAATGCATTTTAGGGTGATATCGGTTGTAAAAATCTTAAGAGTCTTAAGAGTGAATAACGGAACTATTGTGGACGTGAATCTGGAGAAGTTTATGGATGAGAATGCTGTTATGTATTAATTCACAATGGCACAGATCAGATTATTCGTAAGAAAATTACACAAAAATAAATAATATATTTTAAGATTGATTCACGTTTTTATTCAGATAAGCAGTCCAGCGTGCACAGAATTGGAGATGGTGACACTAGACTGGCTCGGAAAGATGATTCAACTCCCCGATTCATTCCTCACATGTACTGAAGGCAGCAAGGGTGGGGGAGTGATTCAGGTATAAAGCACGTCTGGACTTGGTCAAGTTTATGATTTGTGATTGAAACCTTTTTTGCCGATGTCATTTTTGCAACTTCCTATCTACATTGTAGGTTTTACCCTAGTCTAAACTTAGTTATATTTTACACGTCCTGCGCAGAAAACAAATCCAAAAGCACCTCGAGTTGGAATCAGTCTTCCCAAATATGTCTCTTTTGATAAGCCTTGCGTATTAAAACCCTGTTATGAGCTGTCCTCGAACAGGAGTCATAAAATATGTATTTACTTGTTTTTTCCCAGTTGCAAAGCCCGCAGCGAGTTGAAAGTCCTTGATTTCCAAGACGGGTGGGGGGGGGGGGGGTCAGCTCTCTTGGTTGTGTGTTTTGTTTCAAAGGGCTCGGAAAAATCTCTGCCATACCAAACAAACACAATTTGCCACGTGGCTTTGCGTGAGTGTCAACACAGATCATACACATCCTAACATCTGACCAAGTGGAACCATTCCAGCCATCTGTTGATTGTATCAGGTGGTGCCGTTGATGTATGGCCAGCTTCTACCGCTTTGCAGTGTCCCCCCCTCTCACACCACTAATTAAAGGTGACTGTATAACCATAGGGCACGTACAACATTGGTCTGATTTTCGGTAGACGGCACTTAGCAAATGTTTAATGTTGCCGTATTGTCATGGTTGTTGATGCTTCCCTGCCTTGGTTTAAGAAGAATGTAGTTTGTAATGAGTTTGTGCGTTTTCGTTTCAGGGAACAGCGAGTGAGAGCAGTGTTATGGCTCTACTTGCAGCTAAGATGAAAGAAATACGTCAACAGACTGAACTAAACCCAGATAAAGATCAGTACGAAATCATGTCCAAACTCGTCGCTTATTCATCAGAATATGTAATTATTATTTCCTTTATCGTTATCAATATTAATAATTTTTTTGAGTTTGGGTTGAACAAAGAAAAGATTTACTATAGAGAGGGACTTGAACCTGCGACCTCCGGATTAACGTACCGGCGTTCTACCAACTGAGCTATCTAGCCCTAATGTTGGCAGTTTCCCTTTTTATGTTCAAGGCTGCCAGTCAGAATCCCCGCAAACCTCTGCTGCCACTTTCCAGGTTGTTTAGTAAACTTAGGTGTGATTCCTGGCTATGCCTTAGTTACAGGTTGCAGTGGCTTCTAACTGGCACCCCGAACTGAACAAAGATATTCACAAATTAGGGATCACCGCCAACATTAGGGCTAGATAGCTCAGAGCGCCGGTACGTTATTCCGGAGGTCAAGTCCCACTCTAGTAAATATTTTCTTTGTTCAACCCACATTATTTAAACGTTTATCCAATCAGTTTCCCGTTTGGTTCAACGTGCAACCCGATTTGCTTTGTTTCAAATTGGCTCATTGTTATTGAATTGTTACATACAACGACCAATTTCGAATAATGAATATTTAAAAATTTATGTAGTTATTTTGTGGTCTGGTAGATACAAACAGTTCTGCGTCAGACATGAGGCATATTCGATTAAGTTGCTCAAGATAGGTTTAAAGGAAGTTATTTCAAAGATCAAAGAAAGGACATCACAATGGTAAACAATAAAAAAAAAAATAATAATAATCCATCCCGAATGTACTCGAGACTAGGCCCCCTTTGAGCTTTTTTCCAAGGTGCTGTTATCTATTTTTGTTTGAAAATTGTTTTTAATTTGAACATTTTGCAGGGCTTTTTAACACCCTCAATAAGAAGGCTATCCATTTAAAAATAACACCATGTCTATTATTCCTTATGAGGTGCAGTAATTCTTTGTGACGAGACGATATTGTAAACAACTAACATTGCCCTGATCGTTTCCAGTGTCTATAACGTCTCTAGTTGTGTATACTTTTAGGCCCATTCTTCTGTAGAGAGGGCGTCATTGATTAGCTCAGTCAGGATGCGTAAGCTACCAACAGATGCTAAGTTTGCGCTAAGAGGGGACACACTAGCGCAGGCTATTAAAGAAGACAAGGCAAATGGACTCATTCCTGTGTTCGTAAGTTTTGTCATTCATTAGTAATATTAGTCACTTTTTCCAAAATCTGTTAACGCCAACATAACCCTTTTTCAGTAAGAATGTTGAGCCCCGTTGTAAACAAGGTCTCGTCTAGCAGTTGGCAAACCAGAAGCCCGTGATTTGCCTACTGAAAATTCATTGTGATTTTGTAAGTTCACTCTCTTTATTTTCTGAGATGTCTTTTGTCAGTTCATTTTTACTGAATACTTGTATCAGTACTGTGCAGCACACAGCCATGTTGCTCGATAAAGTTGGTCCTAAACACTAGACGTTTTCCAATCTGAACATTACAGAGATCGGCAAGACAATTGACGACACCGATCTTAGTATAGTGTAACCTGGAAAACTGGTTCACTAAAATAAAATGACGGTTAGCTAAATTGAGAGGATAAACTGGATCTAAAATGATAAAGTCGCGAACTTTCTTTGAACAAATTGGGACAAGTGGAAGAACACAACCTTTTTAAATGGTTCCCCAGCCCTTTGATTTATGTGACTTGGCCTTTATCCGAATCGGCGGCTACGGCAACGACTTTTGCCATTAAAGGGTGTTGCTAAGGACGTCCTATACTTCAACGCATGATGACGCGACGATCCAGCCGTAGCCGTAGCCGTAGCCGTTAGCATCTTGGCTATGCAGCTCTCTTGATTTTTCCGCCAATGAAAGGATAACCAAACCGAAGATTAACAAAAGAAATATAAAGTAAAGTCAGCTAATGCATGATACAATAATAATAGACATTGTGCACATGAAGTCATTTGAGTATGGCGCCCTCGGCTAGAGGTCAGAAGAAGATTGCTCATTGGCCCATCCTCTGCCCCTCGCGTACAAGATGTGTGTTTTCCATTGTTTCGTCACCTCTAAGATGGCGGCGTGATGACGTTAATTCATAAGGTCTATTATAATAGACCCTGCTGAGGTCAAACAATGCTCAACTCTCAGCCAATGATAGGTCTTCATTTACTTCAGTGAGGGCGCTGTTTGGGTCTTGTAAAGTTTTTTCCTGATTCACTGTTTCCTGGAAATTTTTTGAAACTGTCCTCACAAAGTTCATTTGGATATTTCCGTTAATGTGTATCTGTAGAAATTAGCCACCAGAATAATATCAAACCTGTTTAATGTGGCACCACGACAGGTAAAATGCCCAGTTCCTGTACAGTTTTTAATGTAGTTGTATTTTTTCCCGGTAGGTTTGTGCTAATCTTGGAACTACCACATCGTGTGCCTTCGATAATCTTGCAGAAATTGGTGAAATATGTAAGCAATGTTGACATTGTAACAACTTATAGTGGTGGTTGATTTGCAGTTTGAATTTGTATGTATACGTGCGAGTGCATCACTTACGCTAGTATTAAATTAACAATAATTTAAAGTCACCCTAATTGGGGGGGGGGGGGTGTCTCAAAAACCCAAAAGGTATGCACGCGATAATCTCGGTGAGGATGTATTGGGACCGTGTGTTTTTGTCCTTAAAGTGAAAAACAAGCAAGTAATGACTAAAAGTGGTAAGTAACTTGACTCCAAGTAGGGTACAAGTAGGGTGTCATTTCTTTTGCGTCTCTACGTAAAAGAAATGAACAGTGAGGGAGTTGCAATTTTAACGCACCCATTCCCAACGGATCTCTAATATACCTGATCGTATTCGATTTTTTTTTTTTAGAACCTTAGGTACCCATGTGAATTTTATCAAGCAGCAGTCACGCTGGAGGTTGCAAATTTCGAGTGCGAATGCACACCCACGTGAATAAAGCAAGAACTGTTGTACCTCCAGCTTAAACTTTTCAGACAGGAAACAAACTGACAGCGTGTCAGGTACGCTCCAGAAAGTGGCCGAGTGGTCTTGATTGGCGACGCCGTTTTGTGTATTAGTCACCGGTAGAGGGCGCAACAACGATTGGCTCGTCGGGACTAGGCAACGAATCTGGATCAAACAGTTTTTAGCCATATGTTTGTGTGCTACAGATATCTCTTCTCAAGGAATTCATGTTGCGATATCGGCGACTATACGTTATCAAAACGAACGTCGCCAATCAAGACTAGTGGCCTAGCGGCAAAAGTTTCCCTATTACATTGTAAAGCAGTCTGCCAATCGACCATTATCATTAATTTTTCTTGTGTAAAGTTATAACACTAGTGGGAGTGGGATAAGAAACAATTACTCTAATAATATTGGCTGATAACTTTCTTGCAGGTGAACGTGAGAAGATTTGGTTGCATGTAGATGCTGCGTATGCCGGGACGTCGTTTGTGTGCCCGGAGTTTCGCCCATTGGCTGACGGAATAGAGGTTTGTTGCAAACAGCTGTTAATGTAAATAATGCTTTCCGAAATATGTGTAGTTTGTCATTACCATTGAAAATAAATTGTTTTACTTGTAACGGAATGTTTTTATGAGGTACTTTAAAAGAACTGAATGAAAAAAATGGTCAGTTAATATTCATTATAACCATTTGCTACAAGCTATACTTGTAACGTGTGCCCTCATAAACACTAACAGGGACCAATGCGGGGATTGCCGATCGCATACCCAACCTAGCACCCTCCTGAAGCTGTTTATGGGGTGCTGCTGCGGGTAAGCTTCCCCACCGCGGCTCACGAGGCTGATTATTTATGTAAAAATAAACTGACAGTAATCTCCCCTTGCTTAATTCGAGATGAGCATACACCTGAGTTTTTATTCTGTTATCAATGTTTCGATAATCACACTGGTATTAATAACTCATTGTCCCAAAATCAACCAGCGTAGAGAGTTTACTACTTTCTCTTATACCTTTTCGGGGATGTATAACAGTTAAATGTGTGTAGTGTTATGGCCGAGCAGTTGAACAGCACTGGACTCGAGCCCTGGTGTTTCTGATCAGCAAATTGTTGGTTCGAGTCCCGGTCGTGGTACTTGTATCCTTCAGCAAGATACTTTACCATAATTGCTTTGTCCTTCGTATGGGACATTAGGTCGTAGGTCCCTAGTACTAGAATGGGTAGTACACGTAAAGGAACACAGAACACTTATCATGTAAGCCATAGGGGTTAACCCTGGTGTTTCTGGTTCACACAAACACCATTGCACCAAACACCAGGCTTGCAAGCTACAGTGATTAAGTTCACTTATGAGGCATCGAGCTCGGTCTTAATAATACTAATAATGCATTCCTTTTCCATAGTTGCTTGCACTGTTTTCCTAGTTACCAAATAAAACTAATTGCGCTTCATCAGACATTTGAAGAAAAGACTGGCTTATTTGTTATTTTGTATTTTGTCTCATGTGCATAAATATGTTTGCTATTTTGCAGTTTGCTGACTCTTTCAACTTCAATCCACACAAGTGGATGTTAGTCAACTTCGACTGTTCAGCTATGTGGGTTCGCAATCAAGATGATTTAGTGGCTGCATTTCATGTAGAACCAACGTACCTGAAGCATGAACATCAGGATGTAGTGGTAGATTACAGGGTAAGACAATAGATTGGCTGTTGAGTTTGCGTAAAGTGGTAGTAGTATAGTAAGGCGTACACAAACCCCATTTCGGTGCGCAAGCGCTTGCGCGCCAATGGCGTTCAGCGGTATTAGGGGGGGGGGGGGAGATATTTGTAGTAGTGGTGGTAGGCGAAGGCGAGCCACGCAGTGGGGAGCCGTTCGCCCCTCAACAGTGTTCGGTGTTCGGGAGGTCCGAAGGGACGTTCGCCCCACGGCAGTACTCGGGAGTATATATGGAAGGAAACAAGAATAATTTGCCTCACGACAGCGCTACTGAGGAAACCGTTATTACGGTTTGCCTCAGTTGGGGGTTCGGGAGTGATTTTTTTTAAATCACGGAGCAGTTGATTCCATCTTGGTGTTCTGACAATCTCGAATATCCAGGCTCTAATATATAGGCCTATTGGTGAATTGATATTGACGTAACTTTCAATGTTTACACTTTGTAGATTCAATGTCATTACAGATTTCGAGGAAAGGTATTTAATATCAGAATTTCCATAAGACTGTTAAAAGCTCAGTGAAAGTACACATTATTACATGGTCGGATACATCGGAAATACTAATGTAATCACAAAGTTAACTTTGTAATTAGTCGTGAAAAATAACCCATTATGCTTTTCGCAATATCAAAATCCGTTATGACAACAACTCACTAAAATATCATGTTAAATATCTTTTTATGCGTGTTTTTTTGCCGCATGTTTATTTTCTTTTTTAAAAATTTTAGCACTGGCATATCCCTCTTGGAAGAAGGTTCCGATCGCTCAAGTTGTGGTTTGTCCTACGGCTGTTTGGTGTTACCCAAATCCAGGAGCACGTAAGGAAGGTAAGATTTGTTATCTGTAATTACTGTATGTATTCAGGTCCAATATTCTAACAATTTGTGATTGGACGAAAATAATTTTGTTTACGGGTTTTATGTGAAAAGTATACTCTCTCCCGAAGTAAAGAGTTTGTGTTATTTTTCAAATAACACATTTCTGGGTATTGAGGAATTCAGTATTGAATCCCTAATGCATTGTCTTGGTCGCTCAGTACTTATTTGCCACGCTTTATAATGGTGCTTGATGACTTCCCTATTATCTAACAGCAAGTGAGTTTGGCTCTTGAGTTTGAGTCGTTTGTCAGGCAAGATGACCGATTTGAAATCGTTGCAGACGTTGTCCTTGGGTTGGTGTGCTTTCGTCTTAAGGTCAGTATAAACACAGAGCAATACTTACAGTCTGCTCGTCCAAACTTTTACCCGGCCCCATTGGTCTCATCCAAGATCCTGGGATGGCCAGATAGGCTTGTACACATTCTTGTTCAGGATGTAGTGACACATGATGGGAACGATCGTAAACACAAAGAAGGTCCCCCCTATACGTCGAACTGTGCACAAATGATAGCGCCCTCTTTTGAATCAACCTCCTTCAGCCCATGTTAGTTTCCCATATGGGGGAACAGAATCTCCGGGGGAACAGAATCTCCGGGGGACAAATTTATTTCCATAAGACACCTGCCAGAACAACTCGGCAATGCATGCCGCTATCGCTAAAGTTAAACAATGGAAACATGCGTGTACACACGCGCATAGCTCTCGGCCAACGACAAATTGGACTGGTCCCCTGTCTGTACCCACAAGGATAAAGACAGGTACTGCTCCAGGCCCGCCGGAAGGTATTTAAAAGTGGGGGGCATGGGCGGATCCAGGATTTGTTACGGGGGGGGGGCACAAAGGTGATTAGAGGGAAGACAAAAAATGGGTGGGGTCCAGGGGCCGGCCTTACGGCCCCTGGTGGGGTCCAGGGGCGAAGCCCCGGAGGGGGTTCAGGGGGCGAAGCCCCCATAAGCTGTGAGCCTTTGGCGTTCTGTGGGGTTATTATCAAGCCTCCATGTGCTTAAAACAGAGAAATAGACACACTTTTATGGGAAATCAGATCCATATAAATCTTCTAAATTTACTGGAACATCGATGGTAAGGGTCCAGGGGTGAAGCCCCGGTGGGGGTCCAGGGGGCGAAGCCCCCGGAAGCTCTGAGCTTTTGGCATTTTGAGGGGTGAAAAACCAAGCCTCCATGTGCCTAAAAGGGAGAAAAGACACCACACACACTTGTGGCCAATTTGTGAGCAGGCAGACAGTTAAAAACAAAACAAACAAAAAACACTTTTTTTTCACTTTTTTTTTTTTTTTTTTTCAAAAAAAGTGGGGAGGGGGGGGGGGGCCGAGCCACCCCGACCCCCGGCTCCGGCGGCCCTGCTGCAGGCCCAATTATTTCATTGGAAACAATGATTTCGTTAGATAAACGTGTAGTGACGTAAGCTTCCATATTTGTGCTATGGTTGGTCCGAGGTGATATTATTTGTCAGCTTTCGATCGTCTGCATGCAGCGTGTGCATAATGTTTGTACATCATGTAATGTTGTTTTATTCACTATGTAATAATTATGTGTACATGTATGTGTGAAGTGACTGGAATAATTCATTAAAAAGCACCTTGCTATACAAAATTAGCGTTGGAATCTAGAATTAAAAAGATTACAGGAATTTGGAAAGAACGATCTCCTCAAGTGCTGTATACTTGTGAGTAAATGTCTGACTCTGCCGGATTTTTGCAAACTAACCTGGTTATTAGTAATTGGACAGGTGGGGTCCAGCATCTCAAACTGAATTTGTTCAGTGTTACCACAAAGACACCTCAAAGATATTTAACTTCCATACCGATCAGTCTAGCAGCTGTTTGTCACCCGTTTCAACCTGTATGAATTCCTAACGGTAAGAGCCATTCCACAGCAGAAATACAAAAGGTCAAAATAGATTGAATCATGCTCTGAAAAGTAATTAGCTTTCTGCTACAAAACATCCTGCCGTTAATTAGCTTTAGCAACTTTTTGTTGAGTGTTTTAGTCCCAGTTTAGATGGTTCTCAATAATTGTTCCGAGGTATTTGTAGCTTGTCACTCTCTAAATCTTCTGGCCATGGATAAAAGTTGGTTCGATGTTATTTCCAGTCTTCCGGAAATCAAAAACACACTCCTCAGTCTTTAAAACATTTCATTGTTTGCAAAAGATTTCACCAGTAAGTGATGTGCCATCGGCTTACTTAATCACTGGAAACGGACACCTTACAAAATCCTTTATTCACACTGTGTAAAGAGAGAACACAGCAGGCGACAAAACTCCAGTACGTTTGCTAAAAGTATTCAAAAAAGAATTCGAGAACATAATAGAAAACTACTAATCCACAAAGAAATGTGAGGTGCACGGGTGAATAGACCTTTCTTTTGCAAAGTAAACAACCGTCAGCTTCGCCGACGGTGAGTAGCAAAAGTGCAGGATGCCTGCACTGCAATCGTTGTTGTTAATAATTGTTAATACAATCATGGCCTACCTCCATGACACGATATGCAACCATTATTTACTCTTACACCTTGTCCTTGCTTTGGCTGTGTAGGGGACTGATACACTGAATGAAGAGCTACTGGACAGAGTCACGAAGACTGGAAAGATCTACATGGTTGGAAGTCACCTCAATCAGCAATTCATCATTCGATTCGCTGTATGTGCCAGCCAAACTAAGTCTGAAGATGTACTCTATGCATGGAATGCGATCAAGGAGGAGGCAGATGCGTTGCAATTTAGCCAGAAGAAATAGAAGAAAGATTTTAGGAGAAGTCGCCAATTTGTACTTTAAAACCCTTTACTGAGTGTCGGGGCCAGTGAGCATTTCCACACATTGATAAAATTAGCATATCTCCCAAGTGTAATGACCTGTGGGACTCAAATTCCCTGACATCCAAGACAAGACAGAATTCAGGAGAAGTCGCCAATTTGTACTTTAAAGGGGGGGGGGTCACACTTTGGGATGACCCCGAAATTTGTTTGTGTAATTCAAGCATCGTGCGAAATTATTTGGTCTGAAATGCCCCCATTGATTAGTATACAAATAATGAATGTTTATGAGTGCAATGGTGCGAATATTTTCATGAGTTGAAAGATGGAATGTTCTTTTCAACGAGGCGGAGCCGAGTTGAAAGGAACATTCCATCTTTCAACGAATGAAAATATTCTCACTATTGCACGAATGAACAACATTCATTATTTTTTCTATATAACATCCAAGTAGATCTTTGTCATTTTGATTGGAGGATACAACTTTCAAAACAACAAAGCGTACAATATTTAATTGTGACATTGCACCCATTTCTTTTGGTTCGGCTAGTTGGATTAAACAGTGACCAAGTGCAGACACGCACACGGAATGATGTGGTACTCACCGTGCAATAGAACAAATCGGATGGAACAAAAAATGCACGGTGAATGGAACGGAAAATGCACGGTGAATGACGTAGCGTGCAATAGTACGGTTATTTGCTATCACGTGACGGACAATCCTCCAATCAAATGGCAAGGATCTGCTTGGGCGTTAAATAATATACAAATAATGAATGTTTATGAGTGCAATGGTGCGAATATTTTTTATGAGTTGAAAGATGGAATGTTCTTTTTTCTACGAGGCGGAGCCGAGTTGAATGGAACATTCCATCTTTCAACGAATGAAAATATTCTCACTATTGCACGAATGAAAAACATTCATTATTTGTTTTATATAACATCCAAGTAGATCTTTGTAATTTTAATTTGAGGATACAACTTTCAAAAGCTACAAACATTTTATTGTGACATTGCACCCATTTCATTTGGTTCGGCTTGTTTGGATTCAACAGTGACCAAGTGCAGACACGCGCACGTAATGTGCAGACACGCGCACGTTATACGCACCGTGCAATAGAACAAATCGGATGGAACGAAAAATGCACGGTGAATGACGTAGCGTGCAATAGTACGTTTATTTGCTATCACGTGACGGACAATCCTCCAATCAAATGGCAAGGATCTGCCTGGGTGTTATATAAAAATTAATACAAGTATGTCGAAAAATTTGAATATCCAAAACCACTTCAAGGCGAGTTTTCGAGATTAAAGTGTCCGTGGTGTCCGTTTGTGAATGCTGCGGCCAGAGATGCAGTTGGTACCCACTGTCACGTTGCTAAACGTGGATGAATTTGACGTTGATGAAAATACCGTGACAGTTTTTGTTGTTGTTTTCTCCATAAGTAGACTGTATTCAGCTAACTTTCACAGGTGACTTTTTAATAAATTATTCTTGAGAACTGTTTTTCTATTAAACATTAATAACAAACTAAAAACTAAAAAGAAGGTGGCCCATGGCCTTTTTCAATAAAAATGGTGCAAGTCACCGACATAAAAATGATCTTCCTAGTTAAATAACTATACCTTTATTGGTGTTTTTTGTATCACACTCCAGAGCATAGCCTTCAGTCTAAAGACGTATGTGCAGCACCGCAAATAATAATTAAATGTCGTAAGATGTTAAAGACAAAAACTTCCAACAGGGCTATAAAATGACGTCATCACATCCAGTGCGGATGAGTGTATGGGTTTTGACCATCCCACCGATGTTAGAAGAGAGCCATAACAGCCCAACAAGGTGGGCTAGGGTTTTGACGGGATGTGCATGTATTGTGTAAACTACCATGCGCGCAAGGTTGAAACCAATAAATGATAGAAACTTATCTTCTCTTTCAAAAAACTGTTTGAAACTTACAACGTCACTGTTTAGATTCTTCTAATAAAAGCTCATTTACGTGTGTAATTATCATTCCTTACATTCTTACCTGTTTCTTTCATTTTTTGGAATGCCAAGCTTCATTGGCCATACGCGCGGGTAAGACCCTTTAAAAAGGCTTGTGACTGCCTTTTGTGTGGTCCTCAGTCAGTGCCAGATTGGGAGCTGGGGGCTCTATGGTGCCATTTCAGCCAGCAGGTGTTGTATTACATCACTGTTAGCATTGGTCAATGTCTGCACTAATCCATTGTTACGTCAAGAGGGTTGCTTGCTGTAATGGCGTCCAGTGCACATTTCATATTTCAGCCCGTGTTCCTCATCTTGTGACTTCGGCACTTTATAATCTTTGGCCAGTGCCTATGCAGGCATACACGTTGTGCGACCCGTATGGTGCAGCAATGGGGCCCTCTTCACAAAATGGATCGTGGCCGAGAGTGACGGTGCTGCTGGACGGACCTTGGCCTGTCGTGGCTCCCGAGCTGAATATTTTGGGTCAGCGTGTATCCCTATATCTACCCGTGGGCAGTTGTTGGAGATGTTGGGCTTAACGTCTGCACTGACTCGGCGGGCCTACTTTAAGCCTCAGTAAGGTTAATATTATACTCGGCGGAATATAACCTGCTTCCATTGATTTTTGCCGGATTTTCATCTAATTTTGCTTAAATCCTGCTTTATTGTTACTGCTTTGCCATTTCGTCATCGTTTTCACGAAGATGCATTTTAGCCCCTGCAACTTTCATGTTCTCAGAAAACCGCGTTTAAAGAGAAACTATTTTTGAAATCATTGTTTCGGAAACTGTCATTTTGACTTTTTACCAAGCATGAAAGTGGAGATCTTAAATCATACGATCTGTTGTTATTTTTTCCATAGTAAGTTTAACTTATGGGTAATTAACTATTTAACAAAAGTGTATCTTCGAGGTAAAGTGTGCAGTAAGTGTGTACAAACCAATGCGTAAAATTATTGTCTGTGCGTGAGAACTCAAATTTATCTAGGTCATACAAAGTGTCTCTTCGTGAAAACTAAAAACGCAGAGTAGTCGTTATTGGCACCGGGCCAGCGCTTTGTACTTAAATGTAAAAATGACAAATCGAAATGTTTGTGAAAACTAAAAAGTGTCAGTTTGGTGAAATTGTCCTTGTGCTAATAAGTGTAGTCGCGAAACTATAACGTTTTATTACTAGATACTTGGAGAAAATGTTGATAACACCCAAAATGTGCAAATCACAGATTTGCCAAAATGCACGACTTTTTTTTTTAAAGAATTGCACCTTAGTGAAACAGTGACGATTTATGTGGCTTTACCATTAATGTTGCTTTAAATTACTGTTCTGTTGATTGGTTTATGTATTAACAGTCTAAAATGTATTTCATACTTTGTGTCTTTACTGAAGTCTTGTGTTTCTTTCCCATTTCAAACAAAGTTCGCTTTCGTGCTTTTCATTTTGAAACATTATAATTTAAAAAGTAAACAGCTTTTGGTTACACCGCAGCACTAATGAGCAGTGAGCACTCAGAATAACATATGTGGTACAATCGAACAAAGAATTTTTCGAGCTCGAATCTACGGAGCCCCTAAAGGGACAGGTAAAAAGGGGCGTTCTCTCGAGATATTATTTCGTTCCCTCGAAATAAAGCGGCTACGGAGGCCTTGATATGCCATTTATTTCCAAGTATCATTACGAGATCACCGTAAAACTAATAGCATTTTAATGTGTTCTATGTTTCTATGTTTTGTTGTTGTGATTGTTTGTTTTTTCTTCGGGGGGTTCAGAATGTTTTCTTAATAATTTAATTTAATTTTTATTATAGTTTCAGGTAGAGTGAGAAGTAAAGGGTTGATAATGAAATTCTTTGAAGGCTTAAGTAAAGGGTTTATAATGAAATTCTTTGAAGGCTTAAGTTTTTCTTGGCATATCAAGGACTCCGTACCAGCTAAATTATTTCGTTCGAAATAATATTTTGAGGGAACGAAACAATATTTCGAGGGAACGAATCAATTTTTGTTTACCTTTTCATATCTACGTGTGTGTCAGTTCGTGTCAGTCGGTTACGATTTGATAGCTTCACAGTTACATTGAAAAAAATGTAACTTGAAAGTAAAAAGTCAGTGAATTATTGTATAATACAATGTAGACTTTCCAGAAAACTTCGGAGTCTAGACACATTTAACCAGTGCGCGGATGGTTTCACCGCAATTGTTTTGTAACTATAGGCATTAACAAATTCGTGCCGCGTGAAATGAATGCAAGGTCAAAGGTACATCTGACATTTAATATCCGGCAAAGCTGGTCTCTGGCGCTATTCATGAGCCTCGAAGTGTGACGTCAGATGTTTAGGATACAGTGTTGTCTATTTGTATAAGTAGGGTATTCATATAGTACATCAGATGCTACCTCGTTATAGCCTGCCCGATATCGGGTAGAGGGTCCCCCCAATGTTCCCATACTATGACACACTATTTTCCTCTTGTATAGAACTCCCCCCCCCTAAAATCCTCAAAAGAATTCATGAGATTCCAAGCACACAATGAACACACAATAGGAGGGGGGGGGGGGGTTCTTCAGGTGTGCCAAGAAGCTGCTCAGCTGAAGGCCGTTGGCTGAGGTGGGAGTTTTATTACACGTAAATGTATATGAAATGACACACATTATGTAATTACGCTAATCCTATGTACCTCAAGTGTCTTAAGTATTGTCAGAATCTGTATAAGCTATCACATCAGGTACATCACTGCTTCATCAAGCACATGAGGTGTTGCTCTTCAACTATTTCACATTGCATCAAGCTTCTCAGGTGTCAATATGCAACTACATGCACACTTCATGTGCAGCTATAGTGCCAATTCCCATGCACCTACTAGTGCATGAAGTGCGGCCATTTTTTTTTTTACAGTGTATAGCTATTTGGAAATATAATTATGAGACCCACTTTTACAGAGCATTAAAGGCACTGTGGACACTTTTGGTAATTACTCAAAATAATTGTTAGCATAAAAACTTACTTGGTAACAAGCAATGGAGAGCTGTTAATAGTATAAAACACTGTGAGAAACGGCTCCCTCTGAAGTAACGTAGTTTTTGAGAAAGAAGTAATTTCTCAGTAAAATCTATGAATTGATTTCGAGACCTCACGCGTGAGGTCTCGAGTGAGGTCTCGAAATCAAGCAATCAAGCATCTGAAAGCACACAACTTCGTGTGACAAGGGTGTTTTTTCTTCCATTATTATCTCGCAACTTCGACGACCAATTGAGTTCAAATTTTCACAGGTTTGTTATTTTGTGCATATGTTGAGATACACCAAGTGAGAGGACTGGTCTTTGACAATAACCAAAGGTGTCCAGTGTCTTTAATCAACTTCGAGGTGCATTTTGCTCTACAATCTGCAGCCAATATACCGCGTGCAAGTTGCGTACGAAAGTTCGAACTTCCGGGACCAAGTTGGTCCCAACCATATTAAGTATTACTTGTGCGTGATTCTGTTTCTTATTGAATACTTTAGTTTAGCTTTATTGAGTAAACATAATTTGTTTACAACGGCACATCCGATGACTGCGCGATACTGCAGCGAAGTGTTTTAAAAAACAATTATATTGTTGGGAAAGAAAAATGTTGCAAATTTGTGTATGAACGTAATATTTTTAACAAGTCAACAAAGAAAAACCAGAGAATAAGACTCAACCTTGGTTTCTGGTTACTTGTTAACAACTAAATAAGAATTTTGCCCGAATTTTGCCCGACCAATAATTGGTCGGGCAAAATTCTTATTTAGTTGAACATTCTTATTTTATTAAACATAACTATGTAATGGTCGCACAAATTAAGGTGTGATTGGCAAATGGCGTTTCTAAAAATAAGCATCCTCATCCCGAGTTTCAATGTTAATTTGAATAAATCATTTGTATTATAAAACAAAATTGAAGCTGTATTCTTAACAAAATGTAATGTTTTTTTTTTTTTTCAAGAAATGTGTACTTCAAATAGAACATAAACAAAAATTAATTTATTTCAATTCAATTTTTCTTTTTATTGTCCATAACATGGAAATTTGTTTCGTCGAGTATGTTCATAACCGTACATTAAAATATATTTGAAAACCTACAGGATTACAAATTAGGCTGATAGAATTACAAAATACTACACCCAATAACAACTAAAAAGCAATATTTACACAATACCATAAACAAAAAGGAAATTACTTTTGAAGATTTGATTTCGCAGAAAAATATAGTCTTTGTTTGAATTTGTTTTTCTTTGTTCCCCCCTCCAAAAAAAAAATAAAAAATAATAATAATAACACAAACAAACCTTATTAGTGTTATTTGAAAGCTTTGATACTTTCTAATTGATAATTTACCCTCGATATTTTTGCGCTCTATTGAAGAAAAAAAAAATAATAGACCTTAATTCCTCTTCATATTACAGTTGCAGTGTCTTTAAAAATTTCGCACATTTTGTTCTGTGTATTATAGTCTTTCTTGCATACAAAGTTTAAAACTTTTATTGGAAAAAAGCTAGGGATTTGCTATAATAATTATCTATGACTTGTGTAAATATTCTATACCTATTTTCTTTGTATTTTTGAACAATTTAATGCTTTTTAAGAGATGTCTTTAACAACATTTTCGTACGATTTTTATAAAAATGTGTTTTAAATTAGTTTTAACTGTTAGTTCGTTAAACAACCAGTACGTTTTACATACATTTTTGTTTTGCTTTAATGAGGTGACGCCGCGTCTAACAAAACTATCGTTGTCTGTATAATAAGTGGTGTGGCGCCATAGTCCTATGTTACATAAGGGCTAAAAAATACCACCTCGTGATTCTACATGCTTAGTTCAGATAAGAATTGGCCAATTTTATATAACTGTTGGACATAAAATGGAACTAATTATGTTTGAGTGGATTAAGAGCTTTACAAAAATGGCTTTACGTAAATGTTAAAGTAATAATAATTCTTTTTTTAATATGCTGCTTCGTAACCGATGTTTTGGGGCCAACTAATTGTTTTTGCTCTCAATGCAATGAAGCCCCTCTTAGGACATTCTTGTAATGCAGACGTTTTTCGGTTTTAATTTGGATGTAAACAGCAAATACCTGACCGTCCTGACGTGAATATTCATAAAAGTGATGTGTATTTGTGAACAGTTCACTATTTTCAATTCTATATAGGGCCTAATAACTCTTAGTATAAAAACATTGGTAAAACATACAAATTGATATTAAAAAGAAATCACTATAGCGTAAACATAAAAGTACAAGAAAAGTGGTATTTTAAAAAGGCTTACTGTTAAGCGCTGTTTATATGTATTCTATTAAAATGCATGGATCCCTCCTTTTTCTTTCTTTCTGTAAGCGACTCTGCTTAGACTCTGCTATTTACCTCCATTTTGGAGTTCTTTAGCAACAGCCGTAACCAGCGTCTAAGCCTTGAGTACAAACACAGACATGATCGTTGACACAGCCATAGCCAGACTCATTGCAGTAGTACTTGCACTGTTGCACTTGTTGCCGTCACAGCAGTGAAGGCAGAATCTACGCCCCGTGGTGTCGTCGTTAGCGCAAAAACCTTCTGATTCCCTGCACAGTTGTTTCCCGAGTTCGTTTCCAACAAAGCAAGCTCTAATAACCTGGCCATTGTCGTTGAATTTTCCTTTCTGTAAAATTGCGGTTTAAAAGGTGTCGTTAATCCCGGTCAGAGACTGTGGGGTAGTTTTGAATAAGCACCTTCTAACTTTGAAAGGGTGCTAAAATTAAAGTCTCATCTGGTGTGTGCAACAAGATAACTGAATTAGGGCCACGATTTCCATATATTTTGGAGGTTTTGGCCATAACATGAGTTCTGTACGTGAATGTTTATGATATAATATTACATAGGCGTTGCAAGGATACCATTTTTGTATACCATATTTTAACTTAATTGCCCATAACAAATGTCGTCTTCATGACGTCATTTGGGTATTACAAACTTGACCTCAAATGAAATAAAATGTTGCAATGGCTTTCTGAGCTTATCACGATATTGATTCTGCCTGGAGACATAAAGTAAAAACTTCGATTTTAAATAAAAGTTGACATTCCATAGCCCAGTCTGGCCGTTCAGACGCCGAAAATGGGGTCGGTCCTAATAATGTCCGTATAAATAAACAATATGCTTTATCGAAAGAGAAAAACATTGTTAATGCTTTCTTTAAAAAATCTGCTCTATTGAGTATTAGCTTTTTGTGGACTGGGAGGTTGATGCCGTGTATGTTGTATGCACACATTGCTCTACTGCTGATGGTACACTGTACACGGATTAATTATGGGGCGTGTCGGTATGTTTGTAACAGGGTATGAGATTGAATGACTTAGATGCATACCGCGCATCCATTGTTACACAATGTAGTCCAAGTTGAATGACTTTGAAGCAATGCTGACGTGTCAACACTGTTACCAAGACAGTCGCTGTGGCCAGGAACTGAAGAGTCACACAACCAACATGTTTCAAAACTGGACACAGCAGACACTAAAACAAAAAGTTAAAATTAAAAAGGGGAAAAATCCAAATAATATCACATTGTCAACTAGTTACAGGAACATAACAGAATTGGTAAGAAAAAAACTTGTAAAATGTACTTTTTGATCACAGATTTACATAAAACTTACACGGTCTAATGATGATGATAATAGAAAACATCCCTTGAAATATTTCTGTCTGAAATGCCATATTTGATGAGAAATGAATAAACTAATTTTCCGATTGGAGTTTATCGCTCAGTGAGCGTTTTATTCACTTGTTGAATCTATGATTTCATGCATATGTGTAATCGGTTTTTCACTATTTTCTCGTGACCCAGATGGCCGATCGATCTCAAACTTCTAACAGGTTTGTCAGTTTATGTATATGGTGGATTACATAAAGTGCTTACACTGCCAGCAATTGTTTTGTTAGCAAAACCAATTATGTAATATTCCTTTAAGCAGAAGCACTTGGTGGACGTTTTCCTCTGTAAAGTAATTTTGCTAAAGAGGGGATTCAAGGTCAAACTGAGTTTGGTGATGTAGGCTACTGATAGAGTCCTCGTAAAGTTGGGGGAACGTTACAAGTCACTAAAACATCAGGTTAAAATGTGCTAAAAAGCATTTTATTTTATGCTCATTCAGAGCAAAATTGAAACATGACGTCATCGGACGGCAAAAACAAATGGGTCTGTACAATCCAAAGAGGATTTTCTACGCTAGTCATAAGCTCAAATTCAATGCCATTTTGATTACATATCATCAGAATTCAGGAATGAACTGAAAAAGCTCTGTACACAAATGTACAGACCATAATATATTTAAAATGTTACGTCATCGAACGTTTTGTAATTTTGACAAAAAGGGTAACAAACACTGTGGCTTTTTATTCCATTTTATTGTGAGGTTAGAGACTTTGTACATTTTCCTCCATTTAAGGACTCTGCTATCTTTCGGAAAATGAGTGGATCACAAAACTGAACGTGTTATTAAAGTTGCTCGCATTACTCTTACAATTTATATTTAAATAGGTGACGGCAAATGGAAGCACTTTTTGATTAACAAAAGTGCCTTTAAACTAAAATTATCAATTTTATGAAAAGGTCACTCCCGAATGGTCAAAATCCGGGATGTTGTCCCACAATTGAATGGCAAACTCGCTAGCAAGCTCGCAGAAATTTGGGTAGCACGGTTTGTGAACCACAGGTCAAATGCGGTTCATCCCTGTGACTTTTGTTCCCCGTTTTTATTTAAGAAATTCCTGCGAGTGGTGGAAAAAAATCAGAATCATTAGAACAGATTCGACGGAGTCTGAGGGCCTTAAGAAACACCTTGTTTCCAGGGGTCATAGCTCCCTAGCAGTCCATCGAGCGATTCAGAAAGTCAAGGCTCGTTCTAGGGAGTCTGTACTCTCCAAAGGACCCAAGCAACAACGGAGTTCCAAGGGGAAAGTTCCTTTTGTTGTCACTTTTCACCCCTCACTTCCTCCCATTCGTAAAATAACCAGTTCCAACCATCATATTCTTCACACATCAGATCGGCTTCAGCGTGCTGTACAGGAAGAACCCATAGTTGCCTTCCGACGCCCACCCAGCCTCAGGGATCTCGTCGTCCGGGCAGAAGTCCCCCCATTAATGATGATGTTAATCCCCCTTTGCCACAGGGTACTTTTAGGTGTTCCAACACATCAAAATGCATCGTTTGTAGACAACACATCAGGGAATCTGACTCCTTTACCAGCCATACAGGCGGTACCACCCATAAGACAAGGGGTCATGTCACCTGCACCACAACTAATCTAATCTATCTAATATCTTGCAGAGTTTGTGGCGTTCAATACATAGGTGAAACAAGAACTACAATGGAGAGGCGTTTCTACGGCCACAGATCAACAGTCAACACCCACAAGCTGGATACACCTGTAGGACACCACTTCAATCTTCCTAACCACTCCATTTTTGACATGAATCTACAGGGCATTGAGGCACTAGGTAACTCCAGAGAGACTGTCCGTCTGAGTAGGGAGAAATTGTGGATAAGGCGCATAAAGACCATTCAACCCCATGGTTTGAACATCCAAGAAGGAAATGACTAATAACCCTTTGTTTTTGCCTTCTCCCTTTTCCCCCACAGATATCCATATTTTTAGTCTGCCCTATTAACTAATTATTTACTTTTCTTCCAACCTTCCATTTTGTCCTTTGTGTTTCCAACTTCTTGTGGTCTAGCCATCCCCTTCCCTCAAACCCCCCCCCCCTTTGTCTTCATAATCCCTGCCTACCCCTGCTTTTTCTGAATGCTTCTTGCTTTTCTCTCTCAACTCTCTCTATTCATGTTTTTCCACCTGACTGCTTTTGTCCCCCTTGTATGCATGTATGTGTGTTGTCTTGTCATTTAGCCTTCGAGAAAGACTCTGCTAGGGTCGAAACGTCAGGCCACTAACTAATTTTTTCCGTTTTTATTTATTTCATTGTTATTATTATTTTTTGTTGTTAATTGGTGGACTGGAAAGAGCGGCACTGTTTGTGTCAAATCACAAAGCCCATTTGAGAGAGCATGGCCTTCATTGTCTGGTTAATGGTTTGTGCGAGTGGAAAGCAGACCTGCTCAACCGCACGAAGCACACGACCTTCACCCGGAAGCAGAATTTCGTCGTTTGCCGAACCTTTTCGCTGTTTTAAGTCGGCATTCTTTTTGCCTGAATAATAATTTATACTTATAAAACCTTATGGTTAAACATTTAACGTTTTCTAACACACAAAGTCTATACGATTGGTAGTATTTTCAAGTTTGTATTCGACTCACTGTGGCTGGATCACTGCATTTAGTTGATAGGGGTGGTTTCGGAAGATGTGTTGGATGACAACAATCTACATTTTGTTGAGATCAACTTGCTAATTAAATGTATACATAACACGACTTCAACATTTTTACACAAAATATTGCTTTCAGGGGTCATGTCTCTATTTGCTAATTGATGAACACAAAGATGATGACTAGGCTAATGTTTTGTTTTTCAAGTTATTGTCACCATGAAAATGGAGTGAAACCTTTTTTAGGGGTTTCGGCCTGGTAGCCGAAACGCCTATTGTTTTCGTACAGATTTTTATGTTTTGTCTTATTATTATTTTTCTTATCGGCCCTTTTTCCATAGGGTTTGTACACGGATTTTGTTATGAGATAACTTATAACTTAACTTAGTTAATGTTAAACTTGACGTCACTATTGCGTTAGTCTTACCTGTTTTATTGACATTTTAAAATTTGTGGCGAGCCGATGATCTAGACATTTATAATGGCGACCTGCCGTGCGACTCCATTTGTACACGTTAAAATGCCTGTGACCTGGTACGGAATTCACGTAATTTCTAATCCACTTGACAAGTAAATGAAAACCCAAACCTAGAAATAAGTCTTTAATTGCACCAATTCCCAATAAATAGTAGTTTGATCACGTGTTTGTTGCCTTTTGTTGACGATATTCAAGTTTTTCTGGTTGTCTCTCGGTTACGTGTCGACTTCTCAAACCAAAGGTGGACCAATTAGTTTAATACATACCCCCCATTGGATTTGAGCATGATCAACATGTCATTCCTTGGTAAGTTCAGTTATTTTTAGGCATTTGATTGGGATAAGTTACATACCATCTTGTACCTTACAGGGGTTGCCCTTAACTTTTTTTTCAACTAGCCAGCAGGACCAGTTGGCTTGATTTTTAACTGGTCCGCCAGGTTTTTGACTGGTCCGTCAGTTTTTTATAACATTTTTCATAACGATTGAAACAATATCCTGATTTTCGATCATAATTTTTTAGTTTTCAAGACTCTCTAAGTGAATTACTAGAATCATGGTTTAAAATATTCTAAAAGATACACAAGACTTATTATTTAGGTACAACTTTCGTCCTTTTCGTTAGAATTGTCACTGATTAACATAATTATTTCAATTTCGGAGGAGACATGTCCCAAGGGAAATTAACAATAACGGCTATCGTTAAATTTCATGGAGGTTATTTTTCATAAAGTTAAAATGAACACAATAGTTTTGAAGGCTGTTAACTGGCGTCAACTGCTCATACTGATTAATTGCTAACCATTAGTTTTCGACAGTATCATCATGAAGAAAGAAAAAATATGTTGTTAAAAATGAGCGTGGTTTTGGTTATTAGAGCTACAGAATTTATCATAATTAGCGTACCTTTTTTTACAATTCAACTTATAACTGTGAAGGGCGAAAAAAAAATGGTCAAACGATTGCCATTGTGTCGACGTGTACCTATGACTATTTAGTTTTATTTTGATGTTACTCCCCCCCCCCCTCCAAACACAAGCTGGTGAGCGTTTCCTCCTACCCATGTTGCGGTGTATTACTATGGGTGGCTGGGTGGTCCAGTGGCTAAAAGTTTAACTGCATTGATAGCCAAACTTTATTATGTTTAGATACTTACTTAAAGGAACATTACAGAATTGGTTTTTGCTAACAAAACAGTTGCTGGCAGTGTAAGCACTTTATGTAATCCACCATATACATAAACTGACAAACCTGAAGAAGTTTGAGATCGATCGGCCATCTGGGTCACGAGAAAATAGTGAAAAACCGATAACACATTTGCATGAAATCATATACTATAGATTCAACAAATGAATAAAACGCTCACTGAGCGATAAACTCCAATCGGAAAATAAGTTTATTCATTTCTCATCAAATATGGCATTTCAGACAGAAATATTTCAAGGGATGTTTTCTACTATCATCATTACTAGACTGTGTAAGTTTTATGTAAATCTGTGATCAAAAAGTATATTTTACAAGATTTTTTCTTACCAATTATGTAATGTTCCTTTAACACAGGTCAGATTGGTCAGAAGCAAAAAATGATCTTTGGATAGTTTCAGTCCATGGTTCCAGTAACCAAAGACAGCACTCAAAGTGCACTCAAAGTGCACTCAAACTGTACTCAAACTCAAAGTATAACAAGTACATTTTTTATGAAAAAATGCTTGTGGCTAATTAAAACAAACAAATAACTTGTAAACTGACTCGATAAAAACCATAAACTTGTTATTGATAATCGTCATTAATCAACGGTACCGAAGAGGGAGGGTTACGTACGATCGCTGTAGTAATTGTTTCATTCATAAATATAGCCTATTAGTTTTCTTCCTCCATGGTTTTACTAAAGTATTCGTAGCGATCCGATTGCCTTCACTTGATTAAAAATGAGACCAAAGTTCTTACAATGTTCCAAATTTCGTCCACAAAAAGAACAATTTAATACAAACTATTTGCAACATATCCAGATCTCAGTTATTTCTTACTTTGCTAGCAGGAGGCATCAGTTTAGATAGTTGTAAAAATCCAAATCACTGACGTTCAGTCGAAATAAACAAACCATCATCCACATGTGAGTCAAAGAAACATGTACCTGTAGTCTGGCTGCAAACCAGTTCACCATGCCTACACAGTAAGTCTGCATAGCCACACCACACAGTACAAGGGCGATCTATCAAAGGAGGTGAAAACTAGACACAGTGGACTGTCACTTGTGAAAGGAATGTTGCTATTGGCTGTTGAATTCCTACAGCTAGTGAGAAACGAATTTTTCCATTGGCTGATCGTGCTGTACATGCAGCAAACTGTGTACATGTACATACGCTGTGTGTGCATGTTTACATTGTGTGAAGAAAACTTGGATGTTCCGTGCGGCGAAACTTTATTAAATTTACTTGCACAAAAGCTGCAGTTTTTATTTTAAAAGTCTTTTCATATAAAACTGCAGCTTCTGTAATAAAAAGGTAGCCTCCTCTGTTAAAAAAATAATAATAGTCAGAGTTCTGTTGTACTGTTGCTGATATTTTTGACTGGCCAGCCGGACCACTTGGCAAGGTGTTTCAGCTGGTCCGCCGCCGTTTCAACTGGCATTTGGCCAGCGGACCACCGCTAAGGTCGAACCCTGCCTTATAAAATTTATTAGTACGAAAAACACATTTTTTTTCATCATGACGTCATCGGGTGTCAAGTTACAGTAATTTAAACTTATTACTTAATAAAATCATATCTCCTGAACCACATGTCATAAAGTCATAATGTTTATGCTGTTTGATAGCTTACAACACTTGTGACATTTTGTTTAAACAGATGACCCCACTTTGACCTTTCCTTCCGGTCCAAACAGGAAGCTCAAAACTGTAAAAAATCATATCTCCAGCACCACATGTCATAAAGTCACGCTGTTTGTGCTGTCTTGTAGCTTACAACACCTGTGACATTTTATTCAGAAGCATGACCCCACCTTGACCTTTCCTTCCGGTCCAAACGGGAAGTTCAAATCATAAAATTATATTTCCTGAACAACATGTCTTAAGGTTATAATTTTTGTGCTGTCTGGTAGCTTAAACACATTTGACATTTTATTCAAATGTATGACCTCACTTTGACCTTTCCTTCAGTCCAAACAGGACGTTCAAATGAAAAAACTGATTGTAAGAGTTCTAAAGCGTGGTTTGGAATTACGATGTGGTTTTCTTTGAGTAGAATCATAAGTATGATGTACTGTTTCAGAATGTACGTCCGATGTTGTCACTGTTTGAAAGAGTGCCCTCGAGCGAGAGGCTTGATGAAATTAGTATATAATATCCGATATTTCATTTTTCATGAACGACTCAGGATAAACTGATAATTCTTTGTGAAATTTTGGAAGAAATTTATAACCAATGTCACCTGTTTATTATATCCATGACCCTAATTGACATTTCCTTTCGGTTTAAACAGGATGTATTGTTCAAATGAAAAACATTGATACAGAGTTATTTTAGGTTTTAACAAAACTTACACATAAATTCTTTATGTTCCACCTAAGGCCGAAACCCATTTGTGTTCGTTTTTACGAACACTTGATTTCTAGTTTCTCCTTGAAATGGTAAATTGTCCCTTTTCACCTTGTTTTCATGGACTTCTTTTCTAACAAGCCAGAGCCTAAGTGTTTCACATTGTTTTCACTTTGCTGTATTGCTGAAAACAGCCCAAGGCTATTTTGGGTGTCTGTATAAAGTGTGGTTTAATTCAAGGAGTATTCACCAAGTTTTCAAGGTGTCCTTGGTATGAATACAACTGGATAGATTACTGTTTAATGAGGGGAAGTCAACCTGATAGATGGTTTATTGGTCAGCCATTTGGGTTCACCTTGTTTCAGGTCATCAGTACACTGGTCAGCACACTGTAGATAGACCAATTAAATGTTTACATTTGGAGTAGAGCATGATAACATGGCTAACCACCCCCATGAGACCATGGAGTGGGGGAAGTGGGAAATGACATTCCAGAGAATTATCTACCAATTAAAGAGTTCTAGGCTCCGATGCAGAGCATTCCCCGAAAATAATCAGGTTGAAATTCATTCAGGCCAGTAAATGGTCTGGAGACTTTTTTCAAGGTGGTTTAAGGGAACTGCAATTCCCAAGCATGGTGAAAGAGAAAAAAAAACTCAGCCAAATCCTGCACTTCACTGAGATTTCACGGTGGTTTCACAGCAAAGATTTTCATAGTGTGTAAAACAAAAATTACTTGCAAAAATAAAATTTAAATTCAGTATTGTCAGATTATGTTAATTTAGTAAGATTACAGACATTTTACGAGAGCAGTTGGTGAAAAAAAGCAATAACATATATTAGAGGGAAAAACTTCTTCCACATAATCCAAAGTTCTTACAGTAACAGAAAGCTTAGCATTGCAGTATTGATCACTACACATTTATGTTCTATGTTTGTTTTATATACTATATCCTATTATTTATTTGTGTCACTTTCATTTTTTTAAGTATTATAATATTTTTTTGTAAAGCTCCTTTTCTGCCTCCTTGTATTATGAACTGGAGTTTTGTCCCCTATAATGTAAACATATTTTTTCCATTTCTGGCTGTCGCTTAGCCTGATCAATGTTAGCACTAACAGTTAAACACTGTTTGAGAGATTTTCTGCACAAAACAGGGATAAAGTTCTTCATACAGAAACGACAAATTTAAGACTGAACAGAAAAGGGAAACCAAGTAAGCTTAATGTAAGATCGAAGGTTTGGGTACTTCCCTGAAAACTGGTAAGTTTTAAAAACAGGGAAAAAAGGAAGGGAAAAAGTATTCCATGCAAACTAGTTATCAGGAGGCTAGTAGGCTAGTTATCAGGATTATTGTCAAGTCGTCAACTTACTTTTTTTCAACGAAAACTGTACCGTGTAGTCGAGGACAAGAACAAGCCTGGTTGAGCGCAGATGTGTTAAACAAACACCCCAACAAACAAACAAAATTCACTGCAAAAGCAACCGATTTCCCATGAAGCGTTGTAAACATACAGCTATTACGGCTGACAACAACACAAGACTAAAAATACTGCTCAAAGATAAATCTTTGCTAAATTTATACTAATACCGTCTCCGCAAACCTAACTTGATTGATAATACCATCTTCATACGTGTTAACTTACCGCTGATCGCAACCAAAAGGAACAAAGTCGGGGATCTCATGATGGTGATTTTGCAGTTAAAGGCTTCAACTATCTGACTATAGTCCAAGGACGCTTTATACTGTCTGAACCACGGTGTGCACAAGTATCCAAGTTTGTGTCATCATGAATTGTGAAACTTGTAATTTGCATAAGCGTTGTTGTGCTGTAGAGTGAACTAGCGGCTCAGTGAACTAGCGAATACATAACCCCCAAACAAGCACATTGTTGTGTAAAATCCTATAGGCCTACACTATACTTGTTGTGCAGGAAACTAGCGGTATCAAATCAATTCGTTTCTTAGTGCGTATATTGTTTTTAGTTTTTATTTTAAGCAGGACTCAAATGCTGCTGATGAAGTAGCCCATATCTTGATGCACTGATTGTGCTTGTTTATTTCACTAGCTACCCTGATGCGTATACCAATGTCTCTCATGGCGTGTCGTGGCCGAGCGGATAAGAGCACTGGATTCAAGCTCTGAAGTGTCTGTTCAGCAGAGTGTGGGTTCAAGTCCCAGTCGTGACACTTGTGTCCAAGACACTTAACCATTATTGCTTCGTCCTTCGGATGGGACATAAAGCCGTTGGTCCCGTGTGTTGTGTAATGCACGTAAAACAAACCAGTGCACTTATCGAAAAGAGAAGGGGTTCGCCCCGGTGTTCCTGGTTTGATTGTCAGCATATTGCGCCACAGCACCTTGTAAACCATTACATTGTGCTATGTAAAGGAATAGGTCTCAAACTTCAAAAAGTAGCTCCACTACTTTGCAGGAAAATACTGACTGTTGAAGCGCCTTGAGCGTCACTGAGTGACGGATATGAGCGCTATATAAGAAGCCATTATTATTTATTATTATTATTCCATCTTATCACAGCATGCAAAAGAAAGATTCCATTTTCATTTGTGCCGGTTACTCCTCGAGTCAGGCTACGTCCCGTAGCCTTAGATCTCAAGGGTCTTTCTCAGGATCCTCGCTGTTCCCAAAAGCGCCGCCTTCTGTAACAGATCTATCCTCACATTTGTCCCTATTTCATCTAGATGTTTCCCCAGTGCTTTGGGAATGGTGCCAAGTGCTCCAACAACCACAGGGACTACTTTCACTTTCACCTGCCAAATCTTACGGAGTTCCCTGGCCAGGTCTTGGTACTTGTGGATCTTTTCCGTCTCCTTCGAAGCTACCCTGATATCACCCGGCACAGCTATGTCAATGAGATGACACATCTTCGTCGTCTTATCTAAGACTACAACATCCGGACGCCTATGTTCTATAACATGATCAGTCTGAATGTTAAAATCCCAGAGAATCTTGACCTGGTCGGTCTCTACAACTTTCTCCGGAACGTGGTCGTACCATTTCGCATGCACTTGGACACCATACTTCTTACACAGATCCCAGTGAATCACCTTGGCCAACTTGTCATGTCTTCCTTTGTACTCCGTCTGGGCCATCATACTACATTCGCTGACAATATGAAATACAGTCTCTTCTGCCTTGTAACACATTCTGCACATAGGAGAGACGTTTGCTTTCTCGATCCTTGCCTTCATAACATTTGTCCTTAGTGACTGGTCTTGCGCCGCAGTAATCAAACCCTCGGTTTCCTTCTTTAGTTCTCCGCTCTTTAACCAATTCCATGACTTGGGGCTCGCTACCTCTTCAGTACATCTCAAGAACCGGCCATGAAGTGGCTTGTTCCTCCAATCTTGATGTCTTTCCTCTTTCTTTCCCCTCTTGTACTCCTTCGGCCCAACTTCGTCTTCCCTCGTGTACTTTTGGGCAACCATCAACAAGTTCTCCTCGGTCCTCCTAATATGACAATGCAAGCTCCTGCGCTCGATGTTAACACTGTCTGCCACGCTCAGTAACCCCCTTCCGCCCTCTGACCTCGGAAGATAGAGTCTGCTGACATTTGACCGCGGATGTAGCATGCCATGCATGGTCATCAGTTTCCTTGTTCTCCTGTCCGTGACATCTAGATCTTCCTTGGTCCACCCCACAATACCCCCACTGTACCTCATCAAAGACACGGCCCACGTGTTAATCGCCGTAATCATGTTCCCCCCGTTCAGTTTGGACTTTAAACATTTCTTCACCCGCCTGATGTATTCTGCCCTCAGCCTTACCTTTGATTCCTCGTGAAGCACATGGTCCGATTCAAGAACACCAAGATACCGATAACTCTCCTCCTCGCCTAGAGCCCTCATCTGTGCACCATCTGGCAGAGCGATGCCATCGGAGTGTACCCTCTTTCCCCTCTTCATGGCCATTGAAGCACATTTCTCCAGACCGAACTTCATCCCGATGTCATCACTGAAAATCCTGACGGTCTGCACCAGAGAATCGATCTCCGCCTCATTCTTTGCAAACAACTTTAAATCGTCCATAAAAAGCAGATGGTTGATCTTACATCCGTCCTTCTTCATTACATAACCTGCGCTCACCTTCCTCAGAATCATCGACAAGGGCATCAGTGCCAGAACAAACAGCAGTGGAGACAGAGAGTCACCTTGGAAAATACCTCTTCTTATGCATACCTTGCCCAGACTATCGTCATTGGCTGTCAGATTTGTTCGCCACGTCTTCATGCTCTCACCTAAAAGACGTTTTACTGCATCAGCCACTCCAACCATATCCAGACATTCCATTATCCATGTGTGCGATACCATGTCATACGCCTTCTTGTAGTCGATCCACGCCATTGCCAAATTAGTCTTTCTGCTCCTGCAATCCTTCAGTACAGCCTTGTCAATGATAAGTTGATCTTTCGTACCTCTGGACCGCTTCTTACAGCCTTTCTGCTCCTCTGGAAACAACTTCTGGTCATCCATATGGCGATAGAGGTCTTCTGCAATCATACTGGTCAAAAGTTTATACATCACAGGTAAGCACGTGATTGGTCTATAATTACTCGCAATGTTACCTTTCTTGACATCCTTTATGATCAGAACCGTTCTTGCCTCAGTCATCCAAGATGGGACCTTACCCTGTACTAAACAGTCTTGCAGTTGTAGGGCCATTCGCTCATGCAAACTACGGAAGTTCTTCAACCAGTACCCATGCACTTGGTCCGGACCCGGGGCTTTCCAATTTGGCACTTTCTTTACCTGTCTCTTTACCTTGTCCACGTCAATCTGGAACCCTTCTTGCTGCTGTACCCCTCTCAATTCATCTTTCACATTCGTTAGCCATTCCGCTTGTCGGTTGTGCTGTATTGGTTGGTCCCAAATACTACCCCAGAAAGTTTTGGCCTCTGCTGGCCTCGGGCCCACTTGCGTGCTGTCATTCTTTCCGTCTAATTCCTTGAACAACCGACGCTGATTGGTGTTAAATAGCCTATTTTGGTGAAACTGCTTGACCCTATCAACATACCTCTTCACCTTTGCAGCCTTAGCCTTTACCCTTTGCTTAATCTCCTCTATGACAACATTCACCCCCTTACCTTTGACATTATACTTTGTCATGATTGTATTCCTCAAGTCTGGACCTTTTATTAAACCCTTTTCCATTTGTTCTATTCTACTGAGGTCTTTCCGTAATTCTTAAATTTGACCCTCCAGACGACGTTTCCACCATGGTGTACTGTTTTCCTGTTTTGATTGTGAAGCCTTCACACCTAACTTTTCCCCTACTACAACTGCCCCAGCAAAAATAAGACGGTTAGTTTCCGACAGATTATTTGTACTTACTGACCCAAGGACTTTACTTACCACGGCTGACATTTCTGTCAGCCTTTTCCTTGGGACCCGGCGCAAAGATGGGATACTCCACCCGCTTGACCCCTTAGCCGCTTCCATCACCTCTTGAATCCTGGTTTTAATTTGCACCTCCTCCTCCGTACACTCTACACCTCCCTCATCGTCTATGATTATATTATTATTATTATATTATTATTATTATTATTATTATTATTATTATTATTATTATTATTATTATTATTATTATTATTATTCCATCTTATCACAGCATGCAAAAGAAAGATTCCATTCATTTGGCCGGTTACTCCTCGAGTCAGCTACTCCCGTAGCCTTAGATCTCAAGGGTCTTTCTCAGGATCCTCGCTGTTCCAAAAGCGCCGCTTCTGTAACGATCTATCCTCAATTGTCCCTATTTCATCTAGATATTTCCCCAGTGCTTTGGATGGTATTATATTATTATTATATTATTATATTATTATTATTATTATTATTCATCTTATCACAGCATGCAAAAGAAGATCCCATTTTCATTGTGCCGGTACTCTCGAGTCAGGCTACGTCCGTAGCCTTAGATCTCAAGGGTCTTTCTCAGGATCCTCGCTGTTCCCAAAAGCGCCGCCTTCTGTAACAGATCTATCCTCACATTTGTCCCTATTTCATCTAGATATTTCCCCAGTGCTTTGGGAATGGTGCCAAGTGCTCCAACAACCACAGGGACTACTTTCACTTTCACCTGCCAAATCTTACGGAGTTCCCTGGCCAGGGGTCGATTTCACAAAACTCTTCCTAACTTAGGACTAGTCCTAGGCAATGCTAAGAGATAGGACTAGTCCTAAAGTTAGGACCAGTACTTAGGACTAGTCCTATCTCTTAGCATTGCCTAGGACTAGTCCTAAGTTAGGAAGAGTTTTGTGAAATCGACCCCAGGTCTTGGTACTTGTGGATCTTTTCCGTCTCCTTCGAAGCTACCCTGATATCACCCGGCACAGCTATGTCAATGAGATGACACATCTTCGTCGTCTTATCTAAGACTACAACATCCGGACGCCTATGTTCTATAACATGATCAGTCTGAATGTTAAAATCCCAGAGAATCTTGACCTGGTCGGTCTCTACAACTTTCTCCGGAACGTGGTCGTACCATTTCGCATGCACTTGGACACCATACTTCTTACACAGATCCCAGTGAATCACCTTGGCCAACTTGTCATGTCTTCCTTTGTACTCCGTCTGGGCCACCATACTACATTCGCTGACAATATGAAATACAGTCTCTTCTGCCTTGTAACACATTCTGCACATAGGAGAGACGTTTGCTTTCTCGATCCTTGCCTTCATAACATTTGTCCTTAGTGACTGGTCTTGCGCCGCAGTAATCAAACCCTCGGTTTCCTTCTTTAGTTCTCCGCTCTTTAACCAATTCCATGACTTAGGGCTCGCTACCTCTTCAGTACATCTCAAGAACCGGCCATGAAGTGGCTTGTTCCTCCAATCTTGATGTCTTTCCTCTTTCTTTCCCCTCTTGTACTCCTTCGGCCCAACTTCGTCTTCCCTCGTGTACTTTTGGGCAACCATCAACAAGTTCTCCTCGGTCCTCCTAATATGACAATGCAAGCTCCTGCTCATAATAATAATAATAATAATAATAATAATTATTATTATTATTATTATTATTATTACTATTATTATTATTATAATGATTCGAGCTTGATCCCCCAAAATGCAAAAGGAAACTACGGTTTAATTCGCCAGAAGTGCCCCTAGAAAAAACTGAAGTACCTCTTGTACCCCCAGTAATTTCGGCGCAGCATTGAAGAAAATGCTGTGCTCATAATTTACAAGCAACTAAATTTTGATGACGACACGTATATTATGATGCCTTGTTACATTGCCTTGTTCTAGTAAAAAAAGTGTCTAGATGATCTTTGGACGTACATAGGCATGCAATGATGTTTCCATTGAGTATCTTCAAAAGGTTAAAATCCGAGTTTAAAACGTTATTCTTGCCATGATATTAAGTATTAAGGCATTGGCTATGGTCTGACTGTGGCTATGGCTAGATCCCTAATGCTTTTTTTCGAAACCATGGCTTGGGCTCGGGCTTAGGCTTGGGCTCCGTCTGCCTCATTTGAAACCCCTTACTGAAAGCGCATCATTATTTTCAAAACAACTGATGGAGTCGAAGCCGAAGCCGAGGTGTCGAAAAAGGTCCATAATTGCAAGCAGACCCATAGCATATGACGTCACAAGCAGAGCTGTGTGCTGTTAAAGTTGCGACAACGTGCTATGGGAAGCCATTTTCGGTCCCCCAAAACGGATGTGTGCACACAGAGTGCCAGACCAGACAGCGCACTGGGTTGTGCTGCATTTGGACCGAAAATGGCGTCTAGAAACTAAGTGACCAAAGAAAACTGGTCCCTCCATGTCGGAACTCTCTCAATACGCATAAGCTTTTTTAACAACCAGCGACTCTTTAGGAACCAGTCTATTCTTGCTGTTTTGTGCATAACATCAGCAATAGTTATGGGAACCAGACAACAAGGCCTGTTCATGCTAGTTAAATCCCAGGGTTGTGTGTGTTGTGTTGAACAATTAAAGAAATTAAAACCTGCATCAACTCCTTGTAAAATGTTTCCCTACTAAAACTATGTGGGCCCTAATGCTTAGAGAGCTACCTGAGCATAAAGTTTTGCTTAACAGTTTTCAATTCAGTGAAGCATTTTTAATTCTGTTTGCTGAGCTACTTTTTGTGCTAAAGCAGCTCTATGAAATTGGGCCTAGAATCGAAACCCCCATTCATGTTCAACATAAAATGAACGCATTTTTTCTTCAGTGAATTTTTAAAATGTTTATATGCTTCAAATAGGGGAACTTTTAAAATTATCTGTGATTTTAAATTTTCCCAAAATTTGTTCAGCATCAATCTGAATACACTCATGAATTTCATGTTTGTTTTTTCATTGAAAAGTGAATATTGACCTTCATTATTTTTCTTCACCTCTTTGGAATTTACACCAATTTTAAAAAGAGAAAATCTGAGGCAGTTTTACCGTTAACTTTTGAAAAGCTTCAATAAGCATGGTACGGTGCTTATCTTAGTTTCAGTTTTAATAATATTTATGCGGTTTTAGTTTTTCTTTGAAACTCTGTACAGAGTTCTTTGCCTGTAATTTAATAGGGACAGCTTAGGGAAGGACATAAACAGCACATTTCTAATGATAAGCAAAGAATTAAAAACAAAACAACATTTCAACATGAATACTTTTACTTTCATTACAAGTATTTCTAGGGCCTCAATCCAATTATTGGTAATTGCGCAGTATGGTGATAACATGTTAAAAGTTGACATCAGCAAATATAACCCGGATTATACGAAGTAATCTTTTAAACAGTAATTAGATATAGAAGTTTGCATTAGTTCACTTTAACGGGGCCTTAATTTAACGACGACGATGGTAACATGACGACAGAAGCCCACATATTTACTGAAATGTTTCCGTTGTTAAGCCGTGATTTTACAGGCTGGGCTAACTTTGTTAAAATTATTTGAAACGCTGTGGTTTAACCACTGATGTGATAATTTTTTTCAAAAGGTATTTCTAAATATTTTTACCACGGGTCCAGCAATTATACATCACAGAGAATCGACTCGATCAGTGCTATTTACATTTTGTAAAGTTGAACATTTTTTTTAATACTATTTACAATTTTCTTCTGCATATAATTAATACCACAACAAAAATAACAATTATAAACCCAACCAGTACAATATCTCATTGGACTTGTGGAAAAGTCGCGAGAATGCTGCTACCGCGAGACTTTTGCTCTCGCGACTATACGGCCTAAATGGAGAAGTGGTCGGGCTCCAGCAGTTTCTCGACGGCAGTATTATTGTTGCATAAGAGCCGATACTACGACAACATTAACGCCTTGTCCAGGTCAAAAATTCAGGATCCAGAGTTGTATTATTTACACACAGAGTCTGAGTCTGCCTTAGAGTTCAATCCCAATCCCATGAATAATAATGGAGGCCTTGAAGGGACATTGCATATCGCAAATATTTGCGCAGACGTATGCGATGTCGTGAAATTAATTTCACCAAATGTGCACAGGCGTATATGCGACGTCGTGAATTTAATTGCAACTATGTGCTCAAGATGCTGTGGCGCAATCTGCTGCCAAACATGTCAGTAACACCTTGGGTAAAATCATGGACAGCTTACTAATCTCGCTGTTCCTGCGGGAAAAAAATATAACACAACTTGGCGATACTTGAGCGGAATTCGAACCCGCGATCCTCACCATTAAAAGAGGTAATATTCCAGAGAAGATACCAGCTTTATAATGCGAGGTTCATGGGTCCGAATGCCCAAAACATGGCCCTACTTTTCCCTTCAGTCTGCCCTGAAGACGGGCTATGCTGACCCAGGTCCCAGATTTTTGCTCAGATAATTTCTAACTGTACATTAAGTGTCCTGCTTCAGTTGAGGTAATTGATTTCTTTCAATCATTGAGCTCCATTAAACTTGACAATGAATATAGACGCTCATCAATTCAAATCCCGTGCCTCCAGAGAAACGCTTACTTCTTTCTTTACTTGACCTCAATCTTTTTACCTCAATCTAATTTCTTTTAAAGTTCTTTTAAGAGTTTTTTTTTACTTAGAGTGGTTGGGACACGCCTGTTTTTTTTTTTTTTTTTTTTTTTTGAGTGGGGGTCGGAGGGGGGGGGGGTGCCGACATATAATCTCGTATTACTTGTTTCCTGTCGGTCCATCGCGATCACTTAAAGTTAAATTGAATCAGTATGTGGAGTTGCAATATTTTTAATGTCAAACGGATGGTTAATTTTACTCCATGACAGTGTATAAATTGTACGTAAATTCAGAGAGTTTTTAAAAATATGTTTTATCCTCTTTGTTTGCAGCAGAGAAAAGGCCGGACTTTCATCTATAATTTCCATGACGGAATCAGTTTTGAGGGACAACGCGAATTATTTGCATATTCGTGTTTTATTCCATTATTTTACAGACAGAGCCCCTGGGGATTCGTAATGCATGTCGGTCTAATGCGAATTATGTATCTCATGGACAACGGAAATCGTATGTTTTAAAAGGAAAGTGACTTCCTCGTTTTGGAAAGAGTAAATTAATTTTCTTCAACAGTTAAGAATCGTACAAGAATACTTTGGATCGAATGCACAAGCTTTTTCAGTCATCCCTGATGGCAATACTGACAGCTACAAGAGTCAAGGATTTTTTTTCTTTATTCGTCGACAAAGAAAGACATGCACAAAACCATAGAACATCAATTATCAGAAAAGTGAAGACAAAGAAAAAAGATAATAGAAATGAAGCAAACTCTGGAATGCTAATGTAGGACATGTTTTCGAATTGTTATAAAATTGTCAATGACCACTCTATTTTTTATTGTTGTCTGTGCTTCGTTTTTGAACGCCACACTTTTTAGTGTTTGTCTTTCTTCATTGCTGTTTCTTGTCTTTGAAGGGTTGATTTTAATGTACACTTTTACTGTGTTATTTTTCTAGTTAAAAGTGCAACCTTGCTGAGAGAAAATTCACAATATTGTTTGTTTACTAGGCCTTAAACCAAACCCCCTCCTCAAACAAAAGTACAAAAATCATTTATCAATTTGTTATCACAGAATACAGGATGCACTCAGGCAGATGTCAGAGCAATGTACAGGCGAACCAAGCTTTCCAACTTGTTCTCTTTTCTTTTAATTAAAAGAAAACGGACATTACGATTAAAAACTCAGCACATTCTCTGACATATCTCTGAAACGCGTCTTATTATATTCTAAACTGGTTTAGCACTCACTATCTATACGAGTCCTATAGGAACACCACAGAGGTAAACATACCACATGGGTAAACTTGTAACAGAAATGTGAATTTTAAACATGTTGAGGGGACAAACGTGTGAAAAAGTGGGTGTGTACAAGCCTGGCGTTTAGAAATGTGGTTATATGTTCCTACTATACTATTTACCAGGTGATATTTCGGTGATATCTCAAAAATGCGACAATGAAGTGAAATTTTCACAGGTTAGTTTTATTGTATGCACTTACATTTATATAGGATTAACACAATCAGTAGGCTCCAATTACCAAACGTGTACTGTGCCTTTAAATCAAAACAGGAGGTAACCATCATCATTATTTTATCTGACAGGATTGTGGGTCAAATCAACCGTTGGCCACGCCCTGTTCCTCGTGGGACACGGCCAAAGATATGCTAGTGGTAGCTGCAGAGAGATCGTGCACCTTCTCTCCCCTGCACGGCAATACCAACGCCTTGAGGCCTTTACGGAAAGCTTTATTTTTCACCGTGTAGATGAGTGGATTCACGCAGGAGTTGCAGACGCCAAGGATGACGCCAAAGTGGTAGTAGGGCTGGGTGAAATCAACCTGCGCGGTCAGCAAGAAGCAGAAGAACATGGTCTGGTTCAGTCCCCAGCAGATGCCGTAGGTGATGACGACATGTACCAGTGTCTTCTGCAGCTCGTGGGCTGCCTTGGCTTGCCACAGTTTTTTCTTGTCTGGGGTAGAGGTGGAAGTTGAAAAAGAGACAATTGGTGATGGTGGTGGTGGTGATGGAGGTTTCTATACAAACTTATCAAGGGCAATCGAAGGGTTTCCGTTGATGGCACATCCAATTTTTAGAGGCATACCTGTATTTCAGTATGAATTCATCTGTGTGGTAGTTGGCGAGGCCAGAAGGGGATTCTGTCCTCACAAGGTTAGACATTGATTGATTGATGCAAATGTGTTGTGATTTGCCATGCCGTTTTATCAGAACTATGAGATGGTGGGTGGGACTAGCTGTGGTCTTTAACTCCATTATTCAAGCCCTGGATAGGAACAATGGTTGAGGGGTACCTGAAGCATTATGACATTAAATGGCAAAACTCACCTGCACGGTCGGTTGGATTGTTGAGCCGGGAAATCTGATTCTTCAGGCTGTTGACCATCTTCCAATTGCTGGCCAGCATGAACCCGAGCGGCCCAGCGTAATACACGAAGTAGTGATAGAATGAGAACACAATCTGTACCTGCAAGCTCGAGAAGCCGATGTACTGGCACACGTCGCGACCTTTCAGCTCGTACACGGCGAAGAAAAATGAGTTGTGCGCAAAGGCAAAGAGCCAGCACGCCAGGAGCATGAGGGTGATGTTGCGGGTGGTGTACAGTCTCTTGTACCTCAGCGGGTACACGATGGCCACGAAGCGCTCCAGGTTGATGAGCACCAGACTGCCCACAGACACCAAGATGCAGGTCCACATGACGAACTTGCTGACGTAGAAGCGGCAGACGAAATCGCCAAACATCCCGGCCATCGACGGCGGAGACGGAAATAGGTGAGTCGGTACCACCATGATGCATGACAGGAGGTCCACCACGGACAGGTGGACCACAAAGTAACTTGTGCTCGTGCGCAGGTGACTGAAATGCAGTAGAATTAAGCAGATGAGAGTGTTCCCAATGATGCCGGTGATGCTGATGATGCCATAAGTTGTACGGACTAAGGCGCTGTCCTCGATGCCTCCAACTGACCAACCGGCATCCGAGTCTGGGGCCCTGGTAACTGGAGGGCTGACGGTATCGTTCATTGTTATATAATCTTTAAATTGTCGGTTATTTCCTGGCAGAAAAAGAAGAAAAAACCCTTTATTTTTAGTTAGAGGTAAACGCGTTAAACCGTCTCTAATAGTGATAACTCTGTGTTGTCAGCAGCAAAGTGTGGGTTCAAATCCCGGTCATGACACGTGTGCCCTTGAGCAAGACACTTAACTATGGGCCCTACTTGCTTCGTAAAAAGCAGGGAAGGTAGTGCACTCTGCTCTACTAGCCAGGCTACTGATACCTGTGCCGACATCCTTACAGACTGTGAAGGAGGTAACCTTAATTGTTTCAGCTCCTTACAGGAGTGGGTGGCAACGTGCCCCTGGTGACAGTTGATTTGGGTGGACAGCCACAAATCAGTTAAGTGTAGTACTCGCCTTGAAGTGGCCGCCCGGCTGCGATTTTTTTTTCATACCACAAGTCAACTATAGAGCCACAGTAAAGCGTTCTGATTAGTCCGTTTTTGCATAGTTCGTGCATTTTAAATGAGGTCAACTAAGAAAGCGTTACTACTATACACGTACTGGTGGTACACGGCGCTAGCCTTGGAGCACAGCCTGGTTTATCGCATGCGGTGCTTGAGGTGTTAATATAGCGGCACTTGGTACATTGTGTGCGCTATCGGTGTGGCTAATGTTTCGGTGATAATAAAAGTAGAGGCAAGAGGTATACGAAAACTCCACTGATCTATTTTCTATTAATGTTTGTTTTCATGTATCATCTGTCACTATATTACGGAGGTGTTCACTGTCCACTTCCGAAGTGGATGTCAAAGTTGTTTTTGAGTCGTGTAAACGAACACAATTTAATGCAAAACAATGTCGTAAGGACAATTTTACGAATCACAAGTCATAGTCTTCCCCAATAATTATATTGGCATATGTGTCAATAGGTATGCACCATGCTCTGTCATTTGAAGGTCACTAAACATAAACACACCAAAAATTCTTCAAATCCCCCAGTGACCAGCCCTGTTGACCACGTTATATTAACCTAGCTCCAGGACAAGATGTTATTTTTCACTCTGATTTTCTCACACACCTACAACCGTGTAACTTTCGCTCGTACCCATTGCCAACCAAAGATGAGCCCGAGTGAGATGTACACGTTATACACTGCCATCAATCCACATACATGTACATATACTTTTCGCGCGAAATAGTTAAAACATTACTATCGATCGTGACCTACATACAGTGACCTAAATGCATATTGCATTAGAACTCTTATACTGTGGCCCCGCAAGATCGTATAGCGCCGCGTCGCTATAGCAATCTTTTCCCCTTAGTTAGCGTTCGTTTATACTCGACTCATGCAATAACCAGTACGTGTATAGTAATAACGCTTTCCTTACAGTTGACCTCATTTAAAATGCACGAACTATCCAAAAACGGACCAATCAGAACGCTTTATTGTGGCCCTAAAGTTAACGTGTGGTATGAACATTTTTAGGCCCGGCCCTTGTAAGTTTGGCGACATTTAAATAGAAAAAAAGAATATTTGTGTCTTTCCAAAAACCTACTGTACCTTTTGACCCCGCAGTGTTTGTTAGGCCTGCGCTAAACGTTGCACTTTTGCCGTGTCGAACTCAAATGATTTTCGCAAGGCAAAAGTGCGGCAAAAGCGCGACGTGCTACACGGCAGTGCCGAATTTAAATCAAAAGTTTGCGCTAAACGTCGCTTTTTTATCGAATTTAATTCATAATTTTTCTAATCGTTTTGAGTTTGACACAGCAAAAGTGCGACGTTTAGCGCAGGCCTACTGTATTTTACTGTTACCTACAACGGATACCGCGTACCACAATATATTATTTTGCGCACATCATTCACGGCAGATCGAATGTGCAGCATTGCATTATTTACACACAAATCCACGACATTGCAAACAATGTACACAAATATTAGAGATTTTAGATGTCCATTCAGGGCCACCATACTCATCATGTGGAGGTGAAAACTTATGAAAATAAAAGAAATACGAAATGATACAGATTTACTCCTAGCTGATGTTATCATTCGTTTTCAGTACAAACTAATCCAGGCTGTATGTTCGGAAAAGCTTTTTATCGCGATAACATTCAAATGATAGCCGTCCCCCAAATACTTTCTCCACTTTTTATGCAGGTAATATTTGCACGGGGAAAAGATAACAATAATTCTTCCGATCAAATTTCCCGTGGGTTCGGTTTCTCCTATACGGACTCAGTCGACAGTCCACAGAAAGGGAAAAGCCGGTAAATGATATTAATCTTTAACTCCATTACAAATATCAGCTCGGATAAGCACCGTATATACCCTTGTGCTTCACGAGATCCCATTAGTACAAATCGTGCTGGTCCTTTTGGAAGACGTTTATTTTGGGAGCGTATGGTAAACATAACAGCGTTTGCAGAAAGAAATGCAGTCTATGATGTTTCTGGTTATTTGTTATCAGCTAATTACACGAACACACACACGCACACCACCTAACGGATCAAGATTGTTGGGTCCTGCTATTGTTGTTCTATTGTTTCCTTTTCGAAAGAATTCCTTCGTGGGGTCCAATTGTTAATTCATTGTAATGAGTTGCTTAATTATTGTAAACGGATAAACAATTCGTAAAAGCGAATTAATTATTCACTATAACGGTTACTTGTTCTTTATAACGAATTATTTATTCGTGATAACATAATTGGAATTCGTTACAAAGAACATTAACTCGTTGTTATAAAATACTTGATTCATTATAACGGATAACTAATTCATAATAATACATTATTGATTCGCCATAACGAATTATTAATTCGTAATAAAGATTTATTTTCCCGCTGATAATATATACTTTAGTGGCGCGTTTGGGCTTTCGTAGACCCAACCGGGGGACAATGTTGCCCTCTTTTGTAATACAGATCCCCGGTTTGAATGTGTCTACATGTACACAACAATGTCTGTCTATACTCGGTAGAATTAATGACTTCCCTTTGTATTCCTATTGTTTAGCGATGCTTGTTAGTTTTGTACTGGTACACGAAAGCGAAGCGAGGACGTGCTTGCTCTGTCAAAACATCGGGTAGGCACCCATGGCATGAACATGTAGGCCAACCCGATAAATTCTGGACTTATCTTTGTTACCTCTTTATTTGTTGTTGGTGTTGTTGTTGTTGTTGTTGTTGTTGTTGTTGTTGTTGTTGTTGTTGTTTTAAGCAAGGTCCCCATTGTTTTTATACACAAACTCGAATCCAAGATGAACAGGTTCATTTTGTAACTGCAAATTTTCATTTTTGGATATTTTTCAAGTTTACATCATAAAATTATCGGTATAGTACGAAAATTGCTATAAAAACAGGATTTTAAAACAAGTTTTTTGTTTACCATTTTCTGTCCCAAATTGTAAAAAACATGCTCCAGATTTTACAAATAAATCTCAATTTGCAGGGCTATTATATCCGAATTCTTGTTATTTGTTTTTAAATATTTGCACATTGTGTAGTGTTTGTACAAACGTCAACACAAATTCAAAAGAAGACGATTAATTTCAAGAACAAAGGATAAACAAATTTATCCCCTCCTGTTTTTTTGGCTGGGTCCACATTGCAATAGACTCTTTATTTACAGCTTTCCCACTAATGAAGCATTCATTGCCATCAAACGGTGTACGAATTTTTCTTCCATATTATGATGCAATAATATTTTGGAGAAGTGGCTAAAAAGACTGTCAAAAATATTTTTTAAAGTGAACCGATTTCCAATATTTTTTTTTAGAGAAAAACAGCTTGATTTTAACGTTTTAAAAACTACTTCAAGAAAAGTTGATAGGTATTTCAAAAACAAGAGAAAATGATAAATTGTAATCAAAATGAACTTGTTTCCGGTCTGTCAAAATAGTCTATCTCCCAGTCCCCAGTATGAACTCTGGTTAACACCCGAATTCACAGCAGTCAAATATTAACTATTCACAATTATGATCGGCCGTTCTTGGAAAGGAAAGGAAGAAAATCTTCATATGAATTTCTACTATTGCATAAAACAAACTACTAAAATCCCGACAGAATTTTCTCCAGACGATGATGCAAATTGCTATCGAACAAAGTTAGGCCTGTATTCACAAAGCATCTCGAAAATATGTTATCTATTCCGTTGCCAGATGAAGACAAACTTACCAGAATTCTCTTTCACAGGTCCAGATCATGACTTTGTCTGTGTCCACTTATTTTCTTGCGAACATGTTCGTCATGACCGTGTCGAGTTGCTTCAAACTGCGGTGCTAAAAAGCATCCCAGCCGGCAAATGGTGCTATGACGAGCAGTGACTTTAAATCTTTGAAGGCGTTTGCCCTGACTTCTTGAACGTCACGTTTTCATCGTCAATGCTTTAAAATGGGGGTATTCGTCTGCCATGGTCGGCCAATCAGCAGCTTCAAGGACCCTCTTAAGATATATTCGTTCAAGTCTACAACCAATGATTGTTTGACTTTAGTTCCCATGGCAACATCAGCCGACTCTGTAGGAATACTTTGCGTACTTCTGCGAGCAGTTTTATGATGTTTGTTATCGCCCTCCCCCTCTGTTTTCGCTCCCCCTCCCCTCCCCCTCTCTCTCCCTTCTCTCTTCTCTCTCTTTTTCTTCTTTTTGAACATATACTAAATATGCACTCAAAAATCATATAATCATGCAGCGCATTAACTCATAACTCCTAATAAGCGTTTTATGGCCGGTCTTCATCTCTTGAGGAGGTACGACTGTTAACAACAAAGATGCAATTTTCGCAATAGATTCTACGGTAGCTTTCGATTGTGGTTTGAAGCGTCACCCCTGCCTTACCATAGAACTGATTAAGCAAGCACTCTTGTCTTGCGTATTGTTTGTTCGATGAGATCACGATAAACAATGTGCATCTTTGGATGCCGACGAAGTAAGTCTATACTGTCGAAAGGAGACGCGCAAACCACATAACCACGATTAACAATCAAATGAGTTTATTTTATTCCATTTTTTTTTGACAGCCCCATTCACGAGACTTTATGCAAAGAGATGAATGTAATGAGCAAAAATGTAGATATTGTTTTACAAAGTTGAATTATAGGCAGGATGTTTCTTTGGACATAATAACACTGCACGAACGGCCGATGAAAATTCATCAAATTTTGCAAATACGTGTTTGTGAAAGCAACATAAAACAATGTTATGTTTCGCAAGGGAATGCGGGCACGTTTATGTCGAGCTTGTTTTGATTGCAGCAATCAAAATAAGCAACGGTTGATTTATCTTTCGTCATCGCTGTAACTGTAGCTCTAGATGAAGGCCGTTGGTGAACCAATTGATTGACGTTTCTTCCAACCATTTTCTTTCTTTGGCCCTTCTCTTGGTCCGTGAACTTCCCAGCCCGGTAGAATCCTGTAATTTACTGTAGGCTATATAAAAACACAATTTGTGGCATTGTGTACCCCGCCCCCTTATGTCTTCATTCTGTGCTTGAATCTCTGGAATGTTTTTAAACATTCCAGAGATTAACTGAGGATTTAACTGGGATGTACTTCTGTGCGAGAGAAAAATCACAGTGTGTTAATAATAAAATGTGAACAATGGAGGATACCCTCTGCCACACATATCGGCCATGGGATCAAAAACACGTGGAGACAAAGAAGACCTCCTCACTCCTCTCCAACCGCCAGCGGAAACCGTCTTAAATGTCATACGGGCATTTGTGTGTCAGTCTATATATTTATTTACGGTTGGTGATTTTTAGTAAGTGGTTGTCTTCAGGCTGGATGGGACCTGAGTTGGCAGTATACCACTCCTAGACAACAACTATCCAGCTAGGGGGCGCCATTACCTTTTCTAGCTGGCGTAAAATTATACGATAATCTATTGTAAATACACACACAGTTTGACTTGAGCAGAGCATGCAGACCAGCATATTCACCGCCAACAGAGGGCTACGAATCATCTCTTAGGGTAAGAACAATTACCGTATCTGTTACTATTTTACCTATATGTTATCGTCTCATTGGCATTTCGGACTTCCTCTGCCATGTGTACAGTACTGACCCGAACTTGATTGTGTGCCCTTTTTTGTTTTGTTGCATTGTTGTTTTTTCCCTGACGATGCTTCTAGGCCTATAAAACGGATCCGTTTTGCAGAGCCTAATTTCATGGCACTGCTTGCCACAGAATTCTGCGTTTGCGGAGCCCTGTAAAGCATATGAATCTACGGGCAGCGATAAGCAGAGACACCAAGTTGGGCACCTAGTCTTAACAATACCAAATAACAGATTTACGTGGGGTGGTAGATTATATATATTGATGGAGTTTGACAGTCTTTTAGATGTACATTTTTTTCTCTTGAGGTTGGTACTCGCAGGAACTTTATAAGCATTAATAAAAGCATTATTTTAATTTGCTCGACGCTTTTGCTCTCTTTTTCGACAAATCGCAACAATGTTGTATGGGAAAAAATGTTTCAGAATGTATTTGAAAAACCTGAAATATAATGTTTCGTTGACAAGGTATGGCTATATATGCAATGGCCAAAGGTCATGATAATATATTATACCTCTGTACATTTATTTGTAGATATTTTCTTTGATCCCTTTAAAACTAATAATTTTTTCTTTATAACAAGAGAAAAAGAAGAGGAATACGGAGCTCTTGAAATACCATCCAACTTGTGTATACTTTAGTGTAGCATGGTGTCATCATAAATGTAAGATAACGACATGCAGCGATCATTTTTCTCGGGATGACGACATCTTGAAAGTAGAAAGTCGTCTTCCAGATATATTTCATCTCGGGATGACAACATCTGAAAGAAGGATGTTGTCTTCCAAAGATAAACTTATCTTGTGTTCTCGACATTTTAAGGGTTTTATCATCCCATGGTGATCTTACTTTCATGATGTCGACATACCAAAATAAATTATCTCGGGAAGATGATATCTTTCTCTGAGGAAGATGATATCTTTCTTACTGAGGACGTCGTCAGCCCGAGGAAAATCATTCTCAGGATGTCGTCAACTTACATTGATGATGTCACCATCCTTGTGTAAGTTATCTCATGATCTCAACATGTCGGATGGCACTTCCAGAGCTCCGTAGAGGAATAAAGGTCCGGCGCATTTTCGTAATCGGCGCATTTACATAGTCCTCATTGTGAGAAAACTTGACAAATCTATATGTGCGTATGAAACACAAACAGTTTAAAGGATAAAACGAGTGACTTCTTTGTTTTTCATGAAGTACAATCTCAAAGTATATTAAATTAATTGATTACGCTATTTCAAGTAGTCTGGCAACTCCAATAGTTTTTTGTTACACCACTAAGAATGATGATTTGCCATTATTAATTTTCAAGACTACTAATAGTGTAGAATTACTTGATGAGTGTTCCTCTTTATGAGACAGAAGTTGCATAAGCTCGGTACTCGTCGTCGGCCTGCCACTCCAAGGAGACGGGCTGGGCGTAGGCGTTACACTGTCCACCACGAGCCCAGTCGAAGAGAACACAACCTGGGTAGTTAATGCAGATCTTGGCGCAATGAGTCACACTCTTCGCTACCGTCGCCGACAGCGGGACCTGGTTACTTATTGAGCATCCCTCACAAATCATCTTGAAAGAGGTCGACTTAGAGAGGCTCTGTGCTGCAATGGAGAAAAGTCATTGCTAATAATTATCGCTTCACTCATAGTACTAACCCCGTTCAGTGCGATAGTGGATTTCTTTTCACAGAACTCGGGGAAAGTACTGAGTATACAGTGCTTAATACACATCAGTGTAAGGGTAACAACAAATTATATTCTTTATCCCAAATGCAAATGTAACATCTATTAAATGTACATTACACATTACTATACATAATACACTGTACGTGTACATTTGTACACGTACAATGCGTACATTTTAATGTTCAAATAATCATAACTAAAAAACTGTAAGAGTGCCCATCCCAAGTCTTTCTGAAGACATTGCATTCATCTTAAGCTAAAAATGGGGAAAAAATTACGCATTTTTAAAGATACGCATTTTCGCAAATCAAGGTCAAAGGTCACATTTTTGCGTAATTTTTTAGTGGTATGCGCCTGCGATATGTTATCAAATGTGGGCCATTAAAATGATGTAAATTTTATCTCTGTAGGTGCTTTACTTTTGGAGATATGAGTGTCCAAACATAGCAGGTCATGCTAATTAGTCAAACGTTTGTTAAACCATATCTCAAAAAATAATTAACTGAACGACAAAAAAATCGGTTCTGGGGGTTTCTCATTGAGTCCATCTAATCAGCACCCCAAATTTCATTTTAATCCATGACGGTCAGGTCCAAAAGCGTGTTGAATTGACACGGAATGACCCTATAATGACGTCACTCGCGATCTTATTTCATGATAGATTGATTGTCCCATGCGAGCTTTGATAACCGTTAAAGAATTCCTTTGAAATTTGTTGTAGAATGAACAAAATAAATGACCACATGGTCGATGAGGAAAGACCTAGGGTCAAAATGATCCTCCATATATTAAATAACGAGGTGCAAACTCGTCGAATTTCAGTACCATTACGCCAAGAAATGCAGAAAGATATTGAGCTCACCAAAATGATGTCCCATCACACGTCTGTATCAACATTCTTGCAATTTGCCTTTACCATCTAAATTAAAGGAACATTACAGAATTGGTTTTTGCTAACAAAACAGTGTAAGCACTTTATGTAATCCACCATATACATAAACTGACAAACCTGTAGAAGTTTGAGATCGATCGGCCATCTGGGTCACGAGAAAATAGTGAAAAACCGATTACACATTTGCATGAAATCATATAGATTCAACAAATGAATGAAACGCTCACTGAGCGATAAACTCCAATCGGAAAATTAATTTATTAATTTCTCAAATAATATGGCATTTCAGACAGAAATATTTTAAGGGATGTTTTCTACTATCATCATCATTAGACCGTGTAAGTTTTATGTAAATCTGTGATCAAAAGTATATTTTTTTCTTACCAATTCTGTAATGTTCCTTTAAGTGTAAAGTAGTCAATATAGATCCAAAAATTTTAATGTTTCATAACGAACACCCTTTGTAATGATGCCTCCTTTTTCACACGTTGCTATGGTGATTAATATGACTAATAATACCTTGCTGTTTTCACGTGAACCAAAATATGCATTTTCCTCGTATTCCTGATTAAACACCAGAGGGAATGTTAGCGGGAAAATCGATGTCGAGGTAACTGTGGTCAATTAAACACAACTCACAGCCAGTCGGTATTCGATACTAAACAGAGCGTCAAAGACATCGTGCAGTAACATCATCTGCATGTATTTCTCAGACACACAAACTTCTGCTGTAGTCCAGCAGATAAGGGGTGAAACTTTATGCACTCTGTGGTTCGGTTCAAGCATGAAACTTTGTGCACCTGTACTTTATACAAACCATTTGATATAGTGCCACCTCTGAATAGCCCTTTAAACCTTGATGGCCCTTTTGAAAAATGGCCACCAATTTGCATCTTATGGGAAGTAGGAAGTATAATACTCTACTTTTTGGTGTCTATATTATTTAAGTTTGCAGGAGCTAAAAGCTCAAACAAGATTGATACATGCACAAGTTCAGCTTAATCGGGTATGCTATTATGTATATGACCCTTAAAAAGGTACTTTTGAGGTAACGTCATGGAACACTTGATTACGTCATCGTGACGTGACCTAAAATTGTGGATGTAACACATCCCAGCTTGAACATATGCCAAGTTTTAGCTTGGTCGCCAAATTTTTTCTGTACGTATAGATCTTGTAAAACACCTTGGTTATAAAACGTGACAATTCAGTACGTCATTACCTTTCAAGCCTGATGCAAAATACAAGTTGATTGTAGCTTCCTTTGTACAAAAACGTCACACACACAAATAATAATAATGTGATGATGTCATTATGACGTCACTTGAACTTTTTGCATTCAATGTCATTGTCTAACAATACATCAAGTTTCAACTCAGTCGAACTTAAGTTGTCGTTTGGTAGATACACGGCTTCAAAAAGTAAACCTTTATATTAAGGCAATACCATGTGACACATATTAACGTTATCAATCTATGATTCCACACATACTGTTGTCGGAATAAAGGTCATTATGTGTACCAATTTTGAAACTTTGAAACGATTATAATAAACTTCGCCATAGACATCTAGTAAAAGTGTATTTTGAACTGTTTTTAACCTGCCGCTTTTGGGTGCCCTCGGATTTTATGACGTCACCGGTCCTTTCTTTAAAAACCAGACTATTGCCGGACTATCTTATCGTTAAAAGCAACTTCAAAAAAGTAGCTACAAGGCACTTCCAGTTTCGACCGGAAGTAGAGGTCACGTAATGTCACGATAATCTTTTCTATGTTTCTGCAAAAAGCACCCTTCGGTCTCTTTTTCTTGATTGATACGAATTTTCAAAGATGTAAATATTTAATGTTTAAAATGATAAGTTTGATTGATAAGTTTGTGCTAAGTTTTAAACTTTTGAACTTGCATCAGGTTTTCAGCAAATAAATTCCTTTTTAAAGACTTGTCACGAGAGGGCGCTGTTGAAGATAATCTAGTCATTGATTCTTTTATTGGAATGCCCGGGGTCAAATTTTATTTCATACATAAAGACCAATTCAAAAATCCAGACCATGTTTGCAGACCTCAAAACGAGGCCCGGGAATACTAATTTCACTTCAACTTTCGTTCGGAACCGAAAGTAAAGGTCACACTGGGTCACACTTTGTGTACGATTTGTGCAATGAACCAAGAGCTTTCATGTGGTGCAAAGATCATATACGTTTCACTTGTGGTTTTCTAGATATAAGGTTTTGAAATATTTAATGTTTTGTTTTTTTAAAGTAATGTTAAGGCGTCATCGATGACGTCATCATCTTTAAAAAAAATCGATTTACTCGGTTCTAAGTACAAGCCAAGTTTCAAGACTGCACGATCTTCACTTTTTGCGAAAATTGCGAGAGAAGGTTCAAAGATAATTTTTTTTTGAAATTTGCCAAATTTGATTGCGCTACTTAAAGCGGAATTCTGCACTTAACCACCCATTGTAGAGTGTGTAAACCTTTCCTTGAAACACAAATAAAAAAGAAACTCAAGTAGGTTCGAAAAGTCACTAATATTCTGTGGAAATCTTTGCTTTATTCATAAAAATATTGTGCCCGGGTAGCGATATGTGCAGAATTCCACGGTAATCAAGGCCAATAAATTTGGTCCCGATTACAACATCATAACTTACCCGCTATATGCCATGGTGCGATATTGATGGTGTATACGATAATTACTACTGACACGATACCACGATTCCATTTACTCCATGTAGCCTTTCGAGAATAACCCATCTTCATTATTTCCCGATACTTCGCAAACACCCGTCGGTAAAACAAACACGCACCCACACCAGAGTTGTTGACAGAAATCTGAGCTGAGTGTGGTTGGTCATTCACGTCACACCCAAAAGTCTGTCCGTATCCTTTAGTAGTGTAGGGACTTTTCGTTTACAAATTCGTCACCGACGACGCTATATATTCGCACATGTCTGCGCACATGCGATTAGTTCCACGACATCGCACAAGTCTGCGCACATAGTTTTCGATATGCGATGTCCCTTCAGGGCCACCATACATAACGTCTGCGCACATATTTGCGATCGATTTCACGACATCGCACAAGTCTGCGCACATAATTTGCGATATGCGATGTCCCTTCAGGGCCACCATACATACGTCTGCGCACATATTATTTGCGATTGTTTCACGACATCGCACAAGTCTGCGCACCTATATGAAAAAAATATTGTTCCTTACACCCAGTAGTGGCTATTAATTGGCTCAAGGATTGATGTACATGACCTATGATTCCGGGAGAGCTGGAAACTGAAGGGCGGTTTTTTTGGTAAACCTTTTTTTCAAGACAATTGCCTAGCTACTTGGCTAGGTGAAGATGGAGAACTTGGAATTGTTTTGATTTTTGAAGAAAACAAAAGGCAGGGTGCTGATTATTTGTTTACAAGCGGAAAGATGATGACTGTACAATGGCATCACGCAAGGTACACAAAACTGAAAACAAACAAAAAGGTGGTTTTGTACACTGTGTGTCAGTTTGTGGCATCAATGACAAATTGTGACCGGCATATTTTCAATGTTAAAGGAACTAATGGTTTTTGCTAACAAAACAGTTGCTGGCAGTGTTTAAGCACTTTATTTAACCCACCATATACATAAACTGACAAACCTGTAGAAGTTTGAGATCGATCGGCCATCTGGGTCACGAGAAAATAGTGAAAACCGATTACACATTTGCATGAAACCATATAGATTCAACAAATGAATAAAACGCTCACTGAGCGATAAACTCCAATCGGAAAATTAGTTTATTCATTTCTCATCAAAAACAAGGAGGGTAGCACTTTTGGCATTTCAGACAGAAATATTTCAAGGGATGTTTTCTACTATCATCATCATTAGACCGTGTAAGTTTTATGTAAATCTGTGATAAAAAGTATACTTTACAAGTTCTTTTCTTACCAATTCTGTAATGCTCCTTTAAAAATTGGCATGGATATTACGGACGAGACAACAAAATGGTCTTGCTTTGTTTTAAATAATGACTTTTGTACGTAAATGGCTTAGATGAGCGAGATGAGACAGAAGTAATTATCTGTGGGTGGGGGAAGGCTGAAAGAAAAGTTTCGATATGAAAGCTTCTACTCGGTAATGCACAACACAGACAATAAACTAAAGTTCATCTCGTCTAAAATTTAATAATTCACTTTACTGAATACTTTTGGACAAATTACAGGATAGTCAATTATCGGTACATTGATTAGTATCATTCTGAAGCTTGCATTATTACAAATGTTATCCCGGTATCGATCCTCCAAATAAATATTCCGTCTACACTACTGTCAAGTACGAGGAAATAACATTTGAACACTTCCAATGCAGTCGTTTCTTTTTTTCTTCGATTGCCGCAATTATAATAATCCAGATATGAACATTATCCCTAAATCCCTCTCCCTTTGAGAATGTGAAAATTGTTCACGCTAGGTGGCAGCAGACATCCAGGTCAATTCCATTGCTCACGTGGTTTGTTGAGAATTTGAGGCTTTAGAATGTTAAGTGGCAGCAGCCATACCACGTAAAATAGTATTGCCAACGTAGACTGGCCCCGTCTTTATCCGCAAGGATACAGTCAGACACTAGTCTTACAAGCCAAATGGTTTCCATGGATAGACATGCAGATCATGTAAATGTGCACAGCCACAATCATGGGTACACTTTTTGTTACAAAGACACCAAATGAACGACACATATTGAGTAACTCTTTGCAGATCTTGTATCTGACAAACTCAAGTACTTTCTACTCTTCATTTACACACAGCGTTGGTTAATTAATTTACAGACAACATTGAAATAACTGTTACATCACTGGTTTTTCAAACTGTTGTTCATAACATGGACACGAACAAAATGTGTACCTATGATTGTGGCTGTGCACAAATGCAAATGACTTGACCGACAGTGACCGATAGTGATACAACGCACACGACAATTGAGTGTTGCGTGTATGTACCACACTTTTAAGACATCTTCTCAACGCTTTTTATAGCCCAGCGCCCAATCTGAAGGCAATGTGTCCCTTTAATAGAGATCTAAATACATATTTTTACTCAACGTCGTAATTACAACCTTGGAACAATACAACAATAAGATCTATCATTGTAATTTTGAGAGACATAATGGGCAGACAGCAGCTATAGCTGAAACTACTCCTCCTAGATATCCTTCACCATGAAAATAAGACCTCGTTATTATGCAAACTACCCACCAACCAAAAATGAAATGTCGTTCAAATACAAACAGTGTTGTAATGGCCTTACATGTCAGCCCCAGCAGAGTCTACACCAAAGGGTACAATAACAACGATCACACAGATAAACGTAGAAGTAATTATGCTAATTTAAGAGTATGTGTATGTCAGAAAGGGTGAACAATTTCGGTTACTGCTACTTTTTCCATGCTAAAAACGGTCAGAACATATTGACTCTGTATACAATCTTTTAGATTTGAACCCACTGTTTGCAGAAAAAAACAAAAAACATCACTGCATAAATTTAATAAAGCATGTCTAGTCTACAAGATAAATCGTAAACATAACCAGAAATAGACTACTCTTGCCGTATCCGATTTTGCGGCTGCAGCTATGGGTAGGACTGTTGCTAAAGAGGTCTCATGTAACTTCAACGCAGCCGTAGCCTTAGCCGTAACCGGCAATTCGAACACGGCCTGTCTTCTCAATTGGTCATTAACCCGAACGATTGTATGCAACGAACTCGGCGTTTAAGATCCACCCAGCATCTGTAGAATTGTGCAGGTGACAGCTGCCGTTCCTGGGTGCAAATTCGAAGGCCGTGCACCCTTCATCTCCAGCACAGAACATGGCGCAGTCTTTAAGCCTTTTTACATTGGTTGTCAGCAGTTTTTCGTTCACTAGCAGGCATCCCCTGCAGATCAAATTAAATGACCCAAAATCTCCCTCACGGCTGGCTGCAATAATAATAATTTAGAGAGTGTTGTTGGCGTAGTTGTGTCACACCTTGATACAGTCCCGTAGTTAAAGGAACATTACAGAATTGGTTTTGCTAACAAACTGTTGCTGGCAGTGTAAGCACTTTATGTAATCCACCATATACATAAACTGACAAACCTGTAGAGGTTTGAGATCGATCAGCCATGTGGGTCACGAGAAAATAGTGAATAACCGGTTACACATTTTGCATGAAATCATATAGGTTCACCAAAATGAATAAAACGCTCACTGAGCGATACACTCCAATCGGAAAATTAGTTTATTCATTTCTCATCAAATATGGCATTTCAGACAGAAATATTTCAAGGGATGTTTCCTACTATCATCCTCATTAGACCATGTAAGTTTTATGTAAATCTGTGAACAAAAGTATATTTTACAATTACCAATTCTGTAACGTTCCTTTAAAGTAAGACTAGAACCTAAGCATGGTGGTAGTGAATGTTTGTAAATGCTTGCGGTGTTATGTAGCACCATTGCTGTAATCCTATGTAGGTACCAATAAGTACCAATAAGTACCGATAGGTACCAAATGCGATATATAACTGCGCCGGTGTAAGGGTGCAAACAAATTAAGAAGAGAAAAACCGTTGCCTTTAATTTCACCCCATTTCGTCTTCTCGCGAGAAAAAGGTGTTCACAATTGTTCAGTTAACATGAGAGAAGTATGGTGGCCCTGAAGGGACATCACACGTCTCAAATTTTCTTTGCAAATAATTATTTGCGATGTCGCAACTATTATCGCAAATATCTTTGCGTATATTTGCGAAGTTGCATATATCTTTGCAAATAGTTATGATAATATGCGACATCTCAAATATATCGCAAACATTCGCAAAGATGTGCGATGTGCGATGTCCCTTCAGGGCCACCAAAGGGCCACTAATTTATAATGAAGCATTCCTCAACTCAATTAATCACCGGGTCCTTCGAGGTGGAAAAAATCTATTGGTAACTCGTTTTAACTTGGGAGGGGGGACCCACAACCCTTTTGCATTCTAGAGTATTCAAAGTGAGACATGAAACTTTATCAAACCAAAACGAACTTAAAACTGCATTACATTGATATGTCACGTGCAGATTGTATGTAGTACAAATTAAAATTAGGGAAGGAGTCAGACCAATCGTCAATTTAATCTTACCGCATTTGCCGCTGACGTACTCCATGATTGTCAGTTCGGCGAAGTGCAAGTATCGGTCCCCGTTCTTGTACGTGGAGTAATCTTTCTCTACGGAGACATACCGCGCCAACAGTGGCGGATCACAGCGGAACTCAACGACGGATCCGTTGGTGGCCTGGGCCGGTGTGGCACGGGTGCCGCACTGTTGGTTCTGGCCGTAGTTGAGGTTCATGCCGGCCCGTGTTACCGCACCGGCGAATCGCCATCCGTCTACATTCTTATTTGTGACGGTGATGACACCTATCCAGTGTTCGCCATCCAGGTCCAGCCTCCACCATGGATGGTTATCGGCTTGTGCTATACAAATTGATTTAAGATAATTATATTGTTATTAACTTGAAACACAATTTTGTAGAGGTGATCCTCATTATACAAAAAAACAAAACAATGCATTAATTTTGTAAATGATGTTGCCATCGTCGACGTCGACGTCGTCGTTGCATCGTCACTGTTGTTGTTGATGTGTTTTTTAGTTGCTCCCATTTAAATGTTAAGTTGTTGTTTGGTTTAATTGTCTTTCAACTGGATATTGTGGTAAAAAAATAAGAGGAGAAAAGTCGTGTTTGGTAAACTTAAATGCCCCCAAGCCAGTCTATTTCTGGACATTTTGACCTAGATCGTCCAAAAAACGAAAGGCTCATGGAGGATCACAAGAACCAATCCACACACCAAATCTGGAGTTGATATGCCTTCTCAAGTTATCGCTCAGACAACATGTATTTTGTTTTAAGCAAAATGACCTTGACATTAATTTTGAATAAGGGGGTCCAAACACAACAGACTTCTTCAAATGTTAACGACAAATTTGGAGTTAATATTATGCCAAGTCTTTTCTAGAATTATCGCTTGGACAACTTAGTTTTGTTTATAGATATGCCAAGTCCTTCTTGGCCCACGGAAGGATATGTCGAAAACAGTATACCCTCTTCGGTGCTTCGCCAACCGCAGGGCATAAGACCTGTTCACTGGACCCTATTAAAACTGCCCTGTGTTAAAGAAGTGCGTTAATAGTCTGGTACCCGTGATTATGAGCTTATAGGTGTCGTTCCCTCGAGATTTAAAGTTGCAAAGGCGATTCTCAAAAAGCCAAATCTTTATGATTTTTTTCAAGAATTATCGCCCGATTTAGCTTCTCTCTTTTCACAAACTTCTAAAGAGATGTTTCATGCTACAGATCAAAACTTACTTTTCTTCCAAAAGCCTCTAATATGCAGTAGCTCAATGAGCATATTATCGATCACACCACAACACCGACACAACGTTACTGAGGGTTCAAAATGACTTGAGCTGACGATGAGCACAAAGAGTGCTCAATTTTTTTTCGACCAGAGTGCTGTTTTGACACGATCGGCCATTATATTCTTTTAGAACGACTTGAACATCACTACGGCATAACTGGCCCCATCCTCGAATGGTTTCGATCTGAACTCAACTGTTGGCTTCAGTCTGTATTATTATTGGAAGCTCTGAATCTGCATGTCATGAAGTAGATTGGGGAGTTTCACAATACTCTGTGTGGTGCAGTAGATTTCACAAGACTCTGTGTGGTACATTAACATTCACCTTTCATTCTGCTCCTCTCAGTGACATCATATCGAAACACAATCTCAAGCAAGTCATGTACGCTGATGATAAGTAAATATCGAAAAGATCGACTTTCAGCTATCGAGAAGTGTGTGAAGGACATTAAAACACGGGTATGGTGGCCCTGAAGGGACATCGCATATCGCAAACCTGTGCGCATACGTATGCGATGTCGCGAAATTTATCGCGAATATGTGCGCACACGTGTGCGATCTCGTAACATTTATTGCGAATGTGTGCGCACACGTACGCAATGTCGTGAAATTTATTGCGAATGTGTGCGCACACGTGTGCGAATACATGTGCGATGTCGTGAATTTTATTGCATACTTTGTCGCATACCTTTGGGATGATGTCATTGTTGCGGACAATTTGTTAGTGACTTAGGGAGTACATGGCACACAGCAGGAAAGAAGTCAGGCCCACGCAATACTATGGCCCTTTTCGAATCCACGGCTTCGGCTCCGGATTGGGCTTCAGGCCCAGTTTTCTTGTCTGAAGCCCTAACCTTAAAATAACCGAGGGAGCCTAGCTAGCCTGAGCCGAATTTGGAGCCGAAGCCATGAATTCGAAAAGGGCCTTTACATTGTACCCAGGAACTTGGCACCAGGCCAAGTCTCGCCACGCGGAATACCACCTTGCCTTGCTTGCCCCACAACAATGACTACCGCTACAATGACTGCTGCATCTCGACTGGACACAAGAAACCCCCCAGATCATTATAATTTTTATTGAAAGGTATGCAACAAAGGTATGCAATGTTGTGTTGTCATTTAGCCAGAAATGTCGAGAATAACTCTGCTAGGGTCGAAAGGTCAGACCACAAACTAATGTTGCGTTTGTACCATAGGTCCTTTTGGTTGGTATGCAGTTTGCAACAGTTAATTCTATTTTCTCAATTGTTGTAAAACTAAAATTTTTATGTTGTAAAGTGTTGACCGAAACATATTAAAATCATTTAAAAAAGACCATGCCGGAGACCACGATATATCAGGAAATCTTACTTTGGCAAGCTGTCCGTACGTTGCCGTCTATGGCTAGATTTGCCGATTCCTTATCACCATTCTGGGTGGCCGATTTTCCAGACACATCTAAGGCTAGAGAATAGGTAGAAAAAAACTCACTTTAACATTAATGTAGACACCCTCGATCATCATCTCCATTCCGTAAAGTTAAAATTGATATACATCGGAGGGTTATTTCTTTGACACCAACATAATAATTAAAAAGATTGAAAACATATTTTCAAAATGGCAACTTTGATCAAATAAGTCATCATTCAACGTCGTCACCCTATCTAGACTTTGACCATTTTCGAAACTACGGCTTGGGCTCGAGATCCGGATAAAGCTACGCCCGCTTGTTTGAAGCCCTTTACCGAACGCGCACGGTTTCAAAATAACCGACGGGCCTATAAGCCGGAGCCTTAGCCAAAGCCGTGGTTTCGAAAAGGGCCAATAGACATTACTCCTGTGTCTGCTAAATACCCGCTAAAAGGATTCCATCATTATTCCGTGTCTTCTTTTTCTCTCCTTAGAATCCCCTGTACGCCCTAATCATGAAAGCCAATTGCGAAAAGTCCCTTACATTCATGCTGTACGTTGGGAAAACGTATACACCTCTTTTATAATGTTGATTTCATACTTTTTTTCAAAGCTAATATCCTTTAAAAATGTTGTAGAGATAGTTTGGCAAAACAAATTAAAAGGTAATTTTTGATTTTTGTTCTGAACGTTATGTTTTTAACTGCAAAACCGCAATATTTGCTGTACACTAGGGATATTGAGTCCATGGGTCATACTGCCTGAAGGGTCATAGGCCATGTCAATCAGGCCTAGGTCATCAATCAGGCCTATCTGAGGATAGAAATTAAAAGGTCTTACCCTTTTTTGCCCCCAAATGAATGAATAATTAAGGAAAATGTGTTTTCGGTCTATAGGTTGCAGACCTGTCGGAGGGTTAACTTTGTAATTATCTATTATATTTTCTTAATCCGCATCACATTTTTTTTGGATAAGCTTTTTTTGCCATATTTCACCTGACTGGGCATAACTGGAAAAATAAATATTGTTATCATACAAGTATCTTCATTTTGATGAAAAAGACAGTGGGAAGAAAAACAAGAGTAACAAATAGATCTGCATCATATTGTCTCTAAGGCAACACCAATGTCCATGAATTTTTCAGCACGATTGGTACCAATATGCAGCAACTTGATGCCTTAAGGGTTTTTAATTCAATAACATTATTACCGTGCCTTTAAGCTACACACCAGTGTCAGCCTTAGCCATCGTCGATCCACCTCTCTATATCTGGCGCCAATAGTCAAGTTTTCTGTTATTATTTTATCGCTGTATTTAATTTTCTTGGAACTAAAAAGACTAATATTCAGAACTGTAATACGCTCATTTGTGACTTTGTACGGTGGCTTTAAATGGACACCAAAAATACATTGATTCATTTAATTAAAAAACAAGGCCCGGCCCTACGTACAAGTCATTACATTGGTGGCATTGGTTTGCGTCCTTCATTCATTATTAATTGTTGGCGGAGAAAACGACACTCATCAAAGCTGAACCGACAATATTTCCCTTGACAGAAAATGGAAATTGTTTTAAAACTGTCAAATAATGCAGTATCCAGTAATTAAGCATTCTGCATTCTTTGACAGTTGCGATAGTTTCCTTTATAACACACCTCTTGCTATTCTGTATTCTGGTTGGCTGAAACACGGTCACGTGGGGGTTTATTGGCTAGTGCTAAGATTTGCACCACCGTGGAATAGACGCACGTCAAGACATCGAGCCAGGAGTAACCAGAAGGGTGACCTATTTCGCAGTCGGCCTTCGGCCTCGGGAAATAGGTCTTCCTTCTTTGGTCAATCACAGTCCCTCGGGGGAATAGACATGCTCTAGACCTCATTGCCAGTCCATATGTGTTTACTGTTTTATTTTTATTTTTTTCTCCAGCGGAATATTGTCGAAATTCAGTCTCGGAAGGCCTATGTCTTTTCTCCGCCAGCAAAAAGATGGGCGCAAACCAATGTCCGCAGTGTGATGACTTAGGCAGGTCGTAATCCCTCTTAAAGGAACACTACAAAATTTGGTAAGAAAAATACTGGTAAAATATACTTTTTTATCACAGATTTACATAAAACTTACACGGTCTAATGATGATGATAGTAGAAAACATCCCTTGAAACATTTCTGTCTGAAATGCCATATTTGATGAGAAATGAATAAACTAATTTTCCGATTGTAGTTTATCGCTCAGTGAGCGTTTTATTCATTGTTGAATCTATATGATTTCATGTAAATGTGTCATCGGTTTTTCACTATTTTCTCGTGACCCAGATGGCCGATCGATCTCAAACTTCTACAGGTTTATCAGTTTATGTATATGGTGGATTACATAAAGTGCTTACACTGCCAGCAACTGTTGAGCAAAAACCAATTCTGTAATGTTCCTTTAAATTAATCCAACTTGTTCGTCTTTCTTGATGGACCTTTGTAAATTAATGTCAAAAACACAAATGTAAACAGACGTTCTGTTTCAAAACCGTTGTTGTAAAAGTATGGTTTGGAATGATTAATTTTTCTAAGCTTATACAAAATTTCGTGCTCCTAACGAGTTGTGTTATCTGTAATTATTTATGTATAATTTCATTAACATTTCAAACATTTATATTCTACTTGATTGATGGATCAAGCTTATTTTTCTTTGGAAGGCCTTCAATTTTCCTCATGAAGTTTTTTTTAAAGCACCACACACCCCACCTAAGAAAAGTTCATCGAATTCGGTGAAATTGTTTATTCATGATATGTAAATGAAGTGATGACGACACGCCCATTTCGCGAAACGGCAGCCGATGCAACAGATTCACGTCAAATTATTGTCTTTTTAAAAACATGTCTGAAATTTTGAAACTTTGTGTACGTGAAACTAAGGTCTAACTCCAGCAAACATGAATTTAAACATGCAGCGTATTTTGTTATCTTGTCATATCCATCTTTAAAGGAACATTACAGAATTGGTTGTTGCTAACAAAACAGTTGCTGACAGTGTAAGCACGTTATGTAATCCACCGTATACATAAACTGACAAACCTGTAGAAGTTTGAGATCGATCGGCCATCTGGGTCACGAGAAAATAGTGAAAAACCGATTACACATTTGCATGGAATCATATAGATTCAACATGTGAATAAAACGCTCACTGAGCGATAAACTCCAATCGGGAAATTAGTTCATTCATTTCTCATCAAATATGGCATTTCAGACAGAAATATTTCAAGGGATGTTTTCTACTATCATCATCATTAGACCGTGTAAGTTTTATGTAAATCTGTGATCAAAAAGTATATTTTACAAGTTCTTTTCTTACCAATTCTATAATGTTCCTTTAAGTAAATAAATAATGATACAAAAAAAAATAAAACAATGTTTAAAGGTTTAGGGTCTTAGATTGGTTAGCACTCCAAGAATTAATGGCCATAAAAACTTCACACATAGTAGTATGCGTAAATTTTCAAACGTCGCCATATAGGTACATTAAATAAAAGTGTATTTTAAACTATTTTAAGGCTGCAGCTAGAAAGCGCTCTTGGATGTTATGACGTCACCGGTACTTTGTTTTTAAACTGCATGGACCCTTGCCGGACACTAACATCTTGCAAAGCAACTGCACAAAATTTACACATTTTGAATTACAAAGCATTTTCGGTTTTGGCTGTTGGTCGAACACAGAAAAACAACAAATAATAAACTTAACATTGATTTCAAACTCAAAGCAATGCACAGTTAGTTACCCACCTATTAGCTCACTGTGCACAGATCGGAGAGTGAAGACCAGCAGAATCAACGTCAATATGCGTTGGATCACTCTACGAACAACGTCACAAGGTTCAAATAATGTTCCCATCTTCAATTTAAATGTTCTCCTTTACGAAGACCAGTTCGTAGTGAACAAACACCAGATGGACCTCTGCTGTTTGTCATAAATTCAATATATGATTTGTGAATAAAGTGAATGCGCCTGTGGTTGTTTCATTTTAATTGACTATTTCTTCCCCTTTCTTTTCCGTCGTTGTCACGGTACGTGGTGGTGGTCTAATTAGGGAGTGTTCTTTTGTTTAGACGGTTTGTTGTACGTAATGCCATGAGTACCATCCAATCGGAAGACACTGATGAACGACAGAAGGCCCGCCTTATATTGTTTCATCCAATCGTGTGTGCAGCATCGACTAATATTGGCCCAGCAAATAACTCGGCATACTGAATACATAAACTATTCATTAAATACAGTTTGTGAAACCTACGCATGCAGAGTCAGAGATTCTTTAATCACAAAATGTGTTTGTTTTCCCGGGAAATCAATTTGGTTTTGAGTATATTCTGTGTTACGGCATAGCTCGAGTATTCAGTTTACCTGCACACCCGATCATTACCAATGCAGTCTGCTGTTAATAGTATTATTAAGAATATTTCACAAAAGATGCTCATGGCGCAGTAAACCGGAAAAAAAACTGAAGGAAAAATAAACTTATTTGCAACTACCTGTGAGAGCACAAAGCAATACACTCGGACTGTAAGCTTGAGTGAACAACAATGGTTTTTTAGTGCACTGAAAACTACTAACAGAAGATATGTTAAGAATATTTTGTGGAAGTTTAGAGGACCTGCACCATCCACCATGCATCCAGTTGCTACTTTCTTTCCATCGACCTTTGCTTTGAAAATATTGCTTAACAATTGTCTGCTAAGCAGAAATGAGTAGGATACTATTCACAAACGGTACATGTGATGGTAGTTTGGCTGCCATGGTTACCTTATTGTGGTAAGCATAATTTTGTTGTGCTTAGCTGCTTTTTGAAATTGAACCCTGAAGTGACCCCGTTGACTATAAATCAATAAAAGTATGTCGAACATTTTGAATCTCCAAAGATCGCCTTGAGGCGACTTTTGAGATTCGAAAGTGTCCGTTTTGTGATGCTGCAGCCAGAGCGGATGCGGTTGTACGGCACTTGCTAAAATAGATGGATTCGACAATCTTCAGTTTCACAGGTAACTTTTTATTTATCTTTCTTTATAGTTTGGCCAATAAATCGGCCTCACGTTGACACTACAAATCCAACCATTATAATATGACCCTTTAACCGAAACACAGAAGGGGGGAATATAAACTTCTACGAAGTTGTTTCTGTGAGCTGTGACCCAACCAACCAACATTCCGAATAAAACAAATCCACCTACATGTACTAACCCATCCAACCCACCCACTTCACACCACCAGCCCACAACCTGCCCCGTTTGGAGGACGGCTCGGGGTGATAGCCTAACTGTTGCTGCCAAAGGCGAGTCGATGGGTGACCTTGTAACGGAGATCAAAACAATCTTCCTATAAACCTCGTACCCAACCTCTACCCATTACGCCCGGGGAAAGAACAAAAATAGATACGAAGCTGAACTTACACAACCTCGATTTAATGTAGTCGACCCCGGCAGTGCACCCCGGCAGAGGAAACGAAAAAAGGGTTCTTTATCTGGTTACGAGGTGTTGAGTACTGAGTTCGAACAAAATGGCGCGCTTGATGTCGTAAAGTGTTACTGTTCAGATGTTTATGCCGTTTTCGTGAACATGTTATCACCTCCAAGCTATAGTATTAGTGCTGTTCGTGTTATTAGTAAATACTTGATGATGACTGTTAAGTGAACCTTTATGTACAGGTAAGACTTTAATAAGTTAGAATCTATATTGATTGAGATAAAGTGTAGGTTTGGATGGATACGGATACCGGCATTTGGAGGTAGATTCCTACCTCCATGGTCTACCAATACTTGTCTACTCTAGTCTATGTTAATTACCTAGAACTTATGACTAATGAGAGGTTCGATCCGCTATGGTCACACTCGTTTTACATACTAGTCAAAATCGTTAGTAAAAGTGGTACTCGGATCGTGATAACTGTGTGATGATAGTATCACTTAGTAGAATGTCAGACAACTCGTCCGTTCGGACAACTCGACGGTTCAGACAACTCGACCATTCGGACAACTGAGAGCGGCTGACCTCCGTTTCTGACATGGTTACACGAATTTCCTGTAGAAATCCTGCGATTCTATAATTTTTGCGCGAACCTCAAGTAAGTATTCCGTTCTCTTTGGCTGGATGCACGGCCGGGAGTCGAGAGTGACACTCGGGTGTTTAGAGCTCTTCGTCGTAGCCCTCTGTTCCCTAGAGGCGTGCATCGCACGCAGCGGACGGATCTCCGCCGTGTATACGGTCTCCCCTCCGCCCGCGCGCCGAGGCCGCTCTTCACCCCTCCCGCCCCGTGCTGAGCCCCCGTCACGGACATCCGTCGACAAGACTTCACGCCGAGGATGTTGCATCGGGGAATCTTGCCCTATACAATTACTTTGTTAGATATAAGCTGGGAATAAAGTGTACCCTTCCAATTTTTACAGAATCAGAAACAGGTTAAAAAAAAACATTAAAACATTACACATTAGTATTAGAAGAATTACTTTTATTTACTTGATTAAATTACCACCAACAACAACTCATATGAAAATGGTAATGGTAAAAAATAAACAAGAATCAATTATCCGTTCGCCCGGATATTAAACCCACCCACCCACCATCATACCCCAGCCCCGGGGGACGCCCGTGCACCCCCCTCCCCCACCAGTGCTGAGCCCCCGTCACGGCCTTCCGTCGACTACCCACCATACCCCGCTCTTCACCCAACCCGCCCCGTGCTGAGCCCCGTCACGGCCATCCGTCGACTTGTCTTGACCCCAAGTCGAGTTGTCTGACGGTTGAATAAATCATCCGTCTAGTTGTCTGAACCGTCGAGTTGTCTGAACCGTCGAGTTGTCTGAACCGTCGAGTTGTCCGAACGGACGAGTTGTCCGACGGACGAGTTGTCTGGTCTCCTTTTAGTACACTATTCTCGTGGAGGTAGAATAATTTTTCTACCTCCATGACGCCATGCATAGCCTAGCCCTATGTGTCAACTCTGTCCATATCATGTCATTGTCATGTATGTATTGTAATGTCACAATCATGTCATGATCATCATAATGATGTACAGTTTATATTTTATGATAGTTGGCAAAAAACAATGTAAAGACTTTACATTAGTAAGTTCAGGCAGTCAGGTCTGTCTGTCTGTCTGTTGCAATCGCATGAACATGATCATGTGTGTGTAGGCCTATGTGACGAACTAACCTATGAAAGTCTTATTTTATACATTGAGTAAGACAGAGTTTACTATATATCATTAATATTAGATCTACAGTTTGAATTTCCCTTGTCCCTAATTTGTCATTTTGTTTTTATTGTCATAGCAAAGTTGGACGTCCAACCCTCTATAGTCTGGTTCAACTAACTAGTGACAGAACTTAGAAGAACTAGGCTAGCACTAGCAATAAGTACTCCTAGTCCTAGTCCTAGTAACTAAGTATTTTAGTACCATAGAGCAACTCTGTCCTTGCTCTATAATAGACTATGGTATATGTTACTACATGTATACGTAGAAGTTGAACTTTTTGTAGTACTAGAATTATGAGTATGATAATTGATATTGATACATGTAGGTTTGTTCTGCTATCGTCTCCACAAACCTCATCTAACTTTGTTCTCATCATATGTACTAAATCGCAGGACGAACCTCATACTATAGTTCTAGGTAGGAATAAGTATAGAAAGTAGTGCTTGTGCTACTCCTGTGTTAATAATGATAGTTTTGGGGATGTTTTGTTTTGTTAATAGGTGCAGTCAGCCCAGATTAGACTACTCCATTGCCATGCAATGGAAACCAGGGTATAAAGGTCTCCTCCCACTTCGAAAAATTTCACAACACTTTGTTTCATATTTATACCTGATTGATGGGGGAAGATAAAGCTTTGTTCACATATCTCCGGAATTCTAAGACCGCTGTTTTTTTGTTTGTTAATTTTATCCTCAGATGATGATATTTTCGAAAATTAAATGAAAATTGACGTCTTCGTTTAAATTTTTGGAACTGACTCCATATGTAAAAAAAACTTGCGCGCATGCCCACATCTTTCATCTTACGCTTGTCGTAACTGCATATTTTTAAAGCAGTAAGTAACTATTGCTTCAGTTGATGTGAAAGTCGATTGCGCATGCGAGCACACATGTACAATGTATGTCCATCCATCGGTACATGATGTTTACAATGGAAGCATGGATCTGCGATTTATTTTCTGGAATAATGTCACCCATGTTATTTGTGGACCCATCAAAAGTGTAGTAAAGGACATGAAGAATATTTGATTGAAATTTCAGCTTCTTAAATCAGGTAAAAACATGAACAAACATCAGCTACGTCAGTAGCAGTGCAACGGAGGCTGGGGCCCTACCAGGGTGCAGTGTGGTACATGTACATGATTTGAATGTTTTTCTTAATTTACAAACTGAATGAAACCCAAACTATAACTTATGTTCAGCTTAAGGAACAGTTTAAGTTGCTAGGAATTTGATTGAAATAGTTGTTGCTGTATCTCTTTGTCTGAAGCTCAGGTCATTCTCCCTCAATTGTCTTGAGACATGGCAACCGAGAAACCCTTCACATTCAATACAAGAACAGATGCAACCTCAAGAACCAATGCTTGGGTGAACCGAGCTGGAGTGGTTCTGGATCCTGACCCTGTCTTTGGAGACCATGCCTGAGCAAAACCAACCAGGGGTATCAGCGAGACAAGGACATTTACTAATGCCACCTGAGCTTCATGCACTGTTGCAAAATGGTAATTTGACATTTGATTCCACTGTAGCTTGGCCATGGTGCACCCAGCTCAAAGATTCAATATAACCCTCTTACTATCAGCTTGTTTCTCGAGAAAACCAACCCATACCTCAGTATGCCCACAGCAGTGGCAATTTGAGGCACACACATGCTGAGGTAGAGAGTAGAGCCATTGCCCAAAGTGCTGCAATGAGAGCGGTAAACTAGAGAAGCCACCAGCTGTGCTCAATTGCAATCTAGAATTTGGGCCACTGACTGTTGGAAGAGATGAGGTTCTCATGCTAGGTCCATTTCTGCAGTGGCAACGAACCTGTGGCACTGATTGATCACACATGACAGCAATGGTTTGGCATGGGTTACTTCATCATTATGTGCCTAGCATTATGGGAAACTTTGAGGCATCTTGGTGTATGTACACCTACATGTAAAGGAAGATGGAAGACAACATATTGATCATCCTCAGACCAAGAAATTACTACTTTCAATCTTAAAGCTCACAGTCAGACTCAGAGTAAAGGGATTAGGAACCCCAAATTTACTCTTTATTTTTATTGCCGCAATCAAAATAAGGGAAATAGGAATGTGTATACAATTCCTGAGAAATATGAACTGTTTCTTTGTTTTTTCTCTAAAATGGGAATGTCTGATTTTATGTAATTTTTGCCAGGTTATTGACAACTAGAAGAGGATTATAAAAATGAGTTTAGTCTTCCAAAAACCAACAATGTGAAAATACACCTTTAAGATTGTTAATTGTTTGAAATGGTTGAGTTACCTAGATCATCAAAGTATCCTTTTTAAGTTAAACGCTCCATTTTTAACAAATTGCCATGAGCAGATGCTGTAGTCGATCAAGCAGAGCACCATCAGGCCAAGGAGCAGGCTAAACTGCTGCAGCGCTTCCAACAACTCAAGCAGTGGCAACACCAGCAGCAAGAACGCCTGCTGCTTCAACAGCAGGAACAACTGCAGATGCTCCAGCTGGAACAGCAGAGGGTGGAGCAGACACTGGTGGCACAGCGACAGAAGCAGTGGGGAGGTAAAGGTCAAAGTGTCAAGTATTCAAGATTTCGACTGGACACCTTCTTTTCTCAGTATCCCCCAAAAGTTAAGATTGTAAACAATTTGTAATAGCGCCCTCTTACGGCATGATTTAACCAACTTGACCAGTACTCACTAACATCTTGAGAATCTTGCAGCATTGGGTTAACTTTTTGGGGGGTTTTCTCCCCAGCCTTTCCTGGGGAACCAATTAGCGCAGGATCGTAAAAAATAAATTTACATAAACTACATGTGACCTAGTTTGTTAATACGAATAATCAATGTAAATTTATTTCTGTAGCTATTACAATTATGACGTCATTCCAATCAACTGCACACGTTGGCGGTTTGTGCACCTACATGTACAGCACTTTGGCAATTGCTGTTTTTAAAACACAATTCATCCATTGAATATGGTTTGACTGAAAATAAGCTTAATTTCGAAATTGAAAAAAAAAACCTGCAAGTCTTGGAAAAACATTATTTTTTTAAGCTGACCTTAAAATTTCTGCTTTCTGTTTGACCATAAAGAACATGCAATAAAAGGTGATCATCGTGATCCTTCACACAATGCATGCAGACTAGAGCTAGCAGGGACATTTAGTGGTAATACGGTACACAAACCGCACAAAACTAGGAGGCCTATGTCCCAGCGATGCCATGCAACGTCATGCTAAATCCATGCAAGACAAGGTCTGTTTTCACACTAAGTAACAAAGCACCTATTCCCGACTTAAAATATTACTTAATTAGGTTTTTCAGTTCAGTCGACACAGTTTGCAGAAAAACAGTTGGCGTAGTTTTACACTTTGAGCCAGATATTGGAGGTCAAGCAATATTCCTTCATTTTCTCTGAAGTTTCCAGATTTTATCAATTTTTTTTATGACATTGTTAGTTTAAAATTTAATCGTGTAAGTTTTAAAACCAGCATTAATTTCCCATAGCTGATGGCTCTAAGGTGCACCAAAACTCAATGGTGACCTTACTGTCACAAGACTTACACGGTCTATTCAAAAATGAGTGCATCTCAAAACTGAGTTTGACCTTTGAGCCCCTCTTTAATACATGTCAGGAATTACAGACCATGTAATTTGTCCAATTTCAACCCAAGGAATTCAACAGGTGAAGCAGTCACCACCTCGACCTCGTCCCGGTCCCCGTCAACCAAGGAGTCCACCAGCCAGCCCCCACGGGTCAAGTCTCCACGATGCCCTTGCCAGAGCACCTATTTCACTGTCGCAAACAGCAGGCCCACTGGTACTCAATCCATGCTTATGAGTGCACAAAGGGATGTTGCACACACTCCTGATTCAGTAAGTCTTCTCTATGGATGATCTCCTTGCAAGAGTAGGATTAACAAGAAAGGAAAAAAAGCATTGATCAATTTAGTTTGGGGGCTGTGAGAGATGCAGACCTTTTTGTTTTTGCAGGCAGTGCAGTTGGTTGCCTCCAAAAAAACTGTTCTTCTTGGTGACAAAGACCCCTCTGGCACTTTGGTACTTTGTTTGAAGCACAAAGCACGACAAGACAGAAATGAGTGTTGTTGTTTGTATAGAGTTAAAGTTTTTTTGTCCCAATTTCATGGAGCTGCTAACCGCAGAATTCTGGGCTAACAACCTGTAGGATTATGCACTTCATAGGACATCTGTAAGAACATACTTCTGGGTTAACAGCGCCATGAAATTGGGCCCAGATATTTGTTTCTTTACTTCCAACCAACGTTGATGTTGCTGCTGTTAACAACTTGACGCCGGACAATGCCTATTACGCATGATTTTTCCAAACAAATAATGCTGGGCGTTTATATACATTTCGAACAGTTTTGAACACCCTTTTTGGGTTGCAGTAGGTTGATGTAATTTTACTCCCACACTTTTTTGCCTAGTGTGCACTCTGTAAGCATTCACTGTGCTATGCTTAAATTCTCCTGTACAAAGAGGAAAAAGGGTACTGGAATTCATCCTCAAAATATCCCTTTTTCCTGGTTTTTTTGTGTACCTTTGTCTTCAAGGATTAGGAGAGATAGGCTACCACCAATGTTTATCATTTTATTTGGCATATGGCAGATAAGTCCGAGATTCCAGCATACCATGACCAACTATCAGTTGTGGTTTTTAAAGGCCAATTCACAATGAAGACCTTCCACTTTTTTAACAGAGAACCAACAAACCTGGTGCATTTTATGAGAACATTTGTTGTCTTTACTCTGTTAAGGCAGGGTTTTGATGTGACAGCAGTATTCTCAATACCACGTAGAGGCACTGTTAAATTATTAAAAAACAAATCAATTTTTATTTTAACCAGAAGGCAGATGTCGACTCCTTGAGTGAAATGGCAAACTCCGTCATAGAGGAGGGGGTGTACCCTCTACCTGAGACAGCCTCTGAACTAAGCTATGGCTACATAGAGGATGAAGGAGATGCAGCAAGGCATGAAGACGAGACAGGGACGGAGGAGATTTCTTTAGACGAGAGCTTACAAGATGCTGCTTCCTTTAATAATAAGGTGTGGTTTGAACAGCTTATTATATTCACCCTCAAAAAAATATCGCTGTGTCAACGAATCTAAAACAAATCACCCAATACAACTCTTACTCACTATGCATGTTAAAAGGACACAAGCGTTGTGTCTCACTTTATCCTTTAGTGGCTTTTGGTTTTTGACGCTATATAATTGAATATTTTTCTGTGTCAATACACAGCTGAAGTCAAAGGGTCAGACACAAGATGCCGTTCAAGGTTTCGATGACAGACCAATTCAATCAGCACTGGGCTCTAAGGCTAAGACGTTTGAGGAGTTGTTGGAACTCCAGCTCAAGGCAGAATCGGAGTCAAAGGTATTTATTCAACTCTCTCTTCCAATAGTTGTGTGTGCTTCAAAAAAGAAAGGTAACTCTTTTATAGGCCTTTATCATGTCGATCTTAGTGTTCAGTTAAAGTTAGGGTCATCGTTTGGTTGTTTTTTCCAAAGGTTTAAAGGGTTTGTTTTGCATGATTTCAAAATTTCTTTTATCTAAGTGTGTTGATTACTTGTCCAGGTATTGCCTGATTAAATTTAAGCATACTTTAATTTTCATAGTTGGGTTCATCATTCATTGATAATTGACAGATAATTGACAAACCGTTTTGTACACAAAATATGCTGGCAGAGTTTTGTCCCGCCCTTTTTTACCCAAACCACTGTCAAATCATCTTGATTCTGATACAAACAAAATTTGAATCTTTTTTTTCTTCAGACTCAACCTGCTGTTCAGAGTTTTCCCCAAGATGTTCCATGTGACAGCCCCAGGCGTGAGTTCCTCCGCAAAGGCTCAGGCACGGCCCGCTTTGGGGTCATCTCAAAGAAACCACCCAGACCTCCATCTTCAAGAACAACCCAAAGAGCTCCATCCGCACAGGACCACTCAATGCCTCCCAGAAAACAGACCTCCAAGGCTGTTGGTATAGATGAACAGTCCACAAAGCCAGGTGAAACTGGGGGTCACCAGAAGCAGGCATCTGTTGGCTTGAAGAAGTTGACCTTGCTGAAGCCAGAGATGAGGGAGATGAAGAAAGGTGACGAGAAGAGAAAGAGGAGCGCCAGAGAAAGGAAAGAAGAGCCACCTCAGGTGAGTTCAGATGATTGTTCTCATTACCTGAAGATACGAGGACAACAATCTATTCTAAAACAACGGTGTGAAAAACAATTTCCTTTAAATGACTTCTTGAGAAGTGCTCCCACATTTTGAACCCTATCAGTGTCCCACGTCGATTAAACTGGTTGAATTTTATATTACGCAAATTGATTTGGTACTAACACACTACATAAGTAACCTTAAAGAGGGGCTCCAAGGTCAAATTCAGTTTTGTATTTTCTCATTTTCCAGTAGACATGGTAGATAGAGTCTTTATGAACCTGGAGGAAAAACTTAGAAGTCTCAAAACTCACCATAAAAAGGTATAAAATGCCACTGTGTTTGATACGTTTCAAGTGCAATTTTTGTCAAAATCCAAAAACGATGACGTCACATTTAAAATATAGGCCTAATGGTTTGTCTGTTTTTGCACAGAGAATTGTTAGTTTATTCCTGAATTTTGATGATATTCTATTAAAACAGCATTGGGTTTGACCTTTTGACTGGCACAAAAAATTCCTCTTTGTATTGTACATACCCATATGTTTTTTATGTTAGATGAGGTCGCTGTGAAAGAGTATCAGATAAAATGACAATTAGCATGGTTTATTGTGAGGTTGGAGGCTGGCAATTTTTTCCTGACTTTCATGAGGACTCTTTTGAAAAATTAGTGCATCATAAAATTGAATTTAACCTTGAAGCCCCTCTTTAAATTGAACTTTGTGAAACATCCAGTTAATACCAAAATAAAGTTTGGGGAAGTCGGTCAACCTTAAATTTTTGTATGGTTTGACCGCAGTCAATGTTTTGTAGAATTGCTAGTTGTAATTTCTAAAAATAAGTAGTAATTTACAGCTTAAAATGTGTGGCATAGGCCCTATATGTATACATAATACAGGGCACTACAAGGGTTAAATAGTATAGACCAATCTATTTGTCGCCGAATTCACTTGACACAAGCTCTGGTGTTGTCAGCAGCAGAGTGTGGGATCAAATCCCGGTCCAGACACTTTTGCCCTTGAGCAAGGCACTTAACCATAATTGCTCCGTAAAAAATGGGAAGGTAGTGCATTCTGCTCTACCAGCCAGGCTCCTAGTGGATGATACCCATGCCGACATCCTTACAAACTGTGAAGGGGGTAACCCTGATTCAGCCCCAGGAGTACTACGTGGCAACATGCCCCTGAAGACAGTTGATTTGGGTCGACAGCAAAAATCAGTTAAGCGTAGCCCTAACTTTGAAGTGGCCATCCAGCCTTGTGAGTAAGGCGATTCTCATTTTAAAAATAAAATAATAATAGTATTTAATAATAAATATATTAATTGCATCAGGGTTTTTACCCTACACTGATGTGTGATAAGCACTGTATACTAAGTGCTTTCCAAAGTCCTATGAAAAATAACTCACAGGCTTAATGGTCTTTTGTCAGCAGGCACGCTCAGTCCTTTAGTGGTAAGATATCTACCACTCTACATTGACAGAGTTTATTGGTTCAAATCCGGGTACACATAGTACATGTATACACATGTACCTGGGTTTTTTCCCCACTGGACTCGGGAAAGCACTGAGTATGCAGTGCTTTCCAAATCGAGGTAGGGTAAAAAAAAAATAAAAAAAACACCAGTGTTTTCGCAATTATGATCATGTACGTGTTGCGCACAGGCTTTAACTGGCGTCATGCTAGCACTTTGTTGTTGCATCAACATCATTTGTCAAAGATGCTTGTGATACTTACACAAAATGAAACCTAGATCCTAGATTCAGTGTATGGGATAGTGTCTACCCAGTTATGTTTGTAAACAATAGTTGCTTGAATTCAACCATAAAATGATAAATGTGTTATTATTGCTATATGGTAATGAATTGACAGGAAATCAAATTAAAAAAGGTAAAATGAATTGTTTTCTAGATGGCACGCAAAGTGGCTTCCAAACCTCCTTTAGTCTCAAAAACCAGCCACCAAGAGCCCTTGTCCAAGGAAAAGCTACCTAATCAACACAAGCCTTCTGCTGACACGGCAGTCAATAACACACCTGTGATCACAGTAGATGCAGTGCCAAATGAGGAGGTTCCTGACCACGTCTTGCCAAAAGAGGGAGCTGCCCACGACGATACCATCGAGATGTCCTTCCAGATGCGGATGCAGGAATGGAAACACAATGAGGAGGTGGGTCTTTGCTTCTCCAAATTGTTTTCTTTGAAATTATTTAATTTGTACAATGACCAATAAGCTCTTTCCCTTATTTATTCGCATGATTCAACAATTTGTTTGAATTTGTCTCTTATGGCGTGTTGTGGCCGAGTGGTTTAGTGCATCGGACCCAAAATCTGGTGGCTAAGTGGTCTGGATGAGGGTCGTGACACTTGTGTCCTACAGCAAGACATTTAACTATAATTGCTTCTCTTCACCCAGGGGTAAATGGATACCTACTGATGGTTCTTGTGATTGATTTAGCTTGGTGCACTACATATTTGGCAGCACAGGCTGTATACTCCCAAGGGAGCTGAAATGGTTTATGGAAACAAATAAATGGCCCAGTGATCATGTTGGAATGCCATGAGTGATGGATTTTATATGCTGTTAAGTATGACTCTCTTGGACCATTTCTGAACAAGTTTCTCTTATGAGATAAACAACCAACAGTTGTTGGCTACAGCTGGTCTTATTTTTGAAGTAACCCCTGGTTAGTTTCTTTGAACTGGGCCATTATAAACTTTTTGTATCAAACTGTCTTGTTATTGGTGTCTTATTTTATTTTACGTCTTGTGATTTGCTTTATAGGTAGAGAAGGAGGAGCTGGACTTGTTTGAGTTGCTTGAGGAAGCCGCAGATGAAAATGCTTCCTTCTTCAGCGATGCGTCTGTCGTTGTCAACACGATGCAGCGAGTCATCCGGCAAAAGGAGGTAAAGCAGAACAGCCTTTTTTTCATATTAACAAGCTTGCTGTTTGTTATCTGGGGAATACAAGAGATAATTGAAGACTATGATTCGTCGTTTTTTGGCAAAAACTAAATCAATCGTTCTTTATACCTGTTGCAATAATTACACCAATTAAGGGATCCTCTCAAAAGTTGTCACGTTCTTGGCATGAAGGAACAATCCCACAATCCAGTGGACAGCCAGAACGTTCTGCTGGATAACAACATTGTGCGGTACTATTGAAACATTCCTGCATGGGAAAACATGCCCTTTTTTAATATTCCAATGGACTGCTCTAGTGATCCAACAGCCGGCCTTTGTATGCGCAGAAGGAATTCTGAACAGATCCATTTAGGTTCTTACTTTTAAGATGCTCCCCAAGTGTAAAATGAATAAACTCACATTCTCTCCTGAGCTGTTTGAAGCCAGCTATTTCATTATATAAATTAAAAGTAATTTTTTTGATTTTTTAATGATGATTTTATCCCCATCAGAGACTGATCTCGCCGTCCAATTTGATAAAATCAGCTCCTACGACACAACCAGATTCACCTGACAGGGCACATGACCAGGTTGCAGAGGAAAGTTATGCCGACGCAGATTGCACGCTAACCGACAACAACGAGAGCAGACACAGTCTGGAAGAGAAAGATCCCATCAAAGAGGGAAAGACGTCAAAGACGGGTGGAAGTGCAACGGAAGAAGACTCAGACGAAGTCGAGCAAATAACTGACCCAGAGTTACCCACAATATTTCGTGGACCAGGAAATGTTGGAACAGCTCCTCAAAGTTTAGCTGGTAGACACCAGTTGAAACCAGCAACTGAATTAGAAAATAAGAAGATTGTGGAAAGAGCTGAGGCAACTGCAGAGGATGTTGATAAAGATGAAGAACGAAGGGATTCTGCAGAAGAGAGCGGAGCAGACAGCAGCAAAAACGAAGACGGTAGTGATTTCGAGGATGAAGACAAGAGACCGAGTCGGCCCATGAAGAGGAAAGCAGCCACCTCTTCGCATGCAGTTGATGTGGACTTTGACGATGACGAGAGTTGGGGAGACTTTGGGGAGGTTGTCTCTGAGAGCTCAGATGACAATGAGGAGGAGGATGAGGAAGAGGATGATGTAAGCGTCATTCTTGCAGGAGCACCTTCAGCAACATCTACACCCCCACCAGCAGTGTTAAAAAAAGGTATGAAATGATCTTATTGGAAATGAAATGCAACACTAAAAGTGACCGCAAACTTAATGTCGATGTCCCTTGTTAGTGAAAAAACACTGCATATATTGCTAGCAGATATTAAAAGCCCTTTTTTCAATACCACAGCTTCGGTTTGGGGTGTGGCTGTGGGGCTCTCTGACTGTTGGAAGCCACATAACAAAAGTGCATGGTTTTCAGAACATCTGACAGAATCTAAGTCGAAGCCATTGTTTCAAAAAAGGCTTAGAAATTTAATATTTGTAATAATGTTTGCCTTTCCCAGCAGCATATAAGCAGAAGAATTTTGTTGAGATTTAAGTGCAAATTAGTTAACTTTTCATTCAAATAGACACGTGTCCCAAATGAGCAGTTAATATATAGTGTGCAGTTTGCATTGTTGTTTAGGCATGTTTTCATCATGCCTGTACAAAGTCAACTGTAAACAGACGATGTTCCCACAATTATTTTGTGTAAAAATTTAATAATAGTTAATGTTTTGTGTGTGTGAAATTTAGGGCACAAGTCTATTCTCGATGGAAGAAAAGAGCAATCAAGAGAAACGTCACATCAGAATGCCATGGCCTCACCTCCAACATCCAGTCTGGTGTCGAAACTCTTTCCAAAGCTCAAACCAATGCAGAAGCAGAGTCAAGAGAAGGTACTTGAGCCACAGCACAATTAGTCTTTGTTTGTGATGATTTTTCTATCATTTTTTTTGCCAATGGTGTAAAATTTGTTTTCAAAAATGTTGGCTAACTTTTTGATTCATGGGGCTGATTTACCATGGAATTCTGAGCTCACGGCGCATGATTCAGCATTCTTGTGTACATACATTCACAATTGCGGTCATGCATTAGATGACAAATTATGTCCACAATAGTGTTGGGTTGTGTTCTCTAACTAGACTTTGGTAAACTTGCTAAAGGCTCTCTTGAGGCAGTTCACTTAGTTTATCCAACGTAAAGGAGGCTTATTTTACACAATTCATGTTCTCTTTTCCATGATGTAGTATTTGCACTGTTATAAACACTTAACTTTAAATGGTGTCAGGAGTGGGATATCATGAATCCATTTATTTATTTTTTCTTAGATGCAGATGCCAGCAAAGCCAAAAGCCCAAGAGCCCTTACCGGCTGAGGGACTCCAGTCAAGACTCCTCAAAGAGAAACTTTGCGAGCTTGAGGCGGAAATTGCAAAATTCCGTCGAGAAAACGCAGCCTTGGCCAAGCTTAGGGAAGAGAGGGAGAAGGTAAGAAAGCAACAAAAGAGATCTACAAATGATGTGGTGTTAATACCTCAAGGGGGGAGGGCAAAAACCGCCGGAAGCCCGAAGGCTGGACGGAATGGAGGGAGGAAGAGTGGTGAGGGAGAGAGTGGAGACCGTATAACCAGTCTAAAGCAAATGTGTCAATTGGAGTGCGGAAAATTTGAAACTATTATCCCCGGAGGTAGCCATCGAGAGATAAATAGGCAGAGAAACGTTGTGAAACTAATGTCCCATGGCTCGGTGTGATCTCGTAATCAACCATCCTATGACTGTTTGTTGTTTAAGTTGGAGACAAAGGTCTCTGTCTTTTGAAAAGTCAATAGGCGATGTTTAAAACAGACCTTTTCTTTGATGTTTTGCCTCATAGAAAAAAGGAAGGTTTTTAGGAAGGGAGGGGAGAGGGGAGGAAAAGAGGTTAGAACTTACTAAAAAAGAACATCTGGTGATAATATGTTGAGCCACTTGTGTTTTATCACCGCATGTCTTAATATCCAAAGTGAAATTGGTTTCTATGTTCATGAAATACAAAACAAAATGAGGCGGAAGCACGCGCCGGCAGAAACCCCAAATTCTAAGCACTGCGCTTGTCCGACATGAAACAACTGTACATGTAGTCTGGGCCAAGATAGTATATGTGAAAAGACTGTGCAAATCCAGTATTTTCCAGCATGTATCTTCTTCTTCTTTTTTCCCAATTGTATTTTTTTTTGGGGGGGGGGGGGCGGGGGCTAGACAAAAGTGTGTTTTTTTTTTGGGGGGGGGAGGGCTTTAGCAACACTGACCCCAATGATACCTGAACACCTAGTGTTTGTTTCTACGAACACTAAATTCTAGTCGTCTTCTTCCTTTTTTTTTCATAAAGTAACCATTTTACCTCCTTTCCTACTCTTCCAATTTTACCAGGGACTCGCTGCCTTGGATAAAGAAGTTGTTGACTTTCAGACGTTAAAAGCAGAAGAGCTCAACAGCCTCCAGGAATACTAAAGATGAAGAAATGAAGAAATTAAGGTGAAGAGTGTTTATCGTCTGTGAAGTTTGAGAATTGTTTGAGATATTTTTTGTATTGCAGAAAATATGTAGGCTGCCTTGTCTGAAATATTATACCACTGATTAAGTAATAAAATGTCCCTATTACAATGTTCATTTGTATAGTTTCATAAAGTTTGCTTTGCATATTTAGAGCTCCTTTAATGACCCTTTTTCATGATTTATCTCTCCCCAAAGTAATGTTTCCCCAAAACAACCGGCGTTGAATTTCATTTTTGAGAGGGCAAGGTCATTTTCACTTTACACAAAAAAGGCATTTTCATTGAAAATTTAGTCTATGGGAAACTTTTGAATGGTCCCAAGGCCAAAGCCTCCATGGTCTCCGTGCAATTCCCAGCCTGAAATCATCCTTAATTTTTTAGGAAGATTTATATTTATTCATTTTTTTGGTAACACCATGTGTATAAATATCTACTTTGCTGTGTAGATTTTGTTCTTTAGAGAACTTGTCTTGCTATTTATTCTACTATCGCGGAGTAGATTTTCGGAATTCGGGAGACTTCTCAGTTCTGAAAAGAACTGTCCTGCTTATCAGCTTCATTTTTTGTATTGCATGTTTACTTGCATTGCTCTTTCTTTGTTTTATTGAACTTTCGTTTTAACATGAGATGAAAATTTAAAATTTATTATTGATTCTATGACTTTTTACAAACATGACTTCTTAGATGAGAAAAAGGTAAGTAGCTTTAAACTCAACGTTGAATTTGAATGACACTGTGGTTCATCTTGTGTGTCTCTGGTTGTCAGCTTCTGGCGTTTTCATTGGTTTTTACTTTCCTGGTGAAATTGATAAAATATTCTGAAGATCTTTTGTTTAAATCAATAACTATGATAACAAAAATGGGATATGATTGGGCTGTTATTATAGGGTTAAACTTTTAGTTAGAATTTTTTGTTTGAATTGCATTTGTGCTTGAAAACCCCTATCAGTTGAAATGAACATAATGTACTTAGATATGTGTGACGCTCTGGCCATAACCAAGCACTTCCTTACGAAAACTCAAAACTGGGTTTATATGCTCATGAAATAGATGAGAAGAGGAGCTTTCAAATAAGACCTAATTAAGACCTATTGACCCCTATTGACCCCTATTGACCCCTGTTGACCCCTATTGACCCTTGCATATGCAGCTACTGCTGCCATGTTTGCCATTGTTGGAGTCAACTCATTGACATGTAAATGCTGTGTCGCCTAAAATGCACACTACACTGTGTAACACACGGGGATATTGACTCCCACAATGGCGCAACCACGATTATTGTGTTGATGTCGTCAGGTGAATTGGGTCAATAATGGATATATTTATCAACTTATAGAATGGTTAGGGCATCTCATCACATTGATATCATGGCTGGTGTTTCGGTTGTCTTCACTTTCAAAGCTAGTTACTTTTTCCGAGAACTGCTTGATTTTTGCATGGGGTGTCAGGTTTGGTCATTCATGCATGCATCCCATATAAGGCCATGGTGAATAATTTGCTTTGATGTTTTTCCTTGAATGTCATTTAGTTTGTAATGAAGTAAGCATGTCATTATTATGATGTCTACAACTGTTGCATTAATACCCTTACCCCAGGAATCCTTCAATATCCTTTCATATGTCACTCCACTCCAAAATATGTAAATTGCATTGAACTCTCACCTTTGATCAGCTGTAAAACTAGTTTTGCAAACGTTCACATGAACAGGCCCAATACTTTATTCTTGTGAGGCACAGCATTTTTTCTCTTGGTCATTGACAGCTCTTTGAGGGAAATTTATACTGGAACATCTCAAGGGGCACTGAGGCAGTAACCAAGGGGCATGAAGGCAAATACATCCATCGCTGATATATCAGGCCTGCATACACCAAATCATGTTTGCCCGGTGCCCATTGCCTGGCAATTTCTCCTTAAATTTTAGCCCATAGGTGAAAGGTTAAAGTTAGATTTACAGAATGGTTAGGAAACATGGAATGAGATAGCTACTGTAAAAATAATGGCACTTCAGGGTTTTTAAGTCTATGCTTTTATTAAATTGAATATGCATGCATTTTTAAATATGCATGCATATTTCATTTGCATAGACCTATATTGTCAGGACTTTTTTCAGGAGTAAGTTTTTGTGTGTTGCTGCACTTACAAAGACTAATTTAGAGAAACTTGAACTTCTTCTGTAGGAAAGAAAAACGAACATTTGAAAAATACCAGAAGGCAGCGAGAGCTCTTCCAGACAAGAAAGACAGAGAGGAGATAGAGCTCCTGAAGAATCAGGTAAACCTTAGACCTTACTTTGTCTTTTATTTCGTTGTGCGACAAGATTTTACTTTAGTTTAGGAATGAGGACGTATCTGATACTTTTGCAAGTGATGGCATGCAACAAGAAGCCAATCGCATAGAATAATTATGATAATATGCAGGTCATTTATGGTGCTTCATCACACCTGATGGGCTTGTCAAAGGTATGAAGAGCAAAGTTTTAATTATAAAGGGCTTACAAGGTGCTGCGGCGCTACCAACATCTGCTACCAACATGCCAGAAACACCAGGGTGGACCCCTTCTCTTTAAAATAAGTGTTTTTTTTTTTTTTGTATCATGCATTACACAACAAACGGACCTACAGCTTTATGTCCCATTTAAGGACAAAGCAATTATGGTCTAGTATCCTGCTCAAAGACAGAAAGACATGACTGGACTAACCCACTCTCTGACAACACAATAAGCTTAAGTCAAGTTAACTGAACAGCTCGAGCACGATACTGCATACAGCCTGTGTCAAGTTCACTTTTAATGCTGAAGGAAAATTAGTGGTCGAACAATTATGGTCAACTGTCTTGCTCAAGGAAACAAGGCCATGACCAGACTAACCCAAACTCTGACAACACAATTAACTTGAGTCCATTGCACTGAGCAGGTCAAACATGACACTGCATAAAGCCTGTATCAAGTTCACTTTTACTGCTAAAGGAGTGCAGGGGACAGGTCTAGGTAGTTCAGAACTCACTCTTGACTTTTGTTTTCATTATTATGTATCTAAGTTGCATAACATTTCTCCTGTTGTAAACTTTAACCTTGCACCATCGCATACCAAAAAACCCTTGCCTCGCCATAGACCTAAATTCCTAACACCTGCTAGTGTCGTATATCTATAACCTTCGTAAACTTCTAGTTCTTTTTTCATGTTTTTTTTTAAATTGTTTGTTTGTTTGATTTTTTTCGGTGGGGGGGGGGGCTTCATGGTAAAATTCCTGAGCACCTGAGCACCCCATAGCAGATTATTTTATTTATAACAATTCATACTATAAACATTATGGTAGGGGAATGAGCAGTCATGAAGCTGGGTATCCAATTGGCTACCAAAAGGATTAAACAGTACGTAACAGACAGTTGAAGTCAATGACTAGTAACAGACAGTTGAAGTCAATGACTATGACAACCTAAAACAAATCATGAAGTGTATGTGTACTAATTGAGCAACGTAAAACACCCTCCTACAATCACAAAGTTTGTGCAAAATTTTTTTCACTACAGCCAACAAACTTTGTATTGATTGCAGAGATGACACCCTACGTCATGACTTAAACAGTTAAAACGGGTTAAATGGTTAACAGGTTAATTTCAAAATCTGGCTTCAACCAGTTTTAAAAAGATGACAAAGGGCACATTGTAACTTTTCTACCAGTCAAGGCAAACTTTTGAAAAACAGGCATGTTAGATATCCAATTTCTATTGCGCTGTGTGTAATGGGTAAATGCATTTACTTTAAATATTGACGTTTGGCTCAATTTCTGCAGTTGTCTGAACTCCAAGAGGAGATGAGTCGACGAGAGACAAGATGGACGGCCTCTTCCACTCGTCTCAGAGATCGTATCGATATCCTGGAGAACGAGAGTGCAGAGCTGAGGGAGGAAGTTAAGGTGCTGGAACAGCAAAGACTTGAAGCATGGAGGAGAGAAGATGAAAGAGCCAAGGTAATGTAGGATGTGTATTTACTCCCTGTGGAGGAATCATCTCTGATACATCTGCATGAAACCTACTCTTGTTTATTGGGAAAAATCTGTGTGTAAGAATAACCACAATTGATTTTTCCATCTCTATAATCCTCACAAAATGAACCCCAGTCCATCAAAATTCATGTTTAGGCAAACACATTAAACCATTTTTCGTCTTTGATAATTGTTAATTTTTGAATACAGTATTTACACAATTTGCAGAAAAGGTAGAACAACGCAAAGTTTTGTTTGAGCCTTGTGCATTTTCCTGCCTAGGTTTTGTGTAAAGTGTTAGGAAAAAAACACTAACCTGTCACCTTTACCCATCTTTTGATTTATTGGAGTCCAGCACAAAAACATTAGTTTGTTTACTTATCACTGACAATGTAAAATTTAAACTATCACAAAATATACGATATTCTTTTTTGTGTTTGGAACAAAAAGCTAGAAAAGGGATGTGACGTGCGTTTTTGTTTTTTGCTGATTGCATTTTTCAGAACACTTGCATAATTTATTTGCCCGTCTTTTCTTTCATTGAAGGCTAAGTCAAACCTTCCGAAGCCCAAGCAGCAGTTCCCTGTCATCATGAAACAGAAAATACCCCCCCTGTCTATCATCGGGGACCCATCAGAGATGGAAGACGTCACGGATCTTTCAGGTCCAAGACAAGAATCTCTGAAAGAGCATCCCAGAGCTGGCCCTGCTCCAAGGTCGCGAACTCTCACCTCCAACTCAAAATCAGATGGCCCAGTGGTGAAATCGTCTGATTCACGATCCGGTGATCCAGAGGTGAAGATGTCTTATCGAGGGGTGCCCAGTTCTAGATTGGATGGTCAGGCGATGAAGTCGTCTCACTCACATCAAAGTTCAGACCATGAGGGCCTGAAGACATCCCACCCAAACTTGGGATCGGAAGGTGTAGGCATGAAAGGAGTGAGGTACGTGTGTCAGTGCTGGAGACCTGTCTCGAGTCCGAGACCGGTCTTGAGTTAATTTGTTGTGGTCTCGGACTTGGAATTTGTCTCTGGGCACCATGACTCGGACTCGTACTCGGACCATGGGTCTCATTGTTCCAAATAGCTCTGTATTGAAAAATATTGAGCGTTGATATCAGTGTGATATTAGCTCTTTAAAAAATGTGTATAATTATTTTTTCCTCTCTCAAAAGAAATATTATTATGACGTTTTATAAAACCATTGACACAAAATATTTTCTCTAGTTAGCCCAGGTTGGACATCTGTTTTACATTTTTGCTGAACTTAAACAAAAAACGTATCTGAGTCTTACCAACTGACCAAGTTCATGTATACCTTCAGACCTTATGAAAAGCTATATACATGTACATGTTTGTTACGGACTGGATTGAGAAGTTCAGCCCTAATGTGTGATATAATTTTCTTAATTGTTTTCTTTGGAAATTGTTTATTTTGCAGTAGTGATGATGACATGCCACTCTCATCGAAGCCCCGCAGACCATCACAGCGAAAACATTCAGTGAGGTTTGACTTTGAAGACTCCTCCAAAGATGAACCGTACAGTGGGATGGGAGACAAGTCCATGGATCTCTTCAGTCCGGTCAGAGGCAATGAAGGGCATTTGGAAGCTGCCAAAGGGTTGGCGTCAACATCGCTTCAGACCGGGGCCAGTCCCAGCGGAAGGGGAATCTTAGAGGTGAACCGGTCATCCAATAATAACAACAAGGAAGACGAGGAAGAGATTCACCATCCAGATGGGAAGGTTGGTTGAAGAAAAGAACAGGCCTGGAATTACATCTCTGAGAGGGCAAGGGAATTTTCATCTTGCAAATGGCAATTCCATTGGAAAATCTTAAAGCCTATGGGACACTTTTGAAGGGGTACCATGTCCAAGATTGGGGTAACAGAGGCCATGGTTTCCATTGCATCCATGTAATTCCAGGCCTGGTGTAAAAATGTCAATTCAGTTCAAAGATTTCTAGATCAAGTGTTTCTGATTTGCTCTTTTTTCTATAGTTTTATTGCTTCCATGTTTGACAAAGAACTGTTGTGCATTTATTGATGAAATGCTCTTTTTCCACAGTGTATTGTGTGCATGTTTGGCACATAATTGCAGTGCATTTATTTATCATATGCTCTTTTTCCATAGTTTATTGTGTGCATGTTTGGCACATAATTGCAGTGCATTTATTTATCATATGCTCTTTTTCCACAGTGTATTGTGTGCATGTTTGGCACATAATTGCAGTGCATTTATTTATCATATGCTCTTTTTCCATAGTTTATTGTGTGCATGTTTGACAAATAATTGCAGTGCATTTATTTATCATATGCTCTTTTTCCATAGTTTATTGTGTGCATGTTTTGGCACATAATTGCAGTGCATTTATTTATCATATGCTCTTTTTCCATAGTTTATTGTGTGCATGTTTGGCACATAATTGCAGTGCATTTATTTATCATATGCTCTTTTTCCACAGTGTATTGTGTGCATGTTTGGCACATAATTGCAGTGCATTTATTTATCATATGCTCTTTTTCCATAGTTTATTGTGTGCATGTTTGACAAATAATTGCAGTGCATTTATTTATCATATGCTCTTTTTCCATAGTTTATTGTGTGCATGTTTGGCACATAATTGCAGTGCATTTATTTATCATATGCTCTTTTTCCATAGTTTATTGTGTGCATGTTTGGCACATAATTGCAGTGCATTTATTTATCATATGCTCTTTTTCCACAGTGTATTGTGTGCATGTTTGGCACATAATTGCAGTGCATTTATTTATCATATGCTCTTTTTCCATAGTTTATTGTGTGCATGTTTGACAAATAATTGCAGTGCATTTATTTATCATATGCTCTTTTTCCATAGTTTATTGTGTGCATGTTTGGCACATAATTGCAGTGCATTTATTTATCATATGCTCTTTTTCCATAGTTTATTGTGTGCATGTTTGACAAATAATTGCAGTGCATTTATTTATCATATGCTCTTTTTCCACAGTGTATTGTGTGCATGTTTGGCACATAATTGCAGTGCATTTATTTATCATATGCTCTTTTTCCATAGTTTATTGTGTGCATGTTTGGCACATAATTGCAGTGCATTTATTTATCATATGCTCTTTTTCCATAGTTTCATGTGTGCATGTTTGACAAATAATTGCAGTGCATTTATTTATGATATGCTCTTTTTCCACAGTGTATTGTGTGCATGTTTGACAAAGAACCGTAGTGCATTTATTTATGGTATGCTCTTTTTCCACAGTTAATTGTGTGCATGCTTGGTTTTAGTTGCTAATTTTTAAGATGAAGATTTGTAATGCAGTGTTTCAGATTTGCTTTTTTCTCCACCGCAGGCATGTTTTATTCCAGTTGGTATATAAGTCATGATAAATTGTCAAAGTGCTTGTGTTTCTGATTGTTCTGTTTTTCCACCAATACACAGTCCGAAAAGTGGGCCAATTTAATCACCCAGGATCAAACTGTTTTCTGTACATTTTAATGATACCGATAATAACGTTTTGTTTCCTCGTGATGCTATTTTGAAACTGCTCATAGATTGAGGAGATTCGTGGTGACGGTAGTCGAGTCATCACTTATGGTAACCAGACTCGAAAGGAGATCAGCGCTGATGGCCAGTCGGTCATCGTCACATTCTTTAACGGTGATATCAAACAGATCATGCCGGACCAGAGAGTGGTAAAGATTCTTTCACATATTGTTCCAAAAACATTTAAATAAAATCTAAAATAATAGTTTAAATTTACTAACATGGGTTGCTATTTATTTATTACGATGCTAGCTTCAGATATTTGCTTTTATATTTTTAAGCTTGCTCTTTTCATAGTTACACTTTACTTCATTTTCAACCGATTCGCGTAGCCACCGATGTGTAAATGAATGAAAGTGGTTGCAGTGATTCCAGTGAAGAAAATTTTTAGGAAGGTGATCATGGGCAAACACCAAGACGTTGATTAATTAAACAAACGGTTGACCTCTTTTTCTCCTTGGTCTTTCCAGATGTATTACTACGCTGAGACGCAGACGACTCACACCACGTATCCAGACGGGTTGGAAATCCTACAGTTCAACAAGTAAGTTCCCTCAACTACAAGGAAGTTCTTTGAGGAAACTGCTGAAGGGAACAAACTTGCTTAGCTGACAAATTTGTGCTTAGCAGACCAAGGTTACCAGCTAAAAAGCTTGTTGGCTTATAATGTTTGTGAATGGTTCTCAGCACTTGTTTTATAAATGTTGCCAATACAATTATGGCATGGCACAAAATCTTATGGCATGTCATGGCCGAGCGTTCTTTAGCGCACTGGACTTGAGCTCTGGTGTTTCTGATCAGAAGAAGATGGTTTGGAGTTCTGGTCTTGAGGCAAGACACTTGACCATTGTTGCCCTGTCCTTCGAATGGGAATTAAAGCTGTTGGTCCAGTGTAGTGTGTAATGTACTTAACACTGTTAAGGTTCACCTTCGTGTTTCTTGTATGTGCAGAAGGTTGTGCATATCATCTTGTAAAACCATACAAGGTGCTTCATAAATGGGTATCATAATTAAAAAAAAACTTGGCATGCCTCTTTTAAAACAAAACGTGCACTTCGAATCCGGAGGCAAAGGTGCTATATAAATGACTGATATTATTATTTATTATCATTATTAGTTTTGTCTTGTATATTTTACTTCTGTGGTCGCCAGGCCAGTTAGTAAGTTTTTGTTGTCGGGGTAGAGGCATCTCTGGCTTAGGCGTGTGCTATTTGGGGCACTGGCCTGGTGACCAGTCTTCATCATCAATTTTGTGTCTTTTCGTAGTGTTATGTGCTTGTGGTCGTGTTATGTTAAGGCTGCATTATCAATTGTTTAATTCATAATTGTTATTGTCACAATATCTAATATATTTTTATTTGAAAAACTAACCATTATTACCTTTGTTCCCCCAGCAATCAAACTGAGAAGCACTACCCGAATGGAACAAAAGAGATCACGTTTCCTGATCAGACCATTAAATATCTGTTTCCCAATGGCAACGAGGAAAGCATCTTCCCAGATGGGACAGTGCTACGAGTCGACAACAACGGAGAGAGAACAATGGAGTTCCCCAATGGTCAGAGGGAAGTACATACTGCTCAGTATAAGGTGAGTTAACCATATCCAAAATATTCAGATATCTAATTTCTTTTTTTTTTTTTTGTTTCTTTAAAATAAAGATGCCACAGAAAACTATAAAACACCGTACAAATTTGAAAAGGACCGTTGCCTTTGGATTGGGCGCTTTGGGCTTTAAAAAGCATTGTTATGATATGAATATTGGTGGAAAGATGTTTTAAAAGTGTATAATATAATAATCCATACAAATATACCTCAAAATTGTGTGATTTTACTTTTACTTCATAAACTAACACGGCCCGCCATTTTGTAGAACCAAATGTTTGACTCCTCAAAATGCCGGACCATATGTTTCCGCTGGTTGTATTTCAAAAGGATATTTGATTTTATTTTATCACTACTCTTTTATTACAATTAAGGTATTTTAGTGCATGCGCAACTCTTAAAGGTGCAGTGTCGTTATGATCAAAGCAGGCCTGTGGCTGCACATGGAATAATGAACTCTCACTAGTTACAGCACATGTGCACACTCTCTTCATATGATTCGGAGGAAGAGCGAGCACGTGAATTAACTGTGGTGTGAGAGTTCATAATCCCATGTACAGCCACAGGCCTGCTTTGATCGTAACGTCACTGCCCCTTTAAAAAAGGACAAGGAGCAATTTCAAACGGCAACACTTTGAGAAATTTGAAGGCAATGTGCCCGTTGTTGGTCTTGTTCTCTGTTTTTGCAGCTATGCATATCTGAATATTATTGTACCTGCGGCACAGCAGGGGGCATTATGCTGTTGATTTGATGCTAAAATCAATTGTATCCTCAGACTGACATTTAATTCCATTCTGAGTCTGCCATTTTGTCATTTATTCTCTTTCTTTCATAATGCTATTTGACCTTTAACTTGTTTTATCAGTTTGTTATTATTTTGTCGCAATACTCACCTCCTTGTATTATTTGAAATGTGCTTATACCACTGTGTGCATTGCAAGTTTGTCATTTTAATGTGTTACACTTCGATTGCATGTATGCATTATTTTCTTTGTAGGAACTATGATTTTAAAACATTTTCTTTGATTTCAATTTTCTATGATTTATTACACATAGTTCATTGTAAGGGACAGCTTACAGGTCCTACCTTGGACTGTGGAATTATAATAACTGCTTAAGCCAACAGTCTGCTAAGCCCAGAACAAAATATGCCTAAGCAAAAACCTGCTACAGCCAAAATACCATGTAATTTGTAAAGCGGTTGCATTTGGTTCCCTGCTAATTTGTATTCATAGCAACCATTCTATGTTTTCTGTAGGGATATATCATTGTGGGCCTAGATGCAGACCTGATGATTTAAATTTACCTTAGATCCCTTGTAATTCTTAGGTGATTAAAAAAGTTGTTTTAGTTTCAATTTCAGATCTCAGTGATTATAAAGTACATACACGTACCAATGGTACAGAGAAACATTCCAAATGAAATATTGTCAATCAAAATATCATTAAATTACTAATTCCTGTTGCTTATTTCGATAGCTGCAATCACAAAAGCAATGTCAGTGTGCACAAAATCCCTTAAAAAACCATCAAACAAACAAACAACAGTTTTTAATGTTTTCACTTAATCTTATATGATCACCTAATTATGAGGAAATATTCACAGATTGGTTGTATGGTGTGTTTATTGAAAACTAGAGAATGAAAATTTAACTGTCCTTCCAAAAACATTGAATGTACCTTCCATTTAAGAATCCACATGTTGGCAGTCATTGACATTTCTGCATTAAAGACGCGGCCAACATTGGTAGTTATCAAAGACCAGTCTCCACACTTTATATATTGCCCAACGTAATACATGAAACAACAAACCCGTGAAAGATTAAGCTCAATCAGTCATCAGAGTCACGAGAAAATAGCGGGGAAAACCTTAAATGTTTTCACTGTTTTTAAACACTGGGTTTTGGACTAGCGATATCAAAACAAAATCATTTACTCATTTCTCAACAGATGAGGAAATTAATTTGTTAGTCCAAAACCCAATGTTAAAAAAGGGAAAACATTTGAGGTTTTCCCCACTATTTTAAGCAAAAATATTTATAGGGAAGTTTTACACCTTGACCATCTCCATACCTTATGTGCAAATCTGTGCCATTTTCCCCTCAATCTTACCAATGTTGTGCACACCCAAACATTAATGCAAAATAATAAATATTTGGTCAATTACAGAAATCCCTTTCATTCACAAATGAAAACATGAAAACATCTGACAAAGAGGTTTCACGGAAAAAGAAAAAAGACGACCCCCTCCCCCCCCCCAAAAAAAAACCACAACGTAACAACGAAATGAAATTAGTTTACACCTTCCTCAGAATAGAAATTAATAAACAGTTTCAACATACCAACGTTGTAACCCCTGCTACATCGAAGCCACGTGTAAATTTTTTCTGCCTACAGTTTCTATTCACCTTTACCGTGACATTTAGGAGACTTTAATGAAGAGAAAAGGTTAATGGAAACGTCTGCAATCAGAAGAGAACTTCCCAGGTACATGTACTTCTCGGTAGTTGCTGGGAAACCTAAGTTAATAGCAAAACGCGCAATTCCATGGTCACTAATGCCACACAGACCATTGAGAATTTTGACTTTCACTAGAAAGTGCTCGATAGAGCGCAGACCCATCTGTCATGCTGAGCCCGTGGATATGCCGACTCAGATCCACAATTGCTTTTTACCAGGGAGGTGTCCAAAAGAATTAAACGGGGGAGCCGAAAAGTAACTGGTGGTCGCAATGATAATGGGTACGATGCAAGCTGGCAGTATTGAAATAAATAACACACCCCTAATCTCGATACAGAGAAGTTTTACAAAAGGAAGAAATGGTAACAAAATATAAATAAATACTCGTCGAGAGCAGGGATGGGGTCAGAGCCCCTGTACCCACTTCCTGAATCCGCGCGTGTGACTTCAAATAATAATATAGAGAAAAGCATCTGTATACTCCTTTTAGATTGTTTGTAAAAGTCCTAACGAGTAAATCCAATTAGTCCATTGTATTTCGTTAATAAGTGACAGGATAACGTCAACATGAAGTAGCTCAATGTCAATGAAGAATCAGCGACAATCTGTCAAAACAAGAAGCAAAATTGATGAATGCGTCAGAGATTCATCGTCTTGAGTAATATGCGGGAGTTGTTACAATTGTTCACTAGTAGACAGCAATTTGTATTTATTTAATTTCTTTTTCAAACCGTCTGTATCTAAAAGTACGACCTTAGAACGAAATGTCTCATGCTAAACTGACTGTTGAATCTTATTGATGCCGTATTTAGTTAGTATTTCATTATGAGTACACTGTATTGTGGTTTAATTCCCCTTTAATATTATTGAACTTTGATCGAAAAAAAACAGCCCCGTTCTTTGATTTTAATTTTTTTAATTTTTTTATGTGACTTTCTTGGAACCATTAACACAGTGCAGCAAACGGCGGTAAAACGCTCTCATTCTAATAAGAAACATTAATTTTATGTCGAAATCATTTATTTACTTGTTTTTTGACAATAAACCACAGCAGAAACAATATTTATGTCATAATTTAATGAAGAAATATATTCTAAAGAGATGAATTATCGTTGCAACAATCCTACTAACGGTGATTTGAAGATCTTAAAATGGTGTTAAAATGCTATACACGTATATAGACATTATGCATATGACGTCATTTGAGTAGGGCTCCTCGCCTAGAGGTCAACTGGAGGTTGTTCATTGGCCAGTCCTGTGCGCTGCGCATACAAATAAAATTGTTCGTTTTCCTTGTTACGTCATCGGTTTACCTCTAAGATGGCGGCTTGATGACGTCAATACATAAAGTCTATTCGACTTTGAAAGTATTGCAATCGGTACCATTCCTCGATATGAACTTTAGGATCACTGAGCTTTCAGATTGAAACTAATCAATTTTGAGTGATCAATCATGGTTTAATCATTAGAATACACTTACAGGAAACTCATCGTAAAGTGATGTTCCTCATTGAAACAGTCGACCAATGTTATACTACATTATGACACCCCTTAAAAAGATTCCACCCTTTGATTGGTTTAGAGCGCGTCACATGATTTCTGTGTTCTTACTAGAAAGCCGCGCTACGCGCTATACCCATAGCAACCAATGTACTACACCCATAGCAACCAATGTATTATACTCATATCAGCCAATATTATACTAAGCACATAGCAACAATGTACTATACCCGTAACAACAGCAATTTCTTGGTACCTAGTCGTCTAGGAACATTAATTGCATGGAATGGGGTGTTACAAAACAATTATTGACTGTTTTTACTTGTATATACTGTTAACCGATACTTCACTTTTACATGTGTACAAATATTTGCCTCGGGAAAATATAGCGCGCCGAAGATCACCTTCGGGAGTCGTATAGTTTTAACTCTCGAATCAGGCAATAAGTCGTATACTATTGGCCTACAATACCTTACTTTACTATACAATACTTAACTACAATAATTGACCCGTAAACATGCCTAGTTTTAAGTGCTTCATGTTGTGACGTATTACCGGAAGCTTTATCCTTTTCCCTGTTAGTGTTTTTTTTTTCTTCTACCTGTCATGACGACTATTTTGCTCTCGTGGTTTGTTGTTTCAGAGACGAGAGTATCCTGATGGTACGATGAAGACAGTCTACCCAGACGGCCGCCAGGAGACAAGATATTCGTCCGGCAGGATCCGAGTCAAAGATAAGGACGGCAGGATCGTCTTGGATAAGAAATGTTGACGAATGAAGGACTTGATTGTTCCGATAGTAGCGGGCGGGAGACAATCATTTGAGAGGCGGACAATGCTGTGCAAATATTTTCGTGAATTTTTTTTTAAAAATATATATCGACAGTGTGTCAGAAGATTGTATGTTATTAGTACAGGTCAGTTTACCAGTGGTAGGCCCTATATCTATAGCTACCGGGAACCAGGGACGTGGAGCTTTTGTCTTATGCATTAGGGCAGGGTGGCGTTTTTGTTAGGTTAAAAGGAAGCTACTGTTACCATTGACATAATTTCAAGAACGACTGACAGAATATCCCCAAAATGTAGAGTATGTTATTGGGCGGTTTACCAGGGATTTGGTGTCGAAAGAGTGCATGCTCAGAACTACATGATACGTAAACAATGAACATTGACCTGGTATGTCTGCTGCCACCTGGTGTTCCAATGCCTCTCATTTGGCGTTTTTCATGACTCGGTCCTACAGCACATGTCAGTATCTAGCTTAGTAAAAATGGAAGACTCTATCAAGGTGTCTTTGGGTATAAAGGAACAAAGACTAAAAAAAACGAAAATTCAGTCAAAGACTTTAATACCTGTTTTTCCGTTAATTGTCCATCCTCTAAGGAATAACCATGATTGATATCGTGTGTATACAACTATTTATTGTTTACCTGTAGAAGTTTATTTATATTGTACAGCATAACTCGTATTATTACCTGTAAAGTATGAATCAACATGTCATGTTGTGCGTGACATAAATATTGATTATGTTATGACGCTACCTTTGGCATTTCACCTTTGAAATATTTGTGTAAATATTGCGTTAAGTATTTGAGTTGTGCTGCACGTCTTTGTTCACATGTTTGCATATTATATTATAAATTCATATGCACTGCATTCAAAACCCTGGGTAGCCTACATGTAATTAGTCTGTTTAAGAATAAATAGGCATATAAATTGACAAATAAATAAGTAAATAAATTAAAAAGGGCAAATTTTGTCAATTGTTTAGTTGCAATTAAGAGTATGTTATTGTTTTTTCCAGTCAAGAACGTTCTTATTGCAATGGAAACATAACATAACTTTTACTTATGATTGTTTTCCTTTTGTGGTTTATTACTTGATATTTGAAACAAAAAAGTCGCATCCCCGTAAGGTGATCCCTCTGCTGCCGCTTCCGAGGTTGTATCTTTAACGTGGGTGTGTTCCCTGGTTATACAACAGTTACAGTTTGTATGGCATCTAAAACAGGTTGTATGCCAGTATTACTGGTACCCCAAACATTCTAGGGAAACCGCCAACATTAGAGCTATAGCTCAGTTGGTAGAGCGCCGGCACGTTAATCCGGAGGTTGCAGGTTCAAATCCCGTTCTAGTCAATTTTTTCGTTGTTCAGCCCAAAATTGTTTTCATGAATACAGCTCTGTATTAAGTTGTTAGGGGAAAACCCTCTTAGAGGGTTTGGTTGGGAGTCGAACCCACCACCTTATGTCTGCCCATGAGTAGTAGCCGGTATCATTCGAGATTTGCTCCATTAAATGCAATTATGTTACCATGTAAATGTAGATATTGGTGCAGTGGTTGCTTTCCTTGCAACTGATGTTGCTTTGGTGATTGCTTTTAAAATCTACCTTTGCTCACACATTTTCTTGGAAAAAAAGGAAGTTTCAATAAAGAGAGGTAGCCAGCAGTCGGCTCTTTGAGAAAGATGGGATGAGAAGACTTCATCCTCGATGCACGAGACGCAAGACTGCCTTAGCCTGAACGGTACATTACTTCATCGAGCAGAGAAGAACCTTTCCAAGCCTCTAGCTTTCAATAAACGCCCCATACAAGAAGATGTAAGATGTGAAGATGTCATCGCATTAGGTGGTCAAGTTTTACTAAAAACAGCAAAAAATTCCTTTATTTTTGCGATTGCTTTAATCGTAATAAGTTTTTTCTTCCCCCCTACTTTGACAGTTCAGACTACAAACTTTATTAAAACTTAAAGGCACCTGGCAGTGGTATTTTGAAAGAAAAAAGCTTTTGTCATTAATATATGTATTTTGATGAGTGGAATGTGAATAAACAGTTAACTAAGGTTTTTAAAAATTAGTTTTTATTTTAATTACAAATTTAAGAGTAGGCCCCCTTTACCTTGACACATGGTGGCGCTGTTCGTGACGTCAATCAAGGCACGCTATTTGAAGGAAAAAAATGTGCGTATGCGGACGTCACCCACATCACAGAATACATGTACTAGCTGGCACATCGCGCCGAAAACGACGTCGTTAGTCTGACTTTCGCGGCCCACAAGCGCTTATACTTAGGATCTGCAGGAAACAAATGCAGACTGACCCCATCATTAGTTGTTCAGCTGCATACAGCAGCAATACACCTGGTCGGCATGGCCGGAAAATGCAAGAAAAAAACTTTTTTCGAAACGTACAAGATCACTACTGGGACCTACTTGCACGTGTGTTTACAACGTAAACGCAAGCAAATTCGAGGGGGGGGGGTCGATGTTCGATCGAGCCGAAGTCTGCCTTGATTGACGTCACAAAAGGGGATGGGCGGAGTCACCCCCCGAACGACTTTATCTATTTGTTTAACATATAAATCCTCACAAACAATTACTCAAAAAATTGTTTTATTGTTAATATACATAAACTCTTATGTTTAACAAAAAAATTAAATTTCCAGGTGACTTTAATATTAGTATTCTCGCAATATTGCAAACCCTACCTTGTCATTAATCCTGTTTGGAAAAAACTTACAGTCACTGTTAGGGTTGCGCCATGGGGCCAGGAAGGCAACAGTACAGTGTTAGATTGATTAACTATAGGCCCACATGAAATTACTTGTTTACTTTGGCTCCATTAATTATGAGTACATGTACGTGATTTGTGAACAGTAAAGCGACGTGTTGTCACGACAGTTATTAATTGTTGATTTCGAAGGTTGTAAAGTGCATTCACTATAGCTTGTATCGTTCACTCTTATTAGATTATTTAATCATTGCAGATGTGTGCGTGTGGCAAGTTATAGAATGGGCAATATAAATTGATCATTGATAGGTCATCTCGACATGGCAGGATTGGACAGAGCCTGAATAGTATGGCGTCGCGCTTCTTGGGCTTGTAATTGAGGATACTTTCAACTTTGACCTTGGACGGCATCTTACTATGACTGTAAATCAGCATGCCGTTTGGACTTTCCGGCACTAGTTGTTTCTCTAAAACCGTGAGGAGCCAAACATCCCGTGAACTACATCACTGTCTTTAAATGGTGCTCAGAAAAGAACAAATTTTATACAGCGCGTACAACTGGTTATTATTCTTCCAAACGGAAGAACTCCAATGACTATCACGTCCTCAACAGTAATAAATTTAGCATAAAGGCAAATTTTGACAAACTGGGAATTCGTAATTAGGAATTGTGAAAAAGTCTTACGTCATGGGCGGAGTACCCAGCTTATAGCCTGGACCGTTTGTTCGTTAATAAGCTCAACGCCAACCATCCGGCAAGAAAGTAAAATATGCCAAATGTCCAGGCTAGGTCTGATGTCCGTATAGGAAGTAGTCTGGATGCCGAAGTCCAATCTTGCACTTCTGTGACGTAGGCTAAACTGATTGTAACAGTGCAAGACGGAGTCTAACTGAGAGTACACATGTACCATACTCGGTGTATCATTCTCTTATTTTAATTAAATTATCTTATACGCACACCATTTGTGATCACTTAAAATATATAATTATATAAATTATATGAAAGTTGCTTGCGAAGAGTTTGTAGTAATATAATTAAGTCAACCGTGGTGTAAATATTTGTTCACGAATAAATAACTTTCGACGTTTGAATTTAATATGCCTAGTTTGAGCGCGAGAGATCCTACCGCGAGAGGTGTCTTGCTCAAAGGTATGTCTTTAAAAAAAAGCTTTATTTCCGTGAAAACTGGTTCTAATTTGTTCTCTTTGTTTGTAAATTGCTGGTGCCCCCCCCACCTTAATCAGGCCCGCCGGAAGGTATTTAAAAGTGGGGGGGGGGGGCAGGGGCGGATCCAGGATTTTTTTACAGGGGGGCACAACGGTGATTAGAGGGAAGACAAAAAATAGGTGGGGTCCAGGGGCCGGCCTTACGGCCCCTGGTGGGGTCCAGGGGCGAAGCCCCGGTGGGGGTTAAGGGGGCGAAGCCCCTGTAGCTCTGAGCCTTTGGCGTTCTGTGGGGTTTAAAAATCAAGCCTCCATGTGCTTAAAACAGAGAAATAGACACACTTTTATGGGAAATCAGATCCATATAAATCTTCTAAATTTATTGGAAAATTTACTGGAACATCAATGGTAAGGGTCCAGGGGTGAAGCCCCGGTGGGGGTCCAGGGGGCGAAGCCCCCGGAAGCTCTGAGCTTTTGGCTTTTTGTGGGGTGAAAAATCAAGCCTCCATATGCCTAAAAAAACAGAGAAATAGACACACTCTTATTGGAAATCAGATCCATATAAATCTTCTAAGTTTACTGGACAAATTTCTGTAACATCGATGTTGGGGTCCAGGGGAGAAGCCCCCTGAAGCTCTGAGCTTTTGGCATTTTGAGGGGTGAAAAACCAAGCCTCCACACACTTGTGGCCAATTTTTGAGCAGGCAGATAGTACGAAAAAAAAAAAAAGTGGGGGGGGGCGGGCCCCCCGGCCCCCCGGCCCCCCGGCTCCGGCGGCCCTGCCTTAATACAAGATAAACAAACGTAACAACTCAACGAAGATACAATAACATCGGAAACAATTATTTTATCTCTATAAGAAAAATAAATAAATGAAACAGATGCAACCGTAAGATGAACTAAAATTATACAATAAGTAGACGCCGTTTTCTTTAAAATGTAAATGATAATTTTTTGTATTCAGAAAAGAGTCAGATTAGAAATCTCATTTATAAAGGTCTTAAGAGAAGTTGTTTACCCCGGTGTTCCCTGACATATAATTTCTCGTTAAGTTGTTTTTTTTGGGGGGGAGTGGGTTGTCAACCGTCGGTTTACAATTTATGCCTGTCCACGCTTATGAAACCTCCATCCCTGACGCAATGCATATACCCAACGAGATGGTTAGACACGTTCCTCGAGATAAACAAAACAAATGAACGGTTTGTTATTATGCAGCCTCAGTAATAGAACAATAACATGGTTTAATATTTAGCAGAAATCGGGGTAATGTCTCTATTTTTTATTTTTGCCCGAGTTCTGTTTTGTGTTTTTCGCTGAATTGGTGTTCGCAACTGGATGTGCGGGACTGAAAAGTTTCTGATTGGTTTGTTTACGAATCGTGCTGACCGAGTACTGATGAGCAGAGCTGTAACTTAATCACCGTCTGCCTCAAACGAATTCAAAATTAAATTGAAACCTTTAACGGACCTCTAGAAGTGCCACACCTTTTCTTCAGAAAACGAGATAATTTTATTTCGCCAAGTCGACTTCCTTTGCACTCACGGTAGGTTGGCCTTGTTTAGTGGACCGAGAGCAGTGATGCCTGTTTTTGTGCATTTGGGGCTTGGGATCGGAACCAGGGAGTAATTCAAACTGTAGTGGCGTCCAACAAATAAGTTCACATCTAAATATTTATACGATGGTTCTGTTTATTGTTCTTATTCTCAATACAAGAAAAGCATTGGATTTCATACAAAGCTATAACTGAATTACAATCAGCTGTTCTATAAATACCCGTTGGTAGTGTTTTTGGTTTGATTTTTAATTTGTAAAGTTTGCACTTGTTTTGTGTATTTATTTTAAATTAATAGAACAAGAAACATTAGCATCTTGGCATTGATTTGTACTACATGCACATTACGTCACAAGATCAAAAGCGCCCAACTGACATATCACTGGCTGAGAGGTGGTGCGTACTCACGTGCACGTTTCCATTGTTCGACCTCGGCAGTGGCCGCCTATTTGCTAGTGTTCTATTTCTCTGGGAAAGGGTTTGTAGGGAGGACACGATTTGAAATAAACCCGTTATGAAAAATAGTTTGTTTTCTCCACGAACTTGTTTCAAAATGGTAGAGTCCATGTTGTAGTAAAGGGTGGCATGGGTAACGATATAAATAATTGAACAAAATAAGCAGTCCATGCGATAGACTCCATGTAACCTCTGTTTACAAAAAGAGTGACCTGTTACATTCCAGGGCCTTTCTGGCAGGCAATATACTGCACTGGTAATATGGGCAATTTTCATTTTCTGTCATGTTTCCACATCAATTCAAATGAGTTGCAAAAATAACGGCTGAGCAAGTTTTGAGATGTGCCGTCTTTCTTCATACCAAAAGTTGATAACAATCAGAGAGTGCAATCTACACAAAATATCAAGATTTGAGTTTTCTTCCATTTACCTGGTACAGACTGTACCTGCAGGAAGTCCAGGCTCTTTGGCTCTTTTGTAACTGTGACGTCACATGTTACATGGTCTATAAATGACAATAATATAAAACAGTATAAGCATGCCTTCTCACGCAAGTTAATCACCATATTGTTTAGCGAAAACTGAACTGAATAGGTTTTATTGGAATCTGCAATTTTTTATTCAGTCTACCATACATGACTGTGACAGAACCCGAGTATTAATGCTGGATTGTCGTCGGAACCCGACCCCCCTACTCTTGATACCACCCCGGTAGACATTTTCTGGCGAGTTGACCAATCATGGTTGAAAACGTTCAACTCAGTTACCATGGTACATCTGTGCCACAACTGCAGTTGTGGCACAGATGTGCACAGAATGAAAGTGTCTGCACGGTATAAAACATGTTTGTGCATGTACTGATGTGTAGATCCAATCACCACATTATAACTATCATTGCAGGCTAGCATGTTTGTTTCCTCCGTGGATACCATAAATCATGCAGGAAGGACAACCAATCAACACTGAAGTAGATAATAATGAATGGTCAGACAGTAGGAGGGTGGTATTCTATAATGAAGTGAATTACAGCTGGAAACATAGTTTTTACTGCGTAACTTTCTTCAAAACAAACCAATCAAATGCTTTGGTTTTTCTATGGAAATCAAGATTGCTAACTTTCTGTCATGGTCTGTGTACATCCTGGTAGTTGCATTGCCATTGTGTCTTGTACTTCGCCCGTGGTTGCCGTTATTGTCATGCCACAATGGGAATTCGATGAAGAAACATGTTCTCCCCCGTGCAATGATGGCGGATACCTGACGCGTTCACTCGTATTGGATATACTTGAACCATGCAAACGGGTACCAGCGTTACCTCCTCGATGAATACCCGTCTGACTTTGATAATGTCCCTGTAAGCCGGCTGTGTCTTGAAGCACGTCGAGACGGTCACAACTGATCCATCTCCACTCCCTAATCGGTGTCTGTTCAGAGCCGGTGAACGGACAGAGAGGGTATGGTACTTTGTTAGTCTCTCATCCGTGTTGCTTTCAAACACCTCATCAGAACCCAACTCAAGCTCATCCCCCGAGAGAGTCCAGAAATCGCTGGGAGATTGAGCGTGACTGCTCTCCTCCCTGAGCTGTGTGACGGCGTTGAGGTCCAGCAGAGGTAGCTGCCGCAGCGCGTGACCCTCCGTGTCTTCAGACCCACTTCGTCTCCTCGACACTTTGTCGCTTAACCGACGCGCATTATTTGCCAGTGACTTGGACCAGGAACATCTCTTCACAAGCGGGGGCACGGAGACCCTAGCTACCGTTGAATCCTTCGGTTGATTTTTAGTGGCAGCAGCGACTACCGTGTCTTCTGCTAGATTTTCTATTGAGAACACAGACTGCTGTTTTATGCTGACTTCGTGGTTTATCTGAACCAGCACCTTCTTACCGCTTGAGATGTTTCCAGGTACGGCTGCGTCTTGACATGAATTCTTGATCTGCTTCGTAGGGATGACAAAAACTGCATCTAGTTTGACTTTCTTCCTACAGCAGCAACAACAACTCATCCGACCGAAGTGCTCAGCTACCTTTGGATGCCTTGCCCTCATGTAAGTCCTGAACTCCTGACGGAGTGAGCTGTTCATGAACCCATACATGATGGGGTTGACCGACGAGGCGCCATAGATGAGCCAGACGGACGCGTTGCGGCTCAAGGCCGTCACGTCGTCGTGGTCGAAGAGGGAGAGACTACTGACGATGTAGAACGGTACCCAGATCAGGATCACACTGGACACAACCAGCACGACCAGGCAGCCCACTTTGACGTGGACTCTCATCTGGACGGCGTACATATGTCGGCTGCACTTGTCCTGGACCAGGAGTGTCTTCCGGAGGTGCCTCCTCAGCGAGAGGTAGAGGACGATGTAGCTGATGCAGATGATCAAGAGGGGGAGCAGGAACCCCGCTACACCGTAGACCATACCTCCCACTTGGGGCGTGTGGCTATCAGTTATTGAACATGCAATAAACCGGGGATGGTAGACGAACAGATCCTCTACGTCGTGGTCTGTCAAAACATGAAGCAAAATAAAAAAGTGCTATTGTTTTTCAAATCATTTCAATATCTGGAATATCAAAAATCAAATACCTATCTCATTACGAAATGTAAACCACGCTGTTGCCACGAAGGTTCCTAGTTTGTAATCTTGCATTCCATTTTTAACAGAGTGCGAGCTGGACTGTTAACCTAATGGTTATTCTGGGGTTGATCTTTAATCTTAGCAACACGAAATCGTGACCATTATTTTTGCTAAAGTTTAACGACCGCATCACGCCTAGGATAGGACCCCTACTAGACATAGTGTCAGAAAAGGACAGGGGATTGTGCACCGCCGAACTCTTAGATTTTATAAGTCTACTAAATCAAATCCGGGAAGGCACTTATAGCATTCCTAACAAAATCTTGAAGCATATTTTCCCACGGTAGATTTTGTTGAAATATGCCTGGAAATGTTCTACAAATCAAGTTAGTTAAAATCAGCAATAGGCCTAATTGATTTTCTTTTTGTGCTCGATTTTTGGCATGGTGTCCCCCTTCCTAATGTGTCTTTATTGTGTTATTGGTATAATTATCGTGGGGGGGGGGGACTGTATATTAAGAGGGGAGAATTGTGTTTGAGTATAAAAACATTTGGGGACTCCCCCTGCCACACTCTAAAAAAACTTACGGGTCAGAATTAATCCGTATCCGAGTCCCGTTTTGGGGTCAGTATGACCCGGAATCTGTGTCCAAATGACCAAGAAGTGGGTCAAACTGACAACAAATCAGAGTTAAATTCCTGTTTTGTTACAATTTTCTGGAGCAACCTGACCCAGAAATTAGTCAAGCCCCCTGGGACCCGGAATCCTGGTCACTTTAAAGTGCACATGTACTGGACTAGCGACGGCCAAATTTAGTTGGAACTAGTTACCCTCCCTTCACACTCCTTAGCAAAAGTTCAGATAGACGGTTGTTCCCCGACTTACCGTGACTAAGTAAAGGCAATAGGGGTATCAGGACAGCATGCAACCACACGTAGATGACGATTTTGTAGGCTGTAATTTTCGGAAGGCGTTGTTTGAGGGCCTCGGAGAGGGCTATGGCGACGGTGCGGATGACGCTGATGACCGACTGCGTCAGGAGGGATGCGATGAGAAGCGTTTGAAGCATATAACCTGGTGAGAAACAACAATCACTAGATGATTTGAGACTGCATAGTGTGGATCGGAACCATACATGGCCTTGTTAATACTACAGTAATTACCGATGATTGAGACTGCTAGTGGTGGTGGAACCATAACATGGCCTTGTTAATACTACAGTATTACCGATGATTTGAGACTGCATAGTGGTGGATCGGAACCCATGACATGGCCTTGTTAATACTATAGTCATTACCGATGATTTGAGACTGCATAGTGGTGGATCGGAACCAATAACATGGCCTTGTTATCTACAGTATCCCGATGATTTGAGACGATAGTATGATCGAACATGACTGGCCTTGTATCTCAGATTACCGTGATTTGAGACTGCATAGTGGTGGATCGGAACCCATAACATGGCCTTGTTAATATTACAGTCATTACCGATGATTTGAGACTGCAAAGTGGTGGATCGGAACCAATAACATGGCCTTGTTAATACTACAGTCATTACCGATGATTTGAGACTGCATAGTAGTGGATTGGAACCCATAACATGGCCTTGTTAATACTACAGTCATTACCGATGATTTGAGACTGCATAGTGGTGGATCGGAATCCATAACATGGCCTTGTTAATACCATAGTCATTACCGGATGTAAAATACTCAGGTTTTCTAATTTCAATAATCCAGACAATACGTATAGTTATTCTATGGAAGCTTGTAAAGACTATATGAAGAGAGAATGGAAGATGGGGGAAGAAAACGGTGGGCCTGAGGAGTTCCAAAGTGAATGGGCAGAAGCTGGGGATAAGGTTGGCGTCTTTAGTGACATCTTGCTCTGCCTATCACCTTGGTAGTTGTATTTCGGCTTACAAGCATTAAAATACGTCAAACCTTTTGTACTTGTGATTGTATCTGGGGCCTTTCACCTCCGCAGCCCCTCAAACATTAGTTTGGTCAATGTTAACCCGAAGCTGCTTCTATATGTCCCTCAATACTCTGCATGAACTCTAGTTCTGACGGTTGAGGTTAAGTCATAGGATTATTAATGGGAGACCCCGGAAAACACCCACAGAAATCGTGCAGTTACTACGGAACAACACCAGGGACGTTATAATTACATCGCTGGGCATGGGGGAACTGAACTCTTTATTACGGCGTTGGTAATTTTATTGTAGGCCTAATTGCTGTTCTCTGTTTCAATCTTTCTTTAAAGCGATGGTTCATTATTCACTCCTGACAAACTTCTTGAAAAGGAATAACTGGTTTGTGGACAAGAAAATTCATTCCATTCCTCTAGTTTGCAACAAGCACACCATGGAACCGACCTTTCACCAATTTCGGTCACGTTTCAATGCAAACAACTGTGAACTGTGTTCTGTTTTTTCAGCGATGTTGTGCACGTTCATACCTATTTCAATTGCTGCAATCAAAATAAGCAACAGTCAATCTGAGATGCTGCAAAAATGCTATTCCTTCGACTTTGATATTGATATTTTATTTCCGCTAACAGAACGTACATGTGTACAAGTTACATACAATATAACTTTACAGAAATAAAACACACTGTATCTACATTATGTTACGTTGCACAGAAAGGTCTACTCGTAAAATCTTTCACAGTATTTCAGTTAACAATAGTTGTCGATGGGACTGGTAATGGTATGAACTTTATAATCAATGAGCTTTCAGGTTAAAACTAATCGGGTATGTTTTTTCTCTCCGCAATTTACCGATGCTCGTGGCGTGTCGTGGCCAAGCAGTTAAAGAGCACCGGACGCGAGCTCTGAAGTTTTTTGGAATGTTGCTGTTTTGGGGGTTTATTTTAAACAAAGCACCATATCGTCTGCTCAGTGCAAGGTCCTTATTTTCAAAAGGACCTCAAATCTAAAATGGATATAAATCAGTTTAAAATAATCAAACCCGCACTAAAGTCTTTTCTGACACACATGTAATATTTGCAAAATAAATAATTAGGGAAAGATATATCACAAATAGAATTAAAATACCAGGCTTATTAAAATTAGTATGGTTAACTAATTTTTATGAAATTAATACAAATGCAATTAGGATGTTTTTGTTCTGGCCAAACGATATTATCAATTTTACATTCATTCAAATGATATGATGTTTATAATCTGGGACTTTGATTTTCCCCCCTATTTTTGTAAAAAAAAATAATAATAAAATAAATAAATAAATGTTTGAAAAAGAAAGAAAAAATTGAGCGAAACGTTTTTCTCAAGGAAAATATCGACGAGACTAAAGTTACGTTGTACCATAAAAATGCTACAAACATCTGCGACTTACCACAAAAAGAAAGGGTGTGAGTGAAAGATAAAACATGATCCCAGCAAGCTTATGTACATGTATGTATGTTGTCGCATCGCGTCAAATGTCTCTAAAAATAGTAACGAATTAAGCTTAGGCTAAATTCTCCACTCTAAAAAACTCCCGTGTCAGAATTGACCCGGATTCAGGATCACTGTTGGCCTGACCTTTTTCCTGGTCAGGCTGACCCGGTAAATGGTTAAAAATTGGATTTTAATTCGGATTTTGCGTCATTTTGGCCCAATTCTTTGTCATTTTCTGACACGGCTTCCGGGTCATACTGACCCTGAAATTGGACAGGCCCACAGGGTCCGGATTCGGATTAATTCTGACTCGGACGTTTTTAGAGTGTAGATACATTAGTGTCACACAGTGATAAAGCAAACCTCAACCTCTCTCTTCTGTAAGGTTATAATCTGTGTTTTCAAGTACTTATTTTAACTACTTATTGTGGACCCATTGTAACTCAAGAAAACACACTGAATGGCATGTAAATAAACAAACGTAAAAGATAAGAGAAAGCAATCGAGTGATAGTTGTTCGTCGTGTTGAGTTGAAACCAAATTTGCCTCAAATCAATTATTAAATAAACAAGTGAGATTTTAAGACACTCACCAGAAAACTTGCAGAGTCCGCTGGGTATGTAGATGTTTCCATTGCTTGCTTCAAATAGGATAGAGATTGGGATGCACGTAATAGAGATGGTCAAATCAGCCGCCACCAGATTCAACATGAGAATGTGCATCGTGGATCTGGGTTTCTTTGACTTGAACAGCATCAGCCCATTCAGGGTGTTGAAGGAGACACCCAGGATGCAGACGGCAGAGAGCGTGGTCACGCGTACGACGACCTGGCTGGGGGTGAGGTACGGCAGTTCCCTGTCTTCCTCCCTGCCAGGGTCGACCGGTGTTGCCGACCCGGTTAAAAAACTAAAGGGTTGGTCATCCGACGTGGCGTTCATATTAATTATAGTTGTGAATCAGGTTTCAACTAAACTTGGCTAAAACCAAGCGTGTGCAACGTGAGGTGAGGTTTTCGATGGGAACATTGACAGGAAAACTAGATATTATACCCTGCAGCTTGAGAGGATTCTTAGATAATGTTGTGTGGCCAAGATTACCAAAGCATTTTTAAGACTGATTCTATAATCAGGATGAGTGATTTCATGCTTTCAATTCCGAGAAGTAACACTTGATTCACTGCCAAAATCGTAAACATACTACATGCCATTAGCGCTATACAAAGTTCACCGATAAAAGTGCTGATGGCCGTTTTCATTGCGCGTGGACTGGGAGTGGATCAGTGTTGGTTTGTGCACAATAAGAATAACAGCAAATGAATTTTACTCAGAATTGTCATCTCCGGTGATTGAGAAAACTCAAAGCATTCGTCATGTTTTAATTGTTGAGCAAACAAGGAGGTTAACTGGACTTGAGAGGGGACGAGCGAGGCAAGTCCACCATGCTGTCACTCGCCCATTATAACCTGCACTGTGCGGCGCAAACTGGGACTTATTGATGTCCAAGCTGAAAATGTGTACCGTGATGATGGCTTTGGTGACCCACGCGCAATCAGCGAAGTCTCTGCCCTTTTCTGGTCTCAAAGTTCAATGAAGTCTAACAGCTCCTCAAGTTGCCATAGACGTCTCAGGAATGTCTTCTAACTCTCTTGTGATTTCATTGCTCCAGTGCAAATATTTATTGTGGTGTTTTATTTCTTATCAATGGTTCGGTTGAGGGTAAAGATTTACTTCATGCGTTGTGTCGTTTATATCAATGATGCTGAGATTAAGTAGAATGGAATACAATCATTGCACAGACCTGAACACTTTAAGTGCATGCTTTGTGTGCCGTATCTAACTTGAGAACTGGGCTCGTGTTCACTAAAATTCAGTACCTACAATTGAAGCAATTTTGTTTCGTCGAGACTGATGAGTAGAGGGTTTCCATGGTAACTGCATCTTAGTGATATGATCATGATCTTCCGTAAAGTCAAAATCTAACACTTTATTATTACACATCGCCAGATTGTTCACCGGAAGATCAACAATTGTAGATTTGTTTTTTTCTCCGAACGAGCTTTGACAGATGGTGCTGTTTCAAACTTCTTGTGAAAGGGGATAAAGTTGGGTCTTGACATAACTTTTTGGGTCTTGCTACAACTCATTGTATTTTTTAACTAACTGGTACGATTTTGCTGTTGTTGTTGTTGTTGTTGTTTTTTTTTGGGGGGGGGTATGTTTTTTTTCGTTAGGTGGTCTTAAAAGAGAGTTTATAACTTCCTCAAACAAAGTAAGAAAGCTAACTAATTATTTGAATCGGGTTTTTGTAACCATGAATTTGGCAAAAAAATGGGCGATGTGCATTTCAACACAAAACAAAAAACAGATGGGTTTATTTAAAATTAACCGAGTAGTTTCCAAATAAATGAAAGCTCACTAACTACAAAGTTTATACACGCCGTAGCGACTATTAGTCATTAGATACACATTTCCTTGTAAAATACCGTAAACATGGATAAAACAGAACGTGGAATTCACCATTCCTCAAATTGAATTCTTTTTATCGACATACGTGCAAATTTGTGCGTGAAGAACTCTCTGACAACACGTAACCTATTTATCATTGCTTCACTCAAACGGTACCACATATTTAGAGGTTGATTGGACCTTGTTTGTTTTAGTTTACTTATTTATTTATTACATTGTTGCTGTCCAATTGGTGTTGGAGGCTGATATAAATTATCTGTTCCCAAAACAATCATGTAACAATCTTTCAACTAGAATGAGTTGTTAGCCTACCATTCCCATCTAGCACTGCAAAAAACCCTCGAGTTAAATTGATACTTTCTGGTGTCTATATGTGACAACACGGTGTTAGTTTTACCAACAATGTAGTATTGGTGATAGCTAACACCGTGTTGGTGCTGTCACGTAAACTTACTGGAAAGAATCAATTTTGATACCAGTGAGTGTTTTTGCAGCTTTCTTTAAAAACCACATTTTCCGTAAAAAAACAACAAGATGGCCGATTTACTATGCATCATCAGCTGTGTAGAAAAATTGTTTTTGCTATAACTCAATTTTGTTTTACATTAAATCTTTTTAAAAATGCAATTATTGTGTAAATTAAAACGGCGAAAGCATTGCATATATATGTAGATGTGTAATGCTACAAAAATTAACATATACAAAAATATTTTAAAAATACATGTCAACACAAACATTAGTTTTTTACGTCATTACATTAACTGGCCTTTTGTATTCTTTATCTCAGCACACTTTTTCAATTACAGTTAAAAAATAAGCGATATTATTTACAATGTTATAAGCTCCATTCATATTAACTAAGGAGGTTGTAATGTTAAAGACATATGTATGGTTCATCTTTCCGAAGATTCGGTTATGAGAGATGCTGAAAGTCTTCTTCGCTTATGATAATCTAATTTAAGTTCTTCTGGAGTTCCACATTTGGAAAATGCAATGCTTAACTGCTTTCCCCCGGCCTCCCCCACACCACCCCATCACCACTTTTATTTAAACAAACATAAAATGCGACATAGACGATCGAAGGTGCTGGTAACCGTGTAATAGCATTGCGTTCTTTCATATTCATAACCAACAATGTAGTACTGGTAATAATTTACACTATAAAATAAAATATAAAAAAATATTTAAAACATTTAATACAAGCATTAATTTCCTTTTTTATTTTATTTTGTATAAATTTTAGCTTTTAAAACGTCATCCTGTTGCTTTCTTTTCTTCTTTGTTTACTTTTCTAAGTATCACTTTCATGAGACAGTGTCCCCTAAAATGTGAATGCGTCGCACCCCTTCCCCAGGCACCACCATTACTGTGACTTCGACCTTGGTTAGATGCCGGCACAAGAGCAAAACAAACAGATTAACCAAAGAGTTATAGCTTCTCTATCGAACTAAACCGCCCTCAATCGCTTATGTTTGTCCATGTCTAGAAGGATTGTCTTAAATTACTCTTTCCCAGGGTAAGAACTCAAATGACTGTAAGTATTGTCAGTGGTGTTACCTTGTGGTGGACGTTTGATGTGATCATAACCTTCATGTGTAGCAGCTGGTTTCGAAATAATGGTACTGTCAACCTCCTTCCCAGGAGTCTCGATATCTTTCGCAACCTCCTCCTGCCTCCCTACTTCCCGCTCACCTGAAAATTCTTCTTTCTCTAAAACAAATACTCGTGGTTTGAGTTCTCTGCCATTTCTCGTTTCGATTGTTCACGTTCCAGGACAAAATATCATGCCCTTCTGTGGGTGGAGCTGAGGGGGTGACTTCCTCTTGGGCAGCACGATCATCGGGGTTGCCACCACTCTCTGGTATTTTGGAGTAGTAATGACTCTGTTCGTGACTCAGATGTAAGGATTTGTACGCATGGTCAGTTGTGCCGTCCCTTGTCGATGCATCTTCATTAGCGTTTGTGGAAACAATTGATCTTTGCCCTTGAGCGTATTCATTGTCTGATGTAGACAAAAATTGGTTAATCATAGAGATATGCATTTAAGATGAAATTATAGAAGTTTTTAAACAGCCTAAAATAGGACAATTTTTAGAAAACAAAGTCGCAACAGTGTTTTATCGTGGACGGGGGAGACACCTGTTGAACAAAATCAACCGCAGTACTAGTATTTGCTAAAACCTCAATTTTCAAACAGGGGCTACAAAATGCAGTTTGCCACTTCAAATCAATCGCTTAATCTCGCTTAATTTGTCTGTACTTGTTTTTGTATAATAGTGGGCTGCAGCTGTTTCTGTACTGTTTGTTTGTTGGTTATTGTTAGTTATAAGTTGTCTTATAATAAGACCTTCTTCTCCTTGGTGGTAATGGTTTTGTTTTTGTGGTTGTGGTGCATTTGTGTTTATGTAAACAGCAACAACCCAGAAAAAGAAAAGTCGACAGAAATATTCTCACCATTTTGTGCCATTTCGATAGACGCATCAGCGGTGGTCACGCTACACCGAAACATAAAGGCATACATACTTTGTTAGAATGACTTTGAAATGACAAATCAAATTAAAGTGTAATGTCACCCAGCAATACTTAAGAAAAATTATATGAGCACTGTGTTTTGATTCACAATAGAATATTTATAAAAGAGTAAAGTAAACAAGAATTGACTGCACCTGTTGTGTTTCTTAATAAATTGTTCAAGTTCCAATGATATCTTTTGGTTCGTGTTTAACTAACGTATATCAGGGGGAATTTATCTAGTTCGATAATTGTTTTGGTTTGCTTTATTGCCACTATTGATCGGCTTACCCAGTTCCCGCTCCACACTTTAATCTATTCGTTCTGAATAGACAGAGTAACCCAAGAGCGACTGCAACGAGAAGAACCGCCAAAACACTTCCAAGAACGATTGCTGCTACATTGGGCGTGGTCGACGACCTTTCAAATTCTTTGTCACTACAGCTGTATAGATTACCAGATATAAAGACATTAGTCTCTTTATTTTGTTATTTATTGTTCTGGGAATTTTTTACTTGAAGATACGCCATTGAACCAAACTATGCGCTCTCGATATCAAATACAGCTCAAACATCATGTGTATAAGGAGAATGTGTCGCGGTCTAGAGACCCTATTGAATCTCCAAAACCTTTTACCCTATGGTAACTCTACACCCACTCTGAGTTTATTGTTTGGTCCAGCAGTATCATATCCTACGGACAAACACCTAAGTTGGTTTCATTTTAGAAAAGGTTTAATTAAGGCGTGCAATTGAGGGGAGTATGTGGGCGCCCTTTCCACGGTTCATTTAGCCCCTTGCAGGCCGAACGTCTGACGTCACATTTTGAGGCTCGTGATTGCAGATTTTAGAACCTGGCGGTTACCTGTCAGATGTACCTCTGACCTCGCATGCCATAATACTATGTGTGTAGATACACACTTATGTGAAGTATCAGTCTGGTAGCTATGCGTCATTGCATCTATTAACAATAATGTCTATCCAAAGAAACCATTGGCTTTGCAAGACCAGTGCTGTCTTTTTCTTTATGCGCTCATTCCAAGTGTAAGCCTTCTTTCATTGGATAAAAACAAGGGACCAGTCTAAGCCCCCGATAACCCCGTCACTTCGTTGCAGGTTCGGAGAGCCAATTGCAATTGTTGCAAACAAAAGTTTACCTCATTCCAAGTATAAGCCTTCTTTCATCCAAACCGCAGACGCAACATTTGTAGATGACATCAAGTCGATCAGAGCGGTTCGGTTGGTAGTGCATGCAGGACTCGTCACTGCCGTCGTACTCACACACCTCAACTTTGTCTCCGTACGGACAGTACACCGACTGATCATCATCACATAAAGCTATCAAAGTAGTATTCAAAGATGTTAGCATTAAACGTGATCATGAAATTATTTGTAATCCCTAAATAATAACCAAATAAGTAATGCAAGACGTTTGGGGGCGCTAGGTGGCAGCAGACATTGATCTACATTATATAATGTAGATCAATGGCAGCAGACTTATGGTTTCTGATAGACTGCAAGTCTCGCGCGTATTCGAAGATCGCGACCGTTAAAGTGCGCGAGTTTTAAATGTGTTTCATTTTACGCGGTAGGGTAAAGCAATGAGCGTGGGACTAGTGGTCAAAAACAAAATTCGAGTACGCGCGAGACTTGCACGATTATTGTAAGCACGCTCGGCGGAATTTCTGTATACCGAAATGATGGAAGAATATCTAGTAGATCAGTTGACGAACTAGATCATCGTTCACCTTTATAGAGCTCCTCGATGAAGACCTTTTGTCCCTGGTCTCCACGAGGTACCGAATATTAGCGACACACTTACTTTGGCACTCTGTTTCTTCCGAACTATCCGTTTGAGCCCAACTCAATGGGCACAGCCACGGACAAAAAGTGTCTTCAACATCTGACGGGGTACACGCTGTCTTGTCGCTGCAGCTGCAATGGTGGACAGAAAAATTGGCATGTTTACTTCGGCTCTACTCAGTCAAATTCAATATTAACACAAATAACATTTCATCAGCTCTGTCAGACATGAATGTATTAGAAAAGTGGATTTGTTGGGAAAAAACCACGCCGTTTATTAAAGAGATGTAATATCAACACCTAAAAGACACTTTCTCTTTAGTTCCATGACGTTTTCCTCGTGTGTGCGCGCGCACTTTTAAGACCATTAATGAGTAGCGCTCCTCATGATGTTCTGCCATCGTTCCCCTTCTTTACCAACTCCTCTTTGGTGTATTATATTGTTCCTTGACAATTCCTTGTATAACACACAATTTTTCTAGTGATACGATGTCCACTACTGGGTCCAATGATTACCAAAAGTCCATAGGAAAGGCATAAAAGGTATTCTGCTGTCAGATTTGTGTATTAAAAAAATAGTTATAGAACTTGCCTTTTAGTTATATTTAACATCTCAGAATTACAGTTCTTTAAATGAAATACCTTTTAACAGTAAATAAAGATATTTGTTTTAAATTACACCCAAAACACATGCCAGCTTTGGAGCCGGTGTCACATGGGATTTTGTCCCCCGGTCTGTGTGTTCCCAATCGATTAAAGGAACATTACAGAGTTGGTTCTTGCTAACAAAACAGTTGCTGACAGTGTAAGCACTTTATGTAATCCACCATATACATAAACTGACAAATCTGTAGAAGTTTGAGATCGATCGGCCATCTGGGTCACGAGAAAATAGTGAAAAAACCGATTACACGTTTGCATGAAATCATATAGATTCAACAAATGAATAAAACGCTCACTGAGCGATAAACTCCAATTGGAAAATTAGTTTAATTCATTTCTCTTCAGATATGGCATTTCAGACAGAATTATTTCAAGGGATGTTTTCTACTATCATCATCATTAGACCGTGTAAGTTTTATGTAAATCTATGATCAAAAAGTATATTTTACAATTTTTTTCTTACCAATTCTGTAATGTTCCTTTAACTAATTATACGATTAGCCTGTACACCGGACGTAGTGAAAACCTTGGGCGCGCAAGCAGATACAACGCACATGTGTGGACGTAATGGCCTACCAACAGGATAATGGTGACAATAGATTATGATCCAAAATTAATGGTATCACACGCAGGGACTTTCAGCAACTTAGTATTAAGTCTGTGAGAAAAAACGTTGGTGGAATGGCAAGTTGGACTTACTCATTACACATATAATCCCATAACTTGTCTCTGCTGAGTGTAAAGGCCGAAAGAACGGTCACGTTTGTACTCGCGGCAGATGAAAACTGGATGAATTCTCCCCCGAGAATGAGGACGAGGAACCAAGCAAGTCGTGCAGCTTGAAGTAACCTCAGAGAAGCCGCCATGTTTAAAGCCGTCTTGGCCATAGCTGGCCCTGTGAAGGGATACTTTGGAGAACTTTAATCAATAATTATCAAAAGCAGCGTTGAAAACAAAACAAAAAATCCTTGTTTTGAAGAACATTAGCTGTTTGAGAAAATGTGCACATTTTCTTTATGGCGTATGGAGAAAATGATGCGCTTTCCAAAACCACCAGCTAAAAAAGGATAACTCGTCAACCTTTTCCCTCGGTGAATATATTGGTGGAGAGTTCATGTCTCGATTCAGGAAAATTGGAAATAACATTTTGTACATTTCTGTATTGATTCTGTAATTACATTGTTCTGTAATGCTATTACATTTTTCTATCAGCACCTCGTGAGTCAGGCGGGAGCAAAATATAGAAAAACTGAGCAAGAACAAAGTGTACACTATCTTGATTTAAAGAGACTAGATTGTAAGAATACAAGTATTAGGAAGTTTGCCAATGGTACCAAGGTTGTACCTTATATTGGTTCAGAGAGCATGCGAGTACCAGTATCGATGCTTCGATCAAGTCTGTACCTTGATGTAAGAAAACAAGCAAACCAGCATCGGCGTTGTGACCAACAATACCGAAGCAATAGTTTCATTTAAAGACGATATAAAGAATATAATTATGTGATGACAGTCTTGTCAACAGTGCCAATGCCGCACCTTACCTTGATTCAAAGACAGTCAGCACACCCGTAACCAGCAGCTATATCCAAATTAGCAACCGTAAATCTGTAACTCAACCAGGTGTACCGGCACATGCGGTGTCACAAAAGAGACGGTTCACGATGTCAGGTATAATATAACAACAATAAATGCAAACATGACTGAAATCGTGTCTTAACTTGTACACGTTGATCCTTCCAGAGTTGAAGCGTACAGCAAAGTCGTAAGGAAGTAGATCCAAAAAGATAACAAAACTATAGAAAACAGGATAAGTCATGCTGGATTGAACAAGGTAAACTGCGTTTTTCTGTGGTATATTAAACTCTACACTGAAACAGGAAATAACACCTCATCAAGAACACCGGACCAGCCTTTCCTCTCGTTCCATGACCATGCCGGTTCATGGTAGAATGGATCGACAGTCGTTGTTTTAACCTCAGACTCTGCTGGGGTCGAAAGGTGAGCTAGACTTATAACATTTGTTTCCCCACAGGCCATTTTGGTTGGCAAGGAATTTGCAGTCGGCTACTGTTATTTTCTCGGTCATTGTTTGAGATTACTATGTGGTCTTCGTTTCAAATCATCTGTGTTTTGTTTATGGCTTTTTATTCTCGGATGATGTTTGTTTGTTTGTTTGTTTGGGGTGTTGGGATGATTGTTTTTTTGTTTTTTGTTTTTTGTTTTTGTTTTTTTTCTATGGAGGTGGTGTATGTGTCTTGTGTTCTTAGTAGGTCCTTTCCCAAGAAATGTCACTGCTACTATTAACCATCGGTTGATAGTAGAGTGATGAGCAAGCTTTCAGAATCTTGCAGACTCTTTCCCCCAACTCTCAAAATTAAAAATCCTACCTAGAAAACAGATGCAACATATCTTTTTAATAATCTGTGCGACTAATCATGAAATATTCTGAAATATTGCTGGGAATCATTGGATCTAAAGACAACAAACCAAACCTATTTAGCAAAATGAGTTAAAATAACTTATTTGCAAAGATAGAACGGTCGACAAGTTACTGTATCGTGAACGTTTATTTTCTTTGAAATGCTACTTCTAAATTATGTTACATCATTACAATTGTTTTACAGTACAGAATGATCCCATAACCATTTATCAAAACGCAAAGTTTACTTTTACAAACGCTTACATTAAAAAAAGGGTAACATCTTCTTTAATAATTAATTTATAGTCAACAGTTACAATTAATGATTGTTCAAAACAAATTCTCAATGATGATTGTCTGTGGTGGGATGAAACAAATAATTGTCACTTCTACGATGACAAGTAAAGAAAAGAAAAACCTGGGAAATGTTTGAGTGGCATAATAGGTCTACACCGTAAGAACTGATCGACAAAACAAGCAAATGTGCACAGCCACAATCATGGGTACACATTTTGTTTGTGTCCATTTTATAAACAACAGATTGAAAACCAGTGATGTAACAGTTATTTCAATGTTGTTTGTAAATTAATTAACCAGCGCTGTGTGAATGAAGAGTAGAAAGTACTTGAGTTTGTCGAATACAAGATCTGCAAAGAGTTACTCAATATTGATGTGTTGTTCATTTGGTGTTTTGTAACAAAAAGTGTACCCATGATTGTGGATGTGCACAAATACATTTCAGTCTGAAACTTTGCTTTTTGTACCATTAAAACCAGTATCGATTATCCTTTAACCCGTGCAACCAGTATCGACTATCCTAAGGCCACAAAAGAAGAAGTTCTGTTTCCGGTTACCCGACCAACCCTAGTTTTACGCCGCGACCCTAAAGACACTATTCAAACAAATTGAAAAATTCATAAAATTAAAGTCAACCCGTTTCAATGTAAACAAAGAGAGACAATTTCCGTTTAGTGGTCAGGGGTTGTGTGCACATTCATTTATACATGCTTACTTTGATTGAGGCAATCAAAATATGCAATGAAGACTTTCATAATGTTACAAATGTCACGAAAGTAGTGGATAACTAACATTGGTTTTTTGACTCGCAATGTTATTGTTTAGTCAATGTGTTTCACGATGACAATCTACATACCATACGTTATGTGCAAATCTGTGAACATTTTATGTTTTCCATCTTAATGTTGTGCATACCCGAGTCAAACAAAATATTTTTAGGAATCGCACCCTTTGTTCGTGGTTTTTAAAGGTTCCTTCCGTTCAAGATGATCGTATTCATCCTGGAGTTTCGGTTCGATAATTTTAGCAACCTCATACCCATCATCTGTCTTCGGTGGTTGTTCTCCGTTCTGTGGTTCTAATGTGACATAGTTATGGCCAGGGACGTTACTTTTCTGTTCATATTTACCTCTTGACGTCACCGTTGCAGCCTCGTACCCACTCTCTTCACCTCCTCACCGCAATTCTTGGCAGGCTCACCAGCTGACAATTTCTCCAAGACGAAATAAGTGTGTTTAATATTGGCTTCTTTGTCGCCCTCGTCTTGCATGGGAACTTTCAGGTCAGGTCCAGAGTCTTCTTTACCCTCCCCCTGTCCGCTCTGCCGTCCCTCTTGCTTAATGTGGCAGTAGTAATGGTCAGTTTGATCGGCATCGAGGTCGGGGTCGTCTGCTTAAAAAGTATTTTAATCGGTTTGCAAATTTATTTCACTGTGACCAATCTTGCACTTCACTTGATGAAAAACTTAGATCGTGCATCAAGTTTGTTTTTCCATTAATATAAGTGGGAATGCTCTGTGTTATTGAACATGCACTGCGAGCTGACCCTACTTATTTCAGAGCGGTTTTGCAGTGCAGTGTAGCTTGACAGTGTTATTTTTAATGAAAAAAGCTATACATACCTTCTGATTTATCCAGCTTCGAAGTAGACGCTCTAAAGGAGAAGATTTGAGTGACGATTATTCATCAAATGTTTAATTTTTGAATATTGTTATATACCACAAAAGAAGCTGATTGAGCAATCAGTCCTGTGGTTGGTTATCAATAAAGCATCGCATTCCCCACTCTTACGATCCCCCCCCACACACACAAAATGTGTAATGACCTCCAATCGTGACCCTCCTTTGTTCAACTCTTTGTCCTGACAAACGTGGACCCCATTGGTTTCCTTTGTGATAGCAAACGTGGACCTATTGTCCCTTTTGTTGTAAGTCCTCGGTTTGAATGTCACTACAAACTCACACACAACCACCACAACCCACCACCACCAGCAGCAGCAGGCAGCAAATAGGTTAGTATGACAAACTAGTCCTAAACTTACTCTGATCGTCTCTTGGCACACGTCCTCGACTTTTGGCAAACGCAGCAGATCAAGATGATAACAGGAATGACTAAAATGACGAACAGACAACTCGCTATCACCAGATTACAACGAGTGGTATGCCTTTATTTATGCAGCTATTTCAAGAGGGACAAAAATAAGAGTGTTAATCATGATTTTGTTTTTGTTAGATCGCGGAATTTCAGGTTTTGGTGAGTTGAGGTTTGTTTCAATAATTCAAGTAATCCCTGACAGTCTACGCAGTTTGGCCAGAGTGAGGCCCAAATCTTTCCATTTCTCCTTCTCGTATGTCATTCCACAACATATTGTTTGGACTTTAATAAGATCAGAATGCCTGTGATGACCCTTGGCCAATGGTTATATGGGCCTGCGAGACTTGTACGGTCTTTTGTCAGTTTACCAGAACTCGGTGGTGAGAGAGTGTACTAATGACCCGGGTAAATCTGCTGGCAGTATGAACAACTTGATATCGAGTCTTCAACTGGCCAGATTCAAAGCAGCTTGGTTGTAGCATGTTTCCTTCATTAATGATTAAGCACTGTATATGTCTTCGTAGTGCACCTCGGTGAAACCGAACCTAACGATCTCCCGCAATCTGAAGCAAAATTGTAACCTTAGATTCTTACCTGCCATTTTCAACGGTCGGTCTTGATGCATTGTCTTTCTTGCAGACACAGAACGACCTGCCGACTCCGTCTTTTGGAAAAATCTCATTCACACATATTTCATGATGATCAGCACACACTTCGGCATCTTGATACCCGCAGACGAATGTCAGAGTCTCTCTCTTGACACACAGTCGAGTACTTCGCTGCCCTGGAACCGAAAGAATTATATAGGGGCTGGTGATCAGTGCATTATGTGTACATTTTTTTATTTATCTAGTTGTTTTAAATTTATTAAAAAGAACGTCACCTCATGAAACTTCCTTTCCAGTGTGCTTTTATAACATTAAAAAAAAACATACTAAAAGAACATGGTTTCTCCTTACCCCCATCCCATACACCTTTTCTGTAGTGTGAAAACAAGGGTAGGCATGGCGGCCGTTAAATGTTGGGGGATACAGCAACAATAAACAAAAGATGTAGAGTAAAAGATCAAAGTGTCTATAATCAGACATCAATGGTTTAATTAGTGGAGTGCTACATTCATCCCGCTCCCTTATACTGCCCTGTATCGTTCCGAGCAGGATGACACGAGGCCCAACCTATACCATGCCTGATGTGTGGCAGAAACGGCGAGACCCACTCGAGCAGCAACGGCTAGACCCCTCGAGCAGAAACGGCGAGACCCCTCGAGCAGAAACGGCGAGACCCCTCGAGCAGCAACGGCGAGACCCCTCGAGCAGAACGGACCCTCGAGCAGCAACGGCGAGACCCTCGAGCAGAAACGGCGAGACCCCTCGAGCAGAAACGGCGAGACCCCTCGAGCAGCAACGGCGAGACCCTCGAGCAGCAACTGCGAGACCCCTCGAGCAGAAACGGCGAGACCCCTCGAGCAGCAACGGCGAGACCCCTCGAGCAGCAACTGCGAGACCCCTCGAGCAGAACGGCAAGACCCCTCGAGCAGCAACGGGGAGACCCCTCGAGCAGCAACGCAGACCCTCGGCAGCAATGGGGTGACCCGGCAGCAACTCGAGACCCTCGAGCAGCAACGGCGAGACCCCTCGAGCAGCAACGCGAGACCCTCGAGCAGACAGGACCCTCGAGCAGCAACTGCGAGACCCTCGAGCAGCAACGGCGAGACCCCTCAGAGCAGCAACTGCGAGACCCCTCGAGCAGCAACGGCGAGACCCCTCGAGCAGCAACGGCGAGACCCCTCGAGCAGCAACGGCGAGAACCCTCCAGCAGCAAGGGGAGACCCCTCGGGCAGCAACTGGAGACCCCTCGAGCAGCAATGGGGTGACCCCTCGAGCAGCAACTGCGAGACCCCTCGAGCAGCAACTGCGAGACCCCTCGAGCAGCAACTTTGAATTCCCTCGAGCAGCAACGGCGAGACCCTCGAGCAGCAACTGGGAGACCCCTCGAGCAGCAACTGCGAGACCCCTCGAGCAGCAACGGCGAGACCCCTCGAGCAGCAACCGGGCGAGACCCCTCGAGCAGCAACGGCGAGACCCCTCGAGCAGCAACGGCGAGACCCCTCGAGTAGCACGGCGAGAACCCTCGAGCAGCAACGGGGAGACCCCTCGGGCAGCAACTGCGAGACCCCTCGAGCAGCAAGGGGTGACCCCTCGAGCAGCAATGCGAGACCCTCGAGCAGCAATGGGTGACCCCTCGAAGCAGCAACTGCGAGACCCCTCGAGCAGCAACGGCGAGCCCCTCGAGCAGCAACGGCGAGACCCCTCGAGTAGCATTGGGGAGACCCCTCGAGCAGCAACTGCGAGCCCTCGAGCAGCAACTGCGAGCCCCCTGTATAGTATATTACTCAAGGTTGTATGCGTTTGCCTGTTGCAGTGGTTTAGGCCTAATGCATACAGGAACATATACTTTGTTGCTTAAAAGAACAAATTGTTGTCCCACAGTCCACTTCCCAATATTAATGCCGTGGCGTATTTCATGAATGTTTTGAAGCCAGCTTCTTTTACTCACCTCCGTTAGCGAAACATTCCAGTTCTTCCATCCGATCCTCACTGGAGAGGAATAAGTCACACAAATTGAAACACAGGCTTCTAGGGTTACTGTCATCTCCCTGGCAACTGTGGGACAAAAACATCAGTTACAAAAGTCGATTTCAGAGAGAAACTGAAGAGATGTTGTTGCGCGGGGAAAAAAGAACATTTAATTTGATATCTGAAATTATTTATGAAATTGATGGAGATAGCCGTGTCAGTCTGATCGTTAAACAAATAAAATGGTATAGTGTCGAAGCATTTTTTAAATAAAAGAATAACAGTTACTGCAAGCGATTAAACACATCGCGCATGATCTTTCGCAGCAGCAACTTGCATCTAATGATGAAGATAGTGGTTGCTATGAAAGCTCATGCTCGTCTTTATAGTTAGTTAGCCCGTTAGTGCTACGGTACTACGGCACCGTTTATCAATTTATGATAAATGCCAAACCGTCTAAATTCTGTCACGAGCGAGAAAATTGTCCCAACAAAATTTATAATAGTAATAATGATACAAAAAGAAAGAAAGAAACATAAAAAATAAAAATAGAATAAAAGTTAATTAATTAATTATTTAAGTTCTTATTTCGATTCTCATAAAAGTAAACAGGGTGTGAAAGTGAACAAAATCAATGTGGAAACGTTTACCGTTTTCGGTCGTTTCCTCCAGACTAACCACTTTAAAGGAATGAACCTACTCCACCAAAACAAAATTTGGGATATAATTATACTTTAGTTTGATAATCTGACGCTAAAGTTGGTGTCAAAACAGAATGTCTGTAGACATTGTGCGATCATATAGTTTAAGTATTTTTACAGGTCGCGTGAATTTGGAAAGCCCCGGCCCATGTGTCCGGAAATAGCAGTAAGTTGGACTTCGAACAAGGTCAATTTTGGCTCTATTGATAGTGGCGTGTCTTGGCCGAGCGGTTAAAAGCACCAGACTCAAGTTCTGGTGTTTCTGATCAGCGGAGTGCTTGTCATAGATTGGTGTATGGGTAAAACCAAAATTGTATTCTTTATCCCCGGTGCAAATTTAACACACATAAAAGCTCTGCTCATCCTTTCAAATTGAATACAATAATAATGTGCGCTTTGACGCCCCAGGGTGTGATAAAGTGCTATGTAAGAACCCAGTATTATATGATATTATTTTAAGTTTACCTGCACTGGAAGTGACTTATCAGTTCATTTGTGTAATCTTTCAATTTTGTCGGTAACTCGTCATGTTGTGCCACACAGTTGTTGGTTTCAAGAATTCCAGCACCGAGGCAGATGTAGAAAACAACTCGAATAAAGTCGCTGTGTGTTGGCCCTTTAAAAAGCCACATAGGTAGCACTGATCTGTCCATTCTTCAGAGTAGCAGTTCTCACTGGCAAATTTGAAAGAGTTTTGCTTGTTCACTATAAATACAGCGTATTCCACAATCGCGACCTATGTGTGTGTCACGGGAACAACGCCTGACTAACTTGTATTGAATGCGTAAAAATAGGATGGGAGGTGTGGCTTGAACATTTTGCGAGTGTACACCCAGACGGTCAACATGAAACAGATTTAACAAGTTTTGTTTAGATCCCTTGGTCAAGGTCGGACGTGAATTTTTAAAGCGGTATCCCGATTTTTTTGGCTTTTTTTTAAGGATAGAAAACTACTCAAATTGAGTATAAAACAAGGATTTTGTTTGATTTCATGAACATTTCTGACGGAAGTCCAAACAGCGTTCGATGTTATATGCCAAAGGGAAAAAATCCTATTTGAACTTAGAAATTGAAAAGTACTTGAGCCTCTACGACGAAGCCCAATAATAATGGAAACACCTGCGCAGCCGCTGTTATCAATCATACTTTTTCTCTAAAATACCATTTTATCCAAAGAGTCATAGTTGGATGTTAGGCAACACTACACCCGCAAATACATACATCACAGGAAATGGGCCTTGCTGCATCCTGTACAAGCCTCGGTTTGGTTAGCTTTATTTGCACAGGAGTAAAAAAAAAAAAAAAAAAAAATGGTAGAACCGTGATAAAGATCTTTGAAAAGAACACCTTGTCCCGAAGTGTCTTGACTGCAGCTGCATCTACGACTGAGCAAGCCACAGGGAAAATTAACATGAAGGCTTTTGTTGTCAGTTTAATCCAATGTAATATTTCCACTTTAAGCAATAGTTTAATCGTGAAGGCAGAATCCAAACAGGTGAGGCTTGTGGTGGATTCACATATCACGAGTATAAGGTTGCATACTTTCTTTACTAAAACAAATAAGTGGAAAGTCGTTCATCTCATTTGCAATACTCTATGTAAATTTTTCCACATTGATGTCTTAGTTTTTTGTAAGGGTCCTTTATTCTTCATTGTGTTTTCTTAACTATCTCTCTGTTGGCATGCCAGGCATCTAGGCAATGGTTATACCGCTGCGTAACTTCACATATTCTTCAGTTTGTAGTGTTGTTAATACGGTGGCAATTGATTCTCATGCAATAGGTTAACCATTTATAAAACAGGAGAGGCCACGTTCGGTAGAGATTAAAAAAGCATCAATTTTGCTCTACCCAATTCCCACAAATGACTGCCCGAAAACAAATTTGAATGACCGAATACACGCTGCGAAAAGCAGCTGCGAATTTGATTGCTGTGGATTCAATTTGTTAAAATGAATGGTCATCTGTTTTAATCGCCTGGCGCAATAGACATGACATGAAATTGAATGCCTGGGAGCTTTCAATTTCGCACGAAACAGAATGACCGCTTATCTGCAGAAAATGACCGGGAAATCCTATGTTATTTGTGAACCAGCAAGGAGGAAGGAAATTTGATAATCTTTAATGATCTGATTAGAACTCAAGTTCCAACAAGGCCTTTATTTAATTTAGATTATTTTATTATTTCATTTAGATTTACAGACTTTACCAAATTGGAAACTTGTTTAGCCCTTTAAAGTTCGAAATTGTCTGCACTTTATGTAGAATGGACTTAAACGCCCTTCTGTTGGTTCTGACCAGCTTCAGTGGCATAAGTGAATACCCATCGAAGGTCGGCTCGTGTGTCAATTGATGTACGTGTAAGTATGGGGAGCTTAGCTTTTACTGAACGTAAATAATGGTTTATATTGAACAAACCAAAATGAATATTGTGAAGACAATTTACGTCAGGTTTCTTGAATTGAATATTGGATTTTTTGGTGTATTTATTATATATTTTTTTAAATATTATTATATACAACTCGTGTCAATTACATGGATTATGATAACTGTGGATTAAATAATTTGTAAATATTAATAACACACACAAGTTTGCTAAAATGCAACAAGTTGTCTAAACAACACAAAGCGTAGATACCTTGGGTACCATATTGAGTACTGTAGGCTCCATGTTGAGTCCCGCCATATTTACAGTGTATTTATATACGTCGTTGTTATTGAATTGCGACATAAATTGATCCCCGCCACTGGTGTGTGGAACGTTGGTATAAAGAATCAACGATGTCTATTTTACATGTACATGTACATTTAAAAAGTTACATATGCAAAGTTTTGTTCGCAAATTGGAGTCGGGTGAGTGAACCTGCATGGGTTGCGACTGAAATATCATCAGCTCAATATTTGAGACCTTTTAACTTTTAAACCTTCTCTAAATGTTGATAATTGCTATTCTCTTGATCGGTAAAGTCGACCACATTCGAAAGCCGGCTTGTAGATCTGTCAAAGTGGTCGTACATGGACGAGTCGTTGACATCGGCCAGTGGAGTTGCAACGAGAGCAACCTCGTATCCAGACCGATCGAGTGGCTCGCTCTCAGCAGTCGTCAGCACTGGAGAACGAATGTTTTCCTTTGGAGGTGCGACGACGGCAGTCTCGTATCCAGACCGATCGAGTGGCTCGCTTCAGCAGTCATCAGCACTGGAGAACGAGTTTCCTTTGAGTGCCGACGAAGTCTCGTATCCAGACGATCAGCGGTCGCTTCAGCAGTCGTTAGCATGGAGAACGAACGCTTTCCGTTTCAACAGGAGCCTCTGGTAACGATTCAGTTGTTGAGGTTGTGCAATCTGTGTGACTCATTCCTATGTTCTCAGTACTTTGTGTTTTCTCTAGCACCGCATATTCATGATGGTTGGTGTCCTCCGTACTCTGGACTTTGTCGGCCTCAGAGGGCGCGCTATTTTGCCCATGGACCGCATAGCGGGTGCTCCCCTCACCTTGGTCGTTAGGATCTAACGAATAATACGTGTGAAAGTCTGCCCGTGGCTTCTCGCCGGGTACCCGCGGTAAAGGTGTAGATACTCGTTGCGATACTGTATAATAAATTGACACCAAGAGAAAGGTTTCAACATTTTGTCCAAAGTAATAACTTGGTAAAACTGTAATTCTAACTGTTTAAAAAGAAAATAGATTCGTTATATTTAATTAGTAATTTCTGCCATCGCTTTACGAAATTGAGCCTAGACCAGTGCTCCTAGAGGCTGACAGGTGCCATGGGGATCCCCCGGTGTGTCCCCTATACGGTATATTAAAAACATAGGCTGAAGGAAGAGAGTCAGAAGAAGGCGTTGTTAGACGAAGTCTCTACACAATTCAGAACAGAAAGGAATCACTATGGGGACTAAATCCCTTGTGACACGGCATAAGCTAAATGGGCACCCCCAAAAAAACCTCAAAGGAAACTGACTTTTATGAAAGCCATGTACTTTTTTATGGAAAGAGTTTTTCAGGTTTCTGCATTTTCTTACCTTTTGATTCAAGTTCTATACTTGTAGGGTCTTGTGTGCCATTCCTGCCCAAAAATATATATATATATATATATATAAATGAAAAATTAATTAATTAAATAACTGTTTGTGTTAAAAACAATTCCAAGTGTCCAATCTCTAATAAGAATACAATTTGAATGTGTCATGGACTTCTGCTGTTCTTCAGCAAAATTTTGTTGCGCTATATCTTTAAAATATATATTTCAAATAAATTTAAATCAATATTTTGTCAATATTAAGTCAAAGTTTAGCCAAAATTTGGAGTAGCATCTTTAAGCTTACGGAGTTTTGTTGTTCAAGAGGGCCGGTGAGTTTCTAATTCTCCATCTATAAAGCATCACAGCCACCACAAGAAGCACGACAAGCACAACGGCCAAGACTGAACTAAGAACAGGGACGGCAATGTTGGGTTGGTTTTCACCTTCATACGGCTCTCTGTCTTCTTCATTGCAACTTTGGGGTGAGAGAAAACAATTTTGTAGCTTTTGGTCAGAATAAAATATAAGTTAAACATGTCAAATGTATTAAAAAACGTTCTAAGACTCGCATGTGGAGTGGGTCTTCAGTCCCTGATCGATTTTGTGTTTTTCTCCCACATCTAAAACTGAAAATGTCTTCTCTGTCCTCTCCACACAAAACAAATCGTCTTAAAGTCTAAGGTTTACAGTGTTGGTGGCTTTTGAAGATCGCTTGGTTTCATTACCAAAAACACTTAAATAAAAATTAGCCAACAAGTTCGGCTACAACAGGACTTGAGAAGTGCTCGGTATAGCAACATCGAACATATCAGGTAAGTTTTAATTAGTTTCAAAGTAGTTCTGAGTTTGCTTAAAAATTGTTTTTAAAATAACTGAAATTAACCTCCCTAGGGCTATGTATTGACGGAGTTGTGAGATGGAGGGACCCGTTTTCTTTGGTCACATGGTTGCTGGATGTCATTTTTCGGTAACTTAGCACAATCCATTGTGTAGACTAGTCTCGCAACCTTTGCACGCACATGCGGTGTTGTTTTTGGACCAAAAACTGTAAGTTATCCGAACTTTCTCAATAAAGGTTGGCTAAGCTTAGTGGTTTATTTCCCTGCCTTTTGCCTCTTTGGACCCGGTTCTAATCCCGCCTCAGAACAGAGCCTTGCATGTAGATCGGGTTTTCAGTCCCTACTTGATTGCAGGGGTTTTCCCCACATCTAAAACTAAACATTTCTTCTCGTTTTCTATTCATCCTGTTTATTGGCGCTGATCGATTTATTGGATTATACAAAAACTAATTTACACAACACACAGCTTGAAACCGTCCCACTGTCTACTGCCACCAAGAGTTGATATTTACCTAACTGCCCAGAGCTGGTATGATCCAAGTTGGTTTTTACATATGCAGAGGGGTACGCTCTTATCCGACATCTTAACAACACATAGTGAGCCTCTTCCGTCTGCGTACTGACAGATGACTGCGTCTTCAAAACTGCATAGGGTTTCTTGGAATTCTGGACACGGGGTATTTGATTCCTTGGACAGATCTGCCGTGAAGAGGGACATAAATATTATTTTAAAGTATATATCTTTAGAAAAACTGTGCTACATTTTGTGTTTCAATTTTCTGAGACAGTTTCAATGGTTATGTTCTTCCACGTGTATAAATGGCGTGTCGTAGCCTAGCGCTCAAGCGCATTTGAATCAAACTATGCTGTTTATGATCAGCAGAGAGTGGGTTCGAGTCCTGGTCTTGATTCTTGTGTCCTTAACCATTATTGCTTGGTTCCATGGATGGGACGTATGCCGGTAGGTCCTGTATGTTGTGTAATGCATGCAGGCCTAGAAGAGGTTTGCCCCAGTGTTTCTGGCAGTGGCTGCTGAATGCGCAGCAGCACCTTGTAAAACCCAAATAAGGTGCTACATAAATGGATCTCATAATGCAATATGATTATAAACAATATTAAATAATAATAATAACTACGCACTTTGAGGAGCCCGTAGTTAAAGCGCTATGTATTTATTATTACTATTATTAATATTATTATTGTTTGGGGGATGGTTGGTCACTCACGCCAAATATTCATGGTTCAGCTCTGGTATGAACTGAATGCAAAAGATTATCATACGCGCAGATGAGATCAAGTTAACACGAGAATCTGGAAACACTTTAGCCTAAACGTAAATGGAATTGTTAAGGAGGTCCGTGAGGTGCCCTACCCTTGTAACACTGCTCGTCTGGGCAATCTTCCATTTGGCATGCATGTTGGCAAAGAGTTCGCCGTGTGCCACTCCCACATCGTGAGGTCGCTGTCTCGCTAAGTGGACAACTGTAAAATACGAGAACAAAAAAGATGGAGGCGATTTTGAGATTAGGTTTTCTATGGACCCTTTTCGAAACCATGCCATCAGCTTATTGGGTTCAGGCTTCGGCTACGTCCGCCCGTCTGAAGCCCTGTCAGGAAAGCGAATGTTTTCTAAATAACCACCGGAGCCTCAGCTCAAGCCCAAGCCCCGATCAGGTGTTTCAAAAAGGGCATTTAAAAACAACAACCACGCATGCACATGCCTTCCTATAACAATAATAATAATAATAATGAATATTGCGTCTGTCCATGAAACATGCTCCTAGGCGCTTACCAATTTAAAGACAATAACAAATATTTACATATATATATATATATATGTATATAAATCCATACAGTTTTAAACCTTAGAAGAAAAAAATACAGATAAAACCGGGTAATATAGAAAGTACCGGTACAATAAAAACATCAAATCAGTTGTTTAAAAAGAGCACGTTTAAAAAGATTAGTCTTAAGGCTCTTCCCATGTGATGTTCTTACCCATTGCAGAAATGTTGTCGTACTGAATCGACAACCTTTGATGGGACGCCGCCCCACTCCTGTGCCGGGTATGATTCTATCATATTCAGCAAGAACAGTGTCATCATCATTAAAACACTGCGACGAGGTAAAACGCGTACAATCGATCCTCCCTCCTCCATCGTAAGGTCTTCGAAATGTCGTGCTTTGGGGCTTGAAAAGTTACAAAATATGTACCATACCAGTCGTAATTGTGGTTCTCTGCAACGACTTAGCAGAAATATCTCTACAAACGGCTGGTAGTCTTGCGAACGTTGATTTGTAAAATATATGCTCTTCACCGGTCTTTACTTTTGACGCAGTTATAAGAGTCTAAAGATGGCAGACAACCCGGAAGCAGAAGGTCACTACCCCATTATAAAGAGAAAGGCTATGTCTTATGTGTCGTCCTGATTGTATTGCACCCCACACGGGAAACCCTGTTTTTATTTCTTTAGCAGGCCACAATAGGGCTCACACTAGGGATAGCCTAAACCCGGATACTCAAACATCTATTGGTCTCGCTTCACTGACTGCTTTGTAGCGGAGCAAGACGGGGCTATTGGAGATGTCACCATAGGATTCCTCTTTCAAGGATTGAGGGGCCAACATTTACACGAGAAACATTTTGGACGTTGTAAGGAAAACATAACAAAAATTCTTTAAAGTTTTTCATATTCTAGGCAGAATAATTTTTGTTGTTCTGACAATTTTAAATTTGGTATACAAAGGCAACACAAAAAGTTGCATTAATAAACTATCTCACTGTATTATCGCCTCCGCATGGTGACTTTGCAGGGACATCGCGTATAAGTTACGTTTTTTTTGTATAACTCGCATTGATAAATACACACAACACTATAGAACTCCGATTCAATGAACCAAGCATGCATGCAACCAAACCACAGACAACAACTTCAAGCGCAGGAGACGACAACACATACGATAAGTTGCACAGCTACGGCCGTTTACGAAACCACGGCTTGTGGGCTTTGTTTCCGTCAGTTATTTCAAAAATGTGTGCTGTCCTTAAGGGGGCTACAAGCAGGCAGGCGGAGCCTAAGCCGAAGCGCAAGCTCAACCGTGGTTTCGAAGACGGCCTATGATTGTGCCATTCATGCATACAGGGACATGTCGCCCTCAACATTTTCAGTTAAAACCTTAAAATTTCATTGTACAAAATGTGTGAACCTAAGAAAAAAATGCATGCAACTATACTCGATCAGTATTTTCCTTATTTAACGAGAATTCATGTTCTTTCATTTTAGGCATTTATCATGGTTGTGAAGCTCAGGACTCTCAGATAAAAAAAAATTAATCAACATATACTAGCCAATAACCCCCATGGACAGAAGACGAAAGGACGTTTCGGTTTTAAATGTTGGAAGAAAACACACGGATCAGCCACAATAGTTTGCTGTTATTCATCGGCAAAAAATTGTGTTAAACAATATTGTTTTTGTCCAAAAGTGAATTCAAACGAAGGTCAGTCCAATAAAGTCGTGTGGTCTGCTCCCACATCGAGTTCCCTTGAATGTATGGGTTCTCGCTACAGACTCCATGCTTCAGCCCCGGACGTTTTGCCTCGGCAAACCAGGTGCCTGGTCTTTCGTGCAAAGGCCTTAACTCCCGAATAAATGGGAGTAATACGATATTTAAATCCCAGAGTCAAAATAGTTTTGTTTAAATTAAACTTTTATTGGTCATGTTCAACCCTTTTTTTTTTTTAACAAATCACATGTCGTTAAAAACATTGTTGAGACGGTGGATTTCTGTCGTGGGGTCTTTGGCGCACTATAGCACCACGGATACACTGTCAGAGTTGATACTCAGTTTTTCAGAATTTAAATTTTTTAATTTGAGATTCTTTCATTAGTATTACATTTTATCTACTTTCTATGTGCATGTATGTCCATATTTAGTGCTTTTTGTTGTGTTTTTGTTGTTGTTGGGAGGTTTAGTTTCCCACGGATTATAGTTTTGGGTTCAGTAATAAGAATGTTAGCCTATACGACTGGAAGTACAACTCAGTAAAGCTGTCATGATCATGTGAATCAGCTGAGCCAAGACTTATATAGGTCACGTGACCTAAGGTGTTTTTTTTGACCAGGAATCAGGCAAAATGTTTTTATTGGGGGGGGGGTCATTGCAGTAGAATGTTACATTCTACTTTTGGATGACCTTTCTAGTCGTGTTTGAGACATCATTACCGCCTAAGCAATTGCCCAACGGGGGCGAATTGTCCCGTCATTGCACCAGTGGTTGTGAGGTTGCATCATGACTTTGTATGAAGCCACAACAACGTATAGACTTCTTGCATTGGCCGCCATCTTTGATGACAAACAATGAACACGTGCACGCGTGTACGCTCTGCGCACGACTCTCAGCCAATGATAGCTCTTCACGCGTGCACGTTTCATCAGCGATGGTGGCCAATGCAGGGGTCTATTAGCCCTGTATTGGACTCTTCCTCTGTGCTGTACACTGTAGTATATTACGAAAGTGAAAGGCCGCCAGGGCTAGGGGTCTATACGTTGTTGTGGCCAATGCAAAGCAGATGCACAAGGACATGGTTGTGACACTAAAACTCGTACAAAGTGTATCCGTGATAAAAAACAAAATAAGGAAAACAAAACTCTAATCCAAGTTTACTTTCAGATAAAACCGCAAGTTCCTGAAATAGGAAGTAAACAGGAAACAAATCAAATTGCAAGCATTGGTGCCTCTAGTGCAGCTTTATTTAAATGTGATGTTTGCATCCAACTTAAAACTATTTATTAGAGAACTTGCCGTTAGCAGAATCCTGTGTACACATTATAATAATACCAAGCTCAAGAGCAAGTTTTTAGGCGATGTTTGGATAATGATGTTATTTGATGTTTGAATTTTACGTCAGAAATGTAAGTGTTGGACATCGTCCTTTTAGTCGCCACAGCCATGAAGTTGCATTTCTCTAATAAAGAATAGAAACCAGTGGCGTAACCTGTGAGGGGGCATTCCCCTTCCCCTTTGACGACCATGCCCCCCCCCCCCACTAGAAATCTGAACTTGCAATTTCTAAGCTTGAATGTGATAATTGTATTGTTTTTACATTATTTATTTTCATTTACACGCCGATAACATACAAAATATAGCATTGATGGTACTACAAGAGCGATGAAAAGGTGCTAATTTAAGAAAAATGCAAACAGAAACTATCGATTTAATTGGCAAGCCCCCCTCCAAAAAAAAAGGTGCACCCCCACCCCACCCCACCCCTTAAAACTTTACCCTAGTTTCGTCGCTGATATAAACATGTCACCCGCTGTAATGTAATAACTAAGAGTGTAACGATTCATTTTCTACATCGTTTTTGTTTCAGTTGTTATTTCCATTGTTTTCTTCTTCTACCCCGAAACTCTATCGCCATTTCTCTGAACATTTGATCATTCATCATACATCTATTCTCGCCTTGTTCAATATATTTATATTTCGACATTTAAACCCCGATATAAGTTTGACTGCTATAACTTGTGCTGATTTGTAGGCTTACGTAATAACTTAAACTGTACATTTTCCCTTAAAAGTATTAAATTGGGTCTTTTAGAAGGCCAGATAATTTGTATTTGACCGAGAAATTTACCAATTCAAAATGTTCCTAAAATATATTTGTTTTATATTATTTGTTTAAACTTATAATTGGGGCTTATACAAAAACCATCTTCCCAAACGACTCCTATAGCATTACGTTATACAGTTAAAATTGGCAAGACTTTTTATAGGCCTATATTTCCCCAGACTTTTATATCTATATAAGTGTGTGACCAGTTTGCGTAAACATATTCTACTAACTTGTAATTTCATTAAATTTAATGGACACATTATTGAAATATAATCATTCTTTGCAGATTTGTCTTTGACATTTTTAAATGCAGTCTATTAAATGGAAAAAGAACAATGGAAAGATGCAAGCGTGTTATTAGAAACTACTATTTAAAATGTGGTCCAGCTGCAGAAGATAATATTTACAATACTGCAAAATTGTCATTAAATGACTTGACACTACGAAATGAGCCAATATCGAAAGTATCATGTACAATAGGGTGTGGGGGAGCTGCAGAATTGACGTCATATTTACATAACTGTATGGGCGGCCTCCGCAGCAAAAAAGTTCAATAATTTGTCAGCGTTTTCACGAAGTAGCACGCACTGCTATACAGCAAAAAATAACAAACAGAGAAAACGGCCTCTGAAGTTTAACATTTTTTAGAAACCCACTTTCCTTCAAAACTTCGAAGTATTTCCATTTAAATTTCTCAATGTAGATACTTGATGACTTGAACTTAAAAATTAATCTTATTATGACGCATTTGCATAATTAATTAAGAAACTAGACACGAGAGAAGTTCCGTGCTACTTCGTGAAACCAAAAAAGTGCGAAATATGTCTTTTTTCGTTTTCACGAAGTAGCACGCGCCTATACTAAAACACATCCATAGATATAGAATATAATACCTAGATCGGCCGCGCGTACATACGCGCCATAATCCCTACACAAAAATTCCTGGTTCTTCATGGACGCGCTAAAAAGTCACGTGCTGGTGGTAACGCACTGAAGATGAACATGGAGAATAGTCCTTAAACACACGGTGGGCTATATTATTTGACAGGTTTGTGGCACAATTTAAAGACCCATTTCTTGGATAAATGACAAAAAGCAAGATTCATAAACTCAACATAAGCAAAAATGTGTAAGTATAACACGGGCTAGTCATTTATTTCTTACCGGTAGTAGCATAAAAACACTGCAGTGTGCACGTAGACCGTGCATAATTTGAATTATACAATTTAAAGAAAACAAAGCAATTACGTATTATTATATCAGTTTGGAGGGTAATTAGGCCTGCGTTAAACTTTGCTCTAGAAATGGGTTCATGTGAACGAGTATAAGTAACAAGTCTTGCAGCAGAGTTTTGAAACCGTTGAACCTTAACAAGAAGAGAGTCGGGTAACCCATAAAACAGACCATTACAGTTATAATGTAAAATCTAGAGAGCTCGAGTTGCACTACAATTTCCGATGTTTTTGGTTTTTAACTTTTTAACGTTGGCTGAATAAATAATTATAATCTAATCTAATTTAATCTAATAATTTATTCATAAGCGCATAGAATAACACACAGTTTAAAATAAAAGTGAAACAATAAATATAACATACAGGTCTTAAATGACTGGGATAGTCGTCGAAGATTGATGGCACTGCACTTTCTCTATGATTATCCCGAAGGCAGGTTTTGCCCCACCGCACTTCCAGGCATTCTTCAGCAAAATGGTCGCTGCAAAGCCGGTCTTGTGCAGTGGGACTCCATTTTCTACCATTCGGGAGCATCCTTTTCATTCGATGAACTCACTCGCGCATCAGTTTTGAGTCTTCATGGGGGAATCTGGAGTGAAATAACAATTGTAAGCATTAAACAAAACAATGTAGGCCTACGTATCACTTGAGAGGAGTTTAATTATACAACGACTAAAAAAAGTAAAATCACAACCACTACCCAATAATACTATCGCAACGTATAAACCCATTCATTACCGTGCAATAAACACTCTATAGCCTAGAGTAGTATTAGACCCAAAGTCCCAGTGAATATCATCATTACAGCATACGATGGAGGAAAGAAAAGAGTAAACCTGATAAATAACCGAAATGGAGTTCATACACATCAATGGTGATGGTAATTAGCTATAGTAATTGCTAAAATTTTACAAATTCAATAAACATGTAGGCCTACTTTATATTTACCTATGGTATGTCAGCTTACGAAGGACTTCGGGCCCCTTTCTCTTTTCTCTGCTGAGACATATGGCTGTAGAGCAATTTGCAACCATCCTTTAGCCTTAAAACATTAATTACATTAAATTGTATGAATAATTCGGCTGGAGGAAAGTCACGAAATTAAACCAAAATGATTTTTGCTATACTATAACACCATTTTAAACGTAAACGCGTTCGTCACGTCTAGTGCGCGTTCAATGTTTTGACCACCAGCACGTGACCGCTTGGTACCAATGGCTGCGCCCATGCCAAAACCCGCGTATGTACGCGCGGCCGATCTAGGTATTATATTCTATATCTATGAACACATCATTTTGTGTTACGAAAACTAGGTCAGCGCGCGCGCGCTCACACAAGTTGCGTGCTACTTCGTGAAAACGTTTTTACCTCACTTTGACTTGAGTGCGTGCCGTGTATTACAATGGCAAACAGAAGTCGGGTGCTACTTCGTGAAACCAAAAAATGCCACAATTGTGCCAAAGTCGAAAACACTCATTAGCTTAATTGAAAAAGTAAAGCTGTCTGAGCTTTGAAACTTCATGGAATTGTAGGTCTTCATGCATTATCAACAGAAATGTAAAAAAATTAAAATGTAAAAAAAAAATCCTTAAGCACATAGCGCGCTACTTCGTGAAAACGCTGATAATTCATCATTAACAAATTAAACAAAATCATTGTCGCATTAAAAAGTACTTGATATTCTTCATAGCAAAGGGTGGTTGTAAATGTTTTTGAGGCAACATTTGTGCCATTTTGGTTTTCAATTTTGTGCAACTCAAGACTGCCTATAGAAAATGGTGGTCAATGTTTATAAATAAAAAGAAAGGATTATAATAAAGGTTTTAAAATCGAGCTAGCTTATAATTAAGTTGTTACAACACCAAGCCAATTTTAGCAAAGTGATCAACTTGTTTTCTGTAGCAGTAGTTTATATACGAAAAATAAACTATATAAGATGTAAAATGTTATGAAATTTTTGCAAGATTTGTAATTCTGTTTGTTATTATGAGTTTACGGCTGCAGGAGACTCTACTTGTTATTCACCAACTGTTGGTAGTTGTCGTTGTCTGCGGTTGATACGGCACTCTTCTTTGGTACGTTTTCTCTCTTTCTGTCGAAGTGGTCGTAGGGGGCCGTGACATCACCGTCATCTGCCAAACGAGGCTTCGGGATTATAGGAACCTCGTATCCGGAGCATTTCTTTTGAGATTTTGGCTCCGCGGTACGGATCAACGGGGTGTAGGGGGAATCGTCACAGCTTATGGATATTGCCCGTGTCGGCGAGGTTGCATCATGCCTTTCTGAAGTAGGTATCTTTGCATCTTCGTATCCAGATTGCTCCACAGTGGACTTTGGTTCTGCAGATATGATCAACGGGGTGTAGGGGTTATCGTCACAGCTAATGGACTGTGTCCCTGTCGGCGAGGTTGCATCATGACTTTCTGAAGTGGGTATCTTTGCATCTTCGTACCCAGATTGCTCCACAGGGGACTTTGGTTCTGCAGATAGGATCAGTGGAAAGTATGTACTAGCAGCTCCATTGGAGAGACCCTCGGTTGGTAACTCGATCGAGAAAAGTTTGGGGGACGGCGTCGGGGACACGACAACCTTGTTTCCATATTGTTCAGTTCGTGGTACTGGGTCTCCAGTTGGCACCAATGGAGTGTATTCCTCGTCAATGGCCTCTTTAGCTTGAACCCTAATTAACGAGTCAGTCACCTCAACATCATCACCGTGTCCTCCTTCACTTTCACTTCCTACCTCATCATCTCCTTCGTTCCTGTTAAGCACAAAGTATGGATGTTCTTTGGCATTGTTCGTAGCTGTGTCAAGTTTCTTCGTGTTCAAGTCTAAGACATAGCGGGGATTCCCCTCTCTGTGTCCATCCTCACCTACGGAACAGTAGGTGGGTTCTTCTTGATTAGGATCCGCCTTTGCACTAGGCATCGCTGGTGTATGGTCATATGCGTGCGAATACTCCATACTACTTGCGGGTACCGGTGGTTGAGGCGGCAGTGTACTAGTTGAGTCTATTATAAACAAAAAGGTTCAGACCAATTGTATAACTACATGCACGTATATTGACATCAGTACATTTTTTGTGAGTAGGTTTGTTCTTTTACACAATGTTCTTTGCAAAGTGGCGATTAACTTTCTAAGTTAGATTCCTTCAATGACATCAACCGCTACATTCAAAGAACTTACCCCTTGCTTCCAACTCGACACTTGACAAGCCATCAGGGTTCCTTTAAAACAAAAACAATTGAAAACATAACTGTTATTAACTTTAAAGGTGCTATGTCACCACAGTCTTTCCTGATTAAAAAACAGTTCGACCGAGCGCCCTCTGTGGGCCATATACACCCGCAGTAGAACTAGCTTATCAGGAGCTCTACAAACGATCACGTGAGTCTGCCTTCTATTTTGAACCCCCCAAAAGGTCAGAGGTTGGATTTAGTTGTGAGAACATTTTTGTTCGTAATTATTGAGGAAACCGAAATAAATGATATGCAAACTGCAGTAACTAGACTTCTAGAGAGCATATTATGAACGATTGTGTTCATTCTTACATTATATATTCGGTTTGCGGTAACACCATGTGTAAAAAAATATCTACTTGCTGTGTAGATTTGTTCTTTAGAGAACTTGTCTAGCTATTTATCTACTACCGCGGAGTAGGTTTTTTTCGGAATTCGGGAGACTTCTCAGTTCTGAAAAGAACTGTCCTGCTTATTGACTACTACCTGGGCGGGAGGTAGGAAATCGGCCTGGACTACTACATTAGCTTCTTTTACTTCTCGTTATTAACTGCACTGCCGCGGAGTGAGTTCTTTTTTGAGACCAAAAGGTTGAGACCCTCTTTTTTGAGACAAAAAAGAACTCACTCCGCGGCAGTGCAGTTAATTACAAGAAGTCCCCCCGATCCACAAGCTAAAGTAGTAGTCCAGGCCGATTTCCTACCTCCCGCCCAGGTAGTAGTCAATAAGCAGGACAGTTCTTTTCAGAACTGAGAAGTCTCCCGAATTCCGAAAAAACCTACTCCGCGGTAGTACATAAATACCTAGACAAGTTCTCTAAAGAACAAATCTACACAGCAAGTAGATATTTTTTTACACATGGTGTTACCGCAAACCGAATATATACTGATACCTTACCATGCAATGCCTCAAAACCCAAATTCTTACATTCATGTTTATTAATTTACGTCTTTTCTCTTTTTTCATCTTTCTATGATATTTGGTTTTGGTTGTTGTTGTTGTTGTTATTTTTTTGTTTAAATATACTTCTCTTCATTTCCCTCGTAATTAGTCAGTCTTTATGAGAGGTTAGCTGCATCTGTTCGGTATAAGACATATTTCATCAATAGGTTCTTCGAAGTTTTATTATTGATGTTGTTGTTTTTTGTGATTATTGTTTAGTCGGGAGTTTTTTCTTTTTCTGTTCTCTAAAACAACAACCTCAATCAATTCAAAAATGTGGAAGATGAGATGAAAGAAACTTACGATGCTTGCTTTATGAAGGACGGTAGTCTTCCCTGTCTGAGAAGACAGAGTAACACGGTACCGATGATCACCAAGAGGAGTAGAAGAGCAAACAGAGACCCCAAAACAATACCTACTACATTGACTGGTTGATTAGTTGTAGAGACGCGTGATGCCGTAGCCTGTGCTGCATTGGCTCCTGCTGTAATGCCTTGTGTTGTAGTGTATCGTTCTGTAGTGGCTTGTGCCGTAGTGACTTGTGGATCACATCTTAATGGTAAACAAAAACACACGAACTCTTAACTCAAGAATGCGTATGAGTCCCCCTACCATAAGAGTCATTTACCATAATGCAATGGCAACGAAGATTGTATTGTTTGCGATGAGGAAATAAGATTTGCACAAGAGTTCCATAGATTGTTTAACCCAGTTTAGGCCAACTTCTTGCAAATTCTAACGCTGGTGTCCGGTTGGTTGATTTCCGTTCTACCTTCACATGGAGGTTAACTCCACGGTCTGACCGGCAGTTCAGCACTGCAGTGCAAAATACCAGGCGATTATGATAGTGCTTGTTGTTTAGAATATTCTGCCAAGTTTTCAATATTGCTGTGTACTTTGCTAATTCGATTGAAGTCTTTAATAATAATACGCAGTTCTTATAGGTAGCTGTATCACACCCGAGGGCTGAATCTCCCATCATATTACCTACAAGGTATTAGGAGCCACGTTCGAAATGTAAGACCCATGGCACCATGTAACTGTTTACAAGGTGCTGCGGCGCAATCTGCAGCCAACCATACCAGGAAACCCTGGGTCAAACCCCTACTCTTAATGACAAGTATATACCTTTCCATTACAACGTCACAGCCCAAGTTTTTGCCAATCGAGTTTGGACAAACTTCGGGAAGCCATGAATGCAAAGCAAACAGATAGCCACAGTTTGTAATCGTGCAACACAAAAAATTCAAAAATACTGTTGAAACCCGAAGCAAGAAGCAATCATTATAGTTATACAATTTCTTGCTTAAGAACACAAGTGTCAAGACCGGGACTTGAACAAACGTTCATTTCCTCACGGGCATTAGTGCCAGTACGGAAGCATTGAATGGACAACAAAGTCATATAATTGTAAGTCGTAACTATGACTTATATATCTCATAATTATAAATAAGCATAATGAGTTGCATCTCATAATAATGAATTAGCATGTCCTATGTTGTACATTTGCCTACGCTAAAAGAGTCACACTTATGAATTGCGCCAAATAAGTCATACAATTGACATCAAGTCATATTTATGAGATATATCTCATAAATATATATAGGGCATAGTTATGACTTTTACTTAGTCATTAGTCATCATTATTACTTTTTTTTTTTTTTTATCAATGTCTCTTTAACGCTTTCAACGCAATTTTAAATCTGACCATCGTAAGAACAGCCATCATTTAAATGAGATAGTTTGAGTACTAGTATGACTGTTTTACCTATACTGCCTACTAGGTTGAGACTGCTGACACATGCAGAATGATGGCGAAGAATTCATGGTGGTGTACACGCATATCCTCGTTATGTCCGTATTTTTCTTGTTATCCTGGCAAATGTCGGAATTGCTGTAACCACAGACCTCTGTCTGATCTCCGTTGCAGAGGGAAGCTCTACCTACAAGGAATTAAAAATGCATTGTTATTGCCAATAAAGTGTCCATAATACATTTTAATTTGAATATTTCATTATGAGTGTAATGTTTCCATGTTCATGTGTACGAAACACAATCTTGCATTGGATAATAGTTTTTGTAAGATGTACGCCCACAGGTTTGGGGATTATGCTTATATTCAACAAAACAACCAATCAACAGCCAACAAAACCGTACACCTTACAGGAAACCTGTGAATCAATCTGACCAAACAACAAACAAATCAGACAACTAGATAATTAATCAATCAAGCAATCTATAAATCAATCAATCTTGTCTATTTATGTAATTTTTTTTCTTTGTTTTTTGTATCATCTGTATATTTTGTGAATGAATAAAATATTTGTTTTGAAAAGTCAAAAAAAGTCAAAGAATCAATCAATCAATCAATCAATCCAATCAATCAATCAATCAATCAATCAATCAATCAATCAATCAATCAATCAATAAATCAATCAATCAATCAATCAATCATCAATCAATCAATCAATCAATCAATCAATCAATCAATCAATCAATCAATCAATCAATCAATCAATCAATCAATCAATCAATCAATCAATCAATCAATCAATCAATCAATCAATCAATCAATCAATCAATCAATCAATCAATCAATCAATCAATCAATCAATCAATCATCAATCAATCAATCAATCAATCAATCAATCAATCAATCAATCAATCAATCAATCAATCAATCAATCAATCAATCAATCAATCAATCCAATCAATCAATCAATCAATCAATCAATCAATCAATCAATCAATCATCAATCAATCAATCATCAAATCAATCAATCAATTGATCTAAAGACACTGCTACGAACATCGAAGCCTTCGTTGATTAGTTAAATTGGTAGATTGGTTGACTTGCTGATTGGTTAATTGATTGAAAGATTGGTTGGTTTACTTGCAGATTGACCGATATATTGATAGGTCGATTGGTTAATTGGGCGATTAGTTGATTAGTTGATTGGTCGATGTGGTTTATTTGTGATGGTTGATATGTTCATTATTTTGTGATCGGTTGATGTGTTGATCAGTTGATAAACATACCAGTATTGGACGTTGACATACTAGCATGTTTCCAGCATTGGGCGTTGCAGGATCCAATACTGCAGATCTGAGAGCACAGCGGTTTTGGTGACTGTTGATCTTGTCTACAGTTGGCTTTACCTGACTTTCTTTCGAGATCGCATCTTTGATTTAAAAAATAAATAATACTAAAGATTATGGTTAACAGTCGAAACAAATTACTTCCCGCGCTTTCGTTCGGCATTTTCATTCACTGGAAGCGTTGTTTGTCAGGTAGTTTTTCCTAATTAAAATTTATTGTTAATTTTATTTAGTTCCGGAGTCGAGTTTCATCCAGTCATCCGGGTATGTCATGTTGCTGTGTTTTACCAAACTTGGGTAATCATGTAATGGTCCGTTGTGGCGCTTGTGTCATTGAGCATGATAATTTGACAGATCATTTCCTTTCTCATGTTGAACGTCTATAGACCTTTTATAACGCTATAATGTGCATGTATCTTGATGAATAAGGTCTTAGGTACCTGTGTCAAATTTAACAAAGCTACTTACTGCTAAGCGACTCTATGTGCTTAAGGAAAAAGGAAAATGTGCCTAAGAAAAAGAGGGTTTCATAACAATTCCAGGAGTATTCACAGCGCGCATGCGCGTTCACAATAGATGTGCATTGTTGCGTCAATCATCTGCTTTACAAGAGCATCCAATAAAAATAGGTCGCGCAAGTCTTGTGCGTATTTGAACTTTTGGGGGACCACTTTGGTCCTACGATTCCTTTTGATTAACGGGTGAAGGAAACAAAATCGCACACGTAAACGGGCCCAAATGTTCGAATACACGCGATCCTTACGCAGTCTATAGTGTGCCTTTTGCTTTGCTTACAGTAATCTGTGTCTATGAATGAGAAAACTGTCATAATGGCTGCTCAGCATAAAGCAGATTACTTCTGCTTACAAGCTGTATTAAGTTAGCTCTTGGCTAGGCTAAAATAATAGTGACTGTCACTATTATTGCTAACACCCAACGTGTTTCCTTGATATTGAATGATTAAAGTATGCCTAGTGTAGTCTCCGTTTCATTTATACCAGAAATACAAATAAGCCACTGTTTGACCTAATTCACCTGATTGCCTAGTATAAGGCGTCGCTTTGTCATTGTGTTAGTCAGGTTCCCTGTGTGCGCATTCTAGGGGACTCACAAGTAGTTGGACGAACATCATAATTAATTTCTTAACAACAGTTTTAATTTCATAATGGCACACAGAGGGCAGACTGTAGCCGCGTGTGACGTCAGTGCAAGTCTTGAACGTATTCAAAAATTGAAAACCTGTGATTTTGCTTCCTTAATTGGTACAAAAAGCAATGTACGAGAATTTTGCGAGACTTGCTCTGTCTATTATTTATACCCCCACCAATCTTATTTTCTGTGCACTTAAGTAAAAAGCATATTCTTCAACACTGTAAACACACTGTGTGGACGTGTGTAAGTCCACATAGTGTTTTAAGCCCCTACATTGTGTAAATCTCTTTTGTTCTCAGGTCCACATTTTGTATGTACCGCATAGACAACGCAAACAACAAAAGTAATACAATTTAAAAAACATCCCCCCCATTCCCCAACAAACAACAAACAAACAAAATAAACAAAAACGAACGTAAAGATGCAACCATCCCCTTCGGACAAGAAGTATCTAAATGATGTTTTGTTGGGATCATTAAGTCCTCTGACATTTAGTATGGTTAACCTCAAAACAATTACACTCGGCCTGCTACGGTCTTACCCTTTGGTGCAGAAACGCTCAATCAGTTCATCAAGATTCTCATGCAGTGCTTCTGGAAGTTTATCTCCCGGCTGTGCTGTACATATGCCAAGTCGTTCATGAGCATAAAACATGACTACGATGAACACTTTTAAACTGAGTGCGACTGTCCTCGGTCCGAGTCCCGTTTGTGCCGTCCACGCCATGGTCATAACCCCTCGGCGATGTCTTGGTTTGTAAACCGGTTACACCACACACGGATAATAACTGTTCTTACAGTAAAACAAATCGCCCACCATCAAAAAATCAGCATTCTGGTGCATTCAGCTCACTAGACTTTACTAAACCAAGCGTACACCCTATTCATCCGTTGTGATGTCAAGAGCAGCTGTATTTGCCGCTTCTTCTGGCTTGGCTATGGTGCTTTCTTGTTCGGCAAACAGCAGACTGACCTAACGCCAGATATTATTTCCGGGTATGTGAGATCAGGCCACATCAAAAAAGTGAAATGTCATGAAAAATAGTCCCCCTTTGTAATGGGAGTAGCTCAAACATTTCCAGTAGGTAATTTTCCAAAAATACAACATGCGCAATAACCTTTAAAAATGACGTGCGGTCACGTTTCAGGGAAATCATCGCAAAATGCTTTTGTTTTGTTTTGTGCAGGTTTATATGCAAGCTAATTATAAGCAACGATGAATGGAGTGAGTTCTTGAAGAGCTATTCCTGTGTCTGTGACAGTACTTCAGATAGAAGAATTGATTCTAGTATGAACTCTTGTCATCAAAATGAGCTTTCAGCACTCTCAACACTCCCAGGTCAGGATTGACCCGGTTCAAGGTCCCGGGGCCAGAATCATTTCTTCATCGGTGTGACCCTGGGTCGAACTGACTAAGAGTCCAAGCTAATATTCAATTTTTAACAAGTTTTGGGGTCAGCCTGACTCTTTGGGGTCAGCCTGACCGAGAAACAGGTCCCTGGGATCCGGGTCAGTTCTGACCCGAAAGATTCAAGCTGTTAAAAACAATTGACCAATAATCTGTGACATCACATGAGCCACAGATACTGGAATTCCTGCAGGCACGGTTTGTACACAGCTCAATGGAAGAAAACGTAGTCTTATACTTTATGGAGATTCCATCGTCTGAATTTCATCAACTTTTGATAAAGAGAATTAAGGGGGGTACATCTTAAAACTTTTTCTGCTGTAACTTTTAGAACTCATTATGACAAAACCAAAAATGTGTGTGTTTTTTTAATTTTTTTTAAATACATGACCAGTGCAGTATCTTTGCTGCCAGAAAGGCGCTAGAATGTACAAGATCACCTTTTCTTTTGAAGTCCAAATGTTACATGGTCCATAGAGAACTAATTATAGTATGTGTTAGGAACTCATCTCACTAAAACTCGGTTTCCATTTTTCAAAAAAATAAAAAAAATTCACACAAGTAGGTTCAGAATAAAAGACTCATTCAACATGAATCGGTATTTTCTCGAAAACGTGACCAGCTAGACATATTTTTGATACTTTGAAGTAACTTTCACTTTCATTGTATTGTTTCTGTTTCTGGGGACGTGAATGCACTCTTCCCAAAAGGAAACTGTCGTTCGAAAACCAACAACTTTATTTCTTGCGCAAATAACCCCCTGAAATTGTAGTTCCGCCTAGCCTGGTGAGTGGCAGATCAAGTTAACAAATTAGTTAAAGGTAGGGTATGGTTTGGGTTTTGTCAATGCTATGCTGCTGAATTATAGGCAAATTTATCAAGTAATTAACCACAAAGGAAACTGACTGAGTGATATATGTGAATTTTTTTATTATAACTTTGGCTTAAACACAGAAAAAGAAAGACTCAGTTTTGTAAAAGTCACATGTGAACGTTTCAACAGCAAAAACCTGTCACATATTTTCACCAAGAACGTTGAATCCATCCACGTTTCGCACCTCCGGCCGTAAATAGAGCAGCATTCAAATGGACACCCAGGAAATCTAAAAAATCGTCTGCATGTGATTTTTGGAGATTCAATTTTTGGACAGACTTATATTGATTTCTAACCGACGGGGGCTCTTCAGATGAAAGACTTTCACATGATGCGTACTACCATTATTATCTGTAAAACAAGTACTAGGCTTTCGGATAATTACACAACCCGTTCGGGGTTATTACCAAAGTATCACCCTACCTTTAAGCTGCATGGAAAACGAATGTCAATTTGTTAGGGTGTCATGGCCGAGCGGTTTAGAGCATCGGATTCAAGTTTTGTGGTTGAGTCATCAGGGTGTGGGTTCGAGATAAATAGTGTGAGGAGCAACTGTACAAGTGTATAAATTACAACCAGACTGTTTATTCAAAAACTGAATGAGTTAATAATAACTTTGTTGAGTGGTTATTTGTGTTGATAAATACTGTCATTGTCTGTTACATTATCTGTTGAGTAATGCTTTATAAAAGCTATCGTGTACATTTCCTGTATTAAGCTTACTGTGTTAGCATGTCTATATCTTGACACCAAAGATTTGAACAAAACAGATCTGGGTGGTTTGACAGTCTCAGGACTATCTCATAGAGCCAACACTGGCTCAAAAAATAAACAACAGTGCTAATCCAACAAAGGCTCAAAATGCACATCTTAAAGTAATTCTTAGAAAAGAGGGAGCAGCAGAACACATGGTATCTCCACAAACCGCGTTCAGCAGGTTGTCTTGGTGATGGGGTGAGGGTGCTAGGGGATTGCATGGTTGGAACCTTAACTTCTAGATTCGCATTGATGCTATATAATTATTAGCGAGCCTAGCGGGTATTCAATTATTGCTGGAACTTGGGTTTCTAATTAGCAATAACATTGCTTTAATTAACGTTTCCAAGAAACAAAATCGCGCATTTAAAGTAGGCATTTTGATTCGGTAGGTGGTGGTGGGGGGGGGGGCAAGCGGAGGAAAGACATATTTAGGTGTTTGGGCAAAAACAATGTTTGTTTGTTTGTTTGTTGTTGTTTTTTGGGGGGGTGCTTATATGTACTAAACCTTACATTTTTTTATTATTATTTTATTTAAACTCTCATTTTAGGGAAAGATGGGAAATGGAGGGGGTCGCCCGTCCCTGCCTCCTCCAGTTTCACATTAAATGTTCAATAGGGGGAAAACTTTCCCTTTGCGAGAAAAGCAACAGCTGTTTATGTAAGAAAAAGTCACAATAGTTTACCATCATGGTTAGTTTTACCCAAATGGCCATGGTTACCGCAATACCTCAACGTGCAATGCCTCAAAACCCACACACTCTAAATACATTTTTAATTTACTTAATGGCCATTTTGGTGTTTAAAGGAACATAACAGAATTGTTTTGTTTTTTTGTAACAAAACAGTGTAAGCACTTTATGTGATCCACCATATACATAAACTGACAAACCTGTAGAAGTTTGAGATCGATCGGCCATCTGGGTCACGAGAAAATAGTGAAAAACCGATTACACATTTGCATGAAATCATATAGATTCAACAAACGAATAAAACGCTCACTGAGCGATAAACTCCAATCGGAAAATTAGTTTATTCATCTCTCATCAAATATGGCATTTCAGACAGAAATATTTCAAGGGATGTTTTCTACTATCATCATCATTACACCGTGTAAGTTTTATGTAAATCTGTGATCAAAAAGTATATTTCACAATTTTTTTTCTTACCAATTCTGTAATGTTCCTTTAAAGGAACATTACAGAATTGGTAAGAACAAAACATGAAAGAAATAAAGTAGGAAGGAACCCCAACTACTCATTAGCGATATAGGCTAATTACAGAAAGTAAGTGCAAAGTTTCATACATTGTTGATAATTTTCGCTTTACAAATAATAGGTTTAACCATGTATAATCAAACTGCATACAAAACAACACAAAACATAACCTTTGATTGAAAAACCTTTACAATCAGTCATTGGAGAAGAACAAAAATAGGAAAAAACCAGAGTCCCATTTGAAATTCGATAGTTTGCAATCAAACAGTTCCAGCTGCAGCAATGACGCCATATTCACAGAAAGTACACATTTTATTGAACTCATTAACACTTTTCCATGAGTCAACACCGGCAGTATGTACAATGGGGTTGAGAAAGCAAAGGTCAATGTACCGTGATGACTTTCTACACCGTGAACGACGGTGGGTTTCCTTTAAAATTGTTCTATGCCACTCAACCCGCACATTGATAGTTATATTTACTGATTATACAAATATTAGTTGCTATAATTCACATGGTTTTGTGGGGATTTCTTTAAGTCTTTGGCCACACACTCCAATTCTGATTTTTGTTACACAGGAAAAGTGTAGCTATACAAAGAATTAAACACACATTGCATTTGAATTCAGTTAAAATTATCCAAATACGTGTGAATATTTAATTCTGGTTTTAAGGTTCATGTCAATTAGTGTGTATACAAATAATCAAACTTTAAACCTTGCATTGGAGAACAGTTTGTGTCACAATTTGCACAAAATTGTATGCAAAAAAAAAAACAGTGGTGTTAAACCTTTTTCTGAAAATGACATTTTTAAGCATTCCTCATGAATATTGGTTTCTTCAACAAATCAACCAATCAATCAATAAATCAATCAACCAATCAGTCCAAATAAATGATCAGAATCTAATTATCTCGAGTGACTTCTTCTCTATTCATCTTTCGCCTCTATGAGTTTCTAGTTCTAATGATTTACTTTGTTGTTTCTTCCCAGCGTTTAATATCGCGTTAGCTTTGTTGTTTGTCCCGTTCCGTCCCCTGTCTGTCCTGTAAGATCTCTTGCAACTTAGGTTCTGTTCAGAAGTCCAGTATCTTTTTGTATAAAGACATTTCTATACCAGACTTGGTCTTTTGAATATGCCTCCATATTATTACCTCTGCTTCATTGTGTCTAATATAATTATTATTCTAGTAGTTCTCTATACATCTTTGCTGAATTTACCTTTTCTATAGTTACTTGTGTACATTTTTCAACATGAAAAATAAATGATGAGTTGAATTGAATGGACTGGACTGATTAAACAACCAACCAATCAATAGAAACCAATCAATCAATCAGTCAATCAATCAATCAATGAAAATACAATCGGCCAATCTACGAATCAACTAATTATTAACAAATCAACCAATAAACTCACGATAACCATTCAATAAATCGTCGAATCAAATTAACCAATCGATCAATCGATAAAGGCTTGTTGATTCCGTATGGCGTTGCATTCTCCACAGCCGGATCTTTTCTCACTACCGACTTTTACTGCACAGCCACTTTCGTTTCAGAAAAATACTGTAGAAAGGTACACTATTTCCCCTGTGGGTTAGTAAGTAATAGTTACAACCAACAAACGTATAGTTGAAAAGAAATATTATAAATGTTCAAATTCTTGCACCCGGGCTGTATGTATTTGTTTCTTAAGTCCCTATCGTACTGGGCCTTCTCTATTAAATATATATCCCTGCTCTGTTGGAGTGGACAGCAGGCCTCACATGACTTAGTGTCAAACTTTTTACATGCTGCAGCCTACCCACTGATTGTATGCGTGTGCTGTGCGCAACAACATCCAAGGCTGTATGATATTATTGAACACTCACATAAAAGCATGCTCTTTACTTCCTTCATCCTAAGGGGTCATGGTATGAATGAATAATAAAATCAACTTTTTGAAACTGCAACCAGTTAGGAATCTCCAAGGAGCGTAAAATGGCTCGAGTTTCATTATGTGTGTCTGGAGTTGTCATTTTACATTAAAGACCTTTCTTTGCAACTTCACAACTGCAAGTTCTGCCAACCATGGTTGGCAAAATAAAGTATGGGCTGCCTTCATAGCAATAAGTGAAACAATTTATCATAATATTACAACTATTCTATCAAATTAGCCAAAATGATGAATTAACAGTTGTCACCCAAACTGGATCGAAAATACTTGATATTCTTCATACCAAAGGGTGTTTATGTTTTTTTTAGGCGGAATTTGTGTAAACCCAGTAATCAGTTCTGGCTACTCTTGGCTGTCAATGGAAAATTGTGGTAAATAAAGTAAAGATTAGTTAAACATAAAAGAAGGTGTACAATCAAATTGCGTGAAAATAGACTACATAACTAATAATTAGTATGAAAATGATATAATTAGCAATAATTGTTTACACTCGCAAGTTTAAAAAATGTATACATTCTAAGTATTTGTTTAAAAAAATACATACGCGTTGATAAAAATTGTGATTTATAATCAAAAAGTTTTCCGGTTGCAGCAATGACGTCATATTTACAAAACTACGAAATGATTATTGATTTCATTTAACATATTTACTTTAAATGCAATGGCTTACAGTATTAAAGTACATAACAGTACATTAAAAAGGCGCGAAGTTTCAAATTTTTATCTGTGTTCATTTTTTTCTGTTTTCATCTCTTACATTATTAAATTTTGTAATAAGACAGTACAAAATACGCAGTATAATGATCACGTTGCAGGAACTAGAAAATACAAGTTTGCAATAATGTGCATGCACGTAGTCAAAAAATTGAGAAAAGTATAAAGAATCTTTTTGAAAGATATAGATGCGTGTTCTAGACATTTTGTTTACAATCAAAATATGTTCCAGCTGCAGCAATGACATCATATTTACAAAGCTGAAAAACGTTAATTAATCCACTTAACCCAACGCCATGAACCAATATCTAAAGTATAATATTTGTTAACAACGAGGGGTTATTAGCAATACATCTGAAGTGTGGATCTGAGAACAAAAGAAGTCCACATAATGTAAGGACTTGAAACACTATGTGGACTTACACACGTCCACAAAGTGGTGTTTTTTTTTACAGTGTTTTTAAGAATATGTTTTCTTTTTTCTTCTGAAGTGCACAGAGCAAAGGAATGTCCACAGAGTGTATGCAACCGAAGATGTGTGTACATGTGTACCTTGTTGACTTTATGCACAGCGGAACGCCGTAGGCTTTCTTGAAAATATTTTTTACTTGATTGAAGCTGATACTGATCATGCAATATTTTTTTATATTCAACTGGGTTTGTCTGATCAAGGTAATTATGACGTCCTCGTTTGGCAACCACTTTATTTATCTTCTGACTTTCAATTTATAATCACGGAGTCAGGGAACACTACCTGATGGTATTGTAATAATTATAATATCATGTTGTGTTCTGAAGAAGTATGAGTTTGTACACGACCACTATTCAGAACGTAACCAAGTGTAGCTGTTTTTAAAATTAGTCACGATTGTCTGGCGAAGTTTAAGCCGTCTCAATTTGACCATTGTTTGCCCTCACCATTTGATATGACTAAACACTGTTATCAACATTTTGGGGTTTGCCCAAGATTATTATTTGTATAACAAAATGAGTTTACCGCTACAGAAACAATACTTGTTAGTTATTAATCAAATGTTGGTAGTCATCGACATCAACAGTTGAAAGGGCGCCCTCAGTCGATTCATTTTCTTCCTTTCTGTCCAAGTGGTCGCAGGGGGACGTGTTATCACTGTCGGTAGCCAATCCGGAGTGTTCCTGTTGTGATTTGGGCTCCGCGGTTCGGACCAATGGGGTGTAGGTGTTATCGTCACAGCTTTTGGATTGTGCCCCTGTCGGCGAGGTTGCATCATGACTTTCTGAAGTGGGTATCTTTGCATCTTCGTTTCCAGACTTCTCCACAGGGGACGCTGGTTCTGCAGTTTTGATCAATGGAAAGTAGATACCGGCGTCTCCATTGGAGAGACCCTCGGTTGGTAACTCGATCGGGGACGTCACATCGCATTCATTGGCCAAAGTGGGTGACACGGCAACCTCTTTTCCAGATTGTTCACTTTGTGACTTTGGACTTCCAGTGGGTACCAATAGAGTGTAATCTTCATCGGTGGTCTCTTTAGATTCGACCACTGTAGTCGAGTCAGTCAACTCTATCTTATCGGTGCGTCCGCCTCCATTTTCATTTCCTACCTCAGCATTCCCTTCGTTCTTGTTGAGCACAAAGTATGGATGGTCTTTAGCATTGTCCGTAGATGTGTCAAGTTCGAGTTCCTTGTTGGCTGGCATCTTCCTTTGCCCGCCTGAGACATAGCGGGGGCTCCCCTCTCTGTTACAATTCTCACCTACAGAAAAGTAGGTGGGGTCATCCTGGTATAAATTGTCATTTGCACCGGGCTTCGCTGGTCGGTGGTCATATGCGTACGACAACTCCATGCCGGGTACCGTTGGTTCAGGCGGCAGTGCTCTCGATGAGTCTATTTTCAATAATGCGAAATAATGGCAAAACAAAAAATGACTATGTTAAAGGCTGGCACGGATATTGACAGCATCACAAGTTTTGGTGAGTAGGTTTATTCTTTGACACAATTACCGCTAAATGTTATGTTCGTTCAAAAAGTAGTAATTTGTGTGAGTTTTGATCAATATTACTTACTTCTTGCCTCCAGCGGAACACTTGACAGTTCAAGCAGAACTCCTTTTCAAAACAAAATAAACTAAAGTGTTAGGAACTTAAAAGTGCAATGTCGTTAGACTTTTTGGTAGAACATTTTAGTGGGGGACGCCGTATAGGCCTATACACCTGCTCTAGAACTATCTTCATAAATAACGAGCCCGGCTGGTGATGGATGTGTCTGCCTCCTATTTTAATCATCTTTAGGAGATTCAATATTTTTATAAAAAACAAAGGTTAGCATTTAGAGTCAGATGTAAAAAAATCCTTGTGATTGTTTGAGAAAGTCCATATTTTTCAGATTGTTCTGTCTTTTTTTTAATTTCATTTGTTCAGTATAAAAATGTAAATGTATAAGTTTCTTTGAAGCTTTGCTCTTAGTGTTCTTTTTGGTTTGTGGTTCACAATCTATTTCTACCTTCTTGTTCTTGAAAATCATTTAAAGGACACCCTCTACCGATTCCAAATCACTGTCATTGACCCAAGTGTATATTATTTGCAAACGAAAATGTGGAAGATGAGATTAAAGAAGCTTACGCTGTTTGCTTCCTGAAAAACGGTAGTCTGTGAAGACAGAGTATCACGGCACCGATGATCACCAAGAGGAGTAGAAGAGCAAACAGAGACCCAAGAACAATAGCTTCTACGTTGGTTTCATCATCGCCTGTTGTAGTAGGTGCTGTAGGACGAGGGCCTATTGGCATAAACCCTGATGGCTCATAACATCTTAACGGGGGAAATGGACGCATTAACTACTATGTTTAATAGAGCGACATTGTGGGCTTTCCCCATGTGTTTTCTATTTTCCTTTTTCTTTAATCTTTCCTGTTAAAAATACCCCTACAAGTACAGTTCCAACCTAGAAATCACCCCAACGTCTATCTTGTAATCACTGAGGTGCTAAGCTACCAACATACCAGACATTCTAATTTTTTTCCAGCAGTTACCCAACCCCACCCCTCCCGACGTCACCAACGCAAATCATATCTGACTTCATCGAGAACTCTTCCACTCAATCCAGATTCGTTTAAGATGCGGTGGCTTGAGTACAAAGTTTTACCTGGTATACTGTAAAAAATGGCTATCATGACAGATGCAAAATGCTGATTCTGAAGATTCGGTGCGCACCACGCATATTCTGCCCTCAGATATATCCTGGCAAACGCTGGCATCAGTGTAACCACAAATCTCATGCTGGTATATGTTGCAGGAGGTAGGTGCGTAAATATCTAAAGGAATAAGTGATGCGTTAAATAAAAAGGGGTATAAGTAATCAAATACATATGCATATTTAATCGTGGTTTTAAGGTTGCCATGTCAATACAATGTGTACCAAAACACAAAATCTTAATGCATGAAAATGTGACGAGGTTTTTCGATTACCAGTTTTGATTTTACATAATAAAGCACAACATAGTTAAACACTTGCAATCCTATTGTCCCTCCTTTGTTTATACCAATGTAAAATATTATGTATTTGATCTGTTGTCACTTTTCATTACGCACTGTTGACGACCTTAGGCTGAGTTATACAATGACCACGTGATGACGTCGTGATGTTATCAGATCACCGTAAAAGTAAAACTTGAGTGCAGGCCCGAAACCACGATTTATTTTTTATTTTATTTATTTATTTTATTTTTTTTTTTTTTTTGGGGGGGGGCGAATTTGAAAAAAATAAATAAAAATGGCGGACTTTTTTTTTTGAATTTCGGGGGGGGGGGCGCCTGACAGGCCCTTAACCAGGTTTTTTTTTTATTGGGGGGGGGGAATGTGAAAGATTTGGGGCGGATTTCTTTTGGGGGGAGCGGACCCCCCCCCCCCCCCCGGTTACGGGCCTGCTTGAGTGTGTGTGTGTGAATTTCCTTGAAATGTCACGCAGTTTCAGTTGTTTCTTTTCACTTTAAGGATATATATTCAGAAATCCAAACTGAACAAGTCTGAGGTGAAATAAATTGTCATCACTTTTTCTGACGCCGAATTAAACGCCGTATTTTTCCGGGTTACTGCTTTAGAAAAAACATACCTGGGTTGATCCAGCAGCTAGCCTGACAGATAGCCCAACCAGGAATACAAAGCTGCGAACACAGATGATTCGGTGATGACCTTTGATCTACACAATTTAGACCAGACTCACTTGTGCAGCTTTGAATTTTAAAAAGAAAGAATTAGTTACAAATAGGTGGCCTTCTTCCTACTTAGTGAGCGTGTCATTTGCCAAAAATCATTTGCCAAAAATTTGATTTTCCTTCATTTTTTTTTTTAAATATATTTGTTTTCAAATTATTTTGCAGTTGTTTTTATCCAGGCAGGGGGTTTATCTCATGCATGTTTTGTACCGTTAAAGGTGCTGCATACGTTTGGTAATTGGAGCCTAGTGATTGTGTTAATCCTATATAAATGTAGGTAGGCCTACATACAATAAAACTAACCTGTGAATTTTTCACATTTTGGTCGCGTTTTTGAGATATCACCGAAAAACCGGAGCGAATATAGCCACGCAGGAAGAATATTCCCCATCGGAATACACAGTCTGAGAAGCGTTTTGGAAGACACGCTTCTCAGATTCAAATTTTGGGAAATAAAAAGTGATATATTTTCCATAACCGTAGTACTTCGAAGTCAAAAGTTTCTCAAAATTCGTTACCCAAAGCTGCTGTCCTTTTTACCAAGTAAGTTTGTATTGCCATTCATTTTCAGAGTCATTACCAAACGTGTACTGTGCCTTTTAGTGTCCGATTTTGTTTACTGAAATTAGCTGAAGATGTAACATAAACTATCAAAAATTCAACTCTTCATATTAATTATGGTAAACACCCAAAACGTGGCTTCTACAGTCTTACCCTCCGCTACAAAAATGGTCCCTCATCTCTTGTAGAAAGAGCAGCAGCGGATCTGGAAGAAAGCCCTGAGACTGACCTGTAAAAGGGCCCAGCGACGGATATGGAAACGTTGGCAGCTGTGCTGTACAAATACCAAGTCGTTCATGAGCATAAAACATCACCACGATGAACACTTTTAAACTGATTGCAACTGTCCTCGGTCCGAGTCCCGTTTGTGCCGTCCACGCCATGATCATACCCCTTACAATGTCTTGGTTTGTCAATTATACACTGAAAACCATACACTGAAAAATACTTTTAAATTAATGTACAGTAAAATGTGTCGTCAAAGATCAACTAATCAGCCTTCTGGCATCCAGCTCCAAAGTGTTATGTACTCCGTCTACGTCTACTGCACACAGCATAGCAGGAAGTTCACTCATGTTATTTTCTTCATTGAACTACAAAATCACGAGTTCAGTATCGCTCAGTATAAAAACCGCTTCTTACTTGGCTAGGTGTTTTGTGGTACGACAAAGAGTAGCAAGAATTACGTCAGATGTTATTCCCGGGTATGTTTGTTCCCCTTTGGAAGTGAGATCAGGCTAGTTACATGGAAAATAGGAATAATTTTAAAGTAAATACAGTAAATACGGTCGTAGGAAGAAATGGTTCATTTCCATCCTCCATAAACACACCATACTATCCATTACTGTTTGATACTATCCACTTGTGAAAATCTCATTTAAGCCATGCAGTCATGTTTCAGTGAAATCATCGCAAAATAGTTTATAGTTTTATCAAGGACTTTGTAAACGTTTCGTGTATTAAAATAAACAACAGCACTCGAAATAAGTAACGATTATTCTAGTGGGTTCTCTAAGAAATAATTATTAGTCTTTGACTGTGACATGATCAGATGCAGAGAATCTCCAAAGGATAAATTACTGGTATGACCTTTTAGCTTTCAGATTGAGACTGTTCCCCCTCCCCTCCAAATAATTATCAAATATTTAATTAATAATGATCAAAACTACAGAGAGATTTTGATTCTCGTCAGATTTTTCTTTTGATGAACTTGAAGTTAAGCTGTCATTCAACCATCATTTGGGGATAATGGTTTATTAAAAGAAAAGTTTCAGACTTAACATTCTTCAATTGTTTGTTGTTGTTTTCTTTCATTTTCACCAGAAAATACATAAATTCACGAAAACAAAAACTTGATTTTCCAAAGTGATCCCTGGCTTTCGTTTAGTATAAGCAGTTTCTCAAAAAACCTCAGCGTTTCGGTTCATCAAATGACTACAGAGTTATACTCTTAAAAAAACATAGCCGTAGGCCTAAGTGTTGCGATTAGCCTCGGTTATAAAAGTACAATAGTCGAGTTTAACGCACTGACAGCTTTTTTTTAATAAAAATTCTTTTGTAAAACAATTTCGTGAGCACAATCGATGTCCTTGGGTATTGCAGACAGGGTATTTCCCGAGCCAATTTCCGCGTTCCATGAAATCCGGTCACTTAGACTTGGTTCAAAGTCTGTGATAATGGGGGTTTGTCTACATATAGCGCCCTCTTTTGACAGACTTGGGAATCCAGTTTATCGGGTTGTACACACTAATACGGAGAGTTGGTACAAAAGTGGACGGAACAATCTGATTGGGCGGATTCGCAAAGGCCTTCGATAAAATGAATATTCATATTTAACGGGCTGTACGGTACTACGTAATTGATTATGGTTTCAAAATAAATAAAAAAAATACGGTGGTGGGTTGGATGAGAATTAACCTACTCGTCAATTTCATTCAAACTAAAATTATGTATTTTATTTTTAATTTGTAAAGTTCTTATTCTTTTAGCTGTAACTTTTTTAATACCATTAGGCAAAAAGCACCTTTATTAGTTTTAAGACCATTTAATTGTATCAGAAAATTCACCAAAGTGTATGGACGTGTGTACAAATCCGCGCGGTCTACATGCACACACAGTAAAGCCAGGCTAGCTGATCTACGTCACTCGTATGTGCCATTTGTATAAGTTCTCCCTGCATTGTTCATGTATCTGTCCTGCAGGTAATTGTGTCTTTTTATTGGCCAACATCAAAGCGATATATTTCTCTATGCATATGCATATATTTCTCCTACCATAATCGGTAGCAAAAAGTAAAGAAAAACATAAAGCCCCAAAGCGAGTTGGTAAAGGCGCTTTGCGGCTTCGCCGCTCGCGCTGGTCTTTTTTCGTGCGTGATATTTGGGCTGGAGTGTCGTGGTGCGCCTTGACTAAAGGCTACTGATTACCAGAAGCCCGAATGAGTTGCATTGAAGTAGTTCTTTATAAAAATGATTAATGTCTGAACTAATAATTGGACTTGCTAATAACGTTCTCATATAAGACTAAAGGTTTTCTCAGAATAAAATAAGTGATTCTTGTTTTCAAAATTACACACAAACGTGTGGCAGCTAGCTTTAGAGTTGGAAGAAGGGGACACTCTTGGCGTTGAACACATTAAGCAAGCGTGTGTCGCAATGATTTACCAACTGGATTGCGATCGTTAGAGCTATATTACAGCTCTATGATTGAGATACTCGGCTTAAAATGTATATAGCGCCCTCTATTGCATTCCTGCAAGCAAGAGTGTGGTGTGAGTAAATAAAGAAAACATAGGAAACTGTGATATTTGACCAGATCAGGCTTGACACGATGTCACAAAACAATCGGGAGGCAGATTATGAAACACCAACAGAGGCATGAAATCTGACGTGTAATGATGGTGCGTTGTGTGTGTGATTACAACTGGGCCTCCCTGATTATATTGGCTACTCTCTTTCTAGGTAAGTATAGAATCTTTCCACCATGGGAATAATATCATTTTTAATTTACAACACTGAAAAATGGCAATAATAGTATGGAGTGTGTATTATACCCAAGCACACGACAAGGCTTTTGGGATTTAACCACAGCCCTGCGTTTAATGGCTCCATCCACATTGTTAATTTTACCAGCCCTTCATGTGTTGAACACACACGTCTTCAGAATATCAATAAGTAGAAAAGGACAAAATCCATTCCAAACATGTGATTTTGAAGAGGATCATTGTATACCAGTCTGTACTTTCCCATTGTACTTAATTTCATCTCTTAAACAAAAATATAATTAGTTCATAATTGTATGTTGTTCTCAAATCATAGATACAAATTGTTTACAACTCTCCAAAGTGTGCATGGTATAGAGCTCGAGTGCTAGACTTCATGCTCACATGGACCAACGTAGCCGAAGTTGTACATGTTTATTTCCATTTGATGAACACTGTAATATTGATCTTTTTCATTTCCTGAAGAATTGACAGTTGTCCTTGCGTATGTAAAATGCTGTAAAAAGGGGGAAATTTATATTTTTACGCAGTTCTTATAAAAATATCACTTTATCACACCCGAGGGCGTCTCAAAGCGCTCTTATTTTGTGCATGGTCAGCGTAGCTATGTTGGATAATACCCATTTATTTACAGAGCGTGTTTCTCGTTTATTTGTTTCCCCATGTTTAAGATATTCAAGGTTAACAAGGTTCTGTGGTGCAGTCTGCACCCAACCATACCAGAAAACACCCGGGCGAAATCCTGCCTCTATAAGCGTAATGGGTTCTTTTAATTTAACGTCCATAACACAACACATGGGATTAATCCGAAAGACGAAGCAGTAATGGTTAAGTGTCTTGCACAAGTGTCAAGACCGGGACTCGAACCCACACTCTGCTGGTCAGAAACACCAGAGCTTGAGTCCAGTGCATTCGGCCATGACACGCCGTAATCAAGACTTACCCGGGCCGTGGATCTTTCAGGATCTTCAGCTTGAAGAGGCAGTGTGCGTTCGCCTAAAAGGAAAGACCGGAAGGCGAAATTGATTAAACTGAAACAGTTTCAATTTGTCATGGTTTCTTTTTGGAGTGTTCATTTACAATTTTTTGTATAGTGCGTATGAAGCATGGCATACAGCTTCATTTATTCAAGACACTCATCAAATGAACACAGTGAAGTACAATATAGAGTAAACTAAAGAGAAGTTAACCAAATTTTCAATGGGTGAAAACAAATGACAATGGAAACTACAAATATAAATAAATAAAAATGAGAAAGTATGGCATATACGTAATTTTAAAGCAGGGAAAACATTGAGATTACAATTTACTCCCCTACAATCACAACGATATTAGATTACATACTTCTAATTTATTTTAATTTTTGTTCTTACTTATCCAAATATTTACAACAATAATTGAGTAGTCCAACCAGCACAGTTATATTTCTGGGCCCTCGCTATTAACAAAAGGGCCGTGGAAAAAATGAAGACACAAATTAAAGGTAGAACAATCATCGTAAATTTTAGTCAACGTAATGCTGATTTTTAGGGGGGAAAGTATCATGTGAAAGTTTCAGTTGAATACAGTGCCTTCTTGCTTGTTGAGAAAAAGCAGAAAACTGTCACGGTATTTTGATGGAGAACGTCGAATCCATCCACCTTTAGCGAGGTGACAGCGGGTACCAACCGCATCTCTGGCCGTATTGAGGGCAACATTCAGACGGACACCGCGGACATTTCAAAAAGTCGCCGGCACTTTAGACGAAATCATTTCGCAGGATGTTTACTGCCTTTACACAAATTCTTTCCGATGTCATTACCATGCAACCAAAGTATGATAATGTACCATTAAGGAATGGCAATACTACAAATATCAACAATAAATAACACACTTAAAACTAAATTATAGAGTTTGCTAGAACATTCTTTACTTTGTATTCATACATTGTATATGAACATAGACGTATTGACGGAACTAACGGAAAATGGAAATTTGCCATGTCGTCAACAAATTGTCAAATATTGTTTTGGGAAACTACATAAAACGAAATGTTCATCGTTTCCTCTTCATGATTCATGAATATGAATACCTCGGGAAAATCCAAAAATTAAATCTCTATTTGTTTGCACTTTTATGAGAATTACAATACGGGTCCACAGAATTAGCCTTTTGTACCAAGATGATCAATTATTTACAATTCACTATTGACACAGTGTATCATGACATTCTTATTAATAATAAGTTAGACCATTCGTGGTTTGTCCTTCAAATGGTTCAGGAGTAACTGAACATAAAGGAATAATTGGTGACATATAATTCTGAATATCCTATTTGATAATAAATGTGGAGTTCCTCAAGGTTGTCTGTTAGGTCCTATATTATAATCAGTGTAGTATGGGAAATGCTACCGGTAAGCCTTAATGAAGAGCTTGTTACCGTTGGCTTTTAACTCTGAACTGGCTTTTAAGTTATTAATAAATCTCCTTACATCAATTATTAAAAAAATAACATCAATCATCAAAAATATGCAATATGTCGTGGGGCCACACAAATTTGTAATGTAACGATATACACTTACAAAAAGAAAGCTGTTCACGTTATCACTAAAACCAGTTACTCTTCACAGTCGGTTCGCTTAATCGAAAGTGCTTAAATTCAACTACCTGTATAATAATTTGAACTCGGACAATATTTTTGTAAAAGGTACAGAAGTAGCCCTTTACTTCTGACAGCCAGTTCTAGTGTCATGTTGACTTTGAGGTCATCCTGGTCATGGTACTAGAAGAGCAATAAAGTTGGTTTTCTATGTTAATAAATGTCAAGCTTCGCTTTGAGAAAGACCCTTGAGATTTAAGGTTACAGGACGTAGCCCGACTCGAGGAGTTACCGGCACAAAGGGAAATATGACCCTTCTTTTGCATGCTGTGATAAAATATAATAATGATTATAATGAATATAATAATAATAATGACAATACCCTCTAAACGAAACACACCCGTGAAAGATAACAGAAAAGCTGTCCAAGTATTAAGACCTTGAGATCGCGATCAGGATGCGGGGAATGAGACCGTGAGATAATACCGGTGGTCATCGGAGCTCTAGGATTAGTGAAGAAGGGACTGGATAACTTCATCTACCATATCACAGGCAACGTTAACATCAACCTAGTCCAGAATATAGCACTCCTCGCAACAGCCTACATATTATTACGTAGACTATAATGTTCATTAAATAGCATCTCCCCTTTAGCGCTTCAGATTCATAGTCTGGATCCGGCTCTATAGGAAGTATATCAGACTACATAAACGAAAAAAAAAATCGTATAATAATAATAATTTCATCTGGCATAGTCTGGTAGCAATCGTTCTTATCGATTTTAGTACGGCGCCAGAAGCGTCATTTATGACAGATATGGCGCATTATAAATGGACACATTGTTATTATTTCTATTACTAATTGATTAAGTGGTTCTTAGTTGTCAAACTGTCATTTTGTCTATCGCTTTTTGTTTTGCCTTCCCAATAGCGACGAGTACATGAGCAATTTGCTCACTTATTTTCCTACATACTAAAGTTTAGTATTTTACAGCCCCTTTTTATGTATTGCTGTACTCTGTACAGACTACTGAATATTGATAATGTTTTTAGTGTGGCTTGTTTTTAGTTAAGCTGTGACGTGTCGTGTCGGTGTCCGCCCGATAGTCCGAAGGTCCGTTAGTCCGAAGGTTCAATAGTCCGAAGGTTCGATAGTCCGAACGCACAAATTTCCCATAACATGGGGTGCATTAGTCCGAAAATGAAATAGGGTTCGTTAATCCGAACATTTGATGCGATAGTCCGAAGGTTCATTGATCCGAAGGTTCACTGGTCCGAAGGTTCGGTAGTCCGAATCGACGATAAGGTCCGATAGTCCGAATCGACGATCGATCCTTATTGTCAATTCGGACTACCGAACCTTCGGGCTATCGAACCTTCGGACTTTTGAACCTTCGGACTAACGAACCTTCGGACAAACGAACCTTCGGACTAACGAACCTTCGGACCATCGAACCTTCGGACTATCGAGCTGTAACCGTCGTGTCGTGGCCGAGCGGTCTAGTTCACTTGACCTAAGCTCTGGTGCTGTCAGCAGCAGAGTGTGTGGGTTTAAATCCCGTTCATGACATTTGTGCCCTTGAGCAAGGTACTTAAACATAATTGCTTCGCAAACAAATTGGGAAGGTAGTGCATTCTGCTGTACTAGCCAGGCTCCTAGTGGATGATACCCATGCCTACATCCTTACGGACTGTGAAGGGGTGGGGGGGGGGGGGTAACTTGTTTTAGCCCCAGGAATACTAATGGCAACATGCCCCCGGTGACAGTTGATTTGGGTCGACAGCCCAAAATCTGTTAAGTGTAGCCCCCATCTTGAAGTGGCCGTCTGGCCATGTGATGTTAGGCGATATTTCATTTAAAAAATAATAATAATAATAGTATATGCATAAATATACGTTTCTTCTATCTATCTATCTAAGATGATTATAGATTACACGTCCCTTTTGGTTCCGGATTAGGATAACAATTTTGTGTTAACTAATTACTGCACGACCACAACAACTTCCTCCTAATGGGAAGCTTAAATTGCTATTATAAATCAATCAACTATTCCCGTGTATAACCTCCTATATAATTCATGATATACTTTGCCGTGAGCATACATCACTGAATCAATTCAATTGCGTGTCGGTCAGGAATTAAGATGTGCATCTGGGATCGGCAATAATCTGAGATGAATTTTCTTCGTCCATGCCCGGCAGTCAACGATTTAAGGAAAGAACTACCATGCAAAGAGAAGGAACTGGGAGACTATAAATAACTCGCACGTCCGTTGGAAGTTTGGTACACAAGGGTCAACTGCTCATTGCTAAAGCAGAGCTTCAAGTCATATTTTAAAGACGACACTTAAATATTACTTTATGATTTCGTTTGGTGTTAAGCGGATGACGTAAAAATTGTATCTAAATCTTGGAAGATGTGTAAGCTCACAAAGCTTTGGTATAAAACTTAGGAAAATTACGTCATTTGAATAGGGCGCCCTCGGCTAGAGGTCAAAAGAAGGTTGCTCATTGGCCCATCATGTGCATGCGCGTACATAGATTTGCGTTTTCTATTGTTTCATCGTCCGGCGTTTTACCTCTAAGATGGCGTCGAGATGACGTCAATGCATAAGGTCTATAGAGCAACGGTGGTCTGTGTATATCAACGTGTAAATTAGTTCAGTATCGGAAGAGCAATTCTAGAAAAGAATTTGCATTTGCTTCGTTCTATCATGCAGTGAATCCTGTGCGCTAGTTCAAATGTACTTACCAAATAGTAGCACCTTCAAGGACGCCCTATAATTCTCGCACAAGAATAATCTACTTTGTAAATGCTTCTGTAGCATTTTGCTTTTATTCCTTGTTAGTCGGGTGCCTGGCTCAACGAGTAGGCCGTATGGTTATTTATAACTTATTAGGATCTCGACGACAAGTTTAGATCTCGACGACAAGTTTCTGTCAACCTGTTGTAGTAGCATATTCGGTTGCATGCTTTGATCGCAATAATTTTTCGTCGGTTGACGGAAGGGAACATTTGCCGTAGGTAATGTTTATTCTGAGGCAACGTACACATCTTAATATAAAAAGGTTAAACAAGTAACTTACTTAATTATTTAGTTACACACACACAATCATTTACGAAGTTATCTAGTATAAACATTTAGTGTATTTACAACATTTGAAGATATTATCACCATAACAAAATATTGACTACTTTCAGGCAGTCTCATTGGCCGCCCGCGGATGCTCAACGACCGTGTTAAATTTCCAGTACATGGCACACACATGGTGCGTGTATAAATATGTTTGAACAATGTATTGGTCCCCTATGGCGTGTCAAACGTTGCAATATTCGATAATGTACAATGTATGTGCGATGTTTCTCATATATATGCGAAGATTGTCACACATGTGCGATATTCGTTTTATGTATGTAATAAATATGCAATAATTTGTAATAATGTGCGATAATTTGCAATATATATGTGATAATTTCTTAACATATGCGATAATTTTTTATATATATTTGATAATTGTTCAATACATATTATATGCGATCATGCTATAATTGTGTAATGTATGCGATACTTTTTTATATATATTTGATAATTTGTTAACACATATTATATGCGATCATTTGTATGCGATGTTTTGTGATATACATATGCGATAATTTAATATACATGTGCGATGTTACACCAATGTATATTTGATGTTCGTTCTTATATATGTGCGAAAACGGAATTGTGGGATATAGTATGGCTTCCTGTCCACTTGATCCCCGTATCCGTAATGTTTTAGACCGGGCCAGACTATACTGTGGACGGTATAGTATGGTTCCTATGGTTCAATGAGATGGGTGTTAGGGTTTAACTGATGGTCAGGGAACGAGACTGGCTGACACTCCACAATCCATGACCGCGGTCACTCCATGCCATGCTGATCATGATGCTGACCCGTCTAGTTAAACCGTACGCCCACCTCAGTGAACCATACTATACCATCCATAGTCTGGCCCGATCTAAAAACATCAAGGATACGGGGATCAAGTGGACAGGAAGCCATACTATATCCAGGCCGACCAACGCGTATTTTTTTAAATCAAAAATAAGAATGCACAACTCTCTGTGTGAAGGAAATTTTTGAATATAAAGATGGCGGCACGTGGTCACTAACACACTCTAAATAAAACCGGGTCAGAATTAACCCGAATCCCGGGTCCCGTGTGGCCTGACACATTTCAGGGCCAGACTGATCCAGAAACTAGTCAAGAATTGGGACTTTGATTTGGATTATTCATTTGTATAACACAAATTTCGGGTCAGTTTATCACTGACTTCTGGTCATACTGACCCAGAAATGGGTCTGCCCTCCCTTGCATGATTGTTAGGCTGGAGTTATCAGCCAAAGGTTGAGAAAACAAATAATGTTGGTTTGCCCGGAATACTCATCTCTAATCACTTAGTGGATATGTACATAGATATATAATTACATTATTATACACACGAGTTGCAGGTCATTTGTGGCTTGGTCTAGATAATTGCACTCTTGCTGCTCCATAAGTATGTAGGAAGGTCGAAATAACGTTTGTCCAGCGATGCAAAACAAATATATTGCTTTGATTTTTTCATTATGGTCTTCTTATTTGTATTCCACTTTGCGGGAATCGGGGCGGCCCAAAGGAATTCCAAAATACAAGTACTGCAAAATAATGCATGACTCAAGTGGACAATAGCATAGCTGTGTTTGTTTTTGTCCAAAATGGGCCTAGTCGGCTTTCAAAAATGTTTTGGGGCAGAACAGTTGATAAAATCAGTGATAATAAATCAATAAATAAAGCAAAGTAAGTAAATTTGGTCTTTCTTTTTTTATAGTGAAACTAATTGTCCAGCATTTCTACGAAATTGCAAACATTGTATATAAACGACAACATTTTGAGAAAACCGATTTGTTTTCATTTGCAATGTAAGCTCCTTTCCAGTCGTGATTAATTTCTTTCTTCATTCATTTATTTATTATTATTTTTTTTTTAGTAGAGGCTCCCCACGACGTGTGTAACTTAAAGGCACAGTACACGTTTGGTAATTGGAGCCTACTGATTGTGTTAATCCTTTATAATTGTAGGTACATACAATAAAACTAACCTGTGAAAATTTCACTTCAAAAGGTGGTCGCGTTTTTGAGATATCACCGAAAAACCGGAGCGAATATTTCCACGCAGGAAGAATATTTCCCATAGGAATACACAGTCTGAGAAGCGTTTCGATAGAAACGCTTCTCAGATTCAAATTTTGGGGAATAAAAAGTGATATATTTTCCATAACCGTAGTACTTCGAAGTTGAAAGTTTCTCAAAATTCATTATACTACCCAAAGCTGCTGTACTTCTTACCAAGTAAGTTTTTATTGCCATTAATTTTCAGAGTCATTACCAAACGTGTACTGTGTCTTTAAGGGAAATAATTGAATACAGAATTTTTAATTAGTATATTACACACTAAATGAATATGATTAAGTTACACAAACAAAAAGGACTAGGTTAATTAAGACAAGGACGTAGGCCTACTGCACAGCAGCAAAGTATTGTTCACGAAGATCAACCGGCAGAGGGATTACATTATTCTACTAAGCAAAAGGTTTTGTGCTGAGCTGGTTGTGCTTAAGCAGCTCAATGAAATTTGATCTCTGGTTGTGTTTTAGGGACACATCAGAAGAGGTTGAGCAGTCGGTCGGCCCTACTCCAGGAGCTGTTGTCTGAATACGGACCCACCAGCGTCCGACCAGTCTACAATGCCACCAAGACAACTACTGTGGAGTTTCGTCTCCTCATTACTCAACTCATTGAACTGGTTAGGAATACACTGTATAATAAGAATCTTATTCGCAAAAATTATGTTAGGTAAAATAAAATGAAAAAACGTGTTTAGCGTCCTGCCTATTTGAAAAAGGGAAGGAGGAGTTTTTTTTTCTTTCTTCAAAAGTGGCCGCCGACACGTTCAAGAGAACAGGCCGGGCTATATTTTTCAAGATGGTGCCAGCTTTTTTCTGTGCGTTTTTCGTTGTGCTAAAGTCTAAAAATACAATCTTATTTATTTAAGAATTTATTTTTTTTCGTCAGAGATCGTTAAAATCTTTCCTTAAATTTTTTTTTTTAAAGAGGCGGGCGGGGATGCTAAACATGTTTTTTCTTTTCTTTTTGCATTCTAGTCTTACATTAATAGTTAGTTCCAGATAGACACCGTCTTTACGGGGAACTTGAGTTTCGGCATTGAGCTGTGTCAATCGTTCTAAAATAGTCTACGCAATCAAGCAGTTCACAGACCAATCATGCAAGGAATTCAATCAACTCTCGGGTTACTGCACGCGGTATTTACGCTAAACACATAGTTGTGCTTACAAAAGGGACTTTAATTACCCGGAAAGATTGCCGACTTTACACTGTGGACTGTGTAACGTCAATCGGCAACTATTTTTCGTCACAGGATGTCATTTGATCGTAATCGCGGCTTTTGATGTATACAAACATCGATTTCGGCTCAGAAATTTGCATACATAACTACTGAACAGACAAATCATGAAACATACAAGTCATGTTTAATAATAACTATATTATTAATTTTTATAACACCTTAAACCACATATTGCACCTTCGTTATGGAATGACTTGCCACTTCATGTTCGCCAAGCTGGCTCTCTTCAGATTTTCAAGGGACTTTTAAAAACTCATTGGTTTGAATCTTTAGTTGTGTGACTTACTTTTATATTTATGTCATTGTTTTTATGTTTTGTGTTGCGCATAGAGGCTTCTGCATTATGCGCTATATAAATATCTCGTATTATTATTATATTACACTTATAAATTAATGCCTTTATCAAAAGTAGAGTTCGCTATTATAATATTTGCTATTTCGTTTGTTCCGTCTTTCAGAATGAAAAATATCAGACGATACAGATCAGCGGCTGGCTCACACAGGTACAAATTTCATAATGTACAGTCAATCAGTTTCATACCATTATTTGTAGCATAATCATATGCACTGCATCTCATTGACGCCACAAACCTACTTTGCATAATTGACACAGTTATTTCCAATATTTTGTTAGTCAAATTCAACATGAGAAGGCAGCTGTCCATACTAAATTGATATTTCTTCAAGTTAACTGTAATGTTAATATGAATCTAGTGAAAAGCAAAATGAGAATTGCTTTATTTAAATACTATGTTATGTCTTCTCTGTTTGTTCGAGCGCCTTAATGTGCCGTTATGTAAGTCTGGCGTGTATTCGAACTTCCGGGACCATTATGGTGCCAACCATTATAGAGTTTTACATGGGCGGTATTTTGTTTTGTCAGTTATTTTAGTTTGGTGTAGTTTATGGCCATGATGTTGTTGGTTATGAAATGCTAAGTGATAAACGATATGAAGTTAAATCAATACAACAAAATAACGAAGAAAACCCGAGCTTAAGACTTGACCACCGTTTCCGGTTACTTGTGTAAAATTAAGAATTTTGCCCAACTGACGATCATGTTGTAATTAAATCTTTGAGATGGACGCACAAATTCGGGTGTGATTGGCAAATGGGGTTTCTAAAAGTTTTAATTTTGTTTCAATGTTAATTTCAACAAATTATTTGTTTTATGTAAACATTGAAATTTTATTTATAACAACTTGCTACGGGTATTTTTTATTTTCAACAAATTATTTTATAAAAATAACTCAAAAGAACATTTGATTTCATAGAAAACAATAGGCCTTGTCTTTGTTCGAGTTGAATTCTCGTTTTCGACATGCGCCAGACTTGCACAGTCTATTGGTAGATACGTGCGTAAGGAAACCAGTCATCTCGCCCCCCGGCAAAGTCGCCCCCACCAAGTCGCCCCCTGCAAAGCCGCCCCCAGCAAGCTCGCCCCCTCCAGGTACAAACTCGCCCCCTCACAATGTCGCCCCCGACTTTGCCGGGGGGCGAGATGACTGGCAATCGTGCGCTATAACACTATGTTATCATTATATGTGTTCTTTTCCGGATAGTTGTGGCAGGACGAGTTTCTAACTTGGGATCCAGCCCAAAACGATAATGTAACGACGCTCTTCGTACATACATCTAACATTTGGCTACCGGACACTACCTTGTATAAAAAGTAAGTTGACAGTATATTGAAATTCAGAAGGAAGCAAGGTGAATTCAACATAATCAGAATAAGAATTTGTCTGGAGTAAGTGGCCCTTTGAAAATAGGCTCTTGACTGAAGAGGCTTTGCTGTTATTTTAAATGGTGTGCACGATAAAAACCTTGTGAAAAACTATACGTTCACAAATTTGCACATAACTTACACGGTTTAAAGATGGCCATAGTGGACAACTTCCCTTGAAATATGTTTGCCTGAAATGCTATGGTTTTCAGTATTGATCTCGCGAGATGAAAACTCAATGTTCTAAAACATTCAAAACACTAAAGCCCCCTCGCCCCCCCCCCCACCCCCTAGAACCGTGCCTGGTCCGTGTGATTTAAAGGGGCATGTTCGGATTGGGCGCTTTGGGCTATAAAAAGCGTTTGTCATTCAACGAATATGATTGGAAAGATGTTTTAAAAATAGAATATAATGATCCACACAAATATACCTCGAAATTGTGTGGTTTTCCTTTTACTTTGTGAACTAACACGGTCCGCCATTTAAGTCAGTTATTTATTTACTCTTTTTTTTAATGAAAATGCATTGACGTCGAGTATTAGGCCTAAAGTAGTGTTCCTTTAAATTTTGAACTGCATTTTCGATTTTTCATTGTTCTGTTTAATTTGTTATTTTAAAAGTGTGGATACAAAATTTGAGAGTTATAAGGACATTCCAGCCAGGGTGAATAGCACGGGCCAAGTAAAGTGGAGCTCCCCAGTCATCCTGAAATGTACCTGCCGTATCGACGCACGCCACTTCCCATTCGACATCCAAGTTTGCGAGCTGCGATTCAGCTCGTGGGCCTACGACGACTCGGAGTTGAGCCTCGTTCAGGCACAAGAGATGACCGCTCTCCAGGACCATTACCGGGACGACGGCGTGTGGGAATTACTGAAGATCGAGGTGGTTCGTCGAGAGGTCACATACCCGTGTTGCCTGGCTCCTTACCCACAGCTCTCCTACTTTGTACATCTGAAGAGGAGACCTCTGTTCCACGTGTTGAACATCCTGATTCCGTGTGTTCTACTCTCTATTCTGAACCTGTTGGTGTTTGCACTGCCCCCGGAGTCTGGTGAGAAGATTCAGTTGGGAATGACCAATCTCCTGGCCCTGGTGTTATTTCAACAGTTGATCAGTGATGCCTTGCCACCGACTGCCGCAGAATCACCACGTATAGGTAATTTGCGTCTGCCTATGTAACATGGAGGCTGTATTGAGCACGTCGACTGCTCTAAACAAAAAAACACCAGATTCCTGGTCCAATGGGACCTGACCTATGGGTCAGGTCAGGCTGACCTGGAAACTGGTTTTAAAAATGGAACTTTACCCGGAATATGTGTCAGTTTGACCCCGAATCCGTGTCGAACTGACCCAGACATGAGTCATGCCCCCTTTGACCTTGAATCCAGGTCACTGACCGTGGAGGTTTTAGACTGTGCAGGTCGGGTTGGGTCGTGCAGTAATTACAACGAACAGCCTCCATGTTTGTGTTGTACCATACCAGGTATTCCAACAAAAAATATTCCTAACACCGATATCATAATATTCTGCTTTGTACTTAGGTTTCTACTTTACTCCGATGATCGTCATTGGTTGCACGTCCGTAATGTGCACCGTGTTTGTACTCAAACTATTCTACCATAACGACCGTCGCCCCATCCCAACTTGGCTACGTAAACTCATCTTAAGAACAGCTGTCATCCTCTTCTACCGACTTCAAAGTCACAGCAAACCTGGAAACCGTCACGGTAGTGAGTCAATGGGGCAGTCTGGAACTCGGCTGGAAAGGAACAGTGATTCGTCATTAATGGAGAACAGCGAGACTGCTGAAGAAAACAATTTCACCGAAGCCGAAGTCGGGAAAAACGGTTGCAGCCACTGCCGGATGCGCGCACGGCAGATCGGTCCATCTTACAACTTGTCCGTTGAAAACCCATTGCCAGCTGACGGACTAAGAAGGAGAGGGACGATGAAGACTAGCCGTAAGTTAACATCCAAGGAGGTGATTCTAGACTGGAAGGATGTAGCGTTGGTTATTGACCGGGCCGCTATGATACTGTCGGCCCTCGTTACAACCTGCGCCCTTGTGACAACTGTTGTTCTGCTTGCTGTGGGGGTGTAGTCAAGTCGTCCAAATTCTGATACACATATTTGCAGGTTTTCTAGCTCAATATCGAGGGAAGCATAAACAAAGGCTCTCATAAGTAAAAACAAAAACAAAAAACAAAAATACGTTGTTTAGAAGTTTCTTTTAAATAGAATTTCCAGAGTGTGTGTTAAACATGTTTCCGTGTCTGTTTTGTTGTTATTGTTATATCAAATGACAATGATCTAATAATGTGTTTCATTTGTGTATTGTTGCAGAATGTGAAAATCACTCGGTGAAATCTGGCTTTTCCATTTCACTCGGCTTCGCATCGTGAAATGGAATAATTTAGATTTCACCTCGCAATTTAGCGAATGCATTCACATTCATCAACTATGAATATCGTTGTATGATGTAGCTATCTATACACCATAACTTTACTGTAAATCGTTGCCGCACTAGCGCACTCCCCTCTTCAAAATTTTATACACATATTCAGTGCACTGATTAGGAGTATTCTACACTGTTATAAACAAATTAACTATCAGTAGAGGCTACTATAATAGCAGCAATGTGGATGTCTTTTACATGTATGCCAATACAATGTAGAGATAGGCCTAGTATTCATTAAGATTCCTCCATTAGCGTAGCGTGTTATACTTAATTAATTACTAACTAAAAGTAACATCCAAGGTCTCAGTCTAAAGAAATCCCGGGTCAGAAATTAACCTGGATCCTGGGTCCGAGGAGAGCTGACCCATGTCTGGGTCTGACTTCCGGATCAAACTGACCTAGACATCAGTCAGGATCCCTGTGAACAGGAACTGGGTCAATTCTGACCCAGGTTTTTTTTTTAGAGTGTAGCCGTTGAGATGTATTGTAAACCAATAAGATTGTGGCGATTTTGGTATATCACAACAATCAAGAACCAAACTGTAGTTTTTTTCAACCCCGACTGTCCCAAAATATGTTGTTTTCTGAATTAAGCTTCTGCTTGATATTATTTGTGACCATAAAGGTATAATAAAACATTACAAGAAAATATCTTTAATCCAGTATTTATTTATTCATTTATAAGAGGATGCTGCTCTGATATTGACCACTGGCTTTTCGTTTTCGTCGCTTTATCATTTTTTTTCCATCTTTGTGGATTTTCTTTCAGTGAACTTTTAGTGTGTTAAACTTAAAGGCAGGGTATACTTTTAGTAATTACTCCACAAGTTAATGACTATAAAATATTTTCTCGATACTTGATGTGTGGGCCTGGTGCTGAATAGACTGGGGACACTGATATACATACACGAGGTCAGCACATATACCCATTGCATTGGCCGCCATCTTTGATGAAATGTGCACACGTGAAAGGCCTATCATTGGCTGGGAGTTGTGTGCAGCTCGTACACGCGTGCACGTTTCCATTGTTTTTCATTAAAGATGGTGGTCAATGACGTCATGTGCAATCAATCTATTGAACTTCAACCAAAGTAATCATACAAACCAATGGACTATGAGGATTTTCCACAAAAATAAAAACATAGGAAAAGAGGAAAACGTGGAGGTATATGTGAACGAACGAAAGCTCGACGGACTGTGAATCCACTCTTAGGAACATTTCGCGTGGTAATGTAACATCTCTAACGAATATAGATGAATTCATGCGTACACAGCACGGTATCTCAACGGAATCGTCTAATGCACATGTATATACGTCAGCCAAACCCCAGTGCCTTTGGATGAGGCCGCGGATCGAGCGACTTCATCTTCATCAGTTTGGGCATTTCCCTTACTATGCACATGACGTCACTTGAGTAGGGCGCCCTCGCGTAAAGATCAAAAAGAGGTTTTTAATGGCCATCCGTGTGCGCTGCGCGTACAAATCTATGCGTTTCCGTTGGTTCATCATCGATTTATTACGGCTGAATGCAGTTGGATGACGTCAATGCAGAAGGCTTCGAATTCGTAATTCTCGTGAAGTGAGAAGCGGGCTTCCGCGGTTTTTGTTTTATTTGTTTGTTTGTTTGTTTGTTTGTTGGGGTGTTGTTTGTTTGTTTTTGCTTAATCGATTATTCAGAAACACTTATTCCAGGTCACATTGCAAATGTGAAGAAATCTTCCATCACTTTAAAACAGAACCCAAAGTTCAAATGATATGCGCATGGTCTATTGCGAAAACAAACCACATTCTCGCTCACACAGTTAAAGCTGAGAGCGGCGTATACGTCACACATGCGCGAACTGTCACGTATGCATCAAGAAAGTCGAAATCGAACCCATCCACATTTAGCCAGGTGAGAGCGGATACCAGCCGCATCTCTGGCCGCAGCATTGACAAACGGGCACCACGGAAATTTGAATCTCCCAAACAAATAAGCGTTTGGTTAAAAGGCACACAATATTTATCAGGATTATAACCAAAGTATGACCATACCTTTAATAAAGACCTCATGTGATTGTCAACCAATGCAACTTGACCGACTTGGGGATAGTTGCGGCTGCATTTTTAGCTATTGACCTTAAACTGGTAACACAAAGAGATCTCCATGACCAAGAGCAAGAATAACTCCTGATGAAGCGACTGCATTTGCCGCTATTGACTTTAGACTTGTGTACACAAGATCAAAGAGAATACAAGAGCCAGAAATGCTCTGAACGACGGGAAATTGAATTCCCAATCCACCGTCCTAGAATGGATGTTCACTGAAACTTCCCCAAAATAGAATGAATACTTAGATTTAGGCTTGTTTGGGGAACAATTTCCATGATTGTATCCATACCTCTAGAAAGGTCTAATTGAATTTAAATCCAGAAGATCAGGGCCCAATTTCATGGCTCTGCTTACCGCCGAATTAAGCGCTTAAGATCACATTTTTTGCTTACACTTACAGGGCAAGCGCCGAATTTCTGCGCTAGCCGTGTACAGTAAGCGAATTATGCCTAAACGTGGACTACGCACGCGCACACAAGCAGAAACGCCCTGCTAACCTGTGAAATGCGCTTTACGCATGCAGTAGGGAATTTCCAGCTTCTGTAAGCGCCAATTCTTTGCTTACGGTAAGCAGAGCCATGAAGTTGGTCCCAGGGCTATAATTGGGTTATATCACGATGATTATTGTATACCGTAGAGCTACAACTATACATATCGAATCTTTCGTGAACAGGAAGAGGTGACCCGGGTTTTTTTGGTCAGGAGCAATGGTCCAATGAGCATGGGTATAATGTCAAAGCCCGTCCCATCACCTTTGGTTCAGGTGCTGGGACCGAGCAAATCTCTATAAAGTCACAATGCTTCCCCCCTTTGCGTATTCTTTTCAGCGCCGCAAGAGGGCGTAGTTTGTAATGACTACAGTAACAGTTAATATTGAACTAGTTTCATTCACTTGCCAACGTGAAGACAGTCAATAACGATTAGCAACTTTTAACAATGTTACATTTGTCCATTACTGTAATGAAAATCCCTGAACGTTAACGGATACATTCATTATTGCGATGGGGTCGAACACCTTTCGACAGCCAACATACATCAAACGATAACATGTACAGGTACACATTAGTTAGCATTGCGTGTTTGCCAAAATGTTATCTTGAACAGAATAGAAATGTCTCATAACACTAAAAGCACATGTACAGCAATGGTAATTTTCAAAGACTATTAGGGCCTATAGGCCTATCCGCATTTTATGTGACCAAACATATACATGAAATAACAAACCTGTGAAATCGGTCCTTAGAGTCATGAGAAAACAGTGAAAAAACCCATTGCATGTTTTCACTGTTTTCAAACATCGGGTTTTTGACACGCGCGAGAAAGACCAACCGTTTTACCAATTTCTTAAAAAACGTTGGCATTTAAAGCAAAACTATTTCAACGGACCACCATGAATATTTTTATACCATGTAAGTTATGTGCAAATCTGTGAAAATTAATTTGTTCTATCTAAAACAAGTCATGATTTCAGCCGAAGCCGAAATGATTCTACTTGGTATCGTCCGCGTAGATAATTGGAAATAGATGGATGGGATAACTAGTTGACATGACAGGCTACTTGGGAACGTCTCATTCCATTTTTAATCAGCAGTTCACCGAATTCAATGATAGATGTTGCCTTTTTTAATAACAGAGGTGTATTGAGGGTATTAATCCATGGTCAACGCAGTGTTTTTTTTTTTAAAACACTTTGTGAATAAATTATTGTTAAAACCTTCACTTGCCAAGTTTTAACACTGGCCGTATTTGATGAAAGAGTGAAATGAACGTGTGTGTATCTAAACTACAAATGATTTACTTTTGTTGTTAAGTGTTGAAATTTCGGACACCTCGTCTCAATTTAAGGGGGCAAACTTTTGATAAACCTTTTATGAAATAAGTATGCCTTTTGGGCAATACTTATAGAACTTAAAATAAATCATAACTGTTGCCGGTTTAAGTGTTCCTTGGACCCCCCCCCCCCACTCGTGGACCCTCCTTTGTTCAACTCTTTGTCCTGACAAACGTGGACCCCATTGTTTTCCTTTGTGATAGCAAACGTGGACCTATTGTCCCTTTTGTTGTAAGTCCACGGTTTGAATGTCACTACAAACTCTCTCTCACACACACACACACACACACACACACACATCCTTACGGATCCGGTTTGTGGGGTACTGCTATTGTTGTTCTATTATTCCCTTTTCTGAAGAATTCCCTTGTGGGGCCCAATTGTTCCTATTGAAATGACCTTGTGGGGTCCATTGTTCCATTGTTGTCAGGACCCCACATATGCCCTTCTGTGTGTACACACATACACACACACACACACACACACACACGTTCATATATCTTGATACCCAAAATTTAATAAATTTACAAACTAATTATATGTTTTCCCGGCTATTAAGCAAAAGGACGACATTCTCACCATTCATGTTTTCAAATTTACGATGAATTCCAGTTGCTCCCCGTTTTGAGCTTGCTCATAAACTGATCCTTTTGTATTGTAATTCTGTTTTATACACAACGTTTAAGCTAGCACACTAGGCCTACATATTGCGTATGTACCAATTGTCCAATGCAATCCTAACGAATATCTTGTTTTTTACATTTGTTTTTTTAAATCTCTGAAAACTCCCTGGTAAGAATTGACCCGGATTCCAGTCCCGTCGGGCCTGACCCATTTCTGTGTCAGGGTGATCCGAAATATGTGTCAAAATGACCCAGAAATGGGTCAAACTGATGCAGAATCTGAGTTAAAACCCAATGTTTTTCTATTTTCCGGGTCAGCCCGACCCAGATTCCCGGTCAATTCTGACCCGCGATGTGGGTAGTAGTGCCACGTGCCGCCATCTGCTTATTCAAAATTTCCTTCACACAGAAAGTTGTATATAGCAAGAACCACTTTATATACAATCATTAATGCTCAACTAAATTTACGTTTTGTAAGGCAATTTCTACTCAGAAAAGGCATACCTCATAGAAACGAATTTGAATTCAAACAAGTGAAATATTTGCCAATTGCTGAAGTCGGATTCTTGACCAACAACTGCATAAATTAATTTTTTCACGTATACATAACTACAGAAAAGACCCCAGCATTGGCTGAGAATAATTATAATTCATTCAGCATGTACTTCCCCAAAACAATGGACACTTCAAAGGCAAGTGCTTATTGATTTTATGGCTATTTCTAATGTCTCAACGCCATTTATAATGCGAGACATTATATAGCTTTTACCAAGAACAAGATAATGAATATTGCTGATGTGTCTGTTGTTCCACTTGCTCATGTTGACATAACTATAACAATTGATGATACAAATTATGCCTCGGCAATAATTCTGTACAGGCATTCGACGCCGGAGGTAGAGCTTCAAAACTATTGTGTGTTAATTTAAACTTTAAAAATAATCGATGTTACCTTTTAAAAAACATGAGAGCTAACTATTCTTCTCTTATGAGTATTACTTCCGAACATGAGACAAGTTGTTAATCAATAATTACGGAAAATGATGAACAATGGACGAAAAAAGAAGAAACAAAAGAAACCTAAAGTATCTTTTGATCAAAAGTGTTAATTGACTGGAGGTGTATTTCCAACTAGACATGTAACTCCACCTGCTTCTGGCGCCGCAGGAGCTACATTATGTGCCACCTCAAACAAACAACAGACTGCTGGCGAGTTTCTTGATTGGATAAAATAATCCATCACGTCGACGTTAAAAGTGAAGCCTACAAAACCAGTGTACAGCGCGGGCGATTTAATCATGTTGAGCTAGCAACCGACTACTGAGGAAGCGACTCTGCCCCATCACATAGTTGCAATAATTGATTTAATTGTCGCTGAAGCAAGAATCAACAGTGACAGGAAGGAAGAGACGACGGGACAGAGGAGGAGCGAAGGGGGTCTATGTACGTTAGGAAAATAATAGGACACTGGCGTTTGGGGGGATACAGCCGTGAGAACTAGGCAGTCACGCAGCGTTCGGAAAATCACTGCTGGGAAACAATGGTTGCACTCGTCCCTGCCGTTTTCATCATAGTGATATGGAGCAGTCTTCCCAAAGGTAACCTCTTATTTTTTGTTTTCAATTTTGAGATGTTGAAATTGACACCATGGGTGTTGTCACATATAGATACCAACAAAACAAATAATCAAAATTAGCATCTGTTAGGGTGTTAAAATAACACTAATTTCTGCCAAAACCATTACATTGGTGTTGTTTTAACACCACACGATGTTAATTTTGATTCTCTCTTAGGGTGTTAAAATAACACTAATTTCTGCCAAAACCATTACATTGGTGTTGTTTTAACACCACACGATGTTAATTTTGATTCTCTCTACATGTTACAACACTCATGGCGTAAATTTTAACACCCCAGTTTTTGCAGTGTAACCAACCGGAAATATCCAAAGATTATAGGTGCTATAATGCACGGTAGTAGTTGTCTGACACGCTTTAGTAATTTCAAGGCTGGTGTACATAAAATATTATGGGAGATCATGTTATCAATGTATGGTCATGACGAACGTTGGTAAAAATTAATATAATAAATGTTTCTCCTTCGGCACACTGCAGGTGTAATATGAACAGTTTAAATGTAACAGAAAACATGGACCTCGTGCAGAGGTCGTCAAAACAGTAATTATTTTCAGTCACTATTTTCCTACAATCTCAATGCATGGTTACCGTGTCATTAATTAATAACAACAAGCCTACCGATTAAAATTACAACTTTTCATCAGCTTTTTATCCCTCATAACACGTCGTCCATCTCTTTGGAACACCATGCCCGGTGCATGTTTCCCTCCACCCAACATTATAGGCTGTTTTAAGAGGAATATCACTGAATATGTTTGATTCATATTATGTCGACATATAAATTGTTGTGTAGTCTGCTGATGTGTTGCAAAATTATTGACAACAAACACAACATGTTGAAGGAAGGATGGATCTAACAGATTGGACTGCTTGTTGTGCTTTTTTTTTTGGGGGGGGGGATATTTTAGAAGCATTCATGAGCTTGACATACTTTCTTTTTCATGACTGATGCTTCATATTTTATCAAGGCAAGGAGTTCATAACGGTTGATAACCAAACCATGCATATTGGCAAGCGTTTGATGAGCATTATACCATGTATGATTCATACTCATTGCAATATACTGTACAAGACTAGACTATGGTTCTTGTATAGGCACTAATTTCTGGGCATGACGACAAATTATTTGAAGAAAACAACTTGATATGCTAAGCTTGTAATGGGTTGGATTGAAATGTTGTATAAATCTACAAGATCTTTCAGCGGATATACCACTTTCCATACCTACCTAATGACTTTATAGGTTTCAACGTATCTACTCTTATGAAGGAAGTTAGTCAGGGCAAAGCAATCATGACACACAACAGATCGAAGTCATTACAATTCCTACCAGCAGCGCCACTGAGTTATTTGGTATCGTTAATGTTATGTTATTGATGCCCCTTACTGAGGCCGTTTGGGGGATCTTGCATTAAAACAAATCCATTCTGGATGAATAGGAAATGTTGAAGAAATGTTGAGTCTAAGATGTGGAAGAGAACAAGAGAGATAAAGGGGGGACGGGACTCACACCGTTAAATCACACCGAACACCAAGTCAACATACAAGGCTCTCACCCGAGATGGGATTCGAACCGGGTCCAAAGTGAAAGATAGGAGTATGAGATACTTAAAGACAAATTGAGTTTCAGATGAAGAAAGGAGAGCAAGAGAGAGCGAGGGGGGGGGGAACTCTCACCTGTAATTATATAGAGACCGAACACCAATTTAATATACAAGGCTCTCGCCCGAGATGGGATTCGAACCGGGTCCAAAGTGAAACAAAGGAATATGAGATTCTAAAATAAATGTTGAGTTCAAGATGCGGAAGATAAAACAACCACAATCGGGCAAACTCAATCAGTCGGTTATACGGTGACCGACCACCAAATCCACATACAAGGCTCCTATTAGAGGCGGGAACCGAACTGGGTCAACAAGCGTGATAGACGGGAAATAACAACCTTAACTACACTGCAAAAACTGGGGTGTTAAAATTGACACCATTGGTGTTCTCACACCCAAAAAAGAATCAAAGTTTACATCATAGGGTGTTAAAATAACACTACTTTCTGCCAACACAAATACATTGGTGTTATTTAACACCCTATGATGTTAGTTTTGATTTATTTTATCTCTTTAATCTATATGTGACAAAACCCATGGTGTAAATTTGAACACTCCAGTTTTTGCAGTGTTTATGTAGCCCAAGCCGAAATGGTTCAATTCAACATTTGATAGTATGCCTAATAAACATTATAGAATCGGTGGGAACTCGGGGGAAAATAACAATCCTCTATTAAGAATTTAGGAAACAGTCGTATACATGTACCAGTATCATATATTTATCGTTGGATTTATAAGCGACCTTATATCTTTTATTGTCAGTTATTGTGTTACAAAGCTTACCCGTTCAAAAAATTGCTTCTAAAACACAAGTGTATGTGTAACCTCTAACTGAACAGCGTTCTTCTTGTTTTGAGTGTCTGCATGCATTTCGTGGAACGGTGGAATCTAAAACAACAACATAAAACTGACCTAGAAAACGACGTTAAAACCCTCAAAACGCGGCACATAATGGGGACAAACGTAACTGCGGTCCATGCCTCCAAGCTTTTTCCGTGTAGGAAGGATTTCATTTGCATTTTCCAACGATCATTCATCAATTTCAGTTTATTTGATTGCTTGATTAATTAATTTTGATAATCTGGTTTATCTACTATTGGCAATCGGCAGACAATTTACAGACTGATTTTGTACACACAAAAAAAGATGCTGGCAGAATGTTGTCCTGCTCTTTTTAACCAAACCACTGTCCCATGTTGATTGACACCCCCTCAAGGACGTAGTGCGGCATGATCCAGGTTACGATCTTAAGACATAACAAAAGTATCATCTGACCTGTGTATGATGTGTTTAAGACAATGGAAATATTAAAATATAGAAGCACGTGCTGCCAATGTGCCTTGTTTGAGGGTTTTATTCGGTATACATGTACTCGGTTTTTTTTCGTCGTGTGCCCCTTAAGAATGACGTATCCAAAAGCTTACCTGATAGGGCGTTAAAAGTTTGTTATGTGCAAAATTTGTGTTTCCAGAAAACTGAGTGTGAAAGTTTGATCGGTTTCTACCACCTATAGGTCATCATAGGAAGGTTTAAATTCTGCATGGGTATGGGAAAAGTTGTTTGGGGATAATTCTAGCAAACAAACCTAAAATTAATACCATATTTTATGTCAGGAGCCATATTATTGTTTACGGCCTTTTGTTTATAGAAAAACATATTTTGTATGCATGGAAGAAGGGTGTTGAGACTTCCGCCCTTCTTCCAGGGACAAGACGATTTCCAAACGGAAATCCAGCTTTTTTTTCCTATATTTAATCTGTTGCCCGTTTCTCAGGACCAACCTAATATACTAGTTTTATGGTTACACCTTCGTCATTCTACTTCTATAGAGAGCGAGTCAAAGATGAGTAACCGATCTGCACTGTTGCAGAACCTCCTTGCGGAGTACGGGCCGAGCACAATCAGACCAGTCCACAACATCTCAAATAAAATCACTGTGGAGTTTCGGCTTCTCATCACCCAAGTCATTGAACTGGTAAGATCTCTTTAGACCTTTCTATAATAATATAACGTCGCAGTCCGAGTTTTTGCCAACCAAGGTTGGGAAACTATGGGAAGCCAAAAATGCAAAGCTAAATAAAAATAGCGACAACTTGCAACAATGTTACACAAAATATTCAAAATTAGTGTTGGATTTGTTGGAAACAAAGCAACCAGTCATTGGACGCATTTTGCTTTAATTGAAACTTTGCAGAAATGTTGAATTTGGTCACAAAATCTGTTAATACAATTGATTGTTTTGCTAACATTCGGTCGTCCATGCCAACCAGGGCAGTTTGTTTATCAACAATGGTCTATTGCCTCTACGGGTTTCTGAAGGGAGAAAGAACTTTTCCCTTTCATTTAAATGACATGATAATATATGTATATATCAATATGTACACATACTTTTAAAGATATATATATAAAGCAAATGTAAGCAATAGCCCAACAGTCAAAGGTTAACACAGTAAGAAATGTAAGTTATACACTGCAAAAACTGAGGTGTTCGAATTGACACCATGGGTGTTGCCACATAATATAGACACCCAAGAGGGAATCAAACTCTACATCATAGGGTGTTAAAATAACACCAATGTAATTGTGTTGGCAGAAATAAGTGTTGTTTTAACACCCTAAAATCATGTACATTTTGATTTCTTTTGGTGTATCTATTATGTGACAACACCCATGGTGTCAATTTTAACACCCCATGTTTGCAGTGTAGCCTAAATGGTTTATGCGACTCAGCGTTGCTATTATCAAGTATTACAAGAAAACAAAGATAAACGTTACATAGGCAACGCCGAAACTTTAGTCAAGTTTTAAGGGGCACAAAGGGTTGCACACCCTTTTTTCTCGGGGGTACTTCTGGCCATTTAAAACTGTAGTTTCCCTGCGTATTTCACGTAAACAAGCCCCTTTTCAGCGCTCTTGTTTGCCATTTACTATTTTTATAAGATAATCTGACGTGATTGTAAAAACAAGTACACTGTCTGCGTATAAATGGAAATGTTTTAACAGCAGTGAAATTATCACATTGAAGCTAATGAAATGGAACATTTTACCCAGGAAATTTTTGATCGCAAAAGTCAAGATTTGAGATGCGGCACACGGGGGGGGGGGAGGGGGCACGGACATTAATAGGGGGCGCGTGCCCTCGTACAACCCCCACCCCACCTACCACCCCCCCCCCCCCCCTTAGACACGCCACTGTATTAAACGGGGACTGCCTGAAAGTCCGAGAGTTCAACGCACTGGATTTTTAATTAAAGGAATATTAGTGTTGGTGTAATTTTCATTGTTCGGCCATCTGGTTTTTAATGAGACCGTTTTTTCCCCGAGGTAGTTTTAGATAATGTACATGAATTTTGATTCTTTTTATACTGTTTACTTTTGTTTGTATTAAGTTTTGTTATACTTATATGTTAACATTTGCAATTATGTTTTAAGTGCAATACATCTGTTTTTAAGTGCAATACGTGTTGACAAGAAACCAATTTTGAATTGAATTGAGTTGAATACAGCCATCAAACTCTTGAACCATTTGATTTACCAAAAAAATAAATGGTCGAAGTTTTGCTGATCTTTGTTTTCCTATTCCACGTATCATAATCTCGGTTGATGAATATGAATTTGGTTGATAAATATTTATCATATTTGGGGCTTTTGAAGTACTCCCCATTACCCGGCCTCTCCCCACCCCCTCTCCATCTCTACCTCTGAATCGCACAGAGTTGTTTTAAGACTGCAAACTAATTTAAGTAGAAAATGGGGCTACTTATATAGACCTTTCTTTTGTTGACAAACAATGACCAACATTTTGTACAAATGTAAACTGGCTTGGCAAAAGGTTACCTTTTTAGATATAACATCCAAACATTTTAAAGCTTACTTTTTGTTTTAGAGAGTAAATCCATCTTTCTACTTTTTGCTTTCTTCATCTTTTAACTCTTTCAAACTTTTTAGCCATAACCTTGAATGGGCTGTTTTTCCGGCCTTGTGATTGGCAATTTCCCATAAAATACAAAAATATACATTTATATTATTGGTGTTATTTTGAAAGTATTATAAGTCAATAAAAAATGTGGAGAGAAAAAGGTTAATACAATCCTGTAGAGAGAACGGGTTATAAAACCCGTGGACAAAACGGGTAATTTATAAACATGTACAAAGACAAAGTAAACACAATCCTGTAGAGAGAACGGGTTAAAAACCCGTGGACAAAACGGGTAATTTATAAACATGTACAAAGACGAAGTAAACACAATCCTGTAGAGAGAACGGGTATATCCTTGTACATGTTTATAAATAATCCGTTTTGTCCACAGGTTTTATAATCCGTTTTTTTTCTTCATACAGGATTGTGTTAACTTTTTTCTATGACATAACTCACCATGGCACTTGCTACTGATACCAAGTGCCTTTTCCGTAAACTAATACATTATACGGGTATATATAATAATTAAAATATATATAATTTGTAGGGTAGATGGCCTTAGCTTTCGATCCAAACCGGACCTTCGTCCGGTTTGGAGGCATAAACAAGAATGGAAAACGAATGGAAAACAAATCAATCAATGAAAGAACAGGTTATTAGCAGTAATTGTATTTATATTACATAAAATATATAAGTAAGCAGTAAATGAAAAGGAGGTGATGAGAATTTATTTGACACCGGTGTTGATGTTAAGTCCAAAGGGTTGGACTGTCTTAAGTTGGTGAATCCAATGCGATTCTCTGAGTTTGCGGTGTGTGTCATCACCATTGCAAGCCTCAATCACCATAAGTTCAACATCTTTGACGTTGTGATTGGGGCTGTTGAAGTGGATGGAGACGGGGTACTGTTTCTTGGTCTTTATGGAAGAGACATGGTTCGCAAAGCGAAGACTAAGTTTGGTCTTAGTCTCTCCCACATATTGTAGTCCACATTTCTTACATGATATAACATAGACTACATTAGGTGTGCTACATTGGGAGTCGGTCTTGATGTTGTAAGAAGAGCCAGTGCTATGACTCTTTACTTTAAGCGCCGGTTTGATGTAGAGACATGTTCTACACTTGGAGCGGGTACATTTGTGACAACCTAGTATTTCTGTTAGGGGTGGTGTTTGGCATGTACCTGGTGGGAGTTTAGCCCTGACTAGGATGTCTCCCAGGTTTTTAGGGCGGCGGAATGCAACCATGGGGAGCTCAGGGATTGCTGAGCATAACCTGTTAGAGGAGTGAAGTATATTCATATTGTTATTGAGGATTGATGAAAGTTTAGGCAGTTTAGGGTGGAAGGTGGTGACTAGGGCAACTCTCTTGGTCGGGACTTTTTTTGTTCTCGTGTTGGTCAACAAAGTATGACGAGGTATGTTGAGGGCTCTGTTGATGGCAAGTTGGACCCTGCGTTCGCTGTGGCCCCTTGAAACAAGGTCTTTCCTTAGGTCGGATGAACGACTTTTGTACAAGGTATCTGTGGAGCAGATACGCCTTATACGTAATGCCTGACTGTAAGCAATTGCCTTCTTACAGTGACTAGGGTGGCAACTGTTGGAGAGAAGATACTGGTGGGTGTCAGTGGGTTTGCTGTATACATCCGTAATAATGCCATTAGGGGATTTAGTTACGGTTACATCTAGAAAATTCACACTTGTGAGAGAGCATTCAGTAGTGAACTTTATGGTGGGGTGGAATGAGTTTATATGGTCGATAAACTCATCCAAGCTGTCTTGACCACCACACCATATGGAGAAAATATCATCGATAAATCTCCACCAAACTAGTGGGCGGTTGGGGGCAGAGGACAGGAGTCTGTCCTCTAAGTCAGACATGAACAGGTTGGCATATGAGGGTGCCATTTTAGTACACATTGCGGTACCCTGTACCTGTACAAAATGTCTGTCAGTAAATGAAAAAAATTTCTTATTGAGAATGTGGCTGATGAGTTCCTTAATCTGTCTCACTGAGGGGCGGGATTGTCTATTGGCCCTGAGAGCAGAGACACAAGCACTCATGCCTTCATTATGGGGTATGTTAGTATACAATGATGAAACATCCAGAGTAACCAGAATAGCAGAGTCAGGTATTTGATGTTTGACTTCCTCTAGTTTATGGAGGAAGTCTGTGGTATCCTTTATGAAGGACGGGATGCGGGAGACTAAGGGGTTGAGGAAACTATCGACAAACTCAGAAATGCGTTCTGTGGGGCTACCATTACCAGATACAATGGGTCGACCCGGGTTGTTGGGCTTGTGTATCTTGGGTAGAAGGTAGAAGCGTGCTGTACGGGGGTCCTGTGGGAGGAGATAGTTAAACGTCTCTTTCTCGATACCGTTGGCATTGTGAATTTTAACCAGAGTGTCACTGATTTGTTTGGAAAACGATTGAGTAGGGTCAGTGTCACATTCAATATAATGATCAGTGTTGCTGAGCTGTCTGAGGCCCTCAGCTATATAGTCATGTGTGTTTATGACTACAACTGCGGACCCCTTGTCAGCTCGTTTAATCGCTATGTCTGATGATTGGCGGAGCTGTGTTAGGGCGTGGCGTTCATCTTGGGGGAGGTTATTGGGTGTCGAGGTGTTGGGGACCTTAAGAACCTCAGAGTTGACTGAATTGATGTAAGCGTCTAGAGCTACATCTCGGTTCTTAGGGGGTACCCAACTACTCTTTTCCTTGAAGCGGTTGCGGGTGGGTTGGATCTCAACAGATGACTCGTCATCTGTGGATGGCTCTACATGAAAATATTCACGTAGGCGTAACCTACGGTTGAATTGGGCCATGTCCTGTTGGAAAGACAGTTGGTTAGGTTCTCTAGGTGTGGGGCAAAACTTGAGGCCCCTTGAAAGGAGTTTAACCTGTTAAGACTTTGTCAGACAGATTAACTACTGTACGTGTTGTATCTGGCGACCTTTCAAGGGGGTGAGTAGGCCCCAAGGGGGTGAGTAGGCCCCTTGAAAGGAGTTTAACCTGTGGGTCGGTTAAGACTTTGTCAGACAAATTAACTACTGTACGTGTTGTATTTGGCAAGGGAGTGAGTATATTATATAGATATTGACAAAATAGGGAGACCGCCAATATAGGGCTAGATAGCTCAGTTGGTAGAGCGCCGGTACGTTAATCCGGAGGTCGTTGGTTCAAATCCCGCTCTAGTCAATTTTTCTTTGTTCAACCCCATACTATATATATATATATATTTTTTTTTACGTGTGTGTAAAAAACACTCGTACTTTTGCCAACTCGTTGGCGAAACTCGTGGTTGTGGCATTTAAAAAGAAATGACTTTACTCTAAATAATTTAGAAATATGCCTATTTGCCAAGAATAAAGGTATCGTAGTTCTATAAAAGACACCATAAGAATTATTTAGAAGGTAGGACGGAAAGGCATTCAGTCTGTTCGATCGACAAAAACAAACAGTGCGTTTGGGGACAATACAATATTACTCCGTCGTCAGGACCAGATGCTGGATATTTGTTAATTCACATATGCAGTGTCTGTACCTGGCGAATGACGCAGAAACTGCACAATGGTGAAGTTTATTTGATGTAATTATGCTGCCGGCCTCAAAAGGTACTTTACTTTAAGGAGTATCAAGTAATAAACCACAAAGGAAACTGATTGGGTAAATTTTCAATATTTTGGGTGTTATAAATGAATGGACGACCGGGGGCTACACCATTGCAATAACGAAATTGAATTATGCCCCGATGTTGAAAACATGTCAACCTGAATGTGTGCTCCGGAACTAAACAAAGAACAGACTGGCATGGGTGATGATTTGTTTTGATATAATTTATCCTGCCGGTATCATGTTGAATGTAGTTACATGAATGGACGACATGTGTATCGGCTACCATGGAACCGGGGCAACACCGCTGCAACTATGAACTAAATAATAATGCCTTGAGGTTGAAAACATATGTCGTATAAAAAAAGAATCATCTGGAACTACGAAAAGAACACACCTGATACTCAGTTTTAGACAATTAGCGATTCCTATCAATGGCGAAAATCACCCGCATTTCCAACGATGAACAATGCCGTTTATTATGCGTTAGGATTGTCTTGCATGACTATTCACCAAAACAGTACTTGTTTTTATACTTTTACTTTATTTATTTATTATCTATTTATCTATTTATTATTATTTTATTTTTTCGAGACTGAGCTGGTTATGTGTGCGAGTTGACAAATATAAGCGTACGAATTACTGTAATTGGAATGTTTTATGGTTACATGATCGTAAAATTAAATCAAAGAGTACATTTACGTTAAAGGAACATTACAGAATTGGTAAGAAAACAATTGTAAAACATACTTTTTGATCAAAGATTTACATAAAACTTACACGGTCTAATGATGATGATAGTAGAAAACATCCCTGAAATATTTCTGTCTGAAATGCCATATTTGATGAGAAATGAATAAACTAATTTTCCGATTGGAGTTTATCGCTCAGTGAGCGTTTTATTCATTTGTTGAATCTATATGATTTACATGCAAATGTGTAATCGGTTTTTCACTATTTTCTCGTGACCCAGATGGTCGATCGATCTCAAACTTCTACAGGTTTGTCAGTTTATGTATATGGTGGATTACATAAAGTGCTTACACTGCCAGCAACTGTTTTGTTAGAAAAAAACAATTCTGTAATGTTCCTTTAAAGGACAGCAATCACTTGTGGATTATGTGTTTCCTTCTATAGCCAAGATGCAGACAGGGCATCACTATTTTGTCACCGTTTATACGAAGCGACGTATTGGTGAAAAAAACACAAATTTTCAAATCGGTTTGTGTACCAACTATACTGATACACTCACTGCTGTTCACATTTTCAAGAAGTTTCAGGACGTAACACGTAATAGTTTCGTATTAACAATGATTTGCATGACCGACGACTCACTATATTTGCTACTTTGCGTTTCCACAAAGTGACGTATCACTACACATCAATTTATTTAAATACATCGCATTTGCACGGTGTCAACCATGTATCTCAATAGCGATGCATCTCAATACTCAATATATTTTTTCCCGTTTACACGAAGTGACGCATTTATTTAGGAAGTAATAATGTATCTCATCAAACCAGTTGCAAGATTGAAAACAAATTTACAATTCTGTATGCAAATTTACAATTCTGTATGAATGAAGAAGCCAGCTTTCTTTTGGCATTTTTAATATTACTATTTAAATAGTATTACTTGATATTTAAATAGTACGCAGTCTCCCGAAACAGCTGTTTGAAAACAATAGTTCAACTTCAACGGCAATTTTCTCCAAACACGGAGTTTTGGGTGTGGAGCACATATGTCACCTACTCAAAACGGTGACGAATTTAATATCCTTTCCTTGCATATAATGCTGTCCATTCTGACGTACTAAACAACCAGAGTGGTTTTTTTAATGTAACCACAATAACAGTTGTTTGTTGGGGACTGAGCACTTTCCTTGGGGGAATTTACAGCAGGTTAATTTGCTTTTTCTCTTTGGAAAATGTCAACATTGCCAGGGTCATTACTTACGCATTGCCAAAGGCGGTACTGTTTTATTATTGAGCTGATCACTTACATTACCATAGAGATAATTATTCGCTGAAATCATGGTCGTGGATTTAAAGGAGCAGCATCCATTTACCAAGATTCCTATTCTAATAATAGTAATAATAATAGTGGCTTCTTAGTCGATTAAAATATTTTTTCACCATTTGTTTAGTCGATCAATTGACTATAAAGAATATGTAAAAAATATGATCTACAACGTTTTTATTTATATTTTTTTCTCTCTCTTGATTTGGAGTTAAAATACTCCGTTTATTTATTTATTTATTTATTTATTTATTTATTTGCTTATTTATTTATTTACTTATTTATTTATTTATTTACTTATTTATTCATTTATTTATTTACTTATTGTATCTATCTATTTTTGTTTGTTGTGGTGTTGGACGTATGTTTGTTGTTTTTATCAATTCCAATGAAGTTTAATCATACTTTTTTTTAGTTGGTTAGACTATTTATTGTATTCTGTGGAGGATTTGCAAATAAAGCATATTTTAGCCATAGATTTCTCGTTGTGTTGGTCTCGGTAAATTTCTGAGAACGTTCAGCACTGTCTTCACACATTTTTATTCTCTTCGCCAGAATGAAAAACATCAGACGATACAGATCAGCGGCTGGTTGAGACAGGTGAGTATAGTGTCTTTCTTTTTTATTAAGTACATTTAAAAAAAATCACATTTAACAACAATTTATAGATTACGATTGTAATTGATTACGTCTGTAGTTGATTACAGTTGTTGCTGATTACGTCCTTAAGTGATTACGGTATTATTTGATTACGGTTATTATCAAAATTACTATAACAAAATCACTGACCTTCGAATTAGATGTTCTCATTGTTTGCTGTCTACTCCATCTGGTGTACAGTACACTTCTCCAATTTTCAGGTTGGTAGAACCTTTGATGTATTATATTCTGTCCTTTCCTGAGGATTCTTATAATTGATGTGAACGTCCATTATGTGTTGAAATACATCACTGTTCAACTGGAAAACAAAAGAGGGGATATCCGTACAAGTTAAATATAAACAGTTACGGCTACTTATGTGTGTTTTGAGAACCAAATTCAGTAATTTCATCCAAATATGAAATTTGTAAATTTTGTGTGTAAATTGTCAGAAATTTGATTTTACAAGTTGGTAGTGAATTTCCACTGGGATCCCGAAAAATCAGTGTCCACCAAATCAGATAATGGATTACAGACATACACTTGTGGACAATATTCAACTATTGAACTACAAAATAACTGACGACGCTTGATTTGATTGTTTTTAAATTACAGACTTGGAATGATGAGTTCCTCACGTGGAATCCAGACGAATACGATGGAGTCGAGTCCCTATATATACACAAATCCCAAATTTGGCTGCCAGATACCACACTGTACAAAAAGTAGGTTTACACTGGACTTGATTGAGTGCCTAATGAGCAAACATTTATGCCGTTCGATAGAATTTGATATTTAACACAACGTTATCGATAATGGGCAATTGAAATCACCACTCATGAGACCATATAGATTTCATTTTCCCATTATCGATAACGTTGTGTGGAATATCAAATCGTTCTGGCAGAACACAGAGTGCATTTTAAAACTCAAACAGACTTGCACTTTCTTAGGTATAATTTGTATAATATTGCCTACGTCTGTGAGGACAACGCACTCTTCGGCTAAACTGCAATACCCTCTTATGTACGAGTAGTTTTGCATTTTGACGAAAGGGAGTTTGTAACAATGATCAATATAGAAATACAACTTGTACTAATGATTACGACAGAAATTAAATTACTGCGTTAACTTCAAGTCTTCACTTTCTCCCTTCACCAGTGTAGACAGAGATTTTGAGAGTTACAAAGACATCTCAGCTGAAGCCAGGTACGACGGTCAGGTCAAATGGGCCTCACCGGTCATTCTCAAATGCACCTGCCTCATCGACGCCCGCCTCTTCCCCTTTGATACCCAGGTGTGCGAGCTGAAATTCTCATCGTGGGCTTTCGACGGCTCAGAGGTCGACTTGGTCAAGACTACGGGGGATTCTGCCCTTCAGAACCAGTTTGCCGACACCGGTGTTTGGGAGTTATTGCAGGTCGACGTGGTTCGTGTGGAGACGATCTACACATGCTGCCCACATCCCTACCCGGAGTTGACCTACTCTTTACATCTGAGGAGGCGGCCCCTGTTCCACGTCTTGAACATTATTCTCCCCTGCGTATTGCTGTCTATTTTGAACTTAATGGTGTTTGGCCTACCCCCGGAGTCTGGTGAGAAGATACAGCTCGGAATGACCAACCTGCTCGCTCTTGTTTTATTCCAGCAGCTGATCAGTGAATCGTTACCACCAACGTCTGATAAATCACCCATTATTGGTAAGTACCAGTTTTGCCTAATGGTTTCTTTAAAAAAAGTTTCGATTGCAAAACGTTGAAATATTTATACAAAACTCATACTAATTTCAAAAATAAGCAATAGTTTCAGAAGCAGCTGTACAACTACAACTTAAACCAGTCTGCCTTTATCGAGGCTCGAATAGCTGAAGTGTATCAATCTATAATTGCTAAGCAAAGTGTGATGTCACAATACATATCACTATGGTAATACTGAAAACGCATCGAAAAGATGAATCTTTATAGTGCTTTGTGAAACCGAGCCGGAGCCGATTTCACGAAACTTTATTGGCAACTGCGTAAGTTCACTTGTGCAAGATTTCTTGCACAAGTGGTGCACAGCTGACGCAATAAATGTTGCGCAAGTGGTCTTACGCAGTTGCGTAAAGTTTCTTGAAACCGGATAAAAGACTGCCAAGAACAAGTCTGATTTTATTTTACTGTCCACCTAATAGCTTTCTTATTGGCCTGTTCCATTCCACCAATGTATTAATTACCCTGGCAATACTTTGTTCTATTTTGCAGGTTTTTACTTTACTCCCATGATCGCCATTGGCTGCACTTCCATCGTCTGTACCGTACTCGTACTCAATCTATTTTATCACGACAACCGCCACCCCATTCCAAGATGGCTCCGCTGGTTCGCTTTGAAACTCGCCGTGATACTCTTCTACCGTGTCAAACGTCACCCAGAAGTCACCGGAACCTGTAACCCGGCCTTCCGGTTGGACAACGAATCAACCAACCAGGGCTTTACGGAGAGTGATTCGGGGGTGCTGACTGCAAGCTGTAGCTTCACCGACTCATCCAGGCCGATGAACGGCGATGGCGCCGTATGCCAGAGGGAGAACTGCCCGAATGGTGACGGCCAGAAAAACTGTAAGTCCCGCTGCCGAGCTTACAGCATGCACATCATGCAAGAGGTGTATTCGAACGGGAATGATCCCGTGAAGATCAATGCGAGTGGGTCGGTGGCTACAAAGAAAGCCAGAGAAGACGAGAAGAAACCAAAAGCACAAGGGCTGCTCTTGGAATGGAAGGATGTAGCATTAATCATTGACCGCTTTACTATGGTGTTATCTGTACTTATCACAACAACGGCAATGGTAATTACCCTTTACTTCTTTGCATCGGAAATGTAAAGCGTTCATATATAACTATTAGGGGTTTTGTTTTTAGTATATTAATATACAATATCATCTCATGTTGGGATTGTTAATATTTATACCACATTACATGTTACACAATAAGCGCACAAAGAACTGCACATAATATAGAGAACTTAAGACATACAATTTGGGTCAAACATGTTCATTCATTTGAGTATAAGTTTTAGTGCTTAAACTGTTGCAACATTCGATTGAATACCATTTCTATCAAAAATCTTTAAATAGCAATAGAGATACATCCATCAAGAATAAAGATACCTCGAATGGAATAGAGTTAACTGTATTGAAATTGAGATGTCTCTATAATAGTGGAAAATTTAATGGGGATATCCGTATTGTTAACACAAATATAACTATATAATCTAGATTTATCTCTAGCAATATTCCTAATAAAGATATCTCCATTCATAATGAATATATCCCATTTCTAATAGCAAATCTAGTAGAGATATCTCTATTATAAATACAGATATCTCAATTAGGAGTATAGATATCTCTATTGGAATATGGATATTTTTATCGGAATAGAATAGTCTCAAACAAGAATACAGATAAAACGTAACAGGAATAGAGATACCTCTGTTAGATTAAAGCAATAACTATATCTCTATTAAGAATATTGATATTTTTTTATTGGAATAGAGTAATAAAGATATCTCTATCAGGAACAGAGATCGAATAGAGCAAGAGAGATATCTCTATCAAGAATAGAGATGGAACAGGGCAATAGAGATATCTCTACCAGGAATAGAGATGGAACATAGCAATAGAGATATCATCTACCAGGAATAGAGATGGAACAAAGCAATAGAGATATCTCTACCAGGAATAGAGATGGAACATAGCAATAGAGATATCATCTAACAGGAATAGAGATGGAACAGAGCAATATAGATATCTCTATCAGGAAAAGAGATGGAACAGAGCAATAAAGATATCTCTATCAGGAAAGAGATGGAACAAGCAATAGAGATATTCTACAGGAGATGGAACAGAGAGCAATATCTCTATCAGGAACAGAGCAATATAGATATCTCTACCAGGAATAGAGATGGAACAAAGCAATATAGATATCTCTATCAGGAATAGAGATGGAACATAGCAATAGAGATATCTCTATCAGGAATAGAGATGGAATAGAGCAATAGAGATATTTCTATTAGGAACAGAGATCGAATAGAGCAAGAGAGATATCTTTATCAGGAATAGAGATGTAACAGGGCAATAGAGATATCTCTACCAGGAATAGAGATGGAACAGAGCAATATAGATATCTCTATCAGGAATAGAGATGGAACAGGGCAATAGAGATATCTCTACCAGGAATAGAGATGGAACAAAGCAATATAGATATCTCTATCAGGAATAGAGATGAAACATAGCAATAGAGATATCATCTATACCAGGAATAGAGATGGAACAGAGCAATAGAGATATCTTTATCAGGAAGAGAGATTGAACAGAACAATATATATATCTCTATCAGGAAAAGAGATGGAACAGAGCAATAAAGATATCTCTATCAGGAGTAGAGATGGAACAGAGCAATATCTCTATCAGGAACAGAGCAATATAGATATCTCTACCAGGAATAGAGATGGAACAAAGCAATATAGATATCTCTATCAGGAATAGAGATGGAACATAGCAATAGAGATATCTCTATCAGGAATAGAGATGGAATAGAGCAATAGAGATATTTCTATTAGGAACAGAGATCGAATAGAGCAAGAGAGATATCTTTATCAGGAATAGAGATGTAACAGGGCAATAGAGATATCTCTACCAGGAATAGAGATGGAACAGAGCAATATAGATATCTCTATCAGGAATAGAGATGGAACAGGGCAATAGAGATATCTCTACCAGGAATAGAGATGGAACAAAGCAATATAGATATCTCTATCGGGAATAGAGATGAAACATAGCAATAGAGATATCATCTATACCAGGAATAGAGATGGAACAGAGCAATAGAGATATCTTTATCAGGGAGAGAGATTGAACAGAACAATATATATATATATATATATATATATATATATATATATATATATATCTATCGGGAGTAGAGATGGAACAGAGCAATTTATACATCTCTATCAAGAATAGAGCAATGTAGATATCTCTATCAGGAATGGAGATGGAACCGAGCACTAAATATAAACAGGACTTGAGTCTCTATTAGTAATACAAATACTTATTTTTCGAATAAAATGTTAAGAATGTACCCATATAGTTTTATGACAATGTACATATGTTGAGCTCTCTAATGGTTACCAAAGAGATACGAATTTTAAAAAGGCATCTGCCCATGAAATTTAAGATAACAAAACTTTGTTTTTCATACATTTGCACTTTGAACCATAAATAAGCACAGAGTAACCATAATTAAATAGGTAAAACTGGATGTGTTACTGAAATGTTAGATAAGTTAATTAACCAACGCTTATAAAAGCTGTAGTCTATCATGTATAAAGACAATTATTTTACGTCATCAAAAAACATTATAAATTGTTCATTTTGTATTTGTAGCTAGTTTCATGTTTTCGATTGTTGCTTTTTAATTATTGCGACTAAAATTTAAATTTACCTTTAATTGATATGCTAAAAACAAATTATTTGTATGATATTTCATGAGTGGGTAGCGAACCTAATGTAAATATACGTTAAAATATATTTTTTAAACACCTGGAAACTGGAAGATCTCAAACATTCGTGCGTCTAGAGCTGTGGAACCAAACCTGAATAATTTATCCGACAGGGGTTAAATTAAATTAAGCATTTTTCTTTGAATGTTATTTATATATTGGCAGAGGGAAAAACTGTTTACCACCCCCCCCCCCCCCGTTTGGTTTTCATTTACGACCGACCCAATTCTATGCTCTCGACTGTTGGGTAGACCCCATTTACGGCCGAACCTGTTAAGAGGACTTTTCCCAAATTACATTAGTTTAAATGATTAAATAACATAACAGCCGTAAAAAAAAATATTGGTGCAATTTCCAAAAAGCAGCGCTGAGATTAACATCAAACCACATACTTTGTATGAACATATTATATATTTAAAAAGAGAGAGAGACAAAATCGAACAATCATTAAATTGTGACTTTTTACAGTTATGATTTCTGTCACACACATGTCTATAAATAAAGGAGCATGTTTTATGTGCATCAGAGTATTTGCATTTGTGTTTTCAGTCGGAAAATGTAGGTAAGATTTAATAAGTTACAAACAAACCTAATAATAACTAGACATAATTGCATTTGTGCAAGCTGTTTCGCAAATAACATTTTCAAATTAGAAGTGTACAAGAACTTGCCAATATCTAACAACATACCAAGTTTCAACATGATCGCACTAACACATCGGAAGATATACGACTTCAAAAAAGGCACCTTTAATGCTGCGTCACGTGACCCCCGATGACGTCATTGATCTGAAACTTTACACATTATGATGACTGCCTGACAATCAAGTGTAAATTTTGAAGTGATTTCACAAAAGTCCATTTTGAACAGTTTTCAACCTGCCGCTAGAGGGCGCTTGTGTGTATCATGACGTCATCGGTATTTTTTTAAATGCACACCCTTGCCAGACAGATACATTGATGAAAGCATTTTCATAACACTCGGCATTTTTTAATTACAAGGCACTTCCCGTTTCGACCGGAAGTAGAAGTAATGTGAGGTCACGCAAACTGAACAAAATGAAGACCTAATTTATCCCTATACAATCCCGCAAACAGAAACCTACGGTCTCTTGTGGCTGATTTGATACGGATTTTCAAATATTTAAAATAGAAACCTTTAAGATGACGTCACGTGACAGGTGATGACGTCATCATGACATCATTGTTTTTTGGATCATAATTGCACCTATGCCTTCATCACTGAAAGTTTCATTAGGAACTATGCAAATGGCTGCTTAGAAATGAATCGTGCGTTATTTCAATGACTTCCGGAGTCTGAAAAACACAAATTGAAAAAAAAAAAAACAACAACAACTTTAACGAAAACAAGAGCTGTTTCGCAGCTACGCTAAAATGTAAAACAAAAACAGATTAACAATTTGTTGTTATACACTAACGTCATTTGAGACATTAACATTTTTTATTGATTAATTCTGAATGTGAAGCCAAGGACTCTCAGAAACCTAATCCCCATAGTGCCCCCGGCGGGATTTGAACCGGGGTCCCAAAGGTGGAAGGCAGAGAAAGATACCACTACACAAACCCGACCACAAATATAAGCAGCAAAATGTATTTTGCTTTCGACTGAACGACCCTGTGATGGAGACTTATATTGAAACCAATTAAAGGCATTACATATTATAGAACCCTACTATTAAAGAAGGCTATTTCTATCCGTAGGCGTACGACCCAGGGGCGGGGTGGCAAAATGCCTCCCAATTGGATTAAAACAATGTGTAAATTCGTCCACAGCAAGCTGTAAAAGTGGACAGAGAAAGCAAAAAGACTTTTTACCCGGCATTAGAAATCAGTACTTGTGTTTTTTTATCTGTGCAAAATTGCCGGCAATCAACACCTCCGCTCCCCTTAACCAAAGATTCCCCATACGCACATGCTTCTCGAACTGAATGTGGTGGACTAACTAATTGAAAATTTAAGGTGGCGTTCCGAAATCACCCGTCATGTCCTCTAAGAACTCCGTCCTTCTAACCACAAAAGTTAATTAAATGCCGAACATCTTGTGGTATTATTTTGGCTTCAGCTGAAGTCCCAGTATGTATTTATAGAAAGGTTTATTGAAAGAGTTTCCAATCAGAATGGATTACACCGAATTATCGGGTAGATAATTCCACAAGAAACGCAACCAGGCAGGCGTATTATGTTTATAGACACTGCTGTAATTACAATGTATTAATGGAGATGTAAGGCCAAGAGACCTACACATTTATTTGTAATATGTTTAAGTGCTTCTGACCGTTCTTACATACAGCAAAAGGGGCATCATGTTGGTTAATGTCCACGCAACCAATCCAACGCTTCCTAGGAATGAACAAAACACGTTCTTCATGAGGTTTTTATTTTAGCCGCCGCTTTTTTTATCGCATGGGGGGGGGGCAAGATACAAAGTGTGGACTTGGAGAACCAAAGAGTTCCACTTTAAACACTATGTGGACTTAGTGTGTTTTTACAGTGTTGAGGAATATTAGTTTCCCTTAGTGTACAGAAACGAAAATCCACAGAGTGACTGCAACACAGAGCTGTGTGTGTGTGAGATTGTAGTGGCATTCAAACCGAGGACTTACAACAAAAGGGACAATAGGTCCACGTTTGCTATCACAAAGGAAAACGATGGGGTCAGAACAAAGAGTTGAACAAAGGAGGGTCCACGATTGGAGGTCATTACACACTTGTGTTTGTTAGAGGGGGTACCGCTTCCTGCCCACCCCCCCCCCCCCAGCCTGGTTACGCCACTGCAGCGAGTTGTCATAGTTTTACCAATATTGAATGAAACATTTGTCTTTACAGTAAACAACCTTCACAATTCCATCACATCGTTTGTATTGGTGAAAACAATCGTTGGTAAAGAGATCACTTTTGGGGTCCAAATCGTCCTCTCCTCTTTAAGATGCGAGACACAGCACATTAACAGTATTTCTGTATTGTCTCGTTGTAAAAATTGCAGCAAAATAAAATACATATTTTATGTTTTTCATTATGAGTATCGATGGGTCAGCTCTTGTGATAAGTCTCAATTGAATTTCCAATAGAAGTCTCATTCCTGAAAATGGTTTAATTGTATACACGAATGTTCCGTTGTCAAAATGTCGGTTCTCCCATTGCTGTTGAGGCTCGTTCAACACTCATTCACTATACAACGCAGTGGTTGCATAACGGTCAATCCAGTGTTCAAATCCATCCTCAATCTGTTAAATACATCACAATTTATGGACAATGATGAAAAAAGCCTCTCAGTGCTTGTTAATTGCTTTTTAATCAAGGGTTGTGCACTCGGCATTAATCCTGCTCAATCACAGACATATTTGTATTAGCGCTCCAATCTTTGTGGGGCGCTATAAAAATACTTGTATGCTATATGTGTATTAAAAGGTCAATTGCGTTGTTCAATGAGACACAAAGTACACAAACACGTAAATTAATTTAAAATTAATTGCATTTTACCTTGAGAATGATGAGTGCATGGCAACAAATGCACACTTCACCTTTTTGTATTTTCTTCACAAGCGGAACAACAAATGATGAAAAGCTATGAACACGCTTTCTGTTTATTGTTGTCTTTGAACAGTACAGTGAGATCAATTTAAAAAGAAAAAAATAGTAAGAAGATCATAGAATAACTTATAGAAAAGAAGACACTAAATTCTCCAAATTGCTATCAATAAGCAGTTGTCCTCAATACGCTATAGAATGCCGTTTTGTGTGTTGATGAATAGCTTAATGAAGAACGTACAGTTTCTCATCTTGTTTTCCAAATATTCCCACACTGTGTTTCCGTATAATATGCCGTCTCGAAATAAACATTCATTCACCTTGTTGGTTAAAAATGCGGAAGGAGATGCTCAAAACTCCATACGGTAGTTATTCCAAACTAATTTATGTTTTGATACGGGCGTTACAAAGTGTCTCTATTTTTCAAACTGGCGCCCCGTATCAAGGTATATTGACAAAGGACACCTCCAACATAGAGGAAGCTAGCTTGATAGAGCACTAGCACGTAAGACCGGAGGTTGTAGGTTCAAATTCCGCTCTTGTATTGTTCTTTGTTTACCCCGACATTTAGTTTTCAAACTCAAATCTGATTAAGCTGTCTTAATTTTAGGAGAAAACTTGCAATCTTCCCGGATAAATTTATAGTGTTTCAAAATTATAACCGTTAAATCGAATGATGAAACATACAATAGTAATGATCATAGAGATTATGGTCACCAATGTGCATAGCACTAATGCCGTGCGATCGATTACCAAGGCAACATCCCGCCATAGTAAACATTGTTGAACACTTGGCAAGTCACCAGTCTGAGGCCGTCGATCCTGCATGGTCTCCGCATCTGCACTTGGCGGCATTTTGACCTTGGCTCTTGCCACGGGTGCGTTGACGATCTTCGACCGTGTTACAGATGCGTAGAGTCTGCTCTGTGATGTATTGATGGTTTCCGATTGGACCAGGCGGTTCTCTCCCCAATCAGCCACCCGGCAGTAACTCACTCTTGACGGCGTCAGCTCTGTGTCAGTGCCGGTCAAGTTTCCAGGGTTTGGCTCTACGACACTCACGGAATCAGGCATGTTGAAACCCTCGCCACGTTGCCCCGTGCTTCGGGGTTGCTCAGGAGTTTCGCCCCAAGCTTGGTACCGTACCAACTTAGTCATAACTTTTAGTACAAACCAGTTCATCCAACGGGGTATGGGGCGCCTATTGTCGCGATAATATAAATTGAGGACTGTCACGGTGCAAACAATGGAGAAACACGACAGAGCAATCATTGGAGTAAAATAGTATCCTGAAAAACACACACATTATTATCGATATTAATCTTCCATGCGTGTAGATAGTTTTCAATTCAAAATTCCATTAAAATACACACAAAATTGATAGATGGGTCTATTATTAAACATAATTACAAGGAGAAGAGATTAAGGAGGTGCTCTGAGGTCAAACTTAGTTTTGTGAGGAATTCATATTCCAGTAGATACAGTCCTCATGAAAGTGGACAAATTACAAGTAACAATAAATTTTTAAAAAAAATAAAAAAATCACGCCAAAATGTTGTCAAGTGCCATTGTACTTGAAAGAAAAAAAAATTCAATGATGTCAAATTTTAAAATTATGGGTCTGCACATTTTTGTACGATAAATTTTTAGTTCTTTTCTGAATTTCCGTGATATCCAATCAAAACGGAGTTGATTTTGACCTTTAGACCGGCCAAAATTGTCCTGAGTGGAATATACACACACATTTTATTGTTGACAACCAATGACGTCACGTTTCAAATTTCGCCCTGAAAGAGAATCATAAAAAAGACATTTGACACTAAGTTAATTTTTTCTTTTTTTGTTGGAAAATCAGTCAATCACAAAACTGAATTCGACCTCAACGCTCCTTTTAAAAATAATTCAAGATAACTCACCGATAATGGGCGTGTTATCTGATGTTGGCGGCACCGAATTACTGATGAGTTGCTGAAACAGAACTAAGGACAACAGGTTTGTCATACCAAGTGATATCTTTTCCCCCGACTCGGGGGGCAAGACAAACACCATGAGGTTCAGAAGAGACAACAGCACACAGGGCAGAACAATTTCCAGCAAGTAAAACAGCGGTCTTCTGCGGAGATGAATAGAGTATGATAACTCCGGGAAGCTAAGACCACCGATCGTGGAATCCCTCGTGGTGATTGCAACTTTAAGAAGCTCCCAAACCCCAATGTCCGAGTAGAACGTCTGGTTAGCATGGTCTTCCATCTTGGTAAAGTTCATCTCCGTAGCACTGTAGACCCACGAGGTGAACTTCAGCGTGCAGACCTGGGTGTCGAAGGGGAAGAGGCGGGCGTCGATACGGCAGGAGCTCTTCAGGATGGCCGGTGTGCTCCAGTACACAAATCCGTCGCTGTAAATAAGAACTGGAATGTCTTTATAGCTTTCGAATTCTCTATGAACGCTGAAAGCCAAGGAGAAAGTGACAAAACAAACTTTGGTAAGTATTAAAACAGGTACCTTAATATAGCCATTACAGGGTTCGGAAATCAGTCAAAATTGCGTATTCCTTATTGACCCATAGGCCAACACTGACGTGCAACAGGCTGCTAATGTCTGCCCATGATCTGTCATTTTGCACTCCCGGGTCAGAATTGACCTGGATTCTGCAACCTAGGGGGCATGACCCATTTTCGGATCGGGCTGTAGTTTTAAAATGGAATTTTAACTCGGATTCTGCGTCATTGTGCTTTTCTGGGTTATTTTGACACAGATTCCGGGTCATACTGACCCAGGAATGGGTCAGGCCCCAAGGAACTCGGATCTGGTTCAATTATTGTGACCCGGAAATTGTTTAGAGTGTGGGATGCAAAATTGAATAAAGATATGGTGTGCGTCCAACCACGCACGTCGCACTGCACTGTTCTAACAAACGGGGAAGATGACTCCCAAAATGGCGATGTCAAGAGCTACAGGGTAATGACGTCATGAATGAGATCAATAGGCCGATACGAGCCCATTATGTGAAAAAGCTTCTTAATTTCAGAAAAATGTAAAACAAAGTTTCAATGTTAACAGTATAGTATTATTGAAATAGGAAATAATAGCTCAAACAACGATATATTGATTTGTGTTTTCAGTAATGAAATTTGGCACATAATCACAAAAGTTCGAAGTTAGATTATTAACAATTTGAATGGCACGAATTTCTTCGTGCTTCATTTGGTACGAATGGTTTACCAGACGTTTAATGCAACGTTAAAACCCTCTTTGAAATAGAGGGAGGTATTATACATTTCGTACCTACCCCTTATACAGTGTGGTATCGGGGAGCCAAATTTGTGATCTGTGCACGTATAAATAATCCACGTCGTTGTGTTCTGAAGGATCCCATTGCATGAACTCGTCCGTCCAGCTCTAAGAGAGAACGAAAAAACGCCACCATGAGATTTTCGAATTGTAATTGATCCTATAAAATCTCTATGAAGAGTATGTCAAACTGTTTTTATTTCATGTGATTATATCAAACGATTTATAAAGAAATATGTTACCTGCGACAACCAAGCTGCTATTTCAATTGTTTGGTGGCGCTCGCTCTATATGGGTTAAAGAAAACGACAAATGAGTTTTTCAATCAACAAGAAAACAACATTAAGGTTTGATGGATGTGGATAGACATAGAAACTTAGGTTTAGATATTTACAACATTAGTTTTCACGAAAACCATTCAAAACTATTCTATTGGATAGATTATTCTTAAGTATATGACAATCGGACAATGTGTTTGGGTGTCATTGGGAGACTGCGTACAATTTTGCCGGCAACTAATTACTTTGTATAAATAGGTTTTCCTGGTCATTTTTAGCATTTAATCAGTTTCATTAGCACGCGTTCAAATTCACGCATGTTTCCCTGGTTAATTCAAACTAGGGTTTATTTTTTAGCTACTTATATAATATTACATTCAATTTCGTTTTTGTGCACACGCGTTTTTGATCTTCTTATTCAGGGTTGGTTTAGTCAGTCTATATCATTTATAAACATTCCAGACTACATGTTCGATATTATTCATCTGAACCTCGACTACCTATTTACGTTTTGATAAATTTGAGTGGTTGACCAGCCTGTTGCTGTTGGCTTTTGCGATACTAAATCCTAGCTGCCACATGATGAATTTGAATTGTTCTATTTGACCAACGGAGCATTCACTCAAACAAAATTTAATGAGCCGGGTTTTACATTAAATGAATTTTTGTTAAAATTGGCCGGAAGACCTATTTGCCATTTGCCCGGAAGAGCGCGTGAGGCTCAAAGCCATTGTTCATCCGAAGTCCTTTTTCCAGTAACAGAAGGCTGGTAGTAAGTAATAAAATTGTTCCTGACAACAAATTCGTCATTACTGTTACAATTTTGTGGCTAGAATGACCCCCAAAGACATGTTTTCCCATTCCCAAGCAGAATTTAACCTTCCTATATACTGACTTTTTGCACATTAAAAATGCATACGCCCATCTCCAGTAACTTTTCGTTGCGTCTTTTTTTCCCGATACACGACGAGTTCTTCATGTGGTGAAAACTGCAACAATGGTTCTTACCAATTCTATAACTCTAGTTAATTTTTGTCATTGTTCGACCCCAAATTATTCAAAGTTCAGTCAGTTTCCCTTGTGCTTTACCACTTGATATTTTAAATAAAACAAGTCGCTTCCCGATAAGGTGATGATCCCTTGGCTGCCACGTCCCAGGTTGTATATTATATGTGTGATCCCTGGGCTACACGGCAGTTAAATGTTGTATGGCTTTTGACTGGCACCCCAAACAAAGATGTCGATAAAACAGGGAGACCGCCAACGGGGCTAGCTAGGGTAGAGCGCCGGAACATCAATCCAGAGGTCGTTGGTTCAAATCCCGCTCTAGTCAATATTTCTTTGTTCGACCCAAATTATAAAACTTGTGCAAGTAAGAGCTGTAATTTCAACAAGGGTTCTTACCAATTATATAACTTGTTCAAGGAGGAGCTGGAACACCAACAAGGGTTCTTATCAATTCTATAACTTATGCAAATAGGTGCTGGAACTTCAACAAGGGTTCTAACCAAAGGTATAACCTGTGCAAGGAGGAGCTGGAACTTCAACAAGGGTTCTTAGCAATTCTATAACTTATGCAAATAGGTTCTGGAACTTCAACAAGGGTTCTAACCAAAGGTATAACCTGTGCAAGGAGGAGCTGGAACTTCAACAAGGGTTCTTACCAATTCTATAACTTATGCAAATAGGTTCTGGAACTTCAACAAGGGTTCTAACCAAAGGTATAACCTGTGCAAGGAGGAGCTGAAACTTCAACAAGGGTTCTTACCAATTCTATAACTTATGCAAATAGGTGCTGGAACTTCAACAAGGGTTCTAACCAAAGGTATAACCTGTGCAAGGAGGAGCTGGAACTTCAACAAGGGTTCTTACCAATTCTATAACTTATGCAAATAGGTTCTGGAACTTCAACAAGGGTTCTAACCAAAGGTATAACCTGTGCAAGGAGGAGCTGGAACTTCAACAAGGGTTCTTACCAATTCTATAACTTATGCAAATGGTTCTGGAACTTCAACAAGGGTTCTAACCAAAGGTATAACCTGTGCAAGGAGGAGCTGGAACTTCAACAAGGGTTCTTACCAATTCTATAACTTATGCAAATAGGTTCTGGAACTTCAACAAGGGTTCTTACCAAAGGTATAACCTGTGCAAGGAGGAGCTGGAACTTCAACAAGGATTCTTACCAATTCTATAACTTATGCAGGTTCTGGAACTTCAACAAGGGTTCTAACCAAAGGTATAACCTGTGCAAGGAGGAGCTGGAACTTCAACAAGGGTTTTTATCAATTATATAACCTGTGCAAGGAGGAGCTGGAACTTCAACAAGGGTTCTTACCAATTCTATAACTTGTGCAAGGAGGAGCTGGAACTGAACCGTCGTAGTGTCGTACATGTTAAAGACCGGGCGAGTAGATGGATATCCATAGTTATCAAGTAGTTCTTTCAGTAAGAGATTCTGAGCACTCATCCGGCGGAGACATTCTAAAAGCGAATGTGATCAAACATTACTACATGGGTTCTCAGAATGCAATATATATTATAGTCTCAGTACACTTTTTAATTCTAAAAGGAATATACCGTGGGTTAAATATACATAAAATAAAAACTTTATGACCCCATTTTGTACTGCTCTTAAAGCAGTCAATGCTGACTTATTTTGTCTACTTTACACCACCTTTTTGTCTAAAGAATGTATATAGCCTATGCAGCATAAATTATGAATATTCAGTGTCCTATTTTATGTTTTTAACCGGAGAACACAATGCACCTGGTAAACCGTTCCATTGTGCTATGTAAATGAATCGGTTTTATAACTCGAACATGTAGACATAGCTGTAGAACAAAATAATGAGCGTTTAGAAAACACTGCGTTTGAAGCACTTTATTGTTAATTAGATATTATAAAGCTACCATAAATAGAGAAGAAACATAAAGGAAATTTGGTTATTACCACTCTCGTGGGACACTGACGACAATATCAAGAGCACTGCCCACTTCGCAGCATTCATTTCGGTGCACATTTGTATCCCCAAAGTATCGCAGATTCCAAAACTTGCAGTGCCTTGATTAAGTTGTCATTCGATGCACGGTCCAACAGCTTTCACACAGTAATGGCTGTATCGTGTGCAATTATGCCGGTTAAATGATGACGATGAGGCTATTTTAATTGACGTTTTTCATGGCCACTGATTGAATGAATGAGTTTTGAGGACTGTAATGTCATGCGGTGCATAGCCACGTGACCCGTAGTTTAAGTATCAAGACCCTTTTCTGATTAATTTTTAATTTCATTATTTATTTTACTTCTAAACGTAAAAGAAAAAGTGTTCAATGGAGGACGCTTAAACCATTCAACTTTACACTTCATATTTGGAACAATGCATTGAAATTTTAATATAATACAATTTTTGAGCAATATGTAAATTTGTATCATTTTGTTACTGATTGTTTGTTGTATTTGTATACAGCTCTTTGTCAAGGCAATTCTAATTTTCCCAGTGAGTGATAATAAAGATTTCATCTATCTATTTACCTATTTATACATGTATATTACAAGTGATTAACATACTTATTACAAGTTTTGATTATGCGAAGTACGGTGCACATTCCCCGACAGTCGGCTGGCATTCAACAAGCCACGGCCGGCCGGCTCGCAAAACAGCTTCCCCGCGCTTCTTCAAGGCCCGTTCGTACAGTACGTCAGCCTGGCAATAAAAGCTAGGCTTTGTGATGAAGTCTACTGCCACCAACATCTTTGAATCTGTTTAAATGCTCAGGGTTCGATTTAACACAATTAAGATGGCTCTTTGTGTAACCGAGCCGTTTCGTAGGTAACAGGTAAAAATAAGGCTGGTCTCAGACAAAGTGCGTTCAGTTAGATTCTCCAGTATGGAACAAACATCGTGTACATACAATGTACGTATATATGCCTACTTAATTCATTCCACACCTAGCAGTTTTCCTGAAACTGTTCAAGAGAGTAATTTTTTTAGTCCACAGGTTTTTATGACTAACTGTTTGTTTATTTTACCACATAATTTATTACAACTACGTACATAAAGGTCAAAATCAAATTACCATATTATAATGTGACGTCACGAGTCTATGATCATAGATTCCTACTATTGAAAACTCACATTACGCGCACATTTTACGCATTAAGCAATTCACAATAATATTCAGCTTTTGTTTCGTTTCTTGTTCCTCGGCTATTTGTTTGTCTGATTCTGATTTTCTTTCGTTTCTTAGTATTTTCCTTGTTTGTTTTTCATCTGCCGATTTATATATATATTTTTTTCTTTCTTTCTTTGGTCCTTTTATTGTGGTCCTTTTTGTGCGACTTTTGTTGTCTTGTTTTGTTGGGTTTTTTTTTAATTATTGTAAATTTGCATTTCTTGCTGTCCGTAGGGGTATTTATTTCTTTATACATTTATTTAAATCACTCTGTTAAATGCATATTTTGATGTGAAATCCCTAAAAAAGTTTTATTATTTAGGGAATAACAGTGCAAGGAACCGGTCTTTACTGCGTGGTAATGACCAGGTTGGTGGCTGGCCGCTGTTAATGGACCGAGCCGAAGGCGTGGTATGTGCCAAGTAAAACGATAACGAAACAATGGAAAACACACATCTTGTACGGCGGCGCAGAGGATGAGCCAATGAGCAGTCTTCTTTTGACCTCTAGCCGAGGGCGCCCTACTCAAATGACGTTATGTGCATATTGAGGTCTATTGCCCTTTATAATCACACGATTATAGTCGGGTTCTCAGACCATTGCCATGATGATGCAGTCAAATTCTCAAGGCCTAATGGAATTCCCCAAGGGCAAGGTTGTAATGAAGACGCAAATAGAACAGCTCTGTTTTGCTTTCCATGATCGTTAATTAAAGAATATGCAATTAAAGCACTTTTAATTAACAAGATGGCGTTTGCGTTTCCGGAAGATGAAAACTCCGGTATACCATATTTTAACGGTAGTATGGGGACGCATTTCGGTAAATGTTTGTGCAAAAGAAATGGGGCTCAGGTCATCATAGCTCTAGTATCGACTTATCAGGTGGTCATACATAGACGTAGGCAGCCAGGCTTATATTTATAAACAAAGAGTAGCGCTAATGTAATAACGAAACAAGGCAAATAGACCTATATTTACATGATATGTTTTGGTTATTTTCAAGTGCCTCTGAAATACAATCCAAGACAAAACAATCAAGCTTTGCGTTGACGCTCATGCACGCAACTTACAGCTCACTATGTCAGGTATTTTGTTTATTTGTTTATTTATTATTTTTTATTTTTGAAGAAAAATCACAATTTGTGCAAATATCGAAATGACAGCCACAGCTTTGACTAAATTCACACTTAATGGGTAAACATCAATCCATAACAGCATATCTTTGAGAAACACATTTGGAAGGAGATTACATTGTTGTCAAATCGTCCTTAAAATGCAGAAAAAAACATAAGACAGTTACACAGAATGATACCAGTGTAACAACTGTGTTGATGAGTAAGGCCGTATGATCAATCACCAGGGCAACATCCTTCCAGACGGGACCCTTGAAGGCCTGAGTATCACTAGTCTGGTGCCCTTCTCGTGCCGATCGGTGATCTTTGAATTGGGCGTTATGCTTTGCTCTTACGACGGGGGAGTCGATGGCTTTTGACCGGATGGTCGATACATAATCTCGCCTCGGCGCAATTTGTAGAAACTCAGGCTGAGTAACTTGGTTCTCTACCAAGTCATCTACCCGGCAATATTCAATATTTGACGGCGGCAAGTCACGATGATTACTAGTCTCGAGCCCGGAGTCCATGCGGCCATTGTTTGGGCAACTTTCGTCTGCTGGTTCTGAATCGAGAGTTTCTTCAGGAACTGGGTATTTTACCAACTTGCCAAGAATTCCGAATGTGAGGTATTTTATCGAGCGAGGTATGGGACGACGGTTGTCTCGGGAAAAAATGTTGAGAACTACTACGGTGATGATGATGGAGAAACACGACAGTGCGATCATGTACGTGAAGTAAAACCCTATGATAGGAAACAATAGATAAAATAAATGTCACTTATATTGGGTTCTTTCTATAGTGTTTTTACATTATTGTCTTGTGGAGAACGTATTGCTATATTTTATTCAAAGGAACTTCAAAAAAGGTTTCCCTTGTAAAATAAATGTTCAGATTTGCATGACATTTCTTTGGCAGGTAAACTTTTATGTAACTTTTAGTTCCCTTGTGTCATAGATTGGTGAATACTCCAAACATCATTGACCATAAAAACTTACTTGGTGAGAAGCACTGCAGCTGGTGCTAGTATTAACTATTTTGAGAAAGGATTCCCTTCAAATGAGTATGGTTTGGATATTTTTTCACCCACAAAACATTTGAATCTGAGTAACGATTCAAGCATCAATCGTTTCTCAGATGTCACCTTGCTAAACGTGGATAGATTCGACGTTCTTGTGAAACTACATTGATTTTTTTTTTGCTGTTTTTTGAACAATAATAGACACTGTATTCAGCTGGAACATTCATCTGTTACTTGTATTGCTTCTGTCTTGAAAATGTTGCCTAAATCAGCATAACCTTGACAACCACTTTTAAATACTAAACTGAGAAACCGCTAAATATTTACCAATTATTGGAGTGTTTTCTGATGTTGGAGGCAAAAATGTTCCAATTAGCTGCTGAAAGAGAACCAGCGACAACAGGTTGGTCACACCCAGTGATATCTTCTCCCCTGATTCCGGGGGCAAGATAAACACCATGAGATTCAGAAAAGAGAGCAGAACACACGGGAGGACAATCTGGAGCAAGAAGAAGAGAGGTCGTCTTCTCAGATGAATAACGTATGACAGTTCTGTGAAGGATGCCGATCCGCCGTAGGTTTTGGATTCTTGGTGAATCGCTACTTTGAGTAGCTCCCAAACCCCAACATCAGTGTACTTGGCCTTTTCATTGGATTGTTCAACCTGTGTGAGATTGAGCTGAGCATCGTCGTAAGCCCATGACGTAAACCTGAGCTCACAGGCTTGAGTGTCGAATGGGAACATTCTGGCGTCGATTCGGCAAGAAGTCTTTAATATGGCCGGTGTAGTCCAAACAACACCTCCATTACTGTACACAGCCACTGGGATGTCCTTGTAACTTTCAAAATCTTTGTCAACACTATAACATAGGCACAAAATAATGCAGTTTAGTGTCAGCTTATCAAACACCTTAGAAATGAAATCATTTATTTTGTTTTTTTAATTCTGAGGATTATTTTTAAATACTGCGATAAAGTGACTTAAAACCAAAGTTGAATGTTTGCCACCGACCGGTTTACGTAAATACTAAGTCAATTTCAATTCAGTTCGTTCAAAACATTGCAACGTTTTAAAGTTACGCTTCACTTGTATTAAATGACGATGCTTCAATTACATTCTGGTTAGTAATTGAATCTAATTGCAACTTAATTTGATTTAAACTTACTTTTTGTATAAAGTAGTATCTGGCAGCCATATTTTAGATTTGTCGACGTAAAGTTTATCAATGCCATTGTAATCCTTAGGATCCCAGGTTAAGTACTCGTCCTTCCAATACTGAAAAAAGGAAAATGACTCGATATTATGACCCCCAAAAATGTCTACAGTATTGATCAGAGCACTGATCGAAATTTCATGCAAAACGATACACAGATGTCTCTTTTTACAGTCGCTTGAACTCGAACGAAATAATCGATTTCCCTCAATAATTATCATTTTAAAACCAAACTCGAAGATTTCATGTAGGTTTTCCTGACCAATTTCATCAAAATCAGCTCAGTTTAATTAACATGCATTCAGTTTCACGCATGTTTCCCTAATAGATCATTCTATTTAGTTTCTTTTTAGCTCCTATTGCATTCAATTTCGTTTTCGTGCACACATGATTTTGTTCTTCTCATTCACGTTCGTTTCAGTCATTCTATTTGATCAATAGACATTCAAGAATACATTTTTGACATTCTTCAGTAAAATTTCTGCTGCCTATTAAATTATGATGAGATTGAATGGTTGACCAGCCTCTTGCTGTTGGCTTTTGCGAAATTGAATTATATTTGCGGCCTAATGAATTTGAATGATCTTATTTGACCATTGGATGCTTAACTGTTGAAATTGAATTACTCCTCATGACTGTTGAATGCTGATCCTTTGGAGAATTCATTTTCAAACGAAATTTAATTATGATAACTTTTTTATATTGGCCACACTGCAAACAATGGGGTGTTAAAATAATTGACATCGTGGGTGCTTTTATATAGATACAAAAAAAATCAAAGTTAAAACCACAGTGTGTAAAATAATACCATTGTAATTGGGTTGGTAGAAATTAATGTTATTTAACACATTAGATGTTAATTTTGATTTGTTTACTTTATATATATATATATATATAATAACCTTTATATATATATATAACCGTAACTAAATCCCCTAATGGCATTATTACGGATGTATACAGCAAACCCACTGACACCCACCAGTATCTTCTCTCCAACAGTTGCCACCCTAGTCACTGTAAGAAGGCAATTGCTTACAGTCAAGCATTACGTATAAGGCGTATCTGTTCCACAGATACCTTGTACAAAAGTCGTTCATCCGACCTAAGGAAACACCTTGTTTCAAGGGGCCACAGCGAACGCAGGGTCCAACTTGCCATCAACAGAGCCCTCAACATACCTCGTCACACTTTGTTGACCAACACGAGAACGAAAAAAGCCCCGACCAAGAGAGTTGCCCTAGTCACCACCTTCCACCCTAAACTGCCTAAACTCTCATCAATCCTCAATAACAATATGAATATACTTCACTCCTCTAACAGGTTATGCTCAGCAATCCCTGAGCCCCCCATGGTTGCATTCCGCCGCCCTAAAAACCTGGGAGACATCCTAGTCAGGGCTAAACTCCCACCAGGTACATGCCAAACACCACCCATAACAGAAATACTAGGTTGTCACAAATGTACCCGCTCCAAGTGTAGAACATGTCTCTACATCAAACCGGCACTTAAAGTAAAGAGTCATAGCACTGGCTCTTCTTACAACATCAAGACCGACTCCCAATGTAGCACACCTAATGTAGTCTATGTTATATCATGTAAGAAATGTGGACTACAATATGTGGGAGAGACTAAGACCAAACTCAGTCTTCGCTTTGCGAACCATGTCTCGTCCATAAAGACCAAGAAACAGTACCCCGTCTCCATCCACTTCAACAGCCCCAATCACAACGTCAAAGATGTTGAACTTATGGTGATTGAGGCTTGCAATGGTGATGACACACACCGCAAACTCAGAGAATCGCATTGGATTCACCAACTTAAGACAGTCCAACCCTTTGGACTTAACATCAACACCGGTGTCAAATAAATTCCCACTTCATTTACTGCTTACTTATTTATTTTATGTAATATAAATACAATTACTGGTAATAACCTGTTCTTTCAATGATTGATTTGTTTTCCATTCTTAAGTTGTTTTAAAAATCATATTTTCTCCACTGGCTAACTGTTACCGTTCTTTTTCTCGACAAGTTTTTTGGAGATCATTCTGTGTAATATAAATACAATTACTGGTAATAACCTGTTCTTTCAATGATTGATTTGTTTTCCATTCTTAAGTTGTTTTAAAAATCATATTTTCTCCACTGGCTAACTGTTACCGTTCTTTTTCTCGACAAGTTTTTTGGAGATCGACCTGTTCTTTTCCTAATAACCCCTTCTCTCCACAGACTTGTTGTTCTATAATTACCTCCCTTTCACATTGCTGTATATACTTTGGTCCTGTTCCCTATTGTTAATTGCATTTTACCCAATGCCTCGTGCCCCTTAATCTTGTCCTTTCATGTCTCCCGCCTGGTCCAGTAATCCTCCCTTTCACTGACCATCCTTTTGTCCCCACCACATAACTCTCATTGGCTCTTGACCGCCCCATTGTTTGTAAACTAATAACACTGATTGGCTATAATTTTCCCTCCTTTTTCTGGATACCATCCCATTGTTCTTTGCCTCTCTTTTTTGCTATAAATGGATATGTTTTTCGTTTGTGCTTGTTTTTGCCTCTGACGAAGGTCCGGTTTGGATCGAAAGCTAAGGCCATCTACCCTACAAATTTTATATATATATATATATATATATATATATATATATATATATATATATATATATATATATATATATATAATGTTTGTAAACTAATAACTTTGATTGGCTATAATTTTCCCTCCTTTTTCTGGATACCATGCCATTGTTCTTTGCCTCTCTTTTCTGCTATAAATGGATATGTTTTTCGTTTGTGCTTGTTTTTGCCTCTGACGAAGGTCCGGTTTGGATCGAAAGCTAAGGCCATCTACCCTACAAATTTTATATATCACCGGTCATCAGGTTTTTCCTGTCTGCAACTCAGCGGTTTTAACAGACCCCACCAGCCGTAGTAAGAAACTTATTTTTCTGTTGTGGTATCCCTTCAGGGTGATCCCTTTGAGTTGCTTGTTCTTTGTTTTTACTCGTTATTACCATATCCATTTTATCCTTCCCTTTTCCTCACCTGTTCTTTTCAAAACATTTCCCAACAAATGCATATTTCCTATTTACCCACAATTGTTAATAACCTGTTTTTTCCACAGGATTTTGTTAACTTATTCTCTCCACAGGCTTATAAATAACCCACCCCTTTTCACAGGTTCCATAACCCGTTCTCTCCTCAGGATTGTATTATAAATTACTCGTTTTTTCCACAGGATTTATAACCCGTTCTCTTTATCCCTGTACATGTTTATAAATAATCCGTTTTGTCCACAGGTTTTATAATCCGTTTTCTTTCATACAGGATTGTGTTAACTTTTTTCAATGACATAACTCACCATGGCACTTGCTACTGATACCAAGTGCCTTTTCCGAAAACTACGTAAGCTTAAAGAAAAGAACATTCGCTACTTGTCACATCTTGATAACTATCGTTTTTATCGTTTATCCCGGATCATCCCTAAAGGGCTCCAGATCAAGTGTGCCCCTTCCTTTGGGGACCTTGAACCCTCATTTTTGAAGAAATGGAATAAGACACTCACTAACACGTCTTTCCATCTGCTCAGGTTACTGGAAGATCAATGCCAACAATACATTGATAACCAGTTACTTGAGATAACAGAGACTGAATCTCAACTCCAAGAATCATGCTCCAATCAAGAGTATGAACATTTACATGATATCCTACGATCTAATGTCAACCACCTACGGTCCACCCTAACGGACAAACAGAACAAGAAACGCATGAATGTCCAAGCTAACCATAAGAAATACATTCATAGACGTTTCCACAGCAAGAGGCCAACTCTTACTCACCCCCTTGAAAGGTCGCCAGATACAACATGTACAGTAGTCAATCTGTCTGACAAAGTCTTAACCGACCCACAGGTTAAACTCCTTTCAAGGGGCCTTAAGTTTTGCCCCACACCTAGAGAACCTAACCAACTGTCTTTCCAACAGGACATGGCCCAATTCAACCGCAGGTTACGCCTACGTGAATATTTTCATGTAGAGACATCCACAGATGACGAGTCATCTGTTGAGATCCAACCCACCCGCAACCGCTTCAAGGAAAAGAGTAGTTGGGTACCCCCTAAGAACCGAGATGTAGCTCTAGACGCTTACATCAATTCAGTCAACTCTGAGGTTCTTAAGGTCCCCAACACCTCGACACCCAATAACCTCCCCAAAGATGAACGCCACGCCCTAACACAGCTCCGCCAATCATCAGACATGTGATTAAACGAGCTGACAAGGGGTCCGCAGTTGTAGTCATAAACACACATGACTATATAGCTGAGGGCCTCAGACAGCTCAGCAACACTGATCATTATATTGAATGTGACACTGACCCTACTCATATTAGACTATGGGCCGTGGCTCTGAAATCCTTCTAGAAAACAACTCTTGTTCTCTCCGGAGGGGGTTTGAACGAAATATAGCCCAAGTTGTAGATTATATGTGTCTTAGCAAGAATCGAATTGTTCCCACGCTCAAATGTTGCACATTAATGTGTAATTCACGGATAAAATGTCACATTTTCCGACCGTAAAGAAAAACATAAGAAAAACAGCGCCCTCTATTGACCAAAAAAAAAATTTTTTTTTTCTAGACAGGAATAGATTTATCCCCCCTAATCCACATTATGATGTGGAAACCTCTATATTTAAAAAGATCATGTATGCCAACAACATTTCTTAAAGTTGGTGTATTTATATAACTATTGGAATTCTATTTTTTAACTGTACTTGGAGTTTTCACTTGTGGTTGAACCTCTACACCATTTCCAGGCAACTAACAATTCAAACATAAAGAATGAAAGGCAGGGGGTTCAGCATGTGTTGACAACCTAACCGAGGGGTGGGGGGGCAGTCTTGGCAAATAAATAAGCACACCATTTCATGTTGATTGTAAACTAACTGGAGTTCCTGAGACACTTTTTAACTCGCAAAGTATGTCAAAACAGCCCTACAAATAATTGACAAACCTCGGTTATTTCCTTCTTTAAATTTATTGGCTGTGACCTCAACCTGCATATACAATCAACAATTTAAATGCTGAATTAAATAAGTTATGTGACTTTGTACTTGAATTTGTTGTGTCCCTAGAAACCATTATCTGTAGAGAACATGTTCTACAAAGTGTTATCATCTTTAAAAAAAAGTTAAAAAAAACATTCTTTTGTGCATTACATTTTGTTTAAATTTCACATCACAGCTCTGTATAAGTTTTTAAAAAGTCCCCTGTGACTATTTCATAACTTACAAAAAAAGAACCATATAATATCATGTTATAATTGACATGATGTATGTGCATTAAGACCACGGAATGCTCTTTAAACAATACAAACTGTTTGTGTCAATTATTAATGAAGTTCAATAAAGAATTAACATGTAAATGCGCATGCAACCTTATTGTTCTGATGGATGTCAGACAACTTGTCCGACTGACAACTCGACGAGTTGGAAAACTCGACGGGTCGAACAACTCGACGGATCAGACAACTCGATGGGTCAGACTTACTCGATGGGTCAGACAACTCGACAGGTCAGACAACTCGGCGGGTCAGACAACTCGACGGGTCAGACAACTCGACGGGTTGGACAACTCGACGGGTTGTCCGTTCAAACGTAATACAACTTTTGATCAGACAACTCGATGGGTAGATGGTAAATCCTCATGTCATGGCAGAAGATTCGAGCGATACAAGTGAGCAGCTGACCGCAAATGGGGCTGTTCAGCATGGGGGGGGGGCGATCGTATTGTACTGGGCACGCATGGGCGTCTCCACAGGGTGGGGTGGGCTCGCAGACTTATTTAATTTAATATGGGCGTCCGTTTAATGAATGTGTATTATTAATTTAAACTTATTTATCTTTTTTTAACTTTGTATTTTTCTTTTTGTAGTGTTGTGCCAGAGAAAAAGTTTCATAAAATAAAGTAAATAAAATTACCACTTACAAAATGTAAAAAACATAAAATATTATAATCATGTTTACCGTACCACTAAGTGATTAAAGGTATGCTATTTCAATGAGTATATGGTGCTTATAACAAAGTCATTGTAAGGGCAAGATGGAAGGGGTAACCCCAATGATTCCCATTTTGAGCTCTTCACTAAAACTGGATGTCAGTAACGGAGATCAGCCATTCACCCGTCGACATGTCTTGACGCTGTCGAGCTGTCTCACCTTCGAGTTGTCTGACCCATCAAGTTGTCCGACCCGTTGAGTTGTCTGACCCTGTCGAATTGTCCAACTCGTCGAGTTGTCTGAACTCCGTTCTGATCAATCTTTTCAATACTTCTGATAATAAAAAAACACACAGATGCTCTTTAGTGGTTTTGGAGCAAAAATAATGGTAAGATATGAGATGGTAAGGTTCCTTCTTTCTTCAAAGAAGATCTTGACCGAAGCATTCTAACTCTCTTCTCAGCAGGCTGCCAGTGCTCTTCTCTGGTGTGAGACGTTTCACTGATACCTGGTTTGAAAACAAAAATAAAATAACAAAATTAAGTCCCGCTTTAGTTAATACTTTTTGAAGGCACCAATGGTGTTTTTTAAAATGTAAATGATTATAAATAAACATAACCGTTGTTATGCATGGTGGGGACCATTTTATGGAAGTCTTAAGCCACTACAATTGAATAATTTATTTCAAACTGGCTTGATTTCCAATGGTTCGGTTTAAATGTTAAAATCATGGCGCCGACGAATTAGCGATTGCCAGCTCCAAGTTTTTTCATAAAATTACACCAAACGAGCGCACACATTTTCAGAAAAATCTTGGCATAAATTTGTGGGTTTCTATCCGAAAAATAATATCACCTCCTGAAATTACATGGGCGCAGCCGTAAGGCCAAGAAGCAGAGGAAGTCCAGCGTATTGGCACTATTTATGGTAGGGGCTAACCAAACAAGAATGTTATGAAAATTAAACACGGAATGAATTCACTATTTTGTGAACTGAAAAACATTGGCTCAAACAGGGCCAGTTTAAAATAACAACGCCACATGGGCAGACGATATTTATTTCTACTAATAATTACTAATAAGGTGTCCATTATTATTAACCATGTACCCATTCTAATCTTACCGGTTTCTACGCTACGTGACCATTCACTATTTTTTAATTATAATAATTATAGGGAGTCATACACACTAACGAATGTTCAATAAACAACTTGAAACAATTCTCTAACCTTCAGCAGCAGGCACAGGTTCTTTGACTCGCGTCAGCTTCGCAAGTGCTTTGAAGCATCTGTAAGTGTGAAATATTGGTAGCACTTCCGATGAAAACCACCATCGTTGCCGTTGGGTTTGACTATCACTGCACAACTCTAAGAAACACCTCGCTATTTCAGCTGATTTCCCGTCCAATTCCTTCCAAATATATACACAGCGTCTGAATTGTCCACGATACTTCGGTCATAGGTGTTACGGCTTCATTACTTTCACACAAATGGGCATAACACCGTAAATTTGAGTGTTTCTCGCTGTCTTTTTCGGCCATGTTTTGATGTTGACAACATGACGATCAGCTTGTTGATACTGTGTGTTTATGTAGAGCGCGTTTTATGGACTTGTACAATATCCAAATTGCGCACAATTTTGCTCAATCTGAAGATTGAGCGCCCTATCTCGTAACGCAGAACCAGACTGAGAACCGCACAAAGAGCAGCGCACTATTCAAATTGAGCAAATTTGTAAATGCGCTTTGCTTAAACATAATACTTAGCAACTCGTCGCTTCGTACATCCGCACGTATACACAAGACCAATTTTGATTGGTCAACTTAGGATGAAAGACCTATTTTCATTGGACAACCTAGTCACGCTGGCTCGATCACCGTATATCTTTGCACAATTTAGGGCGATGTTTGTCCTCAAATTTAGAAATAATGTGCAACATTTGAGCGCGGGAACAAGCAAAAAGTGTTATTTTGTATTATTATCTTCCATTTTGAGTGGTTACTGAGTAGACCCCCGGTTGAAGAGAACAAGACTGTAAGATACGACCGGACGGCCCACGGTCTATATATATATATATGTATTTATATGTGACAACACCCATGGTGTCAATTTTAACATTCCATTTTTAGCAGTGCAGGAAAACCTGTATTGAATGAATATTTCTAAGAGTTAGCGAATATTAAGTGAGCTATAGATCAACATTTTTTCGATAATGAAATCCTGCATTTTTTTACGGGTTAAATATATATATGTACCTGGCTTAACCAAACTCCCACCTGTAACGTCTGATATCGCTCATTCTGTACAGAAAAAGACAAAATAAGGCATAATCTGTAAAAAAATCATGTGTCAACCAACCATCATAAGTCTTCTTTAACCGTGAAATTGTGGATAATACAGTAGGTCCATTCGGACAAACATTACCAATTCTATGACTTGGATGAGTGTCAGACTGAAATGCACCGTTGTAACATCCGATACGTTATAGACAGGGCGGGTTGATTGGAAACCATAGCCATCAAGTAGCTCTTTCAGAAGTAAATTCTGTACACTCATCTGACGACATTCTATTAAAAAAAGTGAGTTTACTTTTCATTAAAAAATTACTGCAGACAAAAGATGTATAGATGTAAATATATTTACTACCAACCAGCAAAAAAAAAAAACGTTAAAAGATGAAAAAATCAATAAAAGACTTAATACAGTCATGCCCTACCGGAAAAGATAGATTTTTGACTTCTTTCATTTAACTTCCTGAACAATTTACAGTATTCTACAAACAGCTAATAAGAACCGCACACCATTAAAAATACATCCAAATGGAATAAAGATTTATGTTAAAATGGGTTCGAATCATCAGATAAAAACTTACCGCTCAAAGACGAAGACGCTGAAATCAACAGGAAGGGCAGAATAATCCTTTGCAACATTGCCATGGATCAGTCCGTATCGTAAACGATACAAATATAAAGATTCTCCAAACACAATGTCGGTGTAAAGAATGAATGTTGAGGTTTACCCGTAGATATTTGTGATGTGTCGAAAACACACAGTATTACACAAATGAGTAGGCCTACACCTTGATGTTTCTGTCCATTTATAGGCCCTATTCCCCTGCGTGGATTCACTCAATCAATTATTATGTGACGTATGACCGTTTGGGCGCGGCATGTTGTCAGGGTAAACGCAAGCTTATATACTATCTACCATCAACTCCTTAATTATATGTGTCTATCATTTTAGTCAGTATATGTATACTTTGATGGTCTGATGTTGCATACACTAAGGACAGACATTATGACAATAATTTTATCAATGCGTGATTTTAATGGGTTGATGTCTTCAAACATCACTGCATAAACGTTGCCCTTTTTAATGCTATCCTTATTTTGTACGTATTTATGTATTGATAATATCGGTAAATTGCTTTTACATTTTATAAACTTCCGGGTCAGACTTGACCCCGGGTTGCTTGACCCACTTCTGGGTCAGTATATGATGGAATCTGTGTTAAAATGACCAAGATGTGGGTCAAAATGACGCAGAATCCGATTTAAAAATTCGTTTCCGGACCATGTTCCGGACCATGGGTCTGGAATCCGGGTCGATTTTGACTCAAATGTGTTTATAGTTATAATCCCGGGATAAAACATTTTGCGTAGAACTATAAGATATTGACAATAAAGGAACGGATAATTTCGTTTTAACATATTCAAATATACCACTTTATTACCAGCAACCATCCTAATCAACTTTTCTCTCTTCAAACAGTACATCAGTTAAAATGCCTATCCCGATCATCAAATGAACATACTTTTTTTCTTTCAAAACCACACAATCACATCACAAGAACAGGCATCAGCAAAAGGCCTCCTCACCGAAAGCAAAAACCAACGGGCTAAGTTTGATACTGTTCGCTCTTCCTGCTGGTTTGAAATGAGAGTCATTCAAAGATTTTACTTATACGAAAATATTTGATGAATTGTTTGTTGTGCAATGCTTTGTGACGTCTGCCTTAAACTTGGTCTCGAGTTTTCCGACTTCATTTTATTCACCGCAGATATACAATGTATATGCACGGGTTAAACAGTTTCAATAGTTTAATTCTGGCAACAGAGTTATGAGTCCGTTCCACTTCCCGAACGTTACAAAGGACGCCCTCTTAGGGTAAAAGATAAAGTGCAACAGGTAGCATATTACTTTACTGTGCTATTCGAAGAACGTCTTTGACTACAACTTAATTACTGTAGCTGACTATAAAGCAGCACTATGAAATTGGATCTAGGACAAACTTTAGTTTGATGCAAGTGCTTTAAACGATTTTATTACTCGATACCACCAATGGTTTTTTATGTTACAAAGCTGGATAAATCGATGAATGGACGAAAGAAGATTTAAGGGATGGCACAGACCTGCAAACATTAGTAGAAATAGTTGGGACAATTTTCACCTAAGCGTATGGAGTATCTCATTCACGTTTATCAATGAGAGGGTCTAGATCCAACACCCATAAGTTAAAGTTATATTACCGTACCCCCAGTTAGAACGGCAGGCTAAAACGGTAATAACAAACATATTTCTTGTTGAGACAAGTTTCAGAAAACATCGAGTCTACCATGGTCTATCAGACAACTACGGTCCGATGGTGTCTAAACCTTGGTGACTCGGTTTGTTTTCCACATTTTATAAGGCAGTCATTGTTAACAAGAATATCGATCGAAAGACTCAGCTATAGTTATACATCATCACGCTATTTGCATGGAAAGTTACGATGATGCAGTCAAACTCCAAAAGGCCTAATGGTCAATTCCCTAAGGGCAAGGTTAAAAAGGAGACGCAAATAAAAACACTCTGTTTTGCTTCCAATGATACTTAATTGAAGAATATGCAGTTAAAGCACTTTCAAGTAACAAATAGATGGCGTTTGCGTTTCCGGAAGATGAACACTCCGATCCGGTTAACCATTATTTTAACGATATTAAGGGGACGCATTACGGTAAAATGTTTCAGCAAAAGGAATAGGGCTCAGGTCATCAAAGCTCTAGTATCGATTTATCAGGTGGTCATACATAAACGTAGGCAGCCAGGCTTATATTTATATACATAGAGTAGTGCTAATGTAATAACGAAACAAGGCAAATAGACCTATATTTACATATGTTTTGGTTATTTTACAGTGCCTCTGAAAGACAATCCAAGATAAAACAATCAAGCTTTGCGTTAACGCTCATATACGCAACTTACAGCTCACTATGTCAGGTATTTTGTTTATTTATTTATTTATTATTTTTTTTGTTTTTGAAGAAAAGTCACAATTTGTGCAAATATGGAATGACAACAACAGCTTTGACTACATTCACACTTAATGGGTAAACATAAATCCATATCAGAATTTCTTTGTGAAGGAGCTCACATTGTTGTCAAATCGTCCTTAAAATGCAGAATAAAACATAAGACAGTTACACAGAATGATACCAGTGTAACAACTGTGTTGATGAGTAAGGCCGTACGATCAACACCAGGGCAACATCCTTCCAGACGGGACCCTTGAAGGCCTGAGTATCACTAGTCTGGTGCCCTTCTCGTGCCGATCGGTGATCTTTGAATTGGGCGTTATGCTTTGCTCTTACGACGGGGGAGTTGATGGCTTTTGACCGGTTGATCGATACATAATCTCGCCTCGGCGCAATTTGTAGAAACTCAGGCTGAGTAACTTGGTTCTCTACCAAGTCATCTACCCGGCAATATTGAATATTTGACGGCGGCAAGTCACGATGATTACTAGTCTCGAGCCCGGAGTCCATGCGGCCATTGTTTGGGCAACTTTCGTCTGCTGGTTCTGAATCGAGAGTTTCTTCAGGAACTGGGTATTTTACCAACTTGCCAAGAATTCCGAATGTGAGGTACTTTATTGAGCGAGGTATGGGACGACGGTTGTCTCGGGAAAAAATGTTGAGAACTACTACGGTGATGATGATGGAGAAACACGACAGTGCGATCATGGACGTGAAGTAAAACCCTATGATAGGAAACAATAGATAAAATAAATGTCACTAACATGTTTAATTTCAAGATTATGTTGGGTTCTTTCTATAGTGTTTTTACATTATTGTCTTGTAGAGAAGAATTGCTAGGCCTACATATTTTTTCGTAGGAACTTCAAATAAAAAGATTCCCTTTGGCAGGTAAACTTTTCGGAAACTTTTAGTCTCCTTAAAGGAAGGGTCACAGGTTGGTGAATACTCCAAAAATTATTGACCATAAATACTTACTTGGTGAGACGCACTGCAACTGGTAATAGTATAAACTATTTTGAGAAAGGATTCCGCTCAAATGAATATGGTTCGGAAAATTTTTCACCCACAAAACATTTGAATCTGAGAATCGTTTTTTAGATGTCACCTTGCTAAACGGGGATGGATTCGACGTTTTCTAAGCATTTAGACCCTGTATTCATCTGAAACTTAAACCTGTTTTTCATTGTTTTGCTTCTGTCGTGAAAATGTTGCCTTAACAGCAAAACCTTGACATCCACTTTTGAATACTAAACTGAGAAATCGCTAAATATTTACCAATTATTGGAGTGTTTTCTGATGTTGGAGGCAAAAATGTTCCAATTAGCTGCTGAAAGAGAACCAGCGACAACAGGTTGGTCACACCCAGTGATATCTTCTCCCCTGATTCCGGGGGCAAGATAAACACCATGAGATTCAGAAAAGAGAGCAGAACACACGGGAGGACAATCTGGAGCAAGAAGAAGAGAGGTCGTCTTCTCAGATGAATAACGTGTGACAGCTCAGTGAAGGTTGCCGATCCGCCGTAGGTTTTGGATTCTTGGTGAATCGCTACTTTGAGTAGCTCCCAAACCCCAACATCAGTGTACTTGGCCTTTTCATTGGATTGTTCAAACTGTGTGAGATTGAGCTGAGTATCGCGGTAAGCCCATGACGTAAACCTGAGCTCACAGGCTTGAGTGTCGAATGGGAACATTCTGGCGTCGATTTGGCAAGAAGTCTTTAATATGGCCGGTGTAGCCCAAACAACATCTCCATTACTGAACAGAGCCACTGGGATGTCCTTGTAACTTTCAAAATCTTTGTCAGCACTATAACATAGGCACAAAATAATGCAGTTTAGTGTCAGCTTATCAAACACCTTAGAAATGAAATCATGTATTTTGTTTTTTTAATTCTGAGGATTATTTTTAAATGCTGCGATTAAGTGACTTAAAACCAAAGTTGAATGTTTGCCACCGACCGGTTTACGTAAATACTAAGTCAATTTCAATTCAGTTCGTTCAAAACATTGCAACGTTTTAAAGTTACGCTTCACTTGTATTAAATGACGATGCTTCAATTACATTCTGGTTAGCAATTGAATCTAATTGCAACTTAATTTGATTTAAACTTACTTTTTGTATAGAGTAGTATCTGGCAGCCATATTTTAGACTTGTCGACGTAAAGTTTATCAATGCCATTGTAATCCTTAGGATCCCAGGTTAAGTACTCGTCCTTCCAATACTGAAAAAAAAATGGAAAATGACTCGATATTATGACCAAAGAAATGTCTACAGTATCGATCAGAGCACTGATCGAAATTTCATGCAAAACGATACACAGATGTCTCTTTTTACAGTCGCTACAACTCGAACGAAATAATCGATTTCCCTCAATAATTATCATTTTAAAACCAAACTCGAAGATTTAATGTCTAGGTTTTCCTGACCAATTTCATCAAAATCAACTCAGTTTAATTAACACGCATTCAAATTCACTCATGTTTCCCTAGTTCATTCTATTTAGTTTCCTTTAAGCTCCTATTGCATTCAATATCGTTTTCGTGCACACATTAGTTTGTTCTTCTCATTCACGTTCGTTTCAGTCATTCTATTTGATCAATAGACATTCAAGAATACATTTTTGCATTCTTCAGTTAAATTTCTGCTGCCTAGTTATGATGAAACTGAATGGTTGACCAGCCTCTTGCTGTTGGCTTTTGAAAAGTTTGAATGATCTTATTTGACCAGTAAATGCTCAACTGTTGAATCATGGGTTCTGTCATATATAGATATCAAATTAAAAATATAAATTAACATCATTAATTGTGTTGGAAGAAATTTATGTTATTTTAACATCTAATATGTTAATTTTGATTTTGTTACTATATTTTTGTGTACATGTGACAACACCCATGGTGTCAATTTTAACATTCCATTTTTTGCAGTGCAGGAAAACCTGTATTTAATGAATATTTCTAAGATTTAACAAATAATAAGTGAGCTATAGATCAACACTTTTTCGATAATTAAATCCTGCATTTTTTAACGGATTAAAGCTATATAAATGTACCTGGCGTAACCAAACTCCCACCTGTAATGTCTGATATCGCTCATTCTGTACAGAAAAAGACAAAATAAGGCATAATCTGTAAAAATCATGTGTCAACCAACCATCATAAGTCTTTTTTAATCGTGAAATTGTGGATAATACATTAGGTCCATTCGGACAAACATTACCAATTCTATGACTTGGATGAGTGTCAGACTGAAATGCACCGTTGTAACATCCGATACGTTATAGACAGGGCGGGTTGATTGGAAACCATAGCCATCAAGTAGCTCTTTCAGAAGTAAATTCTGTACACTCATCTGACGACATTCTATTAAAAAAAGTCAGTTTACTTTTCATTAAAAAATCACTGCAGACACAAGATGATTAGGTAAATATATTTACTAGGCCTACCAACCAGCCAAAAATACTCGATAAAAAATGAAAAATGTATTTAAAAAAATACAAACTTAACAGTCATACCCTACCGAAAAACAAAGATTTTTGACTTTTTTCATTACCGAACAACAGTATTCCACTGAAAACCTTAGAATAAATATTGAAGGACAATCAATCAATTAAGTTATTTAAAACATGTCTGCACAAACAACTAACAACGCACATCGTTAAAATAGCATCCTCGTGGAATAAAGATTTATGTTAAAATGGGTTCAAATCATCAGATAAAAACTTACCGCTCAAAGACGAAGACGCTGAAATCAACAGGAAAGGCAGAATAATCCTTTGCAACATTGCCATGGATCAGTCCGTATCGTAAACGATACAAATATAAAGATTCTCCAAACACAATGTCGGTGTAAAGAATGAATGTTGAGGTTTACCCGTAGATATTTGTGATGTGTCGAAAACACACAGTATTACACAAATGAGTAGGCCTACACCTTGATGTTTCTGTCCATTTATAGGCCCTATTCCCCTGCGTGGATTCACTCAATCAATTATTATGTGACGTATGACCGTTTGGGCGTGGCATGTTGTCAGGGTAAACGCAAGCGTTTTATAGTATCATAGAGAAAGGACCCTTTGTTAGTATCTACCAAAACTCCTTCATTATATATGGTAATCATTTTAGTCAATTATGTAGACTTTTATGGTTTGATGTTGCATAAACCAAGGACACTATTAATTTTTTATCAATGCATGATTTGAATGAGTCTTGATGTTTCGAACATCACTCGCATAAACGTTGACCTGTTTAATGCTTTCCTTATTTGTTACGTATTTATATATATTTATAATATCGGTAAACTCATTTTACATTTTCTAAACTCCCGGGTCAGACTTGACCCCGGGGTGCTTGACCCACTTCTGGGTCAGTATATGACGGCATCTGTGTCCACGAGGCCCTATGAACTCCCTATACTATTGACTCGAGTAGGATGATGTAACACTTTAATCAGTGTCACTGATTGCATTTTTGAAGTTGTTGTTCTTAATTATTTCAGATTAAGTAAATAGTCCGAGGTTTTAAATTCTGCTCGCTCCCATTCAAGCCCTCCAGACTCACTTCACATTCGAAACCCTCAGAAGGGGGAAATCAGTTACATTTTACGCCTTTTATATATGATTTTAGTTTCTATTTAATTCTTTGTATAGACCTATTTACTTTCATCATCGAGAATCGTCAGACACCGTTTCCAAAAGATTCCCTTTTACAACTGAAGGTCTCATTATGAATGTGAACCATCCGTAGTCATCCGATTGTCATCATCCAGAGCAGCGGAAGCCTTTTAAGCTTTAATACAAATTTATCTGGCGGAATCTGGGACGACTCCATTAACACTATGTTGACTTAGTTTGTGAAATTTTCCAGTTGGATTGGTCAGTATGCACGTCGTACTGCTGGATGGTTGGCTTTAATGCTTACATGATCAACTTTCCAGTGTGTTGTTATTGCCATGTCCTTGCCATGTCTGCTTCCAAAAAACGTAATTTTTCTAAACGTATACAGATACCATGTGGTAATTTTCATACTACTCCTGTTGTTTATTAAGGCGCACGTTCATAGAATAATATTTCCTACAAATTGAAACAAAACAATGACACAGATACAGGGCGTGGTTTATTAGGACAGTGAACTACTGATTCAGGGGGAGGGGCATGTTATAAATCTCTCCACTTTCTTTGATCAGGGGATGGCTCATATAATCACCCCATCGGAATTTCCCATGTGTATTAAAGTTGCTCCTGATAATGGCAATTGGATGACTACGGATGGTTCACATTCATAATGAACACTATAAGAACTAAAAGGGTATTATAAGAAGTTCAGATTTAAACATTTTAACCTGGAAAAAATATTGTTTTAATTTTATTAAATGTTTTTTCGCCAAAAAGTAAAACTTTCATATAAACTGCTGAACTAACTCGAGTTTGCGTTTTTTTAAACATAATAATCTAAATCCAACCCGAACAAAATGAACAACACAAATTTTACAGAAAAAATATGTGCTTGATTTTTTAATTGCCAAAAACACGTTTTTTTACCAGACAAAGTTCGAAATGCAAGAGTATTTGTACCACTCAAAGAATAATAAACATTTCACCCTAATAATTGTGATTTTCATTAGACATAATTTTAATTAAGAATGTTTTAACGTTTAATAAGAAAAAAAAGTATTTGTACAAGATAAATACCAGAATCATATAAAATTATCATGGTGCAATCATGGTGCAATACAAGCAATGGTTGATAAATAACTCCATTTTGAAATATGTCTTGAGAATGGTACGCCAATTGGCGTACCAATCACCCACTCCCATGTAAATAACGCAAAGGTTATTAAAAATTATGATTTGCTCAAGTTGTAATCAAAAGTATGTTTTTTAGCGTAAATATTGTTATTTTACTGTTTGTAAATGCCAAGTCTCAGAAACTTTGGTTTTCTCTGTGAAATAAACTTGTTGTGAGTAAGAACTTTACAAAATGTATTTTTGTACTGTTATTAATATTGTTTTATATGTTAGCAAGTACCAAGCATGCACTAACTATGTATTTTATAGGTAAAGTAAGCATTTGGTGAGGAACTATCCTTACAAATGTTTCTTATCGTTATTTCGTGGATAAAATCCGTATGAAGTGATATCCATTTTGAAATAATCAAATATAATGAACTAAAATTAGAACCGTATTTTACGCTGAAAGAACGGAATTTGAGTTTTTCTATTAAAAATAAAAGATTTTTGAACCATAATATTTTTTCCACGTGAAAAAAGAAAATATTGTTTACTTTATCTCTAATTACTCAGAGTTTTCAATACAAAAATGTATTTTACATGTGCTACTGCGGTTTTATCTTTAAAAAAAAATCAAAATGAGGGATTTCTAATAATACCCTTTTAGTTCTTATAGTGTTAATGAGACCTTCAGTTGTAAAAGGGAATCTTTTTGAAACGGTGTCTGACGATTCTCGATGATGAAAGTAAATAGGTCTATACAAAGAATTAAATAGAAACTAAAAATCATATATAAAAGGCGTAAAATGTAACTGATTTCCCCCTTCTGAGTGTTTCGAAGTGAAGTGAGTCTGGAGGGCTTGAATGGGAGCGAGCAGAATTTAAAACCTCGGACTATTCACTTAATCTGAAATAATTAAGAACAACAACTTCGAAATGCAATCAGTCACACTGATTAAAGCATTACATCATCCTACTCGAGTCAATAGTATAGGGAGTTCATAGGGCCTCGTGGACACAGATTCCGTCATATACTGACACAGAAGTGGGTCAAGCACCCCGGGGTCAAGTCTGACCCGGGAGTTTAGAAAATGTAAAAGGAATTTACCGATATTATAAATATACCTAAATACGAACAAAATGAGTATATCATTAAACAGGTCAACGTTTTAGCGAGTGATGTTCGAAATGTCAAGACTCATTCAAATCATGCATTGATCAAATTAATGTCACAGTGTCTGTCCTTGGTTTATGCAACATCAGACCATCAAAGTCTACATATACTGACTAAAATGATAAACACATATAATGAAGGAGTTTTGGTAGATACTATAAAACGCTTGCGTTTACCCTGACAACATGCCGCGCCCAAACGGTCATACGTCACATAATAATTGATTGAGTGAATCCAATAGTGTCTATTCGACCCACGGATCGCAGGGGAATAGGGCCTATAGAAACGTTAAGGTGTCCTCATATTGTGTGTGGTACAGTGTGTTTTCGACACATCACTAAGGAAAATTTCAACATTCATTCTTTACGCCGACATTGTGTTTGGAGAATCTTTATTTTGGTATCGTTTACGATACGGACTGATCCATGGCAATGTTGCAAAGGATTATTCTGCCTTTCCTGTTGATTTCAGCGTCTTCGTCTTTGAGCGGTAAGTTTTTATCTGATGATTTAAACCTATTTTAACATAAATCTTTATTTCAAGAGGATGTATTTTAAACGGTGTGCGGTTTTGTTAGCTGTTTGTGCAGACATGTGTATTAATAACAAATGATTGCCTGTCCTTCATTATTTATTCTTAAGTTTTCAGTAGAATACTGTAAGTTGTTCAAGAAGTTAAATGAAAGAAGTCAAAAATTATCTTTTCCGGTAGGGCATGACTGTTTTAAGTTTTTTGTTTGCATTGTTATCTTTTATCGTGTTTTTTTTTGTTGGTTGGTAGTAAATGTATTTACATCTAAACATCTTTTGTCTGCAGTATTTTTTTAATGAAAAGTAAACTGACTTAATTTTTAATAGAATGTCGTCAGATGAGTGTACAGAATTTACTTCTGAAAGAGCTACTTGATGGCTATGGTTTCCATCAACCCGCCCTGTCTATAACGTATCGGATGTTACAACGGTGCATTTCAGTCTGACACTCATCCAAGTCATAGAATTGGTAATGTTTGTCCGAATGGACCTAATGTATTATCCACAATTTCACGATTAAAAAAGACTTATGATGGTTGGTTGACACATGATTTTTACAGATTATGCCTTATTTTGTCTTTTTTCTATACAGAATGAGCGACATCAGACATTAGAGGTGGGAGTTTGGTTAGGACAGGTACATTTATGTAGTTTTAGACCTTTAAAAATGCAGGATTTAATTATCGACAAAGTTTTGATCTGTAGTTCATCCTTATTATTCGTTAACTCTAAGAAATATAAAAATATTCATTAAATACAGGTTTTCCAGCACTGCAAAAATGGGTTGTTAAAATTGACACCATGGGTGTTGTGTCACATATACATATATAAAGTTAACAAAATCAAAATTAACATATTAGGTGTTAAAATAACACAAATTTCTTCCGACACAAATACAATGGTGTGATTTTAACACCCTATGATGTTAATTTATATTTTTATATCTATATATGAAAGCACCATGATGTCAATTTTAACACCCGAGTTTTTGCAGTGTGGCCATTAAAAAAAAAAAATTATCATAATTAAATTTCGTTAAAAAAAATGAATGCTCCAACGGATCAGCATTCAACGGTCATAGGAGTAATTCAACTTCAACAGTAAATCATTCACCGGTCAAATAAGATCATTCAAAAAGGTTATTCGATTTCAAAAACGCCAACAGCAAAAGGCTGGTCAACCATTCAGTTTCATCATAAATAGGCAGCGGAAATTCAACTGAAGAATGTCAAAAATGTAGTCTTGAATGTCTATTGATCAAATAGAATGACTGAAACGAACGTGAATGAGAAGAAAACCAATCATGTGTGCACGAAAACGAAATTGAATGCAATAGGAGCTAAAAAGAAACTAAATAGAATGAACTAGGGAAACATGGGTGAATTTGAATGCGTGTTAAAGTGTTACTAGAGCGATATTTGCTACGGTTCCCTTATCCAATAAAACTGTAGAATGATACTTCATTATGTCACATAAAAAAAATCCAACGATTTGGCCTTTTTAGTCTTGCCTAAATAACGACTTTTACAGACCGATTTTGTTGCACTAGCCACTCCGAATCGCGAAAAGACCCCCCACGTAGAGTCTCTGGCACACAGCTTTCGCGAACAACTGCATGACGTCACAGAGTGGTGTAGGTCTTGTGTTGTCACACTTAACAGCGTCATGTACTTTCCCGCACTCAAGCTTGTTCGGCGATTTTTCCGACAAATTCCACCATGGTTGAAAGAGACAGTTCTTGGGAAGATTATAGTAGATTATTGTAGTCATTTATGACAGTAGCAGCGATACTGTGGTAGTGATTCTGCCAGTAATTTTAGCGATTTCATTTCGTCAGAGACGACGAAGAAATCCGCGGTGCAGATCCCCTACTAGACTTGATTCAAGTCCCTTTAACGTGCGAGGTCCCCAACACACTTGTAACGTGCCAGCATATAGCCACAGTACAGACATATACTACCAGTGCACCCTCACCGACAAAATGTAGCTCGGAACAGGTTTTGGAATGCAGAGCGCAAAACAATAGTTTTCTGACGATGATGCAAGGAAGGGCCTTGCACGGTATTGGGACTTGAGTCAAGTCTAATCCCCTACCGGCTGGAGCCACTCGCGCGCCCCGGTAGGCAGGCCAAGGCAGCTGGCAAAGACGCAGCTGGCAAAGACGAAGCCGAACAGGACAACGATCGTCTTTTAAACACAGACTGGTGAGTTGTTTATAAACGATAAGGGGATCATAATACATGTACAGCCTGGTCAGGATTTGACTTGATTCCATTGAAACTTAAACTAACGTGTGTGACATCAAAACATTTGCCGTGGTGAAGTTCGCCGATTGACTACAGTTAGTAGTACCGCTATACCAGCATTACACGCAGACTATGTTTGTGTGGGTGTACAGTAAGTACACACATTTACATGATGTACATGTACATCAATGTACATCCATAGTGTGTAGTGCTTGGCCAAGTAGTAAACAGAACAGATACGTGCCTTTAGTTGTGCATTTATTTTCATGCAAGATTGTGTAATTCCTTTGGCTAATAAATAAGAAATTTAAATTGTGAAATAAACAAGATGGAGCAACAAATGGTTTTAATTTTGACCTGTTGAAAACTTTGAAACTGAAATGAAAATATCAAATATCTCTTGGCAGCTTAATTTATGGTACTGTTCTGTAAAGTGATTGATATAAAGTTTCAATAACCGTTGACCTTAATTAAGTTATAGTACAAACATCAAGTTCTGTATGCACGCTTTCCCCATCGTAAGGTCAACATTAACTTTGGATATATAAGGTGTGTACAATCTGGGGGAGAAATAGTTAGGTGGCTTTTATGTATGGATGAATTATTCAGAGATATTTGAATTATCGGGGTCATGCACCCCCCCACACACACTCAAAAAACACACAAAACAAACCTTTGGAGAATAAAGGACCCCCCCCCCCAATAAAAAATAATAATAATACCACCCCACCCCATACTATTGCCCACAGCACATAGGAAGATAACATTAAATTATATTTTTCCTCCCCCCACCCCCTCCCTCCTGATCCAGGTGTACTTGTGGCAGTCCGTCATCCAACAACTTGGGATAGACCTAGGTTTGAAGCGTGCTGTGCATCCAGCAGTTTTGCAGAAAGCATCTTTGCAGTATCAGGCTCAATATGGGAGATGGGGTTTACAGCATGGGGAACATTTGACCAGTAAGTAGTGTTTCCAAGACAAAAGTGATTGTATGCTAAAACTCTCAACTTTTATTACCAGTTTGAACAAAAAACATTGTTTTTTTTGTCATTCCATCTACATCATGTAGTTTAAACACTCATATGATTGTAAACCTGCGCAGCATAAGATTAAATTGAACATAGAATCTGATCAGAAAAATATCCATTACACAGATTTGAGGGAACCTACAACTATCCATCCATTTGTGAATTATATTGTTTGTGTAATGAACAAGTAGATACAATTTACCTTTTATGGATTGACCGCAAAATAAATGGCTACAAATGGTATAATTATACTTAATCTTCTCACTTGGTGCTGATTTGTTCCATATATTTATTTCTCATTAATCTCTAGGAAATATCAACATGTACGTGGCCTATCGTCAAGTAAAAAAGATGGTGTTGGGGATATTTGGGAAGATTCAACCGGGCTCCACTCTCATCCTGTGTAATGAATACAATCCGACAGATGCATCCAAACCCAGATTGTACAAAGTCTTCAGCTATCCTGAACTGGATTACATTTTTTCTTGATCTACCATGTGACTGCACTTTTCATGAACATGCATTTCTTTATAAATATTTTGTTTAATTTCACCTTAGACATGGACATGCAATTCTGATGAAATCAAAACAAGCATTGCAGAGCAAACAAAAATTTTGCATTTATAAAAAGTGTTTTCTCCAGTTTTCTGGAATTAGAGATGTTCTGTATGCCTTTATACACAATGTAACTCGTCAGAGTGAAATTTTACAGTACACATGCTATTAGGGGTATATTGATACATTGACAACAAACATGATAAAGGAATGCTGTGATAAAGCATTGTGATAACTTTATTATGACGGTAGTGTTTGTTTTACACACATTTTGATTATGTCGTATTTTGATCATTATTGTATCATATCGGATAATCACTTTGTGATCATATCGTAACGTTACACCCCTACTGGCTACAAAACGTATTCAAATAAATGTCCAGAGGTTGAAATTAACTTTCATTTTGCAGTAGCCCACGGGGCAAGTCAAGTCAAATTGTTACTATTCCTCATTTAATAAATATGGGATTTTGTATTTGTACATTTTTTACACGTGTAGATAAGTGTTGTGATCAACGTTTTATTTTCATCTATTTGTTAGAACATCAACAAATGAAAGATTAATAAAAGAGTAGATACAATTTTTTATTGTGCCACAGAATCTCTGTTTCAAAATTTGCATATTCCTTTAGCTTGTCATTTTCAGCCTTGTACAAAACCAATTTTTAAATCCCATAAGTTGAGAATTTTTTTTTTAATCCTAAATTTTGATATAGACTAAAAAGATTAACCGTTTCATGTTTTCCAATAAGCTATCCGTTGGTGCAGTTAATGCGGGTTCATCGCCACGTGAAGGTCCAGTCATTGATAGTCCGCCTGTTGATGGATCAGTTGTTTCTCCAGTCTTGAAGATTTCCATTAGCATCTAAAAGAAGCACAATATTCCATTGAAAACAAATTAAAAATTTACCCCAAAAATCAATTTGCTTTTTATTCTTCTAAATTTATTTAAATGTTTTTTGTAGGGGGGGGGGCAGTTGGTATTTATTTTTGAAAGGGGAATCCACTCACCACTATCCACTCACCATTATTTCAGTCAGTATGATTACCACATACTGAGCACAAATCTGATTTCTTTTGAGCACAAATCAAATATCATTTGTCATCATGATGAAAAGGTTTCGAGTGGATTGAACACCCACCCCTTACTTTAATTAAAAAAATATTTTCCGTTGATGTCTTGTGTGTAGGCAAAGAAAGGATCAATGAGGGTATAGGGAAGCTCGCCACTTCTATTTTACAGAGGGATTTATAGCATTGTCATTGTTTATTGACATGACGGCGAACATCATTGACACTTCAAACAGCCCAATGGTTTTGCCCGGTATCCGGACACGGATTGTTGGCGACTCGCATAGTCCCCCGTTTCCCACTGTTTCCTACCAAACACTTACCCGTGGGATTTAGCTCCTCGTTTTCGTTCGTCCGATTGGCCCTTTCGCTGTCTGTCTTTCGGCTTTTTTCCCTGACGACGTTGTGGCAATTTTTTGTGGCCTTCAACGTTGAACTGCACCCCTTTGGACTATCCGTGAGAAGTGTGGACGTGTGGACGAAGTAGGCCTATCCAGGGTGTCATAGGTCACCTTACACAGTAGTGAGTCAGTACGACTACACACGATCGACTTCGAAACGCTGAAGTTGGATCACGTTTCAGCTTACAAAAAGTACCCATTCTTCCTAAATAGCTGAATGAGCCGGACAATTTCGGAAGCTGTGGTTAGGGTTTTTATCGCTGTTCCTTGTGCAGCCTCAAAAAGCACACGTTTTCGGCATTTTAAAGTCTTATTTACACTTCACATGCATGATGCCTGTGCTTCTGCAAGCCTTCGATGCATGTTTTCATGCACGAAGTCAGTGATTGCGCAACACCATCAACAACCTTGCCCACCTTGTGACGTCATGGTCTTTCTAACCAATCAAACGCCCTCAACGGCAAAATGCTTTCAAGTTTTGCCCAATCCCCAATAATGACCCTTTTTTTTGATGCAATATTACAGACAAACTGTGAACCCAAATAATTTAACTAACTCATTAAACAGTAGTCTAATATCATATCTGCAAGTTTTACAATCGTTTCTGCTTTCTCAAAAATCGCTCTAGTAACACTTTAATTAAACTGAGCTGATTTTGATGAAATTTGTCGGAAAAACCTACATTAAATCTTCGAGCTTGGTTTTAAAATTCTTGAGGGAAATCGATTATTTCGTTCGAGTTGTAGCGGCTGTGAAAAGAGAGATAATTGTGTATCGTTTAACATTACGTTTCGATCAGTGCTCTGATCAATAATGTAGAACTATTTGTTGTCATAATATCAAGTCATTTTCTGTTCTTTTTTCAGTATTGGAAGGACGAGTACTTAACTTGGGATCCAAGGGATTACAATGGCATTGATAAACTTTACGTCGACAAGTCTAAAATATGGCTGCCAGATACTACTCTATACAAAAAGTAAGTTTAAACCAAATTATGTTTGGATTTAGGTACAATATTGCTAACCAAAATGTAATTTAAGTTTCCTCATTTAATACAAATTAAGCGTAAATTTAAAATGCTGCAAGTTTTTGAACGAACTGAATTGAAATTTACTTAATAATTACGTAAACCGGTCGGTAGCAAACATTCAACGTTGGTTTTAAATCAATATGTCGCAGCATTTTTAGAATCCTTAAAATTAAAAACAAAAATAAATGACTTCATTTCTAAGGTGTTTGATAAGCTGACACTAAACTGCACTATTTTGTGCCTATGTTGTAGCGTTGACAAAGATTTTGAAAGTTACAAGGACATCCCAGTGATTGTGTACAGTATTGGAGTTGTTGTTTGGGACGCACCGGCCATACTAAAAACCTCTTGCCGAATCAACGCCAGAATGTTCCCATTCGACACTCAAGCCTGTGAGCTCAGGTTTACGTCATGGGCTTACGACGATGCTCAGCTCAATCTCACACAGGTTGAACAATCCAATGAAAAGGCCAAGTACACTGATGTTGGGGTTTGGGAGCTACTCAAAGTAGCGATTCACCAAGAATCCAAAACCTACGGCGGATCGGCATCCTTCACAGAACTGTCATACGTTATTCATCTGAGAAGACGACCTCTCTTCTTCTTGCTCCAGATTGTCCTCCCGTGTGTTCTGCTCTCTTTTCTGAATCTCATGGTGTTTATCTTGCCCCCGGAATCAGGGGAGAAGATATCACTGGGTGTGACCAACCTGTTGTCGCTGGTTCTCTTTCAGCAGCTAATTGGAACATTTTTGCCTCCAACATCAGAAAACACTCCAATAATTGGTAAATATTTAGCGGTTTCTCAGTTTAGTATTTAAAAGTGGTTGTCAAGGTTATGCTGATTTAGGCAACATTTTCAAGACAGAAGCAATACAAGTAACAGGTGAAAGTTTCAGTTACAGTGTCTCTTTGCTTAGAAAACAGCAGCGTATCATTGTATTTTCACAAGAACGTCGTATCCATCCACGTTTAGCAAGGTGACATCTGAAAAACGATTGATGTTTGAATCGTTACTCAGATTCAAATGTTTTGTGGGTGAAAAATTATCCAAACCATACTCATTTGAAGGGAATCCTTTTTCAAAATAGTTTATACTAGCACCAGCTGCAGTGCTTCTCACCAAGTAAGTTTTTATGGTCAATGATGTTTGGAGTATTCACCAATCTGTGACAAAAGGGAACTACATAAAAGTTTACCTGCCAAAGAAATTGCATGCAAATCTGAACAGTTCTTTTTTACAAGGGAAACCTTTTTTGAAGTTCCTTTGAGTAAAATATAGCAATTCTTTCTCCAAAAGACACTACTGTAAAAACACTATAGAAAGAACCCAATATAATCTTGAAATTAAACATAGCCTATTAGTGACATTTATTTTATCTATTTTTTTCTATCGTAGGGGGTTACTTCACGTCCATGATCGCACTGTCGTGTTTCTCCATCATCATCACCGTGGTAGTTCTCAACATTTTTTCCCGAGACAACCGTCGTCCCATACCTCGCTCAATAAAATACCTCACATTCGGAATTCTTGGCAAGTTGGTAAAATACCCAGTTCCTGAAGAAACTCTCAATTCAGAACCAGCAGACGAAAGTTGCCCAAACAATAGCCGCGTGGACTCCTGGCTCGAGACTAGTAATCATCGTGACTTGCCGCCGTCAAATATTCAATATTGCCGGGTAGATGACTTGGTAGAGAACCAAGTTACTCAGCCTGAGTTTCTACAAATTGCGCCGAGGCGAGATTATGTATCGACCATCCGGTCAAAAGCCATCAACTCCCCCGTCGTAAGAGCAAAGCATAACGCCCAATTCAAAGATCACCGATCGGCACGAGAAGGGCACCAGACTAGTGATACTCAGGCCTTCAAGGGTCCCGTCTGGAAGGATGTTGCCCTGGTGATTGATCGTACGGCCTTACTCATCAACACAGTTGTTACACTGGTATCATTCTGTGTAACTGTCTTATGTTTTATTCTGCATTTTAAGGACGATTTGACAACAATGTGAGCTCCTTCACAAAGAAATTCTGATATGGATTGATGTTTACCCATTAAGTGTAAATGTAGTCAAAGCTGTTGTTTGTCATTCCATATTTGCACAAATTGTGACTTTTCTTCAAAAATAATAAATAAATAAATAAACAAAATACCTGACATAGTGAGCTGTAAGTTGCGTATATGAGCGTTAACGCAAAGCTTGATTGTTTTATATTGGATTGTATTTCAGAGGCACTTGAAAATAACCAAAACATATGTAAATATAGGTCTATTTGCCTTGTTTCGTTATTACATTATAGCACTACTCTATGTATATATAAATATAAGCCTGGCTGCCTACGTCTATGTATGACCACCTGATAAATCGATACTAGAGCTTTGATGACCTGAGCCCTATTCCTTTTGCTGAAACATTTTACCGTAATGCGTCCCCTTAATATCGTTAAAATAATGGTAAACCGGATCGGAGTGTTCATCTTCCGGAAACGCAAACGCCATCTATTTGTTACTTGAAAGTGCTTTAACTGCATATTCTTCAATTAAGTATGATTGGAAGCAAAACAGAGTGTTTCTATTTGCGTCTCCTTTTTAACCTTGCCCTTAGGGAATTGACCATTAGGCCTTTTGGAGTTTGACTGCATCATTGTAGCTTTCCATGCAAATAGCGTGATGATGTATAACTATAGCTGAGTCTTTCGATCAATATACTTGTTAACAATGACTGCCTTATAAAATGTGGAAAACAAACCGAGTCACCAAGGTTTAGACACCATCGGACCGTAGTTGTCTGAAAGACCATGGTAGACTCGATGTTTTCTGAAACTTGTCTCAACAAGAAATATGTTTGTTATTACCGTTTTAGCCTGCCGTTCTAACTGGGGGTACGGTAATATAACTTTAACTTATGGGTGTTGGATCTAGACCCTCTCATTGATAAACGTGAATGAGATACTCCATACGCTTAGGTGAAAATTGTCCCAACTATTTCTACTAATGTTTACAAGTCTGTGCCATCCCTTAAATCTGTTTTCGTCCATTCATCGATTTGTCCAGCTTTGTACATAATTGGCGATATCGAGTAACAAAATCGTTTAAAGCACCTGCATCAAACTAAAGTTTGTCCTAGATCCAATTTCAAAGTGCTGCTGTATAGTCAGCTACATCATAGAGGAATATATTTCCTTCCTCTAAGGCTACACTGATTAAGTTGTAGTCAAAGACGTTCTTCGAATAGCACAGTAAAGTAATATGCTACCCGTTGCACTTTATCTTTTACCATAAGAGGGCGTCCTTTGTAAAGTTCGGGAAGTGGAACGGACTCATAACTCTGTTGCCAGAATTAAACTATTGAAACTGTTTAACCCGTGCATATACATTGTATATCTGCGGTGAATAAAATGAAGTCGGAAAACTCTAGACCAAGTTTAAGGTAGACGTCACAAAGCATTGCACAACACACAATTCATCAAATATTTTCGTATAAGTAAAATCTTTGAATGACTCTAATTTCAGATCAGCAGGAAGAGCGAACAGTATCAAACTTAGCCCGTTGGTTTTTGCTTTCGGTGAGGAGGCCTTTTGCTGATGCCTGTTCTTGTGATGTGATTGTTTGGTTTTGAAAGAAAAAAAAGTATGTTCATTTGATGATCGGGATAGGCATTTTAACTGATGTACTGTTTTGAAGAGAGAAAAGTTGATTAGGATGGTTGCTGGTAATAAAGTGGTATCTTTGTTGAATATGTTAAAAATATTTTATCCGTTGCTTTTATTGTCAATATCTTATCCCGGGATTATAACTATAAACACATTCGAGTCAGAATCGACCCGGATTCCAGACCCCTGGTCCGGAACTGGATAAACGTATTTTTAAATCGGATTCTGCGTCAGTTTGACCCACATCTTGGTCATTTTAACACAGATTCCATCATATACATACCCAGAAGTGGGTCAAGCACCCCGGGGTCAAGTCTGACCCGGAAGTTTATAAAATGTAAAAGGAATTTACCGATATTATAAATATACTTAAATACGTACAAAATAAGGATATCATTAAAGGTACACATTGCCTTGGATCGCTTTGCGAACTAACACGGTCGGCCATTTTTTGTGGAGTCAAAAAATTTGACTCCGTAAAATGGCCGACTGTGTTAGTTCACGATGTAAAAGGAAAACCACGCAATTTCGAGGCCTATTTGTGCGGATCCTTGTATTCTACTTTTAAAACATCTTTCTAACCATATGCATTTTATAACAAACGGTTTACAAACGCTGTTTATAGACCAACTTGGCCGATTCAAGGCAACGTGTACCTTAAAACAGGCCAACGTTTATGCGAGTGATGTTTGAAACACCAAATAGGGATATAGTATTTCAGCTCCAAGATCCTCTCCTATTTTAATCACTAATGATTAACCAACCGTGGTCGATTGAAATAAAGTTTTACCGCCATCCCGAACCATGACGTTGACAAAAGGGACCCGCCAACATAAGGGCTAGCTAGCTCTCCCTGTAGAACGTCGGCATATTAATCCGGAGGGTGTAGATTCAAGTCCCGCTTGCTCAACCCAAAGGTATTTAAGATTTTACCTCGTCAGTTTCTCTTTTGGCTAATTACTTGATATTTGAAATAAAAAGTTGCCTCCCTCTCACAGCCGCTTCACAGGTTGTATCGTAAATTTAGGTGTGATCCCTGGCTGTACGGTCGTAAAATGATGAACCCTTGGCCATCTTAACTTTTTTTTCCTGTTAATTGATTTGTTCTTTTCACATCAGACAGAGGAAATGGATTGACATGCCCTTTTATCTGTTGCTGTGACTAAATTAGAGTTATCACAAAAAGGATCAAATCAGAAATAAACTCAATCGCCAATATTAACGAGCAGCACACCATACAATTAAAAACTCGTTCGTGGGTGCTAGGTATGTGAAAGACATTGTCTTCTTGCTGAATACTATGCGATGAACTGCTGATTTCTGTGCAATTCATATCAATAACCGAATCAAATCGAATATCCGATCGGATGAGAGGCTCTGCTTTAAGCATTCCAGTCACATTGCTGTCCCTAAATTATTTTGCAAGAAGAAAGCTGATTTTAGTTTATTTGATAGCCTACCTATGAGTAGTTTGTAACACAACCGTAACACTAAGAAAAGTATTAACGATGTTTTCGAAGCGAAATCACAACTGAAGTGCAAATGTTGGTAGATTTATTCAAACAAATTCACAAATGTTACACATCGAGACACAGAAACTGATTTGTTCGTTAATGTTAACATTACTACATAACACACAATGACAAAACACCTCTGGTGCATCTAGGCAGGCCCGCACACTTCACTATACATTTTATGCACGTTCCTACTGTTAAAGTGCTTCCGTTTCAAAGCCAGTAAAACACCAGTAATCGTTATTCCAAACCATGCCCTTCGATTTGCACAGTGATTCTAAAGCAAAGTAAAGCGCTTCATACCGGCATTACACAATTTGTGGTTATTTGTTAATTCGAACAGGTCAAGATAAAGTACGCCACCTAGAGCCTGGATTCGAAAAGCAATTATTAATCACAGAGCATCAAACAAAAAAGACAATTGCGTTTTTAAAGATATTTTTTGTTTTGACAACAAGAGAAGATTTCTTTAAAAACATATCTTATCAAACATAATAAAGTATTAGCCTAAACACGATGTCACCGCACAGTTTGGTTTACCACACAACACTATTTGACACTTTGTAATACAAAAGAATGATGGACTACTAACTGCCATATTGACTATTTTTTCCAAGTGTATTAACTGACCAAAGAAACATATTACCCGGCACCAATATTTCAAGTCCATACACAATACATGCAGCGTGCATATTTTTAGCCCACATTATGTGACCTTAACATAAATGTAACTAAAAATTCGGACCTTCAGATACTAATATTTGCTGCATAAGAACGTACTGCGAAACAGTTACGGCAAAAGAGAGGAGAAGAACAACAGTTGACAAGAAAAGAGCAGCCCGATCAATCACGAGCGCCACATCCTGCCAGTTGAGAGCCACATCGGTCTCGTGGGGCGATTCCGCTGTATCGATGGCTACATCTCGAGTAGACTGGTCAAAGGAGTTACCAACGCCACGGTCGCCATTCGCCTTGCTGGTGTGCTCTTTAGCTCCCACTTGACTGCAACCTGGTGTGAATATCGAGTTAACCACCTGCTCCTTATCTGTGCTTTCTCTGGGTTTCTCAGTCGGATATTTCAAAGCTTTGTAACGGACTAACTTGGCAATGTGTTTGAGCACAACGGTTTTGACCCATCGTGGTATGGACTGCCGATTGTCGCGATGAAACAGGTTGATTACGATCACGGTACATACGATGGAGGTACTAGAAAGGACTATCATTGGGCAGAAGAAATATCCTGCAATACAAATTTTATAGTCCGTGAATTAGTCACAGCTGTACTTTTATATATCTTGCCATATAATGTTTTTATAACAGCTTGGAAGTTTCAGGCAACCATTTTGGACACTGGAAGTCTGAGTAAAAATATAGTATAAAATTAACAGTGATGGAATTTGTTTTTCTGACTCGCCAAGCATGAAAATCATACACAGCGTCATGCCTGTATCGGTTTACCCATAACACATTTTTTTTTTCTAATGGGTCTTGACAAATATAAATCACGGCAACTGAAGACCACTTAAAGAGAAAGCACGTTGCAATAAAGTCATTGTGTCTTTTTTACAGACCGAACGAAATGAATAAGCACTCATCTTCACAAGACAAAGTGCGGGGTTTTTAATAATCCTGAAAGTTCACCGATCGTAAAATTCATACAAACCCTGAAGTACTTCAGTTCTATCAAAGTAGTGACAATAGCATTTAATTAATACCCACAAATTACCTTTGCATACTACTACCGTTAATGAACTAAGCCGGTATGAATGTGTACAAAGTTCCTAACAAAAAATATATTATTTCATTGTTTTTACAAAACAAAACTAAATTTTGATGGAAAATCAGGGAATTAAATTAATGTATACTAAACAATAATTGTTCTGCCTTCAAAAAGATATCCATCACACACACATACCCACACAACATCAAAACTTACCGATGATAGGCGGTTTGTCCGAAGTTGGGGGAACAGCATTACTGATCAGCTGCTGGAACAGAACTAGAGACAACAGGTTGGCCATACCAAGTGATATTTTCTCTCCTGACTCAGGGGGCAAGACAAACACCATCAGGTTGAGTAAAGAGAGCAGCATACACGGAATGAGGACTTGGATAATGTGGAACAAGGGTTTCCGTCTTAAAGAAATTATATACATAATTTCTTGGTAGGGAACGTGATTGTAGAAAAGCTCGCTTTGATTCACTTTGACGCCACAAAGCTCCCAGACCCCAACGTCCTCATACAATTCCTTACTGTTAATTTCCTCCATTATCTGAAGCTGCAATTCCAATCCGTTGTACACCCATGATGAAAATTTTAGCGTACAGACTTGTGTGTCGAAGGGGAAGAGTCGCGCGTCTATCTGGCAGGAGCTTTTCAGAATGGCTGGGGCCTCCCATCTCATCAACCCATTGTAGTTAACGACCACTGAAGTATCTTTGTAGCTTTCGAAGTCTCTGTCCACACTAGAAAAAAAAGATAGAATTTCTTTTTTCAAAATAGGTTGATATTGAAACTCGGTTTGGATTTTTTCATGCGGCTGTATGTACTAGAGAGCTCTTGCTTTTATACAAACATTGACTGCTTTGAGTGACACGGTTAAAATTGAGACTTCCGAGGTGTTCCCCGGAGCGTACTTAAAACAGAAAGCCTCGGTAAACATCACGGGGAGTAGTAGCTTTTACCAGCTAGCACGAGTAAGCAGTCAATATTGTTTTTATAACACCCTCATACGATACACTACACTGTTAAAAATGTCCGTAAATTTACGGACTCCGTAAAGTGAAATATTCTGTATTTTCGCTGTAATTTTACGGACTTTCCGTAAATGTAAATATTAATTATGCTAATCAGCGTAATTACAATCAACCACATTATTTTGCCCAAACACCTACACCTAATATAGTACATGTAAGTACATATTGTTATTTCACCCACAACCGTGTACACATGTACAAACTCATGTTAAGGGTCTTTTTATTTTACGGAATGAAAAAACTTTTCCGGAAATTTTGCTGCAGGAGAACGCTATTTTTTTTCTGGCAGCAAAATTACAATGTTCCATTGTGTGAAAGACCCACAAGGGACCTTCCGTAAGCCTAGCTTTAAATACACCTCAAACTTTGTTTATCTACAAATCTTTGACACGTGGGTTGTGTTTTATTACATTTTGCGTCCAAGGCCATCCAAAGAATTAAATATAATGGAAGACTTTCTTACCTATTATGCAGTGTAATGTCCGGCAACCATATCTTAGATTTGGGAACAAAAAGTCGTTTTACTCCGTTGTGTTTTTCGGGATCCCATCTCATAAACTCATCCGTCCATTGCTGATGATAGGACGTAAAGAGAACAAATAACATATTGGGGTTTGTTTGTTTTTTACCGCGGATTCATTTGACATTTTTGAAACAATTATGTTTTTGGAATGAACAATTCGAACATGAATAATTTTAGTAGCAACTAATATAACGGAGCACATGTTGCAACAAAGCGAATTACATGCCACGGTTACATTTTTTAGGTATAAACCATTCTGCTAAGCAAGATTATTCTGTGCTAAGCAGATAACAGTTTGATGAAATTCCCGATACATTGATTTAAAATAGAGGAGGAATTTTGATTTATTTAAAACAAAGGGCTAACCCATCCCTGCAGCACACGTCATCCCTTTTGGCCATTGGTATGAAGCACAAAATTAAACAAAACAATGTAAAGGAAAAAGACCCATAAAACGAAACAAAACCACGGTGAAAACCAATTTCCAGCTTTTCTTACCTTAGCAATCCACGTTCCGATTTCAAAAGTTTGATGTTTTTCATTCTGTGACAGATAAAACAGTATCGGTAATTATCAAAAACAAATAGTAAAATGTTGATTTAAATAATGAAGGTAAACGTGGTATAAATTTTGAGTTCAAAACAGTTGGAAGTTAGTTTTCTGTCTAAAATATTTGGGGGAAACAAAAACTAAACTGTTTGCCACCAGCTTTGGCGAATAACAGGTTTTACGGTCATATTTATTGGGTTCTCATGAGGCACTACGATGATCATTCGATATTCTTTATTCATACCTTGCCTAAATAAAATATTCAAAACTATAACATTGCTAGAAATGCCAATACGTATAGCTGTCACCAAATTTCAAAACAGAAACCAAATTTCAAAAATGGTTGCCAGCTTTGTAGTATTTTCAGTTGTCATGAACGAGTGTGGTGCATGTAACAATCATTCTTTCCATTGCATGGACAATAATTGCCCATGATAGACTCTGTTGATGTTTCTCTAGCAAACCGCGGCAACAAATAATTAAGTGTCTTTCGTTTATAGTGTCTTGAAGTTTGTAGTTTGTTATCATGTACACCATTTTCACGCCTCAAATTCTAAAGGCAAGACTGTCAAGACTGCTTCATCTGTTTGGATAACTCTAATTTGCATCTTTTTGATTTATGCCAAGACTGTACCTGCGCAAGGAGTGTCAAGTTGACAGATATGGCGCGTTACAAATGGCCATTAATATTATTACTTTATCAAGGTTAGTCTGTAATATACTAAGGGAATCAATGTGTGGTGAAGAGGTTTTAAACTAGTGGTTTAAACCCGTCGAGGCCTGGTTCTTGATAATATTACCGAGACGCATATTGTATTGAAACCCAATCACAGATACGCGAGACTAAATACAGCTTTAATTGGGAAAACGAGAAATTCAGTCGTCATCATCCCGAAACAATCACGGTGTCATCTACGCACTGAGGTCTAAGTACATGGTAAGTTTAAAGTCCGAACCCTTTTTGGTTCATTAGATTTGATTGTTATTTTTACTTCCGGTTTCAACCCGAAGTAAAGGTCAAATGAGGTCACAAACTATGACAGATTTGAAGAATTGTTAAAGGGCTTTCAGATGATGCAATGGTTATTAATGTACCACGTTCGACCGGAAGAAAATGTCACATGGGGTCACACTTTATGCAAGATTTCTAGAATTAAACAAGAGCTTTCATATGGTGCTAAGATCCTCTGTGTATTATTTGTGGTTCTCTAGATGGGAGTTTTTTAAATATTAAACGTTATATTGCTTTACTTTTTGCAAAAATTGCGGTTCAGTGGGAAGAAGAAGACGCAGAAAAAAGACAGTTATACAATAATAAGTTTTTGGCTGTTGGCCGAACACCCAATAAACAGTCCAATAACAATAGGTTTTGGCTGTTGGCCGAAAACCTTAAAAAAAAAAAAAAAAAACAGATAAAAGTTTTCGTCTGTTGGCCGAACACCTAAAACAGTCCAATAACAATGGGTTTTCGGCTGTTGGCTAAACACCTGATATATATTTCTAGTAAACTTGTGGTTACAATTATGGTGTAGTCTATTTTGGCTCTGTTAAACAGTTCTCAACTTGTTTTCAAGCTATATTGTACGGTATAAAGAAATGTTCTTACCAATTCTATAACGTTTGAAAGTACTAACATAAACTCCACGTGAATGGCATCTGAGGCATTTTGGACCGGTCGTAAAGTGGTGAACTCATAGCCATCAAGTAGCTTTCTCAGCAATTGCTGGGTGTTCATTTGACCAAAACATCCTGTGAAGAAGGAATTAACATTGCCATTTACATTGATAAAGCTTGGTTCGTAACGTAACGGCTGATGCCATATAAGCTAATTTTATTTTACTTACTTGTTTTAAATCTTAAGGGGAAACCAAAGAGATCCTAAAAAGTGACAGTTACCCATTATACTGCTAATCATAATGGCTGTTTACAATTAATGGTTCCACTTGTTTCTGTGTATAGTTTCATCCCAACTAGTATAGGCCTATACATTTGCTTCGTTTCCACCTGACATATAATTAGAAATACATTTCGCAACTCAACGTCAACCAGGGAAGCGTAAGATTAATGGGATCACCGGAAGACAACAACTATTACTTTTTACTTCCCATGGTCCACTGAATCATCTCTGATGTGACATGAAAAAAATACATAATGGCCTCCCAATATGTTAAGTCCTTCACTGAAACTTCCAAAGCAATATAATTAGGCAGAAGAATTAAGTTAGCCTTCCCGTCACTGCCACCACGAAATCTTCAGAACATTTCAAAAAGCATCAGTGGCCGCCCAAATAAAACATGTTTTTAAACTTGAACTACAACATCAACATGGCATATCAAAACCTTGCGTGTGTAGAAGAGGTATCAATTAAATCAAATGGGTGCTTACCGTGCAGCACTGCCGCGGATATTAACAGAAGCATCAGTTTCATCGCATTACGGTCCTCGGAACGTCCGACTAGTTGAGCGACTTTAGCCAAATATCCAACGGATACACGGCGCTTGATTCAAAACAAGCTTGCTTACTCTAACGAGTTAGAGGGCGTGGTTTATTATGTCCGAAAATATTGCTTTATTTACATGTAAAAAGTCGTGAAACGTATGACAGTCTCGAGAGTATTTTACTATGGTTTTCAATTTAATCCTCATTGTAATTTTGGAACACCAATCAACCAAGCTTTCATAACACAAAATCTATTAGGACGAACACAGGCTGAAGGTTAAAAAAGATCTGAGCGAGGAGCCGTATTTACAATACACTTTAATCGAAATGGCTACCCGTCATCAACCGCCCAATAAACTGTTAATTTATTTGTTCTTTTCATACATATTAAATCTGATAGGAAGATATCGGGCAGCGGAAAGAGACTGCTATTGGCAAGCAATAACGACATGTTGTGCAGCCCGTTGCCGTGGCTTAGTTACACAATTAATTATCCGATCACAAAAAGGGTCAAATCAGATGTTACCAACTCAAGTTATTTATATGCCTAACTCCCTTCATTCTGAGGAGAAATAAGCTTCTAGACTACAGACCGTTATTGAACCAGTTAACAGACCTTAAGTGACGACAGGCCTGTTTTTGCATCCTTCATTAATTAGCACGGACCACAGCTCTGGAACAAAACAGAGCTGTGTATTGAGAGAGTTGCAAAATAGAGGGACCAGTTTCCTTAGGTTACGTGGTTGCTGGACGCCATTTCGGTCCAAATGCAGCACAACCCAATGTGCAGTCTAGTCTGGCACCCTATATGTGCACAGACCTTTTTTTTGACCGAACATGGCTTCTAATCGCAACTTGCCGCAATTCTCTCAATATACAGCTCTGGTACAAAATGGTCTACATCGCGCTCTTGTGTTAAGTTTCAGCAAGTTATAATGCAATGCCAGACCATGCCACACCCTACAGACATGATGCAATGAAGCTATTCTAGCAGGTCCAGGGTAACAAGCCAGGCACTCTGTCCATGGCGTATGACTCTTTCATGATGCCAATTTAAGGATTCCTAATGACACTCTAAATTATGATAACTTTATAAATGCTGCCGCAGGAAGTACATGTATTAGTTGTGAGAGCAAATTCTAATCCATTAGCTAGTGTAATACGTGTTTACCAAATATTCTACGTTTGTGTTTCTAATTGGGAGGCACTTACCGATGGATGGCTTGATCTCATCGATACTCCTTGGTTCAATCATTGAATACCGTCTGCGTCGCAATGGGTCTCATTGTTTTTTTTCTGAAAATGAACACAAATAATTATGTAATAATTAAGTCAGAAGGACACTCTCGTAGGTCGTGGGACTCATGGTAACCAAACTATAGTCGACAGAATACATTTCGAGTTTAATTCAAGTGTTGTAGGGTGGTAACAGGTGTTTTATTTGTATTCGTTGATTATTGATTGACTGGGTGATTTAATTATTTACTTATTTATTGTTTATCGAGGGCTTCGGTTGTTCAGCTTTTGGTCACCAAAAGGGTACCCTGAGTAATTCCATCAGGAACTTGTCTAACCTTGCAAAGAAATAATGTTTAACAGTTTATTAGTAAAAACAGCATTACGCGATCGATGTAACGTTAAATCTATGGCAAAAGAGCTGTTGGCCTTGTAAAAGGGAAAATTGTCCTCTTGTGGTGGACATTTCAGCCTCATTTCCATAAGCAGCAAGCCAAATGATCATCTAGGAGCAAGTTCGGGTGGGCGACTAAAGTGACTAGACTTACTAGAAACCATAGAGCACAGGGCGGATTGACTAGCTCGACCATGCACTGGCGCATGGTCGATCTAGTAAATTCGAGAGCTACGTCACACACTGTCACACTGCTTCTGGTTAGTCTAGTCACTCTAGTCACCCACCCAAACCTCCCCCATACTATAAAGATCGTTAAATCGTCATCTTTGTTAGTGCTAAAACAGGGCGCCATCTTTAAAGCTTGGGTCAACTTCCTCCCCGCGGCGCTGCGCGATCAGCCCATCCCCCGCGCTTTGTGACATCGTCCCCCTCGCGGCGTGGGGATGTTGACTGGATTATTGTCCTTAATCTTTGGTCGCCATCTTTCTTCCGGAGACGCGTTCTCAAGCCGGGTGCCATTTTATTTTCTCACAGGGGATTGGTCCGCGTCTTTTCCTCGGTGTTCGCTGTCCGCAACGTTTACCGTGTCTCTCTGTTGTAATCAATTTAATTTCATTCACAAGAAAAATAAAATCTTACGGGTAAACAAGTTGTGTAAAAAGTTAGTGGATAAATATTTACGGCATTGTATGCTCCGAAAATTTGCTTAGTTGCTCCGACACATGAGCGTTTAGACGTGGCATTGGATAAATTACGGACTGGACAAGGTAATTCTGCTCCCGACTTCTGACTCGCCTTTTCAGTCGGGTAACTCCACAGATATTGACGGTGATTATGGGTCACTTGTTGAGACTAGGAGGGTGCCAGATACCACTGCTGCTAACCAATTCTTTGAAATATACGCTGACTGCGATTTGTTTTTGTACCATACGCTTACTACATGGCTACAATAAAGAGTTCTGATTGGTCCGTTTTTTGCATAGTTCGTGAATTTTTTTAATGAGGAAAATTTAGGAAAGCGTTACTACTATACACGTTCTGTGATATATTCTGATGTGCATTGTAAAACATGTAGCTTGCTTTGGATCATTGTTATGTAGGAGGCGCAACACAAATCTTAAGTTATTATTATATTAGGCAGAGGGCCAGAAACGGATTAGTTGCCGGTTAAGACGTGCCATTCTTCCCTTTACCTTGCTAAAAGAAATGTTAATTTACCCATCCAGTGGACAGTGCAGAATGTACAAATACCATGCCGATATGTGGAAGAGGGTGTCCCCATCAACAACAAAAATTCCCATACTTAAAGGCACATTACAGAATTGGTAAGAACAAAACTTGTTCTGTAATGTTCCTTTAAACACTCTTTTCATCTTGTACAGAAGCCCCCCCCCCCCCCCACACACACACACAATGAAGACACGATAGACCAAGTAAGTCTCGCGACGATGAGGTCACGATTGAGTTTACCGGGCTCCTCTGAACCATCGGCTATGGGAGAATAACGGGGTGGAATTTTCTGTGATTTTGATTTCTGCCAAATCACTTTTAACCCCAAAAAACCCATTGGTTGAATGATTACATTTAAAACTAACAATGTAGTAAACAAAAACAAAGTAAAGTCTGGAAACTTAAGAGAAAATGAAGAAAGAGTACTCGACCTCCAACATCTGGCTCGAAAGTGTCAAATTGCGAATTTATGCCGAATGTGTTGCGCAAACCGTGTCGACTGTACTAACAAACCGAAGTTAGGTTTAATTTAAATCGGGATATAAGTGCTTCGTTACTTAAGGCGAAAACAGACCTTGTGCCGCATGGATTTTACGTAATGTTATTGCATGGCGTCGCCGGGACAACGACGGGTTGGGGTACTAGTACTGTATGTAAGTAGCTTGCTCGAGTTTGCATGCGTATACGTCAAGGTTTACGACGATCGCCCTTTGTTCGTTCTTTCTGGTCAAACGTGAAGCGGAAATTAAGGTCAGCTATAAAATATATATATATATATATATATATTTAGTTAGTTTTTTATTCAAACCATATCCAATGGATGAAATTAAAAAATAAAAAAAAAACATCGCGATACAAGTTCTTTTCAAAAACAACTGCCTATTCGAGGTGCCTAAAAGTCCAGATTTTAGAAGAGCACCATGCCGCATATTGAGCACCAATGTACATGGTCATAATGGTAACCTGCCCATATGAATAAACTATAAGTCGGCGGCATGGCAAGTGGGAGAAATAAACCGGTCATTGAAGAGAGCATTTTAAATATGCAACGAAACAATATTTTTTATATGTTTTTTAAAATACCAGGTTATCTCAAAATTCTGGCTGACGGTATTGATGCATCAAGACACAGTGATAACCATTATCTTAATTTATTACACGACCTTCAAAGTCAAAGTACGTTCTAACAGCGGCTATTTTCAAACAACGTACGCACTGAAAAACCGGCATTTCCATAACAACCATGATTTCAACTATCATTTCTAGCAGGATGTCAATGCTGAAAATCATTTGTGCTCTACTAGATCAAACGATTTCTCAGTACTTTGTATTCTAAATAATGACGGTGTATGTTAAACCCACCCCCACATTAAAGTGTTACTAGAGCGATTTTTGAGAAAGCAGAAACGATTGTAAAACTTGCAGATATGATATTAGACTACTGTTTAATGAGTTAGTTAAATTATTTGGGTTCACAGTTTGTCTGTAATATTGCATCAAAAAAAAGGGTCATTATTGGGGATTTGGCAAAACTTGAAAGCATTTTGCCGTTGAGGGCGTTTGATTGGTTAAAAAGACCATGACGTCACAAGGTGGGCAAGGTTGTTGATGGTGTTGCGCAATCACTGACTTCGTGCATGAAAACATGCATCGAAGGCTTGCAGAAGCACAGACATCATGCATGTGAAGTGTAAATAAGACTTTAAAATGCCGAAAACGTGTGCTTTTTGAGGCTGCACAAGGAACAGCGATAAAAACCCTAACCACAGCTTCCGAAATTGTCCGGCTCATTCAGCTATTTAGGAAGAATGGGTACTTTTTGTAAGCTGAAACGTGATCCAACTTCAGCGTTTCGAAGTCGATCGTGTGTAGTCGTACTGACTCACTACTGTGTAAAGTGACCTATGACACCCTGGATAGGCCTACTTCGTCCACACGTCCACACTTCTCACGGATAGTCCAAAGGGGTGCAGTTCAACGTTGAAGGCCACAAAAAATTGCCACAACGTCGTCAGGGAAAAAAGCCGAAAGACAGACAGCGAAAGGGCCAATCGGACGAACGAAAACGAGGAGCTAAATCCCACGGGTAAGTGTTTGGTAGGAAACAGTGGGAAACGGGGGACTGTGCGAGTCGCCAACAATCCGTGTCCGGATACCGGGCAAAACCATTGGGCTGTTTGAAGTGTAAATGATGTTCGCCGTCATGTCAATAAACAATGACAATGCTATAAATCCCTCTGTAAAATAGAAGTGGCGAGCTTCCCTATACCCTCATTGATCATTTCTTTGCCTACACACAAGACATCAACGGAAATTTTTTTTTTTTAAATTAAAGTAAGGGGTGGGTGTTCAATCCACTCGAAACCTTTTCATCATGATGACAAATGATATTTGATTTGTGCTCAAAAGAAATCATCATACGTGGTAATCATAATGACTGAAATAATGGTGAGGAAATAATGGTGAGTGGTGAGTGGATTCCCCTTTCAAAAATAAATACCAACTGCCCCCCCTACAAAAAAATTTAAAATAAATTTAGAAGAATAAAAAGCAAATTGATTTTTGGGGTAAACTTTTAATTTGTTTTCAATGGAATATTGTGCTTCTTTTAGATGCTAATGGAAATCTTCAAGACTGGAGAAACAACTGATCCATCAAAAGGCGGACTATCAATGACTGGACCTTCACGTGGCGATGAACCCGCATTAACTGCACCAACGGATAGCTTATTGGAAAACATGAAACGGTTAATCTTTTTAGTCTGTATCAAAATTTAGGATTAAAAAAAAATTCTCAACTTATGGGATTTAAAATTTGGTTTTGTACAAGGCTGAAAATGACAAGCTAAAGGAATATGCAAATTTTGAAACAGAGATTCTGTGGCACAATAAAAAATTGTATCTACTCTTTTATTAATCTTTCATTTGTTGATGTTCTAACAAATAGATGAAAATAAAACATTGATCACAACACTTATCTACACGTGTAAAAAATGTACAAATACAAAATCCCATATTTATTAAATGAGGAATAGTAACAATTTGACTTGACTTGCCCCGTGGGCTACTGCAAAATGAAAGTTAATTTCAACCTCTGGACATTTATTTGAATACGTTTTGTAGCCAGTAGGGGTGTAACGTTACGATATGATCAAAAAGTGATTATCCGATATGATACGATATGATCCAAATACGACATGATCAAAATGTGTGTAAAACAAACACTACCGTCATAATAAAGTTATCACAATGCTTTATCACAGCATTCCTTTATCATTTTTGTTGTCAATGTATCAATATACCCCTAATAGCATGTGTACTGTAAAATTTCACTCTGACGAGTTACATTGTGTATAAAGGCATACAGAACATCTCTAATTCCAGAAAACTGGAGAAAACACTTTTTATATATGCAAAATTTTTGTTTGCTCTGCAATGCTTGTTTTGATTTCATCAGAATTGCATGTCCATGTCTAAGGTGAAATTAAACAAAATATTTATAAAGAAATGCATGTTCATGAAAAGTGCAGTCACATGGTAGATCAAGAAAAAATGTAATCCAGTTCAGGATAGCTGAAGACTTTGTACAATCTGGGTTTGGATGCATCTGTCAGATTGTATTCATTACACAGGATGAGAGTGGAGCCCGGTTGAATCTTCCCAAATATCCCCAACACCATCTTTTTTACTTGACGATAGGCCACGTACATGTTGATATTTCCTAGAGATTAATGAGAAATAAATATATGGAACAAATCAGCACCAAGTGAGAAGATTAAGTATAATTATACCGTTTGTAGCCATTTATTTTGCGGTCAATCCATAAAAGGTAAATTGTATCTACTTGTTCATTACACAAACAATATAATCCACAAATGGATGGACAGTTGTAGGTTCCCTCAAATCTGTGTAATGGATATTTTTCTGATCAGATTCTATGTTCAATTTAATCTTATGCTGTGCAGGTTTACAATCATATGAGTGTTTAAACTACATGATGTAGATGGAATGACAAAAAAAACAATGTTTTTTGTTCAAACTGGTAATAAAAGTTGAGAGTTTTAGCATACAATCACTTTTGTCTTGGAAACACTACTTACTGGTCAAATGTTCCCCATGCTGTAAACCCCATCTCCCATATTGAGCCTGATACTGCAAAGATGCTGTCTGCAAAACTGCTGGATGCACAGCACGCTTCAAACCTAGGTCTATCCCAAGTTGTTGGATGACGGACTGCCACAAGTACACCTGGATCAGGAGGGAGGGGGTGGGGGAGGAAAAATATAATTTAATGTTATCTTCCTATGTGCTGTGGGCAATAGTATGGGGTGGGGTGGTATTATTATTTTTTATTGGGGGGGGGTCCTTTATTCTCCAAAGGTTTGTTTTGTGTGTTTTTTGAGTGTGTGTGTGTGTGGGGGGGGGGGGGGTGTATGACCCTGATAATTTAAATATCTCTGAATAATTCATCCATACATAAAAGCCACCTAACTATTTCTCCCCCAGATTGTACACACCTTATATATCTAAAGTTAATGTTGACCTTACGATGGGGAAAGCGTGCATACAGAACTTGATGTTTGTACTGTAACTTAATTAAGGTCAACGGTTATTGAAACTTTATATCAATCACTTTACAGAACAGTACCATAAATTAAGCTGCCAAGAGATATTTGATATTTTCATTTCAGTTTCAAAGTTTTCAACAGGTCAAAATTAAAACTATTTGTTGCTCCATCTTGTTTATTTCACAATTTAAATTTCTTATTTATTAGGCAAAGGAATTACACAATCTTGCATGAAAATAAATGCACAACTAAAGGCTCGTATCTGTTCTGTTTACTACTTGGCCAAGCACTACACACTATCGATGTACATTGATGTACATGTACATCATGTAAATGTGTGTACTTAATGTACACCCACACAAACAAATAGTCTGTGTGTAATGCTGGTATAGCGGTACTACTAACTGTAGTCAATCGGCGAACTTCACCACGGCAAATGTTTTGATGTCACACACGTTAGTTTAAGTTTCAATGGAATCAAGTCAAATCCTGACCAGGCTGTACATGTATTATGACCCCCTTATCGTTTATAAACAACTCACCAGTCTGTGTTTAAAAGACGATCGTTGTCCTGTTCGGCTTCGTCTTTGCCAGCTGCGTCTTTGCCAGCTGCCTTGGCCTGCCTACCGGGGCGCGCGAGTGGCTCCAGCCGGTAGGGGATTAGACTTGACTCAAGTCCCAATACCGTGCAAGGCCCTTCCTTGCATCATCGTCAGAAAACTATTGTTTTGCGCTCTGCATTCCAAAACCTGTTCCGAGCTACATTTTGTCGGTGAGGGTGCACTGGTAGTATATGTCTGTACTGTGGCTATATGCTGGCGCGTTACAAGTGTGTTGGGGACCTCGCACGAGAAAGGGACTTGAATCAAGTCTAGTAGGGGATCTGCACCGCGGATTTCTTCGTCGTCTCTGACGAAATGAAATCGCAAAAATTACTGGCAGAATCACTACCACAGTATCGCTGCTACTGTCATAAATGACTACAATAATCTACTATAATCTTCCCAAGAACTGTCTCTTTCAACCATGGTGGAATTTGTCTGAAAAATCGCCGAACAAGCTTGAGTGCGGGAAAGTACATGACGCTGTTTAGTGTGACAACACAAGACCTACACCACTCTGTGACGTCATGCAGTTGTTCGCGAAAGCTGTGTGCCAGAGACTCTACGTGGGGGGTCTTTTCGCGATTCGGAGTGGCGAGTGCAACAAAATCGGTCTGTAAAAGTCGTTATTTAGGCAAGACTAAAAAGGCCAAATCGTTGGATTTTTTTTATGTGACATAATGAAGTATCATTCTACAGTTTTATTGGATAAGGGAACCGTAGCAAATATCGCTCTAGTAACACTTTAAGGTACTTGCACATCAGTACACAAACTCGAGCTAAAACGAGTTGAAATCATGCCTACGTTGGTTTCATTATTTACGTTGATGGTTGTCATTAAGTGCTGATGCAGCACTTATTATGATGACGAACCTTTAGAAGTGAGCAAACAGTGCAATTGCCATCTGGCACATAGTGTTAGCCAGAGAGGTGTCTAGGTGTCTTTTTGGACACCCTGTTTTAAATTTTGACACCCTGTTTTATCTGTCAGTTACATGTAAATGTATTGTAAGTGAACAATTTAGACACCCTGTTGTTTTAATTCCCGGCAAATTTTGACATTATTTCACCTTCGTCTGGCATCAGTGTTTTGTTCTTATATATTTATAGGGTAAATCGTCACTGTTTTTGTTTTTGATAAATATAAAAACACATTGGTAATAATCAGAAAAGATTGATTCTCGCACATCATGGGATTCACGTTAACCAACCTGTAGTATATTGTAATAAAGTTTCACTATTTACCATTCCCAGACCAAGATATTGACAAAAGGGAGACTTATATAGGGGCTAGCTGTAGCTTTCCCTGTAGAGCACCGGCACAATAATCCAGCGTTTGGAAGTTCAAGTCCCGCTCCAGTAATTTTTTCTTTGTTCAACCCCAACTTGTGAAAAATTTACCTTGTCAGTTTCTCTTGTGGTTTATTATTTGATATTTGAAATAAAAAGTCACATCCCCTTAAGGTGATCCTTCTCACTACTGCTTCACAGGTTGTATCGTAAATGTAGGTGTGATCCCTGGCTGTACGGTCGTAAAGTGATGAACCCTTGGCCATCTTTTTATCCTGTTAATGGATTTGCTCTTTTCACATCAGACAGAGGAAATGGATTGGCTGCCAATCAAGACATGCCCTTTTGTCTGTTGCTGTGACTTAGTTAGAGTTATCACAAAAAGGATCAAATCAGAAATAAACTCGTTCGTGGATGCTAGTTATGTGAAAGACAATGTCTTCTTTCTGAACACTATGCGATGAACTGCTGATTTCTGTGCAATTCATACCAAACCGAATGAAATCGAATATCCGATCGGATGAGAGTCTCTGCTTTAAGCATTCCAGTCACATTGCTGTCCCTGTAATTTTTGTATAAGAAACCTGATTTTGGTTTAATTCGACAGCCTAGCTGTGAATGTATAGTTTATCACACAACCGTCACACTGTGAAAAATATTTACAATTTTCCATGGAATAGATAAACACAACAGAATGCAAATGTTGGTAGAGGCTAACCCAACCATCCATTTATTCTTTTCACAAATGTTAAACATCGATACACACAACCTATTTGTTTTATATGTTAGCAATACTACAATACTACAGGTCCTTTTGGTTGGTAAGAAGTTTGCAACAGCTAATTCTATTTTCTCAATACTACAAAGCACACATTGCAAAATACTTCTGGTGCATTTAGGCAGGCCCGCACACTTCACTAAACATATTATGCACGTACCAGACGCCTAAAAAAAATGTTATGTTGGCGTCACGGGCCAGAGATGTTTTTTCATGTGTTTTTTTTGTTTTCTCCCATCAACGAAAATGACATGTTTTACCATGTTTTACATTGTGAAGCAGCCTTGCGCTAGCTAAACCAGACTTCCAAAAAGGAGCCCATGTATTCACCATTGTGAAAGCGGCGGCCACGGGATCACCTGCCGCTTCCCGGGTTGTATTGTAAACTTGGGTTTGATCCCTGGCTACACGGCAGTTAATGGTTGCATGGCACCCCGAACAAAGACATTGACAAAATTGGGAGACCGCCAACATTGGGCTAGATAGCTCAGTTGGTAGAGCGCCGGTACGTTTATCCGGAGGTCGTTGGTTCAAATCCCGCTCTAGTCAATTTGTCTTTGTTCAACCCCAAACTATTTGAAATGTACCCAGTCAGTTTCCCTTGTGGTTCATTACTTGACATTTAGAATTTAATTATTAAACTTCTTCCCTTGAAAATAAAATACCCAGGGTCGGCCGTATTTTTAGGGTCGTTCGGGTTACGCCAACATAACATTTTTATTTGTTTTGCCTTATCGTTAATCAAAACCTGTAATGTGCCTTTAAGATAAATGTATATTTAATTTTTGACAACTACAAACAAATTCTTTAAAAACAGCTCTTCTCAAACACAATAAATTATCAACACTCTTTGACACTTTGTAATACAGAAAATGTCTGGCTATACTAACTGCCATATTGACTATTTTTTCCAATTGTATTAACTGTAAAATGTCAGATGATTATAAACCAAAGAAACATATTACCCGGCACCAATATTTCAAGTCCATACACAATACATCCATCGTCCATATTGTTAGCCCACATTATGTGACCTTAACATAGATGTAACTAAAAATTCGGACCTTCAGATACTAATATTCACTGCATAAGAACGTACTGCGAAACAGTTACGGCAAAAGAGAGGAGAAGAACAACAGTTGACATGAAAAGAGCAGCCCGATCAATCACGAGCGCCACATCCTGCCAGTTGAGAGCCACATTGGTCTCGTGGGGCGATTCCGCTGTCTCATCGGGTACAGCTCGAGTAGTCTTGTCGAAGGAGTTACCGACGCCACGGTCGCCATTCCCGCTGCTGGTGTGCTCATTAGCTCCCACTTGACTGTAACCTGGTGTGAACATCATGTTAACCATCTGCTCCTTATCTGTGCTTTCTCTGGGTTCCTTAGCCGGATATTCCAAAGCTTTGTAACGGACTAACTTGGCAATGTGTTTGAGCACAACGGTTTTGACCCATCGTGGTATGGACTGCCGATTGTCGCGATGAAACAGGTTGATTACGATCACGGTACATACGATGGAGATACTAGAAAGGACTATCATTGGGCAGAAGAAATATCCTGCAATACAAATTTTATAGTCCGTGAATTAGTCACAGCTGTACTTTTATATATCTTGCCACATTATAACAGCTTGGAAGTTTCAGGCAACCATTTTGGACACTTGCAGTCTGAGTAAAATTTATTGAATAAAATTAACAGTGATGGAATTAGTTTTGTTTTTTACCCATAACACATTTTTTTAAATGGGTCTAGAAAAATATAAATCACGACAACTAAAGACCACTTAAAAAGAAAGCAGTTTCAACAAAGTCATTGTATCTTTTGTACAGACCGAACAAAATTAATAAGCACTCATCACAAGACAAAGTGCGTTTTTTTTAAATAATGAATCAAAATTTTAAAGATTTTCAATCTGAAAGTTCACCGATTGTAAAATTCATACCAACCCTATAGTACTTTAGTTCTGTCAAAGGAGGGAACTGTCCGTATTTCAGTTGCTGCAACTGCCGTAATTAAACTAAGCCCGGTATGAATGTGTACACAAATTTAAACTTATTTCAATGTTTCACTGCAACAACTTAATTTGATGGAAAATCAGGGAATACAATTAATGTACACAAAACAATAATCGTTTTCCCTTAAAAAAATATCTATCACAATAAAATAAAAACTTACCGATGATAGGCGCTTTATCCGAAGTTGGGGAACAGCATTACTGATCAGCTGCTGGAACAGAACTAGAGACAACAGGTTGGCCATACCAAGTGATATTTTCTCTCCTGACTCAGGGGGCAAGACAAACACCATCAGGTTGAGTAAAGAGAGCAGCATACACGGAATGAGGACTTGGATAATGTGGAACAAGGGTTTCCGTCTTAAAGAAATTATATACATAATTTCTTGGTAGGAAAGGTCCTTGTAGAAAGTCTCATTTTGTTCCACTTTGACGCCACAAAGCTCCCAGACCCCAACATCCACATACAATTGTTTACTGTTAATTTCCTCCATTATCTGAAGCTGCAATTCTAATCTGCTATACACCCATGATGAAAATTTTAGCGTACAGACTTGTGTGTCGAAGGGGAAGAGTCGCGCGTCTATCTGGCAGGAGCTTTTTAGAATGACTGGGGCCTCCCATCTCATCAACCCATTGTAGTTAACGATCACTGAAGTATCTTTGTAGCTTTCGAAGTCTCTGTCCACACTAAAAAACAAAAGATAGAACCAAAATGTCAACATAAATTATGGTCAATAAATTTGTTCATGCGGCTGTATGTATTAGAGAGCTCTTGCAATTATAATAAATATTCACTGCTTCACGGTTAAAACTGAGACTCCCGAGGTGATCCCCCGAGCGTTTTAAACAGATTGCCTCTGTAAACATCACGGGAAACCAGCACGAGTAAAAGCGGTCAATATTTAACACCCCATACGATACACTAACATAATAAGGCTGGGTTATCTTTTAATATTTGAACCAAGAGTCTAGCAATGTTCTGCAAGAGTCTTGATAACTAAAAATCTTTTCAGCAAACTCGGGTGGTGCACGGACTAGAGGGTTAAATATAATGGAATACTTTCTTACCTATTATACAGTGTAATGTCCGGCAACCATATCTTAGATTTTGGAACAAAAAGTCGTTTTACTCCGTTGTGTTTTTCGGGATCCCATCTCATAAACTCATCCGTCCATTGCTGATGATAAAACGTAAAGAGAACAAAAAACATATTGGGGGTTATTTTGTTTTGTTTTTACAGCGGATTCATTTGACATTTTTGAAACAATTGTGTTTGGGGAATAAACAATTTGTACATATTAAATATTTTTCGGAAAAACTAATATAGCGACAATGCGAATTACACGCCACAGTTACATTTGTTAGGTATAAACCCGTCTGCTCAGCGAGATCATTTTGTGCTAAGCAGTTATTTTGTGCATAACAGTTTGATGAAAATCCAGTTACATTGATTTAAATAGAGGAGGAATTTTGATTTATTGAACACCAAAGCCTAACCATCCCTGCAGCACACCTCATCCCTTTTGGCCCTTGGTATGAAACAAAACAATGTAACGGGAAAAGACCAACAAAACCACGGTAAAAACCAATGAACAGTTTTCTTACCTGAGCAATCCACGTTCCGATTTCAAAAGTTTGACGTTTTTCATTCTGTGACAGATGAAACAGTATTGGTAACAATCAAAAACAAATAGTAAAATGTTGATCTATAATGAAAGCTTACCTGGTATAAATTTTAAGTTCAAAACAGTTTGAAGTTATTTTTCTAGCTTGGCTTGGTGTATACAATAATAAGTGCATACGTTTTTGTTGAAACGCTGTAGACATGTTCGAATTAGCAGAGTTGGTGAAATGTAATGAGACAATTTGGTAAACATAGCTTTGTAGGAAATATTGATATACGATCGAGAGGTCAAGTTTTGTTCTAAAGGTTTCAATTTTTGAGGTAAGAAAATTCGATTAAACCTAATTTGAAATAGGATGACGTCTTCATGGCGTCATAACTTATTTCTACTCCAGACATTAAGATTGATGTGCTAGGTTTTTTCAGTTTTGTTAATAATTTATAAATATGAATTTTTCATGAACGAGTGTGGTGCATAAAACAATCATTCTTTCCATTGCGTGGAAAATTGCCCATAATAAACTGTGTTGATGTTTCTTTAAACGAACAGCGGAAACAATTAACTAATTTGTTTTCGTTCATAATGCCATGAAGGTTGCAGTTTGTTATCATAGACACCATTAGGCTCCTCAAATTGCAAAGGCATTGCTGTCCAGCCTGCTTCCTCTAGGTTAACTTAGTAAGTTTAAAGGGATATGACTACACGTATTGGATTGTGGATAAGTATAAATAATCCACACCCTATAATGTTTTAGAAACAACATTTTAAAAAAAAAAACAAGAAAACAAAATTGGTGTTTATCCTTTTTTAGCGTTTTGCAACAATGTCTTATGTTTTGTCATGGATTTTTTCCACGTTATTACTTCAGATCTTTAAAGGAACATTACAGAATTGGTAAGAAAAAAACTTGTAAAATGTACTTTTTGATCACAGATTTACATAAAACTTACACGGTCTAATGATGATGATAGTAGAAAACATCCCTTGAAATATTTCTGTCTGAAATGCCATATTTGATGAGAAATTAATAAACTAATTTTCCGATTGGAGTTTATCGCTCAGTGAGCGCTTTATTCATTTGTTGAATCTATATAATTTCATGCAAATGTGTAATCGGTTTTTCACTATTTTCTTGTGACCCAGATGGCCGGTCGATCTCAAACTTCTACAGGTTTGTCAGTTTATGTATATGGTGGATTACATAAAGCCCTTACACTGCCAGCAAATGTTTTGTTAGCAAAAACCGATTCTGTAATGTTCCTTTAAATGCTATTTTCTCAAATTTGACATTATTTCAACGCACAAAATGTTTCTCTGGAGAATTGATAAGAATCTAATATCATACAAGTGTGTTTTTATAGATCGAAAATTATTAAGTTTCAATTCTTAACCCATCACTTTGTCTTCAGCTCAGTAACAAAATTATGTTATTTGTGTTTTACCCACACTCTGAAAATTTCTGGGTCAGAATTGACCCAGATTCCCGGTCCTAGGTCATCGGATTCTGAAACCAAAAAGGGTCAGGCCCCACGGTACCCGGATCCTGGACAGTTCGGACCCGGAAGTTTTTAGAGTGCAAACACTGATGTGTGTTTTAACACTCTTACTATTACTCAGCATACAGTGCTTAAAACTCATCGGTGTATGACTAAAAAAAGAAAAAATGTATTTTTCATCCAGATGCAATTTTACTACATATTTTTTTTTAATAAACCAGTCCTTTGGTCAGGGGCATTTTTTTTATATTGAAACCCAATCAAAGATATACACGAGACTAATTACATTTTTTTGTCATTATCCCGAAACAATTACGGTGTCATCTACGCACTAAAGTCTATAAGTACAAGGTAAGTTTCAAGTCCGAATCATTCTTGGTTCATGAGATTTGATTGTTATTTTTACGTACGATTGTTATTTTTACTTCTGGTTTCAACCAGAAGTAAAGGTCAAATGAGATCGCACACTTTGAAAGATTTGAAGAATCATTAAAGGTTTCAGACGATGCAATGGTTATTAATGTACCACCTTCGGCCGGAAGAAAAGGTCACATGGTGTCACACTTTATGCAAGATTTGTAGAATGAAACAAGAGCTTTCATATGGTGCAACTTTAGATCTTGTGTGTATTATTTGTGGTTCTCTTGATATGAGTTTTTAAAATAGTGAACGTTATTTTTAAACGTAGTCGTATGAAGTTATTGATAAAGACATAATTTCAAGAAAGTTGCGGTTTCATCTACATACATGTAAAAAGTCAAGTCTGTATGACCTTTACTTTTTGCAAAAATTGCCAGAGAAGGTTCAGTTGAAAGAAGAATACGCAGAAAAAAGACAGTGTTACAATAACAATGGGTTTTCGGCTGTTAACACCTGATATCTATTTCTAGTAAACTTGCGGTTACAATTATGGTGTAAATCTATTTTGACTCTGAAATGTTAAACAGTTTTCAAGTTAAATTGTACGGTATAAAGAAATGTTCTTACCAATTCTATAACGTTTGAAAGTACTAACATAAACTCCACGTGAATGGCATCTGAGGCATTTTGGACCGGTCGTAAAGTGGTGAACTCATAGCCATCAAGTAGCTTTCTCAGCAATTGCTGGGTGTTCATTTGACCAAAACATCCTGTGAAGAAGGCATTAAAAAGTTTGCCGTTTACATTGATAAAGCTTGGTTCGTGACGTAACAGCTAGGCAAAGCTACGTTATAATTATTTATTTGCTTGTTTATAAAATCTTTAAGGGGAAACAGATCTAAAAACCAACCGTTACCCTTACTGCTAATCCTAATGGATGTTTACAAAATGGTTCCTCTTTGTTGATTGGTACTGCTTTATTCCAACTACTGTCGGGCCTACAACTGCAATGTTTGACCTGACAGGTTATAAATACATTTTGCACCTCAACATCAACCAGGGGAAGCGTTGAGGAAATATAATTGTTGCTTTTTATTTCCACATTCAACTGATACATCTACCGTAGTGACATTATATTGTACATATAAATATAGGGCCAATAATTCAGGCCATTCACTGACACTTTCAAAGCAAAGTTAGTGTGTAGAAGAGGTGTCAATTATATCAAATGAATGGGTGCTTACCGTGCAGCACTGCCGCGGATAATAACAGAAGCAACCGTTTCATCGCTATGGTCCTCAGAACGTCCAACTAGTTAAGCGACCTATAGCCAAATGTCCACCTGATCCACCTGATTCAAAACAAGCTTGTTTATTCAAACGAGTTAGAGGGCGTGGTATGTCAGATTAATGTGACTTCATTTACATCATTAGTGTCATGAGACATGAGACAGTCTGATCGAGGGACTAAATCTATGATTTTCAATTTAATCCTCATTTTAATTTTGGATCACCAATCAACCAAGCTTTCATTACAGAAGAGTCCATTCAGGACGACTAGAGGCTAAAGGTGAAAAGCTATAGAGAGGAGCAGTATTAACAATACACATGTCGAAATGGCTACCCATCATCAATCGCGCACTGTGCCATTATCATGTAGTGTAAATTATTTGTTCTCTTCTCACTCTTCTCTCTTCTAACCGAGGAAAATGATTTGCAGCCAATTACGGCAAGCGTGCCGCCCGTAGCCGTGGCTTTTGCAGGTAGGCCTATCACAAAGAGTCAAAATAATCAGCTATTACTTACTTAAGCCCTTGTTTGCCTGACTACATTATGGGGGATTTTTTTTCTGTTCACACTACATACCGTTATTGAACCAGTAATTAGACGTAGATGACAGGCCTCCATTTTTCGTTCTTCAATAACAAGTACGGACCTGTCTGTCAAAGTTCACACGTCTCGGTTTAAAGGAACGCGTTGTCTTCATCAACCCCTTGTGGAGTGACACACTGGAGGTTTGAGCTTGGTTATATTTTTCACTGGCAAAAACATTGTAAGTAAGCTCTCTCATTAAAGGGACACACAGCCTTCGAATTGTGCGCTTTGGGCTTATAAAAAGCGTACTTTGTTGTGAAATGATTAGGGTTGGAAAGATGTTTTAAAAGTATAATCTAATTGTTCACACAAAATATCCCTCGAAATTGTGTGGTTTTCCTTTTACTTCATGAACTATAATCAACTGTTTAGCTCCATAAAATTACGGACCGTGTTAAATCACAGAGTAAAATAAAAAAACGCACGATTTTGCGGGATAATTGTGGGAATCATTCTATTCTACTTTTAAATCACCCTTTTTTAAATTCATTTCACCCAACCCTTAGGCAACTAGTTCCTTTAAAACCATTGGGGATGTTGTACATAAATATTTTAGGCAACCGATTTATGGGAACCGACAAATTTTATTAAAGTCTCATTATTAATGAGACTAATGCAGTGGTGTACGATGGCGATGTGGAGAGAAACATGTTTAATTGAGAGCCTTTAATTGTTCTCTTACAGATAGCGTGTTTGTGTCAGCCAGTAGACACGAAAAATGTAATATAATAATAATAATAATAATGACCCCCCCCCCCTTCCCTCCACCCCCCCTTCGTCTCCTTATTTATTGTTTACCCTTTGCTTTTTCTGTGTGCTTTCTGCCCCCCCCCCATCCCCTCTCCCCTCCCCTCTCTCTCTATTCATGTATTTCCACTTGACTGCTTCTGTTTCAATTGTATACCTGTTTGTGTGTTGTCATGGCATTAGCCTTCGAGAAAGACTCCGCTAGAGTCGAAACGTCATGCCATTAACTTTGTTTTGCCTTTATACCATAGGTCATTATGCTTGGTAAAGCAGTTTGCAACAACTAATTCTATTTTCTATGATATTTTATATATTCCACAAACAAAAGGTTATCTTCAGTATAACACTAATGACAAGTGATAACAAAATATAACATTATCATACAACAAAATAACTGTGCAGAACAAATCATTATGACTTACATTTCAACTTAGAGTTAAATGTATAGTCTAAACCGCCGCGATTTTGCAACCAACTTACCCAGTAAACAAATCTCATAAGTTGTTTCAACATTCCACTGATATAATGGTTTTACTACATCGTCATATTATAAATGCACATACAGCAGAATATAATGAGAGAGGAGAGGAAAACAGAGCTGTGTATTTGAGAGACTTGCGACAACTTGTGAACAGTAGTCATTTTCAGTCTCCCACAAAGCATGTGCACACACATTACTGTACATGGTGCCAGACTAGACTGCACATTGGGTTGTGCTACAATTGAACCGAAAACTGATCCCTCCTTGTCGCAATCTTCTTAATACATGTACACAGCTCTGGAACAAAACAGAGATGTGTATTGAGAGAGCTGCGACATTGAGTCACCAGTTTTCTTTGGTAAAGTGGTTGCTGGATGACATTTTCGGTCAAAACCCAATGTGTAGTCTAGTCTGGTCCCCTGTATGCGCACATGCGTTCTTCGGACCGAACATGGCTTCTTAGTTCTAATCGCAACTTTTTGGTGCACACCACTAAATAAACTCCCATAGCATACAGTGCAAAATGCCAAATATTCAAAAATACACGAAAAATACTCACATCTTTTTACAGTAAAAGGAAAAATATTAGTTGACCCTTGAACTTTTATTCTCTGCTCAATTTGATATGGGCCCGTCGAGTTATTCTCCCTCCCCCCAAAAACCACCCCTACACAGGTGTAATTTTCAAAACGTCCGAGCATCAATCTTGACAAAATTTCCCTGCACCTCTCAGCAAATAGGACCATTGATTTCAGGGCCTATGTCAACCAAAATACCTCAAACTGGAAGTCAACAACCCCCGGGTCACAATTGGGCAAAATATGTACACTGAAACACGTTTCGGCTCTCAAATCTGTCACATATTGAATATTTTGAGGGCCTACAAAAAATTAATGAGATCGACGCTCAGTTTTGAGTTTTCTCATTATTTTGTGGGGTGTGCACCCTTGTCGCAACTCTCTCAATATACGGCTCTGGAACAAAATGGTCAACATCGCCCTCTTGCGGTTAATATTTTATTTTTAGTTTCAGCAAGTTATAATGCAATGCAGACCATGCCACACCCATCAGACATGATGCAATGAAGCTATACTAGTAGGTATCAGCCAGGCATTCTGTCCATGGCGTATGACTCTTTCATAATGCCCATACGGATTCCTAATGGAAACTCACAATTACGATAACTTTATAAATGCTGCTACAGGAAGTCAATGTGTTTCTTGTGAGAGAGAAGAATTCTGGTCCATAATGCTGTGCGTTTACCAAATATTTCGTGTTTCTAGTTGGGAGGCACTTACCAATGGGTGGCTCTGATCTCACTGATGCTTTTTGGTACAATCCATGAATACCGTCTTGGTCACAATGTTTCCTATCGGGTTTTTCTGAAAGTGAACACACATAAGTAGTCATTAATCAGTCAAAAGGTCACACTCGTAAGTCGTGGGACTCATGGTAACCAAACTAGTCGACAAAAAGTTGGCTACCAACAAATTTTGATTTTAATCCAAGTGTCGTTAGGTAATAACAGGTGCTTTATTTATTATTCATTTATTTATTTATCGTTTATCGAGGGCTTCAGTTGTTCACCCTTTGATCACCAAAAGGGTACCCTGAGTAATTCCATCATAAACTTGTCTAACCTTGCAAAAAATAATGTTGAACAACTTAAATAGTAAAAACAGCATTACCCGATCGATGTAACTTTGAATCGTTGGCAAAAGAGGACTGTTATTATGGCCTTGTAAAAGGGTAAATCGCCCTCTTGTGGTGGACATTTCAACCGTGTCACTATGATGACAGAGCTATAAGGCCAATTAATAAATAAAAACATGTTTAGGGTCCCCGCCCGCTTCCTTTTTAGAGGCCGCCTCCTTTTTCTTTTTTACGAAAAAAAGAGAAAAGTTTTAACAATCTCTGACGAAACAAATAAATTTTGAGATAAATAAGATCGCATTTCTAGACTTTAGCACACCGAAAAAACACACCGAAAAAAGCCGGCAACCATCTTGAAATATAGCCCGGCCGGCTGTCTTGACAAAATGTGTCGGGCGGCCATTTAAAAAAAAATAAAAAAATAAAAACACCTCTTACTTCCTTTTTTCAAAAAGGCAGGGCACTAAACATGTTTGTTTTGGGGTTTTTTGCTTAATAAAAAATAGCGCGTTGAGATTGTTCACTCGTGGGAACAAATTTGCGGTTACTCATTCTTTTCTTGAGGGCTGTGACCTCGCTAAAACAATTGTGAAGATTTAATATTCTAGAAAGTAAGACCACATTCCTTCGAACTTGTCCCTAAACCTTTTGTTCTTCCATTCGTTCTTTTCTGATTCTGTTCAACTTATTGTTTATGACTGTAACATTGAAAAAACTTCTCCAACTTACATGAATTCTACATAAAATTAGAAAGGGTAAGAGAAATTATACACTTTAACTTTACGTAACAGCACCCTTTTATGAGGTATATTTTCTTGGGTTCAAATCCCTACGTGGGCGCTATAGATCATCATTATTAAATTGTAGTTGAGGTCAGTATACTGTTTTTATCACAGCACAATACATCAGATCGTTTATGGGTAGTGTCAATTGTGAGTCACACATCTACGAGTACTCAGTTTTTCAGCCAGGAATTGCCAAGAATTTTAAATCCGATTTATTTGACACGGGAAAACCCCTTCACTATAAATTCATGTTTACATCTATCAGATTCCTCCTTAGCTCAGTTCCAGGCCTTCCACTAAACACATCGTACAACAAGAAGGTGGGAATTACAGTATATCAATGATGTTTACATATTACCCTTTGAAATTTAAATTTTCAATGAAAACCTACTAATTTATGGCAAAACAAGTCACAAGTTTCACACTGTAACAGGAAACTGAGACTCCGGTGTCTCCATTACAGTGTGATGGATAGTTTTGGATCGTATATGAAAACGAAAAACCTGATTTAAGAAATTGAAGTTATACATTAAACGTTTGGGCTATCCCCACCACTTAAACATGCAAAGAATATAGAAAGTACATTATCTTTTGAGATATAACACCATGTCGTGCTTTGGTCCCCTCATTGGAAAGACCCACATAAGCAAAGGTGATTTTGGCGTATTCTATCTATTTTCTCGACCATGATAGTAATTCAGCTGGAATTATCTCTCTGAAGTGTTGATGCTGGTATGAATTTTAATCACTAATATACACTGGAATTGAACATCTTTTTTTAATTACAAAATTTTAATATTTTCCAGTATTTTTCATTGTAATTGTTGCCATTTAGCCTACGGTTGCTTAAAACAATTTTAATAAATTGAACCGATAATTATTTATCCTTTGTAATAGATTTTCTAACATTAATACAAAGGTAATTAAATCTTATGTTTAAAACCCATGCCTTCAACACAATTTTCATATTTCAATCAGCCAAAGGTATATAATGACAAAGTGTGAAAACAGACAAAATAGTTGTCTTCTTTTCTCTCACAGTTTGGTTAAAGATAGGCTAACAATTATTTCCATAACTAGAATAGCGAAGCTGCCATGGCGAGCTTCCGATCGCCAGATAGAAGACCAAGGACTAATAGAAAAACCAATCATTTGATCAACTGATGTTCAAAGGGGTGGAGACATTAACAAGCATGGATTCTCCCACTGCCTACTTGGTTTGCAATGTGGCAGAGGGGCTCTGGATGGTTGAGGGCCGAATACGAAATGATTCATAAGTGAGAAACAAAATGAGATTCAAACACATGCAATGTGTTTGTTTGTGGTGCATATGTACAGGTATAGTGTCACCTAACTTCAGATATTTTTTACAAAGTTTAAACGAGGGCATTTTCAATTTTTAGTAACACCTGAATTTGGGGAAAAGTTTTGCCCACGGAGCTATACATTTATAGAGAAGTAGATCAAGGAGAATAATTCATTTATAACTATCTGAAGGAAATTAAAAACTAACACATAAAAAGTCTGAATCCAAATAGTAGTAAGACATTTCCAATCCTTGTTTAGTAAAAATCTACATCTGAATCTAATTTAGGTTTTTAATTGTATGATCAATATAAAACATTTGGAAGTTCCATGAGTGTGACAAAGAGGGTGTGGCATCAGAAATAAATAAAATATTATGTGTTACAGAATGTAATCATGCTAACCAGCATCTCAGATTTCATCACAAAGGAGTAGTTGAGTTCAAAAGAGTTTTAGAGAAGGGGGTAGCTCAATGGTCCAATTTGTGCTCGATACGTGGCATGATGGTGTAACCCCCCCCCCCCTCCTATTTTGTCTTCATTGTGTCCTGGGAATCTCAGATATTATTGAGAGGATTTTAGGGGGTACTCCCGTTGCAAAGGAAACAAGTGTGTTCAAGTATGTAAACATTAGGGGGGACACCCTCTGCAACAGATCTGGCACGGTATCAGTATTCATTCAAAAGATACTGGGCTAGTTCTAACATTGTTTGACGCAAACAGTAAGAACACATTCTTGTGGATGATTTTTCTTATTCTCAGCTCTGGAATGTCATCAAAGACAAAAGTTTACCGGGAGTAGATGCATCTACAAAATGTAAATTAGATCAGGCTCCGAATAGGCATCCTTTACAAGGAACCATTGACCTGACTAGATGGGAGTATTTAAATTACAATACACATCCATACGCATTCAAGCCGGGAAAATTACATATCGGTCCATAAGTCCAAACCATGTGATGTCCTCGGTTTACGCCATTTACAAACGTGTGTGTACGGGTACATGTATAAATGTGTATTTTACACAATAGGCTTACACAATCCTCAAGAAACTAAACAATGGAAACAGAAAATGTGCATGAAATGTGTATCTGACAACTGATACACTGACAAATGTGTTGTTATATTGTTGTTGCTTTTGCTAGGGTACGCTCAGGATGGGGAAACAAAAATGTAAGCCATGTAAATGGGAAACTGGACTGGTATCCAGAAAAGTGGTTAAACAACTAAAAGATAGAAATAGAAAAGAAACTCAAGTATGTTGAAAAATTAGACTGCGTTAAATCTTTGTGTCATCATTTGCAATATGTGATTCCAGATTTCAGCACATCGTTGCAATAGGGGTTGTGACCATTCCAAGTCGTCTTAGTTTTAGCTCATTCAACTGGAACCAATTATATGAATCTACATGTTATTTGCAATATTTTATTCAAGTTTCAAGTCAGAACATCATTGCAATAAGAAGTTATGTATGGCTTCCATTGTTTTAGCTCGTTCAACTGGAACCAGTGACATATAATTTTTTAATTTGTTTAACAATATCTGCATGTCCGTTGTGTTGTAGCACGTTTAGTCTAAAGTTGGTTATTTCAAGTCCTGAGGGCACAATGTTCAACATTGTAAAACAAACTTCAATATTTATTTTTTATATTCCGAAAACATTTCTGTAAAACAAATTGTTGAGAAACACAATACATGGCTGTCACTGTATAATAAAGTCACTTAGGGCTTTTAGATTCCATAAAACAACTCAAAACACAAATGTTCAAGCTTGATGCTAAAACCTAAAACATTTATTGAATGCGAATGGATGGACAGACATCTTTGTTATAGAGCAACATTGTGGGCTTTCCCCATGTGTTTTCTATTGTCCATTTTCTTTCATCTTTCCTGTTAAAAACATTGTGAGGTTAACCCCGCAATGGCAAAACACCCCAAGTACAGTTCCTTTCTAAAAATATCCCCACAACGTCTATCTTGTAAGCACAGGCAGACGCATGGACGGACGGAAAGACAGACTGACGGAAATTGTCATTACATTGGCTCACTCTGCTTCGCAGCTATCCCCCCAAAAAACAGTGTGGATGTTTTAAAAATGTATTATAATATGACGTACCATTGCAAAATGTAATATCGAATATTGTAGTAATATAATAACTAACAATATCGACCAATCAGGATCGAGGATTCAAGTTTGCTTGAAGATAACATTCCTTACAGCATTGCTATAACTGACTAATGAAAAGTTTTTAAAGGTTCGCCTTCAGATTGAAAATCGTTTCGAAAGTTTTTTATTCAGCAATTGTCAATCATGCACAGAACCGTTTCCAGTAATGGGTGTCAAAGAATGGGCCACACTACTTTTACATCTGTATCCTTTTGTGTGTAATATAATAACTAACAATATCGACCAATCAGGATCGAGGATTCAAGTTTGCTTGAAGATAACATTCCTTACAGCATTGCTATAACTGACTAATGAAAAGTTTTTAAAGGTTCGCCTTCAGATTGAAAATCGTTTCGAAAGTTTTTTATTCAGCAATTGTCAATCATGCACGGGAACCGTTTCCAGCAATGGGTGTCAAAGAATGGGCCACACTACTTTTACATCTGTATCCTATTGTTTTGTTTGATTAATGTAATTAATGTTAATACAGACAAAAACCTGATTCCATTTGTGTGTAGCAGCAACAGCTAGAGAAATAATATTTCTTTAAATTCTACGATGTGCTCATTGAAAAAAGAACGTATGGACGTTCACAAAACTACAAACCTTTAGCCGACGTTTAATCTCATAATTTCGATCCCTTCATTCGATACTTCACACTGATTGTGTGATGTGTTCATATATGGAGCAATTTTACAATTTCATAGTTAAGAGAATGTATTGCACCTTTAAATGCTCTTGGGTTTTCGATATAGCTGTTAAATGTAAAACATAATGATGCCCTGTATTATGTTTTTAAAACATGCGTCATGAGCTTCCGATGCTTCAGTATACACTCACTCGAGGTCACATTGATACCTTCAGCGATTTATATCTTGAGTCACGCATTTTAAGCATTAACATCCAGGGAAATCAAGGTTTCATTTAGGAAGTTTGCCAAAATTACAAAATCCGTCAGAATGTCTTGTTTTTTGTGTGTGTTGTTTTTGGAAGGTTGCCACATTTTGCTCTGTTTGGTTCAGCAATAAGTGTTTTGGGAGAAGAGCCAATTCCGGAACATCCAGGATAGAGTTTTTATCTGCTTTTTCCTGGTGTTCTTAGTTTTGGGAAAATGTTGAACATTGGAATCGTGATACACGCGTCTTACTCCTCGTTTTAAAGCAGACACCATCCCTGACATTCTCGAGGACACGTTCTTTATGACGCCTTCTGCGTGCTATAAAAAGAATACCCACCGGATGGTTTAGTTAAATCTAAAACCTTTGCTGAAATCTTCATCCAATACAAGTGTCAGACCTTTCAGTTCAATGCTACATGGGACAGATCTCCCGTCCAAATTCAACCGTCCACAGGAAGAAACAAGTGCATCATACCATCACGTGCTTGTGAGGTTTTTCAATCACCAAGTATTAAAAGAGAAAGTTACGTTTAAGGGAAGACAACTCTTACAATATTTTGTGATTTGTAATTGTTTTCTATAATTTTTCCGAAACACGATAAATACAAATCTTGAATTTCAGTTGAATACTTTTTCGAAAAACACGTTTTTAAAACAGTTTGATCACATCACAAAGCGCGGATTCAATTTTTTCTTAATGAAGCCGACTTTGTCCGCAACTCGAGGAAAAGAATTACGAAAACAAAATATCTTTTCATTGTGGCCCAGCATCTTTAATCAGCTTCGTGATTTCTAACCAGCTCGCTAAATTTAGACTAGAGTTCCGGACCCTCCCCCCCAAAAAAGTAAGGCCAGGACTCACAGCTGAAAGGTCATTTTCTTTAATAGCATTAAAATAATGTGACCCGGAAATCGCTTTGCCGCAAGACGGATATGGTAATCAAAGTTCATTAGAGAGGGCCTACTCACTGAATCGAAGAAACAATTAAACTCATGGTTATAATGTATTGTCATCGCCAAAAAGGAGTTGAACCGTGAGATTCAGAGATTAATATGGGATGACTTATTTGGGGGTTCAAATTGGTGAAAAATTAACCGCTCCTGAACCTCAAACTTACGGAGAGGTGTTAGCAACAATCACCAGTCTCTATAGTTTAGACGGAGTTCCTTTATCGTGGGCTGCCAGCTTTTAAAGTTTTTCGTGATTTTAGTAGTAAATTAGCAGTAAATTCATACCATACAACCAACCAACTGTGACAACTAAAAAAATGTCGACTTCGGTGGCTGCGTTTCAGTAAAAACAACGACAAGTATTCATGTTTTGTGAGTGATGTTTTGCACGGTTCGTAATCATGCTTTAGTCGATAGCGACAGTCAAAAAAGAGAACAATAATTTGCGGGGTCATCGAGTTCTATCTAATCGACTTTGACGGTGTATATTTCAGACGAAAACATTTCTCTAGAACATTGACATGCACTGGTATGACCTCATCAAATAGCTTTCTTGAAAATTACAAATCTTATGCTTTATATTTTACTTTTTCCACCTTTTGTATTGAAATAATTTAAGAGGAAAAGGTTTCCCTCAAAATGTGTGTCCCTATCAATGAAAAAAAGAGTGGTGGGGTGTTGGGGCAGGTTAAAGCTACTTTAAAAAAAAAAAAGTACATCACACTTTTTCCACTCTCGTGTACGCTGCAGCTCAACAAAAAGATTAAAGAGTGACATTATTTTTAAGGGAGGCATTTTGTCACTGTGGTATCAAAAGCTTCCTCATATAAAAGTGTTTCGCTTTTATTTATTTTGGCTTCATGTCAAGCATCCTGCTTTAAAAATGAGCCAATAAGATATAACTAACAGATAGGTAGCTGAGATTCAAGTCAGAAAACACATGTTGTGGAAAAATGAACGTTCAAAGGAAATGTTTATGTCACTTAATCATTCTAATATTGTGATATTTTTATCAGGCCGTTTTATAAGCAATAAAAAAAAACATCTTTCACTTAACTATACGACATCTTAACAAGAACACAATAATTGTGAAAATTAACCTGCTCGTTCTTTCATTTTTATTGGACGTAGTGTGCTGTTTACATGTGTCCGACATGCAGAATGGACACCGTACAGTTTAGATAGGGGCCATATCAGTAGGCAGAAGAGCTCTGCTATATAATTAGGTCTTTTGCAAGGATGCAGAACGTGCCCGAAGTAATTACGTACTTCAATGACGCACTATACCCCCTATTTACATCATTACCTGTTACTAAAATACACTTAACCAACGGTGATGTCATCTGAACGATTTACTCCCAAGTCTTAACTTTCCCTTATTACATTACCAATTAGTGAAACATTTCAGAGATAACTTCATAGTGAAAATTTGTTAGATTAACGAGTGCGTGTGACAATATAGATAATGTTTCGCATCGGGGTATTCTAAACTTTTAAACTGTACATTTTATTCGATTATGGGTCGCGAATTACATGATTTTTCAAAATGTTGCTCCCAAGATAGCTTAAATTCATTACTCAAATGTCTCTTAATGTAAACATTTTCCATTTATAATTACCCGATCATAAAAGGACCAACAAGGATATCTTACAGGCTGTGTGCTGCAGCTGATGGGATGGTTCCAAGCATCCTGTTAACGGTGATATTCTCTTTACAAGTTTTGTTCTTCTCGAAACTACCATTACTATTTCAGCTACTAAAGTGTTAAAGTTCGTTCAAATCCCATAGTTTTAACAATGAGCTTTCTGTATCATTTTTTCCCTTTCTGTGAACACTGTGCACAGTATGCATCACAACTAAAAACAACCACACATGACGGTCGTCGTCTGTGTTATACGTGAGATAACATTAATTCGAGATTTTGATTGGATTTACCGAGCTGGCTGTGCCTTATCCGCATAATAGGGTAGAGGTATGCAGACATTGACATGAAAAAACAGAAGTGGATGAATGGTCACTTGTTTTTTGGCCATAATCCCACATTTTCAAAAACGACAAAAGGACACTGAGGCCATATCCGAATTGGCAGACACAGCTACGGCTACAACGGTTGCTAAGGGTGTTGCTAAGGACGTACTATACTTTAATGCATGGTGACGCGGTATTCTAGCCGTAGCCGTAGCTGTAGCCGCCAATTCGGACACGGCCTGACATTAAATCTTCTTTTTGTTGTTTCAATGGGTGAACATGGGATTAACAAAACGCCGACACTTCCTTCTACACACATTTAACATTTTGATCACATCGTTAATCGACAACAGAGGAAATCTTAATTAAATCCGAACCTTAACAGCTTTGGTATTAAACCAACTAATATAGAACCTTTGCAAGGACAGGGGAAGCTAACTGAGATGCAGCGGATGATTATAAACTTGACATCTGCTTCAAGACATCCTGAAGAAATATAATATTCATTGACGTCTTATGGTGATTCAACTGTTAAGGGGGGGGGGGGTCAGGGATTTACTAACTAGCTAAAACCAAATACGGACGCAAAAACAACAGACTGCAAATGTGTTCAAATCCTGACCCAGAACAGGCCATCAGTGTGGATTTGGCTTTCATGGTCTCTACGTCAGATTTCCCAATTTGTTTAATTTTTGTCCGGAGACCGGAACAATGTCCGATATATCTCAGAACTTTAGTCATTTTTAGGAATGAAATGCAACCATTTTGTATTTTTCGGTGTCATGATCTGGGCCATGTTCCACGGCAATTATATTACCATTCTGCTCTAACAGGCGGCGCTCTGTAAAGCATGTGATTCTACGCGCCGTAAGCATAATAATCAACAGCAAGCAGTGCCATGAAACTGGGCCAACTAGTTTTTCAATTTACACAGAATATCACTTTAAATAAAACGAATGGACCTTTCGTAAATTGAAAAAGGAAATCTTTATAGACTGCGCAAGTCTCGTGCGTATTCGTACTTCCGTGACCAAGTTGGTCCCAACCATTGAGTTTTACGTGTGCGCGATTCTGCTTCTTCAAATAGTTTAACGTTGTTTGTGGCTATAACATTTTATATATATTGGGAAAGTAAAATTCAGCGATTAAATAATTATATGAAAGTAAAAATAATTTGAAATTCTATTTATAACTAATTGCTACGGGTTGCAGAATCTATTCTCAATGTAATTTTATATATATTGGGAAAGTAAAATTCAGCGATTAAATAATTATATGAAAATAAAAATAATTTGAAATTCTATTTATAACTAATTGCTTGGGTTGCAGAATCTATTCTCAATGTAATTTTATATATATTGGGAAAGTAAAATTCAGCGATTAAATAATTATATGAAAATAAAAATAATTTGAAATTCTATTTATAACAAATTGCTATGGGTTGCAGAGTCTATTCTCAATGTATTTTGTTGTTGTTAATACACATGGAATATCAATTTGTCAAAAGAGGGAAGTTCACACATAAACCGGCTTGCACTGCACATTCTGTGCCGTCCCACGGGTTCGATTCTTAGTTGCAAGTATACAAACCGATAAAGCGAACAGCGGCTGGATCCAGAATTTATTTTTAGATATGGTACATTTCCCCCCCCCCCGGTACTTTTTATTTACTATTTAAAGCTTACTTCATTGAGTGTTAGGTATCTAATACCACCCGCCTCCTCCACCCACACATGTCACTTACAACCTATTTTACTTGATATTCACTGTATAAGGAAAAAGAAACTTTGGGCGTAAACGTTTCGCGTCTTTTTACCTTCTTGGAGGCCAAAACAGCATTATTCTTTTGATGAACCATTAGAAATGAATCGAATTATTGTATGGACCGAAATTGCTATAATTATTATTATCACGACGGATCGCTATTACTTTGGATACATTCACAAAACCTCTGGGTCACAATTGACCCGTATTCCGGGTCCCGTAGGGCCTGACCCATGGGTCAGTATGACCCAGACTCTGTGTCAAAATGACCCAGAAATTGGTCAAACTGACGCAGAATCCGAGTTAAAATCCCATTAAAAAAAACTAGTTTCTGGGTCAGTTCCGGATCAGCTTGACCCAGAAAATGGTCAGACCCTCTGGGACCCAGAATCTGAGTCAATTCTGACCCGTGAGTTTTAAGAGTGATCACACAAAAATATAAAATTGTCAGGAAAGAACACACACAAAAAAGGTTTAAAATTAGCTAGACCTACAAAAAAATATTCATTTCGACTATTTTCTTCAGACAGGTACCGTGAAGGGTAATCAATTTAGGCACCTTTTCCATAGTAACGATCTTGAACTGACTGTTATGGTGACGAGGCTTTTTGTTCAAGATATATATTTTATTTTAAGAAACCACAAAATAAATCTACGTGTAGGAAATGAGTCGATCCTAGATGGGCGTTTATTTTTACACACGAAGAAGGTCCCTTAACTTGAAGATGTGTATCAAAACAGAAAGCTTAACATTTGAATGGCCCACAGTTTCTGGTAATTACTGTTTGAAACGTTATTGGAATTAATCTCCGCAAGGGGATGGCAGTCATTGCAAAAGAAGTCACAACGGTAATGTTTTGAAGTGTCGTATGCAATAAACCAACAATAATGAATCACTAAATATCCAGACAGAAATTTTTTGCCACATGCAGTCTACATTATAAGTGACCTTTCACCCTCACATGCATGACTCTCTTTCAGTTGCGTATAGAGTTTATATTCAAGGGTTAACAACGTTTAACATACAGTTTGGATTTGTTTGGGTTTCTCGTGTGTATTTTTGCATTATCGTGGTCATTACAGCTAGAAACTTGTGAAAAGAAGAATCGGCCTTTTTCTAAATCGTAACTGAAATAATAAATTTGCTCCATCATTCTCGGCGGAGTACCTATCGCGTACTTCACGTCTTCGAGGAAATTTGGTTATTAACCAAGTTTTCCTGTTTTTAAGTTATCAGAAAGGGAAGACCACAGCTTGTCAAACGCAATAGTAAGCCAATAAACGAGTCCAGACTTCTGCCAAGTATCATAGAATTCGCTATCTACCCATAAGGAGATATTCGCAAGTGCATCTAAACATCTATAAATAACTAATAAAAAAGTTCTCAAAGAAATACAAATCAGTTTGTAATAAGACGTTGACATTCAAGAGATGGTGTTAGCGCACAAGAGACGTTTAACTTCGTTACAAAACCAGTTAACCTAGACTGTCTCAGCATAAACAGGTCTTACTTCTTTTAATCAGAACAAACATTAGGAATCTGTATATTACACTTTGTATTACACTTTGGAATATAATGCATACAATCTGGCAGTAAATAAGATCGATGGATAGTGAGGGATAGTTGAGCTCTCTAAGGCGGTCCCTAAATCCTTCCCTCTACAGACAGTCTCAGTTGACGTCCGTTTCGCTGGATTCTGTAAGCATGGACAGCTATAAGCGTCTAAGCTAGGGTTTATAATAACCTGCATTTGACCTACAGTCGTCTCTTAATGCTGTGACTCATTCTCACGACTCCATTTATCATTCCCCCAGATAACCGACCGTTTCCTCCCAGTAATGTGAAAAAAATAAACCACATAGCGACACCTCAATGGATGCCTTAAATTTGCATATTTAACGACTTTCCCTACCCCTTCCCCAAGAAAAGTTTTCCCAGGTCGGTAAAGGGCACTTGGATTTGCGTGGTATTAATCATATCCTGGACTTTAAGGGTCCGTTTAACATCCTAAGGTTTACTTCAAAAGGTTTTCCCAAAAAGCGTGACGCTATAATTACCCACAGCGCCCCCTGTTGGTCATCTGCAATGTCCACTTTAAAGCGTTGATGTCCATTTTAGCCAAAGCTGGATCTCTTAATTAGCTAGGTTCGGGTGACCGATACAAGTCATGTACATGTAGGTCCCTTATTATTAAGAATTCTATTTTAATCGCCACGTTTCAGGCGCATGCGAGACACGTTTCCGGTTGTGATGATGTATAGGCCTTCGCGTGATGTACCCGTGATCCAGGGCAGGGGGAGGGGAGGGGGAAGTGCCAGGGTATATAAAGCCGATGCGGGATGGTTGTCTTTTCATGTTGTTGTTCTTTCACAGTGCTTGGATTTTTGCGGGGGAGCGACTTGGCAGTTTTGAGGAGGAGCCGCTCTTCAAGTTTGATCATGGATACTCTATTGAGACTTTCTGGATTTTGTTTACTTTTGATAATTCCAGTTGTCCGTAAGTAGTTTTTTATTTATTTATTATTATTTGAATCGGTTTGATATAATGAACACGTAAAGTTTCAAGAAAACAAAACACAAAACAATTAGGGGGAGAGAAACGTTTATGCCAAAGTAACTGTATATCTTGACATCACAGATTTTAAGACAACATCTTTCTATATGAAAGCCAACCTTTAGGTAAAGCCGACAGATTGTGCAATTTTGTTTTAAAGTTTATTCTTATGTGAAACAGTAGGCCTATGTGGGGTAGGCCCTGTTATCTATACCACAACAATCAAATTTCACACAAGACTATAGAGTAAAATATCACTCATTCAGTATAGGTCACTTCATCTTGTTTATAACTCCAAAGAAAGTGGCGATTTTTACGAATTGATACATAAAATACACTTATGGTGTCTACATCGTGTGCTTTACCAACGATCCCAACGATATCTAAACAGGTTGGGCTAACTCCGCATCCCCGCTTTGTGACTGTGATGGTGAACCCCAAACGATGCACCATGTGATAGCCCACTGCCCACACTCTTGCCTTAATGGTGCGGCGTCGCAGTCCCTCATCAGAATGGGGACCCGGCCTTCAACTGGCTGACACACATTATTAAGAGACAGCCTTTCTACGACATAATCGTTATCATCACCAACGATTCCCTTGAGTTCTCCCTTTCCAACCTTTAAAATGTTAATGTTCAAAAAAGTTCTAAAGCTCTCGCATGGTGAGCTTACATGTTTCTAGCATTTCTTGCGTGTTTTATGACCATCTCTTTTTGGAAGGAGTGCTGGCTCTGTGGAGAGCCGTCCAGTTTGTTCTCTCAACGTTTCAACCGGCTTGCTGCACTCGTCTTATTTAACATTTACTTTTTTTTGAACTTCAGATACAGTACCATGGGGTTACCCTCAAACAAAACCTGGTAAGTACAACCAAGAAAACTGGTTAAACCCAAAGTTTCAACGCATTTCTAAACCTTGAATATTAACAACGCCACAAAACGCTCATGTGTTTTCCAGAAAAAGAAGCCAAAAAATGAATCACTCATAAGGCCGCAGCAGTAATCCCCTTTCAAGTGAAGTGTTAAAAGAATATATAAAGTTAGTAAGTTGATGTTATCTGGTCTGATTCCATCGTATGATGAATCACAAACACTTTGTCACAAATTCAACCTCGCCACTCCCGTTTGAATTATCGGGGACGTGTCAAAGAGCGGATGAATACCACTGCACACAATTAAGGTTCAATATCCCTCCGCAATACTGCAACAAGGTCTACTACCGGCCCCTTCTGAAGTCAATTCTCTAAAACTGTTATTGAGCATGGTATTTTCTGGTCTGATTACAAAGAATACAACAAATCAGTACAAGATTTCTTATAGCGTTTACACTAAGAACAGAACTATCAATTTTTACATTCCTGAGAAATCTAGGGATAGATAAATAGGTGAGCCTGCCACGCCCGTCACAGCCTGCAACGCCCGAAAAATCAACCGCTTGATTTTGAAGAGATGTGATCAGGAAATTCGATTTATCAGTTCAGCGGGTCTTTTTTCTAGTGTTTTGAACGAAATACTATTGTTGAGGTTTGATGTCAACACTGGAGCTCTCAGCTACCGAAACTTCGCGACATCTCACGAACCTCAATCATTACACCAATTTACCACCTTGACTTTCAGGTACGGACTACTGGCCTAAGATCTATCCCATGTATTGTGCTGGTTTGAGTCAATCTCCTATCGACATTAAGACGAATGTTGCTATTAAGAGGGACCCAGTCTCGTTTGAATTGGCTGGGTTTGGAGAAGCTGACAAGCCGAGAGGAGCTAGGATTGTTGTGAAGAACAGCGGCCTCAGCGGTGAGAAAGGATTTAAACTTGTTAGACCTTTAGTCTTTTTATGTTTTTAAGGACGGTTTGATTTTATCTGCAAGAGGTTAGATTTAGGCTACTCCTGGCTCTAACAGAATACTGATTTGTCTTCTCAATCCAACACTTTCCAAGAGCCTCCGAATCTAACCTGATTTCGAAAGATCATTTCTCTTTCTTTACATTTGCATCGGGGACAAAGAATATTATTTGTAATTTACCCACTTAAGCACTGATACTTTCCCCGAGTGCTGTATAAAAAATAAAAATAAAAAAAATAAAAAATCCACTTGTTTTAAAATTAAACTCACAGTAATCGGAAGACCTGCGCCGGTATACATAACTGAATATTAGTTTAAGTACAGCTATCAATATACTTCAGCAAAAAAAGCGTAATGATAACTGGCAACTTATCATTATTTTAGCCAAACTGTTGTCCGTGTTGCAAAAACTGTGCTAATGAGTAAAACATGTCGCGTTCATATTTCCAATGCCGAAATTGGGCGAGTGTCACTGTGTGACAAGAAATAAGTATAATAGCTGCCTAACAGTAAAGACATGAAGAAAATCAAAACGATTTTATAGTGATTTCTTACCTTTTGCAGCTCAAGTGAAGCTCACTGGCGATTATTTTGTGAGTGGGGGCGCGCTTCCTGGTCGACAATACAAAGCCGCAAGTATTCACTTCCACTGGGGTAGTCGCAACGACAGAGGATCCGAACACACTATTGATGGACGCCAATCTCCTGCAGAGGTAATAATGATCATTGTTGTTTAGTTAATTATGGGAATGTAAATCAATGATTCAAGAAAAATAAATAAACTCACAGCCTCTATATACTTTTGAGTGAACCACTTAAACAACATGTGGAAAATTCTTCAAATTAGGTTGCTTTAGTGAAAACAATGACACATCGTTTTTCACTGACGTTCACATGATCAGGAATATTTTGATATGGCAATCGAAAATACACACAAAATACATAGTGTGGAGTTTCCAATTCGACTTTATCGGTTTTACAGACGAAGTACCTCTCTGAAGAGTTGGTACTATAGTGGTATGAACTTCATTAGCTTTCAGAACTAATTTAAATTTTTCAAAAATTCTTTTTGGTATATCAATCCTGTACTTTGTCTTAAAACAGTTGCCGAAACTCACTCCTCTTTAAAAGTCGAGATCGTCAATCAACATCTTCATATGAAATCAATAATAACTACAAAATGTGGGATTTTTCCGCCTGTATTCTCCTGTGCGCAGGTTAGATTTTCACTCCGTGCGCAAGTTAACAGCGTCCGGTTTCGAAGCTATCAATATTGATGCTTAGGAACCAGTGTTTTACAAGTTAGCAATCCCAAAGTCCGTTACCAGTCAATGTTCTTACCGCTGGATTAACTGGTGTATACCGTCAATTACCACTGACTTTAGAGATTTCGCGGATTTCCACGACGTAAACAGATACCTAAACTTAAATCGGAGGGATTCTCAGTATTTCCGACGTGCACTCAACTGCTGCAAACATAACATTAACTGCGTATAAAGGCATGACAATCACTGCACTCAAAAGCAAGACATCGGTTATTAAAGTTGCATGGTCCGATTTTTGCCGATATTTATATATATTTGTTTTGAATTTGCGCTCGAACAACTTTCGACAGATGATGCTGTACCAAAACAAATATACAAACATGTTCGCATAATGCCACAGTCAATGCACACAGTACATGTAACATGCAAATAATTATGTTCAAGTATAAAATGGGTAATAGACGTGAGATAATGTTAGGATCCCGACAATGATTCATTAGTTTTTAATTAACTACCACTTAACAATGGCGGATTTTTGTGTGTGCTATACCTTAAATGAAAACTTGTAACTTCCTCGAATCTATGAAAAACAGCTATTTAGATTAAAATAATGTTTGAGTCAAATTGGCCAAAACTCGGACCTAGCATCAAATTGTTGATCTCGCTGCTTGTGCTTTTTGGTTAACAATTTATGACTCGCTTCACTCCTAGATGCACATCGTAACCCACGACACAAGATTTGCAACAGTTAGCGAGGCAGCTTATAAAGTGGACGGATTGGCAGTTCTTGGTTTCTTCATCGAGGTAAAATCATTCCAATCCTTTCTACAATGGACCTTATGCATTGACGTCATTCCGCCGCCATCTTGGCGGAAAAACGATGTGAGATTCACAGCAAAAAGCGGCTCGCATGATGGAATGAGTTACCTCCTCGTGGACTCTACGTGAGGGCGTCCCACTATAGTGACGTCATGTGCTTAAGGTTTACATGTTGCAAGGAGGCATAGGCTTATAGAGGTTTTACAGTCACGTGATGTTATCACGTCACATCACGTGTTGTTGTGTTTGAGACGCCATATTGCCGGTCAATGACCAGAGGCAAGATCACAGTTCATTACCGTAACCATGACCGGCAAGGTGGCTGCCGTTGCGGTAGTCGGGGCCAGTGACGTCAGCTGAAAAACCTCTATACAATTTATTTATTTGTTGTTCTACTAAAAGTTTGTACTTGATAGAAGGTGATCAGGACAGATTGCACTATCCTAAAACTTGGTTTGTCTCTCCTGGGTTCTGAAGTATCGTTATTAATATTGGTCTTCAGTGTTTCGGTGCTCTTAAAAACGTTCAGTACGATTTATGTCAAGGTGACAAGTTGAAGAAAAACGATTGAGTGTTGAGGAAATCTTTAGTTCAGACAAAACTGTTTCTCAGAACCAGAATCTCAGAAACGCCCTTATCAGCCGCAGCTACAGCCGCCAATTTGGACGCGGCATTATACAGTGTTTTACACGCTCACCATTTCTATATGCAATTTGACTCCTAAAATGGCTGGCCGTAGAGGGCAGACAGTAGCCGCGTGTGACGTCAATGCGAGAGGTCCATAGTCAACCATTAAAGGTTTTATTTTAGCTCTATGGGTCTACTAACGTTTTTCTGTCTGTACATCATTTCCGGACAAATCCATTCCGGTGTTTGGGCGTTACCGGCTCTGTCACCACCCTACTCGCACGGTAATTTAAGCCACTAGGTGACCATGCTCCCCTGGGAGGAAGATTAACATTTTAATTGGATATTCTCACCGAGTGTGACATTAAGTCTCGCCATGTTCAAAAATATATGAATAATTTCCTCTGGTCTGAAAAAATGTAATTATAATTTAGGTTATTATGATAAGTTTTCAAGTTAACATAAAGTTTATAGGTTTTGCATTAATTGTCTTCTTTTCCTTCTTGATATCAGGTTCAAGCAACGGATAATCCCAAGTTTGCAACATTAATGGGCGCACTAAGCAGGTTGAAGTATAACGGTACGTTGTTCAATATGTATTCAAAATTACTGATTTGTAATCGTTTCAAGCCATGTTTACAAAGGAACCAAAGAGCCAGGAATTCTTACAGACGCCAGAGCTCAATGAAAGACACGTATTTATTAACTTTATGAAGACTGCACTTTTACGGTGTGTTGGTGCCTTTTTGTTTTCAATTTCCGATAAACAAAGATGAGGGCGCTGTATCACCCATAAATGTAATAAAAACCATAAATGTAATAAAAAATCAACCATAAATGTAATAACCAATCAACCATAAATGTAATAAAAATCAACCATTGTTATTACATTTATGGTTGATACAGTCGCATCTCAAGACTTGTAAAGAAGTTAAATTTCAAAATTATTGATTTGAAGTGACTGATAATTATATGGTAATGTGGTAGTGTGGAATGTACAATGGTCATAAGGTGACGCAGTCTATTGCTGTTCACTGATACAGGTATGTCTGCCAAAATTATTAACTTTGAGAAGAAAACGTTTTTAATTAACAAGTTAATTAATTACTTATGTTGCATGCAATTATATACAGACAAGCGACCTAAAAGAAGTGTACGTTGCCCCTACCAGTAATAGTTACTTTCACCTGAGACTGATTTTCGTTCCCTTTAAATCAAACGACAACTATTTTGGGGGGGTCTTTTTAGCCTCGTGATAATGTGTTGCAGCATAACTATGTCCGGTGAAACAAAGTATTACATCCAACAAATTAACAATGTCGGAAGCAGCTGGTACGTTAGTCTAAAAATAGCAGCACTTACTCCAGTTTACACTATTTTAAGAAGTTTAACTCCTCGATTTTTGCATGTAGTTATCACTATCAATTTTACCTAAAATTGTGAAGGAAAATTACGTTAAGAATTACCACAGCTTTAACTGGGCTATTTTAACCGTTAATTGATACATCCGTTTTCCTGCAGGTGACACATTCAGCCTCCCAGTCCCGTTCGCACTCGCAGACTTACTCCCAAGCACCAACATCATGCAGCCCTATTTCCGTTACCGGGGTTCACTCACAACACCAACATGTAACGAGGTTGTAGTGTGGACAGTGTTCAAGATGCCGATTCGCCTTTCGCAATCACAGGTATTTTCAAGTTTACTTTTACGGGAAAGTGCAGTTGTTTGACGACTGAGAGAAATTTCCATCCGAGTATTTTACTCAATTAAACTGACTTCTTCTTTTTAGAGAGGGGGGGGGGGATAAAAAAAATCATTTAAAGTACGTTATGGAATGGAGCTATAAAAAGGATAGATTGTGGTGTCACCACTGGCGAACTAAAAAAGGGGGCCCAGGTGCCTAGTTATTTTGTTGTTGTTTATGGATTTTTTTCTCTCTCCTTTGTCTTCAGACACAACCATTGTTAAAGATGATTTTTTATTATTATTATTAATAGTATTAACATTATTTTTGTATCTGCTCTTCATTGCATACAGCTCAACGTCTTCCGCGAGCTTTTGGAAAACTCACCAGGGGCACCAACCGATATCCCGTTGGTCGACAACTACCGGCCTACGCAGCCCCTCAACGGCCGTTTAATATTCCATTCCGCCGGTGTCTTGCGAACAGACTAGACACTGCAAATCCAATGTGAACAGGTTTCACCGAGACTCAACAATGGGTGGTCGATTATACGGATTTTAAGAAATAAACCAAACGAGCTACTAGAACATGCACATGATAGTGCTTTTATAATTGTTTACACTTTTATCTATGGACGGACTAAATGCAATTTTCAATGTGTGTTGCTGATTAAAAAAAAGTGATATCATAGATGAAGTACAACGAAAAACTATTTTTAATACCAAATAACGTTTATCAGCTGCATAAAACAGGCAATCACTGAAACTTTGCACCTGTACTGTTCTGCTTTTACAAAAAGGTAAAACACATCAATTATTTTTTATATATATTTGGTAAATATAAATGTGTGATTTACATTGAAAACAGGACAGATACTCTTTCCCAACAACGCACATTTATAAAGCTGACAAGCTCACACAAATGCCACGCACAAAAGATTGCCAATCAAAAACACAATAACAGCTAATGTATTATAATTGCTGGGATCTGCATGGTTTTTATTTAATATTTTGACTTGTAAGATTTGCGGTAAGTCCATGTATATTTGAATAGTTCTGTTCTGCTTTCAACTAAAATATATGGCAAGCGCAATCATAACTATGTTTTGTGCTCATGCTGTAATAATTAAGAGATACTGGTTTTTATATTTCATAAACTGCTATGATTAGAATTTAAAACGGAGTGCAACTTGTATTTTACTTGGTTTTTATCTCAGTCTACGTATCTTTCTAAAAATGTATAAACATCTATTTTTATTGCTCAGCAATTTGCTTGAGATGTACTTTTAAAGAATTAACTCCGGCCTTGATTGACTCAAGTTTGTATATGAATGTAATTCGGCAAAATATCTTGTGATAAATATATTAAACAATGGCTGGCTCATTTGGTTACAAAAAAAACACTGTCTCGTCAAAAGGATATTGTATTAAGGGAATGTACAACGATGATAATACGATCAGCAAAGCCGAAATGAAACTTTCGTTAAAAAGGGGGGGTTTGTAATCCGTGTTTACACGTTTACGTCATTGTAAGGTAAACCTTCCTACAATATTTTCATCCGAGCTACAATCTATCAAATTAACATCTAAGCGTTCACCGTCAACCAAAACGAACCACGACTTTGACAAGTGTATTTGTCTTCTTCTATTTGTTTAAACTAAAAAATAACTGGCTATTTCAGATTATCAACATTGTACATTGCTTTCTAAAAAATAAAGTGTGTGAAAGTATCAATCGATATTTCGAAATATTACAAACCAAAAACAAGTGTTGAGGGAAAAAACACGATCAGACAATCTGTTCCGATTTTAATTCTTTGTGAGTTGCATTGCATACATTATTGATCAATAAAAATAAGACGATTTAATAGCACCAAACAAATTTTACAGTCGGAAGAAAGAATTCAAAAATGATTTCATTGGTGTTCCTTTAAAATATTTACCTATAATAATTTCAAGTAATAAACCACAACGGAAACTGACTGGGTATATTTTAAATAATTTGGGGTTGAACAAAGAAAATTTAGAGCAGGATTGAACCAACGACCTCCGGATTAATGTGCCTGCGCTCCCCTATGTTGGCCGCCTTCCTATTTTGTCAATATCTTTGTTCGGGAGTGCAAGTTAGAAGCCATAAAACCTTTAACTGTTTACGATACAATCTGGGAAGAGGCAGCCAAGGGATCACCTTAAGGGGATGAGACTTTAATATTTAAAATGTTTACTCTTGGTTTATTATTCAAACAAACACAATACTCCGAAAAACATGATCCCTCCATATATAGAAAATAAATTACAATCACCAGAAAAAATTGCCACACAATTACAAAATCACGGTCACATGATTAGAATGACAGCTTTAATTCGGCCATCAGTCCGAATAAGTCACATCTTGGTGAGAAGTCAATGATGCATGAAACATGTTATTGATATTCATCTGTAAAGTAACTGAATACAAACAAGTTATTAAAATAAGGCTTTCAATTCAACTGTTATGATTCATGATCCATCAAACCAAAATCTACTCCGATTTAATCATATAATTAACACCCTTATCTGGAAATGTTTGTAAATTCCTCAACTACTGCTACCTTCTCTCTGAAGGATTTCCTCCACAATTATGTTCGATCAGCTGCTGCCTGTTGATAACATCAAATCTCACATATCACGGCACAGAAAGTAACTATTGTGGGAATTGCCCACTAGTGAGTAAGTGTATACCGTCTCCATCTCCATTGCATTCTAAGTAACAGTTAACTGTCAACTATAAACAAACGCAAAGTTTCGTTTTACATGATATCTTCCTCTTAAAAATTACAATTTTAACCCCTACGACAGTTTAAAGTAAACAACTGACCCCCACCTGTCCAATTGTATTAACAAAATCATGAAACCTTTGGGTTTTGAAAGGAATTTCGACATTGGATACACACCGGCATCATGAGGCATTGAGCTTAAAAGAGAAACAACTCATTTAATTTGCAAGTAAAAGAAACAACTGATTGGCAAAATTGTTTAATTTTATGCATCTTTGGCTTTTTTTTTTTTACAATACTGTTATATAAAAAGAAAACAAAACCTTAAAAGTATGTTTAAATATAAATTAACCTTTATACAAGTTGTTTAGTTTTTCAGTTTACTTGACAAATACATAAAGTTGAATTAATGCATAATCATACCATCCCATTTGCACACTATTTGCACAATATTGTGGTGATTAAAGCAAAAACATAAAAACAAATTTCAAAGGTCAGTGGAGAAGCACCATTACAAAGTTCATCTTTACAACAGTAGGCCAGAATGCAGGGGTCGTCGCCTTGGCAATCAAAGTGCAAGTAGGAGCATTTTGTCTCACCTGGGGCTGAACATTGACGATATGTGATGTCGGACTCTCCACCAGTTATTTTCTAAATGGATTGAAGAAAAAATCAATACAAAAGATCAAAACACAATGACAACTGGTCAAAAAGCATGCATGAATAACTTATATTAACATTATTTACACTCATATGGTACAATTTTATTGTAAGTTGGAAACAAAAATAAAATATTGTTAAAACAAATAGTTCTGATTAAAAGAGTGTAAAATTATTTTGAGAATCAATATGCCATGACACCAACTAACCAGTCAAAAAATATGTGACATTATGTAAAAACTAAAAAGGTCAAATTGTTTTAAAGGTTTGTAGAAATTCTCAAAAAGTAAATCTCCAGTACCAACTTTTCTAAAATATTGTTTTCTTAAGAATTTTTCTTAAAAATTTTAACTTTTTCTAATCAAAATTGAAAACAATCATCAGACTTGTGTTATATTAGATCTTTAAAAAAAGTTTTCCCCTTTCTAAATGTTTCTAAATTCTACCAAATGGCAAACACAAGAGGGCTCACTTTACATATACGAGTACAGTGACTAGCAGTATTCTTTCAAATGCTGTGTACACATAGTTTTAATAACAAGAACACCTTACCAAGTGTGGTAATTTTTTCACAGAGGAGTCTCAGTCTGAATTTTTTTTTCACAAGTTATTAATTTGAATGATATACCTAAACGTATGCATCCAGAAATGAAACACTAACTTTTCCGATTTTTTAGAAATTTCAAGCCCTGCCACTGCACCTATTCCCTGGTATTCTACAGACACCCCTTTAAAAATATCTGATTCAAAATTCCATCCCTATTTTCATTTTAAGTCTTTTGTTTGAAAATTTCCCCCTGAAAGTATTGTTTGTTTAAATCAAGAATCTTTTTTCAATCATACCAACAAAAAATTGTGATAGAAAGTTTGACGTGATGAAAAAAAGGACTTCACAGGATTCAACACCTTTTTCCACAGATCAATGAGGAACTCTAAAAGTTAAAACCTTATTTTCAAATTTCGCCAACCAAAATTACCGCTCGCACATTTTAGGGAACAAGCATGTAATGCCAACGTCAGGTTGACTACCATAGCTGTGACAACAAAACACTTACTACACACGATGTCACTCCATCACTGCACGTTTCCTTCATCTTTGGTTCAAGATAAGGGTGCTCCGCCCTGCATGAATCTACATTGTCCTTGCTGTTACATTTCCAACATTCAAAAGCCTTTGTGACAGCCAGAACTGCAAAATTTGTTGAATAAACATCTTCATGTAATAGTTACAATCTCCAGAATGTGTTCTTTTTTTCCTTCTTTTTTCTAGTACTTCTAGTAGTATATCCCCTGTAGCAACTCAAAAAAAAGGGTCGTGATTGTCCCCTTGGCATTTGTAAAGTACAAATATCATTCCCATTGATCAGTTCAACTAGGATTAATGCAAAACCCAGAGAAATAGGCACTGTCACCATGCAATAGTTGTAACTTTGAAATCTATGGCATAAAAACAAATGTTATCACTGGTCTATCAGGTCAAAGTCCTTATTTTATTTTATTTTTTTGTCTGTCCCAGATAAAGAATCAAAGCAAGTTTGCTTCCAGGCCTTGCTACACATCGTTCGTGTGCCCGGAAGAAGGAAGTAACGAAGTTACTGGAGAAAGGGCATAATCAATAAATGCACAAAATTGTGTTTCAAAAGATAACTGAGTTTGAAAGTTTGATCCGTTTTCTACCATTCATAATTCATTGTAGGAAGATTAAATTCTGTATGTGAATGGGAAAAACATGTCTTTGGGGGCCTTATTTTATTTTATTTTTTTGTCAGGGCCATTTTATTGCTTGCAGTGGCTGCCCAGTGCAAAGTGCGCCGCAGCACCTTGTAAACCTTATAAGGTGCTACATAAATGGGTCTCATACTTCACAAATTTAAAACATATCTTAAAAAGTGTTTCTCTTTGTGCAAGTGCCTTAAGCACCTTGGTGGAAATGTGTGCTATATAACTTATAAGACACTAACATTATTATTTAACAAGTGGCACGCTTGCTCTGCATTGAGTGACACTTTTCCTTCCAGTGTACAAAAACACCGTGGACCACCTTACAACAAACACAATTTGTACATGTACGATACTTACGCTTCACAAAGATAAGCACGAATAGAAGATCTTTTCTCATTGCAGCTGTACATCAGCAATCATGCAACTAATGGACAAAATAGAATTGGAACATTATACAGCAGGCAAGGTATGCAGGCAAGCTGCTGTAATTAAAGGGGATGCTTTTTAAATTCATTACCAAACTAAAACAAATGAACCCAAACTAAATTTAACAATCTTCAAATTACTAAACAATAGTGTCACAGTACCCACTGCTTTTTACAGGATTTGAACCTGCCTCACATCACCTGGCCACGCTCGGTGATCTTCTCTAAGTAGTGCAATATTGGTGGTTATATATTAAGACATTGTGCCCTAAAAGTAGAATGTGTGAGGGATGTGGGAGGAAAGGGGATTGTCACAGGGTTCGAATTTCACCAAAGTAGTACAGTAGGCCTGTGCCTTGGCTTTGTTTTTCAGTAGGACTCGGGAAAGCATCAAGTATACAGTGCTTATAAGTCACATAACAAATATGATTCAATAATTTACCCCTTGAAGGTAAAAAAAATGTATTCTTTTGATCCCCCATACTGTAGACTAGATAGGTGGGACAAAGATGTATCTAAGTAGAGTATGCCTGAGATGTATTGTTAAGAATAAGAATAGATATATGGATGTTAACACTCACAAGAGATAGGGTGTGTGGGTGTCCTTCGTGTATTCTTGGTTGAGCACGCCTCTCTCTTCTTGTGACCTGGCTTCACAGTTGGTTTAACACAATGACTACGGCTTACACAAGTTACAGCTAGGCACAAGTACTACACTAGCACTACTATAAAGTACTAGTAGCAGTACTAGAGTAGTAGTGTACAAGTAGTACTGCTACTAGTACTAGTAACTAGTACAGTACCGGTACTGTAGTACTGTAGTACTACTAGTAGTCATGAGTTTCGACCAAAACAACCAACAAGTATGGAGAAATATGTCAGTCACCGATTGTGAGTAACTTTTGCTGGCACAAGTGTGCAACACAGTACACTGCTCCTTTTGTTAAAACTGTAGTTTGCTCGAACTGGAACTTGGAAAACTAAATCTGTAGGTATACAATTACTACCGGTAGTCCAGTACCACTCGAACATTGCAAAACAGCACGTAGGTCAATGAGAAAGGCTCTATGGTTCAAGGTACAATAACAACACCAGTGTGTCACTTCAGGCAGATTCTAGTCAGGTGACTGAGCACCGACAACCAGCTGACAATTTTCAACAACGCCCTCTGCCGACTTTTGGGGTCATTGAAAAACACAATACAAACAGCAATTTTTATACAAAACTAAAAAATTGCGCAGGAAAAAATGAACAATGGCAATCAAAAATGTACAAAACTTTTAAAAATTTGATTGACAGGGGAAATGTTGTTTCCCTGCATGCTCATATTTAAGAACAATTATTAGAAAATTTGATGTTATTAGGAAGTAGGTTCCATTCATGAATTCCAATATAAAAAAATGTATTGCACTCTGTCCCTTTTATTCTAGGAAAAATAAAATTGGTGGAACTACCCCTTGTTGAATAACTGTGCATATTTGAAACCTTCCTAAATTGTTGATTGAGGTAGTCTGGTGCCATGTCATGAAAAGATTATAAATTCTTCTGACACATCAAAACAATGAAAAAGTTTAAACACAATAAGCTGTAGGCTAGAATGGGACTACTGCATGCAATATAAACTTTGATACTAATAGTGCAACAAAAGTAGATTAATGATTTCATTATGCAAAAACTTGGAGGCAGATCCAGAGAATATTTTCTTCCAGCTAATTTGTGCATTTATTTATTTTATTTATTTATTTTTTTGTAAAATTGTTTGCTGTATTAATTATTTATATTTGTTTATTTATTGATTAACTTATTTTATTTGTATTTGATTTTTAATTATATATTTATTGATTATTAATTGTATTTGCATTTTTTTAAATATACATATGTTTTGGTGGTTTTTTTTGGGGGGGGGGGTTGTGTTTTTTTTGGGGGGGGGGTTACAGTTCATCTACATGGTTTTGGGTTTCAGTAAGAGTGGAGGTTTGAGGGCTGACCTACTGATCAAGTAAACAGCGAGAAGACAAATTTAGACTCATCAAGTGCAGGGAGAGGGGGCTGCCACTTATTTTGCTATAGATTCTACTTGTTACTGTTTATAGTCTTAAAATCATTAACAAAAATTCTATTAAATCTGAGAAGTGAGAATACCATTGTTTTAATGACCAAGTTTGCAAGAACAAATATACAAAAAGAGATAAAGGCCCTCACCACAAAATAGACGAGACAACCTTGTTTTTTATCTTATGACTGCTGTTATCTGTATTTCTTAACAACCTGTGGATGTTTAATTGTACAGCGCTTTGTGATGTCTATGTGACATGGAAGCATTTTTTAATAGTTAATAATACACAAATTATTATTAAAATCATTAATGTTATTGTTGTTATATTTTGTGTGGGTTCAAAACTAGCACAGTTCTACATTATTCAGGGAATCTTCAACTGTTAAAATCAGGAAGGTTTATTACAGGGGAAAAGATGCATATTTACTAAACATAATACTTTTATCACAAAAATATATCGCCATGAAATGTACACGTTACTTGACAAGGAAAATGGAACTGTTTTTAGAAGCATTCAAAGAATTGGAAGGTGAATGTAGGCCATATCCCCTAAAATTTGAATCTGTATTCCCATGGGGAATATTCTTCCTGCAGGGAAATATTCGCTCCGGTTTTTCATTGATATCTCAAAAACGTGACCACCTTTTGAAGTGAAAAGAGGTCAGTTTTATTGTAGGATTAACACAATCAGTAGGCTCCAATTACCAAACGTGTACTGTGCCTTTACCAGAATAAGGTTACAAGCCAATGTACCATTTTAAAGCTGGTATCCTGCTCATATTGCTTAGCAGGAAATTGTTAAGCTGCTTACTAGGCTCTACAGCTCTATTGGGACCCTGGTAGACTGTGGAACCAGTGTTTCACCATCCAAAACCATTGCACGTCTCACTGATCATGCATGGATGTGTACAATTCAGCTATGGGCCAGTGTGTGACTGTGAGGTGGGAGGAATGGATTTTTGAATGGTTTCGAATGGTCAATAGGAGGGTTAGTGTTTTATTAGACTTAAAATAACATGAACCCCTCCCCCTCCCCCCTCCCCCACTCGACCCTTATACAAATTACTGGGTGCACCACTGTCATTTGATGTTAATACTGATTTTAGTGATAAACATTTCACAACTTCTCATGAAGCAACAAACTATGTTCACATGGGCAACTAAACTAAGTATAAGTTATAACCATACACTGCACGACAAGGAGAAGAACTGACGAAGAATATTATTCTCTCGTAAGAGAAACCATGGAGGAAGGAAGAAAAACACGTGCCCAGGTAGGAGGGAAAGTTCAGGTCGAACAGACCATGGACAGGAACATTGGACAGACCATACATAGCTTGATAGTTGTACGTAGTTTTTGTGCAGTTCGCGGGTTTGGACGACGGGCATGCGTTCGTTTCATACAAGTACAAAATACAGTTATTGACAACATGTTTGGCCAAAATACCTACCTACTTTTGTGTCTCTATTCCCTGCATGTACCGGTGGACTAGTTGAATACTAATTTTAGAGGTTAAAAGGGCAAAACAATGTAAAATTCATGACTTACCGGTTTGCTGGTCCGAAATATGTTGCTGTAATTCACCAGACGTGCATTTCCAGGTTTAGTGACCGTGTTTACTTTTTGCACATAGTTCGCATACTTCCACTGCGGAGTTTGTGACGTAAGCTTTTTTTGACCAATCAATTATCAATACGGTTCACAGGTGAGTTTGCGCACGGCATCACGTGTATTTTGATGGGGTTTTTTAAACAAGATTTCTTTGCATATAGTTATTTTCTTTTTTATAATTAGTATTATCAGTGTTTGAAATAATTATATATTAAATTTACTTTACTGTTCCCCACGCTTCATTTACCGAGTTGTTTTTTTTTTTTTTTTTTTTCTTGGTGTGGGGGGGGGGGGGGGCGGTGTTGGTTAGGGGGCGGGGTGATCAGAGATGCAAATCACCCAACCACTGACTGCCTTCTACCGCCAAGGGCTCTTTACCATGATGCAAATACATTTAGCTCATGTTCAGTGTATTCAAACCGAGGCTTGGAAAAAATATAGTCTGGCCCTTTTTAGTTATGATGTGCAAAAGTAGTTCATCGAGCTCAAGACTAAGAGGAAAATTAAATGTCAGAACAGGATTATATTTTTTATTTTGTATGTTATTAGACAAGAAAATAAATATACAGGATAACTCACTATTCTGTTATATTTTTTTATTCTTTCGAAATATAGAATGAGACTAGTTATTAATGGACACCAATAGTACTTTCCCCATATCAATTATTTAAAGTAATCATTGCCAAGATAAACCTAATAATTTGAAATCTGTTTATTTGACTACAGATGCTACAGGCCTGTGTTTTAAATTAAAAATTTAGAAGACAAAACAAATTCATTTAAATTATTATATCTCTTAATTCAGTGTTAAACCAAGTGTGCAAAAAAATTAATAATAATAATTTACAGCAATGAATTAGTAATTTGTTTTGAGGTAACATTTACACAGTGATGATGGAGTTGAAGAACATGGGTGACAGTCATTGCTGACAAAAAAAGTCTATATGATCCAAACTTTAGAAAGGTATGTTGAAATGTTTGCATTTCCACCTTTTGGTAACCCCTGGGGTTTGAATTTCACAGAGTTTTTATGAACAGTATCCTCAGCACTGGAGAAGTAGATCAAAGATCAAGATTTCTTTATTCGTGGAAAAAATAACAGCTGATTTTCTTCACCAGGCTGACTTAAAGTCTAAATTCAGATAAAAGTCTGAAATTTCTCATCCATGGAAGATGTCTTTTTCATTATATCACTTTTACAATATCATATAATGCATTGTATGTATTTCATACAACAATTTATTTTGTAAACAACAATATTTGTGTACATTTATAAAGCACCATGTCTGACATACATTTATTCATGAGGTCCTCGATTTCACAAAGAAATCACATTCATCTTAAGATAAATTGTCTGTATCACCGTAGTGATTTGTATTGTGACATCACACTTTACCTAGCAATTAAAACTGGTAGATGTCTTAAGATCAATCTTAGCTCTTTGTGAAATTGAGGCCCGACATTGAAATATCAAATTCGGTGGAAATCGTTCAGAATCAAGCATGGAATTACACGGAGGCCATGGCCTCGGTTTCCCAGAACTTGGCCTCGGTCCCCCTTCAAAAGTTTACTAGTGACTTTTAAGATTTTCCAATGAAAGTGCCCTTTGCAAAATGAAAACAGCCTAAAATTTCAGGCCTCCTGGCGTCTGTGACCTCAGTCTATTTGCAGATTTATTTTATCATACAGAGCAACTATTACGTACCAGAGCAACTTCTTAACAAGTTTATACTAGATTATTTTATGTGCACTCCACAACATGCACAGGACCTTTTACTTACTTAATGTCCAATCTGAAGGATAAAGCACTTATGGTTAAACGTCATGCTCAATGCCATGAGTGCAACAACTGTCCCAAACCCACTCACTCTGACAACACCAGGGCCCAATTTCATAGAGCTGCATAAGCACAAAAAGTAGCTAAGCACAACAAAATTATGCTTACCAGAATATGTTTACCAGCATAACTGCCATGTCACATGTACAATTGTGGCTGGTATCCTGCTCACTTCTGCTTAGCAGACCATTGTTGAGCAATATTTTCTGCTTAAGCAGCTCTATGAAATTGGACCTAGACCTTGTGTCCACACCGGACCTTTTGTCCTTTGCACTAGACAGCTTTGTTACAACACTCCACTTGTATATTTTATTTGGATTGCAAGCAAAATACACTTAAAGGGTGACTGTCAACATGATCATAGCACACCTGCCGCTGTACATAGAATTATGAACTATAACCAAGTTACTGCACAGACATCACAATTTTTAAATAAGGGCGCCCTTTTTTGATGTGACAGCAGTGTGCACCCGTGTGCAGTCACTTTGTCAGAGTTCATAATTCCATGTACAGCCACAGAGCTCCTATGATCATTGACGACAGTCCCACTTGGTTTTAACTAACTTTGATTACCCTTTGGGGAAAAATACACTTCAAACTAAATTATAATGATACAGTTTCTAACGGTAGTTTCAAAAGTTACAAAAATATTCCCTTAAATTTACTCTGTTTAAAAAATAACATGAAATTATTGCATGCAAAAGTTTTAACACCAACCTAGCTGAAAGCCAATCAATGACAAAGATTGGAACAAATACCTGTCAAGTTTTTATCAATAAGTTACAAGTTTTAAATAATGAAAAAAGATTTAACCAAAATATTCTCTTGTTCTACAAGTAAAAATATTCATAAAGTCATATGAACCTTTGACATTAAAAAGGAAACTGAAACTATGCATAATGAACTAAGAATCAATGAGATTTGTAGATTCAAAGATCAAATGGTGGGATGTATATTGCCCTTCAACTTTTTCCATTTGGCAAAAAAAAAACACTTAACAATAATACCCTCTTTGATTATTAAGTGCCCTTGAAAACTGTATCTCAATTTACTCCCCCCCCCCCAAGCACATTTGTCGACCTAGTAAATCAAGGACTTCTCTTTGCTCTCCCATTGTTCGGACTTCCGTTGGTAGCGACACCCCCAGTGGTTTTGTCAACGAAAGAGAAACAAGGGCATCCACACTCAGCGAGAACGTCCTCGTTCTGTCAAAGCACCCAGATAGCTTTTGTCAAAGACCTCAGTTTCACCGGGTAGACACACCCACACACACATTTGTCAACCCAGTAAATCAAGAACTTCTCTTTGTCCTCCCGTAGTTTTTAGGTTTTTTTTAGCAATGTATCTATTGGATTTGTACACAAAAATGAAGCAAGTACGTCCTCGTTCTGTCAAAACACTTTTGATGAAGTCCTCACTTTCAACAAAAAGACACGCTCACACACCTCTAAACTTTCCAGACAGGTAGTATGTTAAACATTATTAAAGGGACTGTCATCATGATCATAGCAGGCCCATGGCTGTATATGACATTATTGTATTGTGATGTGAAGGCCAGCCCACTTGCACACAGTAACTGGATTAGAGTTCATATTTCCATGTACAGCAACAGGCCTGATGACAACAGTCCCCCTTTAAACAAAAGGCTGCCAAACCTTTCAATAACTTTATAATAACATCCGAAAGACAACAGCTTAGAACCCAATTTCATAACACAAAAAGTGGCTAAATACAACAAAATTATGCTTACCAGAATACGCTCACCAGTCGAAATGCCATTTCTTAAATACAATCTGCAACAGGTATCCTGCAAATTTTGCTCAGCAGAAAATTGGTAAGCTGAAGCAGCTCTATAAAATTGGGCCTTTACCATGTATTAAATTTTCTTGTTTCACACACATTATTCTTTAAATAAACACCATATACTTTATTTAATTCAACAAATTGTGAAAAAATTATTTTTTTAAAAATTTGTTTAACACCAGGGTCAATTCGATAGAGCTGCATAAGCAGAAGACACTGCTTAATACATTTCTTAGCACAAATTAGCAGGAAAACAGCCACAAATGGTACATGTGACATGATATTTTGGCTGGCAACCTTATTCTAGAAAGCAAAATTGTTTTGTGCTAGTTTCTTTTTTCTACGAAATTGGGCCCTGGATATAAATTTCTCACGATCAAGGAGCTAGTACTTCAAAAGACAGTGGAATTTAGACATGAAGTTTCTTCAATACCTATACAATTTTACTTCTCACAAGCAATTCATAATATTGAGTTGATAAAAATTCTGGAAGTTTTTCAAATGATCTTCTCAAGGGTAACATTTTATATCATGATTAAAGATTATACTATCAGAAAAAAACACACAAAATGGTGCAACAGAAACCCATTACCACACAGGCCTGGAATTACACGGAGGCCACAGAGGTATGTGCTCTTAAGTGTTAACACCTTAAACAATCTTTTTACACAACTTAAACTGTAGTATCACAATGTAAACTTTCCTCATGATTCAAATTTGTTACACAGCTTCCGAATACTCTCTTCCAAAAAAATAAAAGTTTACTCCTGTTGAAATATTGCTTTGCTCTTTCAAAATAACTATATTATTTAATCATACCACTGTTGGTTTATAAAACAGCTTCCCGTGCCGAATCCTATTTTTGAGTTCCATCCAGAGGAGTTGGCGTTCTTTCTTGACACCCTTCAGCATGCCTCTGTTCTCCAGGGCTCGCCTTGAGAGGTACGGTAAGACGTCCTCCACTGGACCATAAGGAACGTACTTGTAAACAGCATAGTTTGACTGTCCTGTAATGAGAAATATGTCAGTTTAAAGCACGCGGCCAACTTTGGACAAAGACCAGTATCAGGGATGAGATTTGAAGAATGTGAACATTCCTGAAACTGGTTCATGGGCCTTGGTTCCCCTTCATTCTAGAACCAGAAGATTTTACACTTTGGGAGGTTCACAGACTCTGTGCATCAACAGAAATACAAAGCTAAATGTGCTGACAAAATGTGGTCTATTACTTTCTTTCTCCCCTTGGTGACTGCTTTACTTCTTTCAAGAAAATTTGAAGGCTCAGTGAGATTTTGAAAAAGTTCTGAAAAATCACATGCCTGCGGTATCCAAATCAATGCAGTGAAGGTCTGCTTAACCCCACTTCATACTTTAGGTATTGGTGACTTTGACAATCGCTACAAATTGTCTTCCCATTATGATGCACAGAAATATACTTTGCTTCCGAAATTCCAGTTGAACCAGGCTTTAAGAAACTCAAAGAATCTCAAATTCTATGCCTAGAATCAGCTCAGTAGCTTACCCAGAGGGAATGAGACCTGGTCACACATTCCAAGCAGCTGTCCAAAGTACACCAGACGGTCTTCTGGCATGATGTTCAACTCTTGCATTCTAAATGAAATAATAGTGTACATTATAAGGCGCCCTGTCTGTCATAAATGACACTCCTGGCGCAAACATATCAAATGTGGTGGAGCTTTTAAAAAAAGGTTCACAAAGTGAGGTGGTACATATTGCTGCCAGACCATGCCAGAAACACCAAAGCAAACCCCTTCTCTTTATCATAAGTGTACTGGGTTCCTGTGTACGTGCATTACACAACACACAGGACCAACAGCCGAAGAACGAAGAACGAAGCAATAATGATTAATTGTCTTGCTTAAGGACACAAGTGTCGAGACCTGGACTCCAACCAACACTCTGCTGATCAGAAACACCAGACCTTGAGTCCGGTGCACTTGACCACTAGGCCAAGACATGCCACTTGTCCAAGACACAAGTGTCAAAACCTGGACTAGAACCCATACTCTGCTGGTCAGAAATACCAAAGCTTGAGTCAGGTGTGCTTGGCCGTTCAGCCATGACATGCCATTTGTCCAAATGGGTGGACAAGAACTAAAGATTAAAGCATGCGCAATTAAAAACATTTTAACAAAACAAATCAAGTCAGTAGAACAATACATAAAGCACTGCCCCATGCTGTATTAACATAACAAATAATGCCCAGTGTACTGAATGAACCCTTGTACAGATGTCACATGCGACTACTGTCTGCCCATGGTCTGCCATGTTGGGAGACAAATTGCAAGTTATTGTGCGCATCTAAACCACACACGCGCTGCATAAAACGTGCCCCGCACAGTAAGACAAAGAAAACTGACTCCCAATATGGTGCAATCAAGACTACTTTGATGACGTCAGGTGAACTGGGTCAGTAGGAAAAAAACTGTTGGTGTTATGCTAAATTATCTCTTCATGAAATTTCTTACAACCAACCTACCTCTCAACAGCAAATCGTATCGTTCTCTCATTGTGTGACGCAACCATGCAATTGACCTTTCCTCGTGTGTGTATCGTCTGCAGCATGTAATCCAGGCATTGATGATACATGGCACCGGTTGCCTCATAGTTGTCATTGATAGGATCATTGTATCCGATCTCCTTCGCTCTCTTCCTTTCTTGATCCATGTAGGCGCCGCGGACGAGCTTGGCCCCAAAGTGGAACCCTTCTCGGTTGGCAAGCTCCATGTCAACTCTGAGATTGTTGAAAGTTTGCTTTTGGAACAAACAAAAGAATACATAAAAATAAAGCTTGGTTTATTGGTCACACATCAGGGCCATCTTCAAAGATCTGCTTACTGTGCGCAGAAATTCAGGCAGATAAATTCATGATTAAGGTAAGTGTAATTCACAGAATAGCGTTGAATTTTTGCTTGTGTGCGTTCGGACTTATTGTCACTAAGACTTCTTCGCTTAGCACAGCTGGGACAGAAATTTTACACTGTAAGCAGAGAATAGTGACCATAAGCGCAGAATTCTGCAGTAAGCATAGCCACGAAATTGGGCCCAGGTTTTTCTACTGGACATCTAATGGACTGTGCAAGTCTCACGCGTATTCGAACATAGAGACCCGTTAATCTGCGCAAGTTTGCTTCCTTCACGCGTTAAAGCAATGTACGTGGGACCAAATTGGTCCCAAAAGGTTTGAATACGCGCGAGACTTGCACGGCCTATAGCTACCACAGTGAGCCTCACTTGTCTTGTTGGTAACCCTCTGACTCAACATAACATTGCCAGTGAAACTGCATGGGTTGTGTAGGGTGGCACAACTGACCACAGAACTATCCGTGTACTTTATAGATGCATTCATCGCATTGCTGGCAAAGTGCATCATCCTTCAAAACCATGTGGATGGAATTGCGTAGTCAGACAGAAGGAGAGGTACTAGTTGTAGTCTCAAACTTAGTGTCTCACTTGAATGATGGAGTACGCGTCTTGGATATACGCAGCAATCCAGATTTAAAAAGACTATATTTCTTTGAGATTGCAAAAAGGTTTTCAACCCCAGGCTCCTGTGATTTTTGTTTATGCAGGACTCAGAAAGCATATAGTGCCATCTGTAGTTAACATTTATAGCAACTGTTTGCCAATGCATGCAAAAGTTTGCAATGCTCGTGCAAGAGGAACGCACCTCTGGTCTATGTTGAAGATGTTTGGTGACCTTCCAAATGAACTCCATGGTTCAGTCCATTGCACAATAGCAAAGCCCAATAATTTTCAGTAAAGTCTTATGGACAACTGAATGGGAACTTTAACACTTTGTGCACAAACCTACTTACCTTCAAATAGCACTGATATGTGTTGAAGATGATGGGTTTTTCTTTGTTGAATTTTCGCATGAGTTCCATGGCGAGTCTGTTTATGGCGGGTTGGAAGTAAGTTTGCTCAGCATCAATCATTAATCTCACTCCTTTATCCCGAGCCCTCTGAAGATAACAAAATTATAAACAATTCAACAGAAATAAATGCACAACATCAGATCCTTGTCACCCAAATTAACCCATAGTCTATGCATTAACGCTATTTTCTTCCGTTGGTCGAGTGGAATTCCCATCTATAGCAGGCCTTGAATTTAACGGAGGCCACAGGCAATGACCTCCATTGCCCTGGTCTTGGCCTTTGGTGCTCCTTAAAAGTTTCCTTAAAATGAACATGGCCTGACTCTCCCAAAAATGAAATTCCAGGCCTGCTATGGTATTGACCCCTTGCACTGACGCCACATGTGGCTAATATCTGTCCATGTTCCACCATTTTGGGAGTCAAAATACACATAAAGAAATGGCGAGTCTAAGGCCGTATTTGAATTGGCGGCTACAGGTACAACTGTTGCTAAGGGCAGCCTATACTTCAATGCATGATGACGCGGAAATCTAACCGTAGCCATAGCTGCCAATTCAGACACGGCCTAACTGCATGCTCGCTGCTTAAAAAGCGCATTGCGCAGTAACGTACAGGGAGTCTAACTCCCAAGATGGCACTAGCAAGAATGGCGTTAGCTATGTATTGTGGTCGCTCTGAAAAGATCCGATGGTATCACAACTCAACATTTCGACCAACATGCTCTGATCGTCTCCAGGAGAGAGCTGAATGACTTGTTTGTTCATGAACTGTCTGTCCAGCAGTTCCACAAGATTTTGTCTGACCTACCTTGGCCAATGTGTTGATTCGAGACAACATCCTCTTCATCTGTAACTCTTCTTCTTCTGTCAACATCAGCTGCAATGGCTCCAAATGGCCTCTCTAAATATGACACAGAAAAACCTCACTGATTAGATCTACTAAATAATAATACTGGAGTCTTATATAGCAGACGTATCTACCATAAAGGTTTAAGGCGCTATGTGAACGTTCTTTTGCGCATAGAATGTGCTTGACTCTCTTACTAGAACCGCCCACAAAATAGCATGCTTTTTGTTTTGCTTACAGTAAGCTGTGTTTATGAAATAAAAACTGTGTTTAAGGATGCTCCGTAAGCAGAATATGTTTGCCTACAAAGCTCTGTGAACAGCGAGTATGAAATGCGCCTCGAACAATATCCTTTACCTCTATTCTGGGAACTTTAAAGATTTTGGTAAGCTTTATGTCGGGTTCCATCAATCTGTCCCAGTCCAGAAGGTCAATACGACTGAAAGAAAAAAGAAGCATTTATATCAGTAACAGTCACTAAAGGGTACATTTACCATACACCTTATAAATGTAATGCATTCATGTTAAAGACATATCATCTAAAAGATTAATACACTAAACTTCAAACTTTCTTGTACCAGAATTATTCATAGTGAAATTAATGCACGGGGGAAAAAGGGTGAAGAGCATAGTCTGGTTCATACTTCACGCATAAGCCATAGCCATAGCCGCCAATTCAGACCTAGCCTAGGTCTGCAGCGAAGCAGCTGCCATGACATGATGGTGCAAAATTCACTTCACTTTCGCAGCTTGCTTCAAGTACATGCATAAACTGGGCTTACTAGTCCTGCACTGGTGAATCAACCATGAACAGGTGCTAAGACAAATGTGTATGGGATCTTTATTTGGGCATGTAGAGTGATTTAGAACATCAATTGTATGGTGAGCAACAAGCACGAGATGAGTTTGACTCATAATGAGGTGACAGTCGCTCTTGGTTGAAGATTTATATCAACTGCCTGATTTAATAGTTGAAGCTCCTTATAATTTCAAATTGTTATTATTATTATTATACATCTCTGGCAATGAAACAGAGGATGCCCCCTAAGTGAAGTTAATCACTGTAGCTCGCAAGCCTGAGGAAACCTGAGGAAACCTGTCATCACAGATGTTTATTGTGAAAGCGAAGCACGTACTGATTGTTTGTGTCACCAAAATTAATTTCATGTTCACTTATGCGTGAAGTATGATCTAGGCTTATACATGTGTTGATGGGCTTTTTTCTCCCACATGTGGCAGTGCATTACATTGGGTGATAATATTTCACGGTTCTAAACAGTAATTTTTCAGATTATTAATCATTTGAAGAGTCTTTGGTGGTCGGGTTGGTGCAGTGGTATCTTTCCTCGCCTTTCACCTCTCGGACCCCGGTTCGAATCCCGCTGGGGGCACTATGCGGATCGGATTTTCAGTCTCTACCTGATTGCATGGGTTTTAACTGTAATATTTCTCTAGGGTTTTCCTCCCACATCTAAAACTTAAACTTCCTTCCTTGTCTTCTCTCCATGGGGTTCTTGGCTAGTACAGTAAGTTCGCTTTTCTGAGAGTCCTTGGCTTCACAACCAGAATTAATCAATGAAGATGAAAATGAAATTATTATCAATCATTATAAGACTAGGATCAGGTATTTACCCGTCTTTGTCGTAGTCCATCCAGGTAAACCATTCTCCCGTGTCATCTCGTGATGTCATCCCCAACGTCTCCAGCTCCGACTGGAACTGCTCCTTAGTCAGCTGGAGGTCCAATAGAGAGTCCGTCCCTCCTGCCATCTGGATAAAAACCTGACGGGTCCGCACTAAAACCTCAGACAAGTTCAGCTGGGAAGGCATAAAGACGTCAAGATCTACTTTTATAACTGAATGGTTTCCAAACTACACAAATTAAGACTGGGGGTTGGTTAGTTCAAAGTAAGCCTAAGTGCACAACATTAAAAAAAAAAATCACTAACAAAACTTTGCTTTCTTGATTACTTCTGTGAAAAAAAAGTAAGATCCATCACTCCACTTAATAGAGCATGCACATTCATTAAATTATTTGACATTTTTCGTTGATGCATGCAGAAGTACGCTACAGAGGGTATTTGTGACATGTTTGTGACAATGACAGTCTCAATTGTATACCAACCCTGAAGAGGGCAAATAAAAGAGGAGAATGCACTCCTAGAAACCACAGCATGTGTACCAGGGGTCTCCCCATGCACAAGCCAGCGTATCGTGCCGGTATACGCAAACTGCGTGCCAATACACGCACATTTAAAGGTATTATACAGGATTGGCAGAGCTGACAAAATAATCACAGACAGTGTTCATGTTTTGTGTAATCAACCGCATACATGAAATAACAAACCTGTGAAAATTTGAGCTCAATTGGTCATCGAGGTTACGAGAAAATAGTGAAAAGAGACCTTATGTGTTTTCTGTTTTACAAAGATCGAGTTTATTATCGCGCGCGATAAAAACTATTGTTTTACTCATTTCTCAGAAACGATAGCATTTTAGGCAGAATTATTTCTACCATTACTTACTTTAAATCATGTAAGTTATGTGTGAATCTGTGAACATTTGTGTTTTTCGATCTTACCAATAGTGTACAGGGCCTTTAAGCCAATACGAAGAAAAAAAATTAAATACAAATTTCACAAAAATCATCAAGATAAAAACCATTTAGAATGCTCCAGATTGCACAGTGGGGCTTTTAAAACCAAGATAAAAACCACATAGAAAACATTCCGAAGACCTCGTTTCAATTCAGTGTCCTTTGGCCAGACTTCAAAAACTTGGGTCCAGAATGCCCCACTGTTTTGTAAAATCCTTGCAAGAACCTTGTGTAATGTACCCTTTCATTCAATTCAATTATCTTCAGACATCTAATACATGTACTTCTACCACATCATCAGAGTATCTTCTACTTACCAACATTTGTGGTCTACCAAGTGCTGTAAACTTCACAGCAGCAAAACCATCGTTTGAAGTTGCACCTAACGATAAAAGCATTAGCTATTAATTAACTCGAGCAGTGCCCAATATTAAATATCTGTGTTGCCATGTGCTTTAAGCTGCAAATTGTTTCAGTTTAAATTGCAAATAACAATGCTAGAAACAAACACTGCAGTCACGGCATACACAAGTTCAAAGCTTACTTCTCAAACTTTATTGTGGCCACAAGTTGTCACGAGGTAAATTTGAAGGTCTTGTGGTATGTTGTTAACAATAAGGAAATCACTTCGTCTCGGTGATATTATCAAGAACCAGGCCTCGGCGGGTTTAAACCACTAGTTTAAAACCGATTCAACACACTTTGATTCCCATTCATAAATACCTTTCTCCTAAAAATATCAAAAAACCCTGTAAAAGTTGAGAACAAATCTGACAGTTTAGCCTTAGCTCACCTCGACTTGGCGTTGAATTTCTATGCGTGTAGAAAAACCGCGTCGTGCAATTTTCGAACTTGCGCGCTTAAGTTTCAAGCTATCGCACGCAAGTTTCCAACTTGCGCGATATAAACTATGCGGCTTACCAAATTTGCGCGCTCCGCGCAAACGTGATATGCCCTCTTTGACAAAAAGTTGCCAGGCCATGTTTAAACACTTCTAGCCGGGTTATATTGTCCGTTTAAACACCCCCACGTGATGTCCTCTCGTCCAACCAGAATGGATAAACTGTCCCAGGTATTTATGAATATGCATTTAAAAATAGGATCGATTTAATTGGCTGTGTCAATAACACAGTCCAAAATTTGGGTTGATTCACACCGCCTGAGACACTGCAAGTGTTAAGGGTAGTTTCCAATTAATAGTGTTAAGACCCAGTTGTCATTGGGTGGTAATGACCAGTTTAGAGACATATTCCTAGAAAATCAAATGCGGAAAATGACAATACCCAGAAGCGCTATATTTTTCCGTATTACACGAGTGCGCGTGTGATGACAAATTTATCTACAAGCAAACTTGATGCGCAGCTTGACGCAATATGCGGTGTTGGAACAGCTGTACGTTTTGTATAACGCAGAGTTAGAAAAGTGCAATATGCAGCGGGGTGTAATATGGGCCGTGCAATATAGGTTTATATCACACCTCTTGTTGCTATGGGTTGTCCAATAAGAATCGAGGATTCAAGTCTCCTTGAAGCTAATTATTACTATTTTGCGTACTTACTTGCAACATCTACACAATCCAGAAGGGTCTTTAGGTTATCGTCACACTTCTCCTCATCTTCATAGAAGTAAGTCCTTGCACTCGCAACATCAGTCCGTCTGTCGGCAAACTCACGGTGGGCCTGGAACTGCTTCAGATGTTTTCTTGATGAACAATTACACAAAGGTTGAGCACTGTTATTTTTATTATTAGTTTCTAGAAGCCAAGGATGCCTCAAAAGCAAACTCAATCACTGTATTCAACTTGGAAGCCTGAGGAAACCTCGAAAGACATTGGTACCACACACTGCCACAAAGTACCACACCTTCCAGGCTAATGTAACACTTAAAATAAGAGGGTATCACATAGAGATGGGCAATGACGATAACCAATAAAATTCATTTAAGGATTGTTCCCTTTGGGCCAAGATACAGGATTCTATTATAACAACTGTATGGCTATACAAAGAGTACAACTCATCATCGAGTAGAAGCAGAGTGTTTGAAAGGCAAGAATAGAATGACTGAGATTGAGAATGATTAATTCCTAAAGGCCCATAAAGCAAGTCTAGACACTGGTCATCTGGGTGGGCATTGGAATGATATGGTGGGGCACCTGGGCCCAATTTCATGGCTCTGCTTACCATAAGCAAAGAATTAGCCCTTATGGAAGCAGGGAATTCTGAGGTTACGTATTTCACTGGTTAAATATTTGCAGGGAATTTCTGCTTGTGCGCGTGCGTAGTCCACGCATTGTCCAAGTAACTATTTATTCTTCGCTTGCACGGCTAGTGCAGAAATTCGGCGCTTGAATGGTGATCGCAAGCGCAAAATTCGGCGCTAAGCAGAGCCATGAAATTGGGCCTAGTTGGCTTGTGGGACTGGGGAGAGTGTGGAGTGTAACAAGATTACAAGCTAATGGGTGCATGGGTTTCTTCTGTTTGTAAAGCTGGTATTACATGTACAAGAAAACCCCATCTCTTGTGTACTGTGGACTTAGTCTCCACAGTCTCATGTGGTATTTTGAGGCAAGGAACAGTTTGGCAGGAGAGTATATCAATAGTGGTAATAGGGTTGACCCAGAAACACTGAGGATATCCCCTACCCTTCCCTGATATTAAAAGTGTTCTGGGTTCTTCTACATGCCTTATAAATCTCTCATCATAGTCTACATGGGACCTATGTACCGTACTTTACTGCTTTACACCCCATCTGAAGGACAAAGCAATTACGGTACACTGTATGTAATACAAATATACATATTACACAAGCATTGTGACCAGCCATTGCGTGTGTGACCATTTGAACACAGTGCCCTAAGACTGCTCGGCCAAAACACTCCAGAATGTTTTGTTTTTGCTTGAATGATGACTCCGATTTCAACCAACTTCACAAACTCAAAATACAGGATTATAGAAGCCCACGAATCCATGCATATGCGTGTAACTGTAACCCTGAAAAGTTCAATCACATTCATAACGAAGCAGGGTTTGAATTTGGGGTTAAAACCCACAAGGCCACACGGCTTTTAACTCAAAATAATTTGGGGTTAAAACCCACAAGGCCACACGGCTTTTAACTCAAAATAATTACTGGACCAAAATTTTGTTTACAAGACCAGAATTAAAATGAGAATAATAAATGAAAAAATACCTTAAACATTTTAACTGTTTAAAACGAAAAAAGCCCTATGGGAAGATTTATCTCATTTATATTTTGGATTAAAAGTACTCTTCAATAATTAACAGAATGTATCAGACTGTAAGTCAACATTTGAACAAAAACACAAGACTGCATGAGTTTACTGCTTTACACCCCATCTGAAGGACAAAGCAATTACGGTACACTGTATGTAATACAAATATACATATTACATAAGCATTGTGACCAGCCATTGCGTGTGTGACCATTTGAACACAGTGCCCTAAGACTGCTCGGCCAAAACACTCCAGAATGTTTTGTTTTTGCTTGAATGATGACTCCAATTTCAACCAACTTCACAAACTCAAAATACAGGATTATAGAAGCCCACGAATCCATGCATATGCGTGTAACTGTAACCCTGAAAAGTTCAATCACATTCATAACGAAGCAGGGTTTGAATTTGGGGTTAAAACCCACAAGGCCACACAGCTTTTAACTCAAAATAATTACTGGACCAAAATTTTGTTTACAAGACCAGAATTAAAATGAGAATAATAAATGAAAAAATACCTTAAACATTTTAACTGTTTAAAATGAAAAAAGCCCTATGGGAAGATTTATCTCATTTATATTTTGGATTAAAAGTACTCTTCAATAATTAACAGAATGTATCAGACTGTAAGTCAACATTTGAACAAAAACACAAGACTGCATGAGTTTACTGCTTTACACCCCATCTGAAGGACAAAGCAATTACGGTACACTGTATGTAATACAAATATACATATTACACAAGCATTGTGACCAGCCATTGCGTGTGTGACCATTTGAACACAGTGCCCTAAGACTGCTCGGCCAAAACACTCCAGAATGTTTTGTTTTTGCTTGAATGATGACTCCAATTTCAACCAACTTCACAAACTCAAAATACAGGATTATAGAAGCCCACGAATCCATGCATATGCGTGTAACTGTAACCCTGAAAAGTTCAATCACATTCATAACGAAGCAGGGTTTGAATTTGGGGTTAAAACCCACAAGGCCACACAGCTTTTAACTCAAAATAATTACTGGACCAAAATTTTGTTTACAAGACCAGAATTAAAATGAGAATAATAAATGAAAAAATACCTTAAACATTTTAACTGTTTAAAATGAAAAAAGCCCTATGGGAAGATTTATCTCATTTATATTTTGGATTAAAAGTACTCTTCAATAATTAACAGAATGTATCAGACTGTAAGTCAACATTTGAACAAAAACACAAGACTGCATGAGTTTACTGGGCCAATGCTAAAGTCAAATATTCTTGCAAATTAGAAAGATAAATGTTTTGAGTTTCTGAAGTTTTTGTCGTACCTTGGCTTTCATCACTAGCATGAGATACACAAGATCTGAAATGTAAGGAGACAGAAATAATGATTAAAGAAGTGCAGAAGTGTGAAAATTGATAGCAAAACATGGTGGTTATTGTTGTGTAGTCATGCTTGGTATGAAATCAGAATACAAATCTTAATCAAAGTACATGTAGTTCGGTATTTTGTTCCAAGAGAGTACTGCTACATGTACATGTACCAGAGGCCCACTTTAATAAAGCCTGTAAGCACAAACACTTGCTAAGCACAGCAAAAATCTTGCTTAGAAAAAACAGGTAACCAGCCAAAATTCCATGAAATATACACCGCTACAACTGGTGCCCCACTAATTTTTTTGCTTAGCAAAGAAATCTTTTAAGCCGTGTTTTCTGCTTTGCACAGTTTTATGAAATTGGCAATTGCCTCTGTTGCCCCTGGTCATTGCCTTGGTGCCCCTTGAAATTTCCAAGAGAAATTTACAGTTTCCAGATAGAGATGCTCTTAACCAAGGAGAAAACACCTTGGTGCCCTTGCCCTTTAAAACAGACTAAGCATCAGGCCTGTTTACTGCAAATGGCGTCTAGTTCAAATAATGAAATGATGCATCTCTTGGTAAACAAGTTTACTATTCGATTGAAAAACACAAGACCGACGGACTAGTCTGGTCATTACTTGCCCAACTCTAAAATCACTGGCCTCGGGCCTGCGGTCAAGTGTCAAGCCCTTCATCTATTCCCACTACAACAAAAATTAACTTTAGCTCTTACTCCATTTCTGCTTCCACAGCCTCATTGTGAGTTATATCCTCCTCCACACTGTAATCCAAGATGGCGCCCACACCAAACTGCGACAGGCGGTCAATAGTGGGTTTTATGGACTGTTGATCTTGTCCAGCCACAAAGTGACCATAGAAAGTGGAACACATCGCTAGCTCAAAGAGGCGTTTACCAAGGATCTTTCGAGAGAACTTCATTATCTGCACAGAGGGATTACAAATACAATTTATTCTTTGGGTAACTTAAAGGGACACATTGCCTTCAGATTGGACGCTTTGGGCTGTAAAAGCATTTGTTATGAAATGAATAAGGTTGGAAAGATATTGTGAAAGTAGAACTCAATGATTCACAAAAAATATCCCTCAAAATTGTGTGGTTTTCCTTTTACTTTGTGAACTAACAAGGTCCGCCATTTAACTACATGTAAATCTTTGACTCCAAAATTATGGACTGTGTAAGTCACTAAGTAAACCACACTTTCAAGGGGTATTTGTGTGAATCATTATATTCTACTTTTAAAATATCTTTCCCACCTTAGGCCAAAAAAAAAAGGGTTCTGTTTCCGATTACATGTCATTTAAAAATAGGGTCGGTAGGTCGGAAAGTTTTTTATTTTGCGTTTTTTTTTTATTCCCATATAATTGACGATACGTCCACGATCGTTCATGTGTTGAGCGCAATCAACGGATTTGCACAAAGAACTAGGCAAAATGGTGCGCAATCTTCAGTTTGAGCTCTTTAGATTGGCAAGCGGCCGATTTTGCAAAAATGTGCGCAATCTGCAGATTGCGCAGGCCCATGGAATGCGCTTCACACAGTATTTTTTATTTATTTCCTGGACTTCCTGCTTATCTCTATGGAAACCTGCCACAAATACATACTGACATAGTGAGTGAATGAGTGTGGGACAAAACTGATTCTTTTGTGACTTTGCACATGGCTTGAAACCAGATCAGTATTGACGGGATTCGAACTAAGAAAAAAATGCATCAAAAACTGTTGTTATCCCTGAACTAGCTGATACAGTTGATTAAGGGAGTGCATACATTTGGTAATCACTCCAAAAATTATTGACTTTAAAAATCTTACTTGGTGTAAGAAGCACTGCAGCTATTGAATGTAGTTCTGAGAAACGATTCCCTTCTAAGCAATGTGGTTTTAAAGAAAGGGATTCAAAAAATGTTCAATCTGAGAAAGGTTTCAATGTTTCATGCAAGAAACCTTTCTCAGATTATGTATTACGAATTATTCTTCCTGTGTGGATATAACCGCTCCAGATTTTCGGCAATATCTCAAAGACAATACCACTTTTTGAAATGAAATTAGTTTTATTGTACATGTATACATTTATATAGGGTTTAATCAAATCTAACAGTTCTAAAAACAAAAAGTTATACTTCTTATGCCTTTTATGTTACCCCGAAAAACGTGTACATTGTACATGTATGATGCAAAAATGTGTTGTATAGGTAATCATTTGTTCCATAAATGAAATAAATATAAATATGATGTGCCAGCATTGATTACACATGTACACAGGAGGACTGACGTGTTCCAAGAATCTGATACTGCTATCACCAGTTTGTAACATCTTTTGCATTACGTTCAGTGTTATCATCATGTAAACATCCACAAAAAGCAAACATTCGTAAAAAAATTGGTGCTCCAAATTTTGTTTCCTCCACTTTTGAAACAGGTCACTCAACACGAACAAATTGTGTTATTAGTTTTTAAAGCCGAGTAAGTCTGATGATACACTACACTGTACATGTAGCTACACTGTAAGCTGCCATTTTAGTTTACACTCTCTGAGCAAATTATGCTGCATGCATCAAGGGGCAAATGTTTCTTATTATTCCCTTTTTTCTCGGATTTACAAACTTGCATTTGGGTTTTTATGTTAAAATGTAAATTATAGTCCTTTTAATTTGTGTACCAATGTATAATTTTGAGTCGAATAATAAACCTAAGTAAAATAATGAATTGAAATATTTCATGTTTCTGGTAATGAAACCAAAGATCCCTCAACAGTGACTAGTACTGTTTGCCTGAACATGCTGAAAGATACCTGCGTACTAGAAGATGATAAAGAAATGTCAGTTTTATACAGTGCAAGAAAAACCCAAAATAGGGAAAAAACCCATAAAAAAACATGTATTGTTGTATTATATTAGCAAGGCTGCGATCTGGGATTTGAACCGGGACACACAGATGTGAAAGGCAAGGAAATTATAAAGAGCTAACAAGTGAAGCTGTGTCCCAATTTATTGGCGGCTACTGCTATGGCTAGGACTGGATCACTGAGTCATCATGCGTATATAAGACGTCCTTAGCAACAGCCGACCTTAGGCTTAGTCGTAGCCGTAGCTGTGTAGTGTAGCCACTAGGCCTAATTTGGATTCGGCCTTACATATCCATGGCAGCATTTTTCATTCAATTCACAAAAATATACATTGAAAGCCAGGTTGCCCCTGCAACCAGACAAAAACTCTCTGGTTACAATGTGATTGCTTGATAGTTACTTTTCGAGTTACATCCCCGACAACTCCAGCAGGATGCTTGATGCTTGATGCTTGATGAGTATACACCTAGAAAGCTAACTGCTTGTCCAAGGTGTGGTATAGGGGGGTGCTCGTGTTGTGCGGTCGTGAAGGTGCAGTATTTTATAAGGTGCGAGTAAAAACATCCTCATCATCTTAAAGCTGTTGATGGGTGGTGGTGGGATGCATGTCTCTCACCACCGGAAGGGCCACTGCCTGAAAAACCTTGACTGATGGTGCTGCTGTCACTGCTTCCAACGGGAGCCTGTTCCAGGTTGAAATGGTTCGGATGAAGAAAGAAAATTTGAATGAGTCTCGTGATGCCTGGATTGGTAGATAATGAAGTTGGTGTCGAGTTCTGCCTATGGTCGGGTGAAGTTGAACAGAAGGCGGAAAACTAATATCGACGATGTTGTGGTGAATCTTGTAAAACATGGTGCACTGGTGCAGAAGTCTTCTGGTGTTTAATTGATCCAAATCAAGTTGTTATAGGAGAGGTGTGATGCTGGAAGTGGGGTCATAGACTCCACATGTATCTGACTGCCTGGCGTTGAGCCGACTCCAGTGAGTAGATGTTTTTTGCTGTGTGTGGACTCCATGCGGCTGCTGCATACTCCAGTTGGGGACGAACTAATGCTTGATATGCTTTAAGCTTGATTGCTTTAGAGCAAGGTCCGAGGTTTCTTCTTATTATCCCTAGAGTAGAGCAGGCCTTTGATCTTATGTTTGCAATATGCTGGTTCCAAGACAGGTCACTGGAGATGGTAACACCGAGGTATTTGTGGTTAGTTGTACGTCTATGACTTGATTATTTATTTTGTAGTTGGAGAGACTGGGTTTGGTTTTACGTATGATGGTCAGAAGTTGGCACTTGGAGGCATTAAAACTCATCTGCCAAGTGTCAGCCCACTTAAACACTGTATTAAGGTCTTCTTGTAAGGTGGCACGGTCTTCATCTCCACGGATTTCTCTGTACAGGATACTGTCATCAGCAAACAGCCTAATGTTAGATTTTACGTCATCTACGATATCGTTGATGTAAACGAGAAAGAGTGTCGGACCCAAGACGGACCCCTGTGGTACACCTGATTTTACTGATGCCCATCTAGAGTGAGCTCCATTGACACCAACACACTGTTCCCGGTTATTAAGGAAGGCCTGGATCCACCTTTGTTTGGTCTTGGACATACGGTAGGGGATGAACCTTTCCATTGCTTCAAGGGTGTAGCTCTTAAATAGTTTCCAGTTTTCTTCCACTGTTCTTTTGTTGGGATTGGTTTGAAAAAATGGCTCACTGCACTTGTTTAACCATGATTTGAGACCTTCGGTGTCAGCTTTTTTATAAGTATAAACTTTATGTAGAGGTTTGTTTTGTCTCTTGAGTTTCATGTTTATATCAAACAGTAGTATTAGGTGATCACTGACTCCTGTGTCCGTCCGTATGTTGCTGATGATGTTAGGATTATTGGTGCAAATCAAATCAAGGGTATTTTGCGATTTTGGCCTGGTAATGAGTTTGTTCAGCTGCTCAAGACCACTTTCAACCATCAAGTCAAGAAAATCTTGATGCATCTTCTTACGTTTACTTGAACTTTTTGGCTGCTGAGTGTCCCCATCAATTTCTGGCAGATTAAAGTCGCCACAGAGTAGGATATTTGCATGCTTGTTCTTGCTAGCTCCAAATGCCTTACGGTTCACTGGTACCATGCCTTCTGTTTGGGGGCGAAAGAAACTTCCTATATACAATTTACCACACCTGGCGAACTCAAAATAATTCCATATTGCTTCACATGGAGAATCCAGCTCTGGTAGGTCGACTGTATGTAACAAGGGAGTTCTTAGTTGCTATAAACACACCACCTCCTGATGTCCTATCTTTGCAGATAACATTGTACTCTTCTGGGAAAATTTAGTAGGTTGGGATGGTTTGATCAATCTTGGATTCACATCCAATGATGATATCAGGTGTGTGTAGGGCTACTGTGGCTTGAAAATCTAGTCGACTTTTTTCACCTTTCAACCCATCACAATTTATCACCATTGCCTTCAATCTAGGTGACTTTTTATCTTTCTTTGGATTCCTCTTGGTAGGTGTGGAGGTGTTTATCGGTTCAAAGGATTCATGCAGGCTTTCGTTGCAGTTCATCAGATAATGCTTCAAATGAGTTGACGCTGCGATCACTGTCAAAGAATGATGACCCTATGTTTGGGAAACCACAGTTCATGCATGATAAATTGGAACAGTACAGTTGATACATTTCATCAGACACCACTGCACTAGCCAAGCTGTGTGTATCCAGCTGTCACACTGATCACAATGGATGGCATGTTGCTTCTGTTCTACTTCATGTTTATAAATACCACATATGGGTATTCAGGAATACCACATGGGTATTCAGGATTGGGGCCTGGATTTGATTCAACCCCAGATAATATAAGAATCAAGATAATCACCTGTTGAGACATGCTTGATGGTTTAGTATAGAAGATGTTTGAAAAAGTCCTTTGATTTGGGATCTATGAGACTTGTATAAAGAGTTCATGGCTAGCGACCTAAGCATTTTCCAGATCATTCATACAGCTACTGTTCAGTTGTCTATCAAGAATAACTGGAACTTGATGGGAGGTGTGTGAAGGACTAGATGGCCAATGCTTATTTACGGTAAGAAACATTAGCATGCAGCATAAACTTGACGTAACAAGCAGATTCATTTTCCTGATTTAATCTCCTTATGTGTCCATAAAAGTTGTAACAAGTTTTGGATAATTTCCTACAATTCTTGATGATGAAGGATATCAATGTCGAATCCATGTACCATTACTATTAAAGGAACATTACAGAATTGGTTTTTGCTAACAAAACAGTTGCTGGCAGTGTAAGCACTTTATGTAATCCACCATATACATAAACTGACAAACCTGTAGAAGTTTGAGATCGATCGGCCATCTGGGTCACAAGAAAATAGTGAAAAACCGATTACACATTTGCATGAAATCATATACATGTAGGTTCAACAAACGAATAAAACGCTCACTGAGCGATAAACTCCAATCGGAAAATTAGTTTATTCATTTCTCATCAAATATGTCATTTCAGACAGAAATATTTCAAGGGATGTTTTCTACTATCATCACCATTAGACCGTGTAAGTATTATGTAAATCTGTGATCAACAGTATATTTTACAAGTTTTTTTCTTACCAATTCTGTAACGTTCCTTTAAACAATTGTAAATGAAAAGCTTTACCGACCTGTAAGAGTCCTATGGTCAACATGATTGTATCTGAATTCATTTGTGTGTTCCTTTGTGTGTGTCCATGCATTGGCGGCCATGTGTCATTCAAAATGGCTGACTGATGTTTACATGGCATCATTTCATTCTAAATCAATGTCCACAAGAGTGGTGTTTAATGCAGCCTCAAGAACATCCCAGAGTTGGTAGGTAGTATCAGCAAGCAGATGTTGAAAGATGGAAGATGAACAGGTTCAAAAAGACGGAAAAAGAGTGATGAAAAAGAAATATTTTTCTTGAGAGTTGCAAAAGCCACCACTGCACAACACGAGCGCCTTTATTTCAAGACTGCATGCATACACGATGTACTCGACATTGAAAGAAGTTGGGATGGGAGGATGCAAGATGCAAGATGATGGAAGATTAGCCCACCTTGTTGGGCTATCATGGCTCTCTTTTAACATCGGTTATATAACACTCACCATTATGACCGATGTTAAAAGAGAGCCATGACAGCCCAACAAGGTGGGCTGGAAAACATGGAGGAAGGAATAACCAATGGCATGCAATAAAAAGAGTTATTACCTCCTTGTTGTACGACACAAGATGATCTACCTGGCATAACTTGAACACCAGGAATGCCCGTGCAATTTCAACAGTAGTCTTGCTCTTGTATGCCTCTTGACAATCACAAAATGCTAGGTCTAATCCACTGGACATTTTTGTCCTACCTTCAGCCGGTGTCGTTCGGTCGAAATCCCCCAGCGTGATGTTCCCAAGTGTCATCTTGGGATCAGCAGCCGGGGCTGCTGATGATGTCGTCTTCAATCGATGTGGCAATATCACATTAGATCGACAAACAGTTCTGGATGTGTTGCATATGAAATCCCTACAAATTCCAAGACTCGCCATCGTTTTAGAGACTCTAAAAAGTCTAAGATAATTCCTCTTATGATTATGAAAAAGCTGATCGCGATCGAAATGGTGGTGGTGTGATTATTATGTCATGTATGTGATGAATATGTTATGAGTTACTGCGCATCGCAATGCGCAGTAAATAGTCACAATACACGTAACACACATTCAGACAACATCAAAATGCAGTGCAGACACGCGGCGCATCTACAGTGTGCAGAGCGAAGAGCCATTACATGCATTACGTTGTCGCCCGCCAGCGCAATGTCGTCATCATTACGGGCTTGTTTTGATCGCCTGCTTTTAAAAGAAAGGACCCATGCTATGAATTTTCACGAACAGTTTTCAGATCATTTAAATACTCCAAACCGTAAAGTGTATCAAAGTCAAATTTTTTAATCATCGTTAGTTCTTGAACACAATAATTATGAATTACCCCTATATTTTATAATGGACTTGTCCGGAGGTGTGTCAGGAGGCTTGACTTCACGCTCGTCGTATACAGGGTTATGTGATTATGGGTGCGTACACACTAGAACAAGAGGGTGAAAACATTTGCGCACCCACCGAACCCCTTCCTTTTTATCGAACAAAGTGTTTTTTTATTGAGCTTGATTTTCCAAGATAATTTGGTCAGTCATGGTGCAAAATATAAAAAATAAGAGATTATGAGCAGTACTAATATAAAATCTGGGTATACTCACTGTCCAATATGAATATGAATTCGGTTGATTTGACCAAATTATTCACGCTGCGAAACGAAGAACCTAGCTCATGCACATTAATTTGATCTGGTTGCTGTTTAATATATTCGAGTGGATTTAGTGGATTTGTAACTTTAATTTGATGGTTATGTTGTTGACATGATAAAATAGTACAAATGAACGATAGTTTTTATTGAATGGGCTGCTTTTTGGCAAATTGAACTCAAAAATATTTCAGGTGTAACACCACTGTTAAAGTTGTATACCGCCCTCTTGTGACCATCCTTGCATGTAATTCAAGTGAAAGTTTTTGTCGCCAATAATTGAAGATTGAGTACACAAGTTCCTACACTTCTATGAGAATTTTGCTATGTTTGGTAGTATTGGTCTCCATAGGGTGGACGATTAACTCCAATGCCTTTGTCCGAGTAAAATAACAAAATAGGCCACAAATTGATGTTTGCTTAAATTGTCCAACATCTGCTTCAATTTGTCCTTTTTCTCCCAGGTTTTTAATCTCACCACCATGGATGACTCCTCCATGATCTCACCAAGAAATCATTGTGTTAAGATTTGTTGGATAGCAAGCAGTAAGCTTCGAGGGAAAATGAAGATAACATTACAAAAATTTAACTGCTTTGAGAAAACAAATTATGTTTTTCCTACACAGTGGCATTGCTACAGGAGGGTGGGGTAAATGCCCCCAGTTACTTTCTTTGACCCTCCTCCCCAATTTACCCCCGCCCCCAATTCCCCCTCATTTCCCCCCCCCCCCCCCCCCGATGGCTGGAATTGAATTTAACCACAAGCTATTGCATCCAATTTAATGCGATTATCTTCGCATTACTCCAGCTAAAGAATACTGCTGATGTAGCCCATCAATGTGGTAGGTAATTAGGTCAATGCTTTTTCAGCAGAACAAAATTACGTTGAAGATTAATGTTTTCCTACATAAATTAATGCAATTACCTTCTCGTTAATCCAGCTAAAGAATAACGCTGGTGTAAGACATTATTGTGGTAATTAAGTGGAGGCTTTTTCAGCAGAACAAAATTACATTTATTAACAGAGGTCTTGTGCCGCCGCTGCCACACATTATTACAGTGCTCGTGATGAAGCAGTTTAAAGGATCCAGGAATTATTCCAACAGAGATGAGCAATATCAAAGCCTGCTCTCACTGGAAATAATTCTTAGTATTTAAAAAACTTGGCAATTTATGTTTCTGTGGTTTTAAGTCAATGCCTATTGTGAAAGAGGGGCTGCGCAATGAAGGCTGGGGTCGACTTTACGAAGCGCTGCAATGCGTCGCATGTTAAGTATCATAAACCTTACCATGCATCATAAGTTAAGAAGAGTTTTGTGAAATCTACCCCTGGTCTCTCAATTTCTATCCAGTATAACTCAGAATGTGTTTTTAGCAAGTCTTGAAGTAACATACTGTACGCTATATTCCCCTTTCCTTTTCCCTTCAAAGGGGGCGTGGGTTTATGTGACATGAGAGGGAGGGGTATACATTTCATTATCTGTAAAAGTGAAAAAAACATTTAGGTTCCTGATAAACACAAAAACAATTCAAACCAGAAGCTTTAATAAGAAAAGGAGATGTTCATTTGACTCTTATACATTTTTTATTTGCATCAAGAATGCATGCACTTGACGAATATTTACAAAATGTACATGAACTTAGATAGTACTTTTTTGTTAGTTTGAATAAGTGAGCCAGTTTATTTCTTCCCATTTTGTTTAATCTAAACCTCAAAGGGAATACATTTATAACATCAGTTTATGATTTTGCAAGTTTGATCTATGGTCTAACATGGAATGATTTACTTTATGAGCTATAGGTTATTTTTGTATGTAAAATTTGTCAAAAGTTTTATATATTATGTATATACATATTCAACATTCTCCATTAACAGTGGTCCACTGGCCAAATGCCAATTAAAACACTAGAGGACCAGTCAAAATTCTCTCCAACTGGTCCGACTGGCTAGTTTAGTGTTGAAAAGTGTTTCTATCTAATATGAAATATGGAATTGTGAAAAAGCTCATGGACTAGTGAAATGTGGTCCTGCTGGCCAGTTACTAAAAAAAGTATTACACATCCCCATTTTGAAATCGAAAGCCTACATTTTGATATTAAATCCTGGGTCACATTTTGGGTGACAAGTGATCAATGGTTTTTATGGATGGAGTATTTCAAGCACCAAGAAGGGACATTAACACTTGACATGTCAATGAATGCTAAAAAATGTGGTTAACTTATCAGACAGTAATATTCTTTCTTTTTGAGAAATCTTCAGATGCGTTTCACCCAAATTCAAAACCAAAACAATTACTCTTGAAAATGTTACTAAATTTGTACTCCTCTTTAAATTTTTATGGCAAAGCTTATAATGGAAACATTTACTCCTGTTCTCTAGCAGTACCAGGCACAACGGTGAAAAAAAATCACCTTTTAATACGTAACTAATCAGAAACCAAACAATTCCTGGGGTTGTGGGTTCAAGTCCCACCGCAGTAGTGTGCCTGTGGATTTTTCCCCAAAGGACTCAGAGGTTTTTCAATAAATTTTAGATTTGCTTCAAGAATAAATAATTATTTGTGTTTAAACAATGTGTGCTCTACTTTCCTGAGTCCTGTGTAAAAAAAAATCCACAGGCATATTACTTGGGTGGGATTCGAACCCACAACCTTTGCCAGTCAAGTGCAGGGCCCAATTTTATAGAGCTGCTTATCAGCAGGAAGGATTGCTTAAACTTTTCCTGTTTATCAAAGGTAAGCAGGATACCAGTCACAACATGGTATTTTGGCTGGTAACCTTATCCTGATGAGCATATTTTGTTGTGGTTAGCTACATTATACTTTATGCAGCATTATGAAAATGAGCCCAGATGCTTACCACTAGACCACCAAGCTTAGCTGTTAGCTAGAAGCAGTTCCAGTCCTATGCTTTAACAGCAGGTATCGCAACGGTTCTACAAAATTACTATTTATACCATGCTAATTATTACATCTGTTAAAGAAACAATCAACACATATTTTCCCCCTTATTTCAGTGTTTTGATACCTAAAAAAGCTATACCCTATCTTATATTTTTTCTTTATTCTGAAAGTTGTATCAGTTCAAGAGGTTGGAGAATTATTGTGTAATTCCCCAAAAATATGTATGATCTCAAAGCCATATCAATAAAAAAACAGTCTTTAAGATCGATCATAACATACATACACTGAGTTTTTTTTTTAGTCTCAGTTTTTAATTTCCACAATACAACACAAACAACAACATGACTTTTAAAAATTCTTAAACTTAAGCTCTTCTGATGACAGTAAATAAAGAGAAGGTGTTGATAAAACTACTGAAATGCACAATTGCACTTTATGATGAATAAACTCTTTAAAATTCTGAAATATTAAAAATCAAATAGTACACAAATAACATGAAAGTCAATACACACAATCGCTGACCGGAGTCACGACTCATAGTTGGGTATTCAATGTAAAAACACAAAAAAAGCGTAGATGCTTCCAAGTGCTTCTCATAGGTAGAAAGCAGCCACGCTTTTCTATGCACACTGTGCGTCGCTTGATTGGCTTGCATACAATGTATACAGTATACCCACTATGAATCACATGACTCTGGTGCCGACTGCGTCTCTTCTGCGGTTACTCCACATAATTTGTTGAGATTTGCAATTGATAAGAGCATACCATCAAGACACTATAAACACACTCAGAAGCTACTATAATGCACCAACCGCAGCACCTTGGTATCCCTTACAAGGTAGCTAACATATATTACATAAATTGGTCTCATAATTCAAAAACATCAGAAACCTGTCTGGAAATAAATAATGATAAGCGCTTTGAGACACCCGTAGATAAAGCGCTATATAAAAACAAATTATTATTATTATTAACACTATTATTATTATTAAAAACCTATGGTCAATGTAGTATAAGTAAAACTGTTTTTTGCAAAAACTAAGAATTCATTGATGTTTTAAAAACACATAAAAGCGTGTATACACCTCACTATTGTAGGCCCATTTTATGTCTGCTAGGGTTTTTGTACATGCTGCGTTTCATTCTAGAATATTAACCCCAACATCCCTTGGAAAAATGTTACATCAACACCATGTCAGCAATATTTTCATGAAGTGACAAATGCGTCAATAATCATAAAATTTTGCAAATACTAGGCCCCCCCTCGCTTTGAATAATTGATTCGTCAATGCTGTTAACGTTTTCACAAAATTTCAGAACCTAATAGTTAACAGTGTTACTAACTAGCAGAACCCACAAATCATTGATCTTCCATTTTTTGTTTTTACGAAGTACAAATCAAAACTGCTACTGTATTCATTGCAATACATTGTGATCAGTGTGGATTCACTATGTAAAAACACTGTGACATTTTTCAAAAGGATATTAACTAAATCTTTCAATACATCCTTTGAACACAAACGATATTTGTAAAAGAAAGTACTGAATAAACTTTGAGTTAAAGCACATGTACAACATTGGTAATTTACAAAGACTAGTAACTGCAGTTTATGTGACCCAACATAATATGAAATAACAAACCTGTGAAATGTTAAGCTCAATCGGTCTTCGGAGTCATGAGAAAACAGTGAAAACACTATTATATGTTTACACTGTTTTCAAACACCGGGTTTTGGACACGCGCAATAAAGACTAATTGTTTTACTCATTTCCTAAAAACAATAGCATTTCAAGCAAAACTATTTCAAGGGAAGTTTTCCACCATGACCATCTTTATACCATGTAAGTTATGTGCAAATCTGTGAACATTTATATTTTCAATCTTACCAATGTTGTACACACCCTTTAAACTGTCTAAAGCAATTGCAAATGCACAAGTTACTGCCCTGACCTGAAGATCCCCAAGCAACAGACAAAATAAATAGCTGCAAGACTGTTTATTTTTTCTTCCAACTGACACAGGAATTAATTCCATGTGTGTAATATAATGGTGATTGACAACCTTATTTCAGTTCATTTGCTTGGAATAGAGTATAGAGCATAGTGTACTTTATGTAGACTTATTACACCTTACAAATGAAACCACTGTATCTATTTATATAGGTCATTTGAAAAGAGCAAAGTTGTGTATAATATAGTCATAGAGAAAGGACCCACGATTTAGTTCACTGCATGCTCTGTGTACATTATAATTAATCTGGGCATGCTTTTCGGCAGGTGATGCACACAAAGCCTTTTTTGTGTGATTTTACCATTGTTTTTAAACAATAGCTGTGTGACTATGGTTTCAATTGCTTTAATTCGTTATCTAGTTTTGAAACGGCAATTAGTCTATGGGCACCAATATGAATGTTTTGTGACAATTTCATGGAATTTAGTTGATGTAAATGTCAGTAGGCCTACTATATAAACAAAACGGGTGCACTACACTGGATAATGAAAAAATAATATACCTTAGACTCACATAAAAATGTAAACCCACAGTTTTTCTGTAAATCAAAGATTTTGAGGCCATGACTTTTATGGATTGATTACAAATGGTTCAATAATGTAGCCTGAGGTGATGTAGCCATTTAGGGGTACACTAGCCCTTTAAAGATGGGCCTATTTTGCTTGAAAGTGTTGCGTTATTTTTCCAAGATTTGTTCAGGGGTATTTTTATACAATTGGATGAGCCTTGCTCATAAGTTGAATGGCTAACCTACTCAAAATTAATAAGAACAATGAAGTTTAGATGTTAGAAAATATATTAGATTTGTTTTCAGTAGGCTGAGAGACTTTTAGATATTTTTAGAGTGTTTTTGAATATTTAACAACTAGAATTGGTTGCTATGGGAGGCTTATTAATTTTTTAGTGTGGGCACACCCAAATGGGAAACTGAATGGTATGTCTGCTGCCACCAATCATCCAACAGTCCCACATTAATGAGAGATCCAAGGTACAGTGTAGCATCTACCCAGATCCAAAGCCAACTCTTGGTTTGAAAACAAACAACCTTCATGTCACTTGCACACAAGAATAAGAATGAATAAATTTTGTTTAAATCAAAGCTTTTGTTGTACATTTCTTAAAGGAACATTACAGAATTGGTTTTTGCTAACAAAACAGTTGCTGACAGTGTAAGCACTTTATGTAATCCACCGTATACATAAACTGACAAACCTGTAGAAGTTTGAGATCGATCGACCATCTGGGTCACGAGAAAAAAGTGAAAAACTGATTACACATTTGCATAAAATCATATAGATTCAACAAATGAATAAAACGCTCACTGAGCGATAAACTCCAATCGGAAAATTAGTTTATTCATTTCTCATCAAATATGGTATTTCAGACAGAAATATTTCGAGGGATGTTTTCTACTATCATCATCATTAGACCGTGTAAATATGTGATCAAAAAGTATATTTTACAAGTTTTTTTCTTACCAATTCTGTAATGTTCCTTTAAATAAGGTGAAGTCACATTAAACAACATGCATATTAAACAGCTGTTGATCGAGCAAGGAGAGCTCTTCGAGCTTTTTTGTCTGGCTTCCAATCTTTTCTAACAATACATTGTTCATCCAAATAAGCATCTGGAAATCTGACCACAACATCTGGAGCATCAGACTGTTTGATATTTGACCAGGGTCTGAGAGGAACCTCTCCCTAGATGGTGTTGGCAAATCAAAATGTCTCATGGCTAAGCTGTCCTTATCCCCTTCACTGTTGCTGCGCCGCCTCATCAAGCAACCATCTGTGATGAAGTCATCGTCTTCATCACTCGACACCTCCTTATGATTTAAGGCGTGGCCGTTTTTTGAAAATGGTGGTACCTTTAGATGGTTGCCGTTTACTTCTGATGCTTGATGCTGCGGCGTTTGTCGACTGGTTATCGGTGAGGGACGCATGAGACTGCTAAGGCTGGTGGTCTTACTGCCAGGGAGAGTGCCTGGCCCGAAGTGGGTGAGTTGATGACGACGGGCCATTGATGGAGAGGCGAATTCTGAAATGAGATCAAAGTAAAAAAACAAGGCACGATGAAATGTTTGCACTGAGCTTACTCGTAGTCAGCAATTGATCATAACAGGCCTTAAACAACTAACACCCAGTTCATACTTTGTGCGTCACAGACAATAATAATAGTTTTGCTTTTAACAAAAAACGGGCTTAACTCTACCACATTATACCTACACAATACATGGTTAAGGAAGAGCATATACAGCAAGGGAAAAATACATGGGGGATGCCAGCTCTTTGCATCAATAACTACAAAAAATTTACATACGTGGAGGCAGAACCTGTAGCAACCTCATCATACCTAACAATAACAATTTTTTAAAACCAACAAAACATAAACTAATCTTCTTTAAAGGCAGTGGATACTTTTGGTAAATACTCAAGAAAACATTTATCATAAAAACTTACTTGGTAAGGAGCTCATGAGAGCTACAGACAGTATAAAACATTGTGAGAAACGACTCTCTTTGTAGTAACGTAGTTTTGAGAAAAAGGTAATTTCTCACTAAACAATAGTGAACACAATACTGTTAGTGGGTATTAAGGGGAGAGAGGGGGAATGGGTGTGTCACTCCCCCCCCCAACCCCTATTTGACGTCAGTGCTTCCCAGGTGCCCCTCCCCCAACCCCTCCCCAAAAAAAATAAATTAAAAAATTGAAATCTCGTCTTTGAAGATAAAAAATAAGCAGGATAAAATTTTATTTTTTAAAGATTTTATGTGGTAATTCCAGTGTCTTTAAAACTATTTGTCTATTTACAGGCAGACAGTGTAGTTGGTTTTACATCCTCATCAGATTTTTTTATAAAAAATAGTCAATGACATAACAAGAGTACTGAAAAGAGGCCTTTTACAAAAAAAATGCAAATGTAAACTGCAGTTTTAATAAGCCACAAGTCCCCCCCCCCCAAAAAAAAATAGAAAAAATTGTCCACCCTTTTGTGACCCGTAAAATTTTACCCCAGTTTCATCGCTGTCCGAACAAAATAGACAAGAAAAGCATTCCCTTTCTCACATAAAAATGTATATTTCTTCACTACTTTCAGACAGGGGCCTCAAATCACAGCATCCACATATAATGAAAACTTAAAGGAACATTACAGAATTGTTTTTTTCTAACAAAACAGTTGCTGGCAGTGTAAGCACTTTATGTAATCCACCATATACATAAACTGACAAACCTGTAGAAGTTTGAGATCGATCGGCCATCTGGGTCACGAGAAAATAGTGAAAAACCGATTACACATTTGCATGAAATCATATAGGTTCAACAAACGAATAAAACGCTCACTGAGCGATAAACTCCTATCGGAAAATTAGTTTATTCATTTCTCATCAAATATGTCATTTCAGACAGAAATATTTCAAGGGATGTTTTCTACTATCATCATCATTAGACCATGTAAGTTTTATGTAAATCTGTGATCAAAAGTATATTTTACAATTACCAATTCTGTAATGTTCCTTTAACAATCTGATGGTTCCATGTGGGGCTCATTAGTGTCAGGGCTATCAGTTATATGGTAGCAATCGGAAACAATATCCCTCCACACTTCAGAAAATTCACTGGCAGGACAAAAGGTTATGGTTTCAAGACTAATGTATGAACTGGCACTTGCAAGAATTTGTTCTTCTTTTTAAATACTGTGTGAGTGTGACAAAAGTTAGGGGGTGCTGAAACATTTTAATTGCTCAGCCCCCTTGACCAATCATTCATCACAAACACTGTTTGCACTTTCCTTGCAGTATTTTTAGTTATCATGTTCTCTTATAAAAAAAATATATGATTAAAGGTATTATACAGGATTGGTAGAGCTGACAAAATAATCACAGACAGTGTTCATGTTTTGTGTAATCAACCGCATACATGAAATAACAAACCTGTGAAAATTTTAGCTCAATTGGTCATCGAGGTCACGAGAAAATAGTGAAAAGAGACCTTATGTGTTTTCTGTTTTTCAAGCGTCGAGTTTATTATCGCGCGTGATAAAAACTATTGTTTTACTCATTTCTCAGAAACGATAGCATTTTAGGCAGAAATATTTTAAGGAACCCTTTCTACCATTACTTACTTTAAATCATGTAAGTTATGTGTGAATCTGTGAACATTTGTGTTTTCGATCTTACCAATAGTGTACAGGGCCTTTAAACATTCCAATGTTTGTGGAAGTGGAAGCCAATTATTTACAAGCAAACTATGAGTGAAACTAGAATCTTTTTGTTGTCTTATTAATGACAGAGTGCCTTCAGAGGAATGTGGGAACAAAATTGTAAAATGCCATCCTAAACTATTTTTTATTTTGCTATTTATAATTAAAAGGAATTTAAATTTGAGTGGCCAAAATATTTAAATTTCACATTTGTTCCAAATCATAACCTGACACTGGATGACACCTAGAACAACATCTTGTGAGGATTGGTTCCACAAAATTTGTACCAAATAAGTTGCGATTGTCATGTGCCCACAAAAAGGGTTTAAAGGAAGGATATACTTTTGGTAATTGTCAAAGACTAGTATCCTTACTTGGTGTATCCCAGCATATGCATAAAATACAAAACCTGTGAAAATTTGGGCTCAATAGGTAATCAATGTTGCAAGAAAATACTGGAGGAAAATTGAAAAACACAAGATCGCCTGACTTGTGGGGTCATGAGTTTACTGGCCAAAAGCTAAAATCACTGGCCTCGGGGCTGCTGTCCAGTGTAAGAATCAAGCCCTGTATATGTAGGCCTACACTGCAAAAACTCAGATTATTACGCAGAGAATAGCCAATTTAGATTTCTTTACACTCAAAGGCTGAACTGCAATGTTGCACCTAGCAATGTGACATGTCAGCCCAGTCACTGGATAAACAATTTTGACACCCTTCTAAACATGGCTTATAAACGTAATTATCAATTAGAATTTTTTTTTCAGAAACCTTTTTTTTTAAACCTTGAAAGTCAGACTCATTGGTGTGTGGATTTTAAAAGAAATTGATTTATAGGACAACGATTTTGATATTTTGTCCAGTGTTGGGTAACACATCAACCATGTTCGCCCATTTTATTTACTTATTTATTTTACAGTGTGCCAATTAGGCCTATGTAGTAATACATTGCCAAAGGCAATAAAAGCAGCTCAACAAAGAAACCACATAATTTTCTGCATTTTACCCGTCCGAGTACAATCAAGTACTAGCCTATATGCCAGTACAAACAAATTATCACACGTTTGTTTGGTGTGAAACTTAACGATATGTAATGGATATCAGTGTTATCTTAAACGCAGTAATTAAATTCACCCCATACAAGTAAAGTAATGTGCTGTCAGGCATTTGCATTCCCAGAACTATTAGTTTGATTCGTTTCTTTGGTGCACAGCTGACTGTCTATATTAAAGCTTGCAGCACTTTGGAATGGTCATCGGTGTCAATTGGTGTAGTTTGGTAGTGATGCAGTCACCAGGATGCTCTTATTTTTTCAACATTTTAGGCCAGCAGGGACTCCAGCATTTGCCCACCAACCATGCAGTTACTGCTTGACCTTATTACAAAACTATCAATGTAACCCTAGACCACAGTTGTCAATTTCATAGCATGATCATAGCAAATATAAAATATGTTGCTGCTACAGCTAGCTACCAGTCAAAATGTCAAGTTATGACTATCAGTTACAACTGGTTCCATGCTGTCTTATGTCTATTATAGTAGCGAAAAACATTTGTACAGAACACTATTTTTATGAAATGGAGCCAAGTGTATTATTTTGGGTTTAACTGCAAAAAACAAATATGCTACAAGAGCTACCAGTAAAAAACCAAGTTGTGGCTATTGACCTTTTGTTAAGCGAATACATTTCATGCATTTGAACAGAAATTGACTGCATTTTGATTAATTGAAATGGAGAAGGAGTAAATTTGTTTACGGCTTAAACCGCTCCTATTTATTTTACTTGACTTTACTCAATTTTGCTGGTTGTGTGAGCAACATTACATTACATTATTATCACTCCATTTTCAAACCATTCTAAATCCACATAAACCCAGCCCTTTTCCACATTTTATATGCTGTTCTTTTCACTACTGAACTAGGACAAACATTGTGTATGTACATTGGCCTATTACTTACACTTAATTGTATTTCCAAGAGCACTTTAGTCTCAAAATATTTAATTGTTTTTCCATTTAAGTATATCATCCATTATAAATGACAGCAACACAACAAGAAACAACTGAGCTTAGGACGCTGATGCTGGACCGGGATGCGTGGAAGACGACCATCAGAGTTTCCCGAGAAGGCGTCGGCTGAAGACAACCTCTCGCTCAACTACTATAAATGACATTGATGTATGTATACATCGTCTCATTCTGTCACACACTGTATATGAGAATTTCAATTAAGACAACCCAAGGACACAAAAACAAGGCATACCAATTAAACTCCAAGCCAAGTATCCCCATGGAGAGAGACAAGGAAGAAAGTTTCAGTTTTCGGAGAAAAACCCCAGAGAAATATATTCCAAGGAAAACCCATGCAATCAGGTGGGGACTGAAAACCCAATCCACATAGTGCTCCCAGTGGGATTTGGACTGGGGTCCTAGAGGTGGAAGGCAAAGGAAAGAAATCACTACCCCAACCCGACCGTCCAATGAATATGGTTGGAAAGATGTTTTAAAAGTAGAATATAATGATCCACACAAATATGCCTCGAAATTTCATTTTACTTGGTGAACTAACACGGTCTGCATTTAGTAGAACCAAATTTTTGACCCCACAAAATGGCGGACCAGGTTAGTTCACGAAGTAAAAGCAAAACCACACAATTTCGAGGCATATTTGTGTGGATGATTATATTCTGCTTTAAAACATCTTTCCAACTATGTTCATTTCATAAGAAGAGCCCAAAGCGCCAGATCCAAGACGATATGTCCCTATAATCATGCTGTGGCAACTTGTAGAGCGTGACCAAACTAAGGACAAAAAGGTTTAACAGAATATTTGGATGACATTGTGCACGTGTTCTAATTAAAATTCATAGATTTAATGAAGGCTTTAATGCAGTGTATTCTGTCACACATACAGAGTGCATGTTAAACTAAATATAAATAAGAACACATTATCAGTTGGGGGAAATGTTTGTTCACTGTCATCTTTTATAAAAAATATCTCATTAATCAGAGCTTTAATAAACCACAAGGGAAAGTGACTGGGTAAATTTTGTATAATATAGTGTTGAACAAAGAAAAATTTACTAGAGCGGAACTTCAACCTGCGACCTTCGAGTTTACGTTCAGATATTGACAACATAGGGAAACATCGGGCTAAGATAGCTCAGTTGGTAGAGTGCTGGCACGTTAGTCTGGAGGTCGCATGTTCAAGTCCCACTTGTTGAACTCAAAATTATTCAGAACTGTGTAAACATTGCACTGTGATATGCATCTGATGACGAATGCAAAGTTAACTGATTAATCTGTGAAAGTTAAAGAAAAAACAGTGAAGTGCATTCAATGTGGAGTGTTTTTTTAATTCAGTAAAGACACTAAAATGTCATTTCTATTTTACTTCCAAAACCGAGATACTAAACATGAATTCACTCTCTTTGCTTACAATTTTTAAGAGTCTGTTTTCTATACTAGCTGTTTAGGCAAGAACATTTTATTGCTCATTAGAAAAATCTTGCTAACCCCATGAAACATCGCAATTTACTACAGGAGAATGGACAAAAAAAGTGCAGATTCTGTCATGAGTGTACAAACCAAAGGCCACTAAATCTTTTTTGGGGAAAAGTATTGGCTATGAGAAGAACTGGCTCTTCCAAAGCCATCGCTTCTCCCAAATGAGTTTTCTACATGGTTGTACCAGCAAATTTCCTGCATTAAAGTTTTTCTTATGATCTACACCAAAGCTTCAAACATGAAACACCGATGTGCTGTCTCTGTCTCTTTTTTCAAGTCCACATGTATTAATAGTGACAGCTATTCTAGCTGATGGCATCGACTACAACAGCCATCAGCGCTGGCAAACTAATTGACAAGAATAAATGACCAGCTCACCAGGACAATATAAAGCCAACCCCAATTTTAGAAGTATAATAACCCCTCCAGTATCACGATTCAATTTGTGGGAAATCGGATACATTTGTGGTGTGATGGTGGGAAGCATGTGTCCCTGATGAATGATAATTAGTGGCTGATGCAAACTCAAATTTCATGCTTGAGTTTGCACTTTACCAGGTAAGAAAAAGCGCACCAAATTACAAGGTAATACTTTGGTGTGAGTCTCTATAATGTTTCTTATGCGCTCAAGTACATGCAATAAATCCAACAAGCAAAAGTGGCAGGTTTGAACAGCAGAATACTGGGACATGTGTGTGCTGTCCCCAGGGATTATGATTTTAATAAACATTGGCCAGATGCCGCAGAAAAAATGCACAAAGTAGCATAAGTATGAACTTACCATATACATACAAACATAAAATTTATACCACGCTTATTCACAAATGGGTCTATAAGAGCCTCGACAGACTACTGCAATAGGGCTGGATATAGAAGATACAAAAACAATAACTAGAGAACAAAATTCAATATTGTGCAAAAACAGAATAAGTTTTAAGCATTAAAACCTTACAGCGATGCACCCAACCACAGTGCTTTGGCATATATCAAGAAAAACATAACCATTTCAAAATGGTAGATCCCAACCCTGTGATACTCCTTGATATCCTGCAGTGTACCAATACACATGTTTTAGGAGGGGTGTCAATCAACAGGGGTGGTCAATTTGGTCAGGAGGGGTGGTGAAAAAAAATGTTTTCCCATAGATCATGCACAAACTCCTATCTCTGAGGCACGCGGGCCACAGAGCACTACCACAGCTTGGTGGTAAGGCATGTTGTGTCTGACCGCTCTAGGTTCAATGGGCTTTTGTGAATGAAGGTCTTATGATCTTGTGCCGACAGCAGACTGGTTTAGCAAACATAAATCATTGAGATAAGGCAGAACAGACCCTCTAACCTCTTAACCTATCAAAGGGGCCTGCCACACCTTTGTGGCAGGATGACGTAACACCTTTGGGATCAAGAAGGTGCCTCGTTGCAAGGTTAAAAGAGCCAGCATCTCTGATGAAGAGTGGGAGCATGTTCTATGGTAGTCTCGGGTCAAGACGTCAGTGATCGATAGTAGATAGTGAAAATTTGTAATAGTGCTTCAGACATATTCAAGTACTTTGTTTTATAGAATTCACCTTTTGCACGATCAGCCAGTTGCGTGTAGAGAATCGATTTGGGAGACAGCAGTGAATAGAAGCATTATAAAACTCTGTATTGTCACAGAATGTAATGACACTTTCATCCAAACAGATAAATACAACACAAATGAAGCATGAAGTCGAGGCTCTGCACGCACATGGCAGATCTGAGCAAGTAGTGAATAGACCTTGCAAGTCCACACACATACCCATTCCCATCAAGGTAATTCTGTGGACATTTTCTTTAAATTGTTAAAAAAAAAAAAAAAAAAACAGATCCCATTGTTTGAGTACGCATAAAAGACCTATCACGCTCCATCCCCTGATATTATTTTTAAAGTATTTGAAGAAACAGAATCATGCACACTTAAAATATAATATGGCTGGGAACAATTTGGTCAAGGAAGTTCAAATACGCGCGGATCTTGCACAGTCTTAAAGCAGTGATGTGCAACAAATAATCATTTGATTGCAATTTAATTATCGCTTCATTCCATTCAACTGCAATCAATCATAAAATTCTCCATCTGAGATTATTTTTTACCTCATTCCACATAATTGCACTAACATGTGGTGTTCCTGTCAAGATCAAAGGCACAGAATAAATGCACCTATAATTCATATGAGTCGGTTGTGGCGTGTCATGGCGGAGCAGTTAAAGAGCACCAGACTCAAGCTCTAGTAATTCTGATTAGCAGAGTGTGGGTTCGAGTCCCGGTCGTGGCACTGAATTGTGTCCTTGTGCAAGATACTCTACAATTTGTGCTTTGTCTTTGGGATGGGACATTAAGCCGTAGGTCCTGTGTCCTAGGATTCTTAGTGCAGGAAAATGAACCCGGAACACTTATCATGGAAGAGTAGGGATTAACCCAGGTGTTTCTGGTTCACATAGCAAGCACCCTTGTTTACAGGTTTCCTCAGACTTGTGAGCTACAGTGATTAAGTTCACTCATGAGGCATCCTTGCATTTTCGAACAATCATTTATCCAGGGGCCTCTTTCATTTCCCTATTGTTGGACTATGTCACGACACAAGGAACTATGTGATCAAATAAAATGGCATCCACAATCAATGTTCCTGAGTATATAGGTCCCAGAGTGGTACTGTAGAACAAGCCTCGACTACCAGTCATTAATATCATAATAACACACACTTCTTAAATAGTACTTTATCTTTGCCTTTACCACAGTCCTGATTATTTTTACATTTTGATTTATGCAGAGCTACATGTACAAATGTATTTTTGAAATGAGATCATTAATCATGTAAGCGCCTATACAGTGATGTGGCGCTGTCTACATGCAGTCAACCCTATCAGAATCACTGGGGGGAAAAACCCTTCTCTTAACAATAAGAGTATCAAGTTTGTTTACGTACATTAAACAACACAAGGACGGCTAAAATACGCCCCATCCGAAGGACAAAGTATGATTAGAAACATGTCTTGCTCAAAAAGCCTAAAAGACTCAAGTTTCATGACTCGGACCCAAACCCACACTCTGATCTGAAAACACCAGAATTTGAGTCAGATGCACCAGACTGCTATGACACAAAAAATAGACCAATCCCATGAAGCTCCGCCCTTTACTGCATTGACCAATCATAACCATGGAGCAAACAGCCAAAAGTCTTACATGTTAAAAACCCATAAGAAAATGTATAAAAAACAATTTTCCACCATATGGATTGCTGCGTTGTGTATTTTGTGTCTGGCAGAGCAAGAGGCATATATGTCACATGACACGTTTCCCATGTAGGTGCTGTTGATACTGACAGTTACTGTGGTAGACAGTGCTTAACTCTTTTCTTTCCACAGATTCCCCATGTGTTTTGCATTGCCTGTGGCCAAAATTGTTCTTAAAAGTTAAAGGGACACATTGTCTACAGATTGGGGGCTTTGGGCTTTAAAAGCAGTTGTTATGAAATGAGTATGATTGGAAAGATGTTTTAAAGTAGAATATAATGATCCACACAAATATCCCTCGACGATGTGTGGTTTTCCGTTTACTTCGTGAACTAATTCACAGTCAGTAACTTTGTGGAGCAAAAATTTTGATTCTACAAAATGGCGGACTTCATTTCATAGTGAACGCTTTTAAAAACCCAAAGCGTCAAATCCGAAGGCAATGTGTCCCTTTAAAACTCGAGCCAACTTATCAACGTATGGTAAAAAACAGAGCCAATATGGGTCAATTTACTATCTTTACTTGGGAATATAAAGGCTTGTATGTTCACATCAACATCATTAATACGGAGCTTGCCTTAGTTTACTTTCATATAATAATTCCAAGGCTTAACTTTACTTTCCCAACAATATGGTGTAATTTGTATGAGCCATAAACTAAAGCACTTTGAAGAAACAGTCTCACATGCGTAAAGCTCAATATGGTTGGGACCAATTTGTTCCTAGAAGTTTGAGTATGCATGAGACTTGCACAGTCAATATGAGCCAATTAGTACCTGCCATGGTAACACTATGCAATAAACAACAGCGACATATAAGTTTGACGTCATTTGAAATGTCAGTGCATCAATTAAATGTACTTGAAAGAACAGTCTCAAACCAGCAGTATTTTACATATTGTAGATTGCATCTGACAGTAGAAATTTATCCCTCAAACATCAATAAAGAGCCCAGAGATATCCATTGAAAATATTTCCATTATAAATTATAAGTCACCCATTCACAAAGTCACTACGGATAACCATTAATGGCACTTAAGTTTTCATTGCAACTTTTGAAGGCTGAAAATTGTTGGCGGGTCTATTCATCATTGGAAATTCATTTTTCTCATTTCACCCTGAATGATATGATGGAAAATTCAATTGGATCTGTACCAGCGTCAGTTTGACTACCATGTTATTAGTTGGCAAACAAGGCAATTTACTTGAAGAGGCCATGCAGTATAGACTGGTACTGTTGATCCTGTAATTACAACATTTATAGAAAACTAAATTTATTCAGGATTTGTGTATTGCTTTTATCAAATCTGTTTTGCCCTTCAAATACCTCTAAATGAAAATAAAAACTAGAAATGGTAATTATTCAAAAAATAAGTTGCTGATTTTTAAGCACAAAGCTTTTTTGGCATGTAGTAGCCGAGCGGGTCAGTGTATCGGACTCAAGTTCTGGTGGCTAAGTCATCAGGACATGGTTCAAATCCCGGTCATGACACTGGTGTCCTTGAGCAAGACACTGAACTATAATTGCTTCTCTTCACTCAGGGGTAAATGGGTATCTCTGTGAGGGCAGAGGTGTTTCTTGTGATTGATTAAGCTTGGTGTGCTACATATTTGGAAGCTCAGGCTGTAAAATCCCAAGACAGATGAGATGGTTTCCCTCCTACTGCCAACACAAATTGTTATTGAGTTGAGTTGACTGACCATTCAAAACCATTTGGTCGAATGGTTTTGAGTGGTGAGCTAACTGTGTATAGAGTAGACCCCCTGAATGGTTGCAAATGGTATGTCAGCTTATCTATAGCCCAGTTTGGATACTTTCAAATGGTAGCACAGGTGTCCTTTAACTTTGTCTGGAAACTTTTAAGTGGTGGAATGGTTTGCCCTTGGAGTGGTGATGTTGAGTGCATTGTTTTGAATGGCAGGACAGCTGAACTCAATTAGGGTTACAATGTTTTTGTAAACACAGTGCCAGTGGTCCCCCCCCCCCAACTGATAAACACAAGGCTGGGTGCATTACACTAGGGGTAAACACAAGATATATGCATATGGGCATGTTCCATTTTTACAGAGGTTAAAATTGTTATGTTATTGTATGCTTTTAATTGTTTTGATACTATTCATAAGTATTATATAACTCATTACATAATATTATAAAGAAAATAATAGTAGGATACATTTTTTAAAGACTTGGTAAAGGTATAAAAGGCCTGCTTCACAGCCCCTCAGCCCAATGCTTTGAGTGAGCTTTTGAAGTGAACTTGTCTGAAATAAGAGCAAATGACCAACTTGGAGTGCAAGTCTTTTCATTACAAGGGAGTTTGAGAATGGATGTGATGGAACTGTTCCAGAAAGCGATACAGGGAAGAAAGCGGAAGCGTGAAGAAGAAGGGTAAATATACCTGTACAATTATGACTTTTCTAAAGCAAGAATGTTTTAGCACACTTTTTTGAACTGAGTTCAATAGGGAATGTACACTTTTGGTGAAGTTCAACAAGAACTAAGAGATATGCAATAACAGTTTTACACCAACCTGTAAAAGATTTAGCTCATTTCATTATTCCATTTACTAGAAAAAAATGATATCATGTAAGTTTTGTGTGAATCTGTGAACAGTTATATTTTTCAATCTTACCAATAGGTAAGTCATGAAGTAATTGTCTTTTCTTTTATAGGTTTGAAGGGAGGAAGAAAAACGAAAGCAGAGTTGAAGAAAGGAAAAGAGTAGAAGAAAGATGGGTGATGGTATGTGATGAGGAAGAAGACGAAAAGCCGATGGACACCACATCTGACAAAGAGGAAGAGGAGTGGTTGGATGATGGAGAGGAAGCAGATGATGAAGGAGAAGAGTCTGAAAGAGTAGAAGGAGAGCAGTTAGTGTTAGGGTTGGTGACAGAAGGGAAGAATGGAATGGATGAAAAACAACGGCAGCAGGAAAAGAGAAGACTACTGAAAGGAAGAATGAGAGAAAAGCATGAAGAGGAGAAGAAGAAACTGAAGGTAGAGACACTCAAGATGAGAGAGAAACAAAGAGAGGAAAAGGAAAAGAAGAAATTCATGGTAGAGAAGAAAACACATCCTGAAGAAAAGAAAAAGATGAAAGCCAAGAGGAGGAAAGAGGAGGAAAAACAAAGACAGAGGGAAGAGCAAAGAGAGCAGAAAAGACAACATGATAAGGAGAAACAAAGAAGTCAGAAGCAGAAAGAGGAAAAAGAAAGAGTAAATGAAGAAAAAGAAAAGAAGAGGAGAAAACATGAGGAGGAAGAGAAACAGAAAGAAGAGGGAAGAACAGCAAAGAAGGAGGCGGAACAGAGAGAGGAAGAGGAGCGAGAAAGAAGAAGAGAGAGGCAGGAGGAAGAAGAACAAGAGCTGGAGCAAGAAATGCAGCAGGAGGATAAGAGGAGAAGTCATCAGGAGGAGGAAGAAGAGAGTCCAGAGGAGGAGGAGGTGGGAAGTGATGAAGATGACAGCGAGGAAGACTTCCTGTATGAGCTATCTGATGCGGCAGGGTCATCCTCAGAAGAAGACGCATCATCTTCAGACGACAGTGGATCTGACACATCATCTGATCCACCCATGCCGGTTCGAAGAGGAAGGCGATTTCAAACTCAGCCCCCAGAGTCGGATGCAGATCCGGACAAGTTTGACATCACTTCACAGATCCCCCACAACCCAGACCGGCATGGGTGGACCAGAGACCAAACCAAGCTCAAGACAAAGACATTTAAGGGCCCAAGACCATATGGGCCCACATTCCCACGACCGAATGAAGATAATCCACTAGACTATTTCTTATCATTTTTTCCGTTGATCCTTTTCCAAAGAATAACCCATTATACAAACCAGTCAATAAACCCCAAGTTTCGGTCCAAAACCACACTAGAAGAGATAAAGGCCTGGTTCGGGATACATGTCATGCAGGGTGTCCACCCAAACACCAATGCTGAGGACGACTGGTCGGTGCATCCAGGCCTCAGAAATAACCTTGTGTCTTCCACCATGACACGAGGGAGATTTTATCTCCTCTCTGAGGTTCTGGCGTGCACCAATCCTGCCAAAGGACCAAAGAAGATAAGGGACAAGAAAGACCGCTACATGTGGATGAAGTGTCATCCTTTGTACCCTTTACAGGTCATTTGGGATTCAGTCAGCGACAACTGCCTCAGGAACTACAATCCACAGAGGGAGTTGTCTCTGGACGAAGCAACGATTAAGTACAAGGGTACCAAGGCAAACCCTAACCCTAACCCTAACCCTAACCTTAACCCTAACCCTGACCCTAACCCTAACCCAACCAAGATGGGATTCAAAATCTACACTGTCTGCGAGGCCAGATCTGGATATCTTCTCCACATGAAAATCCACTCCAAGGAGGGCATTAAGATGAAAGATCTGTCCTTGCAGATGATGGAACCCTTCTTTGGTTGGTATCATCGACTGCACTGTGACAAGTTGTATACGTCAGTTGCCCTTGCCAAAGATCTCCTTTCTGAGAAGACATATCTGTGCGGTGCTGTTAAACGGTCATCCAGGGGATTGCCAGATGATTTCAGTGTAAATCCTCTGATCAATCCCACGAAGCACCGCCAGATCAGTCTAATGCATAAGTGCCCACGTGGTACTTTGTATTCTCGGCAGCAGGGGCAGCTGACGATGGTCCTTTGGCGGGATACGAAGGTGGTTAGTCTGCTTTCCACATGCCACCCGGGATATCGGAACCGGGCAAAAGACCACCTTACCAGGAATGTTAAAGAGAGGGGAGAACGTACTTCTTCAAAAAAGCAAGTCCCTGCTCCTCCACATGCCATAGATTACACTCAGTTCATTGGCGGTGTAGACCGTGCTGATCAGTTACGGTCTTATCAGTCATGCAGCAGACAATCAATGAAATGGTGGAGGAACGTTCTGTACTTCCTGGTAGATGTTGCCCGGGTTAACGCCTGGCTTTGTTACAAACACAACACTGAAGCAGACTCAGGCGTTACCCCGATGTCCCACAGGCAGTTCACTGTGGAGATAGCAACGCGCCTCATCGCTGGCTTTGGGGAGGGCACCCCTGCTCACCAGGCACACACCCTGCCACCGGTACCTAAAGTCAACGGTCCCAACCAGGCACACACCCTGCCACCGGTACCTAAAGTCAACGGTCCCAACATGTGCTCATCCGAATGCCGTCCAGAAATCCAAAGATGTGCATCCAGTGCCGCAGAGATGGCCGTAGAACAAGACTGGGTCATCCTGTGGTAACCCGGACTGGATGCACATCTTGCAACATTCATCTGTGCAAGGATGTCTGCTTCCTCAAATATCATTCAGCATAGGGTAGGGCAGTTGATTCACACCTTACAGATAGTTCCCAATAGACGCCATCTTTACGGGCAAAACTGAATAAACTGCGTCAAGCGTTCTTGTTTTAAGTGGTTACTGACCAATCATGCAATGGATTGGATGAAACTCATAAATCATGCACACTGCAGGCATTGCATACTTGTGCAAAAAACAAATTAATTAATGCCTATAAAGATGGCCGACTTATGCTGTGTAACATCAACTGTTGGCTATCTATACTAGGATTTAAACTTAAATCATTTACAATATCAACTTACAATACTTGAACGGTAAACTTACTTTTCTTAGTTTTGAAATAAAAAAAAAACATGTATTTGACATCAACGTATAATTTGTTTTTGGGGGAACAAGAAAAAAAGATTTTATCAAGTAATGCTGTGAAATAAACGAGAAGACAAAAATGACTTTGTGTGTAAAGTGTGTAAAGCACATATAAATAGAAACTTTTAGTCAAACAGAGTTTTGTATACAACTTAGGCCTACTTTTCTTAGTTCTTGAAATTAAGTACAGTAAAGTATACTTCAGGTAAATAAGAATAAGACCTTTGTGTTCAGTTGCCCATATACCATTAAAAACAAAGAAACAAAAAAGGCAAGGATGAAGGGTTCATACACAGAAATAGCTAATCTTTCTGTGAATCCACTGAGCCAAATACAAAACAAATGCCCCAAAATCAACCTTCCAGGAGTGCACAATTACTGTGCAATACATTCACCATTCAAAACCATTTAGCCGTGGGGGCATACCACAGTGCAGTGTATCCACCACTCAAAACCATTTGAATGGTTGTGAATGGTGACACAGCTTATCATCAATACAGGTCAAATGGTACTGCCATGTGTGTACACAAACTATTGGGTTGTAAACATTAGTGAATTTTGAATGGTTTTGAATGGTGTATCAGTAGGAGGGTTTTTAAGGAATGAAATAAATGGCCCAGTGACCAGGGGTAATAATGTTGAAGTGCCACGAGCGTCACTGAGTGATGAATTTGAGCACGACATTGTATACAAGAAGCCAATATCATAAAGTTTGTAATAAACAGGGCCATGCTGATGATTCTTTCTGTCAGAAATCATCAAATTAAATGATATCATAGACCATTTTAATGTGAGGTTAGAGGTTCTTTTACTCCCATTTTCTCCCACTTTCATGAGGACTCTATCTATTGGAGCCCCTCTTTATATTGCACATCCCTCATAAATAATTGAGAGAGAGAGAGAGAGCTACACTTTGCAAGTTCCTTACCAATATAAGAAGGAAGTATAATGGTTTGATATGTACACAATTTAATTAAAGAGCTCACTTGGGTTTAATCATGATAAACCTTGAAATTTTACCTTTAAAACTAGGGTTTTTTGTCAACTAAATGCTTATGTATTTATAGATAAAGACACAATAAAAGTCACATTGAAAGTTTCAGGTGAATACAGTGTAGGCCTATACTTGCTGAGAAAACAGCAAAAAACTGTCACTGTATTTTCACAAGAATGTGAATCTAACCACGACTAGCAAGGTGACAGCGGGTACCAACCGCATAACTGGCTGTAGCATTCGCAAGAAAACTGAGATCCATTCTCAGATTTGTTTGTTGAAAAAATATCCGAACCATACACTTCCTTTCTTAAAATAGAAATAGTTTATACTGAGCAGCTGCAGTACTTCTCACCAATTAAGTTTTTATGGTCACTTTTCAAGTGTTTACCAGTCTACACTCCCATTGAGATTAAAGTATTTATGTACACTATAAGACCATTAAGAGGTGTCAGATGCAATTACTTGAACGAATAAATTACAAGGAATGGTTACCTTGCATGAGACTAATTTAATAATAAAAGTAACTAGTTCTTATATAGCACATTTTACAATAACGTAATGAGCTTTACATTAATGCACTGGTCATATGGCAAATAACATTCCTTTAATCTTTCTCAGCTCCCTGGGGAGTATACAGCCCCGAGCTGTCATGGCCCTCGGAAGGCTTTTTTAAACACAATATCAACCTCTACCCTCGCAAGTACCCATTTATACCCCTTGGTGAAAAGAAGCAGTCACAGTAAAGCATCTTGCTCAAGGACACAAGTGTCATGACCGGGAATCGAACCCACACCCCGATGACTTAAACACCATAACTTGAATCTGATGCTCTAAACCGCTCGGCCCATGGCACCCCAATTTTAAGTGTAATGCCCTTCACTGAAGAGTTATCATTTGGAAAGGCACATCTTGACCACCGCACCTGAGGTTTGAACGAGTCTTGAGATCTTCGGCTTTTGACAGGTCTGCTGTCTACCCAGCTTTCCTAGCAATCAAAGGCCAACAGCTGCCCACTCTGTAGCGTAATTATCAAACAAACCCCCACATTAATCTAAGCCATAAATGATCTCATCATTGCCTCTGAAAGCACTGGCAACACCCTGCTCAATCATCATACATCACTAGTGTCTGCAACTCATAAGATATGTTTTTAAACATGATCATAAAAACATTTTAAGCTTCAAATCCTGCAGTCTTGTAGATTTCCAACCAAATTCAAGCTTTACAGTGTATGACCAAATAAGACAAAATAATTGCAGTCATTTTCCCCAAAAATATATTTCAATCTGAGAAACGATTCATTCATTAATCGTTTCTCATATTTTTAAGGACTGGTGTCCGTTCGTGCATGCTGCGACCAAAGATGCAGTTGGTACCTGTCACCTCGCTAAATACGGATTGATTTGATGTTCTTGTGAAAATCTGTTTTCTCAGCTACTGTAATCAGCTGAAACTCTCACATTTGACTTTTATTGCATCTTTCTTTATAATTTTGCCTATAAATCAGCATTACGGTGACAAAAAACAAGTTAGCTATGACCCTCCATTTAAGCATACAATACTTATCCCACATCAGTTACGGATGAATCAAAAAAAATAATTAAAGTAGAAAGGCGTCAACCAGGCTGGTTTCATCAATTTCTTTCATATCGTAAACAAACATGTTACTATGGTTTTATCTGAGTTAATGGAATCAGGCGAAAGGGAATACGTTTGTGTGTGACCTTACTGGGTTTATTGTACTTCCTTGGGGACACGCTTTGTGCAAAATAACACGGTTTGTCGTGACAGTCAAGTGTGTGTATTTCTCTCTACATGGCAACCAAAACACTGATGATCATGCTTTTGAATTTTCCTTTGTTAACATTACACTTGCAGTAATTAAAGAGAGTGAATGAACTTATGTATCCATACGAAAAATTATAAGTAAAACTGCACATAAAATGGTTATTTAGGAAAAGATAGCCAGCCACTATTTATTATAAAACATTCCAGTGTGCTTTTGGTAGAAGCCAACCTAAAAAATTGCTAACTTTGATAATGAGCATATTTTCGCTTTGACAAATATTTGACTTGAAATTGTTAAATTACATTTTGCCAGATGGCGTGTTCATCTTTAAGGCGCACAATGTCCTCGGATTTGGCGCTCTGGGCTATAAAAAGTGTTTGTTTTAAAATGAATATGGTTGGAAAGATATTTTAAAGGCAGAATATATTGATTTACATAAATATCCCTTGAAATTGTGTGGTTTTCTTTAATTTCATGACAGAACACGGTCCAATATTTTGTACCACAAAAAGTTGTGGGTTCGGATCCCACCCGAATAATATGCCTATGGTTTTTTTTTTTTCACAGGACTCGGAAAAGTACTGAGAATACAGTGCTTTACATACATCGGTGTAAGGGTAAAACCAATTCATTGTGAATCCATTGCGATACATCCACTACAAACAAAACCATAATATGAGAATGGTCTGTTTTGATGAACTGCATGCGAGCCACTGGTGAACAGGATGTCGCGGCAATTAAACGAACTGACTAATTAGGCTGTTAAATGACAACATGAAAAACATCAGTTAGAGTTTAATTTCAGAATAGAGTTGATAAATTACCCTTGCTTTTGCTCATTCAATGGAAACAGAAACTGGGAATTTCCTTTTTCTGAACTCAATGAAGGAGAAATTTAACAGGGTTTTCTCTTTTCTGAATTCACTAAAGGAGAAATTAAACCTGTTCTTTTTCTTCTCCTGATATTCAGAAAAAGAAAAACCAGGTTTTCTCTTTTCTGAATTCAGAAAAGGAGAAATTAAACCGGGTTTTATCTTTTCTGATTTCAGAAAAAGAGTGTTTTTCTCTTTTCTAAATTCAGAAAAGGATGGTCGATGTGGTTTTTTGATGATCTTTCAAAGACGTCCATGTAAGAAAGGATGTGGTTGAAGTTAGGTACATGTATGTTACTTGTAATAGCCTACAATTACAAATGGCAAAAGGCTTCTTGCAAAGCAAATTTTTCACAATCAAAAGTGTCTATACGGAGCAATCAGAACCGTTTAAAGTCAAATGCTCAAAACCCAATTTCAAACCCAATTCCAATTTTAAGCACAACAAATTAATACTCACCAGATTAAGGTAACCAGCCAAAATACCATGGCTCATGTACAATCTGTGACAGGTATCCTCTTTATTTTTGTTTAGCAGAACATTTTAAAGCAATCTTTTCTGCTTTAAGCAGATATATGAAATTGGGCCCTGGATTCAGACCTAGTTTCAATGATTCAGACCAGACCATGTGGCGGTCCTAGACCACTCAGCTAACAAAGAATGATGAATTGAACCAGTCAAGCTTGAGCTTATTTTAACCAGACATCTTACATTAATTAACAGACTTTGTCCCATAAATAAAGACTATAACCACTGACAGTGTCATCATCTATATGACACAAAAACTCTACTTTAGCAGCATGGTAACTCTAACGTTAAAATATATACAAATCCACAGGATGATCTTTTTAACTAGTTAACTTTCTTGTTTGGTTTACTGGTAGTGCTTTAAGGAGATCCACTCGATTGTGATTCAGTTGGCATTTTGTAATCCTACAGGGGGTACTGTCATCAGGTTTTACTTTGTAATATTGTGTCTGGTGTAATCATTGTCTCATTTTAAACATGTTTGAATTTAAATGTCCGTTTGTTTTGGGACTGCTTTTTTTCGTACCCTGTGAAATAATAAACGAAATAAATGAAATGAATTAAATTAAATGAAGTTGCCGCCTTTACTGGTTACCATACGAAGCGCCAGCGAGATACAAGATAAACATGTGCATATCTATCTGCTTATTGTGTCCCAGTGAAGGTGGAACAAAACTAGTAGGACATATGTAAACTACAAAAAATGGACTTGTCTATTATCATTTTAATATTTGTATAGCTTTTACGTGTGGAGGAGAAGAAAGCCAAACGGCATCCCCCCTCTTCACCTCATGAAATAAACATTGATAGACAGCTAATGGAAGACTTAAAGGTAGGGTTATATATTGTTTTTTGTCAATGTAATGCTGATTTATAGGCAAAATTATAAAGAAAAATACATTAAAAGTCACATGTGAAAGTTTCAGCTGAATGTGTCTAGTTGCTGAAAAAACAGCAAAAGTGTCACAATATTTTCACAAGAACGTCAATACCTGCAAGGTATTTAGCAAGTATTAGTATTAGTATTAGTATTTAGGTATTTAGCAAGGTGACAGTGGGTACCAACCCCATCTCTAGCCACAGCATTTGTGAACGAACACCAACCCCCCTAAATCTGAGAAGCGATTAATGCATGAATGGATTCTCAGATTCAAATGTTTTGGGGTGAAAAATTATCATCCAAACCACATTTTGAAGGGAATTCTTTCTCAAAATAGTTCATACTATCAACAGCTACAGTGCTTCTCACTAAGTAAGTTTTAAAGTCCATAAGTACCAGTCTTTGTGGTACCTTTAAACTATCCGCCATTTTAAAACTAGTTCTGCTGAATTTCAGTGCCTCATTTTGGGAAAAGCTAAAAGCTGTAGGTTGTTGAAAGGTTTTAGGACTTGGAGACTTTGGGGCGTAAGTGGCAGACAAACAAACCAGGTAAATTTCCATTGTCCACGATGATCTTAGCACGCGCAAAGTTATTGTACAACAAAGGATTTACTTGATCGTAAGTCTGCTGCCAATTGCAACTACGTGTAGCATCCCCAAAACTCTTCCATAGCAGGAAAGCAGGAGGCTAGCTATCCTATAGGCTTAACTTTACTAGTGAAGGGCAATAAACTTCAAGAGGTTATTTAGAATGTACAGGTATGGCATGCTGAGTTACAAATTATGCCAACAAATTTTCAGCACCCTGCAATTTATGTCTGATCTTCCAGACTATACAACCTCAATTATTAACTCCAGTGTTCAAACCATTAACCTCATTACCAGGGTCCTACAAATGATTCAAGAGGATCATTAAAACCTAATGTACTTCAGCTCTTCTAATACAGAAAGTAGCAAACCTGAAAGACCTTCATAAACTTTTACCACCTCAGAAATTTATGAGTTTTCTACCATTATAATAACTTCCTTCAGTCAAGTTCGAATGCTATTGACCGAATTCACCTAACATCACCACCACAATAAATCTTAGTTGCACCTTTTGTGAGTCAGTTTCCTATAGGTGTCAAAATTGTTGGCGCAGCGCACAAGTTTACAGGCTTAATACTATTGACTCAAAAAATAACAGACCATGGGCAGAGAGTAGGCATGTATCATCAGTGCAATTGGCTACTTGCACGGATCCGCCATGTGCATGTAGAGCCTCGACTTCATGCTTAAATTTGTATTGTACTTGTGTATCTGTTTGGGTGAAAGTGTCATTACATTACCGTGACAATATAGAGTTATATAATGCTTCTATTTACTGCTGTCTCCCAATTCCAGGCTCTACACACAAATGGCTGACTGAGCAAAGGGCAAATGGTCATTGAGTCAGTATAACAAGCGTCATGGTTTTTCCCTAAGAAACTTCCAAATCATTTTCAGTTTGATAATAGCACTCGATACACTAATGACGTCACTTTTGCTAAAAATACTTGGATGTCTGACAAACTTTCCATCACTCACACATGTGATCACAACATTAGCAGGCTAAATGGCAGTAGTACAATACATGCAAGTAAATATAAAACCCTGGCTTTGACATGTATATTTATGAGGCTTGTCGGAATATCTTGACGAAGTCCCTTAACAGCAGTGTTGTTTTCGCTCAGAAAACCACCCACAAAACCGACAACAATGACGACCGCAGTGTTTGTCGAAACCATGCTATTTTCGCTAAGGACAACCGCCCACAAAACCAACAACAAGCAACACTCAGACAAGCATTCCTACAAGCATTCATTAATCATAATAATATACAGCATGTTTTCGATACAATTGCATGAACGACATTCGACATACATGTACATCATTGAAGGTGGACATGTTGACTGAAATCTAGGTACTTGCATGACATCACCATTTTGAGCTTCTATTTTTAACAGTGCTATTTGAGACTGGCATTCATGGGGGACCAAAGACAATTTTGTACTTCAAAGGCAGGATATACTTTGGTAATTTCTCAAAGACTAGTAACCTCACTTGGTGTATCCCAACATAAATAACCAACCTGGGTCAATTTTGGCTCGATTGGTCATCGAAATTGCAAGAAAATAATGAAAGAAAAACTCCCTTGTTGCATCTAGAATTGTGTGCTTTCAAATGCCTCAGAAAGGCTTCATGCCGGAAGCCTTTCTCAGATTCAAATATTTTAGTGAAAAACTACCTTTCTCAAAAACTACATTACATTTTTCACAATGTTTTATACTAACAGCAGCTCTCATGTGCCAAAGTTTCTATGGTAATGTATTTCTTGAGTAAAAACCAAAAGTATCCACTGCCTTTAAAGACCAATATAAAAATGCACCACTTGTATCTTAACTATAAACAAATCTACAAAGCAACACAATCAACACCATACAGGCTTTTCAAGCATACAACTGTACTTCAATTGGTAGCATCTGAGCACTATACAAAGAGTATTTAGTCATTTGGACAGACATATAACACAACAAACAAAATGTAGAATCATAAGCCCTTTTCACAAAATTCGCCGTTGGCTGCCACATAATTTTTCAAATAGACCGATCTCTGAACAACTTCTGAAAAGTCAGTTGGCCTTTTTATTCACACTTGAACTTCCAGCAAGGAACATTCTGGGTAGCTGCTTTTTCCAAAGAAATCACTACCTGCCCCTGCTGGGGAGACTGTTGAAGCAAAACAACCTAAGGGTTTGTAAACATTTGTGCATTGTCCTCTCAGGGGAATCAATATAGCAAGTGTAATAAAAGAAACACAGGTTGCTGGGGGGTTTATCTTAATTAGACAAACTTCTTAGAATTTACATGACTTGAACGATTCTACATTATGAAAAAAAAAACAACAACGGGCAAAATTGTTCATCATTAAAGAGGAGCTCCAGGGTCAAATTCAACTTTGTGATATGTACTAGTTTTCCAGCAGATAGGCCTAGAGCCCTTATGAAAGTGGAGACAAATTTGTAAACCTCTAACCTCATATTAAAACAGTGTAAAATGACGTTATTTATACACTTCTAATGCGTCAACATCTTAAAAATTAAATGACATCAAATTTACAAATATATGGGTCTGTACATTTCTGTACAGGAAATGTTTTAGTTCATTCCTGAATGTTGATGATATTCAATCAAAAAGGCATTGAATTTTTACCTTTTGACTGATGCATTTTGTACGTACACATTTGTTGTTGATACCAATGACATAATGTTTCAAATTTCGCTCTAAAAGAGTATGAAATAAAATAACAATTTAGTTTCAAATTTCGCTCTGAAAGCGTATCAAATGAATTACATTTTACACCATTTTAACATGAGGTTAGAGACTTATCAAATAATTTCCCACTTTTATGTGGCCTCTATCTATTGGAAAGTGAGTGCATTACAAAACTGAATTTGACCTTCAAGACCCTCTTTAACACGTTGACTGCCGCCTACGAGTATATTCGTAGTAACAGGTGTAACGGATTCTGCCACTACGAGTATACTCGTAGAGAATGAAAGGCTTTTGTATAGTGAATTGAATACACTGGCATCACTGAGAACGCAACGTATACGCTTCTGGCAGTGGTGAGCACACATCGTTAAAATTTGTATGCTACAACATGTTGACAAAAAAAAAAGTACTTATTTGGTATGCACGCATGCGCACCAGACTGGGATGCTTGGCAAATGGGAACGCCCCTTCAAATTTATGACCGGCAGTCAACATGTTAAACATTTGTCCAAGCCTCCTCATGCATGCCACCTGAGATTGTAGCTTGTTGAGCCAAGTGAAGACAACAGTAAATTGTCTTTGAAGGCACTGGACACTATTGGTAATTACTTAAAATAATTGTTAGCATAAAAACTTACTTGGTAACGAGCAATGGAGAGCTGTTGGTAATATAAAACATTATGAGAAACGGCTCCCTCTGAAGTAACGTAGTTTTCGAGAAAGAAGTAATTTCTCAGTAAAATATTTGAATTGATTTTGAGACCTCACGCGTGAGGTCTCGAAATCAAGCATCTGAAAGCACAAAACTTTGTGTGACAAGGGTGTTTTTTTCTTCCATTATTATCTCGCAACTTCGACGACCAATTGAGTTCAAATTTTCACAGGTTTGTTATTTTGTGCATATGTTGAGATACACCAAGTGAGAAGACTGGTCTTTGACCAAAGGTGTCCAGTGTCTTTAAGAAGAAACAGTTACGCTCCAAGGGTGACACATATCCTTTCCCTGAAAACAGTTCTTACTTTTTCTTTTAATTTGGGGTTGAACAAAGAAAACTTGACTAGATTACGGTATTTGAACCTGCGACCTCTAGATTAATGTACCAGCGGCTTAACATGTCAGCACTCTACCAACTGAGCACTCTAGCCCTAAAGGCCATGTTACACAAAGCAATTTACGGGCAACCAGTTCCAGGCAATCTCCAATAAGGATATTCATTCACGTTTCAGTTTTCTCATTATTTTCTTAGGGATAGTGAGTTTACTGCTAAAATAATGTCTCTTGTGCTGACAAAGTGTTCCTTGTGCATGCAGTGCAGTTGGTTGTGTCCAAGTTGCCTGAAAAAATTGCCCTGTGTGACAAGGCCCTAATGTTCCCGGTCTCCCTATTAAAGGTGCTGTATGCGTTTGGTAATTGGAGCCTACTGATTGTGTAATAATCATATACAAATGTACGAACATACAATAAAACTAACCTGTGAAAATTTCACTTCAAAAGGTGGTCGCATTTTTGAGATATCACCGAAAAACCGGAGTGAATATTTCCACGCAGGAAGAATATTCCCCATAGGAATACACAGTCCAAGAAGCGTTTCTGACAGAAACGCTTCTCAGATTCAAATTTTAGGGAATAAAAAGTGATATATTTTTTCATAACCGTAGTGCTTTGAAAGTAAAAGTTTCCCAAAATTCATTATACTACCCAACGCTGCTGTACTTCTTACCACTTACCAAGTAAGTTTTTATTGCCATTAATTTTCAGAGTCATTACCAAACGTGTACTGTGCCTTTAAGTCAGTTCAGGCGCCATTCAACTTCAAACTGCCATATTTTCTTTGAAACGGTACTAATTTGATATCTGCATCTAAAATGTAGAGATCTACCACCTTAATGTCCCACATTCAAAGAAGAAAGCCTTAATGGTGTAAACAAAAAATAAGCTGCAGCTTGAGACAATGTTTTGAGATCATGTGCTTTTACATGTTTTCAAATACAAGAAACACCGCTCATGTCAAATCAGGGAGGATCCATCGTTCAAGCCCAGGTTAAAGTGAGGCGCCACTTTTAAGTGCAGCCTGCAGTCTTCATTAAAGGGAGGGAACATTATTTGTGTTTTGTTCAATCAAATCTTATGTTTTCAAACTGTATTAAAATGTGTAACGTTTTCTAAGAAGTGGTGTCCAAAATGTGTGTCATCACCCCTTTTTCCAAATGTAACAGTCCGACTATTCCATAGTGTATAAAGACCTATTTTACAGCCAGTTTTGCCCATACATCAGTGTAAGGGTAAAACAAATTCATTAATTCAACAGGGTGATTGGAATGAAAACTAAATAGCCCTGATGCTGATTAAAAAAAGAAAAAATGTATATATGTAGCCGCTGGACTTTGTCACGAGGACCCTCCTAATCGCCAATCAATTCAATTTCATTACAAATGTTGTGTCTTCCCTTTAATTAAGATAGCGTGACTACGTGTCATAGGTCCTCTGGCGGAGCTTTACTAGGCTTGGTGAGCTGTTTGCCCACAGTTTCCACATCAGCCTTGTTTACGAAATTCTAATGACATCAATCTATATGCATATAGGTTACTTGATAACCACACCTGAGGTCTTCTGCACTAAAGCAAAGCGGACTTACATGCGGGTACTTTGCTTAACATAAAGGTTTTAACTACTATAAGCTCTGGAATGTCAGCCGCAAAAGAATTAAATGGAGGGTACAACTTGGGTGACAAAGAGTACAAGATAATCCAGTGAGATTATAATGGGTATAAGTTCCATCACAACAGGGCCCAATTTCATAGAGTTGCTTATTCAGAAAATTGTGCTTAATAACTTTCTGCTACCCGAGTAACGTGCCTGTGGAATTTTCTTCACAGGACTCAGGAAAATAATGAGTATGCATTGCTATACAAACATCGGTGTGAGGGGAAAAACCAAACATTATTCTTTATTCTCGATGCAAATTTATAATCCATTAAATTTTCTGATAAGAAAAATTAAGCAGGAAATCAGTCACAGACAGTACATTTATGAAATAGTATTTTGGCTGATATACTAATTCTGGTGTACACAATTATTTTTTACTAATTTTATTTTTTTTGAAACAGTCTATTCATTCAAGACCTCTAATTTGTTAATTTTAGGCAGGGATTTTGTGCATCTTCTCTGTACTGTACATACACTGATTTCAAATTTTTTTATAAAAATTAAAAACTGAGGGCTGGGGCAATTTTCTCTCAAAATTACAACAATTTGGGAAAAATTGGTGAGTAAGGTGACAAGCACATGATTGTGTAATCTCTTCTTGGCCTGGTTCGGAAAAGAGACAGGGATGAGATAGGTTTCAATATTTCAAAAAACTTTGCTTGTCTTGAGGGCTATTATGCTAATAAATAAAAAAAACTTGCAGTTTCATCAATTTTTCATATTTATTCTTTATTTAAGCCATATCAAATAGTTCTATATCTTTTGACTTCCCATTGTCTTCGATTTTATTCACTGTTGAAAAAAACCGGAACTGAATTGAAGTAGTCTCAACCCTAGTTTCTTTTTCAGAATCCTCACTTCTTCCATAGAGCAAGGCTTCTTCTGAGTAAAGACTTCATGTAAACTTCCACATTGGTCACCTCTGAACTAGTTTAGACGTAATTTTGGTTGCAAAGCAACATCTTCCATGCTTAGCAAAATTCTGTGTTCCAACAACTCTTTGAAATGGCCCCCATGTCATAATTTCCTATACCAATTGGGCTACCAGCCAAAATATCATGCAATGTACATTTCGCTTGTAACGGTTCCATGCTTATTAGAAAATTGTACTTTCTGCTAAACAGGTTTTATATAATTAGGGCCAGGTTTGTCACCAGTGTTGTACCACCCCTTTAAATAGCAAGAGAACATTTTGAAATGTGTAATACTCACTCACCTGTTTAGCCTCATGATAGTGGAGGAAGTTTCTTTCGATAAAAAAGCAAAGTTAACAAACAAAAACAAAAAACACAATAAAATAAAACAACTGATAATAAAACCGAAAGATGAAAAATAATTGATTTCATTCAAATAGCAAAACCAGAAATGAACAATGGTTGAAATTCTATCGGGTGTGGTTTTGTTTGTACACTACAAATCCACATTACGATTGCCTATCCTTCATATTTATTTGATATTGAAATAGTATATTCGGTAGTATATAAATAATGAATTTTTATGAGTACAATGGTACAAATATTTTCATGAAATCCGAGATGAATGGAACATTCGATCTTTCAACAAACGAAAATAATCTCTTCAATGCACGAATGCAAAACATTTATTATTCGTTTCATATAACACCCAGGTAGATCTCAGTCATTTGGAGGAAAAATCCATCACCAAAATGTACAAGATTGTATTATGGCATCAACTAGGAGGCCTTGTACAGGTGAGAAAGGCTGGTTTGTAGTCTGTCGCACGACGATGATAATTGTCAACGCTGAAGGGGGTAAGCGTCTTCACCGAAAAGACGATGATGACTTCGCGATAACTTCAAACTGTGTTGTTAATGATAGTGCGTTAAGATTTTAGCCGCACAACCATTGAGCAACCGACCAGCCTACGCTTGCATGCACCATAGCATGCAAAACATGGTGGTCTAGCATGCAAAAGTGCAAAAAGAATGGAATGAAATGCTGAATAGTACCAAAATGCACACTTGATGTAGGCATGAAATGGTGTGAATAATAAATACCACATGACCTCCAATCCTCCAATCAAATGACAACGATCTACTCGAGTGTTAAATAATTCTTGATAACTGACATATATCCAAATTTATGTCATCAAATATCGATGAATAGGATGTTCACCATTCTGCATTCCCCCCCCCCCCGCCCCACCCACCTAAAAAGCTATTTACAGCTACTGCAACAAAGCAAAACCACCTGGGCTTGATTTGATGCACAAAGCTCAAGTTGCTCTTCAGGGCGCTTACTAATCTTAATTGCTAGGCAAAGTGTGAAGTCACAATTCGAATCACTATGGTGATATTGACTTGGCCTATGTTAAAGGTAGAGTCATAGATTGGTTAATACTCCAAAAATAAATGACCATAAAAACTTACTTGGTGAGCAGCACTGCAGCTGTATAAACTATTTTGAGAAAGGATTCCCTTCGAATTAATATATGGTTTGGATCAATTTTTCACCCAAAATATTTGAATCTCGGAAACATGGATCATTTCTCAGATTTCTGAGGGTTGGTGTTTGATCACGAATGCTGCGGCCAGAGATGCGGTTGGTACCCACTGTCACCTCTCTAAACGTGGATGGATTTGGCGTTCTTGTGAAAACACTGTGACTTTTTTTTGCTGTTTCCTCAGCAAGGAGACAGCTGAAACTTTCACATGTGACTTTTATTGTATCTTTCATTATAATTTGGCCTATAAATAAGTATTACATTGACAAATACCAATCTATGACCCTGCCTTTAAGATGAATCTTAGTGCTTTGTGAAATCTATCCCTGAACAGGTGGCAGGGAGAGGGGGCAGGGATGGCACATGCTCAATGGTAAAATTCCTACCTTTAGAGGAAATGGGGCTAATGACAGCACTATGAGAAAGCAAAGGCCATAATTTCTTCCATGAAATTCCATCAAAAAAATACTGGTTTTACATGTCTACCTATCAATCTATTGCTACGAAAGGTATTTCTACCACTGTAAATCAATGTTTACATACACATTTGCACATACTGCAAAGAAGGGACAACAACTTTGTGATACTATTACTACCGATAAAAGTTATTGAATCCCTGTCATTCAATCACATCATGTTTGCCTGACTTAAAATTACTATAAAAGGTTCAAACAGAAATTTCATCTATTAAATCAACCTCTACTTCAGACACAGCTCAACTAAACCGCTGCACAAAGGAAAGATGGGTCAGACGCCCAAGAAACTCACAAACCTCTTAACCTTCTATGAAAGATAGCACTCTAAATTTCTTGATTTTGATTTGATATTTTTCTCTTTCACTAGGAAAATTTGATTAGTTTCTGAAATTATTTGTGAAGTGTATAGCACTCAAAACAATGCCTTTTCAATCATGATCTTGGACACTGATTAAACATACACCATTTCACCACTCACAATGTGAAAATCTAATTATCATTGGCAGATTTCTTTTGTGCAATAACTTAGATTAAGCTTACATTCTCAAATCTTTAAAAAAAAAAGTAAATTTTTGCAAGTCAATCAGCCCAAATCTGGACCTAGTATCTTAAGGAGGTGATGCAGGCATGGTGAGATGATTGCAATGGGACTCCCAAAATGGCATGCAGAAAGGCCATGGGCAGACAAGCGCCTGTGCCACCAGGGCAAAGGGTCTTATAGCCCAATATAAAAATATCAATAACTAGCCATTGTCAGCTCTCAAATTTGTGTCCTCAATTTTCAACATGCCATTTACCATTATTAATCTCTTTTTTTTAACAGCTAATCTTTCTTTTTTTATCTTTTTTTTCCAGAAAATCAAGAAAAACTACACGAGAGGTTTGAAGAATGAAGATATTGTGAAAAGAAATCATGCAAGTTGAAAAAGAACAATTGGTGCAATGAAATCATCTCCCTATCTGTCAAAATGAAATGATTAAAATGTTCACAGGATATACGGGGTGACATCATTTGAGAAAATAAAGATAATGTGAAATATTTGCTAAAAAATTTCAAGTTTCAATCTGAAAGCTCCATGATTATAAAGTTTATACCAGTACCAATATTCCAGAGAAAACTTTCTGTCTGAAATAATGTTAAAGTAAAGGCAATGGTGGGCAATGACACCCTTAAATCATTGTTGGTTATTTGGAAAGCTGCACTCCAAATAAGCCATGAATGAACACGCACACAATTTCTGACAAACCAAAGTTGTCTTTTCAAAAAAGTGACCCCTGGTATTGATTGCCTTTTCAAAGGTCAGTTCAACGTGTAGGTGGGTCTGTTTAAGTGTCAAGTAATAAACCACACATGGGAAACTGACTGGATTTTTAGGTTGAACAAAGAAAAATTTACTAGAGCAGGATTTGAACCTGCAACTTTTGGATTAGCGTGCCGGTGCTCTACCACTAACTGAGCTATCTAGCCCCGATGTTGGCAGTCTCCCTATTTTGTCAATATCTAGTTTATTTAAAATGGACCTTATTTTCATTCACAGGGGAAAAAAACCCAATGATGTGGACACAGTCTCAGACAAAGTTGTACAGGACACTTCTATAGCTAATAGAATGTATTGGAGATTATTTCAGGATAAGAAGACTGACAGACTTACCAAGCAGTTAGATTACATGCATCAATCAAACATCAGTACACTGTACATGCATCAATGCACTTACATTAGCTCAAGGACACCATCTAAGACCTACTTACGCATCTTAATTATATACAACCTAAAGAGCATGTTTCGACTCCCCAGTCCACTATTAAATGGGCTACAGAGAAAGGTTTACCATGATTTATCTGGCAATGAACCCTACTATCCTATACCCATCACATTTTGATGTGACATTTTATAGTGCAAAAGGGGTCAGTTTTTATGCTTAATTTCCCACAAGAATCTTTGTGTGACTTGTTTGTTCGGTAATGTTTAAAGTTTTATCAATCCTATTAAAGGGCATGTGTTTACATGTAGCTCCCCAGAACATTATTAAATAGAATGGACTACAGAGAAAGGCCAGGATTTATCTGGTAATAAAACCTACTCATCACAATTTGATGTGACATTTTAATAGTGCAAAAGGTGTCAGTTTTGATGCTCGTTTTCTCACAAAAATCTCTGTGTGACTTGTTTGTTTGGTGTTTAAGTTATAGGAGGTTCTGCCTGAGGTGCTGTCATTTTCAATAAAACAAGGTAGGTAACAATTCCAAGTTATAACAATTGTTTTCTTCTTTTTCCCTGTCTTTAGAAAGAGTAGACAACTGTGTTAGGAACTTTTCTCTTGTTCGTCAACTTTACATCGGGGGAATGATCAAAGATTTGTTTTTTCTTATTCTAACGTTGCACAAAACCCTACTCAGAAGACCATACTGGGACCCATTTTCATGGTTCTGCTTACCATGAATTTTTTCGCTTACGGCGCATGCACTTTAAGTTACAGGGAGCCTTAAGCGCAAAAATTATGCGGTAAGCAGCACAATGACATTAGGCCCTCTGATCTTAATTGGTTTGTGAAATGAAAAAGAAAAATGTTCCAGCCAATCCTTAAAGGGCAAGTACGTAAGACATGAAAACAAAGCTTGCAAACCCTCAAACATCTTGCAGTATGAAATCATAAATGCTGTGACTAATGAAACCATGGTCTAATCTTACAATGCATGCTAGCCATAGCATCCATACATACCACACTTGGTGAGACTTTGTTCACGTGGTCATGCCTGTAAATCATCAATCTATTTTTCAAAAAGGTTCCTTAAAAGGTGTCTTGAGTTACAATACAGCCTCTCTACACTTCATTTTAATTATTCAAGTCAACAGGCCACTTGTCATTCCATACACCTTGAATGTACCTGGTCTACCGGCCCCTTGGCAGCCTTCTACAAGTATAACCTTCCATCTTGAACAGGTTCAATGGTGACACCATAGAAATAGAGCCAGAAGAATAGCGTGTGTGGTTATCTGTACATGTCTGCGTTTAGTCACTTTGTGCACGCTGCCATTTTAGTTGCATGGCAAATTTGAGCTTACCCATGGGTTGATCTGAGTAGATTCACCATAAAAGCATGTCCCATGGTGTGTATTATCTTTGTCACAGAGGGCGTACACAGTGGACACAGGCCAAAAATGAGCTACACGTAAAAATTATCCATGGTCTAATTCCAATGGAAGACACATACTTTTATTATAAAACCTTACAATATTTTTGAATATAAAATATAACTTTTTTTCAAAAGAGCTATGAGCTTACCTCCATTATTGGCAGTTCCAGTATCTGTTTTCCAATAGTAAAAAAAGAAGGGAAAATATGAGTTATAAATAACAAAATTTTATAGTTTAGTAAAAAAGAATGTGTAAATTGACATGATGCAAAACTTTCGCTGAGTAGTGCCTACTTTGGCTGAGTAGAAAATGATGAATAACAAAGATAAAATAAAGGAATGTAAGAAAAAGAAGTCAGTTTTGGGGAAGATACTGGAAAGGAGCAGAGCTCTTAATAAAACCTTGTTTAGAGAAATCATTATTTGCGTCAACTTGTCAAGAAGTCATTTATTGGTGGTCATCCTGATTATCTATAACTATTCCGCACGTACGTCGGAAGAAAGGACTCAGGAGAAATCCTACACAGGCTCAGGACACTACAGTAAATTGCTGAGTTTTGAGTTTTGCCATTAGGGGTCTCGTGTGCATCTATAATGAATATGGATTTTCTAGAACTCACCAGAAATCATGCCTCCTTGTATGTCACAGCAAAATATCCTCTTGAAAGCTTTTCGGTATGACCTCGTCCGCCAGGCATATATGAGCGGATTGAGGGCCGAGTTGGTGTAGCCACTCCAGTAAGCAGCCACATTCAGTATGGTTGGCACGTTGTGAAAACCCATCGACAGTCCAAGGGTGGAGTAAATGAAGTACGGCGACCAGCAAATGAAGAACGTCACAAAGACAATAAATAGAGTCACTGTGATCCGCACCTGCTGGTTGAAGATACGGTCTTCCGCCATGTTGGTGTTTTTCCGCAGGCGTTGGCTGTAACTTTGGATGGTTTTAAATATGACACTATAGGTAACAATAAGGCATAGCAGAGGGATGACAATGCCAACGGTTGGAACATAGATGCCGATGAGCTTCTCTGTTAGTTTCTCAGGGTATTTTGGCCCACACTGTGATGTTCCAGGTTTGTACTTATTCTCGGTGAGGCCGACTATTGGGCCGATTGCACAGGTGAATCCGATGAACCAGCCATAAATAATCATGTAGATTGCCCGGCGCCGGTTGATAAGTCGTCTTAAAGGCATAACGAGTGAGAAGAACTTATGCAGGGCAATCACCATGAGACCATGTGTGGATGCCACAAGAAAGAGCGCCTCCAAGAAGGCGTTGGCGTTGCAGAGCACAGGACCAAACCCCCAGTCCCCGTAGATAATGGTGGCCATCGAGAACGGCATGCAGAGCAGCGAAACGCCAAAATCAGCGCAGGCAAGATTCGTGATGAACATGTTGGTTTTACTTCTCATCCCTTTGAAGAACACCATCACTAAGATGACCAGGGCATTTCCGATGATGCTGATTGTCATGACGATAAACAAAATTGTCGAGAGTATAATGACGATGTGAAGATCCCAGTATGGAGGCTTGGGTCCTGGGGCCTCAGTTGTTCCATTCCAATTGTCATTGTCATCTGTTACATTCAAAACAGTCTCCAGCTTACTGTATACCACAGGCACTGCCATCAATAGACGGTTGAAGCCACCAGTCAGTTCATAATCTTCGAAAATGGATGATGATTAACACCAACTTTTCCTCTTTTGATAATGCAAGATTTCCGTGAAACAAATATTTCTGTGAAAAGAACAAAAAGAGAAAAACACAGTCAGGGTAATTGAGCTCAAACAGTTTTCATCCAGTTTTTCAAAGAAACTTTTTTCCTGTTTAAAACGAAATGAAGTAACTTTGCCTGATACAAGTAAAATGACTGAAATCACGGCACTAATCAGGAAATGAAGAATGCATATAATATAAATATCCTACATAAAATGTACATAGGTGTCACATTAGGTGTCAAAATTGAAATATAAATGATGCTTTACGGAGCCAAGCTCAATGAGCAAACATACTGCACACATGGTTAGATAAGGGCTGAAAATATGATAAGCAACACACAATACTGCAGTTCACAATGGTTCCATGCCCAGTGCAAATGAAATCCCAAATGTCTAAAAGTAGTAATCCATCTGACATAATGGTACTGTATGTCATAACTGGTATGTCATAATGCCACGTGCACCCCCTGTCACTCAAAATCTTCCTGAGGGACATTCTCAGTGGCTGCACCAGCACTCTGGAACAAACTACCTCTGCACATCCTTGGCCCTTTCACTATCAATTCACTCAAAGACTCACTGAAAACACAAATTTTCAGACAATCAAGAGCGCTTTCAAACACTCGTAGAAAGCGCGATATACATTTTATTTATTATTATTATTTGACTTTCAAAAGCAATTGGTTAGGGTAATGACTGAATACAAGCTTGTCCATTCGAGAAAACAATTTGCAAATTAAATGAACAAGGCCCAATTTTGTAGCACTTAGATATTCTTGTTATAGACTACGGTTGAATATAAGTGCTACGTCATTCACAAACAACACTGCATTTCCCTGTGAATTTGATCTGCTGGTAACACAAGACCGAAAAGTACAGTCTAATTATTAGTTCCGCTGTACTCATCAAGTCTGTGTGATCAGCAAACTGATATATTGGGAACCATCCAAATGATGATAGATAGATAGATAGATAGATAGATAGATAGATATAGACAGATATATGGGTTTTGGGGTAGTCGCACAGCACAACGACGGAATTGCAACAATTTTACATTTAAGAGTAAAAATGACCAGAACAGCTTGCTACACGGGCAAGATAAATGCAAAAAACAGAACCACTGACAATAAACAAAACAAATCAACAAACTTAAGTGGCGAATCAAGATTTGCAACTTTATCCATTGAAATACTTAGCGCTGGCGCAGTGCCACGCGTCGTATGAATCTGTTGACCTATATAAGTTAAGCGTTTTCAGGAATCGACGAATCTCAATATGCATTTGATTGTACCACGATTGTACAAAGTGTTCTGCGAGCACATTTCTTTTGTTCATTTCCACGAAGTGGCGAATGTGTTTAGGAATTAATAACTCATCAAAAAGGTTAAAAAACATATTGACAGTTTATATTGACATATTGCCACGTGTCGTATGACTTCTGCATTTTCACGGACCGGTGAATCTGTTGACCTATATAAGTTAAGCGTTTTCAGGAATCAACGAATCTCAATATGCATTTGATTGTACCATGATTGTACAAAGTGTTCTGCGAGCACATTTCTTTTGTTCATTTCCACGAAGTGGCGAATGTGTTTAGGAATTAATAACTCATCAAAAAGGTTAAAAAACATATTGACAGTTTATATTGACATATTGCCACGTGTCGTATGACTTCTGCATTTTCACGGACCGGTGAATCTGTTGACCTATATAAGTTAAGCGTTTTCAGGAATCGACGAATCTCAATATGCATTTGATTGTACCACGATTGTACAAAGTGTTCTGCGAGCACATTTCTTTTGTTCATTTCCACGAAGTGGCGAATGTGTTTAGGAATTAATAACTCATCAAAAAGGTTAAAAAACATATTGACAGTTTATATTGACATATTGCCACGCGTCGTATGACTTCTGCATTTTCACGGACCGGTGAATCTGTTGACCTATATAAGTTAAGCGTTTTCAGGAATCAACGAATCTCAATATGCATTTGATTGTACCCTGATTGTACAAAGTGTTCTGCGAGCACATTTCTTTTGTTCATTTCCACGAAGTGGCGAATGTGTTTAGGAATTAATAACTCATCAAAAAGGTTAAAAAACATATTGACAGTTTATATTGACATATTGCCACGCGTCGTATGACTTCTGCATTTTCACGGACCGGTGAATCTGTTGACCTATATAAGTTAAGCGTTTTCAGGAATCAACGAATCTCAATATGCATTTGATTGTACCATGATTGTACAAAGTGTTCTGCGAGCACATTTCTTTTGTTCATTTCCACGAAGTGGCGAATGTGTTTAGGAATTAATAACTCATCAAAAAGGTTAAAAAACATATTGACAGTTCTGTATGTCTGATGAAGTCAGCTTTATTTTGGAATTAAAGTTCAAAAGCAGTCTCTGCAACAGCAGTTTGAAAAATATATCATCTTCAAACGCGATTTTCACCAAACTAAGAATTTGGGCTGTGGAGCAGATTTGCCACTTTGTGAAAACGGGTGACGATTTGTTGAACAAGAAAATACTAATGATTTACATCACCCTCTCCTCCCTATTATTCATTCAGTCAAAACTCTCACAACTAGATTTACCATGATGAGCTATCATGGAAGTAGACCTCAGTCTAAAGTAATCAGAGAAACACTACACTACTCTGACACTGATTTATGGTAATGGCGGTTCATTAAATAACATTGCGAAGTGCCATTATGGCAGCTTGTACAACAGGAAAATAATTAGCTGAGAATCGTGTTGTGGTTTCAACACAAATGAAAAACCTTTGGGGGACATAATCCAGAACCTTAGTATGCGCGTGATGTTACCTGACGAAAACAATGAATAGCTGACATATTAGTTGCTTTGTTTTCATGCAGGTTTAACAACTCTAATGGCCTGGAAATAATTTTTATAAAGCTGTTTACCCCAAAATTGTGGATTGTCTCCAGGAAGCTATATTGCTATATTATACAAATTTTGGATGCATATGAGTGCATTGTCACAGAGCATAATCACAAAGTTCACTTTGGTGTATGCCATTTCATGAGACGAAGCCGGATAAAATGGAAAAGCCGGATTTTACTGGGTAATTATATTCTGCAACAACGCACGAAAGAAACATTTAAATATTAAATATTTGTTTGTATTCACACGTAGTTGTCATTCGAAATTCGCTCACAATAAACACAAAAAAGACATGGAAACTTGTCCACTACACACTCTGAAAATGTTTAAATCCTCTTCTAGACAAAGTGGACAACTCCATGTAGACAACAACCTTGTTGTTCACCATGACACGACCTTGCCTTGTTTGGACAAATGGTCGGGAACGATTATTTTTTTAAATGACACTGTGAAGCGTCCAATAATTATTCATATTGGGCTCCAAAATTAAATTGTTGAGCATTGCAGCAGTAAATATACATGGCAAAATAATGGATGACACATGAAGCATGCCCCAGTCATCCAAAATCAACTGGAATGATGTTGTGTAGGATCCCTTGTACCTTTATCATATGTAGCTATTATGTCAACCATGCCTCAAACCCCCCAAAATCTTCCCAATCCTCTGATTAATTATGAAGGACTCAGGAAGATTGGGGTTTTCTTTAAAGAAAGAAACAAATAATCACCCAAGCAGTGTAAATCTGGTGAAGGTTGTCTCTTTTTCAAAATATTACTTTCAGTATTCTCAATCTATTAAATTAAACATGTCTATTGATAAGTAGCATCAAGTTACATAAAATATCAAAACAAATTTTAAATACTCTCCAAAATAAAATGTGTCACAGTTTGTGCCTAAACATCAAAATGCTCTTTAATAACCAATTCTTGAAAGTTTCCCCATCAAAAGTTGACGATACTATAGAACTTGAGCAAACATGGGGACACTGGGTTTCTATGAAAGAGTGACAAAGGTGTTATTCAATGAAACAAGACTTTACAAATTGTTGTGCTGTACTTGTGACACACGGCACACATTGTTGCTATTCTATGAATACAACAAAACCGTTAATGCTAAAGCCAGAACTGAACTAACACTTTGTAAAAATGTCAATGGTATAACATAACCAGAAAGCTTTTTGTAAAGTAGCACACCGGACTAGTAAACTGTGCATGCTCCCAGGAAGTTGTAGTAGCCCAGATTTTAAATATGTATTGTCATAAAATGTATCTGTCTGATGTATTAATGGTAGTGATCACAACCAGCTTAAGGGTAAAATGAAGTCACATTCACATACTCAAAGATAATTTAACACATTAAAAAAAGTTGTATTCACATCTGTACAGGAAGAAGCCATAGTTGCCTTCCGACGCCCACCCAGTCTCAGGGATCTCATCGTCCGGGCAGAAGTCCCCCCCATTAATGATGTTGTTAATCCCCCTTTGCCACAGGGTACTTTTAGGTGTTCCAACACATCAAAATGCATCGTTTGTAGACAACACATCAGGGAATCTGACTCCTTTACCAGCCATACAGGTGGTACCACCCATAAGACAAGGGGTCATGTCACCTGCACCACAACTAATCTAATCTATCTAATATCTTGCAGAGTTTGTGGTGTTCAATATATAGGTGAAACAAGAACTACAATGAAGAGGCGTTTCTACGGCCACAGATCAACAGTCAACACCCACAAGCTGGATACACCTGTAGGACACCACTTCAATCTTCCTAACCACTCCATTTTTGACATGAATTTACAGGGCATTGAGGCACTAGGTAACTCCAGAGAGACTGTCCGTCTGAGTAGGGAGAAATTGTGGATAAGGCGCATAAAGACCATTCAACCCCATGGTTTGAACATCCAAGAAGGAAATGACTAATAACCCTTTGTCTTTGCCTTCTCCCTTTTCCCCCACAGATATCCATATTTTAGTCTGCCCTATTAACTAATTATTTACTTTTCTTCCAACCTTTTGTCCTTTGTGTTTCCAACTTCTTGTGGTCTAGCCATCCCCTTCCCTCCAACCCCCCCCCCTTTGTCTTCATAATCCCTGCTTACCCCCTGCTTTTTCTGAATGCTTCTTGCTTTTCTCTCTCCACTCTCTCTATTCATATTTTTCCACTTGACTGCTTTTGTCCACCTTGTATGCATGTTATGTGTGTTGTCTTGTCATTTAGCCTTCGAGAAAGACTCTGCTAGGGTCGAAACGTCAGGCCAATAACTATTTTTTTACATCTGAAAAGGATGAAATACATGTATGAGCATTTCAAACAAGTAGGTTGTGCAGTTTTTAGTAACCCACAGGGCAAGATGGACCACAATGGAAATAAGCTTTGTTGGCTTTTTTGTGTCATCCTCAAACATTCCTCGGATTCCAATGTCTTTTTATGATTCTTGTCTTTTACTTATTGTTTTTGTCCATTTGTAGTATTTAAATGAATTCTGTGGAGATTGTCGAAGTCATATAAAAACAAACAAACAAGTTGAGAAGTGGTATTTACTAGACAGTGGCAAGTTTTACTAGACAGTGAATGCTGGGCTAGTGTCGAGGGTGAGCCATGCAACAATCAAGTAGGCTGGTTTCCCGATGGAAAGTCTGGAACAATAATACATAAAATCAATGTTGTAAAGTTGTGTATAGTTTGCAAAGAGTGTGTAAGTGGATGAAACCATTCAGTTCAGACATGTATTTTTGCATGCCAACCTGAGAACCCACCTTGCAGGTGTTGACACAAATTGAGCATTATGCGGAGGTTGCGATTATTGATCAATATATTACTGTGCAAGTTTCAGGCATATGTGACCATAGGACTTGTAATGTTAAGCAATACATGGGAACCTTACTAGGTACAAGACTTGTAAAGTCAATTTGTATTGAAGAGGAAACTCTTATGTAACTTCAAGGTCACACACTTCTGTGGACAAACATCCTTTGTGCAGTATCAGTAAAAATCAATTGATCAAATCACACATGTCTGGTTTAAATAACCTGTATTTCTGAATAATAATAGGCTATGTTGGTTTTTTTTTTTTTATGAATGCAGAAGATGCTTAAATTTTTTCACACATTTTTCTCACAAAACTGCACATCTAGATTCATAGTTGAGAATGAGAGCAAAGTTACAAACATCTGTCTTTAGCCTCTATCCCTTCCCATCCCGATCCCAATTTAAACCCTTCTAATTTCAAGGTTGAAGTGGCACAGAGTGTCATGGCAGTGTAGTGTATTATAGTGCACCAGACTCAAGCTCTAGTGTATTATTAAATATTGTTGTTATAAATATATATTTCTGATAATGAAACCAAGGATGCCTCTTATGTGAACTTAATCAATGTAGCTCGCGAGCCAGGGCAAACATGTCAACAAGGGAGCTTGCTATTATGTGAACCAGAAACACTGGTGTTAACCCTACTCTTCCACAACAAGTGTTCTGGGTTCTTTAACGTGCACTACCAATCCTAGTACACTGGACCTACCACTTAATGTCCCATCCAAAGAAAAAAGCAATTATGGTAAAAATCTTGCTCAAGGACACAAATGCCACGACGGGACTCGAACCCACACTCTGCTAATCAGAAACACCAGAGCTTGAGTCTGTGAACTAGGCCTACCATGAACGGACACCAACCCTCAGAAATCTGAGAAACGAATCATGCATGAATCGTTTTTCAGATTCAAATGTTGTGTAGTGAAAAATTATCCAAACCATATTACTTTGAAGGGAATCCTTTCTCAAAATAGTTTAGACTATCACCATCTGTGTTGTTTCTCACCAAGTAAGTTTTTAGGGTCATTCATTTTTAGAGTATTTACCAATCTATGACATTACTTAAGTCTTCTATTTAATGTTGAGCTATTAACCAACATCTATTTTGCTATGAAAAATTGTGCCTTGTCCGGCATTTTAAGCCATTCTATTTCTTTACAAAATTTAAACAAGAAATTGTCTTATCTTAAAGGAACATTACAGAATTGGTAATTGTAAAATATACTTTTGATCACAGATTTACATAAAACTTACACGGTCTAATGATGATGATAGTAGAAAACATCCCTTGAAATATTTCTGTCTGAAATGCCATATTTGATGAGAAATGAATCAACTAATTTTCCGATTGGAGTTTATCGCTCAGTGAGCGTTTTATTCGTTTGTTGAATCTATACGATTTCATGCAAATGTGTAATCGGTTTTTCACTATTTTCTCGTGACCCAGATGGCCGATCGATCTCAAACTTCTACAGGTTTGTCAGTTTATGTATATGGTGGATTACATAAAGTGCTTACACTGCCAGCAACTGTTTTGTTAGCAAAAACCAATTCTGTAATGTTCCTTTAAACCCAAACAGTAACAGTAGATTTTCAAGTAGATGATAATAAGCGCAATCATTTTAAGTGTATATTGACCCCTGTCCACTTATCCATATCCTACGTTATCAATAAGTGTCATGAACACAATATAACCGATACTGATCTTTACAAAGTAAACCAAATTAATTTGGGGAATGTATTATTTGGGTCAATGAAGAAGGTGCAGTCAGTTCTACCAATTGACAGTTTGAAAGATAGATTACATCAATTGCAGACATAAAAAAATATACTTTCCGGTTACTATAAACTGAAAGTACAATATTCCCAATTATCCAGTGAAATCGTTTCGCCAGGTGTTGTTTATTTTAAAGTAAAATGCAATTTTTGTATCATTTTGAAGCAATGGTAGGCTTCAAGACTAGTAGTTATAACTCTGGATTCAAGACTATAGGGGTTATAAATCTCTGGTGCTACCGTTTCAAATAGCAAGCACCCTTGTTTGCAGGTTTCCTCATGCTTGCCAGCTACAGTGATTAAAGGTCATACTTTGGTCAATACTCAAAAAATTTATGAAAATGAAAACTTACTGACAACACTGCAGCTGTTGATAGTTTAAACTATTTTGAGAAAGGATTCCCTTCGAAGTAATATGGTTTATGGATAACTTTTCAGCCCAAAACATTTGAATCTGAGAAATGATTCACGCATGAATTGTTTTTCAGATTTCTGAGGGTTGGTGTCCTATTGTGAATGCTGCTGCCAGAGATGCAGTTATTACTCACTGTCACCTCGCTAAACGTGGATAGACTCAACGTTTGTGTGAGAATACCGTGACAGTTTTTTGCTATTTTCTCAGCAGGTAGACACTGTATTCAGCTGAAAATTTCATATGTGACTTTTATTATACCGTTCTTTATATTTTTGCCTACAAATCAGCATTATGTTGACAAAAACCAATCTATGACCCTACCTTTATAAGTGTTATATAGGATTGGTAGAGCTGACAAAATAGCTGCAGACAGTGTTCAAATTTTGTGTGGTCAACCATGAAATAACAAACCTGTGAAAATTTGGCTTAATTCGTTGTGTAATTACAAGAAAATAGTGAAAAAAACATTTTCAGCATGTAAACACATTGTCCATAATTTTGGTTGTAACAACCAAAATCAGCTGCTGGGTTTTAAAGGTTTTCAGATACACTTTTCTTGAATAAGACTTCATTTCATAGGGAAATATTTCACAGGTTCTAGTATGAACTTCATATAATCAGTAAGCTTTCAGATTAAAATTTAGCAATGATGTTTTTTTTAAATCTTTACCAATCATGTATAATTACCTTAAGTTCACTTCAGAGGCATCCTTGGTTTCATTACCAAAAATATATTTCTACTACTACTAATAATAATAATTCATTAGATCAATCTGTTTACTCAATAGATCAATGTGCCCTTTTCTGTTAAGGATATCAAATCATTCAAAATCCAGCTTCAATAGTTATCTTCTGTTTGACACCACTCAATTGATTGCGGTACTATCAGTATCATTCCATATTGTCTGTTTAGTCAACGATTGTGTATTTACGACAGATAAGAGAACAGTTTACTTTACCACAAGATTTATGATTAAGCATATTTGGAAAAGGAGATTTTCCAAAAAACAGATCATAATCTCAAATGCCACTGTTGCATTTGATGCTTAAGTGTAACTGCTAAGGTCAGTTGTGCAAAGGTTACCAGGGTCCGATTTAATGGCTCTGCTCACTCCAAAAGTTTGCATGTGCAGTGCAAACCTAGTAAAGAACACAATTATACGGGCCACTTATATGGGCTGTAAGCACAGCATTCCGCTGTAAGCAGAACCTGATTTGTAGGCTCCAAGTAAAAACTACTCTGGGCTAGTAAAAAAACATTTCTCAACTTGAGCGATTAAAAACTGTGCAACTTACTTTGTTTAAAAGGCCCATAATATTTCTTCCTTTTGAGATGTGAACAACAAGTTTTTAAAATGTATTAAGTTATTTTTGAGTGTGTGAATTGACTACCATTCTTGGTAATGAAATCAAAAATGCCTCAGAAGTGAACTTAAAGGTAATTATACATGATCGGTAAAGATTTAAAAATTAATCGACTTCATTGACCAATAGCAAGAATGGACAATTGTCACCAACAGAAGCATATAATGAATTAATAGGGGGATGTGGCTGGTTGGTTATACAACACAAAAAAAGTGCATTTCTATATTACTACTACACTAGTGGTGTTTTTTTTCGCATTTAACATCAGCCTCCATACATGTTGTGTTGTTTTTCTACAAATACCTACATGTGTTTGACCACCAAGTCTTCCATAGTAGCTGGCCTGAATAATAGAGACAGTTATATTCACCACAAGTGTGTTTATCTTGTTTACCGCCTTGGTTAATGCCTTTTGTCAGACATCCTTGTAAATGCTTTGTGGTCAATTCACAAGAGATTACAGATAATGAAGCAAACTTTTTGTTTGTTTAAGGTACACATAATAATGGCAGCTACTGTAACCTTTTGTCCAGTAAAACTCTGACCTGGTGACTGCAGACAGAGATAACAGTTTCAGTGTGCAATGGGAATGGGACTGAAAACATGTCTGTGGGGGTAATCTTGCAAAAAGAAATTCAGACATGGGTTATTTTTATTTGATGAGCTTGAGCTACCTTTATTTCACTTCATAGTTGACATTTACAACTTGAAATGAGTTACGAATACAAAGCAAATAAACTTTTGTACAAGCTCATAAAAATGCTTTATCTAAGCAATTCACAGCACTACACAAACTACGGCTGTCATAAAAAGCACATGCAATTCATTTCAGTTTTTGGCATGTGTCAAATTAATCATTAAATCTGGTGGAAACAAACATCCCTTATGAAATACTTTTCTGATGAAATCAGAGTAAAATGAAATGGCATCTTTTTGAGTATTTGAAAGGAATTATATTTATTTCAGCATGTGGCAATTCTATGGTTAATACTTAAATGTATTGTACAGGATTGGTAGAGCTGACAAAATAGTAGCAGACAGTGCTCATGTTTTGTGTGATGAAATAATGAAATATTGAAAAACCATGCACAATCTTCAGCATGTAAACACATTGTCCTCAATTTTAGTTGAACATCCAAATCCAGCTGTTGCGTTTGATTTTCTAGGTTTTCAGACACAGTTTTCTTGAATATGACTTCATTTCAGAGGGAAATATTTCACAGAAAAAAAAACGGTTAAGTATGAACTTCATAATCAGTAAGCTTTCAGACTATTAAAGTAAAAACAAAAGTTATTTATCCTAATCAATCCTATGTATTCCTTTAATGGATCTGGGCCCAATTTTATGGCTCTGCTTACCGTGGAGTTTTGCAGTTTTGCGCTTACGTCCCATAGATTTATGTGCTCTATGTACAGGGCTCGATAAGTGCCGAATTTTACGACAAGCAGACCCTTTAAGTTGGACCCTGAAGATGTGTGCAGATCATGCTCTCCATAGCTTACACAGACTGTGCTTGATTAGAAGAAATGCTTTTTACACGTCCATATATCTTAGTAATTGGAACAGCAAACAATCTGGACATATATGTAGGGTGCTGTTTTACTCAAAATCTGTGAACCTATAAGAAACTTGTCACTGCTTGTATGGTGGTTTTATTTTTCTCTGTCAAGCTTGTACAAGAGTTTTTCCAATTCCTCAATCAGACAGTAATTAAAAAATAAAGGCAGTTTAAAAAGGCCTATCCTATTTAATTAAGTCGGTGAGTTTTGTACTTCATTGAACAAAACAGTTTTTTTTAAACCTCAAACATGTAATTGTATCACAGAAAGCAAGTCCCCCCTCCTGCAACAAAACAAGGCCCCCTTTGCCCCTTACCCCCTCCCCCACCCCTGGTTAGTACTAACCCATGGGTTAAAACACTGAGTGTTCTTTTTCCCCAGGAAAACTGCATCAAATGTAAACAAACAGAGAGTTGCAGAGAGGTTAAAGATCTTCAGGAATTTCCTGGCGTTGAATTTCATTGAAATAACTTTTGGCGTTGAATTTCATTGAAATAATTTTTGGCGTTGAATTTCATTGAAATAATTTTTCTGATGAACAAAATCAATTCTAAAATACATAACATCGTATTTTTTTACTTTAGCACATCAAGAAAAAAAAACAGAAATAAGCTGGCAACCATCTTGAAAAATGTGTCGGGTGGCCATTTAAAAAAAAAAGGGCCCACCTTTCCTTTTTTTCAAAAAGGCTGGACCCCAAACACGTTTTTTAAAATATTATTTTGCCTTAGTTAGGGATTCACCCTTGAGTATTTTCCAACAACATGGCAGATGAAATGACAACCTCACTAGTTCGTCTTGGGAGCTATCACACATCACAATGACTCCAGTCAGACTCCAAACTCACAACACTCGTGATGAAATTCCAGCTCAATAACCTCAATAAATCCACCCATTAGCGCATTCTTTTACACACTGCAGGAAGTGTTATCTGTCAGCGTTGTGTACCTGCCCATGTATTGTTATGTAAGTATAAATGATATCTGATATAGAGATAACTTCATGGTGTCTCTGACTGGCCTGCATTCTGACTTGCAACTTACAAGAACATGCAGTACAACTTTGCATGTAACTTGTGTTGGGGCTATCTCTGTTTACAACTTCAAATGTTTATCTCTAAGGGGTCCTTGATAGTGGGGCAGATAGGGAAAATAGATGGCAGCATTGCTTTTCAGTAAGGGGGGGGGGGCATGTTTTCCTTTTTTTAGGGTACTACTACTAGATGTATCTGGACTTTTTCATAGTTTTCACCACAGCTAGACCACTAGACAGAATTACAAGTATAAAATCCTTGTGTTCGGACTTGCAACTGTGTAATTGATTAAAAAAAAATGGCCATAGCACTCAAACCTTATAGTATTATACAGTGGTTTTTTTAGTTTTCAGAGGCACTGCCATATTAAGAGGGATTAATGGCAGAGTGGTTTAGTATAATCATGGATTTCTACCTCCATAGTATAATTGCTTCTCTTTACCCAGGGGTATAAATGGGTATCTGGGAGGGTAGAGGTTGATGTTTGAAAAAGCCTTCAGAGCGCCACTGCAGGGGGGGGGGTATACTCCCCAGGGAGCTAAGAAAGATTACAAGAATGCTATTGGTCCAATGACCAGGGCACTGATGTAAAGTGCATTGATACGTTATTGTAAAATGCGCTGTATAAGAACTAGTTATTGTTATTATTACAATTATTAAAGGGAAATCAGGTGATCAAAAAAGAGGCAGGTCAGCTGAAAAGTTGCAATCCCAGTCAGTTATAAGAGCAGAACATTGCTCAAGTCTGCTGTACATCTACTATTGACCTCCTGCACCAACGCCACACTGTCTGCCATGCTTGCCAATGGAAGTCAAACCACTTATAAATTACAATAATAATGATAATAATAAGACTCGTATAGCGCTGGTATTTAGAAAACTATTCAATACGTTAAGACCTCGGGAAAATCAATGACACGCCTGATTGAAAAGGCCAGTTTTGAGATGTAATCTGAAGGAAGCAGTGTCAGGTTGTGTTCTTATAGAGTCATTGGCAGATTGTTCCATAGGTGGGGGGCTGCAACTGGAAAACTTCTATATCCGTAGGCTTTCATCCTGGAAGATGGAACCACAAGCAAGTAGGAATTACTTGACCGTGTATGTTAAACATGTGCTTTGAGCCTAAAATGCATACTACACGAGGACATTGACTCCCAAACTACCCAGCCAAGATTGGCTATAGGGTGACGTCAGGTTAATTGGGTCAATACAAAGCCTATGCACAACCTGACAACATCCCCGGTGGACAGTATTAGTTAAGATACGATCCCGCACTTCCGGGACATTGACTCCCAAAATGGCACAACCAAGATTACTGTCTATTGTGATGGTGGCGTCAGGTGAATTAGGTCAAGTCAAAACATATACACTGTACCTCATGACCCTCTCAGTGGAGACTCAGATGAGAGCCATACGATCATGCATTACTGAACACAACATCCCCAAGATGAATTTTCAAAATTGAAATCAATATTTTCGTAACTTAAGATGTTACCGCATTACACAATTTAGTGCCATCCCATCACATTACGAGAACGTAAAGAGGTCAGGCGAGATTAACCTCATCTCAAGATGGCTCAGTGGACAGAGTTTGTACTTAATGTTCAATTTCTGGAGGCTCATGCGTGTAATATATTCAAATGAACATATTAAGAGGTGTCCGTTTTCCACATACGCTTTCTCATAATTATTCCATGCATGGATACACAAGTCAAATTTACCACTTTGTCAGGCCTCAATTTCATCTTTGAGAGGGCAAGGCTATTTTCACTTTGCAAAGGGCACTTCCATTGGAGAATCTTAAAGACTATGGGAAACTTTTGAAGGGGCATCAAGGCCAAGACTAGGGCAACAGAGGCCAGGCCTCCATGTAATTTTAGGCCTTCCCTGTATACAGCCAAACCCTGCTTCTTTTAATTCAAGCTAATGCAGATGAGTACTGTCTTGATGAATACTACATTGTAGTACAAGTGATGTAACTGGGGGTGGGGGGCACATGCCCCCCTCCCCCCACCCCCACCCCCAATTGATGATTTCCTTAATCAAAATAAGCCAGAAATCAATGTTCAGTAAATCCCTGACAAAACAAGTAAGTGTTTTTCATGAAATTCACAACAAATCGGATGTTCAGGTTTTTAGGGGAATTTCTGTATGGTTACTTACATTTTTTTTTAATGAAGATGGGAAATATTTTCCTCCTAAACAAAAGAAGTACTTTAAAGATTGCAACTGTCTGTTTGAAATTATTGCTTCCTTCTTTCACTATTGTTTCCTTATCATAAAAAATCTTCCAAAACCAAATGGAGGATTTGAGAAGCCAACTCAAAAGTTTAAACCCCAACATTTGTGATGATTTGTATTAACAGGAAGACCCCTACTGGGTTTCCTAAAATAAGCAAACCACAAACTCCAACAGTTTATTTAAAACTATTTTGGACTGAAGCATGGAGCTATGATTGAAGGTAGTGATGCTAGACATCCTAGGAAGTGTCCTTCCCGATAATAATGATGTCATTTTCAAGAATCTTAAGTGACTCACCAGGCACCAGTGAGCCATCAATTACAAGACTGAACACAGCAAACAGAATCACAAATCCTGTTTACTTGGAAATAGGGATGAGGTTGAATGAACATGAACAATCCCTGAAAAACTTTTGGTGGGTCTGGGTCATCCTTATTCTACACCCGGAACCCCTCAGATGTTCAGGAAGTTTACAGACTCTACGCATCATCAGAAATACAAAAGTACATTTTCATGGTAAAATGTGCCACCAGTGTGTCTGAAGAGGGGTTGATTTCACAAAGATGAGTTGTCAATATTTAGTGGTGTGTATCGTGACATCACACTTTGCTTAGCAATTAAGATTAATTCGCACTAAAGATCAATCTTAAATTCTTTGTGAAATTGAGCCCTGGTTCCTCCTATCAGGATGTTTGAGCATGAAACCAGGATTTCTGCTTCTTCCCACCATGGAGCTATCCTTTTTATAGCTCCATGTTCCCACCCATACAACAGAGAGCCAATCTAACAGCTTTGTTCCACCACGTAATGCATCTCTTTGGAAGTCCTTGCCTGGTGCATGTTTCCCTCCACCCTACAATCTAGACTGTTTTAAGAGGAATATCAATTCCTACCTTCAGTTCCCCTGAATAATTTTCATCTTAAATATTTTCTTCTCATAGCCCCTTTTGAAGAGTGGATGTAAGCCTTGTTTGGGGCGACTTTGCATTAAAAAAGAAAACAAAATCTTTACAACTTCTTTCTTTCTTTTGTGATTGCTTTGCTTCTTTCAAGAAATAGGGAAGGCTCAAGGAGGTTTTGAGGAAATCCTGAAATCATGAAAAATCACATGCCTGTGGAAAGGGTTTTGATACCCGTCTGCCATGGTTGGCCTAAATTGCTAAGCAGCCACATAATAAGTAATTTACACTGGCTTCCAATCAGCCATTTGTGAGTTACATTTGAACAATGGCTGGTACAATGACTGGCTTAGTCACAAATAACCAGTTAAATTTTAACTCCTCAGACTATACAGAGAGTTGCTATGAAAAAATGGTTCGGGGAAAGCTTTTGTATAGCAACCTCAAAACAGGCAAACCCATTTTAATTAACAATTTGATTGACTGTAAAACTAATTAAAACAAAATCTACGACCAGAACAAACCTTGAAATTTATTAGGGTTTTTGTTTTCTTATGAAATGATTTGTTTACGCAATCTGCTATTAAATTGCATGAACGATAGTTCATTGGACAATACAGATCAGATCCAAATGCTTCTTTTGATCTTCTTTGTCATACCAAACAAGGACCAGGTCAAACCATGAAGGTGGTCTTCAGGGGTGGATGGAGTTTTCTGTAAGCCCCAGGCACCTAAAGTTCCAAAGGCCCTATAGCCACAATGGCCTATAGCACTTATATGTGTAGGCCCTATAGGCACCAGTAGGCCGTAGGGACCAGTGTTCCATAGGCCCCAGGAACACAGCGTTCCCAAGGCACCAGTGTTCCATAGGCACTTGGTACCAGCGTTCCAAAGACCCCAGGTACTAGTGTCCATATAAATCCCTAGGCACAGCATTCAGTGGGCCCTAGGGCCAAGTTTATAGCACTTTTAACTCTGCAGTGAGTTTGAGGTACTATTTCTTAGTGTAGGTTTTTGCTATTTTTTTAATAATTCCGCCAATGAATTTTCAAAAAATAGGGCTGAATTTTATTACAATGTATTACATATGTATACTGAGGTAATTCAGGTAGCATAAGCTTTGTATTAGTCTGAAGTTTTTTCAAAAGTTCAGAGTGAAAGTGAGTGTGAGTACTTTACGATGTAATTTCGAGGTTTAGTTAACGTTTTCTCAAATGTTTCCGCATGACTTAGGCACAGTAGGCTAGTATTACCATGGATTTAGGTCTGTGGTATTACTCACAGAAACAACTGTTTACTGGAATGTTCTATTCATTAGCACAGAAAAAGCTATCATCTAAGCAATTATTTTCTTAATTTAGTTCAAGTCCTATTAACTATAAATCATTATGAATAATGAGTACATCTGGGATAACTTTGCACTCAAGAAAAATGTAATCACATTAAAAGAGAAAGAAGGGAATTAAGTTGGAATGTTTCTGCTTTTCCCTCAAGCAACAAAATTCCTTTCCATGGAGGCATTCCAGGGAATCTCAACAATTTCATTGGGGAATGTTTCTGGAACTGATTTATGTCAACATGTTTTTACATGGATTCAAGACTTTTGCCCATTGTTGGTTGAGTGCTTGTTTGTTCAGGCCCCTGCCCAAGAGCATAAATTCTAACTCCAAGCTAAAAGGAGGGTTCATATACATTGTACACTGCGTTTACACTAAATCCAGAAAGGTGGATTGAGATCCAGCATTTTTATCATGACCACAAATCAAGATCTGGTGTCACGTTTACACCAGAGCTTCATCCAGCTCTGATCCCACTTTTGATCGCAGCTGTCACACAAAAACACAGGCGAAAAGCCCGCCGTTCGTTGCAAAACCGTAAATGTCCACATTGAATTGCAGTATCTGATCCACCTTTGCGTTTACACTCGTTTCTGGAATCCACTTTGCATGCCGGATCTGATCCACCAATTGCAGGATTCAACCCTCCTTAAAAAGTGGATTAGAATTGCAGGTTCTTGAAACGGGGCTGATCTTGCTTTTGTGCGTTTACACTAGCTTTTAATCCACATTGCCAGATCAGATCCAGGTCTGATCCACCTTTCTGGATCTAGTGTAAACAGGGTCTGAGTGTCTGTACAAGAGAAGCCATGCATACTGTACACTGATAACCATGCAAGGCCTAACTTTATACTACAAGTTTGTACTGTAAGCACAGAATATTGCTGAGCACCTAAAGAATCATGCTGAGCAAGTTTTCAAGACGAAGTGCAGATCTTTGTTTTTATTTTAAAAAAAGGTGCAAGGTAAATACAGTATAATATATTTTATTAGTTAGAAAAATTGTTTTTAATTTCTTTGTGAACAAAGAAAAATTTAATAGAACCTGTGACTTGTGGATTAACGTGCCGGCGCTCTACCTATCAAGCTACTACTAGCCCTAGATGGCTGTCTCCCTATTTTTTCAATATCTTTGTTCAGGGGTGCCAGTCAGAAGCCATACAATCTGGTTATATTTTGATGTTTCCTGTTTAAGTAGCTATATAAAGTTTGGGTCCTGATAATAAGGGCATGTTAAAAACCAATAATAGCCTATGATAAGAGATTTTAATTAAGGTTTGTTTTTTTGCTCATCAACAAACGTAAACCAAAAATCAATAATGTACATACTCTTATTAGGAATTTCCATCGCAAATGCCACGGGTCTAAATAATAAGAAACCTTTATTAGCGTTCATCAAGTAGCACTCCAATGTCCAAGACTATAGGTTTCCTGCTCTATAAATGACCCACAACAGAATCAACATCTCCATCTAGGTAATAAGAATCTCATTAAGACAGGGAGTCAGCCATGCAGATGCAAAACCTCACCGAGTATTGGAAAGGTGACACCAGACAGTCCTGTCACACATGGACCCAATCTCATGGTGATCCTTAAAGGTAGGGTCATGGAGTGTGTTTTTTTTTTTTTTTTACGCAATGCTGGTTCATAAAGAAAGATACAATAAAAGTCACAGGTGAAAGTTTCAGCTCTGGATACTGTGTCTAACTCAAGCACGTCTAATCCACCCATGTTGTTGAGCGAGGTGACAGCGGGTACCAACCGCATCTCTGGCCACAGCATTCGCGGATGGACACCAAAAGATTCAAATGTTTTGGGCTGAAAAAATTACCCAAACCATATTACTTCAAAGCAAATACTTTATCAAAATAGTTTATACTACCAACAGCTTCAGTGCTTCTCACTGCTCTATGTTCTCACCAAGTAAGTTTTTGTGGTGATTAATTTTTTGAGTATTTACCAATCTGTGACCCTACCTTTAAAGTAAAGCCAACTGTTCTAATGTAAACATATTTTACAGGTTAACTTGGTTAACAAGGGAGTTTTTAAATTTGCATCAAGGATAAGGAACCGCACATACAGATCCTTCTCATTTGATTGGTGGAATAAGCTTCAAGCATCATCCTTTATTTTGCCACGTTTACTGCTATAACACTCAAAAATTTAATATTGCAGTCCTATATGGATAATTTAAGGATGCTTCAGATGCTCTGCAGCGCCGATCATAAATAATCATTCCTCGCCTGTTTATCCAAACACGGCAAGGCGGTGTCACCGCTACAAGGTTGGTGTAAATTTGAAGGAGCACCCCCCCCCTTGCCCCCCCCCCCTCGAGATTGAAAAAAAGCCCAAATAAATGATTTGACACATCAAACCCAGCCCCACCCGTAGTTGTTAAGTCTTTGTCCTGCCCCTCATATGAAAATGTCTAGTTAGGCTACTGGCTTATGCACTTCACATTGATTAGCTCTCTTCACTTACACAGCAAGCACAGAACTTGACGCTGACCCCGTAAATGGAGAGTGGCGGCAGTGAGTGCAAAATGCGGAGTCAGCAGCGCCATGCGAAGTGGCTTCCGGGCCCATTCTTATAGAGCTGCTTTAGTACCAAAATTAGCTAAGCACATCAAAATTATGCTTACCAGAACAAGGCTACCGGCCAATATATCACACGTACAATCTGTCACTGGCATCCTACTTTTTGTTGCTTATATTAGACAATGTTTCAGCAATATTTTCTGCTTTAAAGGGAAAGTATACCTTTGGTAATTACTCCAAAAATGAATGGCCATAAAAAATGACTTGGTAAGAAGCACTGCATCTGTTGATTATGTATAACATGTTGAGAAACCATTCCCTTCCAAGGAATGTGGTTTAAGAGAGAGGGATTCAAAAACATTTCAATCTGAGAACTTTTTTGTGCATGAAACGTTTCTTAGATTGTGTATTCCAATTACAGATTCTTCTTCCTGCTCCAGACATTCGACATTATTTTTAAAACGCTACTACTTTTTTAATTAAATTTTTACAGGTTAGTTTTATTGTATGTCTACATTTACATATGGTTAAAACAATCAAATGGTTAAAAAAAACAGAAGTATATTTTTACTTTAAGAGCAAAGTATACCTTTCGTTTGTGGGACCGTTTGATTGTTTTAATCCTACATAAATGTAGATATATACAATAAAACTAACCTGTGAAAATTTCATTTCAAAAGGTGGTCGCGTTTTTGAAATATCGCCAAAATCCGCAGCGAATATGTCCACGCATAAAGAATAATCCCTAATAGAAATACCAGATTCAAATTTTGGGGATAAAAACTGACATCTTTTTCCATATCCACATTATTTTGTATTATAGTATTTCTGTTTTATACTATCGAAAGTTGCTGTACTTCTAACCAAGTCAGTTTTTATTGCCATTTTTTGAGTGATTACCAATCGTAGACCTTCCCTTTAAAAGCAGCCCTGTAAAATTGGGCCTGGATCTATACACTGGCTGTACACAATCATGCATGACTGTGTAACTTTGGAACCCCTTTGAGTTATTCATTTTGAGGAGGGGAAGTAATTAAATTATCGGAGTGAAGCGTGTTTTTTTAATTTTTTTTATCTGCATCTGAAAAACACATTAATGTAATCTATTTTAAGATGTGCCCCATCAACGAAAATAACAATTATTGTGAAAGTCTCTGCTCCGGCATAGACAGAATCAGGAGATATTTTTAGATTTGAGATTGTCTATGCAATAATTGAAACAATTAGGACAAAATGTAGGCTTGGTTCGTTCAGACTTGTACGATGTGAAGAGAAAAGGTACAAAAAGCCAAGGCATCAATCAATATAAGTAGTGCATGTAATGGTACATGTAAATGACAGTTTGGTTATTTTTCATGTTGAATAGAAATCAAACATTAACCCTACCCTTTCCCAAACACATCAAAGTCCAACTGCATGTTTTTAAAATGTATTCTGTTGTACTGGCACAACAGTATAAATATCGAAATACATGTAGTTAAGCCTATGCCACTGGTCAACTCAGTTCAATGGGCAAGTGGCTTAACTATGGGGAAAGGGGTGGGGCACGGGAGGGCACAGGGCACAACCCCCCTGCCCCGCCCCAATTAATTTGTGTCCTTTACCCCCATTGAAATCTGGACCTTTGAGATATAAAAACTACCAGGAAAAAATGTAACATCTTTTTGTCATTTGATAAGTTTTTATTTATTTATTTGTTCAATTCAATGTTTCTACAACAAAACATCTTCTTCCAAGCGGGCAATGTATCTGTTTTTACCTCCATGACAGATTATCTGACAAGAGCGTTGAAAAGCGGCATATCACTAATTGGGTAGAATGAGATCGTGATTAAGAAAAATGCAAATGCAAACTTGCATTGCAGATTTAATTGGCCACAAATGTTCTCCTTGAAAATGGTGTACCCCCTTTTCAAGCCAGGATTTGGTTAAAGGGTGTCAAAATCTGCTGGAAATTTAAAAACTGTGTGTCCAAACTGTTCACTTACAATCCATTTACATGTAAAAGACAGCTAAAACAGAGTGTCCAAATTTAAACCAGGTTGTCCAAAAGACCCCCAGCCCAGACACCCCTCTGGCTAACACTATGCCCCCCTTTGCCTCTCGTACCCCTCACCTTATTTTCAATGCTGTTTAGGACAGCATTAGTAAACTGATTATGCTTTACTTGGGATCAGCCATGCCAGCATAATCTAGAGTCCAACAATTTGGGTGTTGTGTTACCAAGGTGTTGGATGTTAATAGAGAGAGCATTATGGAGAGAGTAAGGACGAATCCTAGTAAATCACATTAGAGAGATAGGGTTAATGGCATTTTAATAGCCAGAAGTCTCTACATTTCTGGCCAGCACTTTACTTCACAAAATAATACAAATTGAATCTTTATCTTTGACACAGCTGAAGGTACAAGCACTATCTCCTCTGATACAAGAATGGTTAGCCCATGGGAGAAATGCAACAGTGATGAGGCAGGCCAGGGGCTGGAAAACAACTTTCTGTCTGAAGGTACAAGCACTATCTCCTCTGATACAAGAATGGTTAGCCCATGGGAGAAATGCAACAGTGATGAGGCAGGCCAGGGGCTGGAAAACAACTTTCTGTCTGTTTGAGTTGAGGTACTTCAGGGAGGACTTACTTAGTTCACATTAAGGACATTCCTCTAACACCAAAACAATAAACGGGCAATCAGGCACATTACTTAAGATAAACTGGCAAGGTGTGACCAGGCTAACTAAAAGCTAAAGTGCCAAGATTGCTTTTAGGTGTTTGTGCAATATGAGCATGAACACCTCTTGGTTTTGTTCTGTTTGTTTTTCTTTTCCATCTTCTACTTCCCATCAACTCTATTCTACAGCTTAAATCAAGATTTTGTTAAATCATAGAGCAAGGATATACTGAACTGAACCTTGAAACTCACCAGACTATTGAAACACAATAAGACCGAGGCACAGTTTTCAAGACATCATGATGATGTTTTCAGGTGGCCAATTACATTTTTAATGCTAGAAGCCTAATCTTGAGACATTTTAACATTAATCAAAGGATGTCAGAAAAACACTTCTTACATGTACGCGATCACCACATCATCGACGCGCCAAACTGCATTAGTCAGTACATTTGTGTAAACACAAAACTTGTCATTGTATGTGGTACAATTATGTCTGTGAAATTTGACACGTTTTTCTGAGATCCGGGTACTTAGCTTCTACTTTTGTAGCCGCTTGTACGAAGTGCTATTCCATTTAAAGGTGTTATACAGGATTGGTAGGCCTAAAGATAAAAAACATCGTTGATTGATTTTAGTCTGAAAGCTTACTGATTATAAAGTCCATGCTTACTCAAAACCATTTTTTTCTGTGAAATATTTCTCTCTGAAATGAAGTCATATTCAAGAGAACTGTATCTGAAAACCTAAAAAAATGCAACAGCTGAAAATTGTGCATGGTTTTTTCACTATTTTCTCCTGCCTCACACAACAGATAAATCCCAAATTTTCAAAGGTTTGTTAATGCATGGTTGATCACACAAAACATGAACACTGTGTACGACCATTTTGTCAGCAGTAGTACCAGTCCTGTATTATACCTTTAACTTGTTCTCACACTCCATAGTGGGAAACAACCATACAACCAAACAGGCTTAACACACGCTTGGTTTACTAGACATTTTTCTTGATCCAGTGCTCCATTTTCACAACCAAAGCAAAATCAAATGCCACTTCAATGCACATGAAGCATCAAATGCAATTAAGAGCCACAACTGGGTCTTGATAACACAAAAAGGAACTGAATTTAGAGTATAAACATACATGCGGCTCCTGCATCCATTATCCTTAAGTGAGCACAGGTACTTCAATTATCTAATCGGATAGACGATGTGCTCAAAGAAATCATGAATGTTCAGTCCAACAAGGTTCTTGATCATTGATCCAACTTATCAAACATATTAGTAGTGTTTGCGGGGGCCGGGAGGGGGGGGGAGGTGGCTGTCTTTAGGAACCCCATTTTGTAAGGGTTTACAAGATGAAGTGGGGCAATATGCAGTCAACATTCCGGGGAAAAAAAACACCAAACCCCTTTTCTTAACCACTTCACGTCAGTTGACGTGCACAAACGCAAAGAATTTCTGATCCTTTGCTCAGATTTTAGCTATAATCATGGAGGTACCTCCATGCTATAGTCAACCCTGCTTGTAGCTCTAATTGTTTTTAGAATAACAAACATTACTGAAAAGTAAGATTGTTTAAGCCTTGAGGTGAAGGAAACAAATTTATGTCAACAAAAAGTTGTCAATTTTGACCCCCAAATAGCAGATCTATAGTATTCATATATGTACAATGGTGCAATTCTAGCAAGTGTTAAATCAATTCTATCCAAGATGCAGGCATGAAATGTTGATGTATCTGTGGTGATGACTCTTTGCATATCGACTGTTCCCTTGGGCTATTGAAGAAAAATTCAAAACTCAATTGAGTTATATTTACCCTCAAAATGAATCTACATACTAAAGAAAAGTGATGAACTTTATTAATAAACACATCAATCCTGTCAATATGTTGACAACTCCAGGAAACAAAATTGATTATTTTGACCCAAATCCACAATCAAGTCTTCTTAGTGTTGGACCCTTGTCATCAAACAGGGCTTCATTTCATAGAGCTGCTTATAAGCAGAAAACTTTGCTTAACATTTTTCTTGTGAGCAAAACTAAGCAGGAGTCACAGATGGTACATGTGAAAGGGTATTTTGGTTGGTAATGTTATTCTTGTAAGCAAAATTGTTTTGTGCTTAAGCAGGGCCCTCTCTTGCAATGAATATTTTTATTACATTTATTAAATTTCATCAAATTCCACGGTCAAGTGTAAGGTAATTCAAAAAAGAACAATTGGCTCATATGCAGGCATATTTTTACTGTGGCAATCAAATTATATACACTGTTTTTGTATTGTTTTTATTTTGGTGGTCTTGAAATGCCATTTTTTACTCAACTTTTATAGTATTATTATACACTTCTGGTAATGAAACCAAGGATGCCTCATAAGTGAAATTAATCATTGTAACTGGGGGGCCTAAGGAAAACCTGTTAATATGGGTGCTTGCAATGAAACAGAAACAACAAGGTAAAACCCCTACTCAAGTCACCATAATAAGTGGGTTCTTCCAATCCTAGTACACAGGAAGTACAGCCTAATGTCCAGTCCAAAGGAGTAAGCAATTATGGTAAAGTATCTTGCTCAAGGAGACAAGTGCCACCACCAGGACTCCAACCCACACTCTTATCAGAAATACCGGAGCTTCAGTCCAGCTCAAATATACAACTGTTTTCCTGAGGAATTGGTACTTTTTTAATCAGTGATGTTTTAGATTGAAACTAGTCTGTGTTTCTTTCAACAAAAGCTAATTATTTACTTTGTTTGTATACAAACTTGGGTCACAAACTTTGGTCACAAACTATTTCAATTAGGTATTTTTTTTGTGGGGGTCAATATTAAAAAACATAAATTATATATTATTGAGTTTCATAAACAGTAACTGATCCCCTGCTCCTTCTAAACTAATATGGAATTAAAAAAACAAGAACATCTTGTGTGACCATATCATTCATTAGTTGAGCTTCACATTTTGTTGCACAGTGTTGCAGAACTTTGGTAATGACAGCAATGAATCCATCATTTAAGCAATTTCAATTAACTAATTTATCTTACTATAATTATAAATGTTTGTAATATACACACTTGTGTACATGTACTAAACAGTGCATGAAGTTGCTGGTTTTTTCTGTAGTAATAACAAGACTGTCAATGCCCCACTCATAATTTATGAGGTGTATGCAAAGTTGGTGTAATTCTTTTTTAGTGATTTACTGGGATCCTTTTCCTCACTCTAACCATAGAGTTCCCTGCAAGGCTCCAATTTGGGATCAATTTCCACAAGATTGCAGCTCAAAATGTTTACTGTACTGGACAAGAATCTATTTTATCAAACCAGAATCTAAATGGGAAAGAATTTTCTACAAAGTTTAACATGTTAAACTGTTTTTTATTTGAACAAATACTAAGAGAAGATTGATATAATTTGTCTTATGAGTAAGTGTTTTTCGACACTCAACAGAAAGGAAAGATATTTACCAGACTAACAATCAACACTTTGACAATATTTTGTTTTACTTTTAAAGCATGGAGGAAAGAAACATATAGTACACAGTGAGTTATTAATATTCAATTGAAAACCACCAGACTGCCAGACTTATCCAGTCATGAGTTTACTGGCCCGACACTACAATCACTGGCCTCGTGCGTGCAGTCCAGTGTAAAATTAGAGCCCTGCCACATTGTACTCATTAAGCCCCAAACTGTTGGACTCTTGATTAAAAAAGTAATTATGGTGGTATGCTTTGATCCCATGTAAAGCATGACAGCTCCATTATAAACCTCGGTCAAACTATGGCCAAACAGAACCAAATAAAAATATGCAGTTGTAATTTAAGATGGGGAATATGGTTTTTAAATTCAGAAATTACGTTTCAGGGTGGCAAACTGTCACATAATTCAAGCTACGTTATGTATAACCTCCGAACATTCTGTGGAACTTAAACCCTAAGTGACATTTATGTTTGGAATTCATTACTGATTTAATTAGGAATGAAAACACATTGACAGGTCTGATCAGTAAAGTAGTCAGCTTTATTTTTGTCTTAAAAATAAATTTAAATTACTAAAGCAGACTCCAAAACAGCAGTTTAAAAATTAGTGCAACTTCAACCACGATTTTCTCCAAACACATTTTTTTTCAGCTGTGGACAAGATGGGTCATTTCCTGGTACCGTACGAGCAACGAAATGAAAGTGCAAATCACTTGCAAAAATTTAAAAGCCATATTTTTAATAATGACACAAATTCAACTCGATTAATTTCTGCAGGGTCATGTATATCACTCTCATAAGGGCAAGGACTGTCTCTATATTATACTATGCTCTCCAAGGTTTTAGCCAGGATTTTGTGAAAGGGTGTCTAAAGTTTGCTGGAAATTAAAAAACTGGGTGTCCAATTTGTTCAGTTACAATACGCTTTATATGTAAATGACAGATAAAACAGGGTGTCCAAATTTAAAACACAGTGTCCAAAAGACACCCAGACACCCCTTTGGCTAACACTACAATGCTCTCACCCTCTACATCAGGGTGACTAATGCTCTCACATAAGATTTCAATCCAGTCATCAAACTGAAGGCTACAAACCCAGCATCATTGAAATTCTTAATTAAACACTCCCATAAAAACAGCTTTCATTTAGAATATAATTGCCCCAACTATCTGGCAGGCATTTGCAAAATTGAAAGGGCTATTATGCTACCTAGGGAAGGGATGATCCATGATTCAACAAAGGTATTGGGGCAGTGGTTGTGACTTGCTGTGTTGGGCCTGCCCTTGGTGGATCAGTTTCGATATCTCAAAGCACTAAGATTCACCTTTAAGATGAGATATCAATGCTGAAAAAGGGTTTAAGAAAAATGCAAATGGAAACTACAGTTTTAATGGCGGTGGCCAGAAGTGCCCTCCTAGAAATGGTGCACCCCTTGTGCCCCCAAAAATACATTTATACAATACCCTAGTTTTTATCACAGTATAAAAGACAAAACTATGCATTTACAGGGGGTCTTTTGTGAGACAACTATAACTTCATTTATTTGTCTGGTGTTCCGTGAGGTACACATATCATTGAAAATTTCACAATTTTTGTCTACAGAGGGCATGTGCACTTTACTTTCTTTAATGAACTGAATTAGTCCAACCACAACCAATAATGTTATCCTGGTCGGAAGTCGGATGTACTTCCATTGAAGACAGTCTCGCCCACTTAATACAAGTGGGCAAAAAAGATAAGCAATTCAACCCATAAATTATAGGAAATACATCTAGCTTGTTTTTCTTAGAAAATTTATGAAAAAATAATAATAATCTTTGGGAAGACTCAAGGGTTTATCAGTATCAGTTTCAATCATAAGAAATGCCTTTGATTGATGATTTGAGGGGGAAAATACACCAAAACTTATGCCAGCTTTTAGCAAAGAGGGTGCATGTTACCATGGAGATGTGACGCACTGATTTACAAACCGGATAGGTTGAGATCAGGGTTCATGCCCCATTATGCACTTCTTGTACTGACTGTATCATTCATGAGGTACCCAATGTGTCCATCAGTACAATGATGGTAAACTAAGTTAAAGACCAGGAAATCCTTCTTCCATGGTTAGAGTAAGATAAAGAGAGTGAGGAATTTATGCTGGCTGATGATTAGGTAAAGATCAAGCCAATGTCAGTGATTACAGAATTTAGATTTTATGTGTGTGTAGAAAATAGAAGTTCTTCCTATTTACTTTAAATTTTGTCAAATTAATTTTTGAGTTTAAGCCATGTTCTTTAATTAACTTAACTTAACAGGTTTTATTTTTACACTTTAAGTTAAGTTGTTGGGGTTTTTCTCTTCGCTTTAAAAAAAAATACATACATATTTATGATATTTCAAATCATTCAAATGAAAAAGGGACCCTACAATTTGCATTCTTCGCAAAGGATTCAATAAAGCAAAATACTATTTTTTTAAACTAAAAAGTGAAAGATTTTAAACTTTGAGTGTCCACTTTCAAATTAAAATATCTCGTAAACTTGATGAAGGATTATTTTAACTGTTTCCTCTGCACAAAAAGACTAGTTTTTGCACAGGAAGTCTGTCAAGTTTACTGACTGACATGAAGTTGTACACCAAAAGGAAGTTATACAATAATTTATACAACTTTATATCCTGCACTTTCCCAACTAAACCATTTAAAATGAGAAGTTAACTGTTCCCATTTCAGCTTCCAAAGCGGTGGCATAGTTCACAATATCTTTTCTGATGGGCACAAGTTTATGATTTGTTGCCATTTTAACTCTCTAACTCAACTGTTCATTATTTAATATTGGTGGGGGTGTACATTAACCCAAAAAATTGAGGCATTCAATGCCACACGCTAAAGGTCTTACTCGTAGTCGTACTCTTTATAAAGCGTGACACCGCACGACCTTGGCGGGTCCGATATGTTAAAACCACGGCGGGGTCTCCAAACGTTCACGCACCCACTGGCATGGTAGTAGCTGGTATAGATCTCGCACTCTTAATCAAAAATAAAATAAACTTCAATCTGATCTAACAAACATGTACTGAATATATACTCACAGAATCTTCCTTACAGTCACACCGATCGGAATGTTTCAACGACGGATCCCACAACAGTGAATGAGAGGAGAGACCAACAACTTCCAGGACACACCTACTAGTACTACTAATATTCCTCTATGTACAGACATGTACTAACAGTGTTAACACACAGCTCAGACAGATTGCCGACCTAATCAACCGTGGGTAAACATTACGGATTTTCTTTGATGAGAGATACGCGCGCAAATTCCGGGGGGGGGGCGGCAGCGTTGATCTTTAAAAATATTGAGGGCGCACTTGTCAAAAAAGGGACATTTTTGAGATATAGGGTGATGAACACTCCCCCCTTTCACCATGGAAGAACCCAACCAAGTAATAAACGTACATGGTTGTGCCATAGAAAAAAGCGAGGAATTGGGCTTCATACGTCGTGACGCATTTATGCCTCACATTCTCTCCCCCCCCCAAAACCGTCAATGAGTAATAAGGTGTACAACAACTTATCTGCATGTCAGAGCAAAAACAATACAAACAAAATTATGGTAATATTTTTACCACTTTTTACGACACATTACCTTGGCCTATCTTTCTGAGGCAAAGCCAAAAAAACATTGTTGTATTTCCACTGAAATAGCTAAAAATTATAATTATAATTATTAATGACATCATCTCCGCCCTCTTTCGTTGCATTAACAAGCAGTGCTCCTTTAGAATGGTTCCGATACTCCAGCTCTGTCTTCTAATAAAGATATGAGTCTGGTCTTCAGACAAGTGTGCGAATTACGAAATTCAATTGAAAAACACGCGGGCGGCAAAGAATGAGCTCAGCTCCTCAATTTCTTCAGAAAACTCCGCCAAAACATGGACAAAATAGTGTTGGGGTAAGTAACCTTTATTTTTCATAAAGAGTATGTATTGAAGAGGGGTTTTAGAAAAAAATACAAACGAAAAAGAGCGTAAGGAACAAAATAAATCAACACTGATTTTAAGGCCCAAAGAAAAGTTTCATGCCGTAAAATAAAAATGGCAACAAGAAGTATTCTTGCCCTTACGCGAAATGCTGCCTATATAAGCAACGACACATGATTGATGTATTATATTTGTATTGGTTATTCAGTGTCAAGTTTTACATCAAGTCAGTGGATTTTATTATTAATACAATTTGGTTTCGTGTAATAAAAGTTGAATTTACCTTGCAAATTTTGAGTTTTACAGACAACATCAACAAATACCATCTCATGGTTTTAATAAAAAATAATCAGAACGAGTCTTGCATTTCATTTATGGACTATACAACTTATAAGTTTTTGATTTCTGTTAAAGGGACACACTGGCTTCGTTGGGCTATTTGGGCTACAAAATAGATAGTTGCGATAACCCTCGATCCTCCCAATGGTCGGAGACCGGAGGGTTACGAGTCATGCAATGCAAAAAAGTGGCGAAATTGCCAGACTAGTCACCAGATTTGCCCAATTTTTACAACATCCTAAGAACATGGATTTGATCTTCAATATGTAATGATTCCATTGTGTAGGCGTGGCGATCGTCTGTGCGTGACTTTACATGCGTGCAGTTAATGTATTTAACGGATTTGCACCATCTGCAGTTTGCGCTGATTTTGTAGGAACAGCATTCCAGAATGCGCGCTCAATCTGTAAATTTTTCCTCATAAATATCCTGTGATTGTGCAACTCAACAAAATGTTGCTAGGTCACGAATCGCGAGGTTCGAAAATTGGACCTGAGATTGTCTATACACTTCATGAGAATTTCACTCAGTCTCTGGTAAGTTTTTGTCTTTTTTTCTTAAAATATTTTCTCAATGATGTTTCAAGTGTTATGAATGGATTCATGACACATTGACGATCAAATCCATGTTCTTAGAATGTGTGTCATGTTTTTTGAAAGTGGTAAAAATTGGGCAAATCTGGTGACTAGTCTGACCAAAATAGTTGAAATTGCAATTTCGCTACTTTTTTGCATTGCATGACTCGTAACCCTCCGGTCTCTGACCATTGGGAGGATGGAGGGTTACGATTATCGCAACTACAAAATAGTCTAAAAAACGATTCTTAAGGTCTTCCTGGAATGGAGAAGAATGGTTAATAAAAGAAACCATCAAATTTGGCCATTTTCGAGCATTTTTCAAAAAACGAAGGTCACGTGACTGTCTGGTTTCGAAAAGTCACGGGATCTTCAGGTTAGTTTTACTTCCAGCCGTATATAAGTAAGTTACTGAACCAAATTTAAGTCTTTTTTTAAAACAATTATTCATGAGTGTTTCACAAAAAAGACTAGTCCTATGTAATCAGTTTATGGATACAAGTTGTAAATAATGATGAAAAATCAACGAAAGATTCGCATTCAGTGAGTCCGTGCAATAGAGTGCAAGGCGCATCAGCATGGGGAGAGCGTAAACTGGGGGTGCGTACACGTTGACCAGAGAGACGAGCCACGGGGGGCTTTGAACTCGAGCCTGTGAAGGGTAGGGATCCAGACCATTAATTACGTTTTGTTTTACGAGGGTTTTATTTCTGTACCCTAGCTATTATCCCCTAACTATTGTCACGTTATGTGATGCCTGCCTACACACGCGGCGGGACGACGACGAATATAGCTGCAAGATAATACAAGTTGGTGTGGATCGGACTGTGTTTATGTCGGTTTTTTAATTACACGTGAATTTGTGCTTGATGGATATGAAGACTTGATCCTTATGCCTCGCCATTGTTATAATTAATACACAACAGACCACCAGTCTACTTACAACAATGTCACGCAAACGACGTTGCAACCTGACCTTTGACCACTGACCTTTGACCGCGTTTTGGATTTTTTCAATTTTTCGTTAATTACGTGACATTTTGATGATTTTTTTTTTGACAACCATCAACAAATTATTGACTGTAATTCCAGATCACTAAATTAGGTAAACAGTAAGACGGTGTGTCCCTGTAACCATGGAGGATATTTAACACTTTCAAAGTTTAGAAGAAAACTTGAAATGAGGCCCATAAGTTATAGAGTTGTACCTTAAAATATAGGCCTATACTGGTACATTTAGAAGCGTTAAACCAAACATTAGTACCAAACATGTGACCTAAAGTAAACATCTTTGAAGAAGCATGGGTTCTGAGAAGAACTGTAGTTGAGACATTTCGAGCAGCGATATTTGCTCATCTTCAAGAGAAATAAATACTTGCCTACGTGTAACACCTAATGCCCCAGTTGTCAAGTGATTTGTAAGGTGTTTTTTCAGTCTTTCACATTTATTATGCATCATAAATTATCCTCTTTTTATTTTGATGCCTTTTTGTCTTTTGTTATCTTGCATAACTCAAATACTTGTCTTGATTCATTACATGAAATGTTATTTTCAATGTATGTTTCATTTAAACCATTTTACATTATCAATTTTTGTCACTAATAATTACAGATGTTGATTACGAGGATTAAAGCTAAAAAAAATAGTCAGTAAACTTTCATTACCAAATCCTTCTACATGTACATGTATATCCGATTGCTAAAGTGAAGGTAAGGACTCGGGCTAGCAGGCCCAAACAACAAGTACTTGTAAATCACTGGGTCAGGGATACAAATCTAAACAGTTTGATGTTGAATATATATTTTTTTTAATGTCTGATTGTAATGTTTTACTTTTAACATTTAGTGGATCCACTTAGTTTTGTTAAAATGTCCGTCAGTATGGGTGATAGTCATTCATATATCTAATACTATTTCAGATGTTTTTTAAAGCAATGATATTCATATTAATCCCCAAAAGATTATTTATTAAACCAATACAATTTTGTGACCTTGATTTTAAAAGAAGCCGAAATAAACAATCATTGTGTTTTAAAACGATCAGTCCTATCCTGTGTGTCTAGTCCTTGTATTTTCAAAATTCGACCCCCCCTTTTTTGTTGTAGGCCTGTGTTTTAAGTTTTATGGTTTGTATATTAACCAGATAATTATCTGCAATTATTGAGATTTTCAATCTGTTAATGATTGTATTAAGCCTCTCTCATAACCAAGTGTGCTTCCCTCTCTTCACCTTGAACAGCATTCACTGCCGTTCAGATCAAATTTTTCCCAACCCTTGGATAAATTTATCCTGGATAATTCCAGATGGGGATTGCATCAGCAGAAGGACTTCTGCATAAGGCCCAAAAAAAGGTTCTGTTGCCGATTACATGTCATTTAAAAATAGGGTTTGGTAGGTCGGTTTTTTTTGCGTTTTTTTAAAATTCTGATATGATTGACGATATGTCCACGATCGTTCATGTGTTGAGCGCAATCAACGGATTTGCACAGCGAATTAGGCAAAATTGCGCGCAAACTACAGTTTGCGCTCTGCAGATTTGGCAGTTAATCTGCAGACCTTGCAAAATGTGCGCAATCTTAAGTTTGCGCAATCCTTGGAATGTGCTTCACACAGCGCCGTGTACACACGTGCCGATGCGCATTGAATTGTGGGTATTTTTCGCTCGTAGTCGAGTCGTTGGATATCGCAGGCTCAAATCACGGAGATATCTGTAAATTCTTCTTGATATGTTCTGGTTTTTATTTCAATGTTGCCTAAAACATGTTAAATTGGTAAAAGTCAGACATTTTTTTCCAGGTAATTTTTAATTTTTCATTTTTTTGTTTCACCGTTTTTTTTTCGAAGAGTCGCAGAGTAAAAACTAGGGTCGGTCGGGGAACCGGAAACGCAACTTTTTTTTTGGGGGCCTAACCAATTGATAGAATGACACCTAACCTTCAAAATTAAGATGACTCAATAATTGTCATCCATTATTCCCCAATTTTGATGCACATGGCACATAAACAATTACTCTTGTCACTTGGCTTTTATTTATTTCACTCCCATCTCAGCTCTCTCGGAAGTCAGCCTGCCATTGCCAAGTATATAGCGCACCAAGCTAGTAAAACAAACTATCTCTGCCCTCACAGGTGTTCATTTACCCCTGGCTGAAGAGAAGCAATCATGGTTACTGGTATATAAGTCTTGTTCAAAGACAAAAGTGTCTTTCTGGGAATCAAACCCACTCCCAGATGAAATTGTATTTTAGCAGGTAACCTTTTTCTGGTAAGCATAATTTTGTTGTGATTAGCTAGTTTTTGTGCTTAAGCAGCCTTATGAAGTTGGGCCCAGGTTTCAAACCCGCACTCCAATGCATGAATAGTCCATCAAAACTCACGTCTGATGCACTAGAATGATCCGAGGCCACAACAAATTATGTTGTTGATCACTGTTAGATATTAATTGCAACTAATTAATTACATTTTACCAAATGTGTTTGCAGTCAGTTGTCTGTTCAAAGTGTTTTTCTGTTAGACTGTCTCTTTAAAATCTTTTCTGTGTTGTGAATATTTGTCTCTCATTATAAAAAGCATGATCCCAGTCTTTATGCTGCAGCAGCATAAGGCTGTATGACTTCTTTTTTGAAGCCCTCTGAAAAATGATAAGGTATGTCTCAGTCGGTAGAGTACCTGCACGTAAATCCAGAAATCCCAGGTCCAAATCCCACTCTAGTAAATTTTTGTTTACCCAAAATTGACTGATATGTACCTGGTCATTTTTGTTCGTTTACTTGATTGTAAAAAGCTGCTAACAATGTATCAAATGTTGTATGTTTTACTCACTGAAATGTGACACTTAATTTAATCCATCCTCAATGTAATAAGAACATCAAAAATAAAATTTGATAAAATTTGAAGAACAGAACAGCTTGTGTATTTGTTAGTTTTGTGTTCTCTGTCAAGTGAGGTTTGCGGAGTAGACACCATGTTATAAATTTCTTATGAGCTGTGGTGGTTCTGATGAGAAGAACCAATGGTTTAACAACTCTCGAGTTCTTGAGTTGTTAAACAACTGGTGCTTCTCAGAACCACCACAATTCATAAGAGATTTATTAAATGGTGTCATTGCAAACCTCACTTGATTGTATCCAACATGATTCACCATGCAAAGTCTAAAATCCTCCTGTATGGTCACCATGTCACAGCAGATGATGTTTACTTCATAGAGGAAATTACTGTCCACTCTTAAAACCAAATGAAGGAGTCCTCTATCATGAACTGCACTGGTTGACCTCTGGCTGACCATGTCCTGTCAAGATCAGCCAACAATCAGTCAACCAAGAAACCTTTATATACATGGAGAGAAGAGTTATAGAGGCTTACTATGGAGACAGAGATGGATCAAGATGTAAACAGATATCTTCCTTCATCAGTCAACACTCTGGACTTCTGAAAGTGCTGCATTGAATATGGAGCTGATGCTGTGATGACCATTTGGCCTTAACAGAAAGTACCTCAGTGCTGAGTTGATGGCCACTAAATTGCACATTTTAGATTATTTGTATTAATAATTAATGAAAAGGTGATTTATGAGACAAATTGTAAGCTTAAAGTTGTCTTTCAATACCAAGTTGTTTAAATAAACATTCAAAACGTTGGAGCAAATCAACCTTGTTATGACCCCATCGTATTGTGTTAATCGGTGTGTTGTTTGTTACATGTTATTGTTTTGTTTTTGTGTATGTTGTGTTTTCTATGTCATCTCTTTGTAGAACACACCCCATCTGCAATCGAACCATGCCATTCCTGCCCCTCCCCACCTGTCATTGATACCTGGGATATGGAGCCAGAGAAAAGAATGGATTCCACCCCTGCTGTTCGCTGCTCAAGGCTAGATCTGCTTCTCATTGTTGTATGTTGGAACATTATAGACTTTATGCATTTGACGTCATTTGAGTAGGGCGCCCTCGGTTAGAGTTCAAGAGACGGTTGGTCATTGGCCCATCCTGTGTGCGCCCAGCAAACATAGATGTATGATTCTTTTCATTATTTTCATCACCATTTTATCTCTAAGATGTCGGCGTAAGGATGAAGGTCCATTGGGCGTGATTGCCATGTGATGGCTTCTGTACTGTGAAACTGAGGTGCAGTAGAGGACAGCCTTATATGATCACCACTTTAACTGTCCATTTTTAAAATCCTTTCAGTCAAGCAGATATACAACCAGTTTGCATTATGTTTTTAACATTTATGTTTCATAAAAAAATTCACTGTTATAATTGTGATATGGTTTTGTGCAGAAATAAATTTGAAGTCTTGGTTTAAAAAAAAAGAAGAGTATCTTGACTCTTGCATATTTTGTCCAACCCCGGTCACTAGACCATAATTCCCTAACCTCAGCTCCCTCTGGGGATCGGTATGCAGCCTGTGCACAGTCAGTAATGAATCAAGCTAAATCACAAGAACCATCTCTGCCCTCACAGGTACCCATTTACACCTGGGTGAAGAGAAGCAATTACACTTAGAACACAAGTGGGATGACCAGGGTTCGAACCCACAACTTGATGACTTATATATAACCACCAGAACTTGAGTCAAGTGCAGTAGACCACCCAGCCAATGACACGCCTACACTGAGCATAACCAGTTCCAACCTGGCCCCAGTTTCATAGAGATGCTTAAGCAGAAAATATTGCTTAACAATTGCCTGCTAAACAGAAATGAGCAGGATACCAGTCATAAATTGTACATGTAACATGGTAGTTTGGCTGGTAACCTTATTCTGGTAAGCATAATTTTGTCGCGCTTAGCTACATTTTGTGCTTAAGCAGCTCTATGAAATTGGGCCCTTATGTCTGGTATACCTCCATAGTCTGCATCTTCTACCTCTATTATTTGAGACATCGCATTGTACCTGATGAGCTTGGATGTTACATGATATCTTCTGTACTGTGAAGCTTGAAGTGCACTAGAGGGCAGACCAACATGTTACAGCCATTTTCACCAACCAGTTTCCATCCTTTGACATTCTTGCAGAGATGACACAAAATGACATTTTGTAATTTCTTAAATTTAAGGGAGTAATTTAAGGGAGTAATTTACAATTAATTTTTTAACAACTCTCAACTTGTATAAATTTAAAACAAAAGGGTATTTTAAATCAGATAATTTTCCCCAAAATAATACTGTTCACCCATGTTTAACACAGTGTGGTGTTGTTTTACACAAATAAATGTGCAGCCATGTTTTAAATACAGAATGCCTCAACACTTGTCTTTTGCTAGTCGTTAGTTTCCCTTTGAACTTTATTTGACTTTTCATTCAGATTTTTCATCAGCTTTGACGACATTCCACTGGATGTGATAAGACACTATCCATCATCCAGTATGTCCGGTTGGAAAGCAGCTAATAAATTGTCCTATGATGAGCCACTAGCAGAGCTCCAGTGAGAGACAATCAGTCAAAACAATCTTCAATGGCGGTGAATTTTGGACTGGCATTTCCAATTTCTGAAATGCATCTGCAAAATCACTCATGTGCTACAATGCCCAGTTCAAGTTGCAAGAGAAAAAAAAAGTGTGTGAGAGTGAGCAAGATGAATAGGACAGGGTCTAGGGAAATGCCACTGTGCCAGACAGATCATATCCATCTGAATCATTTAACTCATGTTTACAAGAGAAGCCAGCAGAAGAATCGATGTCAGTGAATGGTAACAACAATCCAAGGAGCCAGATTTCATGAGCTTGCCAATTAAAGTAGTGCTTTGTTAAGAGTTTGGCAAGGTGAAAGAAGTTGGGTAAGGTGAAGGAAGTTGGTCCAGGTGAAAGAAGATGGGTAAGGTGAAGGAAGTTGGTCAAGGTGAAAGAAGTTGGGTAAGGTGAAAGAAGTTGGGTAAGGTGAAGGAAGTTGGTCAAGGTGAAAGAAGATGGGTAAGGTGAAGGAAGTTGGTCAAGGTGGAAGAAGATGGGTGAGGGGAAAGAAGTTGGGTAGGGTGAAGGAAGTTGGGAAAGGTAAAGGAGAAGTTGGGTAAAAGGAAATTGAGCAAGGTGAAAGAAGTTGGGCATCTGTTTAAGTTAGAGCAGGCATGTACTTACTATTAAACATGAGGGGCCAATTTCTTAGAACTTCTATAGTAGTATTGTATTACCATAACACTGATCAGAGGCCTGAGGACAAAAAACTACAGGTTACTCTGGTGAGATTCAAACCCACGACCCCCGTATTCCAGAGCAGATGCCTTAACCAGTAGCCGAGTGTGCCCGGTGACGAGAGACCAGTTCGAATCCTGTATTATTAGCAGCCGGTTTCGCAACAATTTCTTGATGCAGCCAGGATAAAGAATACATTCTTAAGTATTGTATGGTTTTACCGCTATATCAATGTGTGATAAATAAACACTGTATTGTTGTTTGCATGCTTTCCGAGTCCTGCGGAGAGTAGGTGGAGAGTGGTTCAAAACTGGAACAGGTGAACAATTGTGGCAAAATGCTCTGCTCATATAGGCAAGGTGAAGGTTTTGGGGGTCCTAATCTCCAATCTGAAGAATGCATTTGTGTTGAATTTCTGGAGAATGCATACACACTTTGTTTACTTTGTCCCCCAAAAAGGGTGAACATAGATTTTGTTCAATGTAGCACTAAAGTTGTATAAAATGCTGAATCATATTTTTTTCTTTCTTTTATGAGAATGCAGTGAAGTGGTTCATCTGACACCAGAGTGATGGAATGCCAAAGATTGATTGTGGCTCAGATATTGAATATCATGGTGAGTTTACATTAGACTGCTTTTAAAACCCCTTTTCACATGACAGCAATTTAGCAAGGGTCCCTTGCTTAATTTTAGCATGGTTGCAAAAGTTTTCAAAATGCACCGCGTGTGAACGGACAACAATGTTTAAAGGTATTGTACACTTTTGGTAACAGCTCAAAATCAGTTTCCACACTTTGTGTGATTAAACATATCGAGGTCACGAGAAAATAGTGAAAAGAGATCTTATGTGTTTTCTGTTCTTTCAAATTATCACGCGCGATAATTACTATTGTTTTACTCGTTTCTCAGAAACGATAGCATTTTAGGCAGAAATATTTTAAGGAACCCTTTCTACCATTACTTACTTTAAATCGTGTAAGTTATGTGTGAATCTGTGAACATTGTGTTTTTCGATCTAACCAATAGTGTACAGGACCTTTAAACTGTCCATAAAGGACAGCAAATTTGAGAAGATTTCACAAGGGACCTTGGACAGTCCAAGCATTGTTCCTTTGACACGGAGTGCAATTTGTAAAATTTCACAACCCTGCTCAAATTAAGCAAGGGACCCCTGCTAAATCGCTGTTGTATGAAAAGGGCTACAGTATCAAGTTTTCTTTTCATGTAACATCATAATATAGACCAATCCATTAAGCTCCGTCCCCTTACATGTTGACCAATCACAACCTTGGCTACGCCACCGAAAGTCTGACATAAGTCCAATACGCTAAAATCCCATTAGAAAAGTAAACATGCTTACGCGCGTACTTAAAGTGCTCAGGTTGATTGTCGTGAGTGTGGCATTGGAGAGATGCACCTGTGCTGCTCACGGGTGCAGTGGTTGCTGTGGCAATAAGGAGGTGAGGCTTAATGGATTGGTCTATTTATTCAAGAAATAAAGTTTTTTAGGAATATCGATGGATTTTTCAGTGTATTTTCTCAGTGCGTGCCCACTACTGCAAACTGGTGATGTTGAGATGCTCTGTTGGCAGTTCGCTATGACCATGATGGTAGCGTGTCAATAGCTGAGCGGCCTAATGCACTAAACTCAACTTCTGTGGCGAGTTGTGGCTGAGGGATAAGAACACCGGACTCGAGCTCTAGTGTTTCTGATCAGCAGAATGTGGGTTCGAGTTCCAGTCAAGACACTTGTGTCCTTAAGCAAGACCCTTAACCATTATTGCTGTGTCCTTTGGATGGGACGTAAAGCCGTAGGTCCCGTGTGTTGTGTAATGCACGTAAAAGAACCCAGTGCACTTATTGTAAAGAGAAGGGGCTCGCCCCAGTGTTCCTGGTTTGATTGGCTGTATATTGCGCCACAGGTGCTATGTAAAGGAAAAAGGTATCATACTTCAAACTGTAGCTCCACATACCTTCCAGGATAAACACTGTAGTGCTTAGAAACGTAGTATTAGCGCGGTATAAATGTAAATGTAAAAGTCATCAGGGTGTGGGTTCGAATTGCAGCTGTGACCTTTGTGCCCTTGAGCAAAACACTTAACTATAATTGCTTCTCCTCATCCAGTTTTTTATAGTGGCAATTAAAACAAAACTAGAAACAATGATTTGCTATTCCTTCAGCTCTATGACAGTATTTCAGATGGAACTTCTGGAGGATTGCTACTGGTATGAACTAGAGAGCTTTCAGATTGAAACAAATAATTATTCCCCCAATATCTGACACTCCCAAACTCTGTCTTAAACCAGTATCAATGTAAATATTTAAGTAGGATTAACAGTGATATCATTGTGCTCTAAATGTAAACAATCTGTATAAAGTTAAGACAATATGGTATTTTGATTCAGATTAGCTTTCCAAAATAACACTGCTCACTGAGATCACTTTGATTTTGTTAAATTAAAGTTAGAAGGAGTTTTTCATGTGGTCTTTGGCAGCAGGATGCCACATTGGACCCAGTGATCACACTGATCTTGAATGGAGACAACTACACTCTTTAGCACCAAGAGCTTGACATTTGCGGAACTTATCCCAAAGACATCATGAGTAAGTTTTTAAACTCGTTGAGATCATTTGAAATCAAAAGTGGACGTCTGACTTAAAATTCACACTGGACTTCAGGCCTGAGCCCAGTGAAGCATCGTACCAGGAAACTCATACCTGGATAAGTCCGTGTTTTTGAATTGAATGAGAATACCCCTCTGTGTATATAATATTTAAAACAAAAACATTTTCACATGTTGACTTTGAGTCTGATAAATATAATCAATTCTGTCGAGTATCAAGCTAATTAGTGTGATCATAAAACTATCACATGTTTGGTCCTGAAACTTGTTATAATGTTAAGCATCGAATGTTTCATACAAATAATGATTTACCATTTAAACTTGCTAGATTTTTGACAGAATCACCACTGATAAATTATTTACTGGCATGTGATTTTTCTCTGACTTCAGAATTTCCTCAAAATCTCCCATGGTCTTCAAATTTTCTTAAAAGAGGTAGAGCAGTCACCAATTCTCTAGTTTTGTACTTCTGGTGGTGCACAAAGTCTGTAAACCTCTGGAATTCAGTAACCTGAAAAAGGGGAACGCAGGTCAGCAAGCCATTTTCAGGAATTTTCGTAACAATCAAATTTCATCCCTGCATGTAAGTCCATGCAGGTTGTTGAGGCTCTCGGCATATGCTGCTCACTGATGTAGCCCCCAGCTTTCCCACTAATTGACTGTCTAGCCCCACCCCTTAAAGGGAAACTTACCACCCCTTAAAGGGAAACTTACCACCCCTTAAAGGGAAACTTACCACCCCACCATCTTGTTATTCCCAGATCTAAGGTAAGGCATTAGGGCAAGTGGTTTTCAGATCGAAGTTTTATTTTAAAAAGAACCTTTTCTTCTTGTTGTCTGTTATTTATGCAGTGAAAGAAAGATGATTCAAAATTAAATATGTCGGCAACACTAAAAACTGAAATTTTATTTTTTATTGGATTATGATGAATGATATTTAGAAGACAGGAAGACACTTTTCACATCTTGAATGGATAAAGACAACCTGGCAAGGGAGCTTCACAGGAACTCACAGAGGTAAATCCTGGAATTACATCAACCACAAATCTCTCAGCTCAGTCGAGCTTCTGTTAACCATTTTATTTAAAAACACATAGGAGCATCAAGATCAGGGCCCAATTTCATAGAGCCGCTTAAGCAGGAAATACTGTTTAACAATTTTCTGCTGACCAAAACGAGCAGTATACCATTCATAAATTGTACATGTGACATGGTACTTTGGCTGGTAACCTTGTTCTGGTGAGCATAATTATTTTGTGATAAGCTACTTTTTGTGCTTAAGCAGCTCTATGAAATTGGGCCTAGAGCAGCATATGGACACATCCATCAGAAATATGTTTTTTTTTCAAAATCAGTCACATCTGAGAATGTTTTGAAATCCCAACATAAGGCAGTTTTCATCGGCTTTTTAACTTGATGCCCTCTTATCAGTCATTACCACATTATTTGGTAAAAACCCTCATGTTTATGTTATATTGAACTTTCTTGTGTAATTTGTTTCAGACAGCTTGAAGGAAACCACAGTCTGCTTTCACTTCTTGTGTGGTTGAGGGTAAACAGTCCTCCAGCAGCAAAGTTGCTGTGCCTCACGTACACCATGAGCTGGATGCCATGCATTACTACTGCAAGAGATTGTCCACTGTACTGGTGGATGCCGTAGTCAAGAGATATTGCAACTCTTTCATGCACTCTACAGCTTTGACATCAATGGCTCATCATCTACATGAATGTACATACTGACTTGATAAAGGCAAACTTCAGCATTTGAATTTCACTTAGTCATTTGATCATCTCAACTTGAGAAGTCCAAAGAGGAAAACCAATTCAGAATTCACATCTTGGATGAGGAAGATTGGTACTTTATGAAGGTGATTATCTTTCCTCTTTATTACTATTAATTGACTCTAAACTCCAGCTTCATGTACATGTGGGATGACACATGCTTTGAAATATTGTGACAGCTATTGATTTGACATGTCCACAAATAATTTTTACGGTGAGTTAATTAAAGAAAGTAAAGTATCAAATCACCAGAAACCACTTAAAAGTGTGCAATCATGGCCAGCATAAAAATTTCTAGTATGGTTTGATCTGAAAAGTGTTCAGTAGAATCTCAATTGACATATGATTTTATTGAAAGATGAAAACTATTGTGTAGACTTGACAAAGTTGTTGTTTGTGCTTAATTAATTTAGGGAAGATGTCACAGACACTTGTACTTGGTCCTTGCTTTAAACTGGGCCAAAGCATCAGTTCATCCTGAACTCACACAATGTACAAAGACAGGGCAGACTGGCAATGCAACAACACTACTCAAAGCAGTAAGTAGTAAAATCCTTAACTCCCCAAAGTGATTTACCAGGATCCTTCCTCACAACAAACACCATATGATTATACATGCATGTGTATATATTCAGGGATCAAGCTGGCTCAGTGTGATCTTTCCCTCCCTTTCATCTCTGTGGACCCAGGTTCGAATCCCACCTCAGACCGGAGCCTTGTGTGGATTGGGTTTTCAGTCCCTACCTGGTTGCATGGAGTTCACCCATTTAGGGTTTTCCTCTCACATCTAAAACTAAATATTTCTTATATTAATTGGTCTTACCCATAACTGATGTGTGTTAAGTATATTCAGTACTTTCTCTGATTCGTGTGAAAAAACCACAGGCATTTTACTCGGGTGGACAATTTGTTCTTGTTTCCTAATCACCATCCCTTTATTGGCATTTGCACTATTGGATGTGAAATGAAATAAATAAATATAGTTATTATTATATTTTGTAAACCTTTTCAAATCACAGGGCCAAACTTGGTATGAAGTTCTTAACAGGAAATTACATATTATCCCCTCCTTTTACTTGGGGGGGGGGAGGAGTTGAGTTATTTTTAATCATCTAGTTTTGAATAAACACACCATACAACCAACTCGTGAAAATTTCATCAAATTCAGTGGTCATGGTTTAGGAAAAAAACAAGAAAAGAATTTGTATACTTTGTCAGGGTTTTCGTGCATGTTCATATTGTGCCTATTTATATTTTGGCAATCAAAATAAACAACGGTGGTATGTGGGGTCTTCAAATACTAATTTTTCAAACAACAGAAGTTTTTCCCAGCAGGATCAGTATTGGTATGAACTTCATAATTTGGGCACTTTCAGATTGAAACTAATAAGTTTTCCCCAACCATGCCCATACTTTGCCCTAAAACTAATAAGTTTTCCCCAACCATGCCCATACTTTGCCCTAAAACTAATAAGTTTTCCCCAACCATGCCCATACTTTGCCCTAATTAGCCTTTGAAGTCATGTATGCTAATTACATTCTTACATGCGTACAGACAATATTGGCAAACGCCATAGAGTTGTGCACTAGGCAGATGCGCAAACACATATTCGTCACACCACTATCAGCCCAATACAAAAAAGTGCGGTTCCCTCATTTTGCCAACCAGTAGTGTTAGTGCAGTTTAAATATTTCATGGGAAAGGTCTATTACAATCACTTTCATTGTTACAGGGCACAGAGCAAGGATGGAGCATGCATATTTTCATTATTCATACTACATAAAAGTTGATTCTAGCATAGATTCTAGTAACCACTGGCCTCTTGTCACTGGCCATGCTCATTGGTCCAGTGGTTATAAGATATAGATATCTTATAACCACTAGACCAACAAGGTTATAAGATATAGACATCTTATAACCACTAGACCAACGAGGTTATAAGAAGTAGGTATCTTATAACCACTAGACCAACGAGGTTATAAGATATAGGTATCTTATAATCACTAGACCAACGAGGTTATAAGATATAGATATCTTATAACCACTAGACCAACAAGAGTGCCTGGTGACAAGATTGCTCTTGATTGAGGGGGTTGTGGGTTAAAATTCCACCTATTAGTATGCCTGGTGGAAGTTGTTTTTTTTCTTCAGGAAGGTAAACATTACTTATCACACATCGGTGTATGATAATGTTTTAAAAGTTGTTGTTGATCCCCGATGCAATTATTCATCTATTACATACAGCTGTTTATCCTGCTTCTGAATAAAACTCACTGTGTAAACTGTTCATGAACTTACAGAGTTTATTCATTTGTTTTTATGTAGGAAATCACTCATGGTACTGATAGGTGTGTGTCACACCTGACTTCTTGTTGTCTCTTTTCAAGGATCACGTTATGAGTTATCAGCGATCCATCAAGCAGCGTAAAGCTGTAATTCAGACGACAAAATTAGAGCAGAAAATTAGATTGCCACTGCCTGTGCTATTTATTACCAGCATCTAATTACCTACACCTGGATAGACACTCTCAAGAAGAAAAATCGCCAAAGAAATGTAGGAGCACCTTGTGTAATAGCTGTAAGCATAATAGAGTCGCAATGCATTTCTTCAAGAGGAACTGCAGTCATCACCTGATTAGGCAAGGCACTGCCTTTGCAGCAATGGGATTCAACATGAGTACAAACCAGGGAAGGCAAACTGCGCAATCGGATAAACATTTAAATGGACTTATCTCATCAGTCATGAGTAGAGTGTATTCACCAGCTATGTACCACACGCAGACTTTCGCCAAGTGTTGGCATTTTTGACATTTCGATGGACAGATTGAATGACTTGCCAATGTCATTAGAAAAAAACTCAGCACTTGGGACGGTTAAACAACTAATTATTTGTACATTCAAACTATTAAGAATTGAACTCAATACGCAAGGCCTCCAGATTTTTGACACAGAGCAACGCTAATTGTGTTACTGACACTTGCCAGTCAAGAACTCTGAATTGGTCAACCCCAAGAAAAATTCCAAGGTATCAACAGTTTCAAGAAATAAAACATTGATGGACTGCACATTATCATAGACAGTGACTTTCTGGACTTTCTACTTAGAAAGAATTTGTATTGAAAAAGGGAAACTTTCCCCCTTTGACTTTTTTGTGGTTATAAATGTTTAATTGAATGGTCAGTTTGTGTTAGCAAAATTGATATTCAAAATTGTTATTTAATTGGTTTCAAATATACCTAATCTTGAGAGTTTAATTTTTATGAGTAAAGACTTACACTTATAAGTGCCCAAATGGTTATGGAATCATATGCAAATATGACATGGATTTTCACCAGGAGATTTAAAGTTTTCAAAAATGTCTCGCTATGAAAGTGCCTGAAACGACTTTGTTACCAATGACAGCATCGTGTTACATTTGAGTTTCATCCATGATCAGTGCATCACTATGTGGAAAATGTGAAGGGAATTAAGTGATTTTATCAGCATTCCACTTAAAAACAGCAAATGTTTGGCAAGTTTTGTTTGTGATTGGCCTGCAAGTTTGTAAAAACTCCATTGAACCTTCACAGCTGCCAAAACCTCAAAGTTTACCACTCACAAAATCTATGGAAAGCTTGTGTTCATCTTAATTTCGTCTGTGGAAGTGGACAACTTGGACTACCGAGATAATGGGTTTTCCATGAAAGACATTTGTCAAGAGGATTTTCTGATGAATTGCAGCGGATCAACTATGTACTTCAGAAGTGCCTTACATTTGAGTGACATTTTATTTTCACCATCCAAGACAAGTATTCAAGACCCATGGTACAACCTAGGAGAATAGTGCTGTTTAGCCATCACGGGTTGGACATAGGCTACAGTGTACATGTATTTCTGAATTAGTGATGCCCCACAGATAATGTGATCAGGAAACCCATACCCTTTTTAAGCAGCTGATTTTGTGAACCAAAAATGGACTGGGATAACTTGCTGTGAAAGAATACCCGCATTCTCAATATGATTTTGACTACTAAACAAAGCTGTTGTTTGTGCAGAATTTAGATAAATTTCCATTTGAGAACCTGCATTTATGCACTTGCTGAATTTAACAATAGGAACCAGATGCTGATGATCTTGGCTTAGGGTGAAGTGCTAGTAACCTCCCCCTTACTCTCAATCTTGATACACACAAAGTAACTTTAAACATGAAATGTCTTTAAGAACCCCACCCCAACCACCACTAATACAAATCTTGTTCAGTACCTTAACTCTAGACTTTGAAGATTACAACCTATAACTGGAAACAAGAGCCAGATGCTGAAGATCTTGGCTTAAGGGTGGTGTGAGTAACCTCTCCCCTCATCAGTTTTAATTTTCATACACATAAAGTGAAGTAAGTTTAAACATGAAATGTCTTTGAGACCCCTCCCAACCCCGACCACCAACAACACTAATCTTGTTCCATACCTTAACTCTAGACTTTTTACGTTTGTATGGATAATTAGAAACAAGAGTCAGATGTTGAAGATTTTGGCTGAGGGTGAAGTGCTGGTAACCTCTCCCCTCAAATAACAATATAGATGTATCACACACTGAATAGGGTTGCCCTTAACTTTTTCAGAAACTAGCAAGTGGTACCAGTTAACTTGTATTTTCCATAGTCAGCCAACTTGTTCACTTATCCATTGTTCATAAACAGGAATACTTTTCAACACCTAACTAGCCAGTTGGATCACTTGGAGGGAAGTTCAAGACTGGTCCTCGGTTATTTTCACCAGCCTATGTCCAGTGGACCATTTCTGGGAGAAAATTGCTTAATGGAAAACTAAAATAAATATTTAGAAATTTATTGTTGACAAATCCAAGCGTGCTACCACAAGAGCCAGTTGCTGAAGTTTTGGCCGAGGGTGAAGTGCTGGTAACCTCTCCCCACAAATACAAGTTAAGATTTATACCTTCATTCTAGAAAGAACTATAGTGAAATACTTTTTAACTCTGTTGTTAATTATATACAACCAAAGGATTCACTTTGGTTGAGGATAAAGTGCTGGAAAACTTGACTCCAAGAAATGAAATCTATACATCAATGTCGGCCTTCCAACATTAAAAGGTGTAGGAATAAACAGCTATCACTGATTTATTGCCTAATGAATCACAGGATCCACGGATGTTGACAAAACTTGAACCATGGTTGTGATTATGAACCCCTCCAGTTTGTAATTGATATATGGAGCATCTTCCTTTGGAGCAATACTACAAAACTTGAAGCTTTGTATCATGCTAGTGAATTTATGTTTGCAGTGACACCATGTCATGGATCTCTTTTGAGTATCATAAGGGCTCTGCTACTCACTCAGGGATTTGCATGATGCATCTTAAGGAACCACAGGAGCCAGATGCTGAGGATCTTGGCTGAGGGTGAAGTGCTAGAAACCTCTCCCCTCCATCTCAATAAGTTTAAGCCTAATATAAAACATTTCATCCATTAGGGTAAGGGATAGTGTCTATCGAATCAATCAAACTCGCTCCTCCAATACAAGGAATGTTTAACATAGATTGATAGGAATATTATAGCCAGATGCTGAGGATCTTGGCTGAGGGTGAAGTGCTAGAAACCTCTCCCCTTCATTATAAATAAGTATTAATGTAAGCCATTAGAGTAAGGGATAGTGTCTATTAAATTGGTCAACACGCTCCTCCAATACCAGGAATGTTTTATGCATACGCAGTATATTGATTGGAATTATAGCCAGATGCTGAGGATCTTGGCTGAGGGTGAAGTGCTAGTAACCTCTCCCCTCCAAATACAGTATTAATGTAAACAATATTATATTCATTAGGTTTTGGGAAACAAGTACAATGTAGTGCCTATCAAACCATCAAACTCGCTTCTCCAACTCGCTTCTTCATTACAAGTTATGTTTTGCTCAGAGTACTTTGACAGGAATGTATAGCCAGATGCTGAGGATCTTGGCTGAGGGTGAAGTGCTGGTAACCTCTCCCCTCCAAATGCAGTATTACCATAAACAATATTATATTCATTGACATTAGGTTTTGGAAAACAAGTTGTGCCTACCAAACCATCAAACTCGCTCCTCTAAAACAAGTTATATTTTTGCTCGAGTACACTGACAGAAATATAATATAGCCTAATGCTGAGGATCTTGGCTGAGGGTGGAGTACTTGTAACCTCTCCCCTTGTATTATAAAAAGTATCCTTTGATATAATGGTAATTTTTAAAATTATTATTAAGGAATCAAAATTTTCACTTGAAAGACTTGTAAGCATCTTTTTATATCTTTTCAACTCGCTTCTCCATTACAAGTTATGTTTTGCTCAGAGTACTTTGACAGGAATGTACAGCCGGATGCTGAGGATCTTGGCTGAGGGTGAAGTGCTGGTAACCTCTCCCCTCTAGACAACTTTTTATGCAAAGCTCACATGCCTCCATTATGGCTGACAAAAAGAATATGGCACTTTTACCTCGTACAATTTAAACAAATTGTGGATTGTACCTTAACCTAATAATAGAGTTTAAAAAAATAGAAATGTATCACTAACCACTAAAGCCAGATGCTGAGGATCTTGGCTGAGGGTGAAGTGTTGGTAACCTCTCCCCACAAACTCAAATATAACCCAGAATACAAGGTTGATGCGAACAGGTGGAATCCATTAATATATCTTATAGTATCTGAGGGTGAATTGCTGTAGTTTAAGTGTCGTTGTCACCGTTTTCATGAAGAGCCACATATCTTAAAATTACATATTATTGATTATTACAGGAAGGGGACTTTGTCTCAATAGATGCATTTTGCGTTTTCACGAACAGCCATCACCCAGAGAATGCATTGTAATACGTTGTAACAGAAGAGCGTAAAATGTAGCAAAACCTATTTTTTTCATGTTTCACGAAGAGCCACCTATGTCAGTGTGTGCGTGATCATGTGACACGCGCGCCCCTTTCCTATGTAAAATTACGTTATCCAGTAGGGTGTTCAAGTAGATCTTCTCACTTTTTAGTTTTCATGAAGAGACACGTATCTTTGACTAATTACTATGGCAATTAGCCAATATATCTAAAGAAATGAGTTAGTCAATGGAGAGGTTAAACTTATACAGAATCATATGAGAGATTTTTAACTGCAAACCGTTGCTTTAGTATTGGAGATTTTGCAGTTTTAAGCCAAGCATAGCGTAAAAATGTAAATCTCAAATAAGCGTTCAGACACAAGTGGCTCTTCGTGAAAACGGTGACGATATGTTACAAATATTTAACTGCATATGGGTGGACTTTAATCTTGAATAACTATCATAAAATGAATGCATTAGTTGTAGTATGAGATAAATTTCTTGAATAAAGGTGAACCAAGGGATGTACCCCTACATGGAAATACATAATATGAAGGGGTTGAAGCCTGTAAAAGTCAATCAATGTTCAATTCAGTTTGTCAAATTTTTACAATATTGTTTCTTTTTAAATTGCAGTTTGTAGTGGCGACCAGTTATGTACAGTATTATTTTAAATTGTGATAGAGACATTCCAAAAATGTTCAAAAAATGAGGATCAGTAACAGATTGAAAATAAAACATTGAAAAAATGAATAAATGAATAATTAAATAACGATATTTAAAGATAAAACCAAATACATTAACACAGAATTGCATATCAAAATGTCTAAACAAAATAAAAGTAACAAATAAAATAAGTTAAAAAAAACCATTAAGAAAAACACAAATTTAATAAGAAAGGGCGAAAATAAAGTGCAGATTGTTAACAAGCCTTGACAGTAAGGCATCCATAAGCAAGCCAGTCAAGCTCTGACAGTGAGGCAACCTTAGTGAGGCCAGTCAAGCTCTGACAGTGAGGCAACCTTAGTGAGGCCAGTCAAGCTCTGACAGTGAGGCAGCCATAGTCAGGCCAGTCAAGCTCTGACAGTAAGGCAGCCAAAGTCAAGCCAGTCGAGCTCTGACAGTGAGGCATCCATATGCAAGCCAGCCAGTCCGGCTCTGACAGTGAGGCAGCCATAGTCAGGCCAGTCGAGCTGTGACAGTAATTGGCATCCATAAGCAAGCCAATCAAGCTCTGACAGTGAGGCAGCCAAGCTCTGACAGTGAGGCAGCCAAAGTCAAGCCAGTCGAGCTCTGACAGTGAGGTAGCCATAGTCAAGCCAGTCAAGCTCTGCAGTTAGGCAGCCATAGTCAAGCCAGTCAAGTTCTGACAGTGAGGCAGCCAAAGTCGAGCTCTGACAGTAAGGCATCCATAGTCAAGGCAGTCCAGCTCTGACAGTAAGACAGCCCTAGCAAGCCAACCGAGCTATGACAGTTAGGCAGGCATAGTCAAGCAAGTTAAGTACTGACAGTTAGGCAGCCATAGTCAGGCCAGTGAAGCTCTAACATTGAGGCAGCCAAGCTCTGACAGTGAGGCAGCCATAGTCAGGCAAGTCAAGCTCTGACAGTTAGGCAGCCATATTCATTTCAGGACAGTCGAGCTCGAACAGTGAGGCAGCCATAATCAGGCCAGTCAAGCTCTGACAGTGAGGCAGCCAAGGTCAGGCCAGTCAAGCTCTGACAGTGAGGCAGTCATAGTCAAGCCAGTCAAGCTCTGACATTGTGACAGCCAAGCTCTGACAGTGAGGCGGCCATATTCAGGCCAGTCAAGCTCTGACAGTGAGGCAGCCATAGTCAGGCCAGTCAAGCTCTGACAGTGAGGCAGCCATATTCTGGCCAGTCAAGCTCGAACTTTGAGGCAGCCATAGTCGGGCTAGTCAAGCTCTGACAGTGAGGCAGCCATAGTCAGGCCAGTCAAGCTCTGACAGTGAGGCAGCCATAGTCAAGCCAGTCAAGCTCTGACAGTGAGGCAGCCATAGACAGGCCAGTCAAGCTCTGACAGTGAGGCAGCCATAGTCAGGCCAGTCAAGCTTTGACAGTGAGGCAGCCATAGTCAGGCCAGTCAACCTCTGACAGTGAGGCAGCCATAGACAGGCCAGTCAACCTCTGACAGTGGGGCAGCCATAGTCGGGCCAGTCAAGCTCTGACAGTGAGGCAGCGTAGTCAGGCCAGTCGAGCTTTGACAGTGAGGCATCCATAAGCAAGCCAGTCAAGCTGTGACAGTGAGGCAGCCATAGTCAGGCCAGTCAAGCTATGACAGTGAGGCAGCCATATTCAAGCCAGTCAAGCTCTGACAGTGAGGCAGCCATAGTCAGGCCAGTCAAGCTCTGACAGTGAGGCAGCCATAGTCAGGCCAGTCGAGCTTGAACAGTGAGGCAGCCATAGTCAGGCCAGTCAAGCTCTGAAAGTGAGGCTTCCATAAGCAAGCCAGTCAAGCTCTGACAGTGAGGCAGCCATGGTCAAGCCAGTCAAGCTCTGACAGTGAGGCAGCCATAGTCAGGCCAGTCAAGCTATGACAGTGAGGCAGCCATATTCAAGCCAGTCAAGCTCTGACAGTGAGGCAGCCATAGTCAGGCCAGTCAAGCTCTGACAGTGAGGCAGCCATAGTCAGGCCAGTCGAGCTTGAACAGTGAGGCAGCCATAGTCAGGCCAGTCAAGCTCTGAAAGTGAGGCTTCCATAAGCAAGCCAGTCAAGCTCTGACAGTGAGGCAGCCATGGTCAAGCCAGTCAAGCTCTGACATTGACCTAGCCAAGCTCTGACTGTGAGGCAGCCATATTCAGGCCAGTTAAGCTCTGACAGTGATAATTGCAGCCATTGCTGCAGAACATACCTGTTCAGGATTGGACCAATGGCCCTCAATGTGTCTGCAGCATAGCATAGACTATCGCAACTGAAATCGTAACTCATAAAGTCAAGCCACGACGAAGTAGGATGAAAGTAAAAACTTTTCTAAGAACTCATAGTAGTCATGAAATTGTAGTTTACACTCATCCAAAGATTACCTATGTTTGAGTATACTCTAAACAAGAATTCTTTGCTAAACCTGTTGGAGACCTTGAGTAAGAGTTAACCAGTTTGCATTCCTGAAGGTTAATTCTTGGTATAAGAGACATCTCAAATTGTGTGTTGAGTGTCACTGTAGTTATGTGGCTGAGGAGGAGTGTTAGCTGTTTTAAAAGAGCCATTGGTTAAAATAATACTGGCTCTTATGCAGCACAATTCCAAAGAAATTATCATTGCGCTTTGAACATTATCACCCCTGGTCACTGAGCCATTTATTTCATTCCTTAAACCACCTCAGCTCTCAGGGGAGTATCCAGCCTATGCTGCCAATATGTTGCACACCAAGCTTAATCAATCACAAGAACCATCTCTGCCCTCACAGGTACCCATTGACCCCTGGGTGAAGAGAAGCAATTATGGTCAAGTGTCTGGCTCAAGGACACAAGAGTCATGAACGGGATTCTAGCCCACACCCTGACTACTTAGCCACCAGAACTTGAGTCCAATGCACTAAATCACTCAGTCATGACACCCTTATGGTCTGATCCTGTCGTTTCCAACAGTAAACTCTGCTCGTTTTCAGGAAAAGACAGCTCTTCTTAGAGCCAACACTCCTTCCAAAAATTATTTGTGCACATAATTGTACCTGCAAGAACTGATAGAAGTAGTTACTTCTAATTATCCACAGCATGCTGCGCTTCAAACATCAATTATAAATTAATTAATAAATTAGTAAACTTATAAAATAACTAACAACAAAATTCAATAAAAAAAATAATAAAGTAACCACATACAAAGTAATTAGATACATAAGTTAATTAAATATTATTTGAATAAGGGTAAAAGGGGAACCAAGAACATTCTCAGTGGGAGTGTTGGTTGCTTAATATCCTTGCATTTCTGGATCACAGTTAATTGCTTTACAAGGATATCTAAGACTAGTTTTGGTTAAGCTACATTGTATTGAATTATCAGCATTTCTGAAATAAATCATTAAAGGCCCTGTACACTATTGGTAAGATCGAAAAACACAATGTTCACAGATTCACACATAACTGACATGATTTAAAGTAAGTACTGGTAGAAAGGGTTCCTTAAAATATTTCCGCCTAAAATGCTATCGTTTCTGAGAAACGAGTAAAACAATAGTAATTATCGCGCGCGATAATTTGAAAAAACAGAAAACACATAAGATCTCTTTTCACTATTTTCTCGTGACATCGATGACCAATTGAGCTCAAACTTTCACAGGCTTGTTTGTTCATGCGTATGTTTAATCACACAAAATATGGACACTGATTTTGAGCTGTTACCAAAAGTGTACAATACCTTTCAACTGGTTTAAATTTAAAACCCTACATGTAGCCTCGTGACAAAACTAGGGTCAATTTTAGGGGGAACAAGGAGGTGCACAATTTTTTGCATTTACGTTTTTGTTTTTTGTCGTAAACAAACCCCTTTTCAATAGATACATAATGGTCATCATTATTGTACCTAAACCTTAAAGCCTACTCAATGAAAGTACATAATAAGTTTTCGTTAGGAATAAATTATAACCAATAAAGTTTTAACCTGCAAGGGGGGTGTGTATGGGAAGGGGGATGCTCCCCCATGCACCCCGTTGGTCAAGTCTTTTTTCAATTAAAAAGAAATGTATTAGCTAATTTAATCCTCCTGTCTAGTTTAAAAATCTTCCTTGAATAGGTTTTATGTGGTTTTATGAAATGTGTTTTGTTTATCACAGCTAGAACGCCTTTCGTGCATAGCCTGTAAATGAATTACATTATAAGACTGTTTTGGAAATGCATAAATGAATCGAACACAATTAACATGATATATTATGTGTAGAGCTATGTCTTGCACTTTATGGTTTCTCCTGTTGATGTATAGAGCCCCCTCCCCAACAAAAATACACAAATAAACAAATAAACAAATAATTCATGCCCCAACCCCCAACCCCTATGGACATTTCTAGTTATGCAACTGCTTCTGGCGTTGTCTTTAATGATTGACAGTAATATCAGTTATATTTTCTGAATTTTCTTAGTTTTCTTAACTTACTCATATCTATGAGGAATAGTTTTCAACCTCGATAGAAATTATACCTGGCTCAAGTAAGCATTAACATTTTTGCCAATAGCCAAAGTCATACATTTTTCATAAATTGAATGTGGAACTTTTTAAGACAACTTTGTTATAAAAGTAGACTATATTTTATACACGTCTTTAAAATTCAAACAAGATTAGCTGTTTATTGCTTTCAAAATAAATTGTTTTCATACAGTTCAAAATTTTAAACAAGATTGACTTTCAGATAAAGATTTATCTTTAAAAATAATGGCCGTTTTAGCCCTTTATGAATTACTCAGGGAAATTAAGTGTATATTGAATAATACGTATAAAACAAACTTTGTGGAAATGTGTAATTGCAGAATAAAGATTTGAAGTTGTACTAGAAAAACCAAGTATTTTCCTTTCTTATGCCGATTTATAACCCCTGACCTGTGAGGTAACCCCTGACCTCACAGGTCAGGGGTCTAGTTTTTTTTTGACCCTACCATTCTAAGGTTTATATATAACGTCCGAGCGATTTTTTTTAAGAGGAGATTTGGCGCAGCGGGCTAGCTCACAGCTCCCAGAATTCTGGGGCTGTGAGCTCGGCGGTTCAAATCCTGGCCGAGCCCCTTTTTTACCAGTAAAAGAAGATTTTTTTTAAATTCCAGTAAAAATGGGTAGGGCTTGAACCTGGTACCTTTAGCTCTGTAGCCTCTATCTCTTACCGCTCTGCTACTGAGCTTTCATGAAAATCATACGATTTTTGACCTGATGAATATTAGAATGGCCCGATCTGAGGGTTGACCAAGGGCCTTGGAGGGCTGATGGCTGGGCTTGAGGGAGATAAAATTCTGAGGGCTGAGGGGTTGAGGGGACCCACTGGGCCAGAGGCTGGTAGGTTGCTGGGCTAAAGATAGTAAGTCAGCCAGTGGGCTGAGCTGGTTTGGGCTGAAGGCTTGGCGGGTAGGGGAGATTCACAAGTTGTGATAATGCTAGGGTGATGGCTGGCTGGACATGGGCTTGATCCTGCTGGGTAGAGGGTTGGGGCCATGGGATGGGGAGGTTGTTGGGCAGGCAGTCAGTCAGCCAGTGGAGTGGGATGGTTGGGTGAAGGCTTGGTGTGCGGGACTAGTAGTCATCTTGATGGGGTCGTGGCTAGCTAAAATAATTATTACATTTTGTATCAGGGTTTTGGGACAATTTGTTTTGAATCAAAGGTGTGGTATATTTTTATAATGAAGTGATGCTTTAAATGAAAGATTTTGTTTAGATTTTTTTTTTCAGTAGACTAAATTTTGACAACTGTTTTTAAAGGAAAGGTACCTTTTGGATAAAAGAACCAGCCTATGATAGTTGCAAGTTGGATGTTAACAAACGATACTTTTATTTACAACTGCACAATTTTGAAATTGAACACACCTTTATAGGCCATTTTTTCTGCGATTTTCCAATTTTACGTTTTGTGGACAAAAGTAAATACAAGTATTAAAGTCACGCGTATGTCACCCCCTATAGGCTAAAATCATTCTTTTTGTTGTTATGGAGAGTGTTATTAGCTGATTAAGTATGGTCACACCTGAATGTTTCTCAAATTGAATGCTGTCCTCTTGTGGCATAGTTTTTGACATTTTTACGATTTTTGCGATTTTGGTGTTTTTTTTGTGTGAAAACCACATCAATTAACAATCGCATATGCCGCCCTCTAGAGGTTTACCATTTTTAATGCACTAATTTTAAATGTTTTATCAAGTTAAATTTTTACTCCTTTCCATACATCAAGCAAAATGTTAGTAATACATCAACAAATTTTTGTGTAAATGCTGCCCTCTATACGCAAAATGGAGAAATTTACGATTTTTGTTCTTGCGGTATAAAACCATACTACCTTTTCTCACATTTTCTGTAACTGATCTTTTTTTGTAAAAATGTTAATAGTGAAGAGTTCCATGTTATTTTGTTCAGACAAAACAAATTTTTGATTGAATATATTTTCTTTTATTTTTCATACTTTTTAACAATTTTCTTGCATGTAAGAAATTCCTTATGAATATTTGCAAATATTCTTTCACTTTCTGGGGGTTTAACTCTCCATTGGTGAAAACAGGTTAATTTGTACTTTTTTTAAACAAATTTTATTGATTTTGCAGTTTTTTAGTTTTTTTTGCATTTTTGTATGCTTGACTTACAGTATAAATTAAGTGTTATTACATAAATTAAATTTTTGTGTAAAATCATTTGTTTTGAATTTAACTAACTCATTTATTTAGTTTTTTACAAGTGTGTTAATTTTTTTCTTGCTTTCATTAACAAATTGTTTTCCATTAACAGATTTATTTTGTAAACAATCAATTTTGTAGCTACTCTTTTTAAAGGGATAATGTTTAATGCAAAAACTATGGATTTAACGAACTTGTATTTTTTTTTGACACGGGTCAATTCATATTTTCACGCTTTGAAGAATTTTCCGTTGCATCCGATCAATCGATTGTTTGCAAAAGTAATCGCTTCACAGTAAAAGACAGTAAAGGAAACAAATTTATATTAAACTCATTTAAGAAAGCACAATTCAGAACAAGCTTATTTCTTAGGTAATATTTTCATGTTTTATTTATAAATAACTTCACCTGTAAATTATGCAAATAAACAAAGTTTAATAATAAATGAGGGACTTGTACAGTCCAACAACAGTTCATGTTCTCACAGGAAGTTTTATAGGTTCTCCACTTGCCTACCATAGTACTATAGAAAAAAAAAATTATGAGGCAAATCCTCAGTAAAAATCCTCAGTAAAAACGGAATGAAATAAAAACGGAATTATGAACTTAATATTAATACCCTTCAACCTTAAAATGAAAAAAGTACTCGGTTGGTAATTATCCAACCCAAAACATTATTAGTTTTGTTCTAAAAGCAAAGTTTCAATCCGCTTAAAATACTGGTTAACCTCAACCCAAACCCTAACCCTAGCGCTAATCCTAACCCTAACCCTAACCCAAACCCTAACCCTAACCCTAACCCTAACTCTAACCCTAACCTAACCCTAACCCTAACCCTAACCCTAACACAAACACAAACACAAACCCTAGCCATAACCCAAACCCAAACCATAACCCTAACACAAAACCTTATACAAACCCTAACCCTTACCCTCACCCTAACCCTAACGGAAACCCTAACACAAACCCAGACACAAACCCTGACACAAACTCTAACCCTACCCTAACCCAAACCCAAGCCCAATCCCAATCCCCAACTCTAACCCTAACCCTCGTCCTAACCCAAACCCCAACCCAAGACCTAACCCTAACCCTAAACACAAACCCAAACCCTTACCCTTACCCTAACCCAAATGCAAACCCAAACCATAACCCTAACACAAAACCTTATACAAACCCTAACCCTTACCTCACCCTAACCCTAACGGAAACCCTAACACAAACCCAGACACAAACCTGACACAAACTCTAACCCTACCCTAACCCAAACCCAAGCCCAATCCCAATCCCAACTCTAACCCTAACCCTCGTCCTAACCCAAACCCCAACCAAGACCTAACCTAACCCTAAACACAAACCCAAACCCTTACCTTACCCTAACCCAAATGCAAACCCAAACCCTAACCTAACACAAACCCTAACCCTAAGCCTTACCCTAGCCCTAACACAAACCCAAACCTAACCCAAACACAAACCCTAACACAAACCAAAACCCTTACCCTAACCCTAACCCTATGCCAAACCCAAACCCAAACCCAAACCCAAACCCTAACCCTAATTCTAGCCCTAACCCAAACCCTAACCCAAGTCTAACCCAAACCCTAACCCTAACCCAAACCAAACCCAAACCCAAATCCTAACCCTAACCCTATCCCTCACCTTAACCCCAATCCCTGGCAAAAGATAAACCTTTTTTGTTGTTTACCAAAACATATCCACTAAATTTTATGAAACCTTCACAGGTTATTTTTAACTCTTATAAATAGAAACATTAAATGGCATGTTTATTGAAAACTTAAGAATTAGAACTACTTTACTGCTCCAAAGAACAATGAAGTATTTTCCCTAGTGCTGTAGACTACGATGACAATAGACCTGATGCACTTGTTGTCATTTGAGTAGGGCGCCCTCGGTTAGAGTGGTCAAAAGAAGTTTGCCCATTGGCCCATCTAGTGTGCCACCCGTACAAAGATGTGTGTTTTCATTGCTTATCATTGTTTTACCTCTAAGAGTAGCCTGATGACGTCAATGCATAAGGTTCATTTGATTTTTAAGATGACCATTGCTGTACTCTTGAAAAAATTTAATAATGCTGTTGGATGTTATGATGATACAAGGGAATCTAGATCTCAATTGGAAAAGCAGGGAAAACTGTTTGGGAAAACTAAAGGGAGCTTACGTCAACCTAAGGATGATTCTCTCAGTTCTCTCAGTTTCTCTCAGTTTCTCTCAGTTTCTCTCAGTTCTCAGGCAGAATGTAATGATGAACTGACGGTGCACAAAATCGTCACTGGAAGGCCCTGCATTAGTAAGGATTGAAAAAACGTAATTCATTAAAGTCAACCCATTTTCAAAACACAGGGAGTACTGTACTAAAAGAGCTCACTTGGATTTTGTTCACCTTAATGCTTGTGTCACCTAAAATATTTATTATTTGGCAGAGATGTCATTAGCATTGTTAACCTCTCCCATGCCCCCCCCCCCTGAATGATTTTTACAAAATTGTTATCTTTAGTGTAGTTCGTAGGCTCCATATACTCTTGATCCCCAAACTTCCATGATCTTTATGTCCCCAATCTACAACAGCGATAATGACGATTAATTTCCATTGTATTGAGAAAAAAAAAACAATTACTTTGTCATTTCAGCCTTGATTTGATAGTAGTGACTTAAATGGGAGAACAAAAATTAAGTTTTAATATCTTACCAATTTGGAGCATGGGTGCTGCATCTTCAATCCCAGGTTCTTAATGGTCCTCCTGACGATGAGAACTCCTCTGCAAAACTTAAGAAAAATAGAACACGCACACAATTAAATATGATCAAATCTTAATCTTACAAGGGGATTAGGTTGGCTCAGTGGTTTATTTCCCTGCCCTTTACCTCTGTGGACCCCGGTTCGAATCCCACCTCTGACTGGAGCCTTTCATGTGAATTAGTGTTTTTCTCCCACATGTGAAACTGAACATTTGTTCTTGTTTTTTATTCATCCCGTTCTTTACGCTATAAATTGTACTGATGGATGTGTAATAAAATATATAAAGAAATAAAATATTAAAGAAGACAGTTTATGCAATTACTTTGACACTTCTCTGAAAAGAAGATGAAGCAAAAAACTGTTTCAAAGTGGAAGAAGCCTTGCTCAAAATGTTTAATTCAAGTTGAACTTTTACATGGACAGTTCAAGAAATACAAAGCATAACAGTTTAAATTTTGTTAAGTCACAATGATGACAAAATAATAGCACTATGTCCAGGGTCACTTCCTTGGTTTCCCTGAAAATGTTCCAAAAGGAGTCATCAACAATTTTGGTTGAGGAGCCCTTTCCCTGGATAAGGGTGGGTGGTTTTTTCTTGAGTGTACTTGAAGTTTTTCGTCTTGTTAACATAACTTTGTTAGTAATGGGGACACCTATTCAGAGGGTACGAAAATCTGTTTACCTCAAGGTCTGTGGTTTACTGGTAAACAAACTATTGTACAGGGTGAACCTCACTAAATAATAACTGATGAATCATCGCCAAGCCTCATTAATTATTTCATAAACCCACAAGTTTTCCTGTAAATCCAAAATTAAAGGTCACAGTTTAAAGGGATATGGATATGGTGCACTGTTGTGCACTGTGGTTGTTGACTGTTAACCTGGCATATTTCAGGTATAATCCTCCTAAAAAGACTGCCCTGTTTTGCTGAAAAGCCTTGGAGTCTGGCTGATTACTCAATCTGTTTTCATTTTGTATCAGAATAGCTAAAAAAACAGCCAACCTACAAAAATTGAAGAAAAAAAGGAAGATTAATTGTCCCAATATTTTTGATTTGATTTTCAAGACACTGAGAGACTTTTATTTATTTATAACTTATATGAATAGTTAGACCTTATTTTAGTGTGGTGCACCCATAGAGAACTCAAACTTGATACATACCTCATAAGTTTATTGACCTTTCCTTCTGGAGACTAGACATCTTCAACATGACAAAATGCTTGTCCATTGTGCATCCAATCCAGGGTAACCTAAACAGGGGTAAGAAGGGTAGACGTTTCATGGTGAAATTTGTACATAGTTGTCTAACCGTACATTTAGACTCATTTCCATGAAGTCTTATACTTTTTGTTTATGGTTATGAAATTTCAACAAGAAATCTTAGCATTTAATGTTTCAAATATATAGTTTGCATCATTAGAAAGAAGATTTAACAATTATCTCAATTTGTAAGTTCTGCCCAGAACTGACCATGTCTAAAATGCTGTCATGTAACACAGATATGTCGCGCATATTCCCTTTAATTATATCTCACAATCTCTGAGTATTTTTAAACGCTTTTCTACTTCATTATGCGTGTTTACCTAATGAGGTGTTCCCCTCGTGTACTCACCCCCATCAGCTGTCTGACATTTTAAGAGCTGTCACTCTACAGGGGAGATGGCTCAAGAGCAAACCCGCCTTGAGGAAATGTAGCATTTCCTGTGAATGTACCCTCCATCATGGCGCTACCCTAGGAACCTATCACCAATAGAGAGATGATTTATAATTGGTTCAGTGGTAAACTTAAAGCAGTGTACAACATTGGTAATTGTCAAATACCAGTATCCACACTTTGTGTAACCCAACATATCCATGAAATAACAAACCTGTGAAAATTTAGGCTCAATCGGTCATCAGAGTCACAAGAAAACAGTAAAAGACCCCTTAATATATTTTCACTGTTTTTAAACATCCGATTTTATCACCGTGATAAAATTAAAATGTTTTACTAATTTCCAAATACTATAGCATTTCAAGCAAAACTACTCCAAGGAAGTTTTCCACCATGACCATCTTCATATCATGCAAATCTGTGAACATTCATAAATTTGAGTCTTACCAATGTTGTAAACACCCTTCAATGACAGAGGTTCCCGTATTAAAAGTAGGGTCAAAGATTGGTTTTTGTCAATGTACAATGCTGATTTATAGGCAAAATTATAACGAAAGATACAATAAAAGTCACATGTGAAAGTTTCAGCTGAATGCAGTGTCAACTTGCTGAGAAAACAGCAAAAAACTGTCACAGTATTTTCACAAGAACATTGAATGCATTCACTTTTAGTGAGGTGACAGCGGGTACCAACCAACTCTCTGGTTGCAGCATTTGAGAACAGACACCAACCCTCAAAAATCTAAGAAACGATTCATGTGTTTAATTTGTTGAGAGAGGGTAAAATAGATTTAGCTGTTGCCATAGCTATGGTATAAATGCAATGGTCTGAGGTTTTGACCCTTGAAGAGTCTCTCTTGAAGGACAAATGATAACACAACAAACACATACAAGTATACTAGTGTGATACAAGTAGTCAAGTGAGATATTCACTACATGGTAAAGTATTTTATGTCTATAAAGGTGGCTACACTTTTTGACAATATTTATGTATAGATGATTGTAGAGATTTCATATCCACCATGGTTCCGATTTTGGAAGGAAAAGGCTCAGTTGGTAGAGCACCAGCTGTTAATCTGAAGTTCAGTGGTTCAAATCCTGCTCTAGTCCATTTTTTTATGCTCAACCCAAAAACTTGATACCTTCTTAACTAGTTTTAATCTTCTTTCTGGAAAAGGTGAAGGCAGTGAACTGGGTACCTTGCCTTCCTAATGTGAAAAAAGAAAAGAAAAAATAGAAAAGAGAAAAAATACTTTAAGACAGAAATTGAGCACAATAAATATAACCTCTCCATTTGTAATATTAATAATAATCAACATTAATAAAGTGCTTCATAAGTATTGTTTCTAAGCGTTAATTTTTTTGTTCTACAGGTATGTGGAGCTATGTTCAAATTGTAAGATCCATTTATTTACACAGCACCACGTAACGGTTTACAAGGTCCTGTGGAGCAAACTTCAGCCAATCATACCAGAAAACACAGCGGTAAACCCCCTTCTCTTAACGATAAGTGGGCTGGGTTCTTTTCCATGCATTACAAAACACATGGCACCTAGGGCTTAATGTCCCATCCAAAGAACAAAGCAACAAGGGTGAAGTGCCTTGCTTAAGGACACAAGTGTCAAGACTGGGACTCGAACCCACACTCTGCTGATCAGAAACACCAGTGCTTGAGTTCAGTATGCTTGATCGCTCAGCTACGAAAAGCCAATAGTTATTGTTTGAGTAGCCATTTTTTGGACATTTAGCACAAAAATACAAGTAGCAAAAGGAAGACAGCTGTAACACAGAAAATAATTATACATACCATTTATTGGGGGGGGGGGTTGGTGGTCCTAGCTTCTCCCAATATTTATGTTTGTCTTACTTGAGCTTACCAGACAAATGCATCTCAATGTATTTGCGTATAAATTTATGTTTTTCATGCTTTAAAGTGGAGTTTTCCAACTAATGTAAAACTAAAAGGTGAGGGACAAAGGATTACTTTAGTTGATTCTGAGAAATTCATTTTCACCGCTGTCACGGCTTTCTAATAATACTGTTTTACTTGCAGGAGCTAAGTTAGATGAGTGTAACTGAACTGTACACGTACACGACTGTAATCATAGATGGCCTTTCCTCATGCAATGTGTGTCACATTTAACAAGACACTTTCAGGGATTAGGCCCCTGAATCTCAGGCATTCTGCCAAAGTTGACACATCATCAGCAATCATCATGGAATGATAAACCTTAGGGGCTTAACCCTTCCTTTCCCAAGTGGCATCATTGATTCTGCTCTTTTACACTTATCATAAAAAGGCAAAGCACAGGAGGAAGTCAGACACAAAAATTCACCTTGCAGCCAAAGGCCTGCTATAATCATGACGACAGTTCCCCTTTAGCATTGTGTAGTTGTTACCGATGCTGTACCAAACTACCATTCAGTTTAAAGTTGATATACTTTGTAAAGGGATTAGTAGTGCAAATAATAGTGGTGAAATAGAAATATTATGAAAACCATAATAAAACCAGTGTTTGCCCAATAGACAAGTGCTTTCTCAAATACATTGGGGTATGGTTTTATTGCATCAAATTGTTATCACTTATACTTTCTCCAAAAATATTTAAATCCATATATATTAATAAAACATTCCATGTGCTAATAAAACCAAAAACCCTAAAGATTTCCTTACTTTTTTTATAGATTGTTAATACTACTAATATAATATTTGTATGCAATTTGCTCAAAAACAACGGAGCGTCTCAAACGTTGCGCACATTCTAGGTGTGAAAGGACATTCCCATACGCTAGCAGAACATTCTGCTGGACTGCGACATTGTGACGAACTTCAGGAACAACCCTACAAAGCGGAATACTGGCGTTAGCATTTTGATCGCTTCAATGGAATTTCCTGTTGGTCCAAAGGACTGAATACACACGATGAATACTTATCCAATCCAATCAGAACGTTCCTACCGTGCGGACTTTTAAGATGCTCCCTAAATCCTACATGCCTTTATGCCACCACCAAAAAGACAATGTCATTTCTGTCACACATCATGTACAAAAATTAATTAATATCAATTTGAACTACAAAGGGAAAAAAATAATTTGCAAAAATATATATTTTACTTGCATTTTATCTGTAAGTCACATTCAACTAGACCCTACAGCCCTTTCCAGCAGTCAGCAAAGTTCAGGAAACTCAGAATTAAGAATGGTAACAAATTGATCACGATCTACCTTTAAGGTTTTTCTAATTGGTTTGGAAATTTTAGAACTTCAGAAAGACTAAATTCTTATCAGTCTGGAATGTTAAAAGTCTCTTTCAGACTAGGTGGTGGCTCTGAATAAGCCAGTTGGTTTGTTCACTCCAATAATTTCTGTGCTGCCGCCAAAAAGCTTCCACAGATAAACCTAGTGAGACGCAATGAACAATTCTCTCATTAATCATGAAAACAAATTGAGGATGAAAAAAATAATTTTGATTGGAATTCTTTTCAAGTGACACCAAGATAGACACAAATGATCACGTGACTCATAGTGTGTATAAAATGTCAACAAACCAAGCATCTTGGCAGCTTGATTTTTTTTTATAACTAGGGTGAGTTTTGTGGCTGTAACCAATAACTGTCACTACCCAGTGATTAACCAATGGCCAATTATTGACTACGACCGCAAAAACGCACCCCTGTACTCGGTTCCCAAGATGCATTGCGGTATATTTTTAAGATGGCCCTTGCACATATGAGGTATTCAGAAAGATTATTTGTTTAATAGTCCTGAGTGATCAAACTCTTTTGCCCAAAAGAGTGGAACTCATGAGTCAGCACCTGAAATATTTCTGGGTAAAGAATTGGCAAAGTAAGTGACTTTTATAATTCATAATTGTTATAAATTATTATAAGAGTAAAATTAGCTTAAAATGAATACTGTTGCCACAAAAAATAAGACATGATAACCCAAACTTAAATAATACAGAACTCTGATTGTGAAGAAGCAAGTTAACAAGAGTAAGTATGTACAAGTGTGCAATAATGCAAAATGATATGTTATTTAATATAATGTAATGCTTTTTACACATGGATAATTTTGTTGTATATTTATCCTTGCATGCACATGCATATAAACACGTTACAAGACACATGTGGTATTCGCTGAAACAATAAACATATGAATGTAAGTTGGCCCCGCAAAAAAAAAGAATTGTGTGGCTTTGTGCAGTGTATACAGTGCTATAGTAAAAACTGTGCTTGTGGCTTTGTGCAGTGTATAGCAGTGCTGATGTAAACACTGTGCATGTGCTGATGTAACACTGTGCATGTGCTGAAGTAAACACTGTGCATGTGGCTTTGTGCAAAGTATAGCTGTGCTGAAGTAAACACTGTGCGTGTGGCGTTGTGCAAAGTATAGCTGTGCTGAAGTAAACACTGTGCATGTGGCTTTGTGCAAAGTATAGCGTGCTGAAGTAAACACTGTGCATGTGGCTTTGTGCAAAGTATAGCTGTGCTGAAGTAAACACTGTGCGTGTGCTGAAGTAAACACTCTGCGTGTCGTATTGTGCAATGTAAAGCAGTGCTGAAGTGAAAACTGTGCGTGCTGAAGTAAACACTGTGGGTGTGGTATTGTGCAGTGTATAGTAGTGCTGAAGTAAACACTTCGCGTGTGGCGTTGTGCAGTACATGTATATAGCAGTGCTGAAGTAAACATTGTGCATGAGGCTTTGTGCAGTGTATAGCAGTGCTTAAGTAAACACTGTGTGTGTGCTGAAGTAAACACTGTGTGTGCCGAAGTAAACACTGTGTGTGTGCCATGTGGATTTTTGCAGTGTATAGCAGTGCTTAGGTAAACACTGTCGTGTGGCTTTGTGCAGTGAATACTGTAGCAGGGCCAAAATAAACACTGTGCGTGTGGTTTTGTGCGGTGTATAGCAGTGCTGAAGTAGTAAATACATGCATCCTGCTTACTGCTGTGTTGCATACAACATGCAGCAGTCGGCATATTTTTGTGCAGTGCACTGCAGATTGCAGTGGTCTGCAATCGAAATGTGCTGTAATTGCAAGGAAACAATTACCAGCAATTACCAGCATGCTAATTCTTGTGGTGCGAGTGCAGTCAGTGTAAGCAAAATTATGTCTGGAGTATTTATTTAACAAATAATAATTCAAACAAATAGCAGCTTTATGTTTGATTTGTGCAAGTTAGTTAAGTGCAACTGTGAAATCTTGGAAAAGGTTTAAACGGTTTTATGAATAATTATTGTGCAAATATTGTATACATTGTGCAGCCAGCAAGTTTTTAAGCTGCATGCAGAACAACGATTGATAAAGAACCTTACAATTATTTTGTACATGGCACCATGTATTTTAAATAACATATGCATTTAAGTTGAAACAATGTCTGGTACACTGACTCAAGCCATATGCAACTGCAAGTTTGGTTTCTGAACTGACTACAGGCCAGTTTTTACTCAACAAGACAGATTCCTAGTAAAATTAACACCACAAATTGGAGGCAACCAAAGGTGTGCCTATTTATAAACTGTGACCAACTTTGACTGCGACTGAAAGCACCTGCGTTTCATTGTCACAACTCGTCTAATGTAAATTGTGTCAAGACCCAGTCACCCAGGCTTACTTCAAGTAAATCATCCTTACTCACAGCTGAGGAGCTAAATTGTGACAGCTAGCCAAATCGACCCATATATGACCATGGACAACAGCCAGAAAATAATTGGAACATAAAATCAAGTTGGACTTTGATGATTCAGTTTTTGTTAAGAAGAGTAAAGTTTGCAATAAAACCATTTGTACACATGCAATAAACATTAGATATCACTCTGTGAGTTGTGGTGGTTCTGAAAAGAACCGGCAGTGTAACAACTCAAAGTTATGATCAGTATGCTCTGATCAACTCCAGGATCATTTTTCATGTTTTCAGAACCATCAAAACTCATAGAGAGATATTACATGTACATGATGTTACAGCAAACCTTACTAGATTGTACCTCCTCCATGCAAAGTTTCAAATCCTACTTTTGTAAAGTTACAAATAAAAATCTGGTAATCTCCAATTGATAGTGAGTTACAGTGAATCACTGTGAGTCACAGTGAGCCACAGTGAGTCACAGACACACAGTGGCTCACTGTATGTTTCACCATCGGTTACCAACCAAAATACTCTCAGCAGCTTTGCAGTTGTCATGACTTGAGTCACTACATAACATTAATCATACGTATCAAAAATCATCAAATTTGCTTTAAAAAACTACTATTATGGTTCAAGCATTCTATACTTCAGGCACTAATTTACATCTATACATTAGTTAAAGATAATACTAAGAATACAAACAAAATAAATAAATGAACATCATATATGAACCCATCTCACTGAAGACACGTTTCTAAAGCAACATTGACGGTCTTCCATTCTGAATTACTCTGTACAATGTATTAGAAACATTGCATTTCTTAAGCCATGTTTAGGCAAATCTAGTCACGTGACATGCATGATGTGCGTGTGTCAGTACTCCAGCATGGGATGTGAGAAAACAGTGAAGTCGTCTGAGAAGGGATTAATAGAGAGCTTTCATTTGAAATTGAAGATATGCTCAAACAAAATTAAAATAATTTCCCACTTTAAACTCAGCTTCTAAAGGCAGATTATAATTAGCATTCCAACCCTTAATCTACATTTTCTGTCCATACATGCAGGCCTGCAATTTCATCTTTGAGAGGGCAAGGCCATTTTTATTTTGCAAAGGGCACTTCCATTGGAAAATCTAAAAGTCTATGGGAAACTTTTGAAGGGGCACCAAGGCCAAGACAAGGCCTCTGTGTTATTCCAGGCCTGTACCGTGCACTTGTGATAATTATCAAATAGATCTTCTCTTTGCAATGTTTTCTAACAACTTCCGGAATCAGAGATTCTTTCATTAGTGTCACTTTACAAATGTCGAAATTTGTTTAGAGAAAAAATTGGGCGAAAATCATGCCATGCTACTTTATGTAAAAAAGCAACGCCCAACACCTGAATATCACTTTTATATAGATAATGTAATTGTTGGTTTTTTTTAATTTATAGCAAATTATGAATCCTTACTTTTAGGTCCTGAAACATTATGTTATTTAAACACTTAAGTTGCAGATAAAATTTACTTTAAAAACCTCTTGAAAATAGTCTTTTAAAATAATGCAAAAAAGATTCAGACACCTAATTAGTTCTGAAAACTACATGCAAAGAACAAGAAAAAGAACAACTTAATGTTGCTATGATTTGCATACTTGCATTATAATTTGTTTCAACCATTATAGTCTTCATCAGGCAATGTCACCAGGGAAGTTGAACTTGAAAAAATTACCCCAAATCAACTTTTGTCTCTCAGATAAAGCCATCATTCTTATTACGAGTCGAACGAGGGTTCATTTCCATAAACACCATTTCTGAATTGTGACGACTCGACATGTCTTTGCTGCTGTGGCATTGGTAGAGGTCCGACGCTCCCAGGGTCTGCAGAAATTGAGAGGGAACAAAAAATGTTTTGCTGGACAGGAGAAACTGAATATAGTCTTAATTTCATGCACCAATATTTCGTCGCTCGTACCAGGAAGTGACCTATCTGTCAAAAATCACAAATTTTTGCAAATCAAATTCTATACAAATTATTAATATACTCATCACTGTTCGTATTTTTAGCAAGTTTCAGTAACTAATACATAAGTTTTTTTAAATTACACTATTTAGTCTGAACGACGTATTTGCAATTTTGTGATTCCAAGAAGTGACCTATCTCGATACGCCACTTTACAATGATATATGCGCCGAAGCGTAGTTCAGACGCACGTTTGTATTTTCATGATGTGACCTATCGCGATAGGTCTCAATATGCATTGGTTAAACTTTGTACACAGTGCTCTGAGCGCAAAACTTGTTGTTTCATTTTTATGAAGTGACGTATGTGTTTAGGAATTTTTTACTAATTAAAATAACTGCAGGACTAAAAACACATTGACAATTCTATACGAATAAAGGAGTGAGCTTTATTTTTGTCTTAAAAAATAAAACAAAAGTAGCAGCAGACTCCAAAACAGCAGTTTGAAAAAGAGTGCAACTTTAACCCAAATTTTCTCCAAACATGTTTTTTTCCGGCTGTGGACAAAATACATGTAGGTCACTTCATGGTAAGAGCGACGATTCATGGGTTATGTTGGCTATGTGGGTCATGCGTTTCATTTGAAAACTTATTTGTGTTTAAATTGTCATCTTTGTAACTCATTGTAGGCCCACTTTTTTCTGCATCTCTCCTGCGCCAGGAGTGTCTTTTAGCCAGACATGGTGCATTACAAATGGCAACCATTATTATTTTGTATTAACAACAAAAATCTCAAATTGTGTATATACATGTAGTGCTTTACATACATCGGTGTTAGGGTAAAAACCAAATAATATTCTTTATCCCTGATGTAAATTCATAATCTATTAAGTTGTTTGCGGTACCCACTGCTAAAATATTGGATTCGAACTGCCTCTAGCTACTGGGCAATCTCAGTGGTCTAGTGGTAAGACTTCTGCTCTAGAATGGCAAAGGTTGTGGGTTTGAATCCCACCAAAGTAACATGCCTGTGGATTATTTTTACAGGACTCGGGAAAGTACTGAGTATACAGTGCTTTGCACACATCGATGTAAGGGTAAAAACCAAATATTACTGTTTATCTTGTATACAAAAGCAGGGGTGCAAAGAGACATACTTTCTGAGCACAGTAAAGAGTTGCTTACTTTAGAGGGTACAGATTATTAGCAGTTATGGACAGTATGTGATGTACACTGTTTTGCTTAGAATGGTTAATGCGAAGGCAGAATTCATTTATTTGTTAACCAACGATTCTTGCTTAAAAACATCACCAACATGACAACGCGAGCTGGCCCGGGGGGGGGGGGGGCTATTTTAATTATGTTAAACACCGATAACATGGATAAGAAAGTTTGTATCAGAAAATTGTGTGTAAGCATTTGTATATTTCACAAAACAGCTAGGAAGATTTGAGTTGACTGCGCATCGCAATGGATTTGCATCATTGTCAATCATCTGCTTATAAGAATTGACAGCCAGTTAGCATGCTTCTTGTTTTACTGGGGGGGGCCTTCACAAACAGAGCAGAGAATTATTTGGGAAGTTGGATTAATGTTTCATGTGATGACTTGAGCCTTTCCCACTCTTAAAGGAACATTACAGAATTGGTAAGAAAAAATATACTTTTGATCACAGATTTACATAAAACTTACACGGTCTAATGATGATGATAGTAGAAAACATCCCTTGAAATATTTCTGTCTGAAATGCCATATTTGATGAGAAATGAATAAACAAATTTTCCGATTGAGTTTATCGCTCAGTGAGCATTTTATTCATTTGTTGAACCTATATGATTTCATGCAAATGTGTAATCGGTTTTCACTATTTTCTCGTGACCCAGATGGCGATCGATCTCAAACTTTACAGGTTTGTCAGTTTATGTATATGGTGGATTACATAAAGTGCTTACACTGCCAGCAACTGTTTTGTTAGCAAAACCAATTCTGTAATGTTCCTTTAATCGTAACTTGTATTCAGTGATTTGTGAATCCAAATAACTCAAATGGAGCACCCATTGAAGCTTGCTGCCATTATTGATAATTTTCTAAGACCACCATCTGCACTTTATGCAACCCGGCATATTTGTATACTTGAAACAACAAACCTTTGAAAGTTTAAGCTCAATCGGTCATCAGAGTCACAAGAAAATAGTGGGGGAAAAAAACAGGATTACTGTTTTCACCCGGAGGGGGGGGGGGGGACAAAAAACTTCACCAAGCACTTTACCAAAACTTTGTTAAATTTTAAGGAAAAAAGAGCTTTAGTACTATCATGTCTACATGTACTAAGTAAGCGCACAAAAGCGTAAAGCAAATACTGACTGTCCTGTCACAAACACTGACCACTGCATGACACTCACCTTTCTTTTGTTGGTTGACACTGTAGTACTGCGGGTAGAAAAGGTTAATGCAACTTACTTCAAAACCATGACAAAAAGAACTAATTTGTTGATCATTATTGATAAAACTTTTAAAAACTTCGGTATCAATCATTAAAAAAATCACAGATTGTATAATTAATTTAGATTTACTGGTTATAAATAGTTGTATTTGTTCGTATGAAAACTTTCCTCTTTAAAAAAAATGTTATTGATGATGCGGTACACCATCTACTGACAACAGCATAACAACAAGCAATGAATTTTGACATTGAGGGCTATTTTGGTTATAGATAGTTCCCACTTGACCTCACAAAGTGTAAGGTCAGACATCTTTAGGGACAATGATTATTATTGAATGCACAAATATGCATTTTAAAGAGGGGCTTCAATGTCAAATTCAGTTTTGTGGTGCACTCATTTTCCAATAGAAAGAGTCCTCATGAAGGTCAGGAAAAAACTTCACAATAAAATTGTGTAAAGTGTAATTTTTTCTTTCATAGCGATGTTTGAAACATGACGTCACTAAACATCAAAAACAAATGGGAACTTTTTGTTCCAGTCAAAAGGTTAAATTCAATGCTGTTTTGATTGAATATCATCTAAACTCGGGAATGAACTAAAAATCATTCATACAAATACTTACAGCCATATATCTGAAACAAGACGTCAACAAACGTTTTTGGATTTTGACAAAAATTGCACTTAAAGGGTATCAAACACACTGGCATTTTACACCATCTTAACGCAAGGTTAGAGAATACAAAGTTTTTCCACTATTTTCAACAAAGACTCTATTGGATAATGAGTGGATCACAAAACTGAATTTGACCTTGGAGCCCCTCTTTAAGTCAAGACAAAGTGCGAAAACAGGAGTTTTATTATTAAGTTTCCTTGCACTGTGAACTACTTGGCTGCATAGGAAAGTTAGAATGCTTGATGCAACTCAAAGCCGCAACCCAAGTTGCCCATAAAGATGGCATTTATTGGGAACTATCTTATCACTTTCGTTTCAAAATGTACAAATGAAGGTTCAAAACATTATGTGTCTTTTAAGGCCAATTGATATTGCTGCTAGAGTTCGAAACTTGCACCGGGCCAGTAAACTTATGACCTGACAAGTCCGGCAGTGTTGAGTGTTTTCTTTAATTGAATATGAATACATGTACCTCACGGTGCAATATCTTTAAAATAGTTATCAAAAATATGTTTAAATGTTGACTTTGAGACTGATAAATAATCTTTTAATGCTGTGAGTATTGAAGTATACTCACCCATAAGACAATGAGATTAATCTTCTCTTAATGCTTGCCAATTTTGATTCTGGTCAAGTGAAAATGTTGAGATACAAGGACTGTAGTCTTGTGGATTTTCCCCCAATATTCGAGCCCTGCTTCTGATATTCCGGACAGAAATAACAACTAGAAATAATTCTGACTTACCACAAGTACAGCGATGGCCCCGCCCAAGAAGGCGCCACCAAATACATCAGTCCAGTGGTGCTTGTAATCAGAGACGCGACTGAGGCAGGTGTAGAGAGCCAACATGAGGGCTATAAACTGCACCAAGGGACGGAGGAAAGCTGTGTCTCCCCACTTCCAGCGAGACTGAATGTAAAGCTGTTGATCAGGACACAAAATATAGAAGTTAGAAATCTGCAATGACACTTAAGTGCAGGGCATAAGTGTATGGTTTTGATTTGCGGTTAGGCCCCCCGAAAAAGGGTTCTGTTTCCGGTTCCCCGACCGACCCTAGTTTTTAAGCCGCGACCCTAAACTTTTTATTCGGCCTTTAAAAAAAAAAGGAAAAAAAGAAAGAAAAAAAAACTATTTTACCTGTAATTGACTTTGTACTTATATGGAAGAAGAAGAAGTCTTAATTTTAGCGCACAATAAGCATAAAGCAAATAAGGACTGTAGTAAACAAAGGCATTCTACTCTCACGACCCCTGCACGTGGTATTGTCTACTTTCACTAAGTAAAATTAGTTCTGATACGTAGATATATTTCCAAGTAGATATTTGAAAAGGGGCTTCAAGGTCGGCTTCACTTATTTGCCAATAGATAGATTCCTAAAGAAAGTGGAAACAAGCAACAAATCTCTAATCTCACATTACAATGGTGCAAAATGTCCTTATATTTTATACTCTTTCAGAGCGAAATAATGAGTCTGTACATTCCAAAGAGCAAAGAGGAATTTGTACACTGTACATCAGTCAAAAGATCAAATTCAATGCCTTTTTTGATTGAATATCATAAAAATTCAGGAATGAACTAAACATTTCCTGTACAAAAATGTACAGACAAAATTTGCCTGGAAGGGTATTAAATACATCACCGGTTTCATAAGAAGTTAGGGACTTGTTATTTTTTCCATCTTTATAAGGACTCTATCTATTAAAAAATGAGTGCATCAAAAACCTGAATTCGAACTTGGAGCCCCTCTTTAAAAATATATTTATACTTGAACACTGTCAGGTTTTGCCCTTAACTTTTTCAGTGACTGGCCTGCAGGACCGGTGAGCATGTCATTTCACTGGTCGCCAAGCTTTTTCACTTGGCCGATTTATATTTTAGAGATGCTTTTCAACAATGAAACTAGTCCATCGGACCACTAGGAGGTAATATTGACTGGTCCTGAGGTGTTTTCAATAGCATTTGGCCAGCAGACCACTATTAAATGAGAACGCTGATTGTTTGACTGCATTGCAAGTTTGTGGGAATAAAAATAACCATTCAACAATGGATTCCAAACTCTTTGACCTCCACAGGGTTTGATAATGACTGTGGCTACAAGAACTTCAATGTTGACTGCATCTATCAATGGGACTTGCCAACATGGCTCTAAAAAGGGTACTTTCTAAGTTAACGGGAGTGTTCACATGTAAATTGAGCTCTTTCAATCAAGAGGTTGAGAGGTTTAGTCCGGTTTCATTGGAACTCTTTTGTTGTGTCTATTCAACAAAGCTTATGACCTGCACTGAGTTACTCTTTGTTATGTTTGTGGGGTACACATCCTGGCTTTAAGGGGCTCCAAGGTTAAAATTCTTTCATTCGTTTCCCATAGATAGAGTCTTTCTGAAAATGGCGAAAAATTACACTTCATGTTAAAACAGTGTAAAATGCAATGTGTTTAATACCCTTCAAGTGCATTTTTTGTCAAAATCCATGATCTGTACATTTTTGTACCCAAAGAGATTTTTTAATTCAATCGTGAATTTTGATGATACTCAATCAAAACGGCCCTGAATTTAACCTTTCGACTGCGTCATACTGCCTTTTTGGAATGTACAGACCCATTTGATGTCCGATAACTTCACATTTCAAGATCAGTACAGGCTTCCAAGTTTTTTCCTTAGGTTAAGAGAATTTGTTTTGCATTTTGTCAACTATTTCTTAGATTTGCTCTAAGAAAATTATAAAATTATATTTTACACCGTTTTAACATGAGGTTGGAGACTTGAAATTTTGTCCCAACTTTCATAAGGACTCTATCTATTAGAAAATAAGTTCATCACAAAACGGGGCCCAATTTCATGAAGCTGATTTTAAAGCACAAAAAGTAGCTCAGCACAACAAAATTTTGCTTACCAGAATAAGGTTACCAGCCAAAATACCATTCCACATTCATCATCTGTGACTGTTATCCTGCTCACTTTTTGCTTAGCAGAAAAATGTTAAGCACTATTTTCTGCTTAAGCAGCTCTATCAAATTGGGCCCTCAACTTAACCTTGGAGCCCTTTTTCAAATGGTAAAACTCCACATGGTTGGGACCACAATGGTCCCAGAATTTCAAATGCGCGCAAGACTTACTCAGTCTATTACCCTGGTTACTGGACTCTGGCATTGGTCCACGGTTTATTTCCAGCCCTAGTAAAAGTGCAAGCATTTGCTCAGAAGTAAATTGCACCTGTGGAACTCCTAAAAGTAAATGTCCACTTCCATCACACAGTGGGCTGGATGACGTACTGTTTGTCACAGAGTTCATGACTCATTAAGACATGTACAATGCACCAGAACTTGACTTTCAAGCCAGGCATCTTTTTTTGATGCACCCTTGTCAGCACATGCTTCCAAGCTTTTTACGTAGGTAAAAAGGGTTTGTTTTGCGTTTGTCAACTATTTTTTTTATCTAAGTGTGTTGTTTACATGTCCAGGTATTGCTTAAGTTATTTTAAGCACTTTTGTCTACTTACTTAATTAAGTTTTATAATTTGGTTTCATCTACCATTGACAATTGACGTACTGATTTTGTACGCAAAGGATGCTTTCAGAGTTTTTGCTGCCCTCTCCTGACCAAATCACTGACCCGTTGATTGACAACCCCTTTAGGATGTGTGGCATGGTCCAGCTTAGAATATCATGGCATATGAGATGACCAGTGAGTGCGTGTGGTGGTTACGACAATAGAAATAATATCTTGTCAGCGATTGCTGACATTGGACTTCACTGCAGGGTTTGAAGGCAAACTTGACAGATAGGGTAGCTGTTATCTCCGAGCCCCAAACACCCTGTCAAAATCTGATTCTGACCGGTCAATTTTCCCCTTCCTCCCTTGGGGTTAGTGTGATACTGCCACTCTAAGGACCACGTAATTCCATCAGGATGTCATGGGCACAGTTGTACACAATGATAGCTGAACATTCAAAGGATATCGCTTATAATGAGATCCCCTCCGAAAAAAAGGGGGGAATAGAAACAGTTTCTCGTACAAACATTTATCACTTCCTGATTTATGTGTTTTTTGCAGATTTGTCCTGCCGCACAATGACAATGGTTAGCTACAATTTCAACTTATGAGTTTTGTTTGCCTGCTTTTCTTTTTTGTCCAAACCACAATTTAGGCTTCATGCTCTATTTGATGTTTGAAACACCATGCAAAACGTACATTAATTACTCTCAAAATCTCCCTTTTTTCGGGGGTTATTGTGTAATTCCAGATTCCAGACCTTAGTCCTTTTGTTACAAGAAGAAAAATTTAGAGAGACTGAAAGCAGGCGTGGTTCTAGAGCCAATATTTTTTTGGGTGGGGTTAGACCCTAGTAGTGTAATACAAAACAAAACGAGACAGAGGTGCCAGCGGAAACTGCAAGTTCTAAGCAGTAGCACCGCACTTGTCAAATGTGAAATATTAAATGGGTCAGAAAACATTTAACCGTACATGGTATCTGGGCTATTTGGCTCAATGGGATTCAGCTCAATGGGAGGTAATCAATTATTAATGGTGGCACCTAACCAAGGTTTTGCAATTCATACTGAATGAATCTCATATTTTCTCAAAAGAGACCATTACATGGTGTTGTGTTGACAAGGTTTCTTTGTTTGACGACAACAATATATAAAAACTAGAGATAAGAATTCGAACAAATTCGAGGTGTTTTGATTGTGATTTTATGACATGTGGTTCAGGAGATATGATTGGTATACTTTGAACTTCCTGTTTGGACCAAAAGGGAAGGTCAAAGTGGGGTCATGCTTCGAATAAAAAGGTCAAAATGTGTATTAAGCTAGCAAGCAGCACAAAGATTAAGACTTCATGAACATGCGGTTCAGGAAATATGATTTTTAATATTTGAACTTCCTGTTTGGACCAGAAGGAAAGGCAAAAATGGGGTCATGCCTCTGAGTAAATTGTCACAAGTGTTGTTAGCTACAAGACAGCACAAACATTATGACTTTATGAAATATGGTTCAGGAGATATGATTACTTGAATTTTTGAGCTTCCTGTTTGGACCGGAAGTAAAGGTCAAAGTGGGGTCATCAGTTTCAACAAAATGTTATAAGCTACAAGACAAAACAAACATTACTACTTTATGACATGCAGTTCAGAAGATATTATTTTTTAAGTAATAAGCTTTGAATTACTGTAACTTGACACCCGATGACGTCATGATGAAAAAAATGTGTTTTTCTTACTAATAAATTTTATAAGGTACAAAATGGTATGTAACTTTTCCCATTCAAATGCCTTTAAAAAACATCTTTATACTTACCTAGGAATTACATATGTTGGTCATTACAAATCCAATGGGGGTACATGTATGTACTAACCGAGTGGTTCACCTTCGGTTAGGAATAAACTGCGGCGCAATCTCAGACACATTGCCGTGATTGCGCAATCCAGTGTTTTATCCATGGGGGAAGATTTATCATTCTAATGGTTAATTATCATGAAAATACATTGTATTTTTGTTATTTCTAGTGGCCATAGAATAACTCTTAGTAAAAGCATTCCAAGCTACAAACTTTAGCAAAAGTCTAAAAAAGCATGCGAATAAAAGCCTGGCATTTGATTGTTAGCGAGGTTTGCATTGACGGCTGTTTTAGAGACTAACAAAGCTATTGCCAAAATCAGGTTAAGTGAACCTTGAACAGAGACTAGAGTACAAGCATGTTTGGACTTTGATCCTTGCGGGCAATAGAACAAAAAGCCGCTCACAATGCAACTGGTATAGATCGCATTGTGTGTTTTCAGTGCAGTTGTTTTCCTGCGGTTTAACAGCGGGTTTTAATACATTCCGATTTCAACCGGAAGTGAAGGTCAAATAGGTAACATCTCTGTGGCAAAGTTTGAGACCACTTATGGACCTACAACATGGTGTAACATTTGTGAGTAGTGTATGTGTAAAAAATGTGAATATTTCTTAAAGTAAGAAATTTGAAATTTTCAACTTCCGGTTTGAACAGGAAGTCAAGGTCAAATGGTGTAGGACTTTGTGTAGTATTTGCTAAATTTTTCATGACCTCTCCGATGATGTATAGATTGTAGTAATAGCTAATGTACTTCTTGAGTTATGATTTGATGAAGTATTAAACTTTGATTTACTGTATTTTGACACCTGATGACGTCATCATAACGTCACAACTACCGGATGGAAGTTTTATCCAGGTCCTAGCATGGTGTAAATTTGAAGTTGATCTGATATACAGAAGTTAATGTTTTTGCCGGGAATTTGTTTTTTAACGAATTACACAAAGGCAAACTTTGACCTTCCGGTACGACCGGAAGTAAAGGTCATGTGAATTTGGCGTTAACTTTTTAAATGTTGCCCGTGTCTTGGTCTATCATATGCCCAAATATGAATACTGTAGCTATAATATTCAGAGGCATACAGGCAATGGCATGAGGTCGCTTTTTGACCTTAAATGGCTTGTAATTTGACACCTGATGACACAATCGTGACGTCACAACTTACTTATCTTCTGCTAGTTATGTTCTAACTTCCCATGAAGTTTCAAGTTGATCAAAAGTCTCATTTGGAAGAATAAGAAAAACTTTATAAAAAAAACCAAAAAAAACAAAAAAAACAATGAGTTGTTCGCGCTATTGCACGAACACCTCAAAAATATAAAAAAATAAAAGCAAATTTTAAAAAATAGTACCGCACAGAGAAATGGTAAATAATTTAATATTGAAGTAAAGTGGTTAAGGGTTAAAGCCCTTTTTTTAAGATTGAAAATAAAAAGGTTTGCAGCTGAAATTTAGTCGAGATTGTGGGCCATTTTTCCCAGGTAGAATAATCTGGTTGGAGGATGTGCGTAATCAGAATGAAGAGGGACAACAGGGGAGCGGGGGTGGGAGGGGAGAGGACTGTCTAGTGACTCACCGTGAGGAACACCATACAGTACACTGAGATTGCAGCATGACCAGACGGGAAGGAGCGACTATGGAGACAGAGGGGCAAGGAATGAAGGGAAAAAACACACACAAGATTAGTCATCAGTTTGAGACTTGGAAGGTTGAAGGGCATATCATTATAGACTCATGAAGGATAGTTTGGGTGTGTTGTGTCTATTTTTCTCCATGACAGCCTTCCTGTATCTACAATTGCAGGCAAAAATATATCACAAGGTAGTGTCATTCGTGTTTAGTATCTTCAGTTACAGAGTATATTTCATCCAGGATCTTTCTTAGTGCAATACATTATAATAAAGATAGAGCTATTACATTAGTTTAATTCCATTCTCTAGTTTTCGATTAACAGTCCCCTTTTTAATAAAACAAATTTTTAGTTCTTTATGAACAGACTTTGCTTTTATACACTGGTACCACAGACTGCCACAAAGTACCATACCTTCCAGGCTAGCATTGGGTGCATGGGTTTCTTCTGTTTGTACAGCTGACACTGGTACCACAGACTGCCACAAAGTACCATACCTTCCAGGCTAGCATTGAGTGTATGGGTTTCTTCTGTTTGTATTGCTGCTATTATGTGGAAACCCCAAGGCTTGTGTATTGTGGACTTGGTCTCTCCAGTCTCCTGTGGTATTTTGTGGTATGGGCCAGTTGGGAAGGAGAGTATACCAATCTCCTAGGCTAGCATTGAGTGCATGGGTTTCTTTTGTTTGTATAGCTGGTACATATTATGTGGAAACCCCATGGCTTGTGTATTGTGGACTTGGTCTCCACAGTCTCCTGTGGAAAGGGCCAGTTGGTTAGGAGAGTGCATCGATAGTACACATGTATTTGATAGGGTTTTAATTGCTGATTTTAAGAAGGTAATGGGGAAAGATGCTTCTACACAGGTGAAATCACTATATAAGCCTTAATAATTAATAATAATTTAAGATTTATATTGCGCCCCTCATATAAAAATGATCAAAAGTGCATTATACGTTTTCAAATGCACAGGTCGAGAGGAATTATAAAGAAACAAGACTGGTCACCAGGCCAGTGCCCAAACCACAGCATGGGGATAGGTCTGTCCCACCAATAGAGAGAAGAAATTGCAAAAGTTCAAGGCCTGTAGCTGGCAGGTTGGGGAAAAAGTGAGGGTCAGAGATGAATGTTGACTCACTGTGCCTCTTCAATCCTGTGTTCGTTGTCTCCCATGCACTCGTAATCCTGGATGTACATATGCTGTAGCCCATCCGTACAGTTCAGCTCCTCAAAGTTGGGCTGGCAAATGGTGAAGAAGTGAGGCCGGAGACGGCCGACAACATTCTTACAGATGTCAAATGATGTCAAGACGATGAACAACCCAAAGAAGAATTGAGCGATGTACTTGAGCACCTGGTAGAGGAGGGGTGGAATGACCACATCACAGCAGCATCGGTTGAAGCTGCCGAGGGGAGATATTCGGTGTCTTGGCGTCTACGGTAAGCAAAGATAATCGTCTCCGTCAACATGATCTACAAACAAAGAACAAAAACTTTGTGATTAAAAAATGCAAACAGTTTAAGTCAGGTAGGTACAGACTCACTGGATGAAAGGTTACCATAAAGACAAAAGCAGAAATAACAATAACAATTAGATTATTTGAGCGCCTCATGCTGAACCAACCCCAAGGCGCTTTATAACATTAAAAATTTCTTAAAGAGTAAAAGGAGAGTTTTTTTTTAAGACATGTACAGCGTAACCCTATATGAACAGAGAAAAAAAGCCATATGGTACATACACGTACATGTAAGTTAACACAGTAAAGAGTTTTTAAAAAGATCCAAAATACAATACCAGTGGTTGTTACATAAATAACCTTTAAAAATAACCTATTCTTCTTGGACCAATACAAATACAAAATTACAAAAACAAAAAACGAGACATTAGTAATAAATACAATCCTTAGTGTGGCTAAAAACAAAGTTGTAAAAAAATATAATTCAAAAAAATGGTCAAGTGGGAGCTTGTAGCATTATTCTGCTATTAACAGGATTTCACACGGCCCCTTGTCACAGGGGCTTGCTCAGTGGTCCAGTGCATTGTTTCCCCTGCCCGTTCAAACTTAATGCAGCCCACCACTTTTTGCCAATCACCACCTCACTGTGAAGGTTTGCTATTATATTCATTTTGTGTAACTTACATTGTACATGGCTTTTTCCTTGACCTACAGTACTACATGTCCATGTGGCATGTTTTGGCTGAGCGGTCAAGCGCATCGGACTCAAGCTCTGGTTTTTCTGATTAGCAGAGTGTCAGGAGTGTAAGTTCCAATCTTGGTTTTGACACTTGTGTCCTTCAGCTAGGCACTTAACCAGCTCTGAAGTAAAGCCATTGATCCCATGGGTTGTGTAGTTTACATCAAAGAACCTAGTATACTTATCACAAACAGGAGGGGTTTGCCTTGATGTATTTGGCATAGTCTGGCAGTAATATGCACCAACTCACCTTTTATACCTTTCACGGTGTTGTACTATGGTTGCTTTATCTCATAAAATCAATCAATTAATCAATCATATACAAATTTGCTCAAAGGCGTTGAGGCACAGAAGAAATAAATAAGTCATTGATGGTAGGCCTCTTGAAACAAGAGGGCTTTCAGAAGTGTCTTTAATGTGCTGAAGGATGTCAGTAACAATCTCCACCAAAATTTGATATTTTGGCGTCAGAAGTGGCATTTTGACAGACATGGCACATTATAATCAACACTATTATTTTAGTTATCAAGAACTCACAATTTTGAAGCGATGGGATCATCACAAATCTATCAAGTTTGCAATTGCGTAGTTTTGCTTTTTAAAAATCAATTCAAATCTTCACTACCTCACTCAGTTTATCAACCAGAAGAAAGACATTTGCTCTCAGGTCATGGGTTTGAATCCCACCAAATTGCCTGTGGACTTGGAAAGCACTTAGTATACAGTCATGACACTGACAATGCATATAAATCACACAAGGTCAAGATAAAATCCAAAATAACTGGAGTGGGAGACTTGGGTTCAAAGAAGACAGCAAGTGCTATATCCCAAAACTTTGCATTGTTTTGTTTTTCTGAGCACATTTCAAGTGGGGCAGAAAAATGTAGGGAAAATATTTTGGGGAATTGTTCGACTTTCAATACTAATGCTGGGAATTCGACTTCTATGGTTGTAAATCATAGGCCTAAATGGTAGTGGTCACTGGCAATGAAAAGCATGCATAACTACTGTAAAATAATAATAAAATAATAGTGGATACTTATATAGCGCACGTTCCGTCTTTCGACGCTCGCGGCGCTTTTGGAAAAGGGAAACGAATAAACAAATAACCAGACAAACATACAAAACCAAATTAGAGTACACCTATTGTTCAAATAAATAGGTTTTCAACCGAGTTTTAAAACTATCCAAGGAAGGTGATTGGCGAATTTCAATGGGGAGATCATTCCAATGTTTTGGGCCGAGGTATGAGAAGGAACGATTTCCCCATGAGCGTTTTATTCTGGGTACTTGAAGGATAGTGTGTTTGATGAGCAAAGACTACGTGAAGGAGTGTACATTGTGAGGCTATTCTGTAAGTAGGCAGGGGCAGATGAATGAAGTGAATGATATACAAGTAATAAAATTTTAAAGGTAATGCGTTTCTCAACAGGAAGCCAATGGAGGGATTGAAGGATTGGTGTTATGTGTGAATATTTCTTTGTGTATGTAAGTAGTCTGGCTGTAGAATTCTGTAGACGTTGGAGCCTATTAACTTCTTTTTGGGGGAGATTACCAAACAAAGAGTTAGAAAAGTCAATGCGAGATGAGATCAATGCATGAATCAAGGATTCAACAGCAGAGGGTGACAAATACTTCCTAATGAAACTCAAATTGCGTAATTGAAATCGAACACTCTGTGATACATACGATATGTGGTTATTGAAGTACATGAAGTCTGAAAGAGTGTGCCAAGTTGCTTACTAGTGCTCCTTAACCATTATGCCACTTGATAATGGTCTTATTAATTAATCAATTAAAGAGGGCTTCATCATAAATTAACAGCTTCCAATAAGGATTGAACCATTCAGGGTAAAGGTGGCTATATTTGCTCTGAGAGAAGTTAACAAACAGCTGTTCACAAGTCAGAGGAAGCGTTCATTAAAAAATAAATCCATTTATAAAAATTGTTTAATCTGGACTAATAAGCTACTCACTAAAACCAAGAAGCTTCAAGGTCAACATACAGTGTGTATGCACTTTATAAGTTCTGAAGTCCATTACACGTACATCAGGCCTGGAATTAAATGGACGCCATGCCTCTATTACCCACTTTTTTCCCCCCTTTTTTTTTTACATACGGGTCATACCATGTCAGACCAACGCACTTTTTTACCTTGTGTCTTTCGATTTTGATAAAAATTGCTGTGCTGGTAGGTCCTAATGAGCAATGAATGCACACCAATTTTCAGCCGATCCGACCTAGTATACCATGTGGTCAGGGCAGAAACCACAAAAATCTGCCAGTTAAAGCAGTTAAACATACCAAAGACAATTATTTGCAACCTGTGCGCCCATTGCCTGAGCTGCATACTCCTAAGGAGTTGAGATGGTTTTAGGAATGCTTAGGGCCCAAAGAAGGGAAGTAATAATACTACTAGGAGGGGTCTACTCGAAAAGTGTCTTCAGTAGATAAGAAGAAGAATCTAATAACAACTAATTCTTGTTACTTAATAGCACATTTAACAATTTAACATACACTGTATCAATGGGTTATACTTTGTGCCTTTGGGCATTGGGCCAATAGCATTCCTTTAATCTTTCTCAGCTCCCTGGGGAGTATACAGCCATGTGTTGCCGTGGCGCTCCAAAGGCTATTTCAAACACAATTTCAACCTCTACCTTCGCAGGTACCCAATTATACCCACTGGGTAAAGAGAAGCAGTTACGAAAGCATTTTGCTCAAGGACACAAGTCTCATGACTGGGATTCGAACCCACACTCCGGTGACTTAACCATCTGTGCCCAATTTCATAGAGCTGGTGAATGGCAAGCAAATTCTTTTGCTTGCTGTAGCAGAAAAATTTGCTTTTAAAGCATAAGAATATTTCACAGGTTAGCAAGAAAATTGGGCGGTCATCTTGCGCGTTCACCATGAATTTGCATTGTTAGGCTACGTCATTCATTTTCATACAGTAAGCACTGGAAGGTTGGCATGCCTTTTCGTTTGCTTACGGTTACCAGCCCCATGAAGTAGAAACTTGTACAGTAAGCACAAAATCGGCTGTTAAGCAGCCTATGGAATAGGGCCTAGAATTTGAGTCTTTATGGTGAACTAGACTGCTTGGCCATGACATGCTACAAATACTGTTAGTAAAACATACCAATATAAGGGGGAATCCCACGCCCAACCCATACACCGCTGATACTGGCACAGTGGAGCTCTTGTACGGATAAGAAATACTCTGGTCATCACAGTAGAAACCACGTTGGAATATGGGTAGCTTGAGTCCTGGAATACGGAACAAGATGGCTGGTATGGCAACTGCAAAGAAGATAATAAGTAATACAAATAATAATAAGCAAACTTAATTACTCTATCATAAATTCAGGGTTTGCCGTTAACTTTTTTAGTGACTGGCCGGCACGACCAGTTAGCTTGTCATTTCACTAATTAGTCCATCACCCTTTTCACTGGTCCATATTTCAAATGAAATAGGGTCCCTACTAGTATACATGTAAAGGGATACTTTTCAGCACTGAAAGTTAAGTTGGCGAGACGAAGTGAATTTTGACTGTCCTCTGGGGTCGATTTCATAAAACTCTTCCTAACTTAGGACTAGTCCTAGGCAACGCTAAGAGATAGGACTAGTCCTAAGTACTGGTCCTAACTTAGGACTTGTCCTATCTCTTAGCATTGCCTATGACTAGTCCTAAGTTAGGAAGAGTTTTGTGAAATCGACCCCTGGTGTTTTAACTGGCTTTTGGCCTGAAATTTATGCTACAAACAAACTGAAGGAAATCTCGAAGCACTGTACAGAAAGGGAATAAACACAATAAACAACCCCCAGAGTATGGTAAAACTTTAGAGAGGAGGAACTTAGTGAAAGTACTGTGAAACAAGCGTGACTTGGGAACTTGGGTTCGGATAACAATCCAGACAGAAACGAAATTGAGAAGATGAACAGTTGTTTATCTAAAGGGACAAATTTCCGTATCCTGCCACCACTTTGTCACTCATTTTTACCAAAAGGAATATCTCATTTGAGTAAATTAGATACTAATTTATTTCATAACAAATGAAAAAGTGGTGGTAGGATGCGGTAATTTTCCTGTTTTTTAACAGGTTAATTTACGTTGTTTGTTGGTAATTGCTGAATTCGGATTAACTTTAAAAAGTTAAAAACTGTGTGGTATTCCAAATCAAAATGCCTATTAAAAACGAGCGATACTTGCCCAATAAAGTAACAACGGGACACTTTAAGTTTTAATACACGAATGTTGGTTGTAACATGGAGGAAGAAACCCGTCCCATGGTTATAATAATCGTACCCAAATCACGTCATTATTATGCATATGGCTTGACTTGGGTACAAAGTGACCTGGGTACGAAGTGACTTGGGTACGAATTGATTTGGGTAGGTGACGGGACGAGTGACTTGGGTACGAAGTGACTTGGGTACGAAGTGACTTGGGTATGAAGTGTCTTGGGTACGAAGTGACCGACATTCGTTTTTTGACAATGAATGATGGTTGTACTAGTACTACGGAGATTTTGTTTTTGAATGAAGCGCAATACTGATACAAAAAATATAAACAAGATACCCTTTCACTTATCACTCGGTCAATGACGGCACTTATTATCAAACAATGTGTAGCATCTACATTTATATTTACATCAGCATCGTATCGTGTATATACAATGTATAGAGCTCAATTGCTGTTGCCATTGGCTGTCCTTGCTCTATGCGCTTGTGGGTATTTGCAAGGAACCATGGACATGGTATGTGTAACCAGTAAAAGAATGCTTACCCAGTGCCAATGCCAGCACATCTAGAAGAATAAATCCGCATTTTGCAGCTCCGCTACCTGCCATGTCTCACCCTTTACAAGTTGTTCTGGAAAATGAGGACCATCGCTCGATGCTTTCGTTTAAATAGTGACTCATTTCAACAGGATATTGGCGATTCCTTTCACAATACAGCACCATGCAACTTGATCGTGATCAACAAGCGCGCTTGCTCGCCTCTTGGTGGCGTTCTCGTTTTATAATGCACATTGGGGGCGTGGCTTAAAGTTGATCCGGAACTACAGAAGCATTATTCACGAGAAAATTAAAGTAATGATTCTTAGTATGATTTATATCTCATAATGATTGCGTAGTTCAAGTCATAATTATGACATATATGCCTATTTATTTATTAAATATGACTTAATTGGCACTAAGTCATAATTATGACTTATATAATGCAAACTGAATCATATGAGATAGGCCCGGGCAAGTCATAATAATATGACTTGAGCTATCTCATATTAATGAGATAATCATTGTCTCGATATCATAATGTCATTGAGATAAGGTTGTATTGAAATGGCTTTTAACGAAAACTTTTACTTTTTGATAAGAAAAAAAGATTCTTGAACATAAAACCTTAACTTCTAAATGTGCTTTGACGATAATAATTTCAACTAAACCTGCCTGTGTCTGAAACGGCAATGATGTCTAAAGTAAAATATTTTTCTGAAGAATTTATTGAATCTTTTTTTTTTTTTTTTTTAGAAACATCTTTAAAACTTATTTATTTACAGAAACCCAAACTCAGAGGCGAGCAACAGTTGAGCTATTGGAATTTCATAAGGCCGTGAGGTTGCTTTCGGGTTCGGTATATCCGGGATCATTCTTCAAGCAAAAAAGTTTATTTAGTTTTACATTGTTATTCAGATCTTTTCTCTTTGTTAATAATTCATAAAATTGATAATACACAATTAATCATTCTTTCGAAGAAAGTCTGTTTTCCCGTTACTGTTTGGAATTAATTTCACATAACGGCATTTGTGTCCTCATGCCCACCCCCAAGAAAAGGAACAATAGTGTTTGTTTAAACAAACACCTCTATTGTGACTTAAAAGTAAGTTTCGTGAATACGGCCCCCCGGTTCGTATCCGGTTTGCTCAAAACGAAATTGCTCCGGGGACTTACCTGAATGACGTATAAGCCTTAATAATTCAATGGAATGAAATCCCAGCAAACACAAAACGTTAAACAACGTTTTGGTTAGGTTTTCTAAAGGTTACTTACGTCTTCGTTTTAAAAAACGTTTTTAAAACGTGTATAAAACGATGTAGTTAAGACAAAATTCAGAGGTTTTTGTACAGGACTTGACCAATAAATGACCTTAGCTGACAGCGTCACCCAAGGCTGAACTCGAAACTTCACAAAAGGTCAAGCACCACATACACGCACCCAGTTTTCAGAGGAAAGTGTACAATAACATTCCTTCACAGCCACAATGATTTCAGTAAGGGTTTTTCCCCTCCCGATTCCCCCAAGATCCCCAAATTCCGTGATAACATTTGCTTAAGGGCCCCGAAATTTGTTTGATTCTAGATGCTCTGGGTGCGATCTCAGGCAATATCTGACCACTTTACAAAATTATTTTAGCAAAATCATAAGCATCAGTTTCGAGTTGGGAGTCATGGAATCAGTCATCCTGAGTTATAAAATCAATTTGACAGGCTACAATATTCATTCGGGGACGAAAAAAGTGTTGGGGAGACAAACGTTATGAAAGTGCAATTTTCAATAAAATTAACCAAAGAGGGTGTCTCTTTTAATTAGTTTTTATATACTTAAAGGAACATTACAGAATTGGTAAGAAAAAACTTGTAAAATTTACTTTTTGATCACAGATTTACATCAAATTTACCCGGTCTAATGATGATGATAGTAGAAAACATCCCTTGAAATATTTCTGTCTGAAATGCCATATTTGATTAGAAATGAATAAACTAATTTTCCGATTGGAGTTTATTGCTCAATGAGCGTTTATTCATTTGTTGAATCTATATGATTTCATGCAAATGTGTAATCGGTGTTTCACTATTTTCTACAGGTTTGTCAGTTTATGTATATGGTGGATTACATAAAGTGCTTACACTGCCAGCAACTGTTTTGTTAGCAAAAACCAGTTCTGTAATGTTCCTTTAAGAGGATAGGATTAAGATGTAGCACAAAATATTATGTTCAATCCCTGCTAAATAAATGGTACGGTCCAACAACAACATCCAACAAGATGTCCCTTTAAAGGTATTGTACACTTTTGGTAACAGCTCAAAATCAGTGTCCACATTTTGTGTGATTAAACATATGCATGAACAAACAAACCTGTGAAAGTTTGAGCTCAATTGGTCATCGAGGTCACGAGAAAATAGTGAAAAGAGATCTTATGTGTTTTCTGTTTTTTCAAATTATCGCGCGCGATAATTACTACTGTTTTACTCGTTTCTCAGAAACGATAGCATTTTAGGCAGAAATATTTTAAGGAACCCTTTCTACCATTACTTACTTTAAATCATGTAAGTTATGTGTGAATCTGTGAACATTGTGTTTTTCGATCTTACCAATAGTGTACAGGGCCTTTAAGCAGATCCTGGCAGAGAAGTTTATGAGAAGAGCAATTGGTTTGGTCGAAGGTACGAGGGTATAGTTTCAACAATACTCTTGAATGACCAATCAAAATGAAGCTTACAAAAGTATGTATATCAGTATTAAGTTGCATTTTTATTCAGAATGAAGGAGCGCGCCAGGCATGTGAAGGTGTCTCGCGCTCATCCAGTTGTCCACGTCCACACACACACTGAGAATGAGATTCACAATTCCTCATGAAACAATGGCTGTCAGTGTAATAATAGGGGTCCACAAATAAATGAAACAAAGTTTACCTGGTACGGGTTATTAGTAGCTTTATTGAAAACAAAAATACCAGGTATGTAATTAATTTTGTCTCTCCCTCATTTTTCTCCCTTTTTGGTGTTTCTCAACCCCCCCCCTTTTTTTCGTGAAGGAAAAGGAGGGGGCGTGGCAGCGGCCCATCCCGGATCCGCCACTGATGACCTTTGACCAGTGAAAGCTAAACTGTTGAAATTGATTGGCTTTTTTGGCTGATGGGTGCTGATTCAACAGAGCATTGAATTTCGAATGAGCCGGATGTAAAAGTTGAATCAATATTGTTGAAATTCTGTAGAAAACCAAACTACCAAACAATCACTTAATACGGCGACCACGGAAAGCTACGACACTGTACTTTGAATTAGTTTTCGTACCCCGATCAATCATGACGCACTAGCTCAAGTTTGAGGGGGAATGGGACAATACAGGCGCGGTTCTACGGGGGGCTAGGGGGAGCTAAAGCCCCCCAAACTTTTGTCTAGCCCCACCCCCACCCCCCCCCCCCAAAAAAAATGCAAGAGAAAAAAAAGAAGAAGAAGATACATGCTTGAAAATACTGGATCTTCATTAAAAATTGAAAATAATTAGATTTGCATGGTCTTTTCACATGTACTATGGTCTTGGACCAGACTACATGTACGGTTAAATGTTTCACTTCGGACAAGCGCGGTGTTTAGAACTTGTGGTTTATGCCAGCGCGCTTCCACCTTGTTTTGTTTTGTATTTCATGAACATAAAAACCAATCTCAGTTTGGATATTAAGACGATGCGGTGATAAAACACAAGTGGCTCAACAAATTATCACCGTAAAAATATTCTTTTTAGAAAAGTTCTATCCTCTTTACCTTCCCCCTCCCCTCCCTTCGTAAAAACCTTCTTTTTTCTATTAGTTTAAGGGGGCTTGAAAACATCAAAGCAAAGGTCTGTCTTAAACATCGCCCACTGACTTTTCAAAAGACAGAGACCTTTGTCTCCCTTTTAAACAACAAACAGTCATAGGATTGTTGATTACGAGACCACACCAGAGCCATGGGACATTAATTTCAAAACGTTTCTCTGCCTATTTATCCCTCGATGGCTACCTCTGGAGATAATAGTTTCCATTTTCCTGCACTCCAATTAACACAAACTAATTCGCTGCAGACTTGTTATACGGTCTCCACTCTCTCTCTCTCTCTCTCAATCACCACCCTCCCTCCCTCCAGTTCGTCCATCCCCGGGCTTCAGGGCTGTTTGTGCCCCGATTGGAGTTTATTGCTCAATGAGCGTTTATTCATTTGTTGAATCTATATGATTTCATGCAAATGTGTAATCGGTGTTTCACTATTTTCTACAGGTTTGTCAGTTTATGTATATGGTGGATTACATAAAGTGCTTACACTGCCAGCAACTGTTTTGTTAGCAAAAACCAGTTCTGTAATGTTCCTTTAAGAGGATAGGATTAAGATGTAGCACAAAATATTATGTTCAATCCCTGCTAAATAAATGGTACGGTCCAACAACAACATCCAACAAGATGTCCCTTTAAAGGTATTGTACACTTTTGGTAACAGCTCAAAATCAGTGTCCACATTTTGTGTGATTAAACATATGCATGAACAAACAAACCTGTGAAAGTTTGAGCTCAATTGGTCATCGAGGTCACGAGAAAATAGTGAAAAGAGATCTTATGTGTTTTCTGTTTTTTCAAATTATCGCGCGCGATAATTACTACTGTTTTACTCGTTTCTCAGAAACGATAGCATTTTAGGCAGAAATATTTTAAGGAACCCTTTCTACCATTACTTACTTTAAATCATGTAAGTTATGTGTGAATCTGTGAACATTGTGTTTTTCGATCTTACCAATAGTGTACAGGGCCTTTAAGCAGATCCTGGCAGAGAAGTTTATGAGAAGAGCAATTGGTTTGGTCGAAGGTACGAGGGTATAGTTTCAACAATACTCTTGAATGACCAATCAAAATGAAGCTTACAAAAGTATGTATATCAGTATTAAGTTGCATTTTTATTCAGAATGAAGGAGCGCGCCAGGCATGTGAAGGTGTCTCGCGCTCATCCAGTTGTCCACGTCCACACACACACTGAGAATGAGATTCACAATTCCTCATGAAACAATGGCTGTCAGTGTAATAATAGGGGTCCACAAATAAATGAAACAAAGTTTACCTGGTACGGGTTATTAGTAGCTTTATTGAAAACAAAAATACCAGGTATGTAATTAATTTTGTCTCTCCCTCATTTTTCTCCCTTTTTGGTGTTTCTCAACCCCCCCCCTTTTTTTCGTGAAGGAAAAGGAGGGGGCGTGGCAGCGGCCCATCCCGGATCCGCCACTGATGACCTTTGACCAGTGAAAGCTAAACTGTTGAAATTGATTGGCTTTTTTGGCTGATGGGTGCTGATTCAACAGAGCATTGAATTTCGAATGAGCCGGATGTAAAAGTTGAATCAATATTGTTGAAATTCTGTAGAAAACCAAACTACCAAACAATCACTTAATACGGCGACCACGGAAAGCTACGACACTGTACTTTGAATTAGTTTTCGTACCCCGATCAATCATGACGCACTAGCTCAAGTTTGAGGGGGAATGGGACAATACAGGCGCGGTTCTACGGGGGGCTAGGGGGAGCTAAAGCCCCCCAAACTTTTGTCTAGCCCCCACCCCCACCCCCCCCCCCCCCCCAAAAAAAATGCAAGAGAAAAAAAGAAGAAGAAGATACATGCTTGAAAATACTGGATCTTCATTAAAAATTGAAAATAATTAGATTTGCATGGTCTTTTCACATGTACTATGGTCTTGGACCAGACTACATGTACGGTTAAATGTTTCACTTCGGACAAGCGCGGTGTTTAGAACTTGTGGTTTATGCCAGCGCGCTTCCACCTTGTTTTGTTTTGTATTTCATGAACATAAAAAACCAATCTCAGTTTGGATATTAAGACGATGCGGTGATAAAACACAAGTGGCTCAACAAATTATCACCGTAAAAATATTCTTTTTAGAAAAGTTCTATCCTCTTTACCTTCCCCCTCCCCTCCCTTCGTAAAAACCTTCTTTTTTCTATTAGTTTAAGGGGGCTTGAAAACATCAAAGCAAAGGTCTGTCTTAAACATCGCCCACTGACTTTTCAAAAGACAGAGACCTTTGTCTCCCTTTTAAACAACAAACAGTCATAGGATTGTTGATTACGAGACCACACCAGAGCCATGGGACATTAATTTCAAAACGTTTCTCTGCCTATTTATCCCTCGATGGCTACCTCTGGAGATAATAGTTTCCATTTTCCTGCACTCCAATTAACACAAACTAATTCGCTGCAGACTTGTTATACGGTCTCCACTCTCTCTCTCTCTCTCTCAATCACCACCCTCCCTCCCTCCAGTTCGTCCATCCCCGGGCTTCAGGGCTGTTTGTGCCCCGATTGGAGTTTATTGCTCAATGAGCGTTTATTCATTTGTTGAATCTATATGATTTCATGCAAATGTGTAATCGGTGTTTCACTATTTTCTACAGGTTTGTCAGTTTATGTATATGGTGGATTACATAAAGTGCTTACACTGCCAGCAACTGTTTTGTTAGCAAAAACCAGTTCTGTAATGTTCCTTTAAGAGGATAGGATTAAGATGTAGCACAAAATATTATGTTCAATCCCTGCTAAATAAATGGTACGGTCCAACAACAACATCCAACAAGATGTCCCTTTAAAGGTATTGTACACTTTTGGTAACAGCTCAAAATCAGTGTCCACATTTTGTGTGATTAAACATATGCATGAACAAACAAACCTGTGAAAGTTTGAGCTCAATTGGTCATCGAGGTCACGAGAAAATAGTGAAAAGAGATCTTATGTGTTTTCTGTTTTTTCAAATTATCGCGCGCGATAATTACTACTGTTTTACTCGTTTCTCAGAAACGATAGCATTTTAGGCAGAAATATTTTAAGGAACCCTTTCTACCATTACTTACTTTAAATCATGTAAGTTATGTGTGAATCTGTGAACATTGTGTTTTTCGATCTTACCAATAGTGTACAGGGCCTTTAAGCAGATCCTGTCAGAGAAGTTTATGAGAAGAGCAATTGGTTTGGTCGAAGGTACGAGGGTATAGTTTCAACAATACTCTTGAATGACCAATCAAAATGAAGCTTACAAAAGTATGTATATCAGTATTAAGTTGCATTTTTATTCAGAATGAAGGAGCGCGCCAGGCATGTGAAGGTGTCTCGCGCTCATCCAGTTGTCCACGTCCACACACACACTGAGAATGAGATTCACAATTCCTCATGAAACAATGGCTGTCAGTGTAATAATAGGGGTCCACAAATAAATGAAACAAAGTTTACCTGGTACGGGTTATTAGTAGCTTTATTGAAAACAAAAATACCAGGTATGTAATTAATTTTGTCTCTCCCTCATTTTTCTCCCTTTTTGGTGTTTCTCAACCCCCCCTTTTTTTCGTGAAGGAAAAGGAGGGGGCGTGGCAGCGGCCCATCCCGGATCCGCCACTGATGACCTTTGACCAGTGAAAGCTAAACTGTTGAAATTGATTGGCTTTTTTGGCTGATGGGTGCTGATTCAACAGAGCATTGAATTTCGAATGAGCCGGATGTAAAAGTTGAATCAATATTGTTGAAATTCTGTAGAAAACCAAACTACCAAACAATCACTTAATACGGCGACCACGGAAAGCTACGACACTGTACTTTGAATTAGTTTTCGTACCCCGATCAATCATGACGCACTAGCTCAAGTTTGAGGGGGAATGGGACAATACAGGCGCGGTTCTACGGGGGGCTAGGGGGAGCTAAAGCCCCCCAAACTTTTGTCTAGCCCCCACCCCCACCCCCCCCCCCCAAAAAAAATGCAAGAGAAAAAAAAGAAGAAGAAGATACATGCTTGAAAATACTGGATCTTCATTAAAAATTGAAAATAATTAGATTTGCATGGTCTTTTCACATGTACTATGGTCTTGGACCAGACTACATGTACGGTTAAATGTTTCACTTCGGACAAGCGCGGTGTGTTTAGAACTTGTGGTTTATGCCAGCGCGCTTCCACCTTGTTTTGTTTTGTATTTCATGAACATAAAAACCAATCTCAGTTTGGATATTAAGACGATGCGGTGATAAAACACAAGTGGCTCAACAAATTATCACCGTAAAAATATTCTTTTTAGAAAAGTTCTATCCTCTTTACCTTCCCCCTCCCCTCCCTTCGTAAAAACCTTCTTTTTTCTATTAGTTTAAGGGGGCTTGAAAACATCAAAGCAAAGGTCTGTCTTAAACATCGCCCACTGACTTTTCAAAAGACAGAGACCTTTGTCTCCCTTTTAAACAACAAACAGTCATAGGATTGTTGATTACGAGACCACACCAGAGCCATGGGACATTAATTTCAAAACGTTTCTCTGCCTATTTATCCCTCGATGGCTACCTCTGGAGATAATAGTTTCCATTTTCCTGCACTCCAATTAACACAAACTAATTCGCTGCAGACTTGTTATACGGTCTCCACTCTCTCTCTCTCTCTCTCAATCACCACCCTCCCTCCCTCCAGTTCGTCCATCCCCGGGCTTCAGGGCTGTTTGTGCCCCTCCCCCCCCCCCGTTTTTTTTTATGAAGAACTATACTTGACACCTCAAATGTTTTTTAAAGCTTGCCTTTCAATACATGATTCTCACTCGTCACGGAGAGAATCTTCATAACTGACAAATTTGTAAGCTTTTTGAACATTATGAGTGGGTTCCGGTCCCTTTTTTTTCTTTGCTTGTCCATTAATAAAACCTCTCTATATGATGCTTATATTGGATACGATCAAACAAAAATTTCGTAGCCACATGATCTTATCCTTTGACTTGATGGCACACGGCTACATTATATGATTTCACCCTTCCCTATATAAACATATCCCATAATATTCTCAATCAAAGTCGTTACACCACTGCAAGCTTTTGTTCTGTCCACCGTTTTGGAGTCAAAATAATTTGCACGCAACTGCATCATGTGTTGTATGATTATTGTATCTTTCTACTTATTACGCGCCAAATAAATGAAAAATACGCTGTAATGTTGCTTTTCGACTCCCAACATGAAATAGCAGTAGCGAAAATTAAAAGGGTGACGTCACGTGCAAAAGGTCTAGCCCCCCGAAATTGTGGCCCTAGAACCGCGCCTGCGGACAATATTTCATTGACACTCAAATCTGTTCCCAAAACCCCTTGAAATAAAGAGCATAAATATTTCGTCACCTCTAATTAAAACAAATTGTTCGAACGCAATTAGGCCTTAGCTAGTGGGAACGAAATAAAATATTTAGAGGTAACGAATGATTTCGTTATGTAAGTGGTGTTTGAAGCTTTGCATGGTGTATACTCTGCTCGAAACGTCGAGACCAAACCGGCTCTTTTCAGAGCCAACACTCCTCCCGAAAGAGATTTTACACATGGTTGTACCCGCAAGTTTACTACTATTTATAGTTATAGTTACTTCTTGATTTCGTTATGAAAGTTCGAAAGAAACATGACTTTGCGAAATAATAGTTCGAGGCAAGGAAATATTATTTCAAAGAGAAAGAAATATATATTTTTATTTTTCAAATACACAGCTCCATACTTTTCCTTTTCATTTAGAGGTTGTGGGAAAAATTGAAAAACTAAGAAGAATAACGGAAGGTCACATGGCTGTAAAGAAAGACGTCAGATGTTGGGACTAAGGGAACCTCAACCTCAACCTCATTTACAGCGCGTCGTACTGATCCCCTAATTTGTAATGGTTAAACAGGTATTCGGGGAATGAAGGGTTGGAGAGATCGTACACCTATGGGAACGAGTTTGTATCAATTTTGAACTTTAGGATTGTAGGCCACGAGAGGGTGGTTTCGGCCGAACATTTCACCATTGCACAATCTGATCACCAAACAACAAATTAATATACATTTGTTTTAAATAAACAATAAATAAATAAAAACTTCCACCATTTACAGGACCTCGTTATTGGGGCGACTTCCAACAATACACGCTTGAAACGACTTCACAGAAAACAAAAAACAAAATTTCCATCAAAGAGATCAGCTACTATGGTTCATTTATTAATTTTAGTATACTTTTACAATGGTTTACCATATTTGATAAAGATTAATAATATACAATATGCGCGGTTGAAGACTACCAAGACATTCAATTTCTAAAGTAATACGAGCGTAAAATACTAAGGATATAATGCACAAAATAGTCAAGGTTAGGAACAGCATAAAGTTGGGGTCCATAGGCAGATCCAAACCCAGCAGGGGGATTTAAAAACGGGAATCCCCACATAGCAGAATAAAGGGTAGAACATCCGCCCTTTTAAATGGTATTGAATCTGCCATTGGAAGGGTACAACATTGATCAATGGTGGTATAAAACTACTTTAGATGTTCTCTCAAAATAATGGTTAAATTCTTAAGAAAGTTCTTATTATGCTGTTTTGTTTACCTTGATTCAAAAGCACATTGGATCCTGATTTTAAATCATAACGATTTTGGAATGATATAATAATCTATAACAAGGGTCACAATCCACAATGTGACAAAAAAGAACATTCACAAATTTATTTCGACCGTATTTCTTTTCAAAAGCCGTATAGCTATTGATTAAGCACAACTCCCAGAAGTTGCCATATATAAATATATTATTTCATGGCAATAACAAACAAAAGTATTTGTATATAAAATCTAACTCCACTCCACTCAATAGCGCTTTAGGGCTGAATAATGGTTTTGAGTTCTAATAGTAAGTGCTAAATCCAACCTCTGCGTGACTTCAGAGAGCATTTTTTGCACTGCTTTTCACATGTTTAAAATCATTTATGCACAATTCACAATTTGCAGGAATATTTTGTACAGGACACCAAGCATGCTGAAAGTCATGTATTTCGTGAGCATTTATGTACAACTTGCAAGTCTCCTCAATCCCTAGGGATCAATCAATCTCTGTGGATCTATCAATTGATCCCTGGGGATCTATCAATTGATCCCTGGGGATCTATCAATTGATCCCTGGGGATCTATCACACTCAATCCCTAGGGTTCTATCAATCGATCCCTGTGGTTCTATTGATCCCTGGGGATCGATCACTGTGGATCAATCATCCCTGGGATCTATCAATTGATCCCTAATCCCTGGAAACCAATCAATCCCTGGGGTCAATCAATCCATGGTAACCATACACTTGTGTGATTTCAGAGCTTGTGTGTTGAATAATTAATATAATGAATACTAGTGTGAATCTTTCCTCAAAGCCTCGTTATGATTACACTGTGTTGAATGGTCGAAAATAAAAATGGCTACACAATAACGCCATTTGTTGTTCATATGAAAAGTGCCCTCATAATGCCATGCTCAGAAAGGACAAATAAGTGCAAGTTCACTTTGAAGACCCTACCCACAAATCAATGGCATTTAATTCTCATATACAGGAGTTCTACTGATGCAGAGTTTTGTTAATGGACTACATATGGGGATGTCCACAGTACTGTTTAGTGTTTACAAACATTGTAGTTGTACCTTATTTAATTACAAGGGTTATAAAGGGCGTTGTAGATTTTCAGCATCATTAGCTTGTGGCCCTGATCTGAAGGATGTTTCTACTGTATACAAGAATACTATTTGAAACTATATTATATGTCATTCTATCTTGTGCTCCAAAGAAATAAAAACAGTCCCAACTTCGTTCCTTGATTTTTTGAGAAATGTACATGAAGTTTAGTAAGTAACTTTGCAACAACCTGTTTAAAACAGGTCATTTCAACTCTGAACAAATAAACAACTAGTTATACATTCTCCGTGTTTCATTTTTTTTTAAATTAGGGGTTAAACAAAGAAAACCTGACTAAGGCGAGATTTGAACCTGCAACCTCCGGATGAATCTGTCAGCACTCTAATTTAGCTATCTAGCCCGAATGTTGATGGTCTCCCTATTTTGTCAATATCTTTGTTTAGGGGTGCCATTCAAACCTGTGACTAACCAGGGATCACATCCAACTTTACAATACAACAAAAGGGGTGGGGTGGTGAGAGGTTGGAGGCACAATATATTTTACATCCTTCACCACAATTCAATATCTAACATCGTCACAGTGATATGTGGTTACCATTACCAAAAAAATAGGTGAGCAGTGGTTTTGTTTTCAAAGTGTGGACAGAATGTTGACTTGGAGAGACAGCCCACCATATTACGACATACACAGACAAACACGATGACTAGTTGAGAGACTTTGTTCAATTCTGCAAAATGGCTTTGTAGCTCACGTGGACCAAAGCGGAAATGTCTACCAGTTGACATTTCAAAGAAAGCTGTAAACAAAAACAAACAAAAATATCCCCTTGTTATTTTCAATTGCAGAACTTTTACCATGAAAAATGACAAACTTCATGAAATGGTGAAGCAAAGGCCCAACTCAACACCCTGTTGGACTCTGGTTTGGTGGTATGCCTGATCCCATGTAAAGCACAATCAGTTCACTAGTCTGCAGTACAACAGAATCAAACAAAAGCATGCTGTTGGACTTTGACGGTGGAGGTGGGTTGGGGTTAAAGAGTCAAAAAGTGCAATCCTCACCGTTGCTGATGAGACTCCTGGCTGCATCTTTAGCTCAATCAGAACCCAGATGTTGTTAGGTAACTTTAATGACTGGTACAGCATGTCTTGGCCATCCAGGTGCCGTCTCGCTACAGTGAAGATGTAGTTGGTTTGTAATTTCTGCACCACTTCATCTGTTGAAATAAACAAGATAAACTTTGAGGGCTCCTACCCGACGGTCCTGCGAGAGCAACATCTATGTGGCGTGTCGTGGCCGAGCGGTTTAGTGTATCGGACTCAAGTTCTGGTGGCTATTAAAGTCATTAGGGTGTGGGTTCGAATCCCGGTCATGACACTTGTGTCCTTGAGCAAGACACTTAACTGTAATTGCTTCTCATCACCCAGAGGTAAATGGGTATCTGTGAGGGCAGAGATGGTTCTTGTGATTGATTTAGCTTGGTGCGCTACATATTTGGCAGCACAGGCTGTATACTCCCCAGGGAGCTGAGATAGTTTAGGGAATGAAATAATGGCCCAGTGACCAGGGGTAATAATGTTCAAAGCGCAATGATAATTTTTTGAATTGCACTATATAAGAGTCGATATTATTATTATTATGATTATATAACGTCCAAGTAGATCCCTGTCATTTGATTGGAGGATTGTAGGTCACGCAGCATTAATTAATCAAATCATTACAGGGCCTTCGTCATAAACCCTGCACGTAGGTTTCACTCACCGCGCACTTTTGATCTATAGACCTGTTACATTTGTCTAGAAGCGCGGGAGGTCAGCCATCCTGGAGTACTACGCACATGTACATGTAGAATGCGTACACCAAATGCTATCTAGAGTTGCGATTCATAGCACGTTTGTACAGTTCTAATAACGTGTTTACGTGTGGGGTGCGCAAGTAACCACTCCAGCATGGCAAGTGATAAAATAGCGAGGTCCTCTGAGAAGGGTTTATTGCATTTGATTGTAGTCGAACTAAGATGATAAACAAAATCTTATGTGCCAAAGGCCTTCATCTTACCAGCAGTCATTGGAACTTCAATTGGAAACTGGACTTCATTTGCTGCCGGTAGCTTCTGCCACTCCGTCAGGAAATCACGTTTTTCTGCAAGAGGAGACAATACAAAATAAATTATCCCTCAAGCTCATGTCAGTCTGGAGTACGGATCTTACTTAGTTCGAGGAGAGCTATTCCCTCTACAAGGAATTGCAACATCTATATTAAAGTAACAAAGTACACTGAGTTCACCGATTTTGATATTTATAACACACACGGTTTGCACACTAGAAGGTTAAGAATCACAGAAGAGGGGGAATACATTTTGCTACGAAAGGTTTTTTGGATTAGAATCAAAGGAGAAGATATAAATTAAAACAACAGGAAAGAAATCAATGACATAGTTATTAGCTGTGAGAAACATGCACTGCACAGCAATGTTGTGAGTAGGGCTCCCTCTATGGTCTGTTTAACCCTCCTGTGTAGGTGCATAGACGCCACAAAATCTCCCATGTGCCATGCACACAATGGTGAAGTAACCCAAACACTCCTATCATTGTATCTGTATGTATGATCAATTAGATAACCTTATCTCAGCCAACAGAGGGCCAAGTTCCATTGCAATTGAGCACAGCTTGTGCCTTCTTCAGCTTACCACTCTCATTGAAGCATTTGGCACAATGGCTCTACTCTCTACACAAGCATACAAGTGTGTGCCTCAAAATTCAACTGTTGTGGCATAGTGAGGTATGAGTTGGTTGTCTCGTGAAACATGCTAATAGTGGGAGGGTTAATTAGATGTGGTTGTCTCATGACAACAGACATGTAACTTCTCCAAAAAGCCTCTCAGAAATTACCAAAGTTTCAGCAAAAGAAAATGCAAACTTTGATGCTTGGCTATGCCCTTAATTTCCCTACGATGCCTGCCTAGGCCACAAGGTGTGAGCACCTTTAAAAATGACTCTAGAAATCATAATGGGATGTACATTACAATGGAGCAATCATTGAGGAAGCTTTAAAGGGGCACACAGATGTTTGTAATACCTCCAATGGCGATCATTCTTACCTTCTGTTAAGATAAAATGCAAGCGGCAGCCAAAGGAAAATAAAGGTTTTTTAATAACATGGATCATCAGATAATGTGCACAGGGATTTATGACGGCAAACAAAAAAACGCAATGTGTACAGAATTATGGAAATCAAGGGGAGGATTAAGCAAGAATGAGCTGAGGATTAAGGGAGTATAAGCTGAGGATGAAGGGAATATGAGCCGACTTTCAATTAAAAAGCTACACAGGAAATGAAACATACACAAAAGTACTTAGTTGCTTTTTGCTTAAATCAATAAACCATTGTATAAACTATATATCCAATACATTTTTATGATTGCTCAGAGGTTTACTGTGTTATTAAGAAAAAAATTAAGCAACTTGTAAAACAGTAGAAATACTTTTTATTTTTCAAAGCGTTGACCAATAATTGCTTGATACAGCATGGGTCATAATTTCACTCTGACTACACTCTTCAAGTAAGATCTGAAGCCACGTTTGACATTCACCTACATGAAGGTACAGTACAGTACAGGGGATCCGTCACAACTTGTATTGCTTTCGGTTGGTTTTGGAGGATTGAGGCAGTAGGCAAACAAAAAAATGTCAGTTGATTTTGGGGGATTTAGACTGTCGGCACCCTTGGATGGAGGATCTTGGAGAATTGAGGCCGTTTCCAGCAGGGATTGTCTTTAGGATTAGTGTTAACCCTTACAGCCCAATTCCTTCTATATTTATTTGCCAAAGTGAAGGATTCGGTAGGATTAGCCCTGCAAAAGGCTATCATTCGGTTGCTCATTCCAATCTTATCCAAAGCCTATTAATCTGGTGTGTCAATAGCAGAAGAGAGAATTAGGTGATTAGGCCACACTCCAGCCAAACTGCCTAGTCTGTAGAAAGGGGTTAATAAAGCCAAGTTAGTTGGCAGACTGTATTAAACAAAACTATTTCTTAGGATGTTTACTACCATTCCATCTTTATAACAAGTATGCTTTCGGATAGAAATTACACAATTTTGTTGGGGTCATTACCAAAGCATGACCCCTCGCTTTAACACTGTAAATGACCTTTGATGGATTTGCAATAACAAGTCTGGTTTCCACTCACCCATTTCACCAGACTCTAGGAACAGTGCATTGATGGAAGCATTGGCACTGAAGTACATGACATCAATGTTGTTTTTGACTGCCACCTGCAGGCTTGCAATGGGATCCATACGCTGTACAGGGCCATTGGTATTCAGCGGTAACGTCACGTCTAGAGATTGGTTCATGTTGAGTGGACTAGGAACGTTCAATGGTTGGGCTGGTACTAAACCAAAGCTGCAAATATATAAACAAGGGTCATAACATTGTGTCTATTGTGTGAGATACGACATTATTACAAAATTGAGATCCAAGGGTTTTATAAAGCGAGACACGACATTAATAAAAGAAATGAGATATGTTTTTCTCTCAGGCGAGATATGACATTGTTACACAATCCAGATCCAACATTTTACACAGCCTTTGTTTCGTGCGAGATACAACATTAATAAAATCGTGATTCAATGTTGTTACACAGCCTTACTCTCGTGAGAGATACATCACTTTTTCAAAATCGAGATGCATTTTTACACTGCCTTCCCTCTTGTGCTAGATGATACAATTTGTTTGCTTGGAGCATCTCTTTTGCTTGGTACGATGTTATTACAAAATTGAGACACCTGTTTGCTTGGAGCGTCTCTTGTGCAAGATACAATGCTATTACAAAATTGAGATACATCGCGTTTGCATGGAGAATCTCTTGTGGGAGGTACGATGGCAACTGCAAAATTGAGATACAACAAGTTTGCTTGGAGCGTCTCTTGTGCTTATTGCGATACTATTACAAAATTGATATATACCGAGTTTGCATGGAGAATCTATCGTGGGAGGTACGATGGCAACTGCAAAATTGAGATACAACAAGTTTGCTTGGAGCGTCTCTTGTGCTTATTGCGATACTATTACAAAATTGATATATACCGAGTTTGCATGGAGAATCTATCGTGGGAGGTACGATGGCAACTGCAAAATTGAGATACAACAAGTTTGCTTGGAGCGTCTCTTGTGCTTATTGCGATACTATTACAAAATTGATATATACCGAGTTTGCATGGAGAATCTCTTGTGGGAGGTACGATGGCAACTGCAAAATTGAGATACAACAAGTTTGCTTGGAGCGTCTCTTGTGCTTATTGCGATACTATTACAAAATTGATATATACCGAGTTTGCATGGAGAATCTATCGTGGGAGGTACGATGGCAACTGCAAAATTGAGATACAACAAGTTTGCTTGGAGCGTCTCTTGTGCTTATTGCGATACTATTACAAAATTGATATATACCGAGTTTGCATGGAGAATCTATCGTGGGAGGTACGATGGCAACTGCAAAATTGAGATACAACAAGTTTGCTTGGAGCGTCTCTTGTGCTTATTGCGATACTATTACAAAATTGATATATACCGAGTTTGCATGGAGAATCTATCGTGGGAGGTACGATGGCAACTGCAAAATTGAGATACAACAAGTTTGCTTGGAGCGTCTCTTGTGCTTGGTAAGAGACACAAAGTTTTTGCCAGAGTGTATTTTGTGTGAGATACGATATAAATACAACAATAAAATACAACGTTGTTGCACTTATGCATCAATATAAAGATTCCTCACCTGTTCTTATTGAGCTGTATTGCAAACTGACTCATCTGTTGCATGGCTTTATTGGTAAAGGTCATGTCCATGCAGAGTTGACCTTGACGGCGACTGAACGTTCCCTTGATCTCTAGACCCTTGCCTTTAGAGGCTGCAAGCCATTCCTGATTGAAAAGAGTAGCAGATAATAGCAGCATGATATCAAACACTTGCATTGTACAGACAAAATACAAATTACTTATTTAAAGGAACATTACAGAATTGGTTTTTGCTAACAAAACAGTTGCTGGCAGTGTAAGCACTTTATGTAATCCACCATATACATAAACTGACAAACCTGTAGAAGTTTGAGATTGATCGGCCATCTGGGTCACGAGAAAATAGTGAAAAACCCATTACACATTTGCATGAAATCATATAGATTCAACACATGAATAAAACGCTCACTGAGCGATAAACTCCAATCAGAAAATTAGTTTATTCATTTCTCATCAAATATGGCATTTCAGACAGAAATATTTCAAGGGATGTTTTCTACTATCATCATCATTAGATCGTGTAAGTTTTATGTAAATCTGTGATCAAAAAGTATAATTTACAAGTTTTTTTCTGTAATGTTTCTTTAACAAATTAAAAAAAAATTAGTTTTGACATTATTTCTTTTGCAAAGAATAAAACCCAAATCAACTTACTGTTTTTGGTTCGACGTACATGCCTGGTACCAGACCGGGTCCCGCAGCCAGACTGAAGATGTCTCCCAGGGCTCCCATTGTGCCCATGCTACCACCCATCATCGGTTGTTGTGGTTGTGGTTGACCCATGGGTGGCCCTCCGATCTGCCAAACAACAAAAAACACAATCACAACATGAGCAAATCTCAACAACAAGGTCAACAAATTGTTGTACTCACTTAAAACCTGATCTTGACAAAATGAGCTAAAATGTTAAGCTTCTATTTTGAAACACAGGACAGGTACAGATCTTCCTTGCATAGATTAGGATACACCAAACTCCACCACATTGAAGTAGTCCAATAAAAGAAAAGAAAACAATCCAACTTGATTTAGTTGTCCAAGATTTCATACAAACATATGTCAATGCTAAAACAGGATTTTCCCTTTACAGTAGTCCGCTGGCCAAATGCTAGTTTAAACACCAAGTAGTCCAGCTGGCTAGTTCAGTGTTTAAAAGCATCCCATGAAATATGGACAAGTAATAGGTGGTAGAATAAAAAATGGCAAGCTGTAACTTCTCCAACTGGCTAGCCAAGGAAAAAAGCAAGGACAAACCCTGATAAAAAAAAAAATTAAAAGCATGTAACTTTTCTTCTAACAATTCTGACCAAAGGAAAGGACAGGGCAGGTTTTTTTTTTTTTTTTTGGGGGGGGGGGGTGAGGCCATCGAATTGGTGGCTGGAGAGACAGCTACGACTGTTGCTAAGGGTGTTGCTAAGGACATCCTATACTTCAATGCATGATGACGTGGAAATCTAGCCGTAGCCGTAGCTGTAGCCACAAATTCTGACTTACTAGGTTATCTAGACCGCCTCCGATCAAGTCCAGGCTACCAGACATCATGGGTTGTGCCGACATGGCAGACATAGGAGGTGTAGCGGCAGCCGGGGGACCCAAGTCCATACCAAGTAGATCACCAATGAGGTCACCCTGGTGGCTAGGCTGGGCCTGGGGGATGATTGTGGTGGCTGGCTGGGCTGGTATTCCTGCAGCAGTCTCACTCTCAGGGGATGTGGAACCAGACCTAATATCACACAGGATTTTTTTTTATATATTTCAAACAATCAAACAACTTGATGTAATCTGTAGAAATCTCACAATGCATTTAACAAATCTATACTTAGGTAGCCAGAGGGCTAGCCAAAATTCACCAACCTGTGTGAGATTCTACCGTCTACCACCCCAAATCGCATAGGCTAGTTAAGAAAAAAAAACAGTGGTACATGCACCAAGGTTCAACTTCTTGAATTGAAAAAACACCTGTTTCCACCATTGACTGTTTGATATGATACAGCTGTTGAGAATTCAAAGAGGAAGACCCATCCAAACAAGTGAGACTTACCCTGGTGCTCGCGTTGGTAGAACTCTTCTTGTTGCATTGCGACCCTCCACGAATGCACTAGGTGGCTTGTGGTAGACCGAGGCCAGGCTGCCAATGTAACAGATGAGTTCATCCAGCAAGGTTGGCTCAATGAGATCCGTCTCCTCTGAGATGAGGGGCTTGTTGGCGAGGACGACATCCTTGGCAGCCGCTGGGTCGGTTGAGAGGAGGCGCCAGTAGATATAGCCACGGTCTCGGAGGTCAGGGTTGTCGCTGTCCTGTAAACCATAAACAAACATTTGATTTTACTTCACATACTCCGACATGAAGTATAATGTTATGTAATTGACCACCCTACACATGCTTAAACAAGGAATTTTCTTTGTAGACTACACAAAAAATTATTTTGTATCACATTAAATGCCACAATGTAAAATGGAAATATTAAATTAAAACCCTGCTTTTGCAGCTACCTGTGTAGTTGGAGTAAAGCATATGAAATTACAATTTAATGTTGAAATTGTTGCAATAGCTAACACCTGTTGACTAAATTCCCAAGTCATAACAAAAATTAAGACTACTTTATAACAATACTGGAATCCCACTCCTGCAACCACTTTTGTGCCAAGACAAAACACATGTATGCATCAGTTTGAGTCTTCAGCCTCTTCCCTCAACTCATCCCACACACATAAAACACTGGAATCCCTGCACCCACTCCTGTTCTAAGACCGAACACCTACATGATTTACATTAGTTTCCCCAATAAACCATCACATTCTAAGACCTTGGAATCCCACTCCTGCACCCACCTGCGTCGCAAGACTCAACACCTGCTGCACCAGCTCCTGAGTATCTGTTGGACGTTTGAGGAACAGCTTGACGATGGCAGTCAGGAGCTGAAGCTGCACCTGTGTGTTCTCATCATGGAACCCTTCCAGGAAACTCTCCAGGAGCTCATCAGCGTTGTCAATTCTCTCAGCATACTCTCCGATAATCCAAATCATAGAAGCTCTGGAAATTCCAACAGCATGGGTTAATTGTGTGAAAGACTACACCTGAAGACCAAATAGCTTTTTCCCCCGAAAGATCCTTTCCAAGAACCAATGCACATGACATATTTTAAAGTTTAAGACAATGGTCAATGCACAAGCTTCCAATTCAATTAAACAAACCTAAACCAACCCACCAGCTTCTAAATTGGCTCATACTTGTTTGAATAACACACAAGACGTAATCATCAAAGACAATTTAGTCCATAAAAATAATAATAATAATACAGTTCTTATATAACGCATCATACAAAAAGGTGATGATTACATGAAGGACAGATGTCTGTAAGTCTTAATACGAGTGACTGATGTATTAAGCAGCAACGTTGAGCTAGAACGGAGGGGCATTGTGGTTGATACACTTGAGTGAAAGTACCTAGGTCATAGGTCAAATGAATAAAGGGTTTGTCAAGTAACAAGTGGCATATCCTTCTTACCTTGCCTCAGGTTCATCTAAAGTGTCCAGGTTCTCGCACAGTGTGGCGATAATACTCTCGTACTTATTGGGGTACTTGCGGAAGATGTCCTTAATCACCACGATGGCTTCCTGGACCACATAGTTGACCTTTGTCTGGATGAGGTCAAGGAGCGTGCTCACACACCGCTCAGCAGATTGCTGCAGTTGAGAGAACAAGTTATTGTTGTTTAAGCAAACAACGACATATCTCCTAAAATAGCATTTATGTTACAGCGAGTGTCAAAAGGTCGTATCTCAATGAAAATAGCCCAGACGTACACACAAAACCAGTATGCATTGAGATACAATGTTTCTGCATGGAATGTTTTTGTGTGAGATACGACGTTGTTGCAATGAAACGATGTTTAGAAAGTTTGAGAAACATTCGCCTTAAACATCTTTCATCTTCCCCATCCCCCAACCCCAAAAAGTGAAAACAACTACATAAATATTTTGCAATTTTTCTAAATATTGTGAGGTATATGATTCCATCAGTGCACTCTCTGGCCCAACTGGCACAAAACACCACAGGACACTATGAGTCTGCAATACTCAAGCCATGGGGTTTTCTACATGATACCAGCTGTACCAACAGAGGAAACCTATGCACCCAATGCTAGCCTAGAAGGTATGGTAGTCAGTGGAAGTCTGTGGTACCAGTGTGTAGGAGGGTTTATTCAATGTGTGCTCTAACTCACCTCGACTTTGATGGCACAGCGTCCGATAGCCCGTACTGACTTACGGACAAAGTCCACGTCAACCTCTGTGGCATACTCCTTGAGCTCAGCCAAGACCTGGGCGATGTTACCCTGGGAGGCAAGACGGATCATGATGTCCAGCTTCTCAAGCTTCACGTAGATAGGATCATTGTACTTAACAAAGAACACTTTCATTTCATGCTTCAGGATCTCTGGCCTGTTTTGATGAAAACAGAAAAATAAAAACAAATCATGAAAAGGTTTAATAATAAGTTAATGCATATGAATTTGTCAGTCGCACAAACTGACGTACAGGTAAAAAAATCACAAAAATTGGCACATCAATGTTTGTATAAATTATTGGTAAACACATTACTGTTAACGATGTCAGCAAGATTCAGGACCTGAACACGTAATAGCTTCATAATTACACTAATAAGCATGAATAATGAACCACTAGATTTGTATTTTTGTATTTCCATGAATTAACACATCAATTTTATTCAACTTTATCCATTGAAATACACAGGGCTGGCACGGTGTTATGGGCTAACATTTTCAAGAAAAAGAAAGGTACTAATATTTTATTATTTCTTTTAAAGACACTGGACACCTTTGGTAATTGTCAAAGACCAGTCCTCTCACTTGGTGTATTTCAACATATGCACAAATAACAAAATTTGAACTCAATTGGTCGTCGAAGTTGCGAGATAATAATGGAAGAAAAAACACCCTTGTCACACGAAGTTGTGTGCTTTCAGATGCTTGATTTCGAGAAAAACTACGTTACATCAGAGGGAGCGTGTCTCACAATGTTTTATACTATCAACAGCTCTCCATTGCTCGTTACCAAGTAAGTTTTTATGCTAACAATTGTTTTGAGTAATTACCAATAGTGTCCAGTGCCTTTAACTGTGAGCTTTGTTTTTTGTTTTTTGTTTTTTTTTCTTTTTATTGTCAGCGTCAATTAACCATTACGGCAATTTTGAGCAAGATTTTATAATTGTTTTACGGTAAATTGTGGTTAATAAGTTAACCAGTTAAACGCCCCAACCCTAATTTCTGAAAGACACAGGTTGTACTGACCTCTTCTGCACAATCAGATTGATGTTCCTGAGGGCGACATACTGTACTTCAGGCTCAGCAGAGAGTAGGGTGACAAGAGGGGGAGCTAGCTTCCTGGTTAGGGTGGTCAGGTACTCTCCTTCAACTGGCATCATCTCCATGAACTTCATCAGGACCTATTGAGATAAAATTACAGAAGTCTAGGATTTAACGCTAAAAAATAAAATTGCTACTGGCCTATAAGTAACTATTTATTTAATAGTTCAGTTTTAGATGTCGGAGGAAAACCCCAATGGGGAAAACCCGCGCAATCAGGTGGTGACTGAAAATCCAATCCACAGGATGGGAAAGAAAACACTGAGCCAACCTGATCCTCTATTAGCTCAATTAATAATCTATAGGTATATTATCGGGCGCTCTTTAACAATGTATCAAAGCGCCTTACCAGTTACTGCCCTTATTCATTCCACCTTAAACATTCCTAAAACCATCACAACTCCTTTAGAGTATGCAGCACCGGCAGCCAAAGTGGGGCACAGGTTGCTAATCATTCTGATCAACAATCTTTACCCTCGCAGGTACTCATTCACCCCAAGCCTAATGATTCAACAGAGGCAACAAACAGGGGCGATTGCCTCCATAGTCATTGCTTTGGTGCCCTTTAAAATATTCCAGTAGAAGCTCAAATTCCCTCACAGCGATGCCCGTTAATAACAACTATTAGTAAGTCTACACCCACCTTGACAGCGGAGAGCACCACGGCAGCATTAGCATGAGCCAGTCTTGGAGTAACTCGCTCACAGATACTCTGAGCCTCTCGGTCATCTTTAGGAGTGTAGTTGGACAGAGAATCCAAGATGAAGATCTGGCCCCATCTAAAACAAAATTTACAAACAAAATTTAGGATGAGGTTTTTAAAATGTATTTATCTTAAATCTTCCTGGTAATGAAACCAAGGGATCCTCAAAAGCAATTACCCGTAGGCTTGAAGTTTCCCGAGCAGAGATGTGGGAGGAAAACCCCAAATAGCGGAAAACCCACAGAATCAGGTAGGACTGAAAACCCAATCCACATGCGAGGCTACAGTCGAACTGAGGTCCACAGAGGTGAAAAACAGGGAAAGAATACACTGTGCCAACCGGATCCTATAAGTGTACCAGTGCATGTAATTAGGACTATAAATATGCAGATACATATGATCTGGGGTTCACTGAAGTGAAAAAAACGAGGCTAACTTGACCCCTAAAGCTCAACTTTAGGCTTCATTGTTTGTTAAATAAAGTCAAAGATAATATAATGGAAATGTGAGGGCTTAACTTACTCTGTGCTACATATGATCAATTTTTGACTGTTTTTGAAACCATGAAGTTAAACTGACAGAATAACTACTTCCTTCAACAAAATTTCTTTATAAAACAAAAAAGATAAGAAAATACAAATGTCCCCATCACAAGCATGACACCATGTGTAAAAAGTTGACCAAAATCCCCTGATACTTCACACCTTATCTAACATCAACAAAGAACATGTTAATGCAGATGGGTGTTGGACATCAAGGTATAATAAGGTCATCACAAGATGTACTATTTGCTGACAGTGGAGGTATTCTACTCTTACACACCAATGACTCAAGCACTCCCCATGAAACACAACATTAACAGTGTTGCTGATGGCTGTACAGAAAGTCACCAATTGTAGGTTAACTCAGCTGTAATACCATCCCAGGAGCGGATCTAAGGCAGTGTGTGAGGTGCATTCATGCAACAAAAACCACCCTCAAAATGTAATGTAATTTGGGTGTCTAAAAGTATGGAGCAATCCGAGGGCCAAACCACGTCACACTTCTTAGAAAGTGTCAGATAATGTAAGAAAATGCATCGGAAACTATTTTTGTTTTCTTCTTTAACAAACCCAAACATTAAATGCAATTAATCAACTCCGAGTTACCTGTAAACAAAAACAATAAATGACAGACAACAGATCGTGCAAGTCTTCCCCTTAACGGGTCCCAATGTTTGAATATGCGCGAGACTTGAACGGTCTATTCAACAAAGGTGCAACTGGCTGATGAATTTGTAATTTTTTTAATCTAACACCAGCCCCTACCTGAAAACTGCCGTCTAAAACTTGGGCAACAAGTCCCAGGCCTTAGGGCTAGCAGAGACCACGCTAGTGGTGCCAGGGCTGGGGCCTCAAGAATCAGCAATTATGGAAAAATTTGCTCAAGAATTTATGACGACACTATACGTTGTTTACTATAATAAACGGGCTCACAGTCAGTCAACTATTTACTGATCTTTCAGAGTTGTACAATACCATCCTCCTTCCTATCATCACCACTGCAATTTGTCCTTCACACCCTTTTCAATATCTTTAAGATAGTCTGTTTGATTTACAAACCATTGCATTTTGGAAAAAACAGAATACAAATCTAGGACTTACATGTAACGGTAAATGCAAATTTCGATGAGATAAATTGTTCTCCATGCACTTGCGTCAACCACACGCAGCCCCTATAAGTTTCTAAAAGGTTTTGTCAGAGCTTAAATTTTTATCCTATTTTCAGCTATAAAACACACTAATCAAAGTGTGGAAAAAGTTGGTTAAATAAAGTCAAAGATAACATAATGGAAAAGTGAGGGCCTAACTTACTCTGTGCACTCGTTCAATGCAGTCAGCAGTTTATTGATGGTCTGAGAATTCAGGTCAAACAGTGTGGTGCCAGATGGGGAGGCATCATTGATTTCAGACAGGGCTGCCACCGCATTAGCGACCACCTAAAGCAAAAGGGAAATATTTGCATCCATTAATATACATTGTGAACAACAATTTAATTCTTATTTCAATAAGCCATTTGCGAGTTGAATTTGAATAATGTCTAGTATCAAGTAATTACTTGATATTTGATATAAAAAAGTTGCATCCCCTTAAGATGATCCCCTGGCTGCCGCTTCCCATGTTGTATCGTTAACTTGGGTGTGATCCCTGGCTACACGGCAGTTAACGGTTGCATGGCTTCTGACTGGCACCCCCGAACAAAGATATTGACAAAATAGGGAGACCGCCAACATAGGGCTAGATAGCTCAATTGGTAGAGTGCCGGCACGTTAATCCGGAGGCCAATAGTTAAAATCCCACTTCAGTCAATTTGTCTTAATTCAACCCAAAATTATTGAATGTCTGGTACAACAACTTGCTTGGTCACCATTTAAATTGTAATTCCTCAGACTATAGAGACAGTATATACCAAATGGTTTTGGGCAAGCTTTTGTACAGCAACCTACTGATGAGCAAACCCTGGTACCATTGTGCCATAAACATTCATTCAGAATTGTGTACGGGTTTTTGCCATCTCATATGTATCTACGCAAAAGCTTTCCCGAACCACGAGACATAGCAACTGAACTTTTGTAAAGAGAGACTCACCATGGGGTTTGAGGCAGTCAAAAGGTCCCTCAGTTGATCAATAAATCCCTGATCCTCCACTAGCTGTGGGTTAATATCATAAAGCTTAGCCACACAGACTGCGGCAGTCTTCTGCACATACGGGTCCTCATCCTTCAGGCATTTACGCAGCGGGTCACACAGGTATGCTGTGATCTTGTCCACACGGATGCAGCCCATGGTGCGCACTGCTAGAGCACGAATCAATGGGTTGGTGTCCTCGCAATCCTAAGCAAAAAAATAAGTTGAGCTTCCGTTTAGTCTTTACTTACCTATATTTCACATCTCACATTACCTACATTTCTGTAGTTATAACAGATTGTATCAAAATGAAAAATCTTGACATTTAAATTAAAAAAGTCGCATCCCCTCAAGGTGTTCCCGTGGCTGCTGCTTCCCAGGTTGTATCATAAACTTGGGTGTGATCCCTGGCTACACGGCAGTTAACGGTTGTATGGCTTCTGACTGGCACCCCCGAACAAAGATATTGACAAAATAGGGAGACCGCCAATATAGGGCTAGATAGCTCAGTTGGTAGAGCGCCGGCACGTTAATCCGGAGGTCGTTGGTTCAAATCCTGCTCTAGTCAATTTTTCTTTGTTCAACCCCATACTAGAATGAAAAATCCTGAAAAATTGATAACGTCTTCCGTTTGTGTGGAGATGAAGCTCCCTGATTGTACAGAATGTTACATTTTTAAGGTCTAAAAACTCTACAACATCTATTATTCAAAACCATATTAGATGCTCAGACAGTAGGAGGGATGCTGATGTTTTTCTGCTAATTATTCTTACCTTGACGAATGTATTGACGGCCATAATAGCCATGTCAGGCTGGCTCTTGGCGTAGTTCATCAAGTAGAGATACACAAGCTTCTTCAACTCCAGGTTGTCAGTTTGCATGCAGTTGACCACATCAGGGAAGAGGGAGCTTAAATAATAATAATAATAATATGCAGTTCTTATATAGCGCTTTATTACACCCACAGGCACCTTAAAGTGCTAGTTATTTCTCTACAAGGTGTGCGGAGCTAAGTTCAGAACACAAAACCCATTTCCTTACAAAGCACCCAGTAACAGTTCACAAGGGGGGTATGGTGCAATCTGCAGCCAACAATGCCAGAAAACACCAGGGTAAACCCCTTCTCTCAACGGTGTATTGGGTTCTTCTACGTTCATTACTCACACACACACAGGACCTATGGGCTACCTCCCATCGAAAGACAAAGAAATCAAGGTTAAGTGTCTCGCTTAAGGACACAAGTGCTAACAGGGCTTGCCTTAATTTTTTCTGAGAGTAGCCCACCGGGCAAGTAAATTGTGTTTTATACTAGCCCGCAGAAATTTTTACTAGCCGAGAAAATATGTGGAAAAAACATAACCATTAAATCAGGTTTAATGTTCTTGTTGCTACTGAGAAGTTGAGACTTTTTCATGCTAGCTTGATGCAAGGCTGTGTAATAATTTGCTTACTATAAAGCTGAAAATGTGCATAACCACAGCCGCACGAATGCGATGCCCGAATGCAATGCAACTCCTGTTCGGTCCCCCGACTGTCTTTAAACAGCACACCACGCTCTCACCCAAGGAAGCACACACTCGTTTCCACAGTCCCACACACACCGCTATCGCCACAATCCTAGCCCGTGAGCCGTCAGTAAGCCTGACGGCTCACGGGCTAGGATTGTGGGCGATAGCGTGTGTGAATAGCGGTGTGTGTGGGGGCTGCGTACATTGTACGGGCGCTGTGTGTGGCATGGTGAGAGTGCGGTGTGCTATTTTTTTAGAGTCAGTCGGGGACTGGGGTTGTATCGCATTCGGGCGGCTGAGGTTTTAGTATCCTTGCTCTATGGTTTTAGCTAGAGTACTTGTCTACACAGCCTTGATCAAGGCTAGTTCATGGCTAGAAATCATCGTTGCTCGTTTTCTCGCTTGTTTGGTGACGGATTTTAGATTTTTAACGGTGGACATTTACCGCCACTGTTGCAGCCCGGTAGTAAAAATTCTCTGTGAACACGTTTTAGTTGCTTGTACTCGCTGTCACAACACACGCATAAGCCTGAAACGGTTCTGAAACGGTCGGTTACACGTAACCGTCGTTTCAGACACAAAATTTAGGGTTTAAAAAAAAAAACATTTACGCAACCGTGCATGCGATCGTAAACATTGCGTCTTCATAAACACTACAGCATTTTGACTTGGCACAACCACGCCGCAAAAAAACCCATAAAAGAACGAACAAAAATAAAATAAAGAGAAACAAATCTTACATTATACAATTAACTAATCTTTCCATTCATCCAGGGGATCCTAAACTCTGTCATTTTTGTAAAACGAAGCCTAAATGTTGCGTATTTTTTTCGTAAAACCAGCCGACATTTCGGATTTCCAAGTGTGCTCCGCAGACCACGCTGTCAACGGATTTTGCGTGCGGACCAGCGACGCCATTGCTGTATACGCTTTTATCACGACACCAGTGATAATGAATATTGCACGTTCGGGGGAATAACCTTCTGCATAGGAACGTAGAGTCTTTCGTCAAGGCGTTTGTAACCGGATTTTGTATGCTATCGCATACCGCACTGGTTGTTTCTCATTCTATCGTATTGTTTTGAAACGCCCTCTAGCGTTTCATATATCTTAGCTTTATTGTAGCACGCAAAGTCACGTGATAACAAAGACTACAGACCTGTAAAGTGGAAACGATGTGACTGCTTGTGTGTCGCACGGGTAGCACGTTGTGTACATCGAGATCACGATGTGGTCATGCGTTCCGCGGCACTTTTAAGTGAATTTTTTTACGGTTATCCGAACCGTAAAAATGTAAACGTGTAGTGTGGTTGCATTTGCAACAAAATAAAGTTACATTCATTACACCCAAAAGGTAATTAAGCTTTGAAGATTTATTTTTATTTTCTTTTATCACATCTGAAAAACAAGGAACGGGCACATATTTTTAAGTAGCCCGCCGGGCAAGTTGAGAAGTGGTTTTTACTTGCCCGCAGCAGTTTTTACTAGCCAATGTACGCCGGGCTAGCGTTAAGGTCGAGCCCTGCACCCTACAGGCACCTTAAAGTGCTAGTTATTTCTCTACAAGGTGTGCGGAGCTAAGTTCAGAACACAAAACCCATTTCCTTACAAAGCACCCAGTAACAGTTCACAAGGAGGGTATGGTACAATCTGCAGCCAACAATGCCAGAAAACACCAGGGTAAACCCCTTCTCTCAACGGTGTATTGGGTTCTTCTACGTTCATTACTCACACAACACACAGGACCTATGGTGCTACCTCCCATCGAAAGACAAAGAAATCAAGGTTAAGTGTCTCGCTTAAGGACACAAGTGCTAAGACCGGGACTCGAACCCACACTTGGCTGGTCAGAAACACCAGAGCTTGAATCCGGTGCTTTTAACTGCTCAGCCACGACAAGCCACAAAGAGTGATTGAGAACACAATTAGTTATTTCAAACACAAGAGAATTTGATCAGAGTTTGTAACTTCTCCCAGGCTTGGGCTTAGGCTTTTTAAAAAGTAACCAACCTGGCTAGTACAAGCTGTGCCTTTCACTTGCCAACAGGAAGGTTTATTAGACTAAATTTCAAACATGAATTGTCAAAACTTTATCATTCTGATGTATTAATGGATTGGTAGCGATCACAGCCAGTTTATGGTCAAATGAAATTACATGCACTCACCCAAAATTATATTCAAACATTTTTAAAATGTATTAATTACATTTGAAAAAGAAGAAATATGCACATTATATACAAGTAGGTTGCACAGTTTTTAGTAGACCAAAGGATTGGTGTGTACTAGCCCACAGCAGTTTTTCTAGACATTGTACACCGGGCAAGTGTTAAGGGCGACCCCGTCTTCAAAAAATCTATGTAATAAAACTGTTTCATATAACAATGTTGCTTTTTTAACTCATGATAATTAACAAGGGTCATACCGTGATTGATTTTTTGTTATCAAATGCGGGCCATTTCAAGAGCTTTAAAATGATGTAAATTTTATCTCTGTGGGTGCTTAACTTTTGGAGATATGAATGTGCCACACATAGCAGGTCATGCTAATTAGTCAAAAGTTTGTTAACCCATCTCAAAAAATAATCAACCGAACACAAAAAATTTCGGTTCTGGGGGTTTCTCATCGAGTCCAATCAGCACACCAAATTTCATTCTAATCCGTGACGTCAGGTCCAAAAGCGTGTTGAATTGACAGGAATGACCCAAAATAACATTTGGATGTTTGTTATATTGATTTTTCTCACCTAACATCCTTGCCGACCGTCATACTAGCGATAACTTTCTTGACAGCTTCTTTCTTCTTTTCCTTCTTATCGCTGTTCAGGTCTCGCCTTCAGCTCATAGATCTCACCCTTCTTGGTCGTCGTGAAGTACTTGGAGTCCGTCATGTTGAGAATTTTGTGATTAGATCCGGGAACAACCTGTTATGAAAAAAAAGGAATTTATTAGGAAAAGTTGTATAAATAAATACTTTAGTCTAGCGGGACAATTCTTCCTAGATACTAAAACGTAAACGTTGTCAATCTGGTGTGAACTTAAACACCGTAATTCTTGTAAAGGCTGTAAGGTAAAATATTTTATATGTTTGGACTCAGCTCTAAGTAGTAAGGGGAGTATGAATGTAGAGCAAAGTGTTTCACAGGCCTTTTCAAAATAATCCATAGCGATCACCACAGGTTATATGACTAGCACTGTAGGCTGCAGCTCTAGCGTACTCGCTCTACGATACTGCACTACGACAGGTACGGACGCATGTTCACTTTCTCTGACTCTGAGTTTGATCTGCTTCTGATCTGAGAGAGACTTCGTGGACAAGTTTTATCAGATCAAGACAGGTCAGATGTCTTTTTTATGTCAAATCAAAGTCACAAGTGGAATTTTACTAATACTACGAGTAATAGTAAAAAGTAGTATACCTCAACAACAAAAACAACAAGACACTTTTCACAGGTTGGAAACAATGTTTTATTTTTATCGAGGACGTGCTTATTCTATTGCACTAAATACCGCGGGAATAGGGTATTCCATCCTACATTACAATCCATGTACAGGGCGAGGTCGACTTGACCAAACTATGAAGTCGTTGTATTGTTTATTGTGTACGGTTGTTGTACAGTCAGTTCTAAAAAAAATAACCACCTCCTTAAATTTGATTTTAAGTTTAAGCCAGATCAAATTAAATAAAAAATCTGCTCAACGTTATTTTAGTATTTGTGTTCATTTCATTTGGTTTTGTTGAGTGTCTGAGAAAAATTATTATTTTAAAAGTAATCAAAAGTGGGTGGGTACAATTTATTGAAATTTGTTGGCTGTTTACGGAAGTCAGTACTACCGTCAAACCCTCTGATTAAGATTCATATTTCAATCCACGAAAAGCAGTGAATAGCACTCAAATAAAATCTTTATATAACATAACTATCAGACTATCAATAAATGCATAAATACTTACAATATAATTTGTAAAAACGCCGATTTCGTATGATTTTTCCAGCAGACTTATCGGAATTCGAAGGCTAAAGTAAGATGGCGCTGCCCTGTCAGCATATACCAGCATGCATTGCGCCAAGAAATAAATGTTCACTGGTACTTTGCGTACGTAATTCCATAGTCTTTTTAAAAGTTGCTGCGGTTACCAGCGGAATTATCTCTTATCAACATCGTCGTCTGCTAGATATCACATTCATTCGCAGGTAAATTTATAATGATTAAATACAAATTAGAGATACAAAACAAGAAATAAGCCACGAAGGACATATCTATGTATGTTCTGGTGTTAGCTGGCACTCTTATTGGAATTGATTCCCTTCATTGAAAAGGTATGGGGAGATGGTGGGGCGATTGCAAGTTTAGTTGGACTGGACTGGAGTGCTGAACATGTTGAACTCAAAAAGTACCAACGATTTACACAAAATGTCATGATGATAAACCTGTGCATTGCATGTGATGTATGTAAATTATTTTAGCCCCAGGTAGAAGGTGTACCAATAGTTAGTAAGTTAGTGCCTTGCTCCATTGGTTAGCCAGTGTGGCCAAGGCCATAGAGTAGGCCACGCTTTTCAATAATTGGGGCTAGCAATAGCATGTACATGGATGTAGTGTACAACAACTTACTGGAAACTGAACACTGATTTATACTCGAAGAGTGCTGAGACATGTGTAGTGTGTATCTAGACATGTTTGACAATTTTTAATTTTTTTTTAAGATAGAGAATATGTTGCTCTCACTGGCTAAGTTTTACTGAACATTATTAAACTGGCACATCTTGTAACGTATGTTGTATTTATTTGTAGCACCCTCTTATTCTTGGACGTGCACTAAGTAGCCGACATTTTATAAGTTTAGAACATATCAAATTGCAGGCATTTTCAACCATTGTCAGATTGTGCAGCTCAGTGGAATGTCTTCTGCTTATCAACCAACATACTACTCCATGTTCAAATCCCCCCAAATAAAGATATTCTTATTTATTGTTAAAAATTGATAGTATTACCTTTTTAATTATTTGTTGCTCCTGATTTTTTTTAAGGGAAATAAAGTCTAAAATTCATTAATGGTCTAAGTCCCCTCAAAAAGTGCCAGCTCAATTTACACTGCCTTTTTAAAAGTGAATTGAGCCTAAAAATTTAAAGGAACTTTTTTTGTACTCCATGGCCATGCACGTTGCGAAATATTCAAACTTTGGTCGGATTTTGAACATCCTCTGACTGAATTCTTTCTTTCCAAAGAACTATTTTTTGAGCAGTACAGTGCACCGGTTATAGAAGATTAACAAGATGGCAGAATTTGGTGCTCACTTGACATCGGCGACTGTCTCGAACAGACCTTCATTTTTTGAGGTTCTGGCTCAAGAAAGTTTGATGAGTACGCTTCGCCCGGCCATGAAACATTTGATAAAGGTGACTTTCCTATCTTGTTATGAAGTTTTTTATATCTGAAGGTAATGACTAATTTGGTATTTTTTTCGTTAAAGGTTTGAAGAGTCTTACCTGGCCTCATTATAGTCCAGCTTTTTAAATGTTACAGTAGTTTTTCCTTCACAAGTTTTAAACAAGGTTCCCAAAAGTTCCCCTGAAATTACCGGTTCTAGACTTACGATCTATTTCCATTCCCTGCAGGCCTGGAATTAAATTCAGGCCATGGCCCCGATGCACTGGTGTTGACATCAGTTCCCCTTCAAAAGTTTCCCATAGACTTAAAGCTTTTGCAATGTAAGAGTGCCCTTTGTAAAATGAAAATGGCATTGCCCTCTCAAAGATGAAATTCCAGGCCTGTCCCTGGACTTCCTGCATCAGGATATCTTGTTCAGTCATTGCAGGACTTTATGAATAGGTGCTCTTGCTCATTTTAAAGGCAGGGGATCCTTTTGGTAATTACTCAAGAAATCAATTAAAAATTTACTTGGTAAGGAGCACCTGAGAGGCTGCTGATATTATAAAACATTGTGAGAAACGACTCCCTCTGAAGTAATAAAGTTTTTGAGAAAGAGGTAATTTCACACTAAATATTTGAATCTGAGGAAGTCTGAAAGCTGAAAGCACACAAATCTATGCAACAAGGGTGTTTTTTCTTTCATTATTTTCTTGCAACTTTGATGACCAATTGAGACAAAATTTGCCCAGGTTTGTTATTTGATGCATATGTTCGGATACACCAAGTGAGGATACTGGTCTTTGATAATTACCAAAAGTATACCCTGCCTTTAACTGTAATGACTTCTTTCCAATCTAGATTCTTGCAGAACACAATCCAGCTCGGTATACCATCCTCTACAGGTTTGCTGATGAAATCTACACATCAATAGACGTACTTCTGCAACATCACTTCTTAACCACAACCAGTAAGATGGGTATTAGTTTGAAGGGTACAAACCAGAGTTAGCCTAAAGTATTTCAACATGTGAATGGATGCAAGCTTATACTAAAATTAATTTGAGTTGATTATTATTAATGTTGTTGTTTCCCTTCAAATTTTAATTAAATAATAAATGGAAAAATCAGGTAACTTTTTCTATCCGTTTATGATGGACACTTGCAAACCAACAAATGAAGCAACTCAAATTATTTTCAGCTTTAGCTGTTGAAACACTTTTTGGGGTGGTTTTTGGTACTTAAAAAATATTACAACCAATGGAAAAACTGCTAATGTGACGAATGCAGAGTGGTCCCCTTAATTGCATTTCTTGTTTTAAGACGTTTTCCTCGTTTTTGCAAATGTCTGCATGTCTGGTTGAATTTCAAGTGCAAACTATTTTCAGAGCCACCAGTCTTCAAAGGAGATCTTTATCACGTTGTCCAGCACGCTCATTTTGTTATTCTTTGGTGACACCCTAAGAATCTGCGCACACCGGTACACCAGAGTACTGTTTCCAACAGTAATTTTTATAAGAGCGTTCATATTTTTTTTGGGGGGGGGAGGGTGAACACAATCCCTTTCAAATAGTCTAAACCATCTGATAAGAGCCTTTAGATTCAAATTCAAATTCAAACATTAAATTCCAAGTTATGATTGATTTCAGCCAGGAGTATATATCTCTTCAGCCCAAGGCTAAGAGATTCCTGTAGAGACTCCTGTAGGAATTCTTAAAGGGGTGGTCATCAATGGATTTTTTTTTCATTCAAAGAGACAACCCAGGGTAATTTGAAATTTGTATGCTATTTGACTAGGTCTCAACAGGGAAATTTTAGAGATTTTTAAACTGATTTTTTGGTGGGGTAAATAAAATTTGTTTACAAACAGACAGCTCAAAATAGTATGATGGCATCATCAAGTGTTTTAAGAAGTAAATCTTTATTTACACGTTATATACTGATATTTATTTCTCTTTTGATCAGGTGCATCATTTGCAGAGAACTTCTACAGTTTAAAGCGAGTTTCTGCCGCAGCTTCCAGCAGTAAAGTTCAGTCAGATGTCCTTCAGGGTCTCAGAACCTGGCAACATGTCAGATCCATTATCTTCCTGGTATGTAGATAGATCCTTAAGCCCCATCTGACATTGCCACTGTTTAGCAACAGCGCCCACATGATGTTTATGACATGTGTGACTTGCACTGTGAAACAATCAGACACAATTGGGACCTGAGTCACGTACAATGTAAACAAACAAAGCAAGCAATGGACAAGTGTTCATGGAAAAGCAAGGCTGCTTCGACGTCCCACCTGCAGAAGCACTCAGAAGCAGCCATGCTGTTCTGTGCACACTGTGCGTTGTTTGCTTATTTGTTTACATTGCATGTGACTCCAGTCACGATTGTGTCTGTTCATCAACACACACCACACACACAAGTCATGTTGTGGCAATCCAAAACAGATAAACCCACCCCACCAAGAGTAACTGTGTGGTGACAGTGCCCACATAACGTGTAAGACAAGTGCGTCTTGCATTGTGTAACAAGAAAGCAATTCATCACACACAACACAATCCAACCACACACCAAATGTTCCGTGGATAGTGTGGGCAATTGAAAATGATAAAGCAGAATGTTTACATTTCATACTGGGACTTTAAGTGGTCATGTTTAGTAGACTTTTGGTCATGGATTTGCAAAGTGCGATTTGTCAGTGCATTAACCCAAACTCCCTTGAGTGATTTGCTAGGATCCTTCCTACTTTTTTTCTATAGTAACTCAACACCCAAAATGTCAGACTCTGATTATAATGGTCCACTATGCCGGATCCCATGTAAAGCATAATCAGTGTACTAATGCAGTCCAACAGCATAAAACAAAGCAATTCGATTTTTAGGGTAGGGAAAGGTTTGGTGTAAGGGGCGAAGCCTAATGGATTATGACATTTTCATTATTGCTGCCTATACATTTCACTGTCCCCTGTCATCATCATCAATGTTTTGACTCATTATTATCCGGGCTGATGAACTGAGCAAGGTGGTAAGACTTCAAATTGATGATTGAAGCAACATTTTACGTAGCCTGAATATTGACAACACTCACACAAATGAGCAGTGTTGTAACCAAGTCATTTTTTTCTCAAGTCAAGTTGCAAGTCAATGAGTCCAAGTCACTGACTCGAGTCAACGACAATCCAAATGAGCAGTGATTCCATCTATACATCCAAATTGTGTGTTCTTGACATTTAGCGGTCAACGAAAGGGAGTGTGGGTTTGAGTCCGGGCCTTGACACTTGTGTCCTTAAGACACTTGACCATTGTTGCTTCATCCTTCAGATGGGACATAAAGCCGTAGGTAATGCACGTAAAAGAACCCAGTGCACTTATCGTAAAGAGAAGGGGTTTGCCACTAAGTTTCTAGCATGGTTGGCTGCAGTTTGCACTACATTATCTTGTAAACCCTCACAAGGTGTTATATAAATGGGTCTCATAATTCAAGAACTTAGGATACCTACTATGTATTTTATACATAAGTCCTTTGAAAACATACGTAGATAAAGCAAAATATAACAACTGTTTATAGCAATTATTATTTATTTGGGGATCTGAAGGCACTTGTTCCATACCTGAAGCTGAAACTAGAAGCTTTGTATGAGAGGTGGAGAGGTGAAGATTTGGATCATCCCGGGGCGGTAGCGGAGCATCTTAGACTACGAAAGATCTTCCAGACGGTCTTCCCATTCCTGCATATGACATTAGAGGTTTGTTTGTTTGTTGGGGTGTTTGTTTTCTTGTTGGTGTTCTTGTTTCCATTTACACAGTAAATCAATACAATTCAAATGTAAATTAAAACAAGATTTACTTTAAATATAATATTGTAATTTGAAGAAAAAAAATCACGCTTCATATATTAATTCAAACCAGCGTCTTGATTGGTGAATTTGTTAGCATTGTTCAATTCAATTCAGAAACATTTATTCCATATCAACACATATACTGAAAATGATATTGACAAACAACTTTCAACGATGCAATTATTAGGTTAAAAACCATAGCTGTAAACAATCCGAACAACTGTGACCAATTGCAATTGTCAAGGACCGAATCCGAAATTTATGCGACCCAACATATACATTAAACAACAAAGCAACCATGGCAACAGAATAAAAGGCATAACAACATAAACAGATTATGATTTCTATATGATATTTCTTACATTCCAGAGCACCATGTTCTTCTATCAGTTGAGATATCTCTTCAATAAGTCGGATTGCCATTCTCTGTTCTTGAAGCTTGCAGGTGATTTCATTTTGAATTCTTATACATGAAATATATGATTTTATTCATCACCCGATTCTTGTCTGTCGTCTAAAAAATATTGATTATGAAACTGCTTTTGTGAAATCTGTAATTGGACAAAACAAGTGTAAAGAAATATGGTGAAGAAATTTTAAAAGCTTCTACATTATTAAAGTCTTTCTGTGGATAATGCATTAAAAAATTTTCATGGCAAGGTGCTTTCAGCCAACATTTCCCGTCTCCACCCTGTCCCAGACAATGTAGGGTTTGCTCTTATCTATTCCAATAACTAACCAGGGACCAGTTTGCATTTCATTTCCCTGGGCCACCAGGTTTTTCACTAGTCTACATTTCATTTAATCTTTTTCCAACACTGAACTAGCCAGCTGGACCACTTGATGGGAGCTTTTCCTGGTCCTCTGGTAATTTTTTTTCCAGCATTTGGCCAGTGGACCACAGCTAAGGGAGAACACTGCAATGACATGAGCATGAAGTTGTTTTCTAGTCAATGAAGATTGTGATTGTCCCTCAGAAATGTCTCTTGGTATCATACATTTTCCCATGCTATTTTGCACTGGGTCACTATAACTGCACATGGCACCAGTTCACAATTCTGCAAATTTTCTCTCTTCATTTAGGAGTGAGATTAAAAAACCTGAGTAGGGAGGATGTACTGCACCAAGCCTCTCAGGGATCGGTCATTGGACCAAGTAAAGGGTGAGTCTGTTCTGAGCTTTAGTCCAGCTTTATTCACCTAATATTGTTTAGGTCTTAAGAGGCATTCAAGAGGATTAAATTTAGTTATTTGAGGTCTCAAAAAAGTGGATGAAGCGTGCAATGAATTTTCCTATCAGCTCATAAAGAACCAAATTACGCTGCACATTAAAAAGTATTACATAAAGTGTGAGCAGTGTAGCTGTTTCTTGCCTGCTTTGTTCACTTATTTTTTTATGGATGGGTACCATTAAAATGGTCTCAAAATGTCTTAAATTTGACTTTTTAAAGTATGCAGATACCCTGGTTAAAGGCACTGGACACTATTGGTAATTACTCAAAATAATTGTTAGCATAAAAGCTTACTTGGTAAAGTCAATGGAGAGCTGTTGATAGTATAAAACATTGTGAGAAATGGCTCCCTCTGAAGTATCGTAGTTTTTGAGAGAAAGAAGTAATTTCTCAGTAAAATATTTGAATTGATTTTGAGACCTCCAAGCATCTGAAAGCACACAACTTCGTGTGACAAGGGTGTTTTTTCTTCCATTATTATCTCGCAACTTCGACGACCAATTGAGTTCAAATTTTCACAGGTTTGTTATTTTGTGCATATGTTGAGATACACCAAGTGAGAAGACTGGTCTTTGACAATTACCAAAGGTATCCAGTGTCTTTAAGTAAACCTAAAGGAAGCAACCACCAAGTGAGGGTTTGCTCAAACATTTGAAAATTTGTCCACTGGGGCGGTGCATACACTACTTATTGACTATTCTTACACATGTACATGGTAAATTCACTTGAAACAGTAATACTACGGGCCCTAACACCATGATACTGGTGAGTGCGTCGCCAACCAACAGTGGCGTATGTTTGCTTTACCCTTAAGGGGCACTGCTGCCAGTTAGTTAAACGTTTGTCAATCTATGCAAAAATTTAATTAATTACGCGTTAGATATTAAATTGTATTTACTGTGATAACAAACACAAAGAGCTAACTTTCTTCATGCAATTGATATACAAACAGCAGTATGTGTAATGTGTAACTGTTTGCTGAGTACAGGTGGGCAACAATCTCACGAAAAAACCTTTAGGTGAAAAAACATGGGGCAATTCCGATCAAACTCCAAGCTTCATGGCAACCAAGTTAGCTAACTCCAGACGTCAGCTAGGTTTAAGTTGGATGGTCACACTGGTATAATTTATGGAAACATGACTCATTAAGTGTTTGAAGAGAATTAATTTAATGTTGTAATGTGTGTATAGTATAGTGGTTCTGTAATCTCTTTATATGTCAAAAATGATAATTTGCCTTTTTGCCAAAATAATATGAAATGGCATGTGTAAGCAGACAGAACTGGTAACAAGAAAAGTTCAATTTTTTATTGTTATTTTGTATCCCAATATCCAAACTTTTAAGCATTGTTTAAAACGACACAAAGATATTTTAAAACTGTTTCAGAACAATAAAGAAGTTATCACAGGTTGGCCATACACTTAGATCACACATAGCTTGGATCACATAAAGATCTTTGCTTCACTAACAGTGTCTCTGTAGGTTGTGGGTTCGAATCCTGCCTGAGTAATATGCAAGGTTTTATGCCAGGATTTGGTAAAAAGGGTGTCCAAATTTGCTAGAAATTAAAAAACTGGGTGTCCAAAATGTTCACTTACCATACATTTACATTAAACAGGGTGTCCAAATTTAAAACAGGGTGTCCAAAAGACACCCAGACACCCCTCTGGCTAACACTATTGTAATATGCCTATGGATTTTTTTCACAGGACTCGGGAAAGTACTGAGTATACAGTGCTTTACACACATCGGTGTGTGGGTAAAAACCCAAACAATAATCCTTATCCCCAATGCAAATTTAACATCTATTAAAGTGTCTCTATAAACCAAATAATATTCTTTATCCCTGACGCATATTTAAAGGAACATTACAGAATTGGTTTTTGCTAACAAAACAGTTGCTGGCAGTGTAAGCACTTTACGCAATCAATCCACTAAAAACATAAACTGACAAACCAGTAGAAGTTTGAGATCAATCGGCCATCTAAGAGAAAATAGTGAAAAACCGATTACACATCTGCATGAAATCATATAGATTCAACAAATGAATAAAACGCTCACTGAGCGATAAACTCCAATCGGAAAATAGTTTATTCACTTCTCATCAAATATGGCATTTCAGACAGAAATATTTCAAGGGATGTTTTCTACTATCATCATCATTAGACCATGTAAGTTTTATGTAAATCTGTGATCAAAAAGTATATTTTACAATTTTTGTTCTTACCATTCTGTAATGTTCCTTTAACATCTAATAGAGTGTCTCTGTACCTTTCTCCTATACTCTCCCAGTCTGTCGTCAGGTTTGTGGCATTATCTCAGGCAAGGTATCGGCATTGCCGCAATCTCCATCTCACAGGGTCTCTCGGTCAGTATCTTCTTCCTACAGTTCCTGGAGTGGTGGTACATGAGTCAAGACAATCACAATCGGCTGGCTGTTACTGCATTACCAATACCTAAACCACCTGAAGTAAGTAAATGTGTGCATGAGTCTTCAGGCCTGGAATTGCATCTGTGAGAGGGCAAGGCCATTTTCATTTTGCAAAGGGCACTTCCATTTGAAACTCCTAGAGTGGGAAACTTCTGAAGGAGCACCAAAATCAAGACTAGGGCAAGAGAGGTCATGACCTTATAGCCTCCGTGTATTTCCAGGCCTGAGAGTATCTATTTGGTGTCTATTACTAAATAAAAACCCAAGCCCAAACAATTAGAATGGAAAAACATAAGAGTGGTCAAAGATTTACCGAGTTGACAATATAGACTACTTTGCAAATACTTTTTATGCACACGTTAGTCGCCCAATGAGGTGCATGGTGTTCTATACAATGACAATTAATGAAACTTTTACTAGATCAGCATGCATCTCATTCCACAGTTAACATGCGCATAAAAAGTATTTGCGTAGTATAGTAGGCCATGTGTGTGTGTGTGGTGGGGGAGGGACTTAAAGAGGCAGGGTCAGTGGGTAGGGCACCCCCCCTCCATCCCCTGCTACCTCAGCAGCCCCAAAAATGGGATCAAAAATATAATCGCAAGTTTGAATATGGATGGCAAAATCCTAATAGTGAAAATAATACTGTTAAACTTGAATCATTCTGTGAACTTTAAAATCCAGTCATAACAAATTAAAGGAAAATCTAAATATGAAAGGAAATTCATTTTAAAATGAAGCTCTGGTGTTTCTAATTAGCAGAGTGTGGGTTCGAGTTTCAGTCTTGGCACTTGTGTCCGTGAGCGAGATACTCTGCCATAAGTGCCTTATCCTTCCTATATGGAACATTAAAATGTAGGTCCCTTGTACTAGGATTGGTAGTGCATGTAAGGGACCCAAAACACAAATTGTGGGGTTAACCGCAGTGCTTCTGGTTCACATAGCAAGCACCCTGATTTCCTCAGGCTTGTGAGCTCCAGTGATTAAGTTCACTTCTGAGGCATCCTTGGTTTCATTACCAGGAATATATAAAAGAACCTAGAACACTTATTGTGGGGTTAACTGCTGTGTTTCTGGTTCACATAGCAAGCACCCTTGCTTACAGATTTCCTCAGGCTTGTGAGCTACAGTGATTCACTTCTGAGGCATCTTTGGTTTCATTACCAGGAATATATAACAACGCAAACATTCATCATGATTTCAGGCCGAGCCCTCAACAATCCCTCTCAAGATACAGGAAGAGAAATAGAACAAGTACTTGATGATGCAGAGCCTCTGATTTACCATGGGAGGAAGTTCCTAGATTAACCCTCTGGCCATTCCTAGCTACTGAGTCAGAATGATTCCCCCTAATGACTTGTGCATACAGTAATCAGACTCTCAGAGTCAACACTGACAACATGCATTCCAAGTATAATTGCAATCGTTTATAATGGTCAGGTAATTAAATGAGATGATCAATTAATTCAATGGGGGGATTTCCCAGGAATGGGTTGCTTTTTTTTATACACAGTCGCTGTCTTGATTATTAGTTCCTATGAAAGGTGAATTAATTCACCCTCTTAAACTTGTTGATCATATCAGTTGACGTCACAGTAGCACTGAATGGTAAACGATTTTTTAATATCAAACGTTATTTTGTTCCAGATGGACCCAATATCAAATGGTGATTCTGTGTCTGTTAATTTATTAGCTGAAACAAATGACAATTGGTTTCAAGTGTAACAAAGTTTGTCTAGCGGTCAAATTCAGTTTTGAGATGCACTCCAATTCCAATACATGTAGATAGAGTCCTTATGAAAGCAGACAAAATGTTACAATTCTCTTACCTCACATTTAAAATGCCATTGTGTTTGACATACTTATAATGTTATATTTTTTAGCATACTACTTTCTTTTGGAAAATAATTTCATCATAAAACTAAATTTGACCTTAGAACCCCTCTTTATTTATTTCAGATTTTTTTTTTTGACATTGCAAATTTTAAGGAAGCTTAAATCGGAAAAAAACAATTTGGGCAAGGAGGATAAGAGGTGTGTCAATGTTGAAAAAGCATCAATCTGGATTTGTCTTTTCCGTTTGATCTAAGGTTGAGCAAAAAGAGAAGAGTGCAGTTCCCGAGGATGCATCTTTATGTCCTTTGTGTCACAAGCACAGAACAAACGATACTGCGTTATCAACGTCAGGGTGAGTCTCACAGTCTCCTTTCTGTCTCAGACCAACTTCATGGCGTTGCCTACCATGGAATTCTGCACTTACAGGCTGTCATAAGCGCAGGATACTACTAATACGTAATGTCATGCAATTGGGTCCTGCAGTGCTTATATATAAGTTAACTTATTTAGGGTTAGGGTTAGGGTTAGAGTTTTGGTTAGGGTTAGGGTTAGTGTTAGTGTTAGGGTTAGGGTTAGGGTTAGGGTTTAGGGTTAGGGTTAGGGTAAGGGTTAGGTTAGGGTTAGGGTTAGGGTTAGGGTTAGGGTTAGGGTTAGGGTTAGGGTAAGGGTTAGAGTAAGGGTTAGGGTAAGGGTTAGGGTTAGGGTTAGGGTTAGGGTTAGGGTTAGGGTTAGGGTTAGGGTTAGGGTTAGGGTTAGGGTTAGGGTTAGGGTTAGGGTTAGCGTTAGCGTTAGCGTGGGGTGTATGACAACCAGCATTTGAGCCTCTTTTTACAAACAAGGCACTAAATCATGTAGAACAAAAGTATCCAGACTACAATTGATATCATAACAATATACAGTCTTATATAGCGCATGCATCTACTTATAAACATTGGGTTACTTCCAGCTTCTTGTATATTAGGTGTAGCATCATTCATTAGCATTTGTATTAGGTCCTATATTTCAAGCTAGGCACTTAAACAAACAGAAACATTGCTCTGATTTTAATAATACAATGGGGTTCCATGCAGGGCACACAAGTCTTTCTTGAAATAGTGAATATTGGTTTTTGGCAAGTTGGCCAACAAGCTTCCTTAAACCCTCCTGAAGAAAATGCACATGCTATGGTCCTGAACTTATCCAGAAATGATTAGGATACAGATGAAGTTGTTACCTTTATCAGATGAACTACAATTTGATTATTATGACAACTGGGTACAAATTTCTCTGTTAGGGTTGTCCACTTCTTCCCTTTGGCCCTGTGCTAGTAGTCAGGTATAACCTATAAAATGATAAATAATAAAAAACAATTACAATATTAACATTAATGTGTTTTACAATGTATTATTTTCTTTTTTGAAATATATACACTATTAATTGAGTATGATATTAATGCTGACATTATTTTGGGGATATAAGTTGGACTCTACATCATGCAAAGTTTGTAGGTATTCATTTACTCCTGAATGAGAAGCAACTATAGTTAAGCATCTTGCCCAAGAGCACATGTGTCATGACCAGGATTCAAACCCACACTGCGATGACTCAGCCATTATAACTTGAGTTTGATGCTCAAGACCACTCAACCACTAGACATAAAAACACCTAAAATCACATGAAACTGTTTATATTAATAACTTTTGGTGTGTGTTTTTTCAATTTCAGGTATGTTTTCTGCTACCCTTGTATCTACAGTTTCATTAAGGGTCACCACTGCTGTCCAGTCACAAGCTACCCATCCAAACTCGGTCATCTCGTCAAACTCTATCCACCAGACTCTTGACATACTGAACTATGACCTTTGCCCTCAACCGTGACATTAAGGTCATATTGAGAAGAAGGATTTAGCTGCAGCTATGACCAGTGTAATCAAGCCTAAATTCAAATACTAAAATTAGCAGATAATTTGCTAATCAAAATGACAGTTGGGAACCAGTAGCAACAGTATGAATCACAGTGGTGGTATGGCTGGTAAACTGCCTTTACAGTTAAGCACAATCATTATGCTTACTAGCATAGGCCTTACTGTGCTTATCAATGAGGCTGCCAGTTTCTTAACATGGAGTGATAATTTCAGCAGTGGCTATGTTTGGGTTGCTGAAAAGTCCTATAGACCTTATGCACATGATGTCATTTGAGTAGGGCGCCCCCGACTAGAGGTCAAAAGAAGATGGCTCATCCATTGTTTCGTCATTGTTTTATCTCTAAGATGGCGACGTGATGACACATCAATGCATAAGCCTTGAGCAAGGCACTTAACCATAATTGCTTCATAAAAAGTTGGGAAGGTAGTGCATTCTGCTCTACCAGCCAGGCTCCTAGTGGATGATACCCATGCCGACATCCTTACGGACTGTAAAAGGGGTTAACCCTGTTTCAGCCCAGGAGTAGGTGGCAACGTGCCCCTGGTGATAGTTGATTTTGGTCAACAGCACAAATCAGTTAAGTGTAGCCCTCACCTTGAAGTGGCTGTTCAGCCTTGTGTGTTAGGCGATATCTCATAAATAAATAAAAAATAAATAAAATAAGGTCTACTCTTTAATGTTGTTGCTGCTTGCAACAGCCATAGCCGCAGCCAAAGTCACTTGATTAAGACGCAGCCTTGGGCAACAGTTGAGATTCTAACCGGGTGTTTGTTTGCACTCATCTCATCTTTATTCAATGACCTATGACCTAAAGAAGACAATTTCATAACTTTGTTTCAAATTTGTGAATTTCTCTGAAAGCTTCTGGTTAATGCAAGATGCACTTGTTCAGTTTTATGTAAAATAAATATCCAAAGGTAAAAATAATAAAATCATGAAGTTAAATTTGGGAAAAACAAAATGTTGATTCTTGAAATGAAAGCTTATAATGGTCTAAAGTTAATATGGTTACAATTGCCAAAGTATCTCTTGTGCAATATTCAATACATTTGCCCAACAAATTAATTCGATAACAGGCTGTGTCCAAATGGACAGTAGCTTTGACTTGATCTTCCCCTTTTACATCATCGCTTCATCCAACGGCCATAGACTAGCCAGATAGTCCTTGATTCAGATATGGACTAATGTACAAACTCATGAAGAAAATGATTTGTTGCCCGTGTTCATTTTATAGTTATCTAATTTTTACTTAATTTAATATAAAAATAATTTATTTATATTATTATTATTAATTTGTTTGCGGTGTTTTTTTTTATATAATAAAAACATCAATGTTATCAATTATAGCTGCCATTTGGCATATGTGGGTGTACTCTCAAAACATTAGAATCATTTTGGATGAATGCACACAATCCAATAACATCATTAACTGAAAACCCTCCAGTCCCTGTTCCTCCCTAGGGTACTGATCAATTACAGGTACATGTATATTGCACGACAGTTGCAGTTAATTAACAGAGTCGTGGTTGAAAAGATACATCAGGCTTATTAATTTGTTGCAACAAAATATCAACAGTTTTTTTTATGTGCAGAAGTAACAGTAAGAGAAAAATAATCGCCCCTCGGTAACAGGTTATTGTTAGTGGGTTTTTTTAAAGGTTAAAATCTACATACAATGAGCACAGCCTTTTTGAAGGCTTAACCTGTCACTGACTTATTGCTATGGCCTTTTGGTTTTTGTCAGTAGGCCTATAAAAACAAAAGAAAAGTGCCGCTATAAGCACATAGAAAAAGAGTCTCTTGTGCATCATTCAATACATTGCTGGTAAACGCTCAATTATCTTTTGTTTGTTTTTTACCATTCATCAACTGATATGATCAAGAATTAGGGATAATAAAAGCTATGACGTTGACTAATACCCGCCTTTGCATTATCCAACGTGTGATTAGTGTTATTTTGAATTAATTAATGATGTTTTTAACATAAACGTTTTTCCGTGGTCGCATGCTTCAGGGTTTTGCTTCGGGGCGTCTCGGCGACTAATCGGTTATTCTCTTAAAGTGGGGCTCTCGGGTCAATTTAAGTTTTATGAGTGCAATCATATTCGTCATGAAAGTAGGGAAAACAGCATTAACCTCTATAACCTCACGTATAAACGATTTACAATGCCAGTGTCAACATCCAAAATCCTCTAATGACGTCACATTTCAAATAAATGGGTCGATCTGTACGTTTCTGTGCAGAAAATGTTTACTTCATTCCTGAATGTTTATGATATTCAATCAAAAAGGCGTTAAATTTGATATTTTCGACTGGCGCACAAATTCCTCTTTGGAATGTACAGACCCAGATGTTGTTGATAACCAGTTCAAATTTCGCTCTGAAACTTGGAGTTCCTCTTTAATAGTTGCAGAAATTTGTTAGTGGCCTGACGTTTCGACCAGAGTCTTTCTCGAAGGTTAAATGACAACGCAACCAGAGGTATACTGGTAAAACACAAGCAGTCAAGTGGAAAGAGATGACAGAGATTAAAGCACGCAGATAAAGCAGGGAATGAACAAATATTCAATATAAATCCCTGTAACGTTTGATTCCGAAAAAGTTAGGGGAAGGGGCTGGGGAACACAAAGATAAATTCAATCTCTTATCATCCTCTTCTTGTCAATTCATCTCTAGTCACTCTCCTCTTTGTTCACCCCCTGCTTTTTCCGGGTGCTTTCATCTCTGTCTTCTCTTTCTACTAGACTGCATTTGTCACACAGTTTACCTGTTTGTGTGTTGTGTTGTCATTTGGCCTTCCAAGAAAGACTCTGCTATAGGGTCGAAACGCAGGCCCATAACTTATTTTTGCATTTATACCATAGGTCCTTTTGGTTGGTAAGCAATTTGCAACAGCTGAATCTATTTTCTCTTTAAAGGAACATTACAGAATTGGTTTTTGCTAACAAAACAGTTGCTGACAGTGTAAGCACTTTATGTAATCCACCATATACATCAACTGACAAACCTGTAGAAGTTTGAGATCGATAGGCCATCTGGGTCACGAGAAAATAGTGAAAAACTGATTACACATTTGCATTAAATCATATAGATTCAACAAATGAATAAAACGCTCACTGAGCGATAAACTCCAATCGGAAAATTAGTTTATTCATTTCTCTTCAAATATGGCATTTCAGACAGAAATATTTCAGGGGATGTTTTCTACTATCATCATCATTAGACCGTGTGAGTTTTATGTAAATCTGTGATCAAAAAGTATATTTTACAAGTTTTTTTCTTACTAATTCTGTAATGGTCCTTTAACATTTGGTCACATTAGGCAATATACTCTAAATACATTCAATATAAATCCCTGTAACGTTAGATTCCGAAAAACTTATTCTTATGTTAATTCTAACATTGATTATGAATAACATTTAATAATAGTGTCAACAATTTGTTTTCCTGGAATACACGCTCGGTTTCTTTTTCCAAACATCAGGTAATTGCATATAATTTGAAATTTCGATTTATGTCCAAAGCAAAAATATTGAAATCAGAAACACCAACCAACAAGTCTGCGAAATTACCGCTTCCGTTTTCTTCATATTACCTCCAAACCGCCACAACAATGTTCATATAAAGTGCAACGTCGAAGTGATTCATTTGGAACTGGAAGTGAGGCATTACGGCTGTCAAGTGTCATAATAAATTGGACCATATAGATCGATTTCAATAAACCGGTGTTCCTAATGACTTGCTTCTCACATAACATGTTGAATTCATTCTTGACAATGCATTCGCTGACCAACTAACAAGTGTCATGGTTACGGGTTATTGCCAGGGTGACAGACATTTTAGGTATAGGGTCGGGATTTCAGACAACATTTTAAATTTAGCAGTTCGCTATCAGTTAAGGACGGCTCAGGGCCCAATTTCATGGCTCTGCTTACCGCCGAATTCTGCGCTTGCGGTGACCATTCTCCGCTTACTGTTCAAGCGCCGAATTTCTGCGCTAGCTGTGTAAGCGTAGAATGCCTAGTAACGTAGAGTACGCACGCGCACAAGCCGAAAATCCCCGCTAACCCGTGAAATACGCTTGACGTAAGCGCGGAATTCCCTGCTTCCGCAAACGCCGATTCTTTGCTTACGGTAAGCAGAGCCATGAAATTGGGCCCATGTGGTTTCAGTTAAATCACACCTGTGAAACTCTGTCAACTAATTTGACCTTAAACATTTAGATTTAAATTTTAAATAACTGTTTTTATAGATTTGACAAAGTATTGCTCGGAAAAATCCGCGAATGTTTGCGGTAGTTAATTAAAAACTAAAAATTAACTTTTTCCGGGATAGCAACATTTAAATCACGTCCATCAGCCATGTACAAACAAGGAGAGACGCTCCGAGCGCCGTTCCGAGAGACGTTCCGATAGACGCTCCGAGAGACGCGAGCCACTTCGAGAGACGCTCCGAGCGCCGTTCCGAGAGACGTTCCGATAGACAATCCGGGAGACGTTCCGATAGACAATCCGGGAGACGCTCCGAGGGACGTTCCAAGAGACACTCCGAGAGACGCTCCAAGAGACGCTCCGGGAGACGCTCCGAGAGACGCTCCGAGAGACACTCCGAGAGACGCTTCGAGAGACGCTCCGAGAGACGCTCCGAGAGACGCTCCGAGAGACGCTCCGAGAGACGCTCCGAGAAACGCTCCGAGAGACGCTCCGAGAGACGCTCCGAGAGACACTCCAAGAGACGCTCCGAGAGACGCTGCGAGAAACGCTCCGAGAGACGCTCCGAGAAACGCTCCGAGAGAAGCTCCGAGAGAAGCTCCGAGAGAAGCTCCGAGTCACTCCACTTACTCAGTCTACTGCATGAGACATCCTACACTGTCTCATTATTGCCCAACTTGTAGAAAGCCCATTTCAGACAATAAATGCATCCAGGGAATCAGTCAACGGTCCGCTCTTCTCATTTTAATAACACGCTCTGAAAGATTTTGTAATTTATCAAGTGATCAGATGACACGTAAACCAATCTACCTGGAGACCCCAGGCAGATAGTATACAATTTTAGCCAGGAATTGATTTCTATCAAGACAGTTTCTATTCGTGGAGGTAGAATTCTACCTCCATGGTACATTGATGTGATATAACCGAAGACCCAAAGATACTTACTTGACATGCCCGGCATGGGAGTGCACATTAGAAAGACTGACCCATTTCTGTCAACCTTTTCCAACCTATTTAATTAAATCAGAAAAATGGAAAGAACAATTAAGATGGATCCTTAGAGAAGCAAGTTTCGTCGTAGTGCGTGGGCTCTGCTCACCCACTCTCATAATAAAGAACACAACATCCTATTTCCAAGGTGTCATATTCTCATAATTTCAACAAGTTGGGTGACACATCCAGGACTCCGTACAGTGTAGCTTAACTTCACCGCGACAATACATTAATCACCAGCCCACGGGCCTCATAGATTTGTTTAATATCATTAGATGAAATCAGATTACAGAACTTCAAGGAGATCGAGTGAATGATTTAGAATCTTGTTACCCGAGCAAGACTTTAATTGAAGAGCTGTCAAATACTGAATTAAGAATTGTCTGACGGTGTGGGTGACGCAACTGGAAATGACATAACCACACGTAACACTTTTTGTTTTTATTTGTTTAAACTTCGTCATGGTCCGGTGTATGCAGTCTTTGATAAATTGCTGGTATGTAAGGCTTGTTAAATTACTTCAAAATCCCCCCTACGTCCGTAAAATACTTATGAGCCCTGCAAACCGTAGAACATGTTCAATCACACAAAATCAAAGCAGGAAGCGCTCATCCTTTCCCTCATCTCTAAACCGACCTTTTCCCCGCTCGAATGACAATCAAGGGCAATGATGATGCACAAGAGACAGCCTCTGTTCAGAAACAAATAGTATCTGTATTTCTCAGTAAAGAGGGGAGTATCCATTGTCAGTTTGAAGGGGTACACAAAACGAGAGAGGAAGTCGAAACCATACGTGTAACAACGAATTGTGTAATTGTAACAATAAATAGTGTAAATGACCTGTTTCTCGTATTACTCATTTGCGAGCCAATTTGGGTTTTTGGGGAATTGAATTCCTTCGGGGGACGCGGCAGGCTCAGAGCTTCTGGCTAACGAGTACTGGGCAATCGTGCATTGTCATTTACCATGCTGTGTAAATTGGCTAAGAACAAACAATGAGTTATGTTGTGCATGTATCAATAGTGGATTTGTTTTGATCTTTAATCCGTGGACAGCTCACCAATGGACCTCATGCAATGACGTCATCCCGCCGCCATCTTAAAGGTAAAACTATGCTTAAAGGTATGGTACACTTTTGGTAACAGCTCAAAATCAGTGTCCACATTTTGTGTGATTAAACATATGCATGAACAAACAAACCTGTGAAAGTTTGAGCTCAATTGGTCATCGAGGTCACAAGAAAATAGTGAAAAGAGCTCTTATGTGTTTTCTGTTTTTTCAAATTATCGCGCGCGATAATTACTATTGTTTTACTCGTTTCTCAGAAACGATAGCATTTTAGGCAGAAATATTTTAAGGAACCCTTTCTACCATTACTTACTTTAAATCATGTAAGTTATGTGTGAATCTATGAACATTGTGTTTTTCGATCTTACCAATAGTGTACAGGGCCTTTAAGCAATGGATGGTACATCTAATGTGCGCGCGATGCACAAGACAGACCATAAGGAGCAACCTCCGTGTTGAACTCTAGCAGAAGGCGACTCAATCAAAGTAATTTTATTTCAACCTCTTATTATAATTGATAGTTTGATTCAAAATGATGATCTGCGGGTAAAGTTTGTTTCTTAAGCTGATAGTAATGAATAATTTGATTATGGTGTCGATTGTTTCGCAAACTGTATCCTGGACGCACTTCCTGATGATAACCATTGAAACCAACTGTTTAGAAAAACAACAATGACCCCTTTGCATTGGCTGCCATCGCTGAGGTCAAACAATAGAAGCGCGCGCTGTGCACAACTATCGGTCAATGCCAGGTTTCTGTTAGTATTAGGGCACTATTTGGGCTTGTGGCGTCATATGCAAGGGGTCTATGGGATATTTTTTTAGGGACGCTAGGTGGCAGCAGACTAATTAGATAAATTTCATTGTTAGGTCAAATCCCAATAGTGGTTAACCCCCTGTTCTCAGTTATTGTATACTCGTATTTAAAAGTACGGGGGGGAAATTACCATGGCGCCTCTACTGCCATCTAGCTCATAAAACTATTTAACTGAAAGAAAATGACCTCATTAAAAATATTAATAACACCTTTTCTTTGGGAAGTCATACCTGCAGAAACATTGGCATAATTATATACATGTACAGAAAGGAGTTGAGGGCTCTTTTGGTGAATAGCCTTGTACTGTTTGACGTGCACGTCAACAGGAACCTTGCTTGAAATAAATTATATTAAAATGAAGGGGAAGAGAGAAAATAATACTAATAATAATACAAAAAAACGAATCCAACCGAGCTAAAGTGTACTGCGATTGAGCCGTCGATACTTAAAGGCAAAGTTTACCCTTGGTTTTTGGCATTTTCGTTTGTTTAATCACATACGAATGTAGCCTTATACTATCAAACTAACCTGTGAAAATGCCATTTCAAAAGGGGAGTGGTAGCGTTTTTGAGATATCACCGAATGATCTGTAGCGGTTATGTCCACGCAGGAATACTAATCATTAATTGGAATACACAATCTAAGAAACGTTTCATGCAATCTGAGAAACGTTTCTCGTATTGAAATGTTTTAGAATCATTCTCTCTTAAACCACATTCCTTAGAAGGGAATCATTTCTCAACATGTTATAAGTAAGAGCTGCAGGGCTTCTTACTAAATAAGTCTTTATGGCCATACATTTTTGGATTAATTACCAAATTAATGTATCCCTTTAAGTGCTATGGTAGAGCAGGCATACGGACATGGTGGTTAAAAGTGTATTAATTTGCTTGGTAACGGGTAACGGGTAATGGTTCCTGAAAACGTGTGCATATTGCTTATGCAGTAAGAAGATTGGGTGGATGTCAATCATGATGTTTCTTTAACCCAGAATGAAGCCGTTTCACAAACAAACTGAATTTGTTTCATAACCTTTTAGAGGCCACAGCAGCCACAACAAAAATATCCATAGCGGACGCAAATTACAGCAAGATTTGGAGCACTTCCATTGGCAGACAAAGAGGCCACACTGAAAGTCGTGTCCAGAGTAAACATTGCCAATGATTCCCATGTTGACACTATTTACACTCGCTTAGAAAAATCTAGTTTCTGTTTCATGTTGCTGTTGTTTTTTCATTTTTACTGACAAACTAGAGTACAACACTAGCAGCCAAGTATGGGCGTATTGTGATAATTAACACGTAATGAATGATCTCCAAAAGAAAAGTTAGTATCGAGAGGTGAGGCATAAACAAGTGATACAAATGTTAATCGACAATGCGGGGCTCATATTGCTAAAAGAATGCCGTACAAGGGATGAAAACCACTTCAGATATTAAAATATATTTCAGGATTTTGCATCTACTTTTCATTGGAACTAATTAAACAAGCGTTGTAATACATTTTAAGGAACTCGTTTATTGGCTAAAAGAATTGCGTAAAAAGATGAAAACTTCAGATATTGAAATATATATTTCAGGATTTTGCATCTACTTTTCAGGATGGTGCATCTACTTTTCATTGGAACTAATTAAACAAGTGTTGTAATACGTTTTAAGGAACTCGTTGATTTTTAGAACCGTTTCCTTTAAGTAACTTGAGATGACCTGTTCGCATTGCGTGATCACTTGTCCTCAAGCTCAGCAATGCCTCAATTAAAATACTTTATGAAGTCCTTGGGCACTCTTTAGTTCGACATAAAATAGAAACCGTAATTGGTTGATGTGATCGAGTGTTACAAAGCTACACTAAGGGTGTCATGCCTCGGTTGGTTTCCCATTATAGATAGGTGGATTGCGGGGGACGCGGACTGTCCCACTTATCTGATCAGTGGACTGTCCCCCAAAGCAATCAAAATTAGAATTAGAAAAGGAGAAGAAGAGAGAAAACATTGCATACTTGTAACGTTTGCAATATTTTTTCAGTACCATATGAAGGCAAAAACAATAGCAACGAAAAGTTCTCAAGGGGACAACTAAGGAGAGGAATTTTCCACATGGAACTTTGTGAACTAAGTCTGTGTGGGAGGATGTCAGGGACGGAGCCACAGAGAAGAAACGAAGAATGAAAATCACCAAAGAGATCCATACTTGAGAATGTGTGATGCAAATTTTCGAAACCGGGTGGCTTTTGCTACGGCGTAGGCGTAGGCTTCGGCGGTTATTTTAAAGACGTGCGTTTTCGGTATATGGGCTTTAAACAGGCGGACGGAGCAAAGCCGGAGCCAAACCCGAAGCCGCGGTTTCGAAAAGAGCCAAGACAGTATAGACTGAATCAGTGGCAGGCAGCGACCACTCTAAATCCGCTGCCCTTGGGGCTGTATGAGAATGGGGTCCGTCTTTATTAGGATCGAAGTACCCTGAACACGATGAGATTGGCCTACCGCTAACGATGCTTCATCATGCGATCATGAGAGCAATTTTCTGTAAGCTCTCACGATCCACAATTATATTATTCAGTACATTGAAATTGCCTTCACAGTGTTCGGCATATTATAGTGAGTCTGGTATCAGATTTGATTTAGCAGAATGGGGGTACCGCATGAGTGAGTCTGGCAGGCACCCCACCACTGAAAATGCCTGGCACTGGCAGTGGCATGAAAGCTGGGACTATTATGCCAAACATTTTCCAGTCATCTGACAGGTTATCTCACAAGCTGATCTGGCTCATTTTGGGGGCCCCTTTCTCATGGGTCCCCTGACGTGACCACACCACCAGAATGTGCTCGAATGGATAGACAACCATTTCCTTACATGGGTTTGTACATGAACCATTGCTATACTCAAGAAAAAGGTTAACTTCCCAACTAGGCTGTCACCCTGGGCTCCCGTTTATGAGGACCCAGTGCGTCAGCCCACACACACAAACACAACTTTAAAGGGACACGTGGCCTTCGGATCGGGCGCTTTGGGCTATTAAAGTGGGTGTTTTTTTTTTATAAAAGTGGTTGGAAAGATGTTTTTAAAGTAGAATATAATTATTCACACAAATACCCTCGAAATTGTGTGGTTTTCCTTTTACTTCGTAAGCTAACACGGTCCAGCATTTTGTGGAGTATTGGTTCTATAAAATGGCGGACCGTGTTACTGTTAGTTCACGAAAAAATTAAATAAATAAAACCACACAATTTCGAGGGGTATTTGTGTGGATCATTATACTCTACTTTTAAAATATCTTTCCAACCATACTCATTTCATAACAAACACCTTCAAACGCTTTTTATAGCCCAAAGCGCCCAATCCGAAGGCGACGTTTCCCGTTAAACCTTCTCACTCACCCGCAGGTAGTTGGACACTTAGTAGGACAACATAACAGCTTCAGGTGACAAATACATTACCAGTCAATCCGTGACTTCAGACTTACTTTCCATGATCCAGTCTTAGTTTCGGATAAATCCTCTATCAAATCCGTCGTTGAAAAGCAATCCCGTGTGGTGATATCAGAACACTCAATCGTGTGTAAAGAATATCACCAAGCCCAGATCGCATTTCAGATTCTAAGTGTGCCACCACGACTACCCGATTTACACAGACAAATCCCCCTTACTGGTTTACAATGATGACCGTGTCAAACATGTTGACTACCTCTTTCCCTCGTGAAATTAATAAGAAATCGACCCCCCCCCCCATCACGTAAAGCAGAATAGATAATGAGAAAACAAATGGTTTTAGATATTGAATATTCGCAATTTAATCCGTAAAGCCCCCCCTGGGGATGCGATTACATCCACCAGGATCACGATTCCAGTTAACCGAAATATTCATTTCAATACAAAATCTACCTGACGGTGAGCTTCATGCATGGGTTCTTCGAAAACAATATCAGGCTTAAGGAGAAAACAAGGAAGAAATGCACTGTCAGGTTTTCTTTTTTTAAAGTGACGATGGCGTCTCATGTATCCGGCACTCAATTTCATCATTAAGTGCAGACTGGACACATTTTGGCTGCCTTCTTAGAAATGTTTGGATGCTATAAAAGGAGACCTGGGAGTCCAAAACTTGGTTCAACAAAATGGCGGACAGTTTTACTTCACGAAGTAAAATGAAAAACCACACAATTTCGAGTGATACTTGTGGATCGTTATATTCTACTTTTAAAACATCTTTCCAACCGATGTCATAACAAACGCTTTCAAACGTTTTTATAGCCCAAATCGCCCAACACAAGGCAACGTGTCCCTTTAACACACGTAAAGTGCAACGAAGCTCAACGCCTACATGCCTAGCACGTTTTCTCACCACCGTGGCTCGCAAACACAAATACAAAGTAAGCTAGATTGAGATTTTGAGTTTCAAGTTTCAACCGGCGTGCGTAGGTATAGTCTACAAGTCCCTGGATGTCACAATCATGACGAAAGAAAAAACAGACCGGGGGCTCAAGTTTAATGCAAATTAAACACTAATACAAAGGAAGATGTATTCTGTCCACAACCATCCTCCTCTCCCGACGCCTCAAATGTGTGTTCTGTTGTAAAGTTTCCCCTTAACCTTTTACTTTTCTCTCTAAAACAAGAAAACAACGAGAACAAGCCGAGGGTCATACCCTGCCCCTCCCCCCTCCCCCTGATGTGCTACTTACCCTAGCATTGCGTAGACTAGAACGTTATGATGTGCTACAACGGTCTCGTTTTTCTTTGAACCTCTTTTTAAACAAGAAAACAAGAGGGACAATAGGGGGGTCCTGCCTCAGAGGCATCCCCTCCTATGCGCCACTGATTCTAGAACATTCAGGCATGTGTATAGATATTTAACCTGCTACAATAATCTCATTTTTCTAAACCAAACAAGACTAGCATCTCGGAAGATCCTTCCTCAGCTTCGTACGAAAGGACTTAAAACCCTCACGAAAATCAAATTATTCCTGGTATTCAGAGTGAGTTCCGAGAACATCTTCGGAAAGCGAACAATCGTAGAAAATTATAGGCAATTTATAAATTTATAATATTCCTTTCCGTCACAAGTGTGTATAATCAGTATTGATTTGCAAAGAAACTTTCCAGTCACATCCACTAAAAAAGACCCCCCATATCCGGATTTTTTCGAACTGCTCTATTCCGAGTGGGACGGTATAGGCTACAAAAGCATCACCCTTGATCAAATAATGCAAAGTGCTCTGGTTTGGGGGGGCAAGACTGACGCTCTGACAGTCGTCACCTCGTAGAAATTGGCGTGAAATGGTTCACGTTGATTCTTTTAGTGCGGGACGCGCGTGGGGAGGGAAGGTGTTCCCTGCACGCTACGTGGTCATCCGAAGGTCAACGAAGGCAAGATGAAGAGAAGCTATTGACAATGATGCTCTTTGTATCGATCGAGTGCGGAGAAATTGCGCGCGGGCAATAACCCGAATAAGGAGGTCATTTTTTTCTTCAATCCTCCTTAGAGGAATATTAACATTGATTTGTGAATAAGAAGTAGTGTGTAAAGCAGCGAGATAAAATAAACTGATTGGGCTGTTTTGATAACACAAGCTTATGGACCAGCCAAACAAACCCTTGGATAAACAAACAAGAGACATGATAATGAATGAGTACACTGATAAGAGACAAAGATCATGTGATAAAGATCACTAACAATTTGTAGCAAAAAGATGGCAAACGATAAAACATTAAACATTACACTTACGTAGGTCTAATAGAAGGCAAATGAAGAGAAGTTATTGACAATGATGCTCTTTGTATCGATCGGGTGTGGAGAAATTGTGTCCCTTTTAAAAAATTGTAACCTTAATTGCAGTACTTAATTTCGAATTCACTGTTTCTTTCTTTCGGTATATAGTTGTTTACTCTGTTTGAGTTTCAGTCGTGAAATGACGTCACGGGGAGACACTCGGCGAGCCTCAGAAGTCATTCTGCCTTCCACGTGAGAACAAAATTAGCTATCACCGCGTTCCAAAATCGCTTTGCTAGCACTATAACGATTTGCCTGTTTTGTTTTCTTCTTTCTTATCCAATCCATTAGTCCCAACCATTAGTCAGGATTTGCTAGTGAAGCGTCTTATGGAGTCATTGATGAGATGAAGATGTATTCATTGTCTTGCATGAACTGGCATCCTCATCCATCATTGCATTGAGAACCAGAGACCATTAGTAATAAAATTTAACTGATATTTCCAACTGCCCCCTAAAGGAACTTTATGTGTAAAGTTCAAGGTCTTTTTATGAAAGGGCAAGATTATTTTTAAAACGTGCCTTGTTTCACAAAACGGGTCGTGCTTCAAGCAAATTGGTCTGGTCCCGGTGATCCGAGTGTATAGTTTAGGTCTTAATATGAAAGGGCAAGATTATTCAAAAAACGTTCCTTGTTTCGCAAAACGGGTCGTGCTTCAAGCAAATTGGTCTGGTCCCGGTGATCCGAGTGTATAGTGCAAGGTCTTAATATAAAAGGGCAAGATTATTTTTAAAACGTGCCTTGTTTCGCAAAAAAGGTCGTGCTTCAAGCAAATTGGTCTGGTCCCGGTGATCCGAGTGTATAGTGCAAGGTCTTAATATAAAAGGGCAAGATTATTTTTAAAACGTGCCTTGTTTCGCAAAAAAGGTCGTGCTTCAAGCAAATTGGTCTGGTCCCGGTGACCCGAGTCTTTATGAAGCGTATAGCGGTAAACTTGTTTTATGCTTCCTCCGTCAACTTTAGTTATTAGACCAGGAAACAACTCAACGAGGCATGAAGCATAATATTTATCCGGGCTAAACATGATGACAACAATAAAGTACATTGAAGCAGTCATTGTGAGTTTTGTCTTTGGTTATTAGGGTGTTTTTTTCAAAGGTGGCTTTAATAGGGGCATCGAACAATACGCATATGTCCACAATTTGTGCCCCAAAACGCATATATTTACGTAAACAGTTACGTATATATTCACGATTTGTGCACCCAAATCGTAAATTACGTAAATATTTGCGGCACGGCCGGAATCGTGAGTATTCACACTGCAAAAACTGTGGTGTTAAAATGTACACCATCGGTGTTGATTTTAATCCTTTTCCAGCATTCATATTGGGCAAGAATTTCGGTGTTAAGCAACACCTATTTTGGAATCAAAATAGTTTAACACCAATCGCGGTGTAAAATTCTAACACCCAAAGGGGGAGTAAATTAATTCCAAAGTGGTGTTTATATTGGGCAAGAATGCTGGTGTTAAACAACACCAATTTGGGAATCAAAATAAGTTAACACCAATCGCGGTGTAGAAACTAACACCCAAAGGGGGAGTAAATTAATTCCAAAGTGGTGTTTATATTGGGCAAGAATGCTGGTGTTAAAAAACACCAATATTGGAATTAAATTAATTTAACACCAATCGCGGTGTTTATATTGGACAAAAATGCTGGTGTTAAACAACACCAACTTTGACTTAAATTATTTAACACCAATTAGGGTGTATAAATCCCCACCAAGACAGGGAGTAGATTAAATCAAATTATGTGTGCCGGGCAAGAAGTTAGGTGTTACTCAGCACCAGTACCTGGAATTAAATACATTCAACAATAAAATTGGTTTTAATTGTAAAACCAAAATATGGTGTCGCTTTATTTCAAAGTGGTGTATTAACAACACAAGTAATGACAGGACGATTTGTTCTTGTATAAACTTCTGATATTATTGCTTCAAAAATATAAATCTGGAATAAATCATTCATTTTTTAAACAATAACCATACAAATGATACAGATCAAATTCAAAAAGTAATCAATGGAAATTTTCAGGAAAGTCTAAACCATCAATACAAAGCATTTAACATCATCAATTGGCAAGAATAAAATTGCACTTCGATTTCAAGGATCACAAAAATTAGCACTACTGATTATAGTATGAAAAGCACAAACTAGCATAACACCATAACGCCATAACAGGAAAAAAATTGTATAACACAGCTGTGAAAGCTATAGTGTACTTCTAAAAGCTATACAGTATGAAATCAGTCTTTTTTAAATTCTTGTTAGTCACACAACAAGAGATTACCAATCTGTTAATTAGTTGTTATGTTTAATGAATAACCATTGACATTTACTTTAGCCTATCGAATAATCATGACAATACTGAATAATCATAACAACCAGCAAAAGATAATTGCTTTTTTTCTATCTCTGTCTAAAATAAAAAATACATGTTAAATAAAATAAAACATCTTTTTGTCTTTTAACTGCAGGATATGCCCAATTATAAAAACTTCTTTGTTCGTATCTATAATTATAAAGCCTAATATGTACATCTTTTTGCTTATCGGTTTTAACCACAATGTGCCCCCTCTACAATAATTGCTGCCAAAAGTTGATTAATGCTGCATCAGATCACCAAAACATTTTCTGACTTTTCATAGCCTTAATTCCAAGGCTGTGTGATAACTTTCCTCACATACTAAGCTAAATACATGTATAATCACAGCCGTATGTAGCCCCAGTCTGCCGACCGACTCTAAAATAGCACACCACTGACATGCTCTCTCTTACCATGCCCTCACAAACAGTGACACACACCATCATTCGCCCCATCACAATGCTAGCCTTTGAGGTATAAGGCTCGATCTTGTATTCTTCTAGGTTTTGCGGTTTTTAGTAATGAGCGCAATGTACTTGAAATTAAAGGCCCTTGATTGGCCATCGGAAGTGGTCATGTTTAATAATAGTATGAAATATCTAATTACTGCAGCATCAATGGCCTGTGATTGGCTATAAGACTGGTGTACTATTCATGCAATCATTATTTGCATATCCACTCACACCCCCCCCCCCCCATTTTCCATGGATTTTCAAAGAAAAGCATTGAAACACATAAGACACTTGCTTTGCAAGATCTTCAAGGCTGTGAGCCTGAAGGCGAACAGGCTAGAATTGTGGGGGGATAGCGGTGTGTGGGCGATAGCAGTGTGTGTTATACATGTACATGTTTTTAGCTATAAGTTTAGTAAGCAAAGCTATCACACAGCCAATGCATCATTCTCAATTGTTGAAATATGCCTTGAACATATCGAACTTGTAGTCACAAGTTTAAGACAACTCACCAAACCTGGTGTACTCTTCAAACACGGGAACTCATTGATGATCTCTGTAGCAGAAGCATTCTTTTGGACCATGCTGCGTCTTAGATTGCATGCTCTTGCCATCTTTTCGAAAACAGTATCTTTGTTCTGATTAATACTAGGAACATGCTTCAACCAGTTGACATCTGCCTCAAGGTCTTCACCAGTCAGATGTTCATGGGCATCTACTCTGTGGTACATAGGACCCCCATCCATTTTCGACTCCTTGTGTTCAGTACTAGACATTTTGCATCTAGACAGTGGGTCAGCTCTATTGATGTTTTTAATTCTTGCTGACAGAAAACCAGAGTTGCTTCTCTCATCAAAAAAAGCCTCCTGCACAATAATAAACAATATTAACATAATTAAAATTATGCAGCCATTAAACGTGCAATAATACAATTTTACTATCCAAAGCCCTCGTACAATTCTTCTTCTTGTTCCTTTCTAGTGCAGCCTTCATAATTGAAGATAGTCGCACTGCCAAACACACCGGGGTGAACCCCTTCTCTTTGCGATAAGTGTGTACTGGGGTCTTTTACATGCGTTGTTAGTTGTTATAACAACACACAGGACCAACAGCTTTACGTCCCATCTGAAGGACAAGGCAGTGGTTAATGTGTCTTGCTTAAGGACACAAGGTTCATGGCTCCCGAACCCACACTCCCTTGAACAGGTCAGAGCTTGAATTCGGTGGCAGTGCTCTTAACCGCTTGGCCACGGTGTATTGAGTCATTCGGTTATTGCCAAAACACACTGACATGATGAAATGCACATCATCTAAAAATACAAATCGAAATGAAAATTTAAATCCAAATTAATCGCTCTACTTACATGGCCCCTGCTGTGTGAGGATCTCTGAGAGATGGGAACATGCTTACAATCCCAATCGCATACTTGTTTTTCACACATGTCTTTGGAAGCCTCCTGAATGTAGAAACAAATAAATTCATTGCATGCTTTCAATAATACTTAAAGGATGCATATTTTTGTTTAATGTTGACAAATCCATCGGTCAATGATGAATAACTTCATAAAATACTGTACTTATAATATGACCAGTCACAGTATCTCATGTGACTGGTCATATTGGCTTATTTTTTATAGGAGAAGCTGTCCAGTTGAAAAGTATATGCCTGCACATACACAAGTATCAAGCTTAATTGGTGGTGTTAATAAAAAAAATAGGGGGATTTTAAAATGTTGGTACATACCAATGTGAGATAACTAGGGCTTGTAGTTTTTAAATTTTTGGCAAGAGTCTTAGTTATGAGTAATGGGGCGGATACTTTTTTCCCTCTCAGGCAAAATCTTGATCCTATTTGAACTGCCCCGGCCCCCTGTCCAAAAAATGGGAGATCCCCTGGGGCAAACTGATACGTTACAGATTACTTACTGCACATAATTCTGCTTACATGGCTTGTTAAAAATCAAACAATGGACCGGGCAAGTCTTATGTTCAAAAATTTTAAGGACCAGTTTGTCACACTGCACATTGCTTTAACATGAGAAGGAAACAAAATCACAAGCTTTAACGGACACAAATGTTTAAATATGCCCGAGACTTGCACTCTGTTGCACGGTCGAAAGAGACCGCAGGATGACTACATTGGGATGCACGAAAGTACGTATCCAAATGTGTTTGAAATAATGGTTTTATAGTTCTGACTTAACTTCCACTTGTGAATTTGATTTCCTCATGCAAATCTATAATCTCAATACTCTCAGCCAAACAAGTGGGTGAATATAAGTAATATGAGTGAATTTTATAATTAGAGGAATTGTGGGTAATTGAGATAGACTCCATGTTTGTGAACTTACCCATGCACATCCATCATGTTGGCGACAACAATATTTACAAGCAGCCTTCTTGTTTTGTCTTTGAAGCAGTTGTGTTTCTTATACTCCTTGAGCACATCATCCCCACCTGGTTTTGTTGTTAGGATCGTCTCAATCAGCTGACGGATATAAACAGATAAAAAATTGGCAATGTACAATAAATAAACATACATTAATATATAGCAATGGTCAACAATATGCAAATAAAGGGCATTGAAATTAAAAATTGTTTTATGCTTGCACACGTCTTGACTTTTGCTTATCTTTTGATTCTTAAAAGAAATTCCTTGACCAGGTTGCTTGCAACAAACAATGAATTGAACCATTTAATTAAAAGAATAGGCCACAAAGTATGTTGATCACTGACAGGTTGGGAGGAATTCAAGGTTAGGACTTCATGATCTCACTGCTCAGTGCTTTCGCATAATTATTGTAACATTAAAAAGCTCAACAAAAATGTCACTTTCAATCAGGAGTATGAGCCACAAAAATATGAAAAACAATCAGACTACGCTCTGCTTTTAAACAACATTTTCTTTGTTGAATGTGTACCTCCTTCGCTTCAGCTTCTTCACCAACATATGTTTGTGTCCTTCGAGTTGGTGATATGAATCTCGCTCTCTTTGGTTGATATGGGGTGCTACTTTCTGATGAACACTCATCACTGGGGCTGATAATTCCAGTTGTGTCACTGATGATACTTGGCTCACGACTACAGGGAGCTGAAAATTAGATAGAACATTGACTTAAGGTTTCAGGTTCAGGTTTATTTTCCATACCATTAGGCAACACAATAAAAGGGTATTAAAAATAGATGTAAAAATATACATTGGGTGGAAATGAATATAGTTTTTGTTTTTGCCTGTCACAGCTATGTGATAAGCACTATCTCTGTGCATTTTGGGTCCTGCAGAAGAAAAAAATGCACTGAGTATAGAGTGCTTAGTGACGGTTTCAGTTTGGGCCCAGTACAAGGTTGCTAAAGTATTTATGTTCAGTACTCACCCCACTCCTCCCCTTCCTTCAGCACCATCATCGTTATCCCCTGATCTGTTTGGAGAACATCATTTATGACATCAGCATCAATGCTGGCACCATCTTTATCATCAACAAAATAAACATCTTGATCTTTATCTATTTGAAACTTTGTTTTCACTATGGAAGAAATGAAAGAAAACATACAACAATTATTCAGGTAATTTCTAAATTCATGACAGAGCTTTTGTTTAAAAAGTTATTTGCAAATAAAGTTTACTAGGCATGTTAGGCCTAGCAGTATACATGTAGTTAATGTAAATGCACTGACAAGGGTCGAGATTATCGTTACAGATTATCATACAAGCCTAGCAGCATCTAAATTCAGTAAGTCAAATATTAAAGAAGCGACAACTTTGACATGACCTAACAAAGTTGCATAACAAGTTACTAAAGAATGTTAGTTGTTTCCATATATACATGTATATGTCAAAACTAGATCAACGTCAGCGGTCCTACTATAAAAGCCGACAACACAAACAACAAGTTTCTATAAGTCCTTAAAACCAACAAATAATCCGAGGGCATGGAACAAAATATATTTAAGGTATAATCACGCAAATGTACTGTACTACATGATGTAGCACAACTTCTCGAAAAGTCTAAATTTTTAGCCAGAAAAAACCTGTTGGACACCATCTAGGCTTGAAACTGATTTGGACTATTTCATTATGGTGCAGGAGTAAGTATCTCGGAAGGGCAATGGCCTGGTAAATATTGTTGAAATCCTCATAAAAAAAATAAGACAAAAATGATAATAATAAAACATGGAGGAAAACTATATTTTTCCTCCATGAATAAAATAAATAGAAAACAAAAAATCCATCCACATCCTTTAGTGAAGTATCATCCTGTTTTAATGATTTCTTTTTTCATTTCTCCCTGGCAATTAGATACACACATGGTGCTACCGCAAACCAAATAAACATTTTATATTTGTCTACACTTACTTACAGAATAACCACAATATTAAGCTTATGTGACAAGTCTTTTTACTTTGGAAATATTACACTCTGCTTACAAAAATAATATAAAAATAAAATATAACACCCTTGTACTCTATTCACATGGAGCCTGCCCACCCTCTTGTAAGTGTTAAATCTATCCTACCTGTAGCATAATGGAATAGTCCAAAAACGTAAGCCAGTGACGGCCGACTTTAGTTGTTTCCATGGTTTGACCTATGACCCCCCATTGAAAATTCATTTCATTCAAAGAAATATTTCAAAGATTCTGAACTTTTGCCTTATTCATCCCTACTATTACTAAAACCTTACCATATCACTCGGCCGGGTCTCGTTTGAGGAGATCAAAACTTTAAAACCTTCTTCAGTTTTTATGGAAGTTTCATTGTATGATTGTATTTACTTTGTAAGCTTGATAATGATTGTGGTAAAGAACAAGAACGATTTCAAAAGTTTGTCGATTTATTACCATGGAGGTAGAATTAGACTCCATGATTTTACAATTTCTAGATCGGCTGCGTACGTCTACATACAGTACTTCCATTCTACGAGTACGACATTGTAAGCCAATACACCACCATGCATTCTCCTCCCATTCACAGACCACAAGCTGATATTAACGTACTATAATCGTTCTGACACGTCGTCGGTTAAGGTTCTACGTGACAATTGTGTTGTATTGTACTATACCATTGGTTGCGAAACGGAAAAAAAAGCTTCTCATATAACAGATGCCATAAATCACTTACCAAGATCTTCAAACTCTTCCTGGTCTCCCCTAAATGGGACCAACTTACGAATACTCCTGTTCGCGTCGCTCACTCTTGCAATCGGCATGTTAACAAAAAAATTTGTTTTATTGGTACATGTATATTTATGTCATGCATGTGTGACATGACAGCGTGTAAAACTTTCTCTGCCACGCTGTCTGTTACGTTTGCACACTCCGGAAGCGCATCCCATAATTTCGTCTTGACCAATCACAGGGCTCCATTCGACACACGCATGCGCTTTTACTCGAAATTAACACCAGAATTAGGTAACACTAGCGTTTGGATTGCAAATCAATGTTGTTGGTGTCAATATGACACCGACTTTAATTCCAAAAGAATAAATAAAACTTGGTGTTGGAATTTTAACACCACAGTTTTTGCAGTGCACGTAAGTAAGTGAATACTTGCTATTTGGGGCATAGGCCTAAATCTTGAATATTTTGGTCTTTACGTAAGTATATACGTTCGATATCTCTTTAAATCCACCATTGTTTTGCTTTTTGTTTGTTGGCGGCGCGAACATTTGTGTCCTTTTTTAATTCTGAAATGTCAGTATCTTAACTGCCGACCATACGGCACTATCGTTCGTGAGTGAAGTATCGGATCACAATGTTAGACCACCAATATAATTGGATACTTTCCTGGATCGTGTTGGTTCTAGCATTGCTTCTTTTTTTATTGATAGCACTGACAAGTGACGATCGACATTATAAACTAGGATTTTTGTTAAACATGCAATTACGCAAAGCTTATACAACTTATCAAACTCGAAGCAAAGACAGTCTCCTGAGATCACATCAAGCAGTAATCACTCTGGGTCTCTTAAGTGTGTTTTTCGTTTCTTATCAAGCAAGAGAAGAAGTTTTTAAAGTGATTACAACCGCCGAATGCAGCCGCAATCTCCCCGAAAGGAACATAAAAGCGTCTGGCTCATTCATGCTCAAACTGCTTCTATCTGATTAGAACATTTATGTTTCGAGCAGTGACTGAAGATGTAGGACAGTGCAAACTTGGAGAATGTGTTCGTCCAAGGACCGCATATAGTATAGTGGGTGATTTTTCAAGCTGTACAATTCAAGAGCTCGAGTCGAAGACTATATTGTTTTAATGAAATAAAAAACTTCGTTATATTTTTTTCAGAATTCTGCAAATCGTTTCGGTGCAAATTCAAGACAAAGTGTATATAATGCCCTGTTTTTTTTTTTTTTTTTTCAGGGTTAGGGGAAAACGGTCTGTATGGTTGTCCCCTGTATTTCCCAACAGCAGTGAAAAATAATGTGCATACGACTCGACACAATCGAGTGCTACATTGAAACCTATGCTTTTGATCTAAATTCAGTATCAATGTCAAACTGATTCAAATTAGAATCCCATTCAAAACTATAGAAGCCGAAGAATTCTCAAAATCGTCTCCTCCATGTTTCGCACACAGATTTACGCTACTGTGAAGACATCATAAAGAAAATACAGTACGTGTTCTTTATGGCACTTTCTGATTTCACAAACAAAACTATGATTGTGGCGTCACCAATATCACAATAACATTTACCTAGCACCAGTCTTCACTTCATAGCACACGATCACGCATTTTTCACGCAAACAGTTCACACCTAAGCAAATATTTGAATACTTGGGCTACCTTTTAATGAAGTTCAACATATCATCATTTAATACTTGCACTTGTTGAACAAATATTTCTAAAAGGCAGCCGCAAAAAAGAAAAAAAGCTCTACCAGAAATTAATTTAGAATCACGTACGTAGGATGTAGCGACAACACTGTCTTCTCGACCAGTTTGATTTACGTGCTTACGTGTACCACTAGCCAGTTAATTTCAACAAGATGTGCCGTGTCTGGTCTGAACCTCCGTGTCGGCGTGAAAGAACGAGCAAGCTCCCGTCTCATTATCCCTCCTCTGCTTCGTGGAAAATAAATTTTAATCAAATCTTTAATCTGGAAACATCGATTCGTTTCGGGCGAATGCAGTGTGCAAATGAACAGATCTGGCATGTACTGCGTGGAAAGCAACTGCAATTTAAATGATTGCAGACTAGTGAAAGAGCAACCTACATCTTTTGTTGTGTGCTCCGCCAAACTGCGCCAGAATAGTCCATTATTAATTTGGAACGGTGGTCGTTTTGGGCGCTCTTAGATGAGCAGTTTTAATTTGAATTGCAATTTGGTTGTTGACAATAACTAACACGACGTACCTTTGAAATTCTGCCGACAAATCAAAACAAGGTGTTCCCTAAAAGTTACCAGACAAGACGTTTACTCAGACACAATTATATACACTCGGAATTGACCTGGATTCCAGGTCCCAGTGGACCTGGATTTCAGGTCCCAGTGGACCTGGATTTCAGGTCCCAGTGGACCTGGATTTCAGGTCCCAGTGGACCTGGATTTCAGGTCCCAGTGGACCTGACCCATTTCTGTGTCAGGCTAAACTGGACACTGGTTTTAAAAAGAGAAAGGGATTTTAATTAGAATTCTGCACCAGCTTGACCCATTTCTGGGTCATTTTGACACAAATTCCGGGTCATACTTACCTATAAATGGGTCAATCGAACGGGACCCGGACTCGGGTCAATGCTGACCCGGACTCGGGTCAATGCTGACCCGGACTCGGGTCAGTGCTGACCCGGACTCGGGTCAGTGCTGACCCGGACTCGGGTCAGTGCTGACCCGGACTCGGGTCAACGCTGACCCGGACTCGGGTCAACGCTGACCCGGACTCGGGTCAACGCTGACCCGGACTCGGGTCAACGCTGACCCGGACCTCGGTCCCGGGAGTTTTTTAAATTGTATTTCGGGTCAGAATTGTCCAGGATCCGGGTCACGGGGTCTGACCGATATCTGGGTCACTACGACCCGGAATCGACCCGGATTTCGTGTCAATTCTGACCCGGGAGTTTTTAGAGTGTAGACTGTGTATTCGAACACTGGGTGTGTATAAGCTGATGATTTTGTTTTCTATACATTTTAAGGCGATGCACGTGGGAATTATAATAATAATAATACTGACTTATATAGCGTTTTATCACACCAATTGGCGTCTCAAAGCGCTCAGTATTTTTTCCTGCAAGGTATGCGGAGCTACGTTTTTGAAGTGTGAGACCTGTTCCTTTACATAGCACCATGTAATGGTTTACAAGGTGCTTTGGCGCAAAATGCTGCCGATCAAACCAGGAACACCGGGGCAAACCCCTTCTCTTTACGATAAGTGCACTGGGTTCTTTTACGTGCATTACACAACACACGGGACCAAAGGCTTTACGTCCCATCCGAAGGACGCAGCAATAATGGTTAAGTGTCTTGCTTAAGGACACAAGTGTCACGACCTGGACTCGAACCCACACTCTGCTGAACGGAAACACCAGAGCTTGAGTCCGGTGCTCTTATCTGCTCGGAATCCTTCCAAAGTACATACAGTGGCGTAACTAAGGGGGATCAGTGGGAACGTGCCCCCCCCCCCCCACTCCCCATTTGAAATCTGGACTTTGGGATTAAAAATCACAATGAACTGTTACATTTTATAAGCTTTTACGTAGTAACTTAAATATTTTAAAAACTACTTTTCTCTTTTACACGCATACAATGTCAGACTATGTTATTTTGTTTAAAATGATAAACGACATAACAAGAGTGCTGAAACGGGGCATTTGTAGGGAAATGCAAACAGAAACTACAAATTTAATTGACCAGAAGTCGTCGAATTAGAACGAGTCCGAGTGATAATTCAATTTAATTGAAACCAACTCAATTCATCTATTTCAATATTGAAGTATACGACCAAAGTAGACCTTCAGCACGAGTATTATATTAAAAAGCAAAGATAAGAAAATCAAATATAGCTTCCTTTCAAGCAATTATTCAGGAACACAAAATCCGCGTCAGTATGACATTTCCAGTAGGAGCTGAGATTGTGGATACGGAATGGAATCGGGTTACTACATACTCAGTTTCATTTGTAATTAAATTATCGACATTAATAAGCAGGTCGCCATTACGAAAATACTGAATCGGACAAACAGCTTCCACTAAAAAAAGGACGTGCGGTCCACTTGATGTAGTTCGTTTCCATCGACCTAGTTTCACATCACGACGTGGCCGAGCAGTTTAAAGCGCCGGACTCACGCTCTTTTTATATTTGTATATTAACTCACAAAGCCGGACGGCCACTTCCAAGGTGACGACCCAAATCAAATGTCACCAGGGGCATGTTGCCACCTAATCCTGGGGCTGAAACAGGATTACCCCCTTCACAGTATTATAAGGATGTAGGGATGGGTATCATCCACTAGGAGCCTGGCTGGTAGAGCAGAGTGCACTACCTTCCCAACTTTTTACGAAGCAATTAGAGTTAAGTGCCTTGCTCAAGAGCACAAGTGTCATGACCGGGATTTCTGGCGTTTCTGGTCAGTAGAGTGTGGGTTCGAGTCCCAGTCGTGGCACTTGCGTCCGTGAGCAACATGCTTCACCATAATTGCTTTATCTTTCGGATGGGATATCAAGCCGTATGGTGTACTAAGATTGGCAGTACACGTAAACAAAACTCGGAACACTTATTGTGGAAGATTTAGAGGTTAACCTCGGAGTTTCTGGCTCTCACACACACACACACCCTAATACAGGTTTCTTTATAGGCTTGTGAGCTACAGTGATAAAGTTCACTCATCCTATGTTTCATTACAAGAAATATGTAATAAAAAATGCAGTCACAACTATTACTCTAGTCTTAGTTTGCTCCGGTGATAAACGTGACTTAGGTTCGAACCATTACAATCAGTTACACTATTATTCATGTAACAATTTCCATGGGCCCAATTTCATAGAGCTGCATAAGCATTGCGTGATGTATAATCTTCTGCTAAGCAAACATAAGCAGGTTACAAGTCGTTGACGGTACATGTGACATGGTGTTTTATCTGATAGCCTTAATCTGGTAAGCAATATGTTGTTGTGCATAAGCAGCTTGTGAAACTGGGCCCACGTCTCACTGTAAGCCTCACATGACCCTATCCATGTAGAAAGATCTAGTATGGGTGAGCGTAAACCCACCAGCCATTCAGGCATGCATAAGTAAACATTCCGCATCCCATCTTACAACCACCATGCATCAACACCGATCGGCTGATCACCTCAATGCAAACACCTTGAAAAGAGACTCGCCGTGCTCTGAGCAAACCGATACACCGTGAAACCTGATTCACTCTTGCGCAAAATCTTAGTTATGAATGGTTAGAAGACACAATCCCTCCCCCTCAGTACACCTGCCCCCATGAGATTGCAAAATTGCACAAATGATAAAAAAGCAACCCCTACCCCCCCCCCACACACACACACCACACGCACGCACGCACACACATACTTTTGCACACACCGTTGTGGGGGACTTCCTATTGTTGTTCTATTGTTCCCTTTTCTAAAGAATTACCTTGTGGGGACCCAGTTTACAAAGAAAAACGTTGTGGGGACCTTTGTTCCATTGTGTAAAAGTCCCCACAACGGTGTGTATGCCTACCCACACTTTTGCACACACACACAAGTGTGTAATGACCTCCAATCGTGGACCCTCCTTTGTTGAACTCTTTGTCCTGACAAACGTGGACCCCATTGTTTTCCTTTGTGATAGCAAACGTGGACCTATTGTCCCTTTTGTTGTAAGTCCACGGTTTGAATGTCACTACAAACTCACACACACACAGCTCTGTGTTGCAGTCACTCTGTGGACTTTTTTTGTTCTGTACACTTAAGGAAAATCATATTCCTCAAAACTGTAAAAAACAAAACACTTTGTGGACGTGTGTAAGTCCACATAGTGTTTCAAGTCCCTACATTATGTGGACCTCTTTTGTTCTCAAGGCCACACTTCGTATGTAGCTTTTAAACACATACACCCAATTATGTCTTAATCCCTGCCTGACACCTCGACCCCCACCCCAATGATAATGTCCGGTTGCGCCGTGAACACGAGAGGATTCACAGTGTACTGGTTTTATCTAATACAATTATGTTTGAACTGAATCAGATTATAGGTACATGGAGAAGCGAGACACAGGGGCTACGGCAGTAGGCCATGGGGAGAAACTGGTGGAGTATTATTTCACTGTATTTGATTACTGCGGTAAAGATGGGAATGAAATGATCAAAGTGAACTATAGCCTGTTTGGCATTTTGTTGACTCCTTGAGGACAGTGGAGAACTGAAGAGGAAAGCGAAGAGGCCAGGTTCTGTGCTTAATAAGCCTACATGCAGATAAAAGATATACACCACACAATTCAAGGAGCTCAATTGCAGGCAATAAAGATAACCTTCAGTTCATCTTGTCAAGCTACATATAAAGCTTGCCTGTTGATAACTTTACCCCTATAGGCCTAACGAAAATCTTTCTGAGATCAAGATGGATTTCGTCATCTTAAAGTCTAGCCAGGCACAGACATTTTCCAGCTACAGAACGGACCTGATAAACCGCAAAAACAACACATTCAGGAAGTTAGGGAGAACAACACAATCCACGTAATCAATCTACCTTGCCGCTGATCGTGGAGTGCCGAATGAGTGACTTTCGCGCGCTCCCCGTCGCATCCTAAATTGACCACGAGAGGGAGTCTCTGAGGGGTTTGCTTGTACTTTACTGATGACGTAAACGCTTCAATTAACCAAACAGTCCACTTGACCCTTCGTCTGCATCACAGGAATACAATGTACTCCTGTGCAAATTAAATTGGTTCTTTATTATGTTTTATGCAGTTGCAAGCAAAATGTAAGTTTTGTTGTAAACGTATGACGGCTGATTATGTAAGTAATTAAGAAATAAGAAAATCTAGCTAATTTGTCTTTTTTCAACCCCAAACTAATTAAGAAATAAATAACAATTATGGAAATGAAAATAATGGTATACTTATAGAATAGTCCCCCCCCCTTCAAAGTTGATACTCGTTTCATTCAACTGAAAACTGTGAACAAAACTATTGACTGCAGGCGTTGAACAAAACTAATGACTGGATCAAGGATCGATCACTTTATATAGACGTTGAACAGAACTAATGACTGGCCAAATGACAGCAAGAGTGCTTTATAACCTTACTGAGCAAACTTTATGTTACTTAATTACAAAGTTGCACTTTCTGTAAAAGTTCTGGTGGCTAAGTCAACGGGGTGTGGGTTTGAATCCCTGTCATGCCACTTGCGTTCTTGAGCATGACATCTCACCAATGTTAATCTCCATCCCAAGTGTAAATGGGGAACCTATGACGGCATGGATGGTTCTTGTGATTGACAGCTTTATAGTGCGATACATGCTTAGCAGCACAGGCCAGCTGAAATGGTCTGAGGAACTTTAAAAATGGCCCCAATGACCGGGGTAATTAATATCAATCAAGATTTGTTATTTATTTAGCTTTATCTCTTGTTGGTGTTGTTTACAATTTCTACGTGTATTTTTTCTATTATTAGGCTTCTATTTTGTTCTTCTATTTTAATGCTAATGCTTGTGTTTATACTTTACGTGTGTATTTGTTTATTTATTTTTTATTTTGTCAAGTAATAAACCACAAGGGAAACTGACTGGGTAAATTTCAAATAGTATGGGGGTTGAACAAAGAAAAATTGACTAGAGCGGGATTTGAACCAACGACCTCCGGATTAACGTACCGGCGCTCTACCAACTGAGCTATCTAGCCCTATATTGGCGGTCTCCCTATTTTGTCAATATCTTTGTTCGGGGTGCCAGTCAGAAGCCATACAACCGTTAACTGCCGTGTAGCCAGGGATCACACCCAAGTTTACGATACAACCTGGGAAGCAGCAGCCACGGGATCACCTTGAGGGGATGCGACTTTTTCAATTTAAATGTCAAGTAATAAACCACAAGGGAAACTGACTGGGTAAATTTCAAATAGTATGGGGGTTGAACAAAGAAAAATTGACTAGAGCGGGATTTGAACCAACGACCTCCGGATTAACGTACCGGCGCTCTACCAACTGAGCTATCTAGCCCTATATTGGCGGTCTCCCTATTTTGTCAATATCTTTGTTCGGGGCTGCCAGTCAGAAGCCATACAACCGTTAACTGCCGTGTAGCCAGGGATCACACCCAAGTTTACGATACAACCTGGGAAGCAGCAGCCACGGGATCACCTTGAGGGGATGCGACTTTTTCAATTTAAATGTCAAGTAATAAACCACAAGGGAAACTGACTGGGTAAATTTCAAATAGTATGGGGGTTGAACAAAGAAAAATTGACTAGTTAACGGTTGTATGGCTTCTGACTGGCACCCCGAACAAAGATATTGACAAAATAGGGAGACCGCCAATATAGGGCTAGATAGCTCAGTTGGTAGAGCGCCGGTACGTTAATCCGGAGGTCGTTGGTTCAAATCCCGCTCTAGTCAATTTTTCTTTGTTCAACCCCCATACTATTTTTTATTTTGTATCATTTTATTTATTTAAGTATTTGGTTTTTGTGGAAGGAGTCTCCTGAACTGGTTGGTATTCTAATACTGGTTATAAGTAGTAGCACAGCGTGTCAATCAAACGGTGCATACCAATGCAGCCAATGTCACGCTAACTCAAACAGTTGATGTTTTCGACGAGCAGATTCCCGGAAAATGATTTTTTTTGTTGATGTGGTTAGGTCAGGTGGCACGCTCCACAAAATGCAGTATGTATTAGAGGAATCTTTTTCCGACAGTTGAGTTATCTAACTATTTCATTTCATACCACAAGTACTATCATTCCCAGAACTACAACTCTGTACCGGTAGCCGTTACAAGTGATTTAAAGGAACATTACAGAATTGGTTTTTGCTAACAAAACAGTTGCTGGCAGTGTAAGCACTTTATGTAATCCACCATATAAATAAACTGACAAACCTGTAGAAGTTTGAGATCGATCGGCCATCTGGGTCACGAGAAAATAGTGAAAAACCGATTACACATTTTGCATGAAATCATATAGATTCAACAAATGAATAAAACGCTCACTGAGCGATTAACTCCAATCGGAAAATTAGTTTATTCATTTCTCATCAATATGGCATTTCAGACAGAAATATTTCAAGGGATGTTTTCTACTATCATCATCATTAGACCGTGTAAGTTTTATGTAAATCTGTGATCAAAAAGTATATTTTACAAGTTTTTTTCTTACCAATTCTGTAATGTTTCTTTTTAGATAAATCAGCTTTATGAAAGGGAATAAGGGTATACCTTTGATAATTGCTCCAAAAATTAATTACCATAAAAACGTACTTGGTAAAGAGCACTGGAGAGCTGTTGATATTGTACAACATTGATAGAAATGTCACCCTAGTTTTAGAGAAAGAGGAAATTGTTCACCCAAAAATATTAAGCCTATCTCAGGCATCTGAAAGCACACAATTTTATGCAACAGTGAGGATACTGGTCTTTGACAATTACCAAAAGTATATCCTGCCTTTAAAAATGAAGAAAATACTCTCATGCTGTTTTCCTTGAGAGTCAGAGCTCGGCAAAACCTTTTACATTTTTTATGAAAGGAAATTTTGCAACTTAACTATAACCAAATTAGCAAGAGTCCTTGTTGGGCTTAATTCACTCCATTCTATGCGTGTTACTCATTGTAGAGTCTGAGTGACTTTTACAATGAAAATTCAGTTACAAATTATAATTACAGGCGAGCATAACAAGACTGTAATGGTTCATTACTAAAGCTGAGTGGAACTCTGTACGAGTGCCCTGCTTTTAATAAAATTCCATCAGTCATAATTATAATTCTGAAGGGGACAACAATATTAAGAAATATTCCCATTTGGACCCGGAAGCTGGGTCAGTTCAAATAATCCGGGTTCCGGATCAACATTTTTGACCTGGATTTCCGAATGTCATGTTATATAATGTCATGCTATACAATATCATGTCATGTTGGACCCATATTTCGGGTCAAAATTTGACCCATTGCAAACTAACTATAACCCAGTTAGCAAGGGTCCTTGTTAGGCCTAATTCACTCTATTTCAAATGTGTGTTACTCATTGTATTGTGTGAATCACTGTTATACAATGAAAATTCAGTTACAAATAAAAACCCTTTATAATTACAGGCGAGCAAAACAAGACTATAATGGTTCATTGCTAAAGATGATTAGAACTCTGTACGAGTGCCCTGCTTTTAATGAAATTCAACCAATCATAATAACAATTGTGAAGGGGGACAAAAATGTTAAGAAATATTCCCACTTGGAGTTTCTTCGACATATCTACAGGGAGCGAGAGCAATTAGTGACCATGGCCCATTTGCAATCTCATCACCTGCCCCGCCCCATTATCAATCTACTAAGTGGGCACTTTAGGCGACATGCGCGTGTTTACACGCTCACAACTGGCTCCAATTTCACAGAGCTGCTTAAGCAAAGAAACTAGTTATAAGCACAACTAAATCATGCTTACCAGAATAAGGTTACCAGCCAAAATAGCATGTCACACGCACAATCTGTGACTGGTATGCACGTGTTTACACGCTCACAATTGGCTAAAATTTCACAGAGCTGCCAAGCACAAAAACTAGCTATAAGCACAGCTGGAGTATTTCCGGATACTCTAAAAAGAGCTAAAGTTATTCCCGTGTATAAAAAGGGCTGTATTCATGATATTGGTAACTACAGACCTATATCTTTGCTTTCTGGTTTGTTTGTTTTTATATTTGAGAAACTGGTCTACGAGCGACTGATCTGTTTTATAAACAAGCACTGTATACTGTCAGAATCACAATTTGGCTTTAGATCAAAACGTTCCACTGAATTTGGCCATTGCTAAACTTAGAGTGCTGAAATTTAACGACTTGTACTATCTGAATTTAGGTAAATTTATGTCCAAGTACGGATTATTACCGGTGTTTCAATGACATGTTTCCTCTTGCCGCATCAATACATTCCCATGGCACTCGTGCGGCACTCAAAGGTGATTTTCATGTAAATTATAGTAGAACATCACTCCATAAAAACAGTCTGATGAAACGAGATATTTTATACTGGAATGGCCTCCATACAGATCTCAAACAGCCTGCTACAATTGGCAGATTTTCTAGAAAACTCAAACAATACCTGTTGGATACATATTTGTCGAGTCACTAAGTTAATTTATTGATTCACAATTCTCATGTTAATCCATCTTTGTCTGGTCTCAACTGTCGGTCTTAAATTATGATCTGTGTGTGTGATGTGTATGTTGTGTGATAATTGCCCCTTGGTTGTCTATTCAAAAGGGAAAAGGATACAAACATTTCTTATCTGCTTCACTTTTTTCTTACCATGCTGGCTCCATTTTCATCTGCTCTGTTACTAAGTTTCAATAATCCAACTTATTGTTCAATTAATTACCTATAATCATCGACATACCTGTATCATTACCCTGAGTCAGTATGAAATAAATGTTGTTATAGTATCCTACTTTTTTTTGCTGAGCAGAGAATGTTTCAGCAACATTTTCTGCTTAAGCAGCTCTATGAAATTGGGCCCAGGTTGGCCCAGTGGTTTCTTCCCTGCCTCCCTCCTCTATGGACCATACCTGGTTTGAATCCCGGACCGGAGCCTTGCATTTGGATTGGGTGTTCAGTCCCAACCTGACGACGTGGGTTTACATTTTGGGGGGTTTCCAAGTCCTCTCACGTCTATAAAACTGACATTAATTCTCTGCACATCTTTCATCAGGCCTACTGGTCACAGTGCTAGTCGCTGTTGCGGGTCCCTTTTTTGTTTCACCCCAGAAAGATAGTAACAACAACATGCATTGATTCCTAATATGGTAGACCAATAGGCAGACAGTAGCCGCCTGTAATGTGAGTGCAATGGATATCTGCAGCTATTATTATTACCCAGCACAACATGTCAAGCTTTATGAACAGTTATAACTAATCGGCATGTGCCGAGAAGCAGAATGACGTATAGAAACTGTTCCCGGCAGAAGGTTAATGAGCGATTTATGTGCAATATTTCAGAATTTTTCAAATTTTTAATTACGGTAGCCGTTACAGGTGATTTAAAGGAACATTACAGAATTGGTTTTTGCTAACAAAACAGTTGCTGGCAGTGTAAGCACTTTATGTAATCCACCATATGCATCAACTGACAAACCTGTAGAAGTTTGAGATCGATCGGCCATCTGGGTCACGAGAAAATAGTGAAAAACCGATTACACATTTTGCATGAAATCATATAGATTCAACAAATGAATAAAACGCTCACTGAGCGATAAACTCCAATCGGAAAATTACTTTATTCATTTCTCATCAAATATGGCATTTCAGACAGAAATATTTCACGGGATGTTTTCTACTATCATCATCATTGTAAGTGTAAGTTTTATATGTTAATCTGTGATCAAAAAGTATATTTTCCCTTTTTTTCCAATTCTGTAATGTTCCTTTAAGCTCAGCATGGAAATTGAAAAGCAGTATTCTTGCGAATTGCACATAGTTCAGCAACGAAGAAGACATTTTATGGTTTACGACCTTCTGTTTATGAATAGGCGTGCACGCCAGAAGGGCGTATAAAGAATCTCCTAACGGGAACCGATTGGAGATCTTGCCTGCCAGAAAATGCCTTGCAATGTTCAAAGTCATTCTTTCTGTAGATAACAATGGGTGCCATGATCTAGGCCTATATCGAATTCAAATGGTCAATTTCATTAATTTTACGGAACTTCAAATCATTTGCAGCATAACAATGATCCACGGTCATGCCGTCCTCAGGGTCTCGAGCTTGCTTCAAAGCTAAACGAGCCTGGTATCCTCATTTTAAACCGGCCTCAACCATTTTTTGTGATTAAAGTTCATACCGAAATGGCTATTTTAAGCGCCTTGCTGATCAATGAATGTGGGCTTCTATTACCCAAATTGGACAACATTAGGTTGATTGATTGATTTCAGCAGAAGCTGGGTTAATTAGGCCTAAAACTTGGCATTGATTTCTTCCTGTTCCATTTGGTGCTCGATATGTGACATATTGTGTACCACCCTCCTATTGTGTCTTCATTGTGTTCTTAGGAATCTCAGCAATTCTTTAGAGGGTTTTAGGGGGTACTTCTGTACAAGAAGAAAAGTTTGTGGGGACATTTGGGGAGGATATCCTCTGCCACATATACGGGGCATGTTGTAAAATGTCCCGTCTGATCGGATAACATTGTATTTACAAAACATGGTCATCAAACACCTTACGTGTGTACCAATGTTTACTCGAGTGAGAGCGTTAAAGTTCAAATACCATGAGATGTATGAGTTGCCAAGATATCGGAATGAAATTACTTTATTGAACAAACGTCTTTAACCAAATTTAATTACCGAGAAGGTGAAAAACCTTCTTATTTAATTACGCAACTGAGAATCGTGACTATTTCAAAGATGGTTTAAAGATAAAGTTCGTGATTTCGTAATTGTCGAGAGAATAACAGTTAGCTTACTGATTTTACACAACCAAACATATCGGTCAGAATTAAACTGGTTCCTGGTCTCAGGAGGCCTGACCATTTCTGGGTCAATGTGACCCGGCATTTGTGTCAAAATATATCAAGAAATGAGAAAAACTGACATAGAATCCGAGCTAAAATCTATTTTCTTTTACCAGTTTCCGGGTCAGCCTGACCTAGAAATGGTATAGAATCCGAGTCAATTCTGCCCCGGGATTTTGTAGAGTGTAAAGCTCATACCGGTACCAATAAATAAATAATTATTGCACACATTCGTTACGGGGTCAATACCAAAGTATGACTGTACCTTTAAACTGGCCGATATGTTGAGACCAGCAACGCGTTTGCCTTGCACAACCCATTTACAGCGAGTGACCACCCTAAGTCATCAGTGCGGCACTCCCGTAGGTGTCGTCTTTGCATCGACCAAAGTCCCCTTTTCGACGAGTCGCTAACACGAGAATCTCGTCATAAGATGTTTTTCGTCTCAATGTTAGATTGCTTTTACTGAGGGCACTGAATAAACCACTTAGTAACAGAAACAAGATTCTCAAAATGGAAACTCTCACGGAAATAACGGCAGGCGTGCTACATGAAGTGTTTCACCACGTAGTTTTACGGCTTGAGAAAACAGGAGGATATTCAATGCCGTTTCTCAGAGAGGTCATAGGTTATGAAACTAAAGCTCCAGGCTTTTAAATAAAACACAGACTGTTTATTTGTTTTGTTTGAAACGAGGCAAAAGGGAAAATGTATTTACATCACAAAGTAAAAACGGAAAGGCTCGTACTCAGAACTACAAAAACCAATCCTTGTTTAAAGAACTACTCCTCTCGCAGCTTATAGTAGTTCTTTATTCGACACCCCACATCCAAAACTGAACATTAATTCAACGCTCTTCACACAGCTATTCAGCCATAATACGGTTTCTACACTCGTTTTTAAAGATTCCATGGTTTCATAACAATATATATTTGCTATATGCGATGTCCCTTCAGGGCCACCGCAGATATGGTATTCCTCTAACACTATATGCCCAATACTATCAATACATTCACCAACGGATTTCCAAGAAATGCCTGAGGTACAGACTCCTTGAGTATAGTTACTAGGCCTATGTTATCAGGGGTGTGTACCAAAACCATTTGAGTTCAACTTTGAATTATTTTGCATCCCCAACCAAAGAATGTCGTATCTATTCGTTTTCATATAATAATAGACTATGACTGAACTGGCCCTCAACAAGGCGTTCGTTCGTCTGATATCTCCTTCTGCGAAGTAAACATTCGCGCCAAAGTGCCTCTTGAGTCAATTTGCCGGGGGTAAATACGTGTATGCCACACCAAATGAAAGGGCAATGTACAGACGCTCCGCTCAATCTATTCTAAATGTACATTACTCGTGGATCATCAGTCTCAAGATCCCCGGGCTTTCTGCGTTTCTAGAAGAAGAAAAAAACATCACCATAAATTCACGTTAATAATGCATGTAGACTCTTGGTTCACAAAGCTTAGCAAGCAAAAAAAGTCGGTGCTCAATACGGGGGCATGATGTCTCCATCGTGTGCTTAGAATCTCAGAAATTCTTTAGAAGGTTTTAGCAGGATACTTATGTACAAGAGGAAAATAGTGTGTAGCATATGCTAGAGAAAGGACCACGGAGCATGAACATTGGGGGGCGGGGGGAACCCTCTGTCCTCATAAAAGCTGTTCCATTATGTAACCGCCTTTTTCGCATGCTGATTGAACAAAATGGTCGTAATGAATTCCGCCCCCTGCTTGTTTGCCATTCGGAAATGGATTCACTAATTCGTATCCGACTGCACTCCTGGCCATTCTTGCAATGTCCCCGGCGCATGAGGTCCCAACCCACAGGCGGTTATTTCCATGAAAGGTGAGAATGGAATGCTGAATTGTGTCGTTCGTTGAAGTATATACAGATGAATCGAAGGACTGCATAAACACAGGGATATCCTTATTAAGAGGCTTTAGGCCAAAACAAAACAAAAACATGTTTAACGTCCCCGCCCGCTACCGCCTCCTTTTTCTTTTCTTTTTCTTTTTTTAAAGGATCAATTTTATCGATCTCTGACGAAAAAAAAAAAATTCTAAAATAAATAAGATCGTAATTTTAGACTTTAGCACACCGGAAAAAAACACACAGGTAAAAAAACTGGCAACCATCTTGAAAAATAGCCCGGCTGGTTGTCTTGAAAAATGTGTCAGAAAGCCATTTTTGATTTTTTTTTTTTTTTTTTTTTTTTTAAAGGCCCTCCTTCCTTTTTTCAAAAAGGCAGGGCGCTAAACATGTTTTTAAATATATTTTGCCTTAGTTGATCCAGACCTGAGGCGCATTCAAGGAAAGCAGAATCTCTCAACGGCCTCTGGTTACCATAGAAAGAAGATACAACACTCAAACAGATAATCCCAGCGCTGTATCTACTCGAGAACTAATTCATTCGATGATTTAAAGCTTTCCTTGAAGGGATGTTGCAACGGAAACCCCGCAGCCCATCACAAAATAACATGTTCTAAGAAGTGAGATTCTTAAAACGTGAAGGCGTTGCTTTGGAATTACTGACACAATTTATATTAATCTACTAAAATAAAACCTCTTGGTCTTTATCAACTCGCAGATATTAAAGCATTGTCCATATTGTGACTTTCAAGATAAATTGCTAAATACATTGATAAGTTGTTTGCTAAAATCCCAGCCAGAATTTACCCAGTTCAGAGTCCCAGATGGCATGACCCATTTGGGGTCAGTGTGATCCGGAATTCGTGAACAAGAATCTGTGCAAGCTGATTAGCCCATCCCAGCGGTCCTGGATAGGCCGCTGGGGCCGAGCGAAAGATATTCCCAGGTTATAGGTCCCAGGGGAAATGACCCATTTCTAGGTCAAGTTGACCCGGAAGCTGGTTTAAAAAATGGGATTTGACTCTGATTCTGCTTCAGTTTGACACATTTTCCAGAAGGTTTGCCACAGATTCCAGGTCATGCTGACCCAGAAATAGGTCGGCTCCCTGCGACCCAGAATCTGGGTCAGTTCTTACCGAAGTTTTAGAGTTCATGCTTAGCAGAGAAACATTGGACCTGACGATGTAACCTTTAATAATGGTTTCCCAAACAGAACTACAACAGCATCTACACCGTTAACTCATCACAAAATACCTATGAAATTAGTTGAAAAAGCATCAATTTCAGCAAAATGTATAGTTAAAGATAATGGTTTTTGAGGCATTGCATGGTGAGGTATCAATATATATTCGGTTTTCGGTAACACCATGTGTATAAATATCTACTTTGCTGTGTAGATTTTGTTCTTTAGAGAACTTGTCTTGCTATTTATTCTACTACCGCGGAAAACGTGTAAAGAAATTGATTAGTTCGAAAGGAAATTGATCATTACAAATCTGAAAGTTAACTGATTGTAATTCAATAGTATCAATCATCGATCAGATAAATAAAAGTGTCATCATTGATAGCAATGGTAAAGACTACAGAAATCATTGTGGCTTTTTAGGACTGCAGTGACACCAAGTCGAGCTCTGTGTATTTATCGTTCTAAGCCCGCCGCGTTGGTAATGTCGTATCCGAATTGGCGGCTACGGCCACGGCTGTTGCTAAGGGTGTTGCTAAGGACATCCTACACTTTAACGCATGATGACGCACCAGTCCAGCCGTAGCCGTATCCGCCAGTTCGGACACAGTCTAACGAGGAGAAGGCAATTGATTTACTCTTCCAGAAATAAGAATTGAACTTGGTTATTATTTACTTTTGTTTAACTAGAGGAATCGATCCGATGCCACGTACTCTACCTTTCTTTTGAGTGTTCAACCCCGAGCTCAATGACCAACTCAGGGTCTGTACAGTTCATCATGGGTTCGAGGATGAACTAACCCTCGGTAATAGCAGCGCTTAAAATCAATTGCCATTAATGATTGTGAGTGATAAATTAACTTAATTAACTGACCTCCAACAAGATGCTGACGCACACGCAAACACACCTAGTCATTTTAATTCAAAGAAAGAGCTCGAGTTAACTTGGAGTTTCCCCCTTTTTGTAAACATTTATCAATAAAGAAATTTTGTTCGGACTGATTTATGTGCAAAATGGATGAACTTTTGAACTATTCTTTTCCCAGGATTAAAAACATGTTTAGCGTCACCGCCAGCTTCCTTTTTAGAGGCCGTCTCCCTTTTAGGAAACATTTTTACGATCTGACGAAAAAAGAATATTTTAAAATAAATTAGATCGTATTTCTAGACTTAAGCACACACCAAAAACACACACAAAAAAGCTGGGAATCATCTTGAAAAAAAGCCCTGCCGGTTGTCTTAAAAATGGTGGCGGGCGGCCATTTAAAAAAGAGAAGGAAAAAAGGCCCTCTTCCTTCCTTTTTTCAAAAAGGCAGGGCGCTAAACATGTTTTTTTTATGTTATATGTATTGCCTAAACAGATGTATGCGGACATTCAGCTATGAGGCCTTAACCAAGGCTAAGTAAGTCATAAGTCACACTAGTTTTACTGCGTCAGTTATTAAACTATGTATGCTTTGCGGTGTTTATAGTGATAACAGATTGATACAAATGCTGCCGTCTATTTTTATTTGACTACACACCCGGATACAACTTTATCAACTGACAAGTTATGTCTCCGAAGGTCTTCAATGTCCGTGCGAGGCGGTCGACGATAAGATAGAGGCGGGGCATTAAGTGGAGCGAAGAGGAGGGTACGAGTCAAAAATGCCGTTAGAAGACCTAGGCCAAGATATTGAGACATGTCGTAGACTTAGGTCACTTCGTTTTCATTTTATCTAATTCAAATTGAAGAAAGTTATTTAAGGGGTCACGAGAGAAGAAAAGCTTCTTCTGCGAATGGGAACATGAATGTGAAGAATGTCCTTTTCGTGTACGACACGATACCAATAGATGTATCAAGTCACTGTGGCGTAAGTCTGGGTGTTTTTGCACTGGTAACAAAGCCCCTTGAAAATGACCAAGATCATTGGTGTTACTGTACTCGTAATGATCGACTTGTTGTTTGGTATTGACGTGACGTGGAATCCTTCTTCTGTATTCAATATGTTCCGGGAATCTTAAGAATTATTTTGAGTTTACTTTAATTTTTGTTCGGTTTGTTTGTTTGTGTGAACAAAGAGGTCCACACAATGTAGGATTTTCCTTAAGTGTACAGAACAAAGAAATGTCCTTGAGAGGGGATACTTCTGAACAAGAGGAGGGGGGGGGGGAGAGTGTGTGCTCTATATATGGTTATATCATGGATAGAAAAGGAACATTTGGGGAGAGTCCTTCAGGCATGGTATAAAGAATGTTAATAGAGTACAGACTGCGACGTAGCTCGATCATATCTGTTGTCATTAACTATACATATTCACCAATGTATACCTGTAGTGCAAGTTAGAACAGCTATTGTTTCTGTCAAGATCTTTTTTATTAGCTGTTCCGAACTGTTAGTCAGAATAGGTATTGTTTCTATCTGTATTTTTCTTAATTAGTACTATGATTACTAGGATTAATATTGTGTTTTTTCTTTCCCCCCCCCCACAAAAAACTTTGAATTATCGGGGATAAATTTTTAACTATATTTAAGCTTTTTTATAACTTAACTTAGTCTCTAAAACAATCTACGTCATCATTACCTCATCAGGTATCAAGTTGCACCAACTCAAAGATTGTTTAAAATGTTTGTTTTTTTAGCGTCAGGTTTTAAAATTGTCAGTAGTACACTTGGCAATTTCACACATAATGATATACCATACTGTAGTTTATCACTTCACTTGGAAAAAAAAATAAGAAACGTCATCATATGACGTCATCTGTTGAATTACATTAATTTTAAGCTTTTTTATTCCTGACCTAATTACATTTACAACATTGCATTTTATCATGTCATTTGTATAACTGACTCACATAACTCACAAATACCACTGGAGCTACGATTGAAAATATAAATGTTCACAGATTTGCACACAACTTACATGGTATAAAGATGGTCATGGTGGACAATTTCCCACGAAACAGTTTTGCTTGAAATGCTATAGTTTTTAGGAAATTAGTAAAACAATTTGTCTTTATCGCGCGTGTCCAAAACCCGATGTTTTGAAAACAGTGAAAAGATAATATAATGGGGTTTTTCACTGTTTTCTCATTATTCCGAAGACCGATTGTGTTTAGCATTTCACATGTTTGTTATTTCATGTCTATGTTGGGTCACATGAAGTGCGGATACTAGTCTTTGAAAATTACCAATGTTGTACATATGCTTTAACGGCAGCTCGAGTGGTCACATCCAATTCCAAGGGGCAAGCACGACATCTAGTTTTTAATTAATTTTGTGTCATTATGAGGGTATGTTTTTCTTCAATTTCGTGGGACAGGAAAAAATAATAAACATTGATCGAATCAATTACGTGTGGAAGGGTGATTCCGTCTATGAATCTTGACGCACGGGAGGGCTGTCAAAGGGGGAGTCCATATGGTTCTGTTGTTGGAATATTAAAGGGGACGAGTTCTTATTTATAAATTCATATTTATGTAATTATTATGTAATCATTATTCACTAGCGAAGCAGGGAAACCTTGTGACTCTTACTCGATACGCGTTCCGTCTTGGCTTTCACTGCCTGCTCTTTTACACTAGGTTTATACTGAGGATTCCGTTTTAATGACATGGGATCAAAGGTCACGTTCAGGGACATGTATCACGGCAGGCGAAGGCCCATTTATAGAGCTCTGTCAGCAGACAATAATTGCCTAACAATTTTCCGCTTAGTAAAAACAAAACAGCAGGAGGCCAGTCACAGATGGTACATGACATGGTATTTTGGCTGGTAACCTTAATCTGGTAATAAGATTTGTTTTGTGCTCAGCTACTTTTGTGCTTCAGCAGCTCTATGAAATTAAGACCCAGGATCCAATTTCATAAATGCACAAAACTTAACCTAGCATAGAAACATTTTGCTAACAAGAATAAGGTTACCAGATAAAAATACCACAGGTACCGTCTGTGACTGGTATCATGCTCATCATGCTCTTATTTGCTAAGCAGACATTTGTTAAGCAATATTTTAGAAGCTCTGAAATGGGCCAAGGCCTGGTTTCCCAAACCTATATTCTGTAAATTTCAAATCAGATCAGGAGTACAAGATACAGTAAACAAGCAAAGTCTTCATTTATGTTTAACGTCAACTCCCCATCTTCAGTCATGCAATACCGCTGCGCCACTTCGTATCAGCAATGAGCGCGTACGTCTCACTAAGCGTAGCAAATACCGGCAAGTCAATCGTGGATATTCCAAGGTTTTTTCTTTCTTTTTATTCATCGTGGTGATCGGAAACGAAACATATGAGGCGGTAAAGTCAGCCTGTCTGATCCAGCTCAGATCGGTGGGAAAAACAAATACTTGCATAATTTGTTATAGGGGAATTTCCCAGTGTGACACACTTGAATTAACAATTAAAAATCAATATCGCAAATATGGAACGTCCCCACGTGCATACTAATATTATGTCATGGTAGAAACACTTGGGGATTCCGAACACGTGAGATTTAAACTCAACAGCTGGACGGGCAGCGAAGTTCCCTGAAAATTAACCATTAATTTGCATTCTTTTTTAATCTCGTTTTAGTGTCAGTTGTAAATTACAGTGAGGCAACTTGTTTGTTTGAAATGGACATTGGAATTGAGTCATGTGTCAGTCACATGGACGCCCTCCATGCCGCCTGAATGAAAACAAAAAATGTTTTTCTAGTCAAGCGTGATCGATAAATTATGCGATGCGATCAATATTCAACCGGGCTTCATTTGCGCACTCTGCGAGATAAGGACAGTAACCCATCTTCAAAGGCAGCTAGTGTATATACTTTTGGTAATTACTCAAGCAATACATTACCATACTTGTAAGGAGCACCTGAAAGCTGCTGAAAGTATTAAACATTGGGAGAAACGACTCCCTCTGAAGTAATGTCGCTTTGGAGAAAGAGGTAACTCCTTGCTAAAATATTGAAGCCTTTCTCATGCATTGAAAGCACACAATTCTTTGCAACAAGGGCGTTTTTTCTTTCATTATTTTCTTGAAACTTCGATGACCAATCGAGCCCAACTTTTGTTGGTCATATCACACGAGGCAATCACCAGTTCGATATCATTTTTTGAAAGAAAACATACACACTTTTAGCTTTATACAAACTATTAGGGGAATAAGTGAGACATGTGTTAGACACAAAATCATGTGTTACCGAATATAGAAGTGTTCCTTTTGCATTCAGTGCGGATGGTCGCCTCTAAAGCCTTTTTACAGACAGTCGACCTAATTCCCAGGATCCAAACATCAGTAGATTCCTGTTTTTTTTAACCCCACCGTCACCCGATGTTCATTTCACACTTGATTCAATTTTCCAAGAAGAATTGACACTCAATATGCTATTCCCGGGGTTATCTCTCTAAACTATGGTGGCCCTGAAGGGACATCGCATATCGCAAACGTTGTCCCTTCAGGGGCACCATACTAAACCCACTCCGAGCAGGACCGTATTTCTTCGGGAAATGGCTATGAGTCTGCCAGCAATACGAGTGTGAAAGGCAGCGGCGTAGCCGGGGGGGTGGGGGCACGTGCCCCCCCCCCCCATTTTTTCCAGTGCCCCCCCCCCCTCCCCCTGGTTTCTCAAAATTCATTTTACAACCCAAAGCTGCTGTACTTCTTACCAAGTAGGTTTTTATTGCCATTTATTTTCAGATTCATTACCAAACGTGTACTGTACCTGTGCCTTTAATGAGCAGTCAACATGCCAAAGTTCGGCGGTTTTGGCACCAAGTTTGGATTCCCAATTCAGGTTTGTGTTCATTGGATATAAACATCGAGTGTTGGATCAGCAAGGGCACTTACAATCAGTGTCGGGTCGAGGTTAAGTGGAAGGGGGTAGAGACAAGCACAGCGTAACATCCAAAAGACAAATGACATATTATGCGCAAGCAGGTGTTGTTTACTTACGGTAGGCGTACGCGTGTACATGCAATGCAGATGTATTTAAAACACTGAACACTCTGCACGGTCGTGTGCGTACATACATTCTATTTGTTGCTTCCCTGCGGAGACATAGTTTGTTCTTTCCTTTGTCCCTGTAGTTAAGAACCTCCCATAGACTTTGTACACAAAATTCCTTGTGGAGCAA